>JAZDUH010000157.1:29947500-32347500 GCA_036419115.1 Scarus forsteni
GATGGGGGGAACCGACAACAGGAAGAAAAAACAAATAACAGCATCGCATTAATAAAACATGAGTGAACTAACATGGGACTGAAGGCGGAGGCTTGACGCATATTCAGCAGCAAAAGTCTGACAGTAATTGGGTTGGGGCAAGGTTACATTTGGGGATGGGTTAAAAGTGGAAGCTTCTGCTCTATTTACGTACAAAAGAAGGAAAACAATCAGAGCAGCACAAAAGGCCTTCAAATGGGCACAAAGGGTACAACTTTAACTACCTGAAGTCACCAAGTTGATGTTACATTTGTTTTTGTTTGCCCTGCAGCCTCACAGTATGCAGAACATAAAACACATCCTCAAGGCCCTATTTGAATTACAAATTTGCCTTCAAGTCATTTTGTATTATGAGAGAAACTTTAAATATTAACAACAATTGTCTCTTCCCGGCTCTGACATGAAGAATTTATTTTTAAAGCATTATTTCTGTTGTTCTAAGAACAGATAAAAACTAGAAAAGCAATCGGAGAGCGCAGACCTCTGCCAAGCAGCACAGTTCCCAGACGCTGATCCGGAGCAACACCAAAATTGAGTCACTTCTTCCTTTTCCCATGCTGAACATTTCCTGAAAATTTCATCAAAACCCACCCATAACTTTTTGAGTTATTTTGTTCACAGACAGACAGACAGACAAACAAACAAACTCTGCCACCAACATAACCTCCTTGGCGGAGGTAACTATGTACAAAGAGATTTCTAACCTCCTGGGCCACAAACAAAACCAATTTTCTTTTTTAAATTTTGGAGCACCAAAGCAAGTAATTATAATTTTCTATTCAGCCACACAAACGTTATATCCAAAGAATGCATCAAAGACAATAACATTTATGATTTTGTGCACAGGCCACACTGAGAAACCATTTCATACTTTAAGGCTTTGGCACTCTTGACTGATGATAGAAAGGCAAAATGTTCATTTCAATATTTTGAACCCCGGGCAACGTTTTAAATAGTTTCTATGTTTAAAAGAATCCTTTAATACCCTGGAAAATAGATTTAGTTTGATGCAACAAAGTAAAACCCACAATAGCTTGAAATGTATACAATTGAAAGCCTGACTTTAAAAGCATTGTGGTTAAAGGGTACAAGATATGATACTGATACACAGATATATATGATAATTGAAAGAAATCTGGACATTTGCTTTGTATTTTATGGCAGCTTTTAAATGCTAGTTGGCTGTGCTCTCCCTTTCTCTGAACATTTATTGTTTTCATTTCTGTCACTGCAGCGGGCAACTTTATCCATGCAGAGACCATTATTGATATAAATAAGAGGGGTTTGAAACTGTATTCTTTAAGCATACAACACAATGGGTTCCTCATCATTTGAAAATATTAACAAGACTGGCTGTATATTGTAATAAATCATACTTCACACCATGTGCAGCAACACCTATCACATTGCCAAATTCTTGCCAATACACACCCCTTACTGTGGTTTTTCTGTTTTTAGTTTAACCTTTGAATGAATCATCTATGATCAATCATATACTTTATATTTTATAAAATATTTTGAAAATCAATCTGAACTAGACAGAGAGTGCAAACCTCAGGCAAAGATAGCTCATATATTGCTGCAACACCTCTAAGCAATAGTTTGACAATGACATATCCCCCATAACATGAATAAGAGACCCTGAATAATTCTTTGTACACAATTATTAACTAATGGCAGTTACCTTGATCACCACCAAAATAAACTCATTTGTCAATTTTTCAGTTATTCCCATCATCCCATAACACTCTGCAATGAAAGACTGCACCAGTTCTTCCTCAATCACTGGCTATATGAACTCAGGTGTCTTTAAACAACACGAGTGTATTTACTCTTCAGTTAAGCCTCATCCACTAAATGTGAGAGAAATGCTGTTCAAAACTGTTAATACCCTCCATCCCTCTCTGAAAGCACAATACTAATTTTAGAGGGCTTTGGTTCCAAAAGATGAGATATCTGTTAATTAAACTGGGACAATGATTCACTATATGTAAATACACCATATGGAGTGAAGCTTTCCTTCTGAGAGGCCCTCTGATTTAAATTTGGAGGTTGTCAGCTAAGTGAGGCAACATCGTCAGGGGAGATGACCTTAACTTTTTATAACCTTAACAATAAAAAGCATAACCATGAACCTCTGACAAAAGATGGGCTGCTGTCCATCAAATGTGTTTAATATTGTGTATGGTTATATTGATGGATTCATTTTTGATGTCCTATGAAGTGTTAGTTTTATTTAAATAAACTTTTAACACAGCCAGTTATTTCATATCATATATGTATAAAATTGTTCACCTGCCCAGCAACAACAGATGCAAACTAGAAAAGCACTCAGAGACGCAGGCCTCTGCCAGCGCCACAGTCCTCACCAATATTGTGATTTTCACCATAAATATTAGTCTTACCTTTATTTCATCTAAATATTTAGATTCCTTGAGCATAAAAACATACCATTAGCAAATGGATTCATAATGATATCTATTTTAGTTCAGTAGTTATGTCGTATCTGCTGTGCTTCTTCATTTACTCAGGGCACAGATGGCCAGGTGGAAGGCTCAGGATGCTTAAAAAGAAACATTCTTTACATTTGTACTCCTGATATAACTGAACCCCTATGGTTAGGTAAACAGCTGAGTAGTTTAGACTGACACTTAAGGCAACAAAGACAGGTTAAAATTGGCAAGAGTTACAGGGGCCTTCACTTCAGGCCATATTGGGTCAGTCTTTAGGTCACTGGTAATGTATCCTTAGATGCTCTGGTCCAATGAGAATCCACGCTACATGTTATATTTAAACAATGTCTAGTATATATATATATATGTTCTCTTAGTTTGTTCGGGAGGTCTCATTTCTGGCATTTTGAGCCTCTCAGGCAGTCCGGAGTGGCTGATTCAGACACTTGTTTGGTTTGTCAATAAACTGCTCTTTTTTTGTGCAAACAAGCTTGTGTCACGAAGCTTCTTCCTTCATCCGCATCTCCAGAGCAACCAGCGAGAAACTACAGTTATTCACAAAAAACACATTTTTCGTCATGGCGGTTTTACACTGATCCGGATCACTCCCAAAACCCTATCATTTGTTCCTTGTCTCAATCTGGACATTTCTTGAATATTTCATCAAAATCCGTCCTTAACTTTTTGAGTTAAGTTGCTAACAGAGAAACAAACTAACAAAGAGATGGCGGCAATACCATAACCTCCTTGGTGGAGGTAATAAGCTATTGACACTGATGCATGATATTTAATTGATGATAGATTGTTGATTTTTTTTCATTTGTTTCATGACAGCTAATGAAGCTGACACACAAAGGATTTACATCCATCCCTTTAACATGGTGTTAATATGTAATATTTCTTTCTATTAAGGTAAAAAGAGCCTGTTAATATTTTCCTTATCTAGTCTAGTACAGAATGTACTGGATGCTTCAGACTTAAAGGTCAGTATGTACCAACCCACCTGCCAACTAGCATGTCAATATAATCCACTATTGCCACTATTTCTGTTTCACTTCTTGGGAATTGATGTGAGCTGTGCTCAGTGGAGGCAAGTTAAAATACACTACAGTGGATCCACAGGGGAGCGGCTCACACACGGAAATCAAAAAAACATGGAAACATATCCACGAGGGGCAATCGAACACCATGGAAACAAATCCATGTGACACCACACAGATTCCAGCCTGGTTCAAAAGTTTGCAAGCAGGCGAGGTGAGATTCCTCGTGGGAGCCACTCGCTGAATAGTAAGCAGGAAGAGAATACAAAATGTTTTATCACCAACAACACACCTTTCATTCTCTGCTTCATTCAAAGAGCCACTGAATTCATGTTACATGGCAATGTCTAATAGCAGCAGGAGACATATTCAGCTTCAATATCAGAAACAGGATAAAGTATGATATTTACAAGTCTTTTGAAATGTGACGTGACTGCTGTGAGTTTTGTCTTTCTTAAGTATTTCACATCAGTGCAGGCAGAGAGGTCGGAAAGACAAAAGACGACGAAGCTGCTGAAGCTCCTGCCCATGTGTTTGCATATCTATAAGTTTTGTTTACAATTAATCTTTCAAACAAAACCCTTTGTGACACAATGCTGCAAGATTCTGCAATTAAAATCATAGGAGCAACCACATTCATACCACACATATCTGTGCTGTTAACTAGCAAAATTATAGTTAATGAAGGATGTGAATTGTGGTTTTATTGATAGTAACTCCATTATAGATACTGCTTATTGTTCCAATTTTTTTATCAGTTCCCTAAATGCTTCTTGTTGATTGCCTGTGTGGAAAAGGTTCATTTACTGTAGACTAGTGCTCCGTGGCAACAATGTCAAACACATGGTACTACTGATAATCAGGGTCATGCTGCATAAACAGATGTTTCCACTCCTGCTTAAAGAGACTGTGAGGAGTTTCTAAATAATTACAAAAAAGTCTCACTTTTAGATATACACCTGATCAAAATACACACTTTAAGATGAGTTTTATAGCATCAAAATAGGTTATCTATAAATGCTATTCCTTAGCCCTCCAGTGGGGTCAGACAGGGCTGGACTGGTCTGGATACTCAACTTCGGGAACAAGACAATTAAGCCTAGAGCAAATTTATATTATTCGGACACGTCTCAGAGCACGGGGCTGTAAGTAGTGATATATAGCCGGCTACAAAACTATGATAATAAGTTTTCCAAAAACTGCTTGTTGTCCCACATCAAAAACTACCGCTATGTACCTACAAAGAGATACATTACCTCGTAGCTTTGCATCCTGTAAGTTGTTGAGAAAACAAGTTGTAAAGCAATGCAGAGTTCTGAGGAAGGTCCGAGCTGCATTTATTATAGCATCACAACACATACACACACGCTTTGGTTTGTGGTGCGTTCCAGTTGTAGTCAGAAGTCGGAATTTCTGGGTTCCGAGTAGGAAACTGCAACTGGAACGCCCCCCGAGGTCTGAATTTCCTTCTGGGAACTCGGTGAAACCTCACCACCCCTGAGTTGACAATCGAGGATGGATGCCCCCAGTGTGAACAGTTATTTAGCTCCTGTAATAATCAATTTATTTGTACTTCTGACTGGGGGTGTGTCGCTCTACATCAGCTGTATACATAGTGTTGTTTGACTAATATTTACAAAAATGCTGCCATAGTGATAATCACATTCTTCATACAACAACACAGGGCGTGCTAACAACAGCTAAAAATGGCCTGGTAGATCGGCATGTTTTTTTCAGACTTCAACTGGAACGCCGATAAGTCAGAGATGATGTCACTCCCAGTTCCGGGGTTACTGGAACGCAGCATTACGACAGTTGTTGCGCATGGTCATGGGTAGCAGAGTCTTAATGTCGACAGTAATAGAGTCTCGTCACAGTCCCTCTAAATTCACACAAACACTGGAGTTTGAATAACACCACTGCTGCATTATTTATGAAGAAAATGTGATTAAAAATTCCCAATTATGAATGTGTCAATGTGAATCATAAGTACATTTCTTCAAAATCAATGCACTACAAGGCTGACAATTTCTGGCAGGGATGTATTTGACCTGGACTCTCCATAAAGAGTGAACTTTAAAACTCATTTGTCCTCATGAAGATTTTCAAAAAGTTTAAGAGATATAAGTAAGCAATGTGAATGTTACAGCTTGGGGGTGCTGTCAATTCAATAGAGGTGGGTTAGAGTTTTTGGTGTTCTGGCACAGCATTAACACCTACTGGAAACAGGATTATGATGCACTTGGAAATGAACAGAGACCGGCTATCACGATTAATTGAAGTTCTTACCTCAATTACGATTAATGATTGATTATTTTATGCTATGCTGTAACAAATTAGTGGTGATACCAACGTCGTCAACACGGTCTTCTGGCAGTATTTGCACTTAACTTCTTTCTGCTCAATGTCCTCTGCACAGAATCCAAAATGTGCCTTTGCAACGGAGATGGTATTTTTCAGATTGGCTCTCATCTCCATGTTGGCAGTGCATCCTTCACTCTTGGCCAAAATGAACGTAGACTGTACGGAAAAGGTGCGGTCACGTGACTTACACAGGGGGAAAAAAATTAAATAATTGTCATGAGTAAAATTATTTCGATTGGAGGGTCTAAATGTCAATTTCGATTAATTTTCGATTAATTGCCCAGCCCTACAGAGACCCCCATTTTCATGTGAGCCAGAGTTAATGTCTTTTTGTCCTTTCTACAGTATGCTTGAGCTGTCACTCCAACCAACACAGACAACTTTTCATCTTGGAATGAATCATTTAGATCTGGATGCAATATTAGCATCTATACTTACAAATGTATATATAGAAAGGTAGTGGAGGGATTTTTTTGTAGCTGGCAAAATCAGAAATATTTATTTAATAATGTCTACTCATTTAAGGTGTTATTTTGAGATGTCCCTGAAAAAATATCTGGATATTTATCTTTGAATGATGCAGTAGTATGTTGGTGCAGCAGATTGGAGCGGTGAGATATCTCAGTTCCTTTTCTCAGACCTCTGCCAAGCCTATGAGTGGGCTCCACCTGAAAATAGAAAGACGTTTAGCAGGGAGGTCAGAGAGCTGATAAAAGCTTCACTCTACTGTATATGGAGCCTTTCATTATTACATGTACTTCTAAAGTTATCACCTTCTACTCGCTCGTATCAACATGACTTTCCTGATCTGTAAGGCGAGTTTTATGTATATAAAGTGAGCTAAGGTGTGAAACCCAGGAGAGCTGACTCATGACTTTACACCTGCTGCAACTCTTAATGAATGATTTATATGAAGTCCGGTTTGAGAAAATCCTCCTCAGCAGAGGTTTGCCACGTCATTGTGTAAAACGTCAGTGATGATTCAGTGTCACACAAATATCTTCAAGGATCCTTGTAGGCCTACATCATCATCAGAGGGCCGTCCAAAAATGGCCGTCATATGAAATATTAAATAACTTTGTTCAATTCAATGGTTTTGCAATGTTCATCATGTTAGAGGTGGAGAGCTCTGACAATGAGGCAGTCAAAAACACAAAAAAAATGTTTATTCTTAATTCAAATAGCCTAAAACAGAGGTGCTCAACCACTTGGAAGTCAACAGGCCAGGCAGTGAATCATGTACCATGCAGAGATATACTCCAAAAAAGTTAGCGACATTTGCTCTATTTGACTAAAGTAGAATGCTGTGTTTTATTTTGTATAATAACCGTTGTCTCCCACATTAACCAGTGTAGTGACCATCAAAACCTCACCCTTTATATGCTCCCTGTCTCTGTCACAGCCATAATAGCTAAAATGTAAGGCCTGCAATAACCTTACTGTTTAACCATCCATCTTCCAGCTGGGGCTGGGCGATATGGCCTAGCAACTAAATCCCAGATTTTTTTCCACAACACTCGATTTACGATTTTAATCGATTTTCCCTCCCTAAAAGAAACAAAACTCCCAGTGACATAAAAATGAAGCAAATCAAGCTTTGCCTTTATGTTGTCTAAATGTTTCCCTCTTAAAATCAAAGTCTGGGTCATAACAGGTTGATTATGTGGTATAAACGTAGGCAGGTTTGTCTACATAAACACTAAAAGGCTGAGGTATTTTTACAGTATTGGCATGAAACTCTCTGATCAATATTTAATCTACTTAAATATCAAATACAAGCCTATAAAAGTGCTTGTGCAAACCTACAAGGCCGACCATCATGAAAATTGTAAATTTTTTCAAAAATTGCAACTACTTACAATTGGACTAAGGCAAGAAAAAAAATCTTGATTTTTAATTTTTTATATCTTCTGCAGAAAATAATTCGAATTAATCGATTTAAGCGATTTTTTTCCCAGCTCTCCTTCCAGCTTATGCCTGAGTTGAACAAATACAGGCTATGTTCTTTTATGGCAGCTCAGAAATGGTTTACATTTAGAGTTTATACAAGGTTAGTCTCATGATTTCATTGTGTTTTTTTTTACTTGATGTCCAAGACCACGCTTGAATGTTCTGGCTAGGGATGGGAACCGAAAACCAATCCAGTTGAGGATCGTTAACAGCTCCATCAAAGAATCAATATCATGAGTCTTCTTGCTTATCAATCCCCTTATCAATTCCTTCCACTGACAGGGCTCAGAAGCGTTACAATTATGGCTTCATTTCTTACAAAAGGCGCCTACTGCACAACCTTAAGTGAGTGGAAACACCAGCAACTTGCAGAAGCAGATATCTATGCTGTGACGTGTGTTTGACATTGTTGCCGCTGAAAATCTACGGGACAAAATCTGCCCACACGGAAAATCTGTAGGATTCAATAAGGGAATCGTTAAAGAACTGGATCGATTAGCAGGACCGTTAATAGCATTGGTATCAGTAAAATCTTATCAATTTACATCCCTGGTTTTGGCTAGCTTTTAGAAGTCCCTTTCCACAAAAAAAGTATTTTATGAGAAGTTATGATTATATATACCTGTTGTTGATTAATTTTATGAATGAGTGAACTGATTGATAGATTGATATCAACACACACGTTGCCCTAAAAGGCAGACATTTTACTTTGATTTTTAGTTTGCTTTTTCAAAACCTAAAAGGAAATGATATTATTTATAGAGACCCATGTTTTGCTTATGTTTACATCCCCAGGCCTACTTCTGATCAGTAAAGTATATAACTTTGAGGGCTGTCGTGCGCATTTTACATGCTTTCGATTTTTCATTTATTGATAATTTTGACTATGCCATTGGCATGATTCTTGACAAGATTGTTTAATTTTATTTGACCTTGTTATTTCCAGCTCAGCTCTTGCAGTAAGTCTAAAATTCACTGAGTAAGAACAACTGCTATGCTTTTATTGTTAAGCACAAAAATTTGCCATTAAAACCTATTCAAACTGCAAATTTGATCATCCTTCCTTTAGAGTATGATACACACATTTTAGTATGTCTTGGTAACAGTTTGGTCGTTTGCCTTGGAATTGATCATTCCCACTTCTGTCCACCAGGTAACAGCCCTATAGACTTATAAAATAAATAACAGTATAACTGAGTAATAATGCATAAATATCAATGTATTTGTAAACGTTGACATGCCCCAGACAAAAAAATCAACATGTACTGTAATGAACATATTATTTTTTTGCTTTATTTTTCTTAAAACATGGTGCCATCATGACAAAAATCTGGCATTTAAAGGGCTAAAATATTCAAAAGTTAATAAAGATAAGATGTTTACGATTTTGACTGATGTTGGTTGAAAAACCAAGAAAAAAAAGTTGTAAATAATACCGATGTATGCTACTTTTATAGCTAAATTGTTAAACTTTTTTTATTTTATTTCATTTTATTTTTAGGTGCTAAGCAATATGAGTGTAACTAATATTAAATCAGGCCCTTAGGGTTAGATAAATTACATATCCCCATGTTTAAAATTTAAAATATGTGGCCAACAACAACTTCTGTGTCAGAAGAAGGAGTTTTTTTTTAATGAAACAAACCAAAAGAACAAAATGATCAAGCCATCCAATAGGAACATAAACTGTATTTATTATTTACAAAAGCTGATTTTTATGTCTCTAAACACAAATTTATTCTCAAAATTCACTCAATAATTTTGAAACAGATTAATTTTCAGTGTTGCACTTCCAAACAAATACGTGTGCTCCAAGAATTCTATAGTCAGATCTGCAGACATTCAAGTTTGTGGCTAAGTGCTGCAGAAGCAGCGTGCTCACAATGCTTGAGAATAGCAATTCAATTAGTACAAAAACAGCTCCGGTTGTCAGGCAACAACCAAGGACATGCTATTCTTCAGCAGCGCGGCATTCAGCTGTGTTTGTAAAGAGCAATAACATTAAAGAGAAAATCGCTGCCAAGGATGATTAAAAACCTTTGGAATAGTTCACATGCATCTCTACTCTTGCCCACATTCTGCTTTGTTTGAATCTGTTAAAGTTGCAGAAAAATGTGACTTTTTGTTTGATTGCTTCACCCAAACAAGGACTACACTGGAAGTATGCACAGGATAAAGTAGAGAGTATCTGTATCACTGGTATCTGCTCTGAGTGCACATAAATTTATCTAAAGGTGCAGTTCATAGACACCATGTCAGCAACATTTGGATTAGCAGAGCATTGATAGGATAGTATTATGCTTCAGCAGAGCTACTTCTCTACAAGGTCAAAACAGGAGACTTTTAATTAAAGTTAAAATTAAAAACCAAAAGGTGACATTTAAGAAAAAGTTTCATCACGCTCCAGCACTGAATGTCGATAAATGTGTTTCCAAACCACAGAGCAGAAGTTAATTTTGTTAGTGTATGTCTGACACCAGCAGGGTTGTGTGCCGACGTCTGTTACCACAAAACAAAATCTGACCTATTCTGCATGTACGTGGAATATGTGACATCTTCAGCAGGGCATGACTGCACACTAATAGCATTTTTAAAAGGGCACATGGCTCCATTCTTACATTTTATTGTCTGTGCCAACTAATCCAGGGTCATAGGGGTTTTGGAGCCAGTCCCAGCATGCTCTGGGTGAACAAACAATAGAGGTTGTCAGCGGAAAACATAATCAGAATCGGGTTTTATTCCCAAGTATGCAACACATACAAGGAATTTGACTGTTTTCTCTAGTACAAGGAGGTAGACACAAACAAGAAACAATAAAATAAAATAATGTAAGTGTAAAAAGAGAGGCTAGGATAAAATGTGCATCAGGAATATTTACAAGCATACTGGCATATTTACAATTTGAAGGGAGGAAAGTGCAACTGTGCGGTCCATAGTGCAGCTATTTCCTGTTACATTTACATTACTGTTTACATTTCAGAACATCACTCCTTAAAGCCATGAAATTGGAATATGACATTACCAATACAAGCAATATAGTTTGTGTTTATGTCAAACAAATAAAAATAAATGCCAGGTCTAATGCTCAATAAACACATTACAGGAGGAAACACTGGAATTTAAATGCTTTGAAGCACCAAGTAATTTATTTAGAACTTTTTGTCAAACTAAGAATTCCCATTTTTACCTCTAAGGCACTTCTGTTTTAGCAGTCATTTCTTGGTTTGTTAACAGGATAACTGAAAAAATTATAAAATAGGGTTTGATCAAATTTTCAGAAATGAGCTAAAGGCCAACCAGAAAGATTTTGGTGGTTATCATAATTTGGATCAAGAAATTAAATAACTAAAAACAAACAACAAAAAAAGGAAAGATAGTACAGTTTCACATTTATGGTATTTACTCAGTAAGACCTTCATGGATTTGGATGACATTTTCAGGCAATGTTGGTCATGGCACAGGGAAAAACTAATCAAATGTTTGTGTCAAATTAAATTTTGATGTGCTCCAGGAATTTTTTAAGGATTTGCTAACAGCGTGAGATTGGGAAGTTTTACACATCGTAGAAAAATGAAAACTGTACTATTTAAATTAAAACCTGTTTAGAGAGTTTCTTTGGGGGGTGCTGGTTTGGTGGAGTGGTTAGCAACCAAGCACGTCCCATGTACTTACTTCTGCCGGTCCGGGTTCAAATCCAGCCTGTGACTAGTTTGGAGAGTGTCTTCTCCTACTCTCTCTCCCCCTTTCAAAAGCCTATCCACTGTCTCTCTCCTATCAATAAAGGCACAAAATGCCGGAAAAATACATTAAAAAAATAAAAATAAAAAAAAAAAATAGAAAGTTTCTTTGGCTTTGTCTTTTTTTTTCTTTTAGGGTTTTACATGTTTTATATGTTAAACATAGGGGGGAAAATGGTCAATATGCAAATAAGTGTAGAAAAGTCAATGTAAAAAAGAATTGTGATAAAATCTGGATCGTGATTTTATTTTTAAAAAATCGTGATATGATATTTTTGCAATATCACCCACCCCTATGTTCAAATTTATATAAAATGTGAAACCAGAAAAACATTTCATTCTCTAAAATGATATTATTGGTTTTTAAATGTAGACGATGATTACTGTTGCTGATTACCATTGTTTGGTTTTCCTCAGGTTATAATCTGACCTTTTTAGAGTTTTTGTTTTGTTTTTGTTGTGCTTGAGTTATTGTACTTTTGCCCTGTCTGCTTTTGTTTGTAGTCAAAGCACTTTGTAAACGTTTTCAATATCTTCCTGACCATATCAAAATCACACCAATAATATACATTTAGATTTAAGTTTGGTCTATGTCACCCAGCCCTACAATCTGACTTCTGGACTCTAATACTTAATGTTTTTCCTCATTGTATTACTCAGTAAGTGTTATCGCCTGCTCATTGTTCTTTCTGTTTGCCAAGTGTTGAGGTGTCTTTGGCTCCAAAACAGTATCCATAAACAGCTTGCTTTGTTTGTGGGCTCATAAACAAGTACCAGGTCTTTCAGTAAAAGAACAAACACTGTGTTCAGCATAAAACTGGATGCCAACACGTGAAGGAAAACACCAAGAAATTTATGAAACTCAACCAGTTCACAAAAACAATCGTGTGATGTTGTGTTTTGCCCATAGACACAAATCTTGGATAGCTTACATTTACTGTTTGTTCAGTCTACTGAGATGGTATTTGAATTTTACAGGCTGAATCCATTAGCTTGACACTGAAAACCACAGACAGTATATCAATGGATAGCCGGCCTCTATCTCCTCCTCTTGTGCAGAAGTCAAGTTAAAATATCTGACTGACAATTACTGTGATAATGTGCTTAAAATTTGGATCAAAAATGTTGGATGGCAAAGTGGCTGACAGTTTTTTTTTTCTTTCCCTAGTTTTTTTCTTCAACTAGGTAATTATCCAGTAACTAGGTTGTTGAAGTCACTGCACAGCCTAGCTTCTATGTTGGTATTCTAGTCTGTCTTGACCAATTGATGCTCTTTGTCCTATTTCTATGAAAACTTGCTTTTATTTTTCAGCAAGAAAGTATTGGTAGATAAGGGGAAACGTTATAAGCCTAACCAGGGCTAAAAGGTGTAGTCAGTGATGTGGGAGAAAACGAATGGAGAGGTTGTCGATAAACAAATTTAGACTCGCCTCTCCCTTCATACCTCACCCCTGGCTCCACCCCCGAAAGCTGATGGACGTGCATCGTCATGGAAAAGGCCGTAGAAACTGCGTAGCTGACCAACGTAGCTAAGGTAACCCCGACTCATCATACAACTCGACTGCCGTTATTGATAACATCACGACAACAGTACATTCTGGCAGATTAGACAATAAGATGAATGTCCGACCGCTGTTACTGTTATATGGAGCACCACAAAGCTAATGTTTCTTACCTATCCAACAGACAGATGGCGACATCCGCGTCTGTTTTCAGGTCTTTCAATTCGCGGAGTTCCCTCCACTGTCGGAAAGTAACACCAATGTTGACCAATGTTCACTTTTCACTCCTCTGACCTTTTTCTTTTGAGCTGTTTTTCAGCCATTGCTATTGCACATATTGTATCTCTCTCTTATGCTAACTGCGCACGCTACGCAACGTACTACTCCCCCTCCGCCCTCTGTCTGATCTGCACATGAGCAGTGTTGGGCACACTACTTTAAAAAAGTAATTAGTTATAGTTACTAATTACTTTCCCAAAAAAGTAACTGAATTACTAACGGAATTACTCCTTCATAAATGTAATTAGTTACCAGGTAAAGTAATTGATGCGTTACTTTTTTAAAAAAGCTTTTGCTGCTTGAACTGTGTGTCTCTATCTCTGTGTCCTTCCTTGTTGTTACCTGCTGCTGCAGCTCTGACATCAACAGTTCTCCAACAGCACGTGCAGTGGAATTTGCCTGATAGACGAGAATGGGAGCGAAGTGCTCCGCAGTAAGCTTCACCAACGCGCAGCACTGCGTTGGTGAGAGCCAGCACGTGCCAAGGCGCTGGAGATTCACTTCAGATCTATTTTTTGCGCAGCTGCGTCCAAACCTCATAAATTCACTGTCGTTAAGAAAGCACCAGACAGGAAGTTAATGCGTAGAGTATCCGGAAGTTTCAAAATAAAACAGAATGCACGGACTCTCAAACATAAATTTCCTCATTTGTTTGTCATTATGTAAAAACCGGAGGCACGAGCATCAGGTCAGCAGTCGGTCAGAGGGTCCCAGAGGCAAGACGACACCATAGACGAAGAACTGGATCATAGAGGTACAGAAATACATAACATTGTATTCATGACAAAAACATATTTTCTACAAGGATATAGGCGGATAGAAGTTAAATAAATCACGAAGCTGTGTGGTTGAGACCAGCAAAGGGACCATAGAGAAGCGAAGTGAGGTGTTGTTTATTTCTTTTCTCAGTGTACAACATCCTTTATGAGCATGTGACATCGCTGTGCTCATCATGAGGGGATCCGGGGATCAGCCCTCCTACGGGGCTGAGCGCTGGGGCGCTGCTCGGTGTGCCCTCTCATTGGGGTTTGTCTGTCAGAGCAGACCGTGGCGCGACGCTTCCGTGTGCTGTGGAATTTGGGGGTGAGTCCGGTCGGATAACAGCTGCTTGACATCGGTGCAAAGTAACACACCACATTTCCCTGTTAGTAATGATAATAGCGTTGTAACGCATGAAAAAGTAATTAATTAGATTACCCGTTACTGAAAAAAATAACGCCGTTAGTAACGCCGTTATACTCTAACGCCGTTATACTCTAACGCCGTTATACTCTAACCCGTTATTACCAACAGTGCACATGAGTATGACCGCCCCCTGGATGTGGAGAGGTGTACCCTGTTTTGGTAACTCAGTCCGAGCCACAGTATTTACCTGCTGAAATTCAGAGCCAAGGCTGTGTATTGAAACCGGACTTTTTTTCAACATGCTGTCAGTGGTGACATCTTGTGGATGGAGAGGAGAAATACGGTGAATTTGACAAATACTGCATTAGATTAGAAGATTGCTGACTACACCTTTGATAAAAATAAATTTACAACCAGTTTACCACCACTAAAACATATTTGCTGATATCAATCAATCAAACTTTATTTATAAAGCGCTTTTCATACAAATGAATGCAACTCAAAGTGCTTTACATAGAAAATTAAAAACATTCCCTTGAACCCACCTTCCCACCCCTGTTTTACATAAATTACCCACATGCATGGACATAAGGCTTCACTCACTAACAGACACACTCACTAACAGACACACACAAGCACACTCACCCACATACTCTCATACACATACACTCATACAGGCTAAAAAAGTGCAAGAAACTAAGAACAAGAACAAAACCTGAGTACAGACGAACCAGGTGAGAGAGCGGCAACGGAGGAGCCGTCTGCACCAGGAGCCGAGAGTCGACCACAGCCACAGGACACCGACGCAGAACCGAGAGGAGAGATGATGGACCTCAAAACTCCTCCAGGAACCTACAAGACAGAGTCCTGCAGCCATAGCCGACCACAACTCCTGGTGCAGAGGGCTCCCACAGAGGAAACACTGGAGATCCTAATGATAAAATAATAAAATAAGTAAAAACTAAGATATCAATAAAAACTAAGAACCAGACCATAAATTAGTATTACTAAAACATTAAGATAAGAAATGAGTAAAATCCATTAATACAAACAAAGTGGAAACCTAATATAAATAATTTACCAATTTACCAATAAAGAAGCAGCAGTTAGCTTACAAGTTAGCCTGTTTCCAATGCACAAAAAGTAAAAAATCAGCACTACGTTGTTGCTTGACACACATCACAGCTGTTATTATGCTTTCAGAGTACTTATAGGTTTTAGTTTAGAGTTGCGAGATGATCACAGAGCAAGTAAATACACAGTAGCTGATTTCCTGGGTGTCATGTCAGAGTGTTTGATTAGTAGTAAGGAAAAAAAAGAAAATGAAAGAGTAAAAACTGCCTGACCACCATATTATGTGCTTTTTTTTCAATGCATTACTGACAGTTTCTTTAACTCAAGAGCTCAAGATCTCTGTATGTCTTCAGACACACTTGGAAACAGATGCAGGTTGATTATGCAGGATGGATACATATGAAACTTGAATCTGGGTGCATGGATAGCAAACTAAGACTAAAACTGTGCATAGGAAACATCACTGTAGGTGGTGCTCCGGAAACACTTGTGCACTAAAACATTCAGAGTTTTACACTCGTTTCCATTTTTTAAATAACAATCAACTCCAAAGTTGTCACATGTGAGGCCCTGCCCATATGTTGCCTATAAAAGGTTGGCTGAACGCTCTTGATCGATAATCAGTGATACCAATTTCAAGATGTACCAAGAGGGAAAACAAGTGAATGGATGATTAGAGGTTTAACACCATGTTGGCAACTAACGCCATCTTCATGCCAAGAAAAACAAGTGCAAAATTTTATTTTTTTTACTCAATTTAAGGTCAATAGTTGGCCATAGTTCAGGCATTACTAATGCCAGACAGGCACAAAAGTAGAAACATGCTGTAAATAAGGGAGTCGGACTGAGGCTGAAGTAAAAAAGAAACAGTTCTACATAAAAGTGGAGGTGAAAAGTGTCCGTGGAACAGGTGGGGGAGAAGGTTCAACGGAGCTCACACCCACAAACGAAAAGCTGTCAGGGATCATGTGGGAGTCTCCTGTGCACTACGTCCTCCAGTTAAGCCATTGTGCGTCTTAACACAGCGTGAGTGCATGTGTTTTATATCCAACCATCACTTAATTTTCTGAATAGCTGCCAGTGTTGTAGTCTAATTGATCTGCAATTTTGCACAACAATCATGTCATTTCAATTACAATCACTACTTATATAAAACTTTATTTGGACAGCACATTTTGGGGACATGTTTACTGTCCGCCTTAATGTTCATAAGAATGGATTTTATAAAACCATGTGAGCTCTGTTTCACAATGACATAATTGATTTAATAATAAAGGCTACATGAGTGTGAGTGCACACATGCATCCCTTTGCGCACTCCCTGGGGCAACAATATGAATTTTTCCTCTTTCTTCATCTTTGCAAATAAATCCTTCATGATAAATCCTTATGATATGTCTTGTGCAACGTGTAATGTTCAAATATTTTACACAAATATATGAATTTCGCAGAGCTGTCTTTAATTTCATCCTTACACTGTTGGGGTTGCAGTTTTCTGTTTCTTCAGATTTTGGGTGTACAGCAGAGTCAGAGCTGCCGCAGAGGTGCTCACATTCCCCTTTCAAGTTTGTTGACTGAATGATGTGCACATTTGCACATGTGCAATAGCCAAATCATAAGACGTGCAATGCTGGTCCTGTGTTATAAGGTACGTCATGCAGTCAGTTCTGTGTTGGTTAATGGGGACCAAAAGATCCTGATTTCACTTATTTATGACTAAAAAGCAATGTACAGTAAATCTGTTTGATATTAACCTCAGTAGTGTGTGCACAAAAGTCACTCCGTCACTGAAGGAGTGTTTTCAAAAATTTCCAGGGAGCAGCTGGACACTGTCCTGACAAGAGATGGGAGTCCAAAAAACAATTTCAGTTGAGCATTAGGATCAACTATCCTACAGATCAATATCATTGGTCTGCATGCTTAACAACTCCCTTTTCAATTCCTTCCACACTTTCTGCATGCCTTGGATCAGAGAAATCTGCAGCAGTGACAAAGAAGTCAAACATGGCAGAAAGAAACCAAATGTGGTCAAATTATGACTACTGCTTTTTTTTGTTTGTGTTTTAACAGAAAATGGCACTAACTTCACAATGTCCCATGTCTGTGTCTAATTGATGCAGAATATATTCTATTCTATATATATATAATATTAAATGCAAACCAATGTCGGTATTGGTAGATATTTGTCTATAAAATGAGCATTAGTATGAGGGGACATGAACATATATGTTGCTATTTATAGACAAAATTTTCTCGATAACACTAGACCATTTATATTATATATATTGGATGTTATATGGTAAAATGTGCAACTACAACATGATGGTTTGCCTCATCATCCCTCAGTGTCTACTTTTATTAACTGAAAATGTCATTAATTTAAAATTCAAATATGTCCTGTTTACTGCATGACAATCCCCCCCACCCTTGCCCTGTTTCCTACTCTATCCACTGTAATCTCTCTCCCAATTAAATGCATAAAATAACCCCAAATATAACAAAAAAATTAAAAAAAATATTTTAAAAAAGATTCAAATGTATTTTTCCTGCTTCATATCTGATTGTAAAACAAATGGACTGTCTGTAACCATGAAAGGTACAGGTCAATTACAGTTAGGTGGATGTTTTTGTATGGATTTTTACCTCCGCCAAGGAGGTTATGTTTTCTGGAGAGTTTGTTTGTCCATCCGTCTGTTCGTCTGTCTGTGATGGATTTGGACGAAATTTTCTGGAAATGTTCAACATGGGAAAAGGAAGAACTGATTTGATTTTGGTGTTGATCCGGATCATCGTCTGGCCGCCATGATGAAAAATGTGATTTTTGTGAATAACTACTGAACTAAAATAGATATCATTATGAATCCAATTGCTAATGGTATGTTTTCGTGGTCAAGGAATCTAAATATTTACATGAAATAAAGGTAGGACTAATATTTATGGTGAAAATCACAATATGGGTGAGGACTGTGGCACTGGCGGAGGTCTATGCTCTATGAGTGCTTTTCTAGTCTAGATAATGTGTTTGAAAATATCAGCATGTTATAAATCAGAAATAATTCTATATTATGTATCCCTGATGGTTATGCTGTTTTTTTTTGTATCAGCTAAAAGTGTGTGCTGATGTGTGTGGCGTCTCAACACTGTGAGCTTGTTTCAATTCAAGTTTCACACTGTCGTTTAAGAGGAAATTAATGGGTACATGCAGTCCTGAAATTTACAGTGCACCGTTTCTAGGACAGTCGCTCTGGGTCAGGAAAAGTCCCTTCAGAATTATACAGCTGCAACTGACTTGACTTTGTAGAAAGTACAACATAGATTTAAATTGTTTTTTGCAAAAGAATCAATAGCGATGTGCAAGACTGACTTTCTGCATTCAAAAATTATGCATTTTTGGTGCTTGCAATAGCAATGCCCATTGAACAAACACTGTGTTCCAGCTCTTCTCTTACAAGCACACACTGCAACATTTTATATGCTTCTTACTGTTTGCAATGAGACACTGTGCCAGAAATATCACACTACTAAATCTGGCATAATTGGGCTACCAGGTGAAGTAAAACCCCACCTCTGAAAAAAAAAACAACCTGCATCCTGACAGAATCCACCTTACAGTGCAGAAATATCACCCTGCCTTGGGCTAAATGACCCTGCAGGGTGAGCTGCACATCTGTCTGGGATTAGGTCAGTATTTTATAGCTAGAGCATTAACTTCAGCTTCTGTATAATAAAGGGAGAGGAATATCTCTCCTACTGTTATGAGAATTATATTGTTTCCATAACCAATTTAAAATGCAATATTCAAACAGACAAAAGATTACAGGAGCTTCATATCCACAACACCACGGAGAGAAATAAAACAGAGGCTGGAAAAACCTAATAACCAGAACCTGCTATAGTTGTTTATTTTAATCAGATTCAGTTGTACACATTCTGTATTAATAAGGGTAAACAAAAACTAAATCACAAACATGGTTGGACTCGGCTGGATACTTTGCACAATGGAATCAGTAGGGTTTCCCCACAGCTCTGATCAGTCATCCCTCGAGTGGATCAGCCAGTTCTCCTCTCTGGGCTCAGGTACTGGTGAGTGAGAAGAGCGATATGTACAGTGTGTGGTCCCACTTAAGACTGGATAATATATTGAGTTTTTAAAATATGTCAATATAGTTTTGAAAGAGATATGGGGTAGGATATAATTTGTTTGTGTTAAAAACATTTAACTGCAAGCTGCCAATTTGCCCAATTTTCTGACTTTGTGTTGCCGTTTTATCCAACCGATCTCCCTCCCCCTCTGAATCTTCACCAAGGAAGCCAACAACAGCATGTGACAGAATGGTATGGAGTGGTGAGAGTGCCAAATTACCAAAATAAAGGTATAAATAAATAAAACTCAAAAAAAAAAAAAAAAAAAAAAGTGGAAATATAAACACAAACAAAATTTAAAAAATATATTATTGGTGCTGTATCAAGCAAAACTAACCAAAAAATAAATTCATATAAAGGATAATTAATATTGCATTAAAAAGACAAATTAATAAAAAAATTAACCCATTTTAAAGAAATGTGCTTATAAATAAATTAAATATATAACGTGGCTACATAAAGCAATATTAGTCAAAAAATAAATCTACAAAAGAAAAGGCTCATAAAGGCAGAAATACAAAGACAAATAAATAAAATGTTCCAAAAAATGTGCGTTTATGAAGCACATTACTTTTATATTATGATCAGTACATTGCCATTGCTTTTGAGATGTACTTTATTGTTGCTTCTACCGCGTGCATTAAACACCACATTGTCATTGCTTTAACTGCTTACTTTTTTCTTTTTTTCCTTTGTTTCTTTCTAACTTTACATCTTTGTTTTTTTTTAACTGCTGACTATGTCAGGAAAAAGCGCACAGTAGGAATGTCAGTATGCGCAGGTGCAGATGCAGGGGCAGGATCGGAATAACAGGGAGGAATCCCACTGTAACAACAGTCCCAAACACCACAAAACTTCTGCATTAAGACACTGCTTTATAAAGCACCAAAATTATTTATTTTATTTTATTTATTTGTCTTTATATTTCCACTTTTTTTTTTTTTTTTGCTTTTTCATTAATACATTTATTTTGATAATTTGGCACTCTCACCACTCCATACCATGCTGTCACATGTTGTTGGTGTGCTTTGTGAAGATTCAGAGGGGGAGGGAGACCAGTTGTAAAAAGAAAAACAATAGCTTGTAAATGGAGATGGTTTAGTCTTGAGACTTTAGATGCAGAGTAATGTGTTTTAGAGAGTGCCAGAAACATGTTGGGTCCAAAAGTTCGATCACAATGAATCTCTTCCATCATTACAGCATCGCTGAGTTCAGTACCAAGAGTGTGTGAGAAACTTTCTGCTTCAAAACAAAGTGTGAAGTCTTCACAGCTCCCTGAACCAATACAATGCAAGCTTTGTTATCCAACACTGAACCTTGTGAAAAGGTAAAAAGTAGAGCAATATTACCGCAGCATTGGCTTACCACTCTGTCACAGACATGGTCCTTGACACAGTTTTAAAAACCAAGATACCAGTTGTCAAGTTGGATGGATTTTGCAAGATAAGATAAGATAATCCTTTATTGATCCCCAGAGGAGGAATTCAGGTGTTGCAGCAAAGCAGAGTAAGCAGAAGGGTAGTAGCATGCATTGGCTTCAAAAGAATTACATATGATATAAGACAGACCAAAAGAGAAACCATAATAAGATAGAGAAATCAATAAACTGTCCAGTAGCAAGCAAACAAAACAGAAGGTATTTACAATTATCAAAAAACTAAGTTGTCAGAGTAAGTGTCGGGACAAGTGAGCCATCTGTGTAGTGCAGTGAGAAGTGCAGCCAAAAATGTGCACCAAGCCATCGAAGGCCGAGCTGTACAGCAGGACCGAACAGCAACTGTGAGACATCTGAGTGTCGTCTTATATTCATATTTGCTTTGACTGCATTTGAATATTTGCACAGCTTTATTGTGGTTATGCAAAAAAACACTTCCTAATTTTATTTTTTTGTATTTATGATTCACTTATATGAGTTGAATTCAGTATTTATAAAAATAATGTCATTCTTTATTTTAAAATTGGTAGCTTCCTTTCATGCAAACTTTAAATCCACTAGTAATATGCCTGTGTGACAGTTCTCATTTAGTTCACATGGGTTTGTCTAAAAAGTCAACATGTCTTTTCCAACACTGATTCAAGGCATGACTGGGGAAGAGTGAGAGTTATCAGCCTCAGTAGGTCATTAAAATCCAAATAAGTTTGGCTGTCAGCTGAGAGAGTTGGCTGGAGCTTTGAGCTAGTTTCATCCTGGAGGTGTGAATACTTACCTGGGCTGTTTGGGTTATTTGTTAATACTATTTCTTTACAAATAAAAAAAATGAGATATGTATCGAATATCAAGTTTCAGCAAAGACTTGTCATGTTATACTTTTTGGTCCATACCCCCCAGCCCTAGTCCCACCATTACAAAAGGCCAGTAACACATTGGGGAATGAGTAATGGTGCTTTCTCAACTGTTTGCTCATCCACTTCACTCCTTTTGTTTCTCTTTACAGTATGAATGTCACGTTGCAACAGAGCCTCGCACACATATCTGTCTTCTCATTGGTCTGATAATAAGAGGTGCCTGATAAAGTAAGAAATGTACACAAATAGGCCGGTCACGATAATAGATTTTGCTGGATGATAACTGTCCAAAAAATTATTGACAATAAACGGTATTATTGTAAATGTTATTTTGATAAACTGTAATTGGAATGTCAAGACCTTTTAAATGAAATAAATTAAACAAACAATATAATAATTTTAACAAACAAAAAAAGAGGAAAAAAACCCAATGAAAATAGAATTGACTCTCTTTTAGGAGAAACTGCATGTAAATAAGAATAATTATACTCATCATTAACAATACAAAATAGACCCTATCTCTGTCAAGAAAAAAACAAAACTCCAACAAAAACACACACACAAATAAAAACAATAAATAAAATTGAGTTTATACAGTTCCTGAATTGTTTGTGACATGCACTTTTTCCCAGTCAATCCATACCTGCTGTCAAACGTTTGTAACATCGTTGGCTTTTCCTCAGTACTGAAGAGTTGCATTTCTTTTGCAATGTAGCGAATGACACTGTCAGTGACAGCGCACCATTTTGCTCTGTTTTATTAATATTTACTCTGCTGACCAAACGCCTCATGAAGCACTGACTGTCAGGACGGAGGCTCCGCTGCACCTCCCCTTCTTCTTCTCCGTCACCACTACTTTAAAACAAATACGACATATCAGCTCGTCGGTGTTCATGAGCTCACACCTTGTTCAGTCTGTTTAAAACCAAAATATTCCCACACTGGGACAACCGGCTTAGGAACTGTATCTTTCGTGCCATCATTCATATTAGTGTTTGTTTCCTTGTTTCTCCTCAGGATGCTCACTTCAGCTCTCTCCATGTGTATGCGCGAGCATCCCCGCCACCCCCCCAAAGATTGCATGTCTGACAGATGCTCACTCCGCTATAAATCCACTAAATCCACTATAGAACCTATGCACCCCGGTGTGAAGAAAGATGGACAGAGTGAGCCATCTTCTCATTTAGCCTCTTTGGTAGAAAGAGAGGAGGAAAAAAAACACGCATGTACGTGACAGTTTATCGAGGCCGGCAAACTTACCGAGGACATTTTTATTTGTTTGGTTGATTGATTTATTGATTATCGTGACAGGCCTATATAAAAACTAGTTGTAAGTAAAGAAGGATTAATTTGTCTTTCCAAACACAAGATCTCAGAATCCTCCACTGCAGACCTTTTGATAGCCTTCGTGTAAAAACACGCATGGCACTTAAAAAAATAATTTCTCTCTTTACGATAGTTTTATGTTGATGTGTTACATAAAAATGCATGTTCTACAACTTTACAGAGATTAGAGCCAGCAGACCCCCTTCTGCCCTCCGGCTTTCTGTGCTGATCACATTAGTTTATGGCAAATACTACAAATATATCATAGCCATGGCTGTCAGCATGCGACTGTGAACCTGCTTGATTTAAACCCAGTTTAATGCAGATCAACAAATGCCACATATAGTTCTGGCTGTTGGTGTTGGGATTAAAATAGTCGTTCTATCCATGGTTATTAATGCTTGTACCACCATTACAACTACCTTTACAATCAGAGATAGAAAAGGACTGTCTTAAAATTGAGATGCTGCATTTCAAGGGTTTTTCTTCAATACATTTCAACTCAGTAGAGACAAATATGGACACATTTTTGGTCAGGGCATCTGTACATTTATTGTTAACCTGACTTCTCATTTAATATGTTTTGTAATTTTTTTTATCACTGTTGCATTTTGTCATATGTTCTGTGACAATAAACTTCTTAAATCTATGAACTACTTTAATCAGTTCACTTTAGTTGTTTTTTTTGTATTACATTTTGTTTTTTTTTATTTGAGCTTTTAATTTATTTGTTAATTTTAAAAGGGTTCTAGTTGCCATGTGTGTCATTGTGTGTCTTTAATTGCAAGTTACTGTTTCATACCTCTAAAGGGCAAAGAAACACAGTTATCCAGACCAAGATGTTAAGGACCAGCTTCACTTTTTGCAACTTTCCCCCCTCTTATCATGTCATAGACTTGACTGACTGACACTATAATGTAAGGAAATGGCTCCATAATTTAATACATTTGAATAAAACAAATTTCCATTTAATAATTTTGGTTGAGGTGGTGTATTAAAGACTGGACTGTCTCCTATGCTATTACCTGGGTGATCCAAAAAGAAACAAAGTCAGCAGTATATGCACATTTGTTTTTGCTATATCTCCAAACAGCCTAAATCCTTTAAAACTTTGTGTATCAGCAGATATGTGTAGAGGAAAACAAAACAATATGATAATTGTCTCCATAAAAACAAAACAATCCCCATGACAGCTGTTGTTGATATTTCCATATTTTGCTGCAGTGTTTGCTGGAAATGCTGATTATTGCAGAGGAGCCTGCTAATGAGGATGGCTCATTATTGTTGATTTACTGACCTCATATTTGCCCAACCAATCATGATACACAGATTTACAAATTCTGCAAAAGGCTGCAGCAAACTTGGGTCAAAGAAGAACCAATATTCAAGTCACTTGTGGTTCATAATGAAAATAAGTGAGACCAAAGTGTTGTTGAGTGTGTGTTCATGCCGTGTAGGAAAGTGTGTGTTGCAACGATTTCAGTTAGAGTGACAAATACAAGCAGGGTTAACAATAGTTTTGGTTTGTTTGTTTTATGTAAGAGACACTTCAGAAACCACTGATCTACATGGATTTCCATGATAATCATCTCAAGGGTAAACAGAGAATAGACCACAAAAAAAGGAAAATCTAGTGAATGAAATTGCCTTGTTGATGCCTGAGAAGGAAAATGTTGAAAGTGGTTTGAGAAGATAAAAGGCAACAGTAACTCAAAGAACCACAAATTACAGCCAAGTAATAGTTGAAAAATTCCATAAATCTTCAAAGTTGGAAACTTTCGATGGAAATTTACTGGAATTAAGGGGGTAGTCAGCGATCTTCTAATCTTCCAATCTAATGCAGTATTTGTCAAAATCACTGTATTTCTCCTCTCCATCCACCAGATGTCCCCACTGACAGCATGTTGAAAAAAAGTTCGGTTTCAATACACAGCCTTGGCTCTGAATTTCAGCAGGTAAATATTGTGGCTCGGGCCGAGTCACCAAAACAGGATACACCTCCCCCCATCCAGGGGCCGATCATACTCATGCGCAGATCAGACAGAAGGGGGAGGGGGAGTCGTAGGTTGCGTAGCGTGCACAGTTAGCGTAAGAGAGAGATACAATAGGTGCAGTAGAAATGGCTGAAAAACAGCCCAAAAGAAAAAGGTCAGAGGAGCAGAAAGTGAAAAAGAAGGGCTATGACCATGAAAGAGCGAAGACCCGGGTCAACATTGGTGTTGCTTTCCGACGGTGGAGGGAACTCCGCAAACTGAAAGACCTGAAAATGGACGCGGATGTGGCCGTCTGTGTGCTGGATAGGTAAGCAACATTAGCTTTGTGGTGCTTCAGATAACAGTAACAGCCGTCAGGCATTCATCTTATTGTCTAATCTGCCAGAATGTACTGTTGTTGTGATGTTATCATTAAAGGCAGTTGAGTTGTCTGACGAGTCAGGGTCACCTTAGCTACGTTGGTCAGCTACGCAGTTTCTATGACCGTTTCCATGACGATGCACGTCCATCAGCTTCGGGGGTGGAGCCAGGGGTGAGGTATGAAGGGAGAGGTGGGTCTAAATTCATTCATCAACAACCTCTCCACTTGTTTTGTCCCACATCGCTGACTACACCTTTAAGACCGTTCTGAAGGCAAAAAGGGAGCCAACTCAGCACTTGTAAGGTATAAGTGGCCAGTAAGAGAAGGGAAACTCACATCCAACTACTGTACATGCTTTCATAATGGGCAGAACACTGAGTGATGTGATGTCATCTGCAGTAGATTATGAGATCTGACCAAGGCAGAGGAAGTAAAAACCACATTAGTCTAAAAGAAAGAAAACATAAAGACTGCATTAGCCCATAGAGTAATGACTATCTTCATCATGTCGTATTATAAGTGATTACTGTTAAAACATTTCATAATTCTTGCTCTGACCAACAAACAGGGTGAGACAAGGGAGAGGTATGGCAGGTCAGTTAAAAGTTTCATGCTATTAAACTCAGCAGTCACACAGAAAACAAAGTACTAAAGTACTGTTAATGCAAGAATACCACACTTTATCTATTCATTTTGGTACTATATAGTGCATGCAGAAAACGTCTGTTTGTGTGTTTTTGTAGGACATGGAATACTTTCTTTAGCTGGAATGAAGAGTAGTTGTTGTTCAGTAAAGATGGATTTGCATTTTTCAAGATATATCGTACATTTTGGAAAAGCTTTCATGTTAAGAGTTAGATACAAATTATTGCCTTGAACCCAAAAAATAAGGGCATTACAAGTCCAATAAAATACAACAATGTATCTGTCTCTCTGTGTTTGAACCTGACTGTAACCCCTGTGTATAGCAAGGTGTTCCCCATCATCCTGCACAAGCCCTTTTACTCAGAATGCATCTGGGAATGAAACAGCAAGGGAGCTCGCAGGGGTTGCTAATTTAAACCCTTGCATCACCCTTGTGTGAAAGTTGAGGTTCAAAGGAGAAAAACATGTTGGTTTGTCAACAGAAGCAACTGGCAGAGAGATGGGGAGAATACCTTTAGAAATCCTGTTTTATCCCTCTTCAGTTTTAATGCCTCTGTTTCCTCCTGTAAGATGAACAAACTAATCCTTGAGGTTGACTCAGGGCAAGAGACCACAAGCTGTGCAAAGAATCTAAGGGTATTATTCTTACCCTTTATTCTCGTTATATTAATATTCAAATAAAAAAGACATATTAGACACATTAAACATGACCTACAACTCAATAAAGGGTTAGAAAACACAACAGATGTAGAGTTATTCTTGGAAGAAAAATGAAATCTGTACTCTTAAATTAGTGCTGGTACCTTAACAGTTCTTTAATAAGTATAAATAGCTGTTACCTGAAATGTGTGTTTCTTTTGCCAGAAAGAATTAATGGTCAGCATCTTTGGGTTTGAATTCTGCTAAATGACACTGAAACATCACATCACCACATCACTACCAGGTCTTGGTTCCCTCTTTCTTCTCGAAGGCAGAAAACAAAACATATTTTGGCAGTAAAAAACTTTTGTGAAGTGTCTCCATGGTATCACTTTGACATATTCATATATTCTGCCCTTGAGGTGGCCTTAGCTGCATGCATTAAAATCAATGAGCAAAGGTATCCTGTCAAGATCCAAAATAAGTCCTTAAAGGGATTTTCCACATTTTTTTAGTTGGGTTGTACAAGGCACTTGAAAATAGTCAGTGAAGAGGCTGAATGGAGAATGAGCTGAGTCTACAGGTAATGCAGATGAGTACAGTTATTTTGTGTAATTGTGTGAGTTTTATGTAAAACACACCACAAACATACAATATATTGCCAAAAGTATTCGCTCACCTGCCTTGACTTGCATATGAACTTAAAAGACATCTCATTCCTAATCCATAAGGCTCAATATGACGTTGGTCCACCCTTTGCAGCTGCATTTGTGAGGTCACACACTGATGTTGGATGAGAAGTCCTGGCTCTCAGTCTCCGCTCTACTTCATCCCAAAGGTGTTGTATCGGGTTGAGGTCAGGACTCTGTGCAGGCCAGTCAAGTTCATTCACAGCAGACTCTGTCATCCATGTCTTTATGGACCTGCTTCGTGCACTGGTGCACAGTCACGATGCCGCAAATGTCTATCTACCTACACCTGTGCACATTTATTCTTATTGCTGAACCTTGTTCTGAAAATGTTCTTCTCCTCTATATTGCAGTTCACAAAGGTAACCCCGTGCATCCACAGTAAAAGGAGCGCCATTGCCACTTGAGTCAAAATCTCTCGTATTTCAGGTATATCAGACCCAACAAGAGATTTCTCTGCTCCTTTTTATGTATAAGTTCACACAGTTACATGAAATAACTGTACCTTCCAACAGCAGTGCACCTCACCATTAGTCTAGGTTTGTTTTCCTGACATGTACAAAGTTGTTTTGAGCCATTTCAGCATCTTTACTGACAGGGGCCAAATGCCTGATATAACCCTACTTGAAAATGTTGAAATATCACTTAATGTCCACTGGAATGATTTTACCAATTCTAATAAAAAAACGGTTAGGTATATCAATGTGGCACAATCAGACGAGAATTTTTACCTCCGCCAAGGACGTTATGTTTTAGGGAGAGTTTGTTTGTCTGTCTGTCTGTGAACAAAATAACTCAAAAAGTTATGGATGGATTTTGATGAAATTTTCAGGAAATGTTCAGCATGGGAAAAGGAAGAAGTGATTTGATTTTGGTGTTGATCCGGATCAGCGTCTGGCCGCCATGGCAAAAAGTGTGATTTCTGTGAATAACTACTGAACTAAAATAGATATCATTATGAATCCAGTTGCTAATGGTATGTTTTAACGGTCAAGGAATCTAAACATTTCGATGAAATAAAGGTAGGACTAATATTTATGGTCAAAATGACAATGTGGCTGAAGACTGTGGCGCTGGCGGAGGTCTCCGAGTGCTTTTCTAGTTTTTAATGTGGCCCATGTTGAAAAATGTTTGACCACCCCTGCATTAAAGGATAAATAAAACAATTGTTCTTTAGACAAATGATAATAACTAATAACTAATATGGTTCTGTTTACCAACACTAGGCACTTTTAATCAAATACATCTGGAAATTATCAATTCACTTTTTGTTCTTCCATCACTCCATTGCTCAATTCATGTGTAACTTTAATATTCTTTATTCTTTATTCTTATTCGGATCCCCATTAGTTTCCACTGTCGTGGTTGCTAATCTTCCTGGGCTCCACAATAATTTAAGTTAGTAGACCAAGATATATGTTTCAGGACATATTTCCCAAATCTTATGTCCTTGTGCCACCTGGGAACCAACGACAGATGACAGAGTTCTTTCAAGCCTCCTTTAAAACTACATTACCCATATTACACTGAGTAAAAAACATCAAGAGAGCATTCAGAGGTAACTAATTTAAACCCTGGTATGACCCCTGAGTAAGAGAGCAAATGCACATGAGAAACTCACACGTCCTGTCGATCGGAGCAACAGGTAGAGATCATGAGATTATCTGTTCTTGCTGTTTCCTCTGTACTTGCTCTAAAAATAGAATTGAGATGAATGGACTGATCCCCGAAGGTTTGTTTCGGTAGCGTGATTGACAGCCTCTGAGGTGTTACTACCTGTGGTTTCCATGATATGTCACTACGTACGCAAGCAGCTCGTAGCCAGGGAAAAAAGCGTGCTGTTAAAGCCGTGGACCGACGCAGAGCTTAACTCACCCGGGAGCAGAGGAGAGAATAGTGACGGCTGTGGTCGTCAAAGTGAATGATGGGATGAAAAACACACAGGTGCAGTGATGGAAAGACCGAAGAGGGAAAAAATCCATGTAGGGGCTCATGTACCAACAGTGGGATTCATTATCCCCCCTTTAAAACGAAACTAATAAAGTCTCTTTGCCTTTGTTTGGTATCGATTTTTTTTTTTTGCTGTTTTCGATGACTGTAACGGCAGCTAGATCCATATGTTGGTTCATATGTCTGTCACAGCCTCTCATTGCTTGCTCACCTGGAGTTATTGAATGGGATGTGCCGGGCTTTTATTAAGACACCCGTGCGCTTGGGGAGATCTCATCTCAATTGACCCGCCGTAAGTTGAAGTTATTAAAACAGTCGCTCCTTGGCTTTTTTCTCACCACACCATCCATGTCCCTTCAATCCTATACCTCCCTCGGAGACGCACACCTACTTGATCACTTTCCTCCTGGTTTGACAGCTCCCTCCCACCTGTTCTCATTCTTCATTATTGCTCTCCTCTAAGCCTATCTCTCACCTCTCTCCCTCTCTCTTTCCGGCTACACACTTCCCACACTTTCCCTTGGGTGTTTTCTAACTCTCTGCAAACCGCTTTCAACTTGTTCTTTATCCACCATCCTGTCAATTTACCTGTCTGTTGATGCCCGAGCTTAGTGGCGCAGAGTAACAGGGGATCGTTTCCCTGGGTCTTCTGACTGTGCAAGTGAACACTTGTCATATTTCTTCTGCGACAGAGGAGTTCTTCTTGGCTCAGACAGTATATGAGCTTGCTTGTTTTTGTTCTTATTCCCTAAAGTGACCCTGTCCAGCATATAAGACTGCATCTGAAGTCCCAAACACTTGGAAACAAAAAAGAGCAACATTATGTTCCTGTGGATATCATTTATTCATCGCCTTGGACATCAGTAGCATGCTTGGTGAAGAACTTAAAGAATTTATGTTCTTCGCGTGCAAAGCCAAAAAATCAGAGGGGTGTGTTTGTGTGTAATGTATGTGTGTATTTGTGTGTTTTGAGGGAGGGTTGGCATCTTTTGTCCCACTCCCCTTAAAAAATCAGGGTAGTGTACAGTTGTGTCTGAATAATCCTCAAGTGTACATCGTCATCTAGGGGTGTGCGATATGACAGTCTTATGCTACGGCCACACCGGACGCAAATTGGCGTATTTAAACGCGCTTAGCACCTGTGACCCGCCGTGTGTAATGCCCAAGGCTGGACGCTGGACCATTTTGACATGCTGAGGGGCGATGCGCGTCACTGCGCAGGCGCCAGTGGCGTAGCTGGGGTGCATTCCACATGGGTTTTCATATGTGTCAAAGGGGCCCGCATGTTTGGCATGCCGCATTCCCTCAATATATCCTTAATAATAAATGTAATAATAAAGCCTATGGATTTCATTTTTATTGACAAAGAACATTAATGATTTATAATGTATGGCTTTTCTGTCTGTGCCCTGAACAATTATTTGGACTACGCATATATGGATTATTTTATGAATGTATTTAGTGGATATTTTCATCAGAGACAATTCTGTCCACACCACAGAATTATCTCTGTTCATACAGAATGGCTCTGAGGCCTGAAATGTCATGCCCAGGCAGTGGTGGAGTTCAGAAAAATGTAAAATACCACAGAAGAGCATTATAAGCAAGCACAGTCAAATGGTCCAGAAGAAACAAATGCAGATTTGAAACTAAATAATAATAATAAAAAATAATAATCACAAGTTAACAAATGTATGGGAAACACTCTTAAGTGCAATCATATAGTCCGTTACATGTGGACCATTATTGTTTACAGCCACTTTGTATCGGTCTAAAAATAGACGTTCATCTCCATTTATATGGGTGAAATCACTGTGTTTGTGTGGTTGAGATGATGTAGCACCATGTCGCTGCAGTAGACAGTGCATGTTTACCTGCATGTTGACCTGCTGCAGCCGTGCTCGGTCCCGCATCGTCACTGGCCTGGGCCACCACCCGGATGTTTTCTGCCCCTGTGAGGACCCCACAGGGGCGGAAAACAAACAGGATGACAAACAGCGCAGATCAACCTCTCCTCCATCTTTTAGCGGGGTTTGAGCAGGAGCGTCACACGTCATCAAATCAATGACGTCGGAGGGGGGGGATGTCATCGCTTATTGGCTGCTGTGGCGCTGCGAATTTGCGTCGAGAGTTCAGTATTTTCAACTCGAGCGTAGAGGCCTTTGACGCCCCAAACGCGATACAGTTGGAATAATGTCTGCTTATACATCCTATTATGTGATATATGACATGATCGCTGTGAAACTTGAGTGGACGTCACCAAGTGACGGACGACTGCAACTGTGACCAAAATGAGGTATTTATGGACACGTTGCGATTTTAGTGGGTGACACGATTTTTATCACGGAGTCGCTTTTGGTGTGAACGCAGCTTTAGAGTATAGTCACTAATTAAATGATGGGGTAGCTCAAACTATCAAACTGCAGTGTTAAAGCCCTACGGATTCACAAATATTTGGTCTTTTTCTGAGGACCCACTCCCACACCACTTATTATTAAAAGTTCTGCTATGAAATTTAGAAAGATTAGCATCAGTCATCTCCACTTCAAAATGACTATAGCTGATGGTGATCATTTAAAGTATCCATAGCTGTTATTGACGACACCACCATAATAGCTTTCACAACAATATAGAGGACCCTCTTGAAAAACAAGATGTCTCATCTTTGGGGTTATCCTCTAATTAATTTATATACTACAGAGAGTTATTGAAAGATCAATGAATGGTATGGGAATCAATAAATTATCACTACCCAAATTCTCATTCATGTCCGATTGCCTCTGGTTGAAGTTGACTGCTCTTGTGTGTTTCAATCCTCCAGTTACTTACATCATGTAGAGTCAAATATATTAAAGACTGCATCCATAGCACATATGAAAGCAATGACAGGGACAGAGAGCCTGTGTGTGAAGTCTGTGCGGTCAAGCTACACAGACAGATATGCAAGGGTCCGGTCATCCTTTCGAAATAAAGCACCACTCAGTCTTGGTAATGTACTTTACTTATAATTAAATTATTATAGACAAAAACATCTACAGTGTGCACAGATTTGATTATCTTCTCTCATATTTGTAACGTGTTTATGCACCAAAGAGTGACGGCAGAACCATGCCAAGAAAACTTCAAAATGTATCATGGGTACTATTAAAGGAGCAAACTTGTTGAAAGAAGCAGATCATGTGAACTTATATATTATAGGAAAAACTATCCTTCACCACCTCCCGACATTTAATACATGAAAAATCATACATCTAATCATTTTGTCTTATACATACCAAGGACAAAATGTCTGTCCTAATTCACAGAGAACATAATCATTAGTTGTATCCCATACTCATCAGTATGTCAAAGCCCTGAATCCTCTTCTCCAGAACAAGATATACAACTTCAATAATTACCTTAAGTGTTTTTACATTTAAGAAAAACTAGCACCAACCTTCACATAAAAGGTGGATTTACTGCCTTCCTCTACACCAAAACAAACACTTCATTTTAGGACAATAAACATAAAAGCATCCAGCCACCAGAAAGAGTCCCTGAAAATGACTTGTAGAGGGATTCTGGTAAAGGAAATGGCACTTTAATGGCTCTCGTAAAGTGCTCAGACGATTCTCAATCCTCCAAACAAAACAATAATCTTTCAAGGGTTGGTAGCCTGGAGATTTCACTAATGAGCACAGAAACAGAGATAAACTATTGACGTATTACAGTTGCAGCTGAAAGCCCTCTAACTGCTTTCACTTGGCCAAAACTGTGGATTCAATAACTGAGTGTGACATAAATTATGATGCAAATTGTACGCTCTTGCCCCTTTTAAAGACAAGCACAGGAGCAATACCGAATGATGATCGAGGAGAGGGCGGTAACTGTGCTTAGAATTGTTTCATGGGTTACATTTAGGTGCTTTAACGCTGTGCTTGAATTACATTTTATTCTCAACTTAACTTTTAGTCTCTTGCAAATCATCTTCCCTGCAGGCCTGTGCACTTTGTAGCAGGATTTCTGGTAACTTACGGGGTAGATCCCAACGGTACACATCCTATCTGCTCAGGAGAAGATAACTTGTGCAAAACATTCACATTTTATCAGTTCTCATCGTGATGGAGGGCTCTGCACTGGCTGTAAAGGGAGAGTTCACAAACTAGCAAACAGTTTGTGTTTCCATTATGATCCTCCATATGTAACAAAGTCATAAACATAAGGGTTACTGATGACATCCAACAAGACTGATTAAGAAACTGAAGTGTCAATAACTATTAATCCATGAACACTTAATATTATGTGATTTGATATGATATGATTTACATTTAATGATTTAAAGGTGCTATGAGGAGAATCTAGGCTATTGTTAGCTGTTGTTAGCACGCCCTGCGTTGTTGTTCACAAATATCACATGAAGAATTTGATTATCACTATGGCAGCATTTTTGTAAATATAAGTCTAACAATATTATGTATACAGCTGATCTAGAGCGACACACCCCAGTCAGAAGTGCAAATAAATTGATTATTACAGGAGCTAAATAACTGTTCACACTGGGGGCATCCATCTTCTTCGATTGTCAACTCGGGGGTGGCGAGGTTTCACCGAGTTCCCAGTAGGAAATTCAGACTTCGGGGAACGTTCCAGTTGCAGTTTCCTACTCGGAACCCGGAAATTCCTACTTCTGACTACAATTGGAACGCACCAAAGATGTGACAAAGCCAAAGCGTGTGTTTGTTGTGATAAATGTAGCTCAGACCTTCCTCAGAACTCTGCATTGCTTTACAACTTCTTTTTTCAACAACTTACAGGATATAAAGCGACCAGGTAATGTATCTCTCTCTAGTTACATAGCGGTAGTTTTTGATGTGTGACAACAAGTAATTTTTGGAAAAATTAGTATCGTAGTTGTAGCCAGCTATATATCGCTACTTACAGCCCGGTGCTCTAAGACGTGTAATATAAATAACAAACAAATATAAATTTGGGGTGCTGGTTTTGCGTAGTGGTTAGCACCCCATGTACTTGCTTCTGCCGGTCCAGGTTCGAATCCCGCCTGTGACCAGTTTGCAGAGTGTCTTCCCCTGCTCTCTCTCCCCCTTTCACAAGCCTATCCACTGTCTCTCTCCTATCAATAAAGGCACAAAATGCCCCCCAAAAAAACAAATATCTACATATATAAATTTGCTCTAGTTTTAATCGTCTTGTTCCCGAAGTAGTGTATCCAGGCCAGTCCAGCCCTGTCTGACCCGACCGGAAGGCTAAGGAATAGCATTTATAGATAACCTATTTTGATGCTATCAAACTCATCTTAAAGTGTGTATTTCGATCAGGCACCTAAAAGTGAGACTTTTTTGTAATGACTTAGAAACTCCTCACAGTCTCTTTAATGTAAATCTGAATATGATAAAAAAAAATATTATAATGAAATTAAGTCATGCAAAAGCTAAAAACTGCACATTTGCACATTTAACATTTGGCATTTGTAGTCTCAACCGTTGACTTCAGTCTGAATTATTTAACTAACTTCTACTTCTAACAGTTTCTGACTACTCCTCACTTATGAATATGATGATCTTTAGAAAACTTGCTTGGCTTGTAAGGGTTATGGCACATTTTGACAGGTAAAACAGTAAGATCTGCTGATTTACGCCCCATTTACAGCACAACATTGTCACCAGAAATGGAAAGATTTTTCCTTTGTGTATTCAAAAGTGCTCGGGCTAACTCAGAGACAGTGTTAAAACAATGGCTGTTCACACAGATCCATGGGCACAAGTGAAAACGCCCTAACCTTAATGCTAGGCCAGTAGTTGGCGATGTATGTTTGGAGTGAAACAGTGGTGTAACAATATGCGTCTGCCAACTAACACTTTGTGAAGACAAATTTTTGATTCTTCATCATCAACAAATAGAGTATGTCTCCACTGGTCCGAGTATTGCCGCAGCAAATCCACATTTTGCTGGAGAAACGATAACAAACCAAGCACAGTAAGCAGCACACATGTTGTTCGGAAGTTACTAGGTGCGCATGTAACCTTTATCTGAAAGAGTACTGCACATGTGCCACGTGCCACTGAATTCCCTTACAACAGCGATCACTGTTTACACAGAGACGGACACAAAAATGCTTTCAAAACTTTTCACTCCAGACCCTGGTTTCAAAACTTTGCAGATTCAGGCACTCCTGGCACTGTTCTAGTATAAAAAACTCTCCATTTTCATTTGTTGTTGTAGCTGTGTAAACAGGGAGTAAAGTAAGCGTCCCTTACAGTAAACTTGAATTAGAAAACAAAAAGCTACTTCTGGTTTGTTAACTAAGATCATCTTAGGACATTGGTGACTTTGACTGCAGGCAGTTCAGAGCCTTGATTCAATGCTTTAAACTTTCTGATTAAAAGGCAAAGCTATTCTCTTGCACAGCAGCTCGTTCACCTTCAGAGCGTGGTCCTTCCTCACATACAAATGTCTCTCCCTCACTCCACCCCCTCTGCCTCTGCAAAGCCCCTCTGTTTATTATTCATGTTTATCATCACACCACGTCTTCTGTTTGCTACCAGTTTCATGGATGGACTGGCAGCAATTTAGAGCTGCTACATGAAACCGAGGCTTTTACCGTCAACACTGAAACAGATCCCACTTAGTTTAACACGGCCAACCACACTGATGTGTGCTCACAGAAAGAGCGCCCACATGCCGAACATTCTCACAGACACACGCACACACACACACACAGTTCAGATCTGGGAAATGCCTGTCAGATCATCATTTGAGTTCTTGTGTTTTCTCAGCACCACAGGCCTCGTCTTCTCTGATCCAGCACAGTGGAGGGAGAGACAGGAGCAACACTGGAGTAATTACAAGCCTGCTCAGATGCTGGATAATTACCTCAGGATGGATTCTTTGCTTATTAAAAACCTATTGAGGGTCTATCACTCTTTTCGTGGTGCCGATTCTAAATGTTAAGTGTACAAACATGTTGACAGATGTGCACCATTATCCTTCAGATGCCCATCTCGGCTCTGCCTTTATTGAGAATCGTGTCAGCACAGAGGAAGCATCAGCTTCTGCTGCCATGGCTATACAAGTAAACTGATTGGCCACTTCATTAGGCACACTTTTCAACTTCTCTCTAGATAGCAGAACAACCAATCACATGACAGCAGCTCAACAGATTTAGGTGTGTAGATAGGGTCAAGATTACCTCATGAAGTTTGAATTGAGCTTCAGAATAAGTGACTTTGAATGTGGCATGTTTGTTGATGCTGGAAGGGCAACTTTGAGTGAGATTTTTGCAATATTGTCTGATTTACATAGAATGGCCTGAAAAAGAGAAAAAAAGCAGTGAGCAACGATTATCTGGCAAAAATGCCATTTTGATGACACAATACCGTAGTATTTAGACAACAAATTCTGAATGCACAAAAGCATTTCAAAATGTGTATTTTTTTTAAATGTCTTCATAAAAGTCACTGCTGATGAAAATGGTCAAAGTTGCAAAAACACGTGCAAAAAGAGACATTTGCAGGAAGCAGGGCATAACTAGCCCACCTAAATTCCTGCACACAGCAAAATGCAATGGAATTCTGTAGAAAAAAATGCTTTAAAGAGGTCAAGTTAAAGAAAATATCCATACATCATTAAATCTAATTGTTATCTAAAGCGTAGGTTTTCACACAAGTAAAAAAGTTTTTAGACGTAACATGGCCCAGTATTTTGACAACAACTTAAGAACTTCAAGGACTTTTTGAGGGGTATGTTAGAAGCTTCACAATGACATTATCGAGTCTGCACAAAATTGCTTTAAAGTTTAACAACAAAAAAGAATGAAAGAGATAGAGCATTTGAATCTAAAAATGTCTAATTTAAATCAATGTTAACTGGAATTAATTGGACAAAGCTAGCATGATATCAGTTGGGTACTGAAAGGGGAGCTTTTGTGTGGAATAGGCAGCATCAGCGATGTTAAAATCACTGTCAAAAACTTCAGATAAGCTTGGTAGCAGATAAGTGGCTGAGTTAAGGTAGAACTGAAGCTGTTCACAAATAGCAATACTTGTACTTTTTTCAAACATGCTCCAAATTATGCATGAAGTTACATAACTCAATACGGGTATGTTTTAATGAAGATTGTTCAGATGCAGGATGAGGTCTCACAATCATGATCTATACAGTCCAAAATCCTTTCTGAAAAAAGCTATTAACGTGTTTATTTTCAGCCATTAAAATAATCTTTGGGGTTCTGGTTAGGTGGAGTGGTAAGCACCCAGGCAAAGCCCATGTACAAACTTCTGCCGGCCCAGGTTTGAATCCAGCCTGTGGCCCTACTCTCTCTTATTTCATTTCAGAGTATCCACTGCCAGTCTCTCTCCTGTCAATAATGGCACAAAATGCCCAAAAATAATCAAAAGAAAAATAATCTTTTTAACTCTGGGTGTGTAGGTCACTTCTGGTGCTTCTACAACCAGCCTCTAGTGGACATCTGAGGAACTGCAGTTTTCTCACTTCTCAAAAGGCTTCATCTTCAAACGCTGGTGGTTGCTGTTTGTCTTTGACCAAAAGTTATTTTTTAGAAATCATCTCCCCTTTTTCCGTCTGCATTACCACGTAAGCTGTTATTTTGTGCCATATCTAATTGGGACAGGCTGTAATATGAGAACTGCTCTTTCAATATTGACACAATTATGACATTCCTAACATAGTTTGAGTATTTAGCTGAGCCAGTGCATTTAACATTAAATTGTATGTTATAAAAGAAGCAGAAATATTGAAATGCATTGCCATGTGTGAAGTCCAGATTCAGGCCACAGTCCAAACAAAAATCAGAAGAAGATCTAACAACAAAAGCCAAATGCAGAACAGGAGCCATATTTCATTCTGACAATGAAGAGAACAAGTCTGGACACGATGACTAACAGGATATGACAAGTGCTTGTGATCATCTCCAGAAATATCAGATCAGAAATAGAACAGTCCGACAGCTTTGACTAAATGCTCTCATTATCTATCTTTAGTCAAACTGTCTTATAAATCATGGTGTTAAATCCTTTTTCATCCTTTCAAAACTAAGTGGTCCATGTCCCTATGAGAGGTCACAGAACAAGCAAGAGAGGTACAAAGACTGTTGGCCTGACAAATAGGAAAACATATAGACTCGCTGTGTTGATGTTGTCTGTACAATATCCACAGAAAGATTGCTAAAATATTATCTAAGTTTGTTTTCACAGCTTGAGAAAGTTGTTCCGATACAAGTGGGCGTTCTGTGCTCAGCACAGTTTGTTTGCAGGAACACAGCAAACGATCCCTGTTTCGGCACAAACAACCATGCCAAGCTCACCTAAAATAGGTATCTTGGTTTGTTTCCCATCTGCCCCTGGTCACAATGAGAACACAATCGCTCCAGGAACTTCTGTGGTAGTATCAGCAGCATTAGTGTTAATATTTGTATTGCAGCAACCAGGCAACCTGGCTGACAGCAAAACACTTCTTAGCAATTTTGCTTTTGATCCCACAGAGTCACTGTCTGTGCTTAGAACAATTTAACAAGAAATTATCAACAGGACATTACTTACCATCTCTGCAGCAAATCATCACAGGAAGTCATTAAGATTCCCAGACTGTAATATTCATGTGCATTTAAGAACAGATCCCTTTTGAGGATTCACTCTGCCTTCTACACATTACTGACAGTTTCTCTGGGGACATCTCTGCAGGTGATAAAGTACATGCTTTCTGGTGTCCCCTTCTGTCCACCGATGAGCATTAAAAGCCCCTCTTCTTTGTGTACAGTGTTTGTTTACACTGAAAGATGTGTCCCCTGATGAACAGGCTCCTCTGCATAATCTTACATAGAACATTTAAACCAACACTATGTAGTTTTTTCACCCTAAAATAGTATTTCTAGAGCCATTGTAACGGTACATCATCTTACAACAGGTTGAATGACAGCTCTGTCATGGTCTGAGGAGGTCTGTATCACCTTCACTGGCACTATGTAACTTCACTGTGGATGGTGGGAACACTTCCACACTAAAAAACTACAAACTGTTGCTGCTTTAACTGCTTTACGGCATACACCACTTCCCCTCCAGGCTAAAGCTAAACGTTGCGAAAAGGAGTATATAAAGCAGTTTTTGAAGTTTTAAAACAGATTTAATGAATACAATTCAGTTTAAAATAAACGTGCACTTATTTTCCTACTGGAGATAGGGACCTCTGGCTCACACTCCTGCATAGTAGGTGGCAGTAATGCTCCTCTGACGTTGGATACCACCCACCACTAAACAACAAGAAGAAGAAAGCTAAATGTAGAGTTGTTATCATGGCAGAAGCAGTGAAAAATTCGAAGAAAAGAAAAGAAAAGGTTTATCAGAGCAGACGAAAAAAAGGAAAGCTGTAAAGTAACAAGTTAAACATCCGGACAGGGATAAATGATCGCCCGGCGCTCATTCGATGGCATGAGCCAAAAAACGAGGAGGGATGTCCGACCGATGTCGATTTAGCCTTGTTTTTGTTGGACTTGTAAGTACATGATGATTTATTCGAATAGAAACATGATCAAACATACCTTATCAGTCATCATGGTTTATTTGTCTCTTACTTTTCCTCCCTCTGTATCTTAACAAATGCACGTTGGTGTACAACAGTGCAGTTGCACTCAATGACCATAGTGGCCCCTAGAGAGCTAAAACACAGAATCTTACTTAGTGCGGCTTTAATATCTCCTATTATAATGATTATATTTTGTGGTTGGTTTGACCTGCTGGGTTTTTTTCAGCATGCACAGTGCAGTTCAAAAGAATGTTGGCTGATGTTATGACGTAAGTCAGTTCTGGTCCTTTGCACTGGCTCGCTTCAAAATACTGCAGTGTTCACATAAAATTATAAGAAAGAAATGTGTTAATTTGTAGCTTTTTTTCCTAACTGAATTGGAAAAAACAAAGCTGTAGGTGTGTAAATCTCTTAAAACTGTATTTTTTCTTTTCATATTTGAGGAATATTCAGGTAAAAATGGGACACTTTCAGAGAATAAGATAAACAACAAATAGCATTCAGAGTTGTTCAACTGACTAAGTGGAAGAAAAGGTGTTTGGGGTCTTAAATTTCTCTGCTTCATCTTCTCTTAACGTTTAAGTGCCAGTGCAGGCCATCCAAACATGTTGGCCAAGTTCCCATAGGTTGTTTCTTTGAGCTTGCCTTTATTAAAATTACATAAATTTGTCTCTCGTAAAATTAGATACGTTTTGCCTTTAGTAAAATAAGGTAAATTTTGTCTTTGGTAAAATTAGATTAATTAGTCTTTTAAGCCCTACCAGAGCAATTGCATGGCCCTAATCTTTAACCACTATGTTAAATGATCATTCCTTTATGTAAATTTGAATTTTTTAGCATCTCCTTTTTAACATCCCTTTCTGGCCCATTGCAAAGCCAAACTTTATAGCCAGTAATCTACTCAATAGCTCATTTGAGGGATCGTGTTGAATCTTAAGTCATGTGACATGCCTTTTCTTAAAAATAGGTTTATTATTTATTGCAAACAGTGCCATCTGCAGCTACATAGAGTCTTGGCCCTATGCTACTCTGGCTAGTCCCTTCTAAAAAGGGCCATGTTGGATGGGAAGCCCTGTAGCTAAATTTCTTACTGTCAAGTGTCTTATAAAACAAACTACAGAAATTATGACAGAGTTAGACTGGACAGGAGATCAGTTTGACAAAAATCAAATGTGATCAGTGATAAGAGCTGATAGCATATACTGTATCAATGAGGATAAAATAAGCAGCATTAATGAGTTAGATACAAAAAAGGCTGTAATCGGGGGTGCTGGTTTGGTGGAGTGGTTAGCAACCAAGCACGTCCCATGTACTTACTTCTGCCGGTCCAGGTTCAAATCCAGCCTGTGACTAGTTTGGAGAGTGTCTTTCCTTATTCTCTCACCCCCTTTCACAAGCCTATCCACGGTCTCTCTCCTATCAATAAAGGCAAAAAATGCCCAAAATATACATTTAGAAAAAAAAAAGGCTGTAATTGAAATGGCGACAGCTATAGCTGTAACCAATGCTGCGGACAAGGAGCTCAAACTTACCAAAGTAAATGTTTTGACCCTGCATGCACCATGTTTTAATATTTATTCCACCTCTCACTTTTTCAATAGGAAGCAAACGATCCCACACACTGTCTCTGTACAGCCAGTTCTGGCTGTGGGTTATGGGATGCATTCAGGAGAAAACCTTCTGTATATCCGGCATAGCACAAAAGTTAACATATTTATTAAGACTCAGGAAGAAGAAGTTTTTGAAAGTGTGGGGACCACATTTCCAGCAAAGAGGGCAGCAGCAACATCAGAGTTAAATAATCTGAGCAGTGGTCATTTCCCCCTCTTTTGATGAGGTTTAATCCTTGACGCCTCTGACTTCATGTTTCTCCCATCTGATCCTCATATCACTCGACACACAACCCACAATTACAATTCAGAGCACAGCGGACCACCTAGAAGAAAATGAAAGCCTGTAATTCCCTGACAAGCGGCATGTCTTAGCATCCATCCTGTGATTCTGAGGACTTATCCATCAGTATTTCATCCAGCTGTGTCTTCTCTTTCTCTCTCTGGTTATCAAATGGTATTATGGGTGTATGTCTAAAGCGGCCAAATGATCTCACTTTCCAGAGAAGTGTTTAATCCGGCCACTTCCACCACTCCACTGACAGGAAATGAGATAATTCCGTAATGAATGTATCCTATGTCTGAAAAGCTCAAGGACAACTGCGGATTCACCGTTTCCCAGATGTTAGGTATGAAGATGTCTGAGAATTAAAACAGAAAAAATAATGTTGTGAAATACAGGAACAGAACAAAGTACGTAACAGATCCACCAGAAAAAGTGCAACTTTTATCTCCATCGTTTTTATACATTTTAAATTGAGCCCATATTCTGATCTTATGACTGGTTATGTGTGCCTGCAGGTGTATAAACCTTCTACACAGATTTACGATCATTGTTTGGGAAGCTTAGCAACAGATATTAAAGTGTAAATTAGAAAGAGTACACTTAGGGCGTTTTCACACCAACCACATTTAGTGCACACCAAAGAAGTTTTGGCCCAGGGTTTGGTACATTAGTGTCAATGTGAATGCAACCACCGCACTTTGTTGCGCACCAAATCAGCCGGTCCGAGACCTCCATGAAGGGGTGGCCTCGATCCGCTCCATCTCCCTACATTTGGTGTGGTTTCACTGGTGTGAAACAAAGTGGTCTAAACCAATCTACTTTTGATGCATTACTTCCTTTTAATCCCGCAGTTGAATCTTTTGCTTACTCAATTTGTCGATTTGTTTATTCTGGTTGAGGATTACGATGATTTACGAGGGTCCAGAGGGTCGCTGATGCCGTCTCAAACACGATAAAAAAACACATTTGAAGGAAAATGTAGAAGGGGGTGAAACGTAAACATTGGTTGTCTGGTGTAGGAAATGGTTACCATGGTAGTCTTTTCTTCGTTCTCCTCCGTAGCAGGTTTGGTAACCAGTTACGTGCCTATCGCCCCCTGCTGTTTCAAACTGAGTAAATACAATACGGTTCGAAACAAGTGGACCTAATGTGAAAATGCCCTAAGTCTACCGCATGACTTAGACCCAGATTCACAGAATCTTATTGATGACTTTTTAATGCATTATATATTTTACTAATTAACAAGTTATGGCCTCTGATATTACTGTTATATTCAATTTTATTTCATTTAATCATTCTTTAAAATCAGTGTAGAGGCTAATTACCAACGTGAAAAATGCGACACATCTACGCATAAATTTAAATGATTTTTGTTGATAAAAACTACAAAAGAAAGGCCTACACCACTCTTAATCAAGGACCTTAAGCATGACTGTTTCACTTTTCAACATTACAGGACAGATTACTTAAAGATTTTAAAGTGCTGTGACGAGCAAACAAATTTCAGGAACTCAGAAATAAAGCATGACAAGCATCATGCTGTGTCAAATTCATTAGAAATAACTGTGATGTGCATCTAACCAAGATTATTTCTCTTACTATAATTGCGCCTTTAAAATCTCTAATCACCTCATTCCCCATGAGCCTACTGTATAACTTGACTTCCCCTGATAAAAAAAAAAGAAACGTAAAAGGAAAGAGAGCCTGGCACCTAAAGATGAGTAAGACATGTTCAGCTCTGACAGATATATACTGCATCTTGAACCTCCCTGTGCGTGCACTCTCAAAGGTATGAACCTAACTATGCCTCAGGGGGCGTATAAATCATTTTCTGAAAGCACTGACAAACAATACACTTTGTTCATTAACTTCAAGAACTTGTTGGCAAGTTGTGTTAAATCAGGCCGACCTAGGAGCAACACCACAGAGGATTGAGCCGAGCTGTGTGTGACGTTGGATCAATGATCCCACCTGTACTCTGCAGGTTCACTTATCACTGTGCTTCCTCCGCTCACTTCACTAACTGTACTTTTTGTTCAGCCGGAATTTGTACAAATTTGTAGTCAGCTCCAACATGAAATTACTTTGTTCCTGTTGGATAAGTAGGAAGCAAGGCATGTCGAGTAACTCAATAAAAATTTTACTTCTCAGTACAAAATGTGCTTCAACAGTGCTGCATTTCTAGGATGCTATGAATGGGACAAGCTCATTAGAAAAGTTCTGTGTGGTGGCCTCAGTTTGTTATGAGTGATCTATTCATTGTCACATTAATCTGCTTGTGTTTTACAAATTATATATTTGTTGTAGATCAACCAGCAAAGACGATGTAAAGGATTTCAATTTCACAGACCCTAAAGGGCAATCTGAATGGGTTAGTTCGGGTTCTTTGAAGTGGGGTTACTAGAGGCCCGTGGCACTTAACGATGAGTGCCAATAAATGAACCTGCGAGCCATTCTTTGGGGAAGACATACAGTGGGGAATAGAGCTAGTACGTAGCAGTACATGGTGCCACTGAAGCCTACTCTAACCCGCTATTGGATTAAAACTACAAAAAAAAACAATATTAAAGATGAAGTTGAAAAAATTATGAAAACAGAGATCCCTTCAAATGTACTGTTTTATTTACTTGATGCTGACCAAAGATGTATTCTGCATATTTCATTATTGGTTGCCAAGACAACTGTAACTGCAAACTAGACGAGTGTTAAATCACCGACTGGAGCTGAATGGAAGCAGAGGTTGAGAAAAGTGTATCTTGTGGAAAGAATGAGTGCATCAATACAGCTGAAAATGGGCCTTTTTGATCAGAGGTGAAGCATCTAGATATTTGTTATTAATTTTAGTTACTTTATTTTTATTTATTTATTTTTGTGTGCATGTTTATTTTGTTTGTTTCTCTTAATTATTTCACAGCATGATGTAAATGTTGATGTACATTTGCATTATAGGCAGCAATATTTATGTATGCAATTTGTTTTGTACCCTTTTTTGTGTTACATAGCTGATGTTGTCTCATAAAAATAATAATGTTTATGGTTGGCCGGAAAGAAAATCTAAATAAAAAGTAAAAAAGAAAAAAATACTAAAAAACAACATTAGCATGACGCTACAAGATTAATTGCAGTGTTAAAGTTGTCCTTGATTTTAAAAATCTCAACTCTATTATTAAGACATAATCAAGCAGAAATTCCACTACACAGATTTAAAAGTGTCTGGAATGGCAGGGCAACCATGACAGCAGGGCTGAACGATTTTAGGAAAAGATCTAATTTCGATTTTTCAGGCAGATTTTGCATTTCATGATTTTTTTTTCAAATCAAACTTCAGTGCAAAATTCACTTTGTTTACAGCACAGACAACAGTAAGGAAATAAATGATGAAAAACACTGAACACATTATTCACCTTCAATAGTGATGATAAATAATCTGTTTTCATTAACTTCTACTCCTTAACAGAGGCTTTGTGTTGTTGACCTGCTTACCAGCACTTTTACCATATAGTTTGTCTACAAATTTGTAAAACAGTATGTGTATAATACTTGACACAACAGATCCTGAGTCAGTCAGGAGCGCTGCAAAAAATTGCTGCTTTGGCGATCACAAAATTGCATTGTCTAAAATTGCGATTTCGATCTGAAAACGATAAATCTTACAGCCCTACATGACAGGCACTAAAAAGTTGAAGAATAGCAACATAAGTGTAGATGGTTTTAATTCAGACAAGGAGTTAGCCAATAACTTCAATCATTTTTGTCTCAGGTTTGATACTGATCATTTTAGAAAAATGTAGACCGGTTTAAGTTTGAAACTGCCTCTACCACACGGCCTGTTTTTAATCCTGATTTTAATGCTAAAGACGTAAGAATTCTACCCAGTAAAACCAACACTAACAAAAGCCCGGGCCCTGACAACATCTCTGGTCAGCTCCTCAGACACTGCTCAACTGTCTTTTATTTTCCATCAAAATTTTAAGAGCTCCTTGGATCAGCACAGTCCCTGAGCTCTGGAAAAGGTCAATAATTGTGCCTGAGGCCAAAGTAAAATCCCAAAAGTCAACCCAAGATCACAGACCTATAGCCTTGACCTCACTAGTAATGAAGATCTATGAAAAAGAATCAAGAGAGAGCTGGCGGAGGCTGTGGGGGACATCTTAGACTCTTTGCAATTTGCATGTTGGAGCAAAAGAGGGGCGGATGATGCCATTTTAACTCTTCTACTTTGTTTCTAAACACCTTGAAAGCTCAGCCACCCATGCAAATTCACTGTTTTTAGATTTTACCTCCACTTTTAACAGAATCCCGCCACATAATTTAGCCTCTGAGTTATCAAATTATTATTATCAAACGGATTTTAGACTTTTTAACAGACAGATCACAATCGTCAGAGTGAATTCCACCCTGTCCGATGATCTCCTCTCCTCCACTGTTTCTCCACAGGGCTGTGGCTTCCCACCCATCTTCTAAATTCTGTACACTGATGACTGGGAGCATTTCACGCTCAACAAAGCAAAGCAAGCGATTACGAGCAAATGTTGCAAGGCCGACTTCATCTGGCATGGGAGCACGGCCTCTAAAAAGAGCCCTTGCTGAGAAAGCACGTCGTCGTGTTGGAGACCAACGAAGACTCGACTCGGTATAAAGATTATTTTTGTTTGTTACATTCAGCAGAACCTTATTTTACTGAATACTTTATAGACAAGACGGCTACTACTTTGCCTGCTTTGTTTCAAGAAAAAAAGTAAGTTTGTGAGCATTTATTTAAACAACATGCAAACAAGTCTATTGTAACGTCTGTTGGACATAAAAATAAAGGTGACTCCAGCTTGTGAATATACCTGCTTTTATTTAACAGTCACTGTGGGCCGTGACCACGCCAACTACAATTTCAATTCACGAACAAAACAGTGAGTAGCAATCTCTAGACCTCCTGCTAGCTGCTCTCTCCCTCCTCGCTCGAACCCACACACTCTCTCTCTCCTTCTGAACTCTGACCCGCTCGCCCCGCCTTCCTGGTACCTTCACTGACCATCAATTTTCAGGAAACATTAACATCCACATTGAACACATAACAAACAGTAGAACTGCCACACTATTAATGTACTTATCGTTTTGCACAATGAGTCAAGAATGAAAAAAGCAGTCATAAAATTTTATTACTGAAGGAAAAATGCTTTGAATTGCCTTTGTTGTTTAGAAAATACCTAAAACAACTTTAAGCTAAATTGTAAAGGACATTTGCCATCATCTCCCGGTTTGGCGACCTCTCTTAAGGAGACAAAAAGAGGCTAGAACATAGGTAGTAAGCAAAATCACTTGTGCTACATTGCCTGACCTGCCAACAACCTTCTGCAGGAGGGTGAACTCCAAGGCCCAGGACATCAAACTGTGTCCTGTGCATCCTCTCCATGCTGAGTTTGAACTCTTACCCTCTGGCAGGAGATTTAGATTGCCAAAGGCCAGAACTAACAGGATGAAAAATTAATTCATATCACAACCCAACACAACTTAACTTAAATTTTAATAAAGAACAGTCATCTCATTTCTAAACACTGCAGTGATGGTTCTGCTCAGTTGTCCTTTTTGATACTTGTGTTTAACCATTTCAGTGATGTATTAATATGTGTGATTGTGGTTTTACGTTTCATGTTTTAACCTGCCTGCAAAGCACATGTCCCTTAGGGGGCAATAAAGTGAAGTTCAAGTTCCTGTGCTGAGAACTATGCCATGGTCCAACAAAGGGCTAGGGTTATCCCTCCACCAGCAACTCCCCTCATTACAGCAGGTCAGAGTGCTGCAGCAAGGTCAGCTAGAGGTAAATAAATATATTTGGCTTGTTGTTTTAAAAATGGACATCAGGACTCACCCCTCTGCAGAAACAAAGCATTGTGTTGGCAGTGCCCATTTTACTGATCAGGACTACAGCACACGACAGCAGTTTGAAGGCTTTCCAAAATTAAAGAGCTCCGATGAGAGGTCCAGGAGAAGCTGTGTTACTATGTTCCACTTGTGCCAGCAATTAACATCTGAACACTGAACCACTGTTAAGGTTCAGTCTGATAATGTTTCTTTTCAAGCGTACACTGTCAGCTGTGAACTCAGGGTACGCATGTGTGTTCTGTAACTTCGACCGTAGCTCATAGGCTGCGCCGAATAAATTACATCGGGCGTTTACTTGGTGTCTATTTGTCAAAATGTACTGCTACACTCAGCGTTTATTTGGAAACCGGGGATTAATTGGAACTCGGCGTTTATTTGGTATTTTACGGTAGCTTTAACATATAAGTGGGTTAATTATCAGGCTTTTGGTGGTACCATGAACTGCTATGTATCTGCTCAAAGTCCTTTATTGGCACTCATATTTAATGCCATTGGCCTCTAACCCGAAATAACCCTTTAAAACTGTGTCAACTGTTTGTTTTGTGTTTTTTTTTTTGCTAATGTCAGCCAACGCCAATCATGCAATGTTTTTATCAGAACAAAACTTTGCTTAAAGGAGGTGAAAAAAATCTTTAAAACAATGCAGCAAGTTTCCCACAGTAAAGACACTGAATTACTCAATGGGATGATTAAATCAGCTCATGATCATTTATGTAAATTAATTAATCATAAACAGACCCATAAGCCTATCCATGAGGCCAAACAACTACAACATTAGAAAAATAAAGAAAAAGTGGCATTCTTGGAACACTGACTTAATTACAATATCCAATTCATGTAATTACTGAATCAAACAGTTAAAAATCTAAAAAGTAAGTTCTTTACATAAGCCTAACATCGTTTTTCTCAAATATATATTTAAATGTCTATAAACTGAACTTTTTAATAGCCATTTTAATAAGCCAACATAAAGTTATGGTATGTTTACTGGCTGTACCTTTAATGCATCATAATGTGCCTAGTCACCATCTTATGTAATTTAACTTGATATTATTCGACTGCCTTGGCTCAGGCATAACTTTGAAAAACAAACAAATAGGACTAAAAAACAAAGTTTTCAGGACTCTACGGCAGTCATCACAGTAAGTGGATGACAGATCAGCAGAAGCAGCAGATAATTGGTGCTGTGGTATTCGTCAAGCTTGACCCCATCTGTGACCTCAGGCTTTAATTCAAATCCTCTGATTATGTATTCTTGTCTGTATTAGTTAATATTGATCTGCTGTGGAGACATACTGAGTTTCCCTGATTTAGCTGTATTCTCTCTATCTCTCTCTTAGATGGTCTGTTCGAGCTCCTGTCCCATTGAGGCCCCCTGCCACAAGTAGACGCAGCCTGTTCTGATTTGTTACTGTAAGCTTTGTGATAATTAGTCAGTGCAGCCCGGTCTAGCACCCTGTTTCAACCAGCTCTGAATTTATTTCACAATTTGTACTCATGACTGGGCTTGCCATCCCCAGCCACATGGCTTGATCTGCTGATGCAACAGTGGTGGGTAAATACATGTTTTGTGCCAGGATTTACTGTTTCTGTAGTCCTAAATTTGTTTCTCCAAAATGCACAGGATTTATCCATGAGTCTGGGTGAACACAGATACACTTAAACTCACAATACACTGCACCTCGATATGCCCGGGTCACGATACGATACGTCACGATACAATATCAAAAAAGTAAAAAAGAAAAAATATTACTGTGTAATTACAACTTATTTGTTTTTGTTTGAGTTGCACACAGGAAAACACAACGCCTAACAGGCCAAACACAAACAATAACACTCTCTCTAACCCTAGAGAGTGTATGCTAACGAGTGGTAGGCTTGTTTTCGCCGTCCTCGTCTTTTTTAATATGAAAGCCAAAATACTGCCAGACAGATAACTTGTATCCGGGCGGAGCATCCTCAATTTCGACCTCATTCAACTCCATCATTCGACTTTTTGGAAGCAAGGTAGTTGGTGCTAATGTTTGTTGTCGTCACTTCTGGTCACATGCACTATTACCGGACGTGATGTCTTTATTTCACATTTTGTCACGAACTGTATCTCGATATATTGCTAAACTCATCCCATCCCTAGTGAAAACTGGTTTAAGGTTTGAGAGAAATCACCTCAGGCATGCTCAAGATCAAGTTCATAAGCATGGGATAAACAGATGACTCCATGGCATTGACCTCTAAAATCTTTTATGTCAAAGGAGAAAGGGCATTTTTGCAAGGTTTGAAGATAAACCCCCTGAGAGTTTTTTTTAAATAAATATTTTACAATAATGATCTGGACATACAGTAAGAATCACAGACAACCTCCAAACATAATGCCAACTGGCTGGCCCTGGTAATTGCTGGCGCTCAGACATTAAGAGGACTGCAGCTATAGATCACTATCCACCCACTGCATGCATGTTTTCCAGCCATTACAGCACAGTCTCTGTGAGATTTCTTATAATAAAATAACAAGCAAAATGTGCTCATTAGCACATGTATTTTCACGGGAAAGACATGTTTTCATGGCTCTGATACTTACAGACACATTGTGATTAAAGATGAGAAAGCCACACATTGCTGATGAATGCCCACATCATACAACACACCAACATGAGCACATTTACAGGCACAGAAACAGACGATCAGAGGCCATTTGAGACCTGCCTTCAGTAAATCAATTTATGACTTGAGTTCCATTTAGTGTGTCATAATAGCATTGAACTTGTGCCCCATAACGAATTTATAATGAACATACATGCACAAAGTTATTAGCCTGAGCTTCCTCTGTTCGTCCCCAGTGAACAGCCTGGTCCCCACCATCAGAATGTCATTACATAAGAAGTACACTGACAAGCAGTCAACATGTTGGACTGAGAAATGGATCAAAAGCTACAGTTAATACTTCCTGAGCTGAGTTTTAATCCATTATATTGCTGATGTAAATGACTAAGGATGTGAATCAAGAGCTGGTTCTAGTGGGCAAATCAGTTCAAATGAGTTTTAATAATCAGCATTACTTGCATTTATGCCAAACAAATCTCTTGTTAGTGTATTCCTTTTATTTCTATCTCACAAAACACTGATGGCATGCTCTCCCAAAAGGCAGTCAGCATGAATGGCAACAAAGCAATAAAGAAAATAATCATAGAACCCAGGTTACAGGAGTGGTCTGCAGCACTGGTGCTTTATGAGTGATGTCAAGGACAATGCTATTTGTTTTTCACTCCATAATATGAGCTTTTATAGGATGCATGACTATATTTTGGCACAATATCTGTATCGGCAGATAGCGGCCTAAAAAGTTTTTCATTTTATTGGCAGGTATCAATAATTCTGCTGCTATTTTTAGTTATACAGTGGGTACAGAAAGTATTCAGACCCCCTTAAATTTTTCACATTTTGTTATATCGCAGCCATTTCCTAAAATTATTTAAATTCATTTTTTTCCTAATTAATGTACACAAAGCAGCCTATATTGACAAAAAACAACAAAATTGTAGAAAATTTTGAAGATTGATTGAAAAAGAAAAACTGAAATATCACATGGTCAGAAGTATTCAGACCCTTTACTGTGACACTTCTTTTTTTTAACTGAGGCATTGTCCATTTCTTCTGATCATCCTTGAGATGGGTTGACACCTTCATTGGAGTCAAGTTGTGTTTAATTGTATTGATTGGACTTGATTAGGAAAAGCACACACCTGTCTCTGTAAGACCTTTCAGCTCACAGTGCATGTCAGAAGAAATGAGAAGCATGAGGTCGAAGGAACTGCCTGAAGAACTCAGAAACAGAATTGTGGAAAGGCACAGATCTGGCCAAGGCTACAAAAGAATTTCTGCTGCACTTAAGGCTCCTAAGAGCACAGTGGCCTCCATAATCCTTAAATGGAAGAAGTTTGGGACAACAGGAACTCTTCCTCGAGCTGGCCGTCCGGCCAAACTGAGCAATTGGGGAGAAGAGCCTTGGTGAGAGAGGTAAAGAAGAACCCAAAGATCACTGTAGCTGAACTCCAGAGATCTAGTGGGGAGATGGGAGAAAGTTCAAGTAAGTCAGCCATCACTGCAGCCATCCACCAGTCAGGGCTTTATGGGAGAGAACTGCCCGATGGAAGCCTCTCCTCAGTGCAAGACACATGAAAGCCTGCATAGACTTCACCAAAAAACACACTAAGGACTTCCAGACTATGAGAAATAAGATTCTCTGGTCCGCTGAGACTAGGGCTGGGTATTTCCAGCAACTTCACGATACGATACATATCCCGATGCTTAGGCCACGATAAAATATGTATCCCGATACATGTAAATTGTGAACATTGACTATGCTTTAAGCAAAATTCTTGACAAGTTTAGTTTTTTCTTATAAGAAGAAAAAGAACAAGGATGAATTTTAAGTGGTTCTACAACCTGAGAGACATAAATTCAGATCCTCAAAGATGGTAGACCTAAGTTCACATTTAGAACATATGCTTCATTATGTAGCTCGTCTTCTACCTTGAACTGTGCCACTGTTTACATTACCCAGTGTGTATTTACAACAACTGTCAAAATATTTAGGCCGTATCCATTCTGTAGAATCTGTATCGATACACGTATCCCAAAGGAGTGTGATACGATATTTTGCCGTATCGATATTTTGAGCACAGGCCTAGCTGAGACCAAGATAGAACTTTTTGGCCTTAATTCTAAAGGTATGTGTGGAGGAAACCAGGCACTGCTCATCACCCACCCAATATAACCCCACAGTGAAGCATGGTGGTGCAGCATCATGCTGTGGGGATGTTTTCAGCTGCAGGGACAGGACTGGTTGCAATTAAAGGAAAGATGAATGGGGCCAGATACAGAGATATCCTGGATGAAAACCTTTTCAAGAGTGCTCAGGATCTCAGACTGGGCTGAAGGTTCACATTCCAACAAGACAATGACCCTAAGCACACAGCTGAAATAATAAAGGAGTGGCTTCAGAACAACTCCGTGACTGTTCTCGAATGGCCCAGCCAGAGCCCGGACTTAAACCCAATTGAGCTTCTCTGGAGAGACCTTAAAATGGCTGTCCACCAACGTTCACCATCCAACCTGACAGAACTGGAGAGGATCTGCAAGGAGTAATGGCATAGGATCCCCAAATCCAGGTGTGAGAAACTAGCTGCATCACTCCCAAGAAGACTCCTGGCTGTTTTTGCTTAGAAGGAGCTCCTACTCAGTACTGAGCAAAGGGTCTGAATACTTCTGACCATGTGATATTTCAGTTTTTCTTTTTTAATCAATCATCAAAAATTTCTACAATTCTGTTGTTTTTTTGTCAATATTGGGTCTCTCTCAAGGCCGTACAGTCGTCTTATCGGACAGAGACTTTGTGAGGTCTGAGCTAAGACAAGGTCACTGTCTCCCTTCAAATCATCATTTATCATCATTTAATGCTGAAGTATTAGCATTTTTATGTATGAATATTCAAATGAACCATTTTACAAAACAGTTAAACAAAAAGTAAAGCACGCCAATAAGTCTTTATTAAGATGTCAAAGTCAGTTATTTACTTGCATTCCTGTACAGAAAAAATATTTCCAGTGCTTTTAATAATGTATTTCAGAAATCTTAAAGAAGCCCATTTAGCCTGCTCAAATTTGGGTATATAAAGGTGAACTCAGTTGAAATTCCTCATTCCTGTTCGAAATCTTTCAAAATTTTCAGTTTAAAAAAGTTTTTGAAAGATTTCTAAAATATTTAATACATTTGTTAAGAACTGTATATCAGCCACATGTATCCCATATAATGACTGATATACAGCATACCATAATACTGGAGAATCCCTCTCCATTCACCTCTGCCAGAATGGAAATCTAGATATATGTGGTCATTTCACTGTATTTTTGATCAATTTAGATCAACAATTCTGCTGCACATCAAATTTTTCATGATCAAAACTGTGATGAGTGATAAGCAACATTAGCTTGTTAAAGCTCTTTATTATTGGTATACAGATCACTACCAGTTGCACAAATAATAGGAGATACGAATGTTTCTATCATGGTGTTGGACAGAGTGATGAAACAGATCCGCAGGAGATTTGAATTTTGATGTGGTCTCTGGTTAACCGTGTACCTCAATGTTGAAATGGCACGACAGATAGGGCAAAAACCTGAAAATGGCACTTCATAGCAAAAAGGTTACCAACCCCTGTGGTAGACCAATCAACCATGACACTATTCAGAGCAGATGGGCTGCACAGGAACAGGAGCTTTCATTCAACCCATTATCCTTTAATCCGTCTGTGTAATGTTATATACAAGCCCTCACAGAACACGAAGGCAGTCTGGACAGGTTTTCCAAGACATGGCAAAGTGAAGCAGAGACTTTTTCCAGCTCTGATCCCCTTAATGCCGTCTTTCACTGCCGAGGAACATCTCTGCCATGTACTTTGACTCTCACCACTGACTCAATTAGCAGGAGAAAGAAGCCACCCTTTTGCTAATGTCAGCCTAAAAACCTTTCCCCAGAAACCAATTACCGGAGAGTGAGTTTGCCTAATTCATTGTGACACGTCTGGCTACGCAAAAACACAAGAAGACAGAGACAGGGCCAGTGATGAGGGATCAGGGGCTCAAGCCACGGTGAAGATGAATTGTCGTTTTCTTTCCCTTCCCTACGTTTCCCGTTCTCATTTCTGTCACTGCGAGGTGACCTTAAGCCACAAGCCAACAGGGGCCTGTGCCTAACTTAGTATTCTGCATCCAACCCACTCATCCATCACATTTTTAAGGTCAGCCTCTATTAGTCACTCTATCAAAAGACAAGCAGGCACACAAAGCCACATATGCACACACAGGAGGAGAGCATGTTGGCGTGGTAAGGTGTGACACTCAGGAAGAAGAAAAAAGAAAAAGCACAAGCTATTAACAGCTTAGAAAATGTCTCCCATGCATGGGTGCTTAGAGTTTAAACTGCTTCTGGAGCGAGACAGAACATCAATATAACAACACAACGCCATCATGGCGCCCTCGATCTAGTTATCTTTTCACTGCTAAAAAAACAACAGTTATTCAGATTTCGAAGTGAACCTGGTTCAGCATGGAAATACATTATAACTCCTCATAGCCATGCTCATTACATAAATGAGAATGGTGACATGACAGAAGTTAAATGTGCAAAGGAGAAGTTGGCAGAAAAGAAACAGTGGCTGGGTCTGTGGCCAACAGGACTTATGGAGGTTATTTGCCTATACTAAATCCCACAGAAGTTTATAAGAGAGTGAAGCACTGGACAGTATATCCTCGGTTTTCCCAGATGCATCAACAACAACATTAGCACATTGCGCCACAAGTCATCAGTTAACACGGACAGTGTCAAAAGCACACAGATCATCAGTTTTATCGATTATTTGATGATGATATTGATCACTTCAATACATTTACTCTCATAATTTACCACCACATTTCCAATTTCACTCCTAAAACAACAGGCAGTTGTATACAGCCTGGGGTCTTCTGCACCTTCTTGTGGTGTCCTCAAGAAGCAAGTGTCCCATACAGGCAAGTAAATAAATAACTACATTCATTACGGAACAACTGCAAGTATATTTCCAGCCCTTCACCCCTAGAATTGCAGATAACAAAAGCTTATAATTCAGAAAATAGCTTTTGAAACCATTTGGAATCATAAAAAGCTGAATTATTTATTCAACCATTACTTTACCCGCTAATAATTTCACCTTGTTGAAGTCTTTTAACAATTTTTCTAAGCTGTGTTAATATCAATACTGATATTAAATTGTGACAGCAGGAAAAACTCACAATTTTAATAATGACCTTCAGCACATGGGAGATAGAAAGAGACGAAATATTTTCCTGAAAAAAATGTGCCAACTGTAGAGCAATGCCCCGTATTAGCCTTTGTAAATACAAGCAATGTTTTTGGTCTGCCTGAAAATTGTTCACTAACCTTTTTATTAAATGTATTTTTTGGGCATTTTGTGGCTTTATTGATAGGTGAGAGACAGTGGATAGGCTTGTGAAAGGGGGCGAGAGAGTAGGGGAAGACATTCTGCAAACTGGTCACACGTGGGATTCGAACCCGTACCAGCAGTAGCATGTACATGGGGTGCCTGGTTGCTAACCACTCTGCCATGTAACCTTTAATGCAATTTTAAAGAGTCATATTTTGCCTTAATTGTGGTTTATACATTACTTTTCTGAAGGCTGCTAGAGTATATTATCTCTAAGTGTGTTTCCATTACCCTTGGAAATGCGCAAAATGTAAAAAGCGCAATAAAAACTGGTACTGGAAACACCTACATTTCAAAAAAGCACTAAAATATCGCTAAAAAGTTTTCATGCTTTCATGAGGTGGTTTTTCAGACATTACGATTTTCAAATATATCGCAAAAGCGCAATGGAAACACTTTTTCCACAATTTTACGCCACAGGACGTGACGTACCGACCAGGACCGATGATCACTTCTCTTGGAGTCAGTGGTGCAACTACCCATTTTTTGAGGGGTATGCAGACACAACACAGACATTGAAGTTAACATTTATTTTCTCTTTATCATTAGGCAATAAGACAAAACTATTATAGCGTGCTCTACTTTAGTGCAACATTTCCCCCTCTATAGTTCTTCATTATCCACACAATGGTATGAGGATATCTGAAAGCTGGACCATTACATCCCAGAAATGATATTTATTTCTCAAAGGGAGTTCACTTTCAATTTCTGCAACTACCATATCTGGACCTAGGAACAGGTTTTAGGGTGAAGCTGGCTCTGAGATCTGTTGAATCCTGACTGTATAATGACCTCTGACCTATTTACTCTCTGTTTCATTCACTGTTAGCGTGAGGGGGGAAAAGCACCCGAAGGAGCCAGTGAATGCATTGAAAGGCAGCAATAGGAGTGCCTGTCTGTCACTATGAATGCATCAATCAGCTTCTTTCCCGCCTCACGATTTTAACACAGGGAAGTGCATCTGAAACACAGCACGGTGTCTAAGATTGGACCATGGCATCAGCCGCTTACATGACTGATTTAAGCAAATAATATCACCCGAATAATTCAAGAAATCGTTTCAGCCCTGCTACAGTCGCAACACAACAGTAGCCGGTCGTTTTACTAGTAGTAGCTTTAGCTAAACTGAATATTTACAAGCCTCCTCTTGATAGACTGAAAAAACTTACCTGCTATCTTTCAGCCAGATTGAAAACCTTTTTTTCATTCCTATAAAACCTTTCTCCCTCTCCCTCTTCCTCTTTCTATTCTGCGCCCCTGACAGCTTTCTTTTTTCCCTCTTCATCTTCAGCTTTCTGTCAACACGATTCAAATGAAAACACTCTTACTCCAGCGCATGCTCCAGGGGGCGCGCCGCCTGGAGCATGCGCTGCCGGGGGTGGGGGTGAGAAGAGACAGGGGGGTGAGGAAGAAGCAAAGGGGCGCCCGGCGTCCTATCAGACAGTCACTGACTTGACTGTTCTTGATCATACGGTTGACACATACACAAACTGCTGTTCATTACAGTAAATACAAATTTAAAATAATTTCCTCTCCATCATTTTGGCGCCCCTTCTAGTGCGGCGCCCCTATGCGCCGCATATAGTGCATACCCCCTTTTTGCGCCACTGCTTGGAGTAAAGATGGCGCGGTTAGGGTTAGGACAGAGGAGGGGACGGAGACTTTTCTTGCCATTATTCTCGAGAAAAACACAAGAAAAATATTAGAAGACCCTGAAAAGTGACCTCAATAAATCAGACAAAAACATATTTCACCAACTGCAAAATAACCACTGTGTTGAACTTAAACATAAGCATATTCTACAACTGAATAAAATAAAAAAATAAATATATTAGAATGGACTGCTTGTATCGGAGTGCTGATATTGGAGATTTAGGATGCAGGCCGATATAATCCGATATTTGTTTTTTTTGACCGATATCCGATATCAATATCGGATCGGGACATCCCTAAACACAACTGCCATATTAGACAGCAAACAACAGAGGAATGCAGAGTGTTATAAGGAGATAGAAATGGAAATGAGGGAGAAAGGGTTCGACAAGCCTTGGCATCCATCTTCCTGCAGTGAAATCTCGCGGGATATTTCACAAGAGTTATGACGCTCTTGCCTAGAACAACCTTCAATGGAAATGCATTCAAAGCGCAAATAAACTTTGTCGAAATTTTGGGAATATCGCTTTTATTTTGTGAAAAATTGTCATGGAAACCCAGCTTCTAATGTTTAACAAAATGCTTTTAGACTCTGAGTCCCCTTCAGCATTTACCCATGTTTTACCCTTTGTATTTCTTTCTTTTTTTTTTTTAAGTATTTTTTTGGGCATTTCTTGCCCCTAATGATAGGAGAAAGACAGTGGATAGGCCCGTGAAAGGGGGTGAGAGAGTAGGGGAAGACACTCTGCGAACTAGCCACAGGCGGGACCCGAACCTGGACCGGCAGAAGCAAGTACATGGGGCGCCTAGTTCCTAACCACTCCGCCAAACCAGTACCCCTACCCTTTGTATTTCTGATTCTGATTCATTCAGTTGTATTCTCAGTCTGTCTGGGACAATGTAACACTGCTTATGTCATACATCAGGGACTCTGAATTCTGTCTACGGTCTATGCTCTGAACTGGGCTAGTGACCCTGAGCCAATGGGCTTAAACTTCCTATGAAACTCTGTTGGGGCATCACACATGCTACTGGCACCATTAAGTTGGGAAGAGAGAAGTCCAGGTGTCACATACTTTATGTCTTGAGTTCATTTGAGTTCAATTAAGGGCATGTAGACTTCAAATTTCGTAATAGAGGTTCTTGAAATGTGTACGTCAAGGTATAGTTACATCCCTAGTTTAAAAAAAAAAAATCAAATAATTTGGGGTAAAAAAAAAGGATTGTGTAAGAATGAAGAAAACTTTACTTTCTTCAGTTCCAAATTATGGGGATTGTAAAAGTTACCGAGAACATTACCATCATATACAAAAGGTAGCGAGGGAATATTCATCTCTTTTTGCCTAACCTGAAAAGACACCCACAGGATGTGTAGGGAAAGAAGGAGAGACATCTGGACTTTACACCTCCATCTTTGCATCTCTGATGTTGGGGCTGAATCCGTCACAGCATGTGTAGGGACAGGATGACGTAGCTGCATTTTCAAAGGCGAGTATAGCATTCATTCGTGGATAAGCTTTAGAAATAGTGTACTGCAATCTACTCTTTATCTGAAACGGACAGCAGAAACTGCACTAATATACTCCACTGAGTTGTGTTCTTGTTCAAAGCAAAGCAGGGGAGGCTTGTCTCATTAGCCACAAATCAACATGCTCGCAGCCAGATACGTCCAGATTAGTGAGAATATGCAGAGGGAGAGAGTGTGACACAGCGTTAGCATGCTCCATTAGGGAACGTTGTCATCCTGCTTATGTCCGTGTAAGATAACCAGCCACTCAAGACTGCGAGCCAAGGAAGTGTGTGCTACTGTGTGTGTGTGTTTCTGTGTGACATAACAGGTGGTACACACAACTGCCATCCATCACCCACACACTGTCAGCAGGGGAGCAAAAAGAGTACACACATATGTGCACACTCACAAACACACACAGTCATAATGTGTGCTCAAGCGTGGCACAGACAAATACACAAACACACAAAAGTTCTCATCATTCTTCAAGAATGTTCCTCCTCACAATCTGAGGCCAGATATTTTCGTGATGTATTTTTACCCAAGCTGACTCCCAGCTCAAAATCCCTTAAGTCGGAGTAATCGATAACTAAATTAAAACATCTCCCATTAGATGCTCTAAAATAGTAATAAAGTGGCATTAGCTAAGAAACACTCTGTATCGTTGGCACCAGGATGTCAAGTTAAATTACTCTGGGCTCTCTCTGTTTTTGTCATACTTTGTTTGCATATTAAAATGTTAGACCTGTTTGCTATTATCGCCAGTCAGTGTTCTTATAATTGGATACACCTCGTCACCTTTGGCTCGTACACGCAGGTAATTAACAAGAATACCTTTATAGTTTTCAGGATTGCTATTTCCTGCATGTGTTAAGACTTAGAAATCATGTCCCTGAAGGGAAAAAAAGAGGACAAATAGTCAAAAGGTAAATAAATTACTATAAATATCATGGCATTATTTACTAGGAAGTCCCCTGGTGCCTCAGTGAGCAGTCATTTGAGACTTTAATTAGACTCTTAAGTTTTCTTTGCCACTGTTGTTTTCCAGAAAGCAGACAGGCATGAAAACGTGGGGACTGTTAAAAGTTCTCAGCAGTCTTTAATGTGACAAGAGGATATGTTGTGGGTGTAGAACTGAAAAGTGCTGAAATAGACGTCAACATGTAAGGCTTGCTGTGTAGGGCTGCAAAATTCTGGCTAAAATAGGAATCATAATCTTCTTCCTAAAACTAGGTACACAGCTAGGGGTGTCACCTGATATCTGTAAATATACATTTTAATTAATACAGAGCAGCAACACAAGAAGGTGCCTGGAGCAGTGAACAGCCTGATCCAACAGAGGACACTCGCAGCACAGCCCGACTGTCCATTGTTCTTTTGACCTTGATAACAAGGAAGCGTGCTTTGAGAAAATGAAGGACAGGCAAAGCCACTCCAAGCAGACAGTTACAACACTAAAACATCTGAGAAGAACCAAAGGGAAGCACTTTGGGCTCCACATCACTGACGGCAAAATCAAAAATAGACTGGGCTGTGTGTCATTTATGTGCAAAGCAGCTGGCCCACTCCTCATTCACAACAAATCCGTGATGCCATTTGTTGGACTTCCACCCAAGTGCAGCAGAGGAGTGCTCAGCCCCATGGGATAACGTCCTCTTCGGCAGGCCACTCAGAAAAGGTCATCACAGAAAGAACGTAAGATTATTATGCAAGGACATGCAGCCCACTGATCATCAAAAAGAAAAGAAAAATCTGGGCCACACAAGTCAGTCACTTTATTTTTGAACCTAAGTAGACATGTGGTCAAGTATAAAAAGACATCCCTGAAAGACTTTTAAGCAGGCTCATAAGATTTCACCCTGACAGACATAAAGAAAGACACAGAAACATGATACCTCTGTTAGCAAAACAAAGGCATGGCTCAATTTTCCCAAAAATCCAACTAAAAAGCTTTTTGTTAACACACTTTGCTTTATGGTTTGACAGAGAGCAGAGGAATATGTGGTGAAAACTGCATATGGTGCATGCAGTAATTGTTCTTAATCCATCTGACGTTAGCTGAAGCTGACCAAATGTTTCTAATGATTACTGATGGTGGGGTGAGCAATGGCAAGAAATCTCGCGAAACAATATGTATCACGATATGTTGGTGCCAATACAGTGAAGAGGGCAAGACATCACGATGATTTTCAACAGCAATAAAAATGCACAATGATGTATATATCTAGAAGTACTGTTTCCAAGCTGCATTAAAGACTTTATCACTGATCTGATTAATAGAAATAAACACAATAAATGTACCAAAGACATAAGGAGTAAAGTGGCTGAAGGTCTGCTGCCATCTAGTGGAAGACAGTTGCACAAAAATACGAAAAAAAGTACCAAATTTTCAATTCAAGATTATGATATTGCACTTGAAATATCTAAACAGTGTTGGTGCATTGATATTTGCTTACACCCCTAACTGATCCTGACCTCTGAACTGTCTCCTTCTACATCAGGATGTTAAGTGTTCTCGTGTGCCTCGGGTGTCCCTCTGTAACACACCGTCATGTTAAATCCAATCAGGGATGCCCTTTAGTGGGATTTTTGCCAGTACCAGATATGCTAACATTTCCAAACTCATTATAGAGCGCAAAGCCTCCTCCTTACTCAAATTGACATGATCCCTTCATGGTGATGGTTTAGCTAGAAATCGATGGGAAGCAAGAAAAACAACATTTCATCCTTAAATATATAGTACATCAAAACTTTTGATGCATGAGAGTGGACATTTGTATATTCTGCCAAAATTACAGCTGATTTGTTGGATGTTTTGGCCAATTTGTGCTGCAAATTATGAACAGTAAAAATCAGCAACAATGTTCATATCGGCCTGTATGATAATCAACTTTTATGGCAATTATTTGCTGAACCAAACATTGCTACAATAAAATTGTGCATGCCTACATAAAACTATCCTCAGAGTACATGTAGCCTAGTACCTGAGCACAAGGTTTAACAGCGAGTATAAGGTCTTTCTTTTCATTCACTGCTGCTCTGACAGGGACAGAGATCCAGCCCCACAGACTGATCTGTAAGAGTCAAGTCAATATTTCACAGCCCTTAGAGTATTTCAGATCATTTGGTTTACAGCCATTACACTTTAATGTGCTTATTTCTGAGCCAAGGACACAATCTATTGGTTGTTTTAGAAACCATCACCTGTGGGTTGCTGCACCAATGTCAATTTGTGAAACAATATAATTCTTTTCCTTCTAATATTTGGTGATAATGAAGTCTATTATTTCATTTTTATGTGCCATTTTTATTTTGCTCCAATTATGAGTCATCATTTAATATGCAACTTCAGTCACTGTTTTGGGAATGAGGCATAAGACATGTTAAAGAGTAAAGCATAATTATACCAATAAAATCCAAACTAATAGCCATCTGTTGACAACAAATGTTCTTCTGCTATTTTTTCAAGCCTCCTTTGTTCTTTTAATTCCCAATGACATATTTTCACCAAACTGCCAATAAAATCATCTTAAATCTCCCCTCGCCCACACTAAAAAAAAAACACTGCCTTCTGGTAAAATGCACCTTATTACACTTGAAGGTGAGAGTTTTACCGAACAGCGTCCTCACTGAGGATGCAACCAGGCACTTTGACACCTGTCAGAGTTCGCTGTCTGAGTTTGGCTTTTCCGCCGCACCAGTGTCGTTTTTAAATGAGCTCATTTGTGGCTTACTATCTGTATGGGGGTGGACTGTCAGGAGGCCATGGCAGTGTGTCAGAGTGCGGTGCTTTTCACTGGCCAGCCTGAGCCTTTAGAAGACACAAAACCACACAGGCGCTTTTTAATTGCCCGGTTCTCAGGTACATCTTTTTAATATTTTAAACTTTTTAGCTTATTCAGATTCTGTCCATGTTGAGGTTTTGTACTTTTGAATCTTACATGAACTTTGCAGCTGCTGATAGTAGACTCTTGTAGAGCAATTCTCTAAAAGTAGATGTAGATATACTAAAGATGTAGCATTACTGGTTGTGGTTTCTTCATGTAGTGCTAATAAATAGTAGTGCTGGGCAATCTTTACAGTTATTATGCTGAAAGTAAACTGACAAAAGAATCATATACTATTCGAATGAAATTAAAGTCATAGACAATACTGGGCAGTTATTTTGCAAAATTTTTCAAAAATCATTTATCTACATTCCTTCATGAATTTGCCCCTGGCTTAGCAATGATTGTTAGTTTATTCTTGTAAGCACAAGAGAGTGTGTGAATTGATATGTATGTTTTTGTTTTAAATATTGTCTTGGACCTGTTTTTTTGTTTTGTTTCGTTTTTTTTAGTTGTTTCTTGCGTTATGAATTTTTATTATTTATTTAAATTTTTTTCTTTTTTTTTCCTCTATTCTGGGATTTGTTGTAAAACAATTTTGCCTTTTTCAGAGAAAGTTTTGGTGTATGTGGGGGGGATTTTGGGTGGGAGTCTAGTAGTTTACTACTTTATGTGTTTATAATTTTATTACATACTGGTTGATGTACACATGGTGAAACAGCATATAAAATATACAAAATAAAAAATCTGGCAAACTCCAAAAGGAAAGAAAACTCCCGAAACCTCACAATACCATATGAGTCCTGACACTGAAGCCATGACACAATATGTATCCCGATACATGTAAATTGCGAACACTGACTACACATGTTTTGTTCTTTATTACAAGAAGACAAAAACGGTGATGAGATTTAAATGATTCTACAATTTAAGAGACATAAATTCAGGTCCATAAAGATCGTAGTCCAAAGTTACTATTTGAAAAACGTGCATCATCATGTAGCTTGGCTCCCACTGTGAACTGTGCTATTGTTAACATCACCCAAAGTGTATTGACAACTTTCAAAACACTAATGCCAAATGGATGCTAGAATCTGTATCGATATGCGCATCCCCAAGAAGTGTGCCACAATATGTTGTCATATAGACATTTTGAGCACATTCATGTAATATTAACCAGGAAAAGCTGTGAACCAGGAAGAAACTGCCAATGTTTTCTGTATAATGAGTTTATAAAATGATCTTTATTCTTCATACAATCAACAGCCTTAAGACCAAAACTGTCCCACGAGCAGCCTCATTTTGTGTGTAATGACGGGTCATCAGTCAGGTCACGTGGTTCAGGGTGTGGTGCCATAATTTGCTGGTAAAAGCAGGTGCAGGATGGAAAAATTGGACCCGTACAAGACTCTGCCTTAATTGCACAAATGTGAAGCAGGGCTCATTATTATACCTGGCCTGCTTACCCGGACACATGATTGGCACGCTCCAGGCCAGCTGACTGCACATTGCACTGGCCAATTAAAACACAGTCTCACACAGTACAGTAAAAGAAAATACAATATAAAATTGTAGCCTACCCTTGTGAAACTTTGTGTGTGTTTTTTTCAATCTTCTTGCCAATGACTGCTATTGAGGTTTCATCTGGGCACGTGTCTGCAGCTGTTGAGCAGCAAAAACCAGGACTCAGGGGGAGCACAGCAGACTGTGCACTTTAACATGGATTATCTCAGGGCTTTTATCTCGTAAGCTAAGTGTCAGATCAAATGAAGTAGTTTGCAGTAGTCTGTTACCTCACATCAAGTGCTGCTTTGGCCAAGTGTTAGCTGGCATATGTATAAAACAACATCAATGATGTTACAGCCTGTTGCAGCTAAAATGTGGTTGTAAACTTTACCCAAAAAGCTATTGCAGATTGCTGTGTTTGCATAAAATGTAGGAAAAATTATTAAAACAAACACACTCTGTTTTGTTAATTCATCTTAACAGCACAGGTTACAGGCACATATCAAGTTATTGCGGTTTGTTCCAGGTATTCAACAAGTTCACAGAGGATATGAGTGTCATAATTTCTTATCAGAACTACACAGTGCTGGGGAGACAGTGTCTAAGCAGATGTGCCTGTCACAGTGGATCAGAACAATGATGGTAAAAGAAAAAAAACCTTGCCTGAGTTTTTGCTGATAAGAAGATCCTGTCCACTTTCTCACTCTTTCTGTCCGACAGTATCCTTTCACATCATCAAACAAAGTGTTTTTCACACACACACCATATTCAGTTCCAGGTATGTTCACAGCTGCCAAAGAAGAATATTTGTCCACCTTTTTATCGTCATCCAATCTCCATAATGTGAGCACGTATAAAGTCACAGAATCTCTCCTCTGACTGGAGCCTCCACACAGCTTCAACGATCAAACATTATCTGCATGAATAGAAAGAGAGAGTGGTCTGCTACCAAATCTCACCTCCTATGTGAGCCGCATGCTGCTGCTTTTCTACAGCTGATTTAACCGGTGTTTTTCTGCGCTCAGATATTTTCGTCACCTGCTGCGTTAATGGAAATGGAAAGTGTAATGTTTTAAAATATGTCAGAATACTGCCAACAAGGCCTTGTATAAGGGAGACAGAAACAGAGAGAGAGATATCAGCAAGGCCACAGTCACTTTTCATGGAAAAAGTGAGTTCTTTTAACAGTTCAATTAGGACAGTGTAATTCATATATGTACATAGGCTACCCTCTCTTCTTTTGATCAGTGAGCACTAGGGATGCGCACAGTTAGCTGACTAAATTGTGAAAATTATAACTGGAGGGCAAGTTCATTTGAGAAACTTGCTTCTGTTTTTCTAATCAATTCAGGCCTGTAACTGTGGTTAATACCTCTGTCTAAAACAGGCATGTCCAAAGTCAGGCCCGGGGGCCAAGTCTCTGTTATAAACTCAATTACATGCGGCCCACTTGCACCGTTGACTGCTGTATCGAGTACTCGTGTACAAAAAAAAACATTTTACATTTCACCAGAAGATGGCAGTAGCGCTGTGGCCACATACTTGTGGCACTTGACACTCATTTCAGCCCATCCCACTTCAAACATGGCAACTGTAGCTAAAGAAGGAAAAGTTGACAGCGAGTGCCGCTGATTCCAGAACAAGTGGAAATTGGAGTATTTTTTTGCAGAAATACGACACAACTGTGTCTGCCTAATTTGCCACAAGACTGTAGCTGTTTTTAAGGAATCCAATGTCAAGCCGCACTACCAGACAAAACATGCATAATACAACAAGCTAACTGGGGCCGAACGTGGTGAAAAATTTAAACAACTGGAAGGTTTTTAATGGCACATCAGCGCTTTTTCACAAGAGCCCGTGAGTCATATGAAAATGCCACAAGGGCTAGCTACGAGGCGGCAACGCTGATTGTCAAACATTTCACTGAGGGTGAATTTATTAAAGACTGAGAAGAAGCAAGATTTTGCCAATGTCTGCTTGGCTCGTAACACTGTGGTATGGAGAACTGAAGAAATTTCATTAGATATTAAGAGACAATTAGAGTCAAAAGCTGAATGGTCGGCTCCCGGACATTTTCATCTTACCAAATCTGGCCCTCATGGCAAAAAGTTTGGACACCCCTGGTCTAAAAGGTAACACAGCCCCCTGCCACGAGCAGCCTCTGCAGCCCCACTTACTGCCTTTGGCCCTCTGTAAGTGAAGGACATTAAATGAACACTGTGGATTGACAGGACACGATTGGTGGCATTGGTGGAATTTGAACAGGGATGGCTCAATTTTTTTTTCAAGTGGGGTTGCAGAGGCCCATGGCACTAGTCAATGTAGCTGACAGTAGGGCAACTGCCTATATTGCCTTTGAATGGAAGATAGCAGGTTATGGACGTGAACCAATACATAGCAGTCAGTTATTCTCCAAAAGCCTTGGAATTACTCCACCTTTAGGATAAAAATACACAAAAAATGACCATCCTTTTTCGAATATAAGATGCCCTCGATTATAACACGCACCCCATTTTTTCATGCTTTCTTTCCAGGAAAAACGCTGTACTCAACTATAACATGCACCCACATTTTAACCTGTTCTCTCAGACAATCAAAAATTACCTTATTTAAACTTTTAATCAATAAAATATCAATAAATTCCCAAAAAATAACGTACACAATTCTATCCCACCCGGATGCGGAAATACCTTTTGCTTCACGCATGCACAGTTTCTCGATTTCTGCCCAAGCATGCTCAGTGGTAGTGTACCAACCAATCAGAGAGCAGCTATCGACATGCAGATGTCTTCGACCAATCTCAGCACAGCTGTTTTTGGTCACCTTACTCATAAGATCGCGGTATCCTGTACTGGCATGCAAGTGGAACTGTAACGCTTGAGAATTACACTATTATTTCACCAAGTTAAACAAATCAAGACCCAAAATGTTGAATTAGAACAGTTTAAAAGTTTTATAAGAATAACCACCACCTCCTGACTCACTACATACAGGCACTCTGCACCTCACTCACACTCACACTCACCTTTACCACCCTATAGCTACTTCATACACGCCCCTCCCTCAGTGACCTCTATGGAGTAGTGAGAGTGCCAAACTACAAAAATAAATCTATAAAATAATAAATTAATTAATTAATTAATAAATAAATTGTATAAGAATCTATAAATGAATAAATAAAAAATGAATTGATAAAGGAAATAGGCGCAGAAAAATATGTGCAGTAGGAATGTCGTTGTACGCAGGCGCAGAAAGAAACCTATTGAGGAAGAAGGACGGCGGCTGCAAACTTGACAGCAGAACTTTTAAGACTGGCTGAAATTACAGAACACAACAATTACGATGGAGAATATGTATTGTGGACAGTAGAGGACGTAATAGAAAGTGTTGTTATTATGTGTGCGCTGACCAACACGGACATCGACGAGCTTGTGTGGGGAAATCTTGAGCATGTAGCTAAAACAGACACAGAAAGAGCGAGAGACAGACGGGGGGGGGGGATAAAAGAGAGACACAGAGAGAAAGAGAGGGAGATAAAGAGGGGGACAGGGAGAGTGAGGAGGGGAGAGCTGGAGAGAGAAGCTGGAGTCGAGCAGGTCCACAGCAGCAGGCCGTCTCGCCACACGAGCTCATCGATGTCTGTGTGGGTCAAAGTAAACATAGTACCTCATCAGAACACTTCCCATAACGTCCTCTACCGTCCCTAAAACATGTACTTCGTCATAATTATGTTGTTCTCTAACCACGACGAGTTCTTCTGACAAGTTTTCCGCCGCCATGTTTCTTCTCGATTGGGATTCCTCCTGTGCATGCGACGCAAGCACATTTCTACTGCGCATATTTCCTTCGCTTTTAAAGTGACATTATAATGAGATTTAAATGCGTTTATTTGTCTTTATATTTATACTTTTATTAGCCTTTTCTTTTAAGGGTTTATTCTTTGATTAATATCACTTTATATAGCTACTTTATTTATTTATTTATTTATCAAGCACTTTTATATTTATTTTTTTGATTTGTCTTTATATTTCTGCTTTTATTAGCCTTTTCTTTTATGGATTGTTATATAATGTATTCATTTTTTTATTTATTCTTTTTTAGATTCTTAAATAATTTATTTATTAATTCATTTTTTTATTCTTTTATAGATCCTTAAATTTTTTTTTATTAATTCATTTATTCTTTTATAGAGTCTTATATAATTTATTTATTAATTCATTTTTTATTTATTCATTTATAGATTCTTATACAATTTATTTATTCATTAATTAATTAATTAATTATTTTATAGATTTATTTTTGTAATTTGGCACTCTCACTACTCCATAGACCTCAGTTGCACAGGACAATATTTGCACAATTAAAACATTAATTTCACACAGACAAATGAGACAGAGGAGGGCTGTTTTTAGATCAAAATGTCTTTTTAATATTCCTTTGGAAAAATGCGTGGAGCGCACGTTCAGCACTGATCTTAAAATGGCTGTGCTGAACGTGCGCTCACTTTTAAACAAATCTTTTATTGTGAATGATATAATTGTGGACAACAACCTGGACAGCATTCTCCTTTCTGAGACATGGCTTGGCACTGATGCACCTGTTGTTCTCACCGAGGCTTCCCCACCAAATTTTAACTTTTTATTTTCAACTAGGGGGTGCAGAAGAGGGGGTGGTACGGCCTCAATTACTAAGACCAAATCGCATGCAAACGAAATCATTTTTAACAGCTACTCGTCATTTGAATACCATGCCTTCGTTTTTAGCAGCCCACCTATCCTCTGTACAACAGTCTACCGATCACCCCGGTATTCCACTTCTTTTATTAGTGAATTTTCAGAGCTTTTATCAATCATTCATACCACTTTTAACAGAATCTTAATAACCGGTGATTTCAACCTACACTTGGACATTTCTTCAGACATAATGTCCAGAGAATTTTTAAACCTTTTACATTGCCTCGATTTTAAGCAACATGTCACACAGCCTACCCACAGCAGGGGGCGCAGTTTAGACCTGGTTATATCTTATGGTCTGTCCATTGGAGCGCCCTCTGTTGTGGACCTGGCTGTGTCTGACCACTTTTGTGTGTTTTTTACAATCACCAGTTTTAATCAGACGGAGGCCCCGGTGAGAACAGTGAGGAAACGCTACCTAACTTCTGAAGTGGCTGCAAATTTTATCCAGATTTTACAGAGCACTCCTGCTGAAATTTTACCAGCACCCTGCGATTTTATCACTGACAACCTGAACAACAAAATGAAGTCAGCACTGGACTCAGTGGCTCCACTTGTTATTAAAACAATTAAATCAATACCTACATCCCCGTGGAGAACTGAAGAAATCAAAAAACTCAAAAGGGAATGCAGGAGTGCTGAAAGGAGGTGGAGAAAATCAAAATTAACAGTTCATTACGAAATATTACACCAACATCTCAAAACTTACAATAACGCAGTCAAACAAGCAAGAATCTCACACTTCCAAAATCTAATCCAAGACAATAAAAATAATCCCAAATTTTAATTCTCCACCATTGAGCTCTTAACTAACAAAAATTTTAAAAGATCCTCTAAGACTCCAAGTAATGCCCTTTGTGATGACTTTGCAGACCACTTCAGAAGAAAAATCAATGACATTCGATCCAGTCTTTTATCCCAACAGCTTTTAACACCTGGATCATCAAACTTACCCGAGGAAACACTGGAAAGTTTTGCCCTGGTTGATGCAAGGACACTTGGTCGAGTTTTCTCCCAGATAAAGCCCACAACCTGCCTTTTAGACTCAATTCCCACACCGTTTTTTAAAACACTTTATGGATTCTTTGAGGAACAGCTGCTGTATTTGGTGAACTGCTCTCTTCAAACTGGTGTCTTCCCCACCTCCTTTAAAACGGCAGTGGTGAAGCCCATTCTGAAGAAGAATGATTTAGATCCCAATGTTTTAAATAACTATAGGCCTGTATCCAACTTACCATTTTTAAGTAAAATTTTAGAAAAACTTAATCAAGTAAATGAGTTCCTAAACTCAAAACATATTGTAGAGACCCATCAGTCTGGTTTCAGGATGAACCACAGTACAGAGACAGCACTTTTAAAGATTTTAAATGACATCAGGTGTAATTCAGATAACCGCAAACTCACAGTGTTGGTTCTGCTGGATCTAACCGCCGCCTTTGATACAGTAGACCATCACATTTTATTAAATAGACTGAGGAACCTGGTCGGCCTCTCTGGTACTGTTCTTAACTGGTTCATGTCCTACCTGACTGATCAAAGTTTCTTTGTAAGTATGGATACATGTTCCTCAGGAACCCATAAAATAGAGTGTGGGGCTCCCCAAGGGTCAATTTTAGGTCCAACTCTTTTTAATCTATACATGCTACCCCTTGGGGACATCATCAGGAGGCACGGCATCAGATTCCATAGCTATGCTGATGACACGCAACTGTACATTGTCGTGTCTCCTGATGACACTGGGCCAATTGACGCCCTTTTAAACTGCATTTTAGACATCAAGTTATGGATGCCAGCAAACTTCCTACAGCTCAACCAGGGCAAAACAGAGGTTTTAGTTATTGGTCCTGAAGACCTGAGGGAGAAACTTTTTCCTAAGTTACTTGATTTTAAATCTTCAAAATCTGTAAAAAATATGGGCGTGATTTTAGATTCTGAGCTAACTTTTATTCCCCACATTAAAAACATCACAAAGATAGGTTTTTACCATCTTAAGAATATAGCCAGAGTCCGCCCGTTTCTCTCTCAGGCCAGCACGGAGGTCCTGATGCATGCTTTTATCTCCTGTCGTTAAGACTATTGTAATGCCCTGCTCTCTGCTCTTCCCAAAAAGAATATGCACAATTTACAAATACTGCAAAACTCAGCTGCACGCGTGCTGACGAGGACCAGAGGGCGGGAGCACATTACGCCTGTTTTAAAATCGCTGCATTGGTTCCCCGTGCGTTTCAGGATCGATTTTAAGGTTCTTTTATTAATTTTTAAGTGTCTTAACGGTGTTGGGCCATCTTATCTATCCGAAATACTTTTACCTCATCAACCCTCGCGGACCCTGAGGTCCTCCCATTGCTGGCCTTTTAACAATACCACAAGTTAGAACTAAAACTCACAAGGAGGTGGCATTCAGTTATTATGGTCCCCGATTATGGAACAGCCTCCCGGAGAGTCTCAGGGGCGCAGAGAATGTTGATATTTTTAAAAAGAGGCTCAAGACCCAATCTTTTTAATCAGGCTTTTAGCTGACTAATTTAACTCCTCCTAATCCTTTTATGCTTACCCATATTTTTATACTTTTTATCATTACTTTATTTATATTAGTATCATTATTATTATTATTATTTTATTTACTTATTTAGCTTAGTCTATCCTGTTATATTATGTTATTGTTTTATTTTGATGTTTTAGATTTATTTTATTTCACATTATCTATTTAATCTATCTTAAGAATACTGTTTTATTCCCTCAGTTTTAGCTTCTATACCTTTTATCACATTTTACTATTTTAGCCCCTCGGTTTCCCAGTGTTTCCTCCTGAGGGCCTGTCACACCGGGAGCTGATTCTGGTCCACTGATTGGGGCGCTGTCTCGTGGATGGCTCCGGCCCTGGTGGCTACAGAGCTCTACACCTTGTTGTGGAGCCTCCTGTCTGCCTGGGCTGGGGTGGTCCCTGTGGTGGCGCCCCCTTCAGCTTCAGCCATGGACCATGGCTCCTCCCGGTCTGCACGGCCCCCAAAGGCGGCTTTTTCCTCACCTCAGATCTTGGTGCCCATGTCTCCTCAGCAACAGCCTGTGTATGTGTGTGGGTGTATGTATGTTTGTGTGTGTGGGTATGTATGTGTGCGCGTATGTCTATGTATGTGCACGGGTGTGTATATTTGTGGGGGTGGGAGGTTTGGGGTTTTTATGGTATTTGCCTTTTGTTTGGTCTTTGTTTTGTTTTTGTTCTTATCCTCTGTGAGGCACTTTGTGTTGCAAAACGCATGAAAAGTGACATATAAATGAAATAAAGTTGAAGAATTACTCAAGCTTGATGGTGATGATTTGCAGATAGAGAATATTTAAACTTTTTGTATCAGATGTTTTGTAATCGCAACATTGAAAGATGAAATATTTTCCATATTTTGCTTGTGCTTGCCCCTGTATTTGGAATTTGTGATGCAACATATGGGCAAAGTATCCCTCCACCAGCAGCACAGTGTCTTCATCTAATCAGCCACTGAGGTTGCTGGCCTTCACAGGAAACAACAAACTCTCAATTTCACTTTAACCAGCGATTTTGACTCCAGTGACAACAACGTATTGGTAGTCATGGATCAGAGGATATCTCTATGAACCTGAGTACACAGAGGATGAATTTTTGGGCACAGGTAAAAGAAGGGAAAGGGAAAACTGTTGTGGAAACTGAGAAGGAGAGATTACAAGTTATCTGGTGGTGCATATGCATCAACTATGAGTTCATGAACTCAGAGGTCTGGTCCTGGTAGGTAGGCACTTCAAACACAATATTCTTTCATTGCAGAAGGAATTCTGACGCGTCACATCAAGCAACGGGAATCAGTAATTTGAGCATTAGCTTTGCCTGTTTTTACATTTATTTAAATATTCCAGGGATTGATTTACAGTAGTTTGAGCTGAAGTGACCACTAACTGACTCTGCTGCAGCACTCTGACCTGAACAGCAGATGAGTGCAGAGCAGGGTGTTGCTCTTGAAATAACACATAGTAACATAAAATAGTTGCAAACAAAGGAGCTGTGTCTTGTAATGTGAAACACTGTAAAGAATCTTACTGTAGCATCAAGTTGAGACAGCACCGTTTTATGTGCAGTTTTACCCTAAATGTGGAATAACTGGAATGCTTTCAGTGGCACCATTGGCTTGAGTTCATAGCTACCTTTCCTCAAGGGAAGAGATGGTCAGTTGCCTTATTGGCAATTATATCAACTAGAACAATGGACCTTGAGCAACCCCACGTCGAAAAAACTTGAAAGCAGGACTTAAGACTGGTGATGATAGTCCTTCAAACATAGGATTGGCTACACTCCACTCTGCAAATATACCTCACACCATTTACCTGCTGGCACAGGGACGAAAAAAGTTATTGCTTCTGTTTTCTGAGTGCATTGTTCAGTTGACTAGTCAGCCAAATGAGGACTTAAAGGTGCAGTGTGTAGAACTTGGCAGCATTTTGCCGAACAGAAACGGCGAACATAGGATATAATGTTTCTATTTGTATGTAAAGTCTGTCAAAATAGGAGTTCAATCATCCCCATAAAATCTTTGTTTTATTTTTTTTACTTAGAAAAAGCTTGAAAAAGTTGACAAGACTGCGGACCGTGTACATATAGACCGACATAACGATCCACCATGTTGTCTAAGGGTGGGTTTTGGGGACAAAAAGTGCAAAACACGATTTTTGAATACAAGTCTGGCCACTGGTCCTGAAATCTCCCTGGATGGCATGTGGCATCTTGATTGACCTATAATCTATTGAAATAATTGTTACAAATATGAATGAAAAACCCTCACCTTGTAACTGTTGTAAATGATGCCCTGTTCATGATCCTTTTTGGTCCTCACCGGCTCTCGAGGCTTCTTGTTGTGATGGATGGGCTCATTCCAAACTCTGAACACTGGATGTCGCTAAAATGCTCATTTCTACACACTGCACCTTTAATTAACCTTGAGCTTTACTTGTATATTCGGGAACATACACATGCAGGCATCCGAGTTTCTGGTTACTGCTCTGTTTTCGGCAAACTTTGTCTAAACATGTTTGCACGTCTCCGCTGAGCAAACACTCAACTATTGTTATAACAAAACACAAAAGTTGATTGATATCAACAGGTGATGGTCGATAGGTATCTGCCACAACAAGCCTGATTCCCCATTTACAGCTAACATCTCAAATAGATAACCTCGTAGTCAATAACAATATAACTGTTAGTTCTTAGCTTGTATGTAAGCTAACTTGATATCATCTTACCCTTTACAGTATATCATTTGAAATATATCAGTATAGCATCAAAAGTCTATACATTTCCCAGCTCTAATCAGTAGTCCTGACAATAATCTCAGAGTCTGTATTCCTGCAGTGTGTCCTCCTGCAGCAGTTATGATTGATGACAGGTCTCCCATGCTTCTCTCTCCATCACTGCTTCTTTACTGTTTGATGTCTCAGCCCTGCCCGAGGCTCTTTCCCTGAGCGCTTGCCTCAAGCAAATCCCCTCATTGCCCAGGCCAGCTAAGCTCAGGCCAATGGGAGCCTGAGAGAAGAAACACAGGATCCAGCTTTGGCTACTGGCCACAGCAATTCGTGTCCTCGACAGTTTGTTCTATGAGAATATTGAGAACATGAGATTAGACCCACTGTGAGTGTAGGGGTGTTGTATTTAAAAGATCAGTGCCTATGGCCACTTGAGTGTTGAGGAGTAAAGACAGCTTGAGGGTTGATGTTTCAATAAGAGATTCAGCTCTTTAATTTTGGTGCTTTAAGAACAGAGAATGCTGCCACCTTGCTGCACAGAACAACTTTGAACCAGAGCTTCATATTATATCCATGTAAGGTCACTAAACGAGAGAGTGACACTATGGCTCAATAATACTAAACATGAAAAAAGAATATTGAGAAAACTAAGTGCCCGGTAGACTTCCAACTAGGGCTGGGTATCGAATCAGATATTCTGGATCAATTCGATTCGATATTGCCAGGTCTCAAATTGATTCGATTCACAATACAATAAGATATTTATTCAGTCTGGGATATCTCAGTTACAATAATACTGTAAAATTAAAAAGAGACTTTTGACCTGGTGCATTATTAAAATTGTTTTTACATTAAGAAATAACACAAAGCAGTTACAGTAATCTTATATTAATTCTATACATTAATGCGTATTCTGCATATTACTTGTTTTCTGTACCATTTTCCTCTTTTCCTTAGTGCTTGTAAAATCCGAAATACGTCCATACATCAGCCCTTAAACTCGCCGGTGGTGCCCATATGGTGCTATTTGCTTCTGCCATATTTGTTTGATTACTTGCAGTAACATCTCACAAGAATTTATTCAGTGGAAAGCAGCGCTAAACGCAGATCACTCAATACTAGCTGGGTTGATACCACAGGCTGCTTCTCTGCACGTCCAATGAAGAAAAAAACTACTCGAGTTAAAAGATCGACCTGTGGATTTTATGGATCGATTATGAACCATTTAAAGGGAAATCGATTAAACTGATTTTTTAAACCCAGCCCTACTTCCAACACATGGTTTGTGAACAGCTTTGCTTCCAACAAAACTGATTCTAAATTGTTTTTTCACAAAAAAAACTCCAGTGAGAGCGATGACACGGGCTTTGCTGCTGTAAATGAGTTTACAGTTAATAACATGGTTCCTAAACATTTAAATTTTAAAAATTATCTTTTTAGAAATTTTTGAGACCCAAACTTAAGTAAAATAGTTTCCATTTTTGCACTGCACAAAACACTGCAATTACCACTGATGTGGTATATGAATTTTCTACACGGCACTCAAGTAAGGTTGTTGACATCATAACAATAGATAGCCCATTTATTAATAACGTTTTCATCCCAATAAAACAGATGCCAGGTTTCTGCCACCATTTTTCCCAAAGAGATTTAATGAACAGCCCTTGAGACAGTCTGAAAAAGACTAAATATTTAGTGATGTCAGTAACCTCACTAAAGAAAGCAACATGAGCAGTTCAATTCCATTTCCACTAGCTTTGTGTTAGCGTTGTTTTCTGAATCAAATAGCTATTCAGTAGCTTAGTTATTTTATTGATCAAGCAAGGCAGTAGTGTCTTAACAAGCTACACATTCCCCTCATCACAGAGGAAGAGCAGCTGCAGAGTGCTCTGTCACAGTCCAGAACACTTTAAAGGATGAGTAAATGACATGAGCAGGCTTGTAGTTGTAGCAGACGCTGTGTTTCAGCATGATAGTGGCACCGCTATGTTACTCCTTTCCATCCTAGTGTCCATGAAACTGCTGAGCTCATGAGCTGAAGATGATGGGGACAGGCCAGTGGGGACAAGCACACAGGTGATTCACGAGAGTAAACACAAAACAAACTGATATTAAGTTCACAGTTTACTATCACCCCTGCAATCTGCAACTATCAGCAATCATTCAGTGGGCATACAGGATAGATGAGGTGCACAGCTCATGAAGAAAGAGTGGAGATGTGGATTTTACATTAGAGAGACAGGAACAAGGTACAGTAAGATATGTTAGAGGCCTCATGAAATTATTAAATTATTAGGCAACTTTTTGAGCTTGTTTTGTGTTTAATTGGCAGTGGTTAGACTGTTTATCAGGCTGTTTACATAGAAAAACATGGTTACCTCCATCACATTTGAATAAAGTTGACTTTATGCTAGTAACTACAAACAAGTAATTCAGCTTTATTAACACAAGACCTTACTGGAGCAAAACTGCAAAGTGACATAAATATTTAAAAGGCAAATTAAAGAGATGCAGCAGAAAAAATGATAGGGATAATTTGTTTAAACAAACAATAGTATAAAATATATGCTGGAAAGCATTGTTTCTATGCAATAAAAATGATTTTTTAAAATGATAACACTTATTTTTTATCATTATTATGGCTTCGATGTAGTTAGATGCTTCTGTCATGTTGTAACATAGCTTTTTCCCAGGCTGTAACTTTAGCAAGTGAAGATGATATTTTTCAAGAGTAGCAAACTTAACATACTTAATTTTACAAGTAGCTTGTCCATTACTGTTTATAACATTGTCTAAAACTTAAACTCTGGCATTAAATACATTTTTCAATTAACATGTTTTTTGTTCTGTTGGGAACTTTATCAGAGTATTTATCTCAACTATATTGATTAAAGATAAAAATGTAATAATCAAGGGCAGGCAGTTACCTTGAATTGGTGAGTTTCACAACTTTTTTTTTATTATTATTATTTTTGCCATGCAGTTACCCCTTCATTGACTTTCTTACTGTTTTTGTTTTGGCCAAATGTGTTTTTGTAACTTTTTCATTTTTATCTTGCATTTACCACTACACAGGCTTTCATACTGTTTTTGGTCCAACTAGTTTTTGTAAGCTGTTTTTAAAGGTGCATTTACCCCTACATTAGCTTGCTTATAGTTTGTGTGCTTGGTCAAACCCATTTCTTATGAAAAGGTTTTCTGTTGGCTTTCCTTGTCTGTTTTTTCTTTTTTTTTAAATTCAAATGGCTGTCACATCCATGGCAAACCAAAATTCCCATTTTCAGCTGGACTAGAGTTCAGGTCTTTGGTCAACACCACTGTTTGTAACAGCTTTCAGACATCCCAAAATCAATCAAGCCTTCCAAAAACGGCAAATCTGATCTAGGCCAAACGTGAGGCGTAAAAGCTGCTACTGTTCAAAAATAATCTAAAAAGCCATGGTTAAGACTGTGAAGACCTAATGAGTTTATTACAAAAGTTCAATTTATTGCAGATTATTTAAGTTTTATTTATGTTAATTTGTCATAATTTGTTTTTCTCTTACCATTTTCATTTGTATTAGTTTTCAAACTTAATACTTCTGGCCCTGTTCATGTTTATGCTTTCAACAAAAAGAACTGAAACAACAGGAAACATATGTTGTGATATATTGCTTTAAGTGTTTTTTTTAATAAGTATTTTGTGTAAAGGGGGCTAGGGGTGCTGGTTCGGCAGAGTGGTTGGCAGCCATGCACGTCCCATGCACATACTTCTGCCGGTCCGGGTTCAGGTCTGGCCTGAAACAGGTTTGCAGAGTGTCTTCCCTACTTTTTCACCCCCTTTCAAAGGCCTATTTAAATACATTTAAAAAATCAAATTAAATAAATAAAGATTAAAAAAAGGGGCCTAAAAACTGTGGGATCATGGTGTATTTGTAAAATAAGTGGATCAGGTGGATGTACCATCTTAATCAAATTGTATCACCAGAGAACCACTCAGGCATGCATATCTTGGGCAGCAAAGGCCTTGGTCATATCAGAAATATTTTTTTCTTGTGCTTTCAAATGCACAGACGTAAGAGCAGACAGGCTGACAGAGCTCTTTACAGCTCTCTGAAAGAGTTGTGATTTGTTGAAGGTCAGGCTTTCTCGCCTTACAGGAAAGTCTTTGTCTGCAATTTCAATAGCTGAGCATTGACTTGGCAACATGTGGTCCTCTATTCAAATGGAGGCATGGATCAGTTCTTTCCTGGGAGCTATTAGTGGCCCTGGCCAATTGACAAGCATCAGCTTGGCTTTTGAATAAAGCTCAGTATGGAGAATCTTTGATTATTTTTAAAAAATTCAACCCACACACACACTTACTCTCTTCCATTTCTTGTTCTCCACACCTCAGTCCCTTTTGATAGAGTAGCTCATGAGTCAATATTGAGAATTTTGCACAATTTTACACATTGGAAACCTCAAAATTACGATAGAGGTCTTTTTCACATGCCTTCCTGGAAATATCTTGAAAATGTCAAGACAACTCATAGTTGGAGATTTTTCTTGCAGGTTGCAGCAGAGGCCAAAGCTTTGTTGAGAAATCCAGCTTGTAGCTTTTTTGCATTTGCATGTCATTCCCTTCTCTCTCTTCTCAGTAGCCAACTCCACCCATTCTCCTGCCAAATAAATGTAGAACCCAATCAGGCAAGGGAATGCATCTGAACCTCAGGAGGAGCAGGCTTGATTGAACCACTATCTTAATCTGGCCCATGATCAATTGAAGTTTGGATTGATGAATGGATGGATGGATGGATGGATGGATGGATGGATGGAAGGATCGATCATCAGATGGACAAATAGATGAATGGAATAAATGGGTGGACAATGTCAATTAATGAATGGATGTGATGGAAAGAAGGATATCAATGGAAAATATGGTATTGACAGATGGACAAGACTGATGGGCTGATCGATGGTATTAATGGATGGATGGATAGTATTGATGGATTGGACTGACCAGATAAAAGGACGTATGGAAGGGATTGATAGATAGACATAGGGTGTATTCACTTCTATGTCTTCGGGGTAAAATCAATATAATTGTTTCAGTTGTCACTTGGTTCGTTTGTGTTCACATGGCAAAAGTCTCTTGTCCAAAGTTGTTAACAAATGTCACGTCCAATCAAATGTTTCTCTCATTGGTCAGAAATCTTACCCAGAGGGCAGGGGAGTTTCCTTTCCTTCATACAACAGCCATGGAGCATCAGCAGCGTGTGTGGCTATTTTGTTTTATAGCGTTCATCTGTCACTCATTTGCTGACTCGCAAGTTTGTAGACCTCTGTATTTTTATGTGTAGTGTCCAGCATTTGGCAAATTTTCTCTTCTGTACAGATTTCTTTGAGGCATTTTATTTCCCTACTGCTCCATGTCAGCCCACGACTCTTTTCGAGCAGATTCGTTCACCTGCTCTTCTTCTTCTGCTGTGTCGTCTACTCCTTCTTCTTCTATTGTTTTGACTGAACGATTGGCAACCAGGCACATTACAGCCCCCCACTAATACAGTGTGAACCACATTACGAGTCAGTTGTGTCGGTTGCTGAGGTGTTTGTGTTCTCACTGTAAAGGAACGCTACAGGGCTCCAATCAAAGTGAGCTGAGACCACCTATTTTGGCGATCTCACCCTGCTTGTTTTGTCCCGCATCCAAGTGCTATTGCTGTGTTCACATATGCCCAAACAAACCAAACCTTAGGGGGGGGTCATTTGTTTTGGAACGACTGCCTCAAACGAGTCAGGTTTGAATACACCGATAAAGACCAGATCAAAAGAGCACAGATGGCTAAATGAGACTGACATGGATGGATAAGCTGATGGATGGGATTGATGGATGGGCAGTATCAACACAAGCAGGGGCAGATGGACAAGATTAAAGGTCGGACAGACAGATGAGTGGGATGAAGGGATTGAGGAAAGGATGGACAGGACTGATGGTTAAAAGTATGGATGCATAGATAGATGGGATTGACTTGGAGATCCTCTGGTCCTTTATTATTTAGTCCATGGTTACAAACAGTTAGCAGGATGTGCTATCATCCCTCTCCACAGGCCAGCAGTCACTTTGTTCATTAGTGCTTCCCACTCAGAAGTTCTGGAAAATTTCACAAGTGTTGTTCATCGGTACAAAGGCCTTTGTTAGCCTGGCAATTAAGTCAAAATTAATGTATTCAATCGAGGCCCCAAGACAGCAACAGACATCAAAATGGCATGAAAGGAAAGTTGTCATCCTGGCTGGAAATGCTTCTGTATGGCAATTGATCTGATTGCTCAGATTGACATTTCATCTTCCATTAGGGACCATAAAATCGTTGGGAAGCAGCCTCGTGGAATTTAATTAGAAAACAACAAATACCACAATCCCTCATTTTCGTCTGAGGCTTGCTGTGTTGTGAGGGGAAAGAGAGACAACACAAAGGAAGTGGTTTTGTTGCTGAGAGTCATGTAACCAGAGATGGAAAACATTATTGGTGATGTTACACTAAGGGACCATTTGTCTGGGATTATAGAGGATGCTATTTCCTGAATAATGTTTTTGCTGCTTAATAATGATGAGATCTACAAGCTTTAATACAACTTTAATGATTAGCTGTGTGATCAATGTACAGAAATGAATGATCTTACCTTTAAATACATTTAAGGTTGAGAAGTCTGCGTATTTAGTGCTTTTAACTTTTGGGGTCATGGGTGGTTAAGTTGGTAGAGTCTGTTGTCTGTAAACTGTTAGGTTTGTTTAGGATAAATAAAAATTCTCAGTACACAGTCTAATGCTGCGTTCACACCACAAGTGACCCAGCAACCAAAGTTGTGTCGCCCAGTGATGTATCGTCGCATGTCCATAAATACCTCATTTTGGTCACCGTTGCCGACGGCCGTCGCTCTCTGATGTCATGTCCGCTCGAGATTCACCGCTATCATATATATAATAGGATGTATAAGTGGACATTATTCCAGCTGTATCCTTTTCATTCACTTATCAAGCACAAAACACTGCAGCTGATGCCCTGCAGCAGCATCATCTGTGAGTTTCTGGCGGTCCGTCTAGGTGGAACTAATGACTAATGTTTCCCACACGGACATAAAATGTTCCTCTGTAGTCCGGATGAAAAACTGTCTGTCACGGGCACCATAACACATGCACACACCACTGATTGGCTGTTGCTGCACAGCATCGCGTGACAAGCTATATGTGGCAGTGTGAAAAGCAGCTGTCGCATCGCGGGAGGGTTAGCCCCGCCCCATCGCGGCTGTACATTGACTTTGCATGGAGAATGAGTAGCATGCGGTGTGAACGCAGCATTACTTGTACATACTCCTGGACAATGTGATAAACTTAAGCAATTTTAAAAGAGCTCTCTCTCTCCAGTTGTTTTTAGTTTAAAATCAAAATTGAATAGTAGACTTTTCTCAAGTTCAAACACACTTAGTACAAATTAAATTCGAATAAACAAATCATCTTGAAAACCTTTGCAGAGGTTCAATTTATTTGGTTTACTTATTATAATGAAGTGATGTAGTTAATGTAAATAGTCTCAAAAGTAGTAGCTTCAAAGTGAAATCTGCTAAAAAAGAGCAACACCCTCACATGGACAAAGTTATACATCAACACTGTCAAAAAACATATGTTTATATGATATATGTGGAAATAGTATTTTCTGGAGCTTAGATCTCAAAGGAGCAGCCTATCTCATGCTCCATACTAGTATTGCAGAGAGCTGCTTCTGTAAAGGCAGTGGTGGTCAACATCACACCCCCGTAACCTAAATCTTTGAATCTCTGTCTACAATATCATATATAGTTATGGTGCATTATTCAATTGAAAGTTGATCTATACTGGCCAATATTTGTTTACAGTGCATGATCTGAAAAATCAAAACTGTGGTTTCACTCATCACTTCATGCTCACCCGGGTCAACAAATCACCCGCCAACTCGTCTGCTGCTCCTGCTGCTCTGTCATCTTCTGAGAGAAAGTGCAGTGGAATTGCCAAAACTTTGTTTTCAGCCGAGCCAAGCTGAATGAGCTGCACAGTGCAATATGACATACACATGTTGTGATTTGTGCTACGTTTGAGGTCAAGTCAGTGACATCATCATGCATTTATATTGGCTCAGTAAAATGAGTATGGAAATTTAGGTTTTAGCTTAATACTGTTCAAAAGAGGTGGAATTTGATTTCCTTCACAATAAGAAATAATTTCATCAGTTGATATATCTGAGGTAATGTTCTTCAACATATTGCCTTTTATAAGATTTTTTACAGCAGTCTAATAAAAATCCATGATAAAGTGTTAAAGTGTTTTCTTTCAGTTAGTAATTTTGTTATTTTACATATATAAACAAGTAATAGATACATCATTACATTGTGTAATAAAGTTGTCATTGCAGGGTACTAGTTGAAGTTGCTCCTTGGGAGCTTTTTGTGCTTCTTTGTGGAGCAAACACTCAACTAGTTGTGAAAACAAGACACAAAACATAATCAGCATTGCGTCAGTGTCAGGTGATCTCAGTAACAGATGATCAGTGACCTATACATTCACGAAATGCTTGATCACAGCTCAGCCTGTCGCGATAATTAATAAATCAATAACCAAACAATAAATAAAAACATCCTTGGTAAGTTTGCCAGCCTTGATAAGTTGACGTGCATGCGTGTTTGTTTCCCTCCTCTCGTTCTACCAAACAGACTGGATGAGAAGATGGCTCACTACGTGCATCTTTCTCAACGCCGTTACAAATACATGTCACAAAAAATTCAGGAACTGTATAAACTACATTTTATTTATTGTTTTTATTGTTGTGTGTGCTTTTATTGGAGTTTTTTTCTCTATACAGAGAAAGGGTCTATTTTTGTTGTTGTTTTTGATTATTATAATGATTTTTTACTTGCAGTTTAAGAGAGTCCATTTCATTTTCATTGGTTTTTTTCTCTTTTTTTGTTTAATTTATCATGTTGTTTATTTTTTAATTTAAAGCTCTTGACCTTCCAATTACAGTTAAATACTCTGAAGAAATTAAAGTTTATTGCTTTTGATAGGGTGTACTCCCTTTATTACGACATATAATTACATTAATGAAAAAAATGATGTTTCAAAATAACGTTGACAATAATATTGTTTATCGGCAATAATTTTTGGGACAATTATCGTCCAGCAAAAATATGTTATCCTGACATGCCTAATCACAGTACTCCTTAAAGATATGGAGACAGATTTGTTCATTCTTTTCATAGGATTTCATGAACAGTTACTTAAATAAGGGGGAGATATTCTGAGCTCATACGCAATACGTGTAAAACATTTAAAAATATTTAACATTCAATATGTTTGCCGTCTGCCTCACTGATTTCTTGTATCTGTTGTCCTTTGCTTTGTCCTCATACTGTGTGCAGGCATCAGTATGTGGCGTGAAACTTCTCGAGGCATCAATATGTCTGTAAACCAAAGTCACCAAGACAAATCTGTCTGTAGTTTCCTCTTGGTGATTAATGCACATCAGTACAAGAGAAGAAAAGGGAGACTCAGTCAACTCATATTTGCATTTGTACAGTTTGTGTCTGACCCCTCCACAGCAGACTTCTCTTTTTGACATTCATCTTCTTGGTTTCCTCTACTTGTGTTTTTGGAAAGGGAACTTTTTACTATCCAGTGATAGTGTGTAATTCTCACACTTTGCACCTCTGACACATTCACAACAAATAACAATGACTATTGTTCTGATACCGAAATTTACACCCTTAGTCAACCTTCGTGTTTGTCAGGCTTTGTCGCGGCTCCAAAAATATGATTGTTGACCTCCAGCGTTTTTAATCCCACCTCCACACACACTTCAATTAAAGAGTGAAAGAAAGTTTTGCAGGGAGATTAAAGAAAACAGAGCTTTTTTCTTTCTTCTCCTATCACTTTTAGAGTTGACTCACCTCGGCCTGCTATTAAGCCAGCAGAGATATTGGTGTTTGGAGCCTGAGACGTTCAATGAATCTCAGCATCAGATGAGTTCTAAAAAAACAAACAAGCTGCCGCCTTGATGCCCTCAGCGTCCCCCTCAGCTCACACTGACCTCTCCTCGGAGCGAGCAGAGAGGCAGCCCGCTAATTCAGCTGACCATAATGCTTTCAATCAGACCTCTCACTCACCCTTTCGACTCCTTTTCCTCCCTCTCCTGGACCTTCCCTCCCTCTCTTTATTCTTTGCTCAGGTCCTTCTCTCCTCCTGCCATCACTCCCACTTAAACCCGGCACGCAGGGGGCCCGACCAAGAGGATTGATTTCCAGTAAGGCGGTGTCTGGAGCGCATTCTGGAGCTTTCCGGATACGTTCATCCTTCTTTATTGCACTCTAATCTCGAGGGGGCAACCGTGTCTGCTCCTACGGCTCAGCAGCAGACACTCACACACACAAAATACATAAAGCTTAGGCACACACACACGCACACGGGGCTCAGAGTACAGTAAATTCAGTGTTTGGCTCTTTATTTCAAAAGCCCTGCTTAAAAGCAGATCATTGTTATTGCCTTCCTTGTCTTAATGAGTTTTATTGGCCTTTCATATACCAGTCAGTCTTATTGAAGATTAAAAAGGCATTTCATTTAAAGCAATAAACTGTACTCATGGAAGTGATCCAATATACAGGGCACACACGCTGGATGCAAATAGTGAAAACTCGGGCTGAAAGGGCTTTATTGTTCACCAATCACAATGTGCACATAACTGAACACTGAATATGCAGAGTCTGTGTGTTCTTGAAAACATTCAGACTCAGTACATGTACAGTTGAATTTAATACTGAGGATGCACAATATTATCAAAGTAATATTAGTATTGCCAATTATTGCATAAAAGTCTGATGTATGGGCAGATATGAAAATCTTTGAGTGGTGCATGTTGGTTGCACCTTCTCCTGGTTTAGTCACACTTTATCAAGCTTGGTTCTACGATATCTTTTGTAAAAGTCTATCAGGGTTCTTAGTTTTAAATTGTGCTTTTGTTTTTAGTTCCTTTTGAGCTGAAGCTCTTTTGCTTTGTCTTCTTTATATTTCTGTTTGTCAGAGTTAGGGATGTAACGATATGAAAATTTTGTATCACGGTTATTGTGACCAAAATTATCACGGTTATCATTATTATCACGGTATTGTTGCAGTGTGCTCAAAATGTTCAAAAAGTACTTTTACACACAATTTAATCACTTAACCCCTTCAATATTATTATCATAACGGTTCTTTTTTGTCTTTTTTATCAATAATGTGTCAAGAAATGCCCTTTGAGTACATTTTTATCCTTCTTTCATGAGAAATAAAAACAAAGAATCCTGGAAAGTATTTGTCATTATTATGTTATAAACAGTGTGATTACAAGAAAATAAAACAACTGATATGAACTTTAAACAGGATTCCCTTCATAAACAATTTTAAATGAACATGTTCAAAGTTTTGAGATGACAAAAAATGATCATAAACTATTTCATATACACTCACACATTTTAGTTTGCCTACAGCATTAGTGTCCATGATACAGCTCCTTATATTAGACCATGTCCAGGATTTTTTTTTAAAATGACGATAGTCCCTGAAGGAATTAACCCCCTTCATGATTCTCCTCTGGTCTCCCCTCTCCTCGGTTGAGTTCCTCAGTATTTGCTCCTCTAAATATTTCCAAATAACGATCGATGAAATCCATAAAACACGAACTTTGACAAAAAAAGACGATCTATGTCAAAATACGACGAATATACGGCAAAACGAAGGCAAGAACACAGTCCAGTATGATACTAATTCTGTTATTTATAAGATTTATACATTTTTGGATAGAATTACTGATAAGTCACCTGTTATTCTCTCAGGTATGGCTCACTGAATCCCCCCCCCCCCCCCTCCCTACGGATCCGTCAGTTAATTTACTCAAAGAGTTCCTGCCGCTGAAATCACGCACATCTTTTTCTTTCACTGCAGCTTCGTGTTAAGACAGAGAGACTGTCATGTATCAGTTTCACCTCAGCATCCTTGTATAAATCCAAAATTCAACCAGACTTCAGAGTTCGTTTCAAGAAAACTCTGCTGTGGCTTGTACTTCCCTCTCAGGCTCAGAGGCCAAAGAATGCAAACTGCGCATGCTCACACCGGTTCAGGCTGTTTAATCGAGGACAGAGACATAGGTCCGGCTTTTCCAGGCAAACAGCAGCATCGCCGTGAGTTACTGACACAGGGTGGTGAACAAACACAGTAAAACGGTAATTTTAAAAAGACACGGTAATGATTACCATGGGAAATTTTACCGCGGTTTACCGTTTTACCGGTAACCGTTACATCCCTAGTCAGAGTACTTTGTAAACCTCTCCCTTTTGAAGTACTATACAGCAGTCAAAAGGTTTTAAATAAGAAGTTTTATAAGTAAAGTGTAGTACTTTTTATTTTATGATGGGTTTCCTCAACTTCACTGAATGTTCACTTTAATAAATCAAAAGTATATATTTTTAAATATTTATATTGTGTTTTTCTTGCTTAACATCTGTTCCTAACACAAACAAGGGTTGTCAAAAGGAATAGGACAGTTCTAGTAAAAAGGAGGCTTTGTGCTCATGAAAAAGAATATCAGTATTGGTATGGTATTGATAATGATATTGATGATAATTAGGGCTGGGACGATATGCTTTTCTCCCGATTTTTTATGATTTTTTTTAGGTGCAGGTTCGATTTCAGTTGCGATTCTACAATACTGCTGATTTTTTAAATCTTTAGTTTGCTTTTTCAACACCAAAAAGATGAACAATGATGATGCTTACAGACTATATCAGAAAAAATACACATCACATGTAAGTCCGTTTTTAGGATTCATTCAGCAATATATTTTAACCAGCTGTTTATACTCTCTCTTCAAAAGCCTGGATTACATTTAAAAGTGGCTTATTGACAGGGACTAAAAGGAAGCATTTAAATTTGGAAAAAAATACTTGAACAAAACATAAATAAATTGATTTAAAATCGGCCAACAAAAAATCCCGATACTTATGTGAATCGCCTTTTTCTCCCAACTCTAGTGATAATGGCTTTGAAATATTAACATATCAGATAACTGCAAAAACCCAATGTCATACATCCCTACTTAATACTTAAAAGACCATTTTTTAAGACCCTCAAATTTTTTTTTTGACTTTTTGTAATCAAAATTCCTAACTGGTTGCATTTACAAAAGAAAAATGCTCTTGCATTTATCTTAAATTTTTAGACTTATGCAGAGGTCAGACTTTACCTTCTTTTTCTATGGGTAACAATGATCATTATGTCCGATTAGGACAAAGTCATAAATTCTTGCTGCAACTTGCCAGACAGCCCTGACAGACAACACAACTGGAACTGACTGCATTTAATAACGGTCTTGACAACAAAGCATCTGAAAAGCTTGTTTAAAGATTTGCAAAATACATTGTGGGAGGAAACTGTTTTTATTGGAACTATTCGGCACAGCTACAAAATGCAAACATCCTTTAACCTGTGAACTTTTTCTCTGAACCCTGGACCCCCAGGCTCCCCTGGTGCTCTGTCCATACTGCCCAACCAGCTGCTATGGGGACAAGGATCTCTCACAGAGAAAACTCCCCATCTTCTCTCGACGTACAAGCCAAAAACAAGTCATGCCCAATTAGCGCTGGGGTCAAAGTTTTAATACACAAGCCCATCGCAGTTACCATTCAATCCTGTATACCGAGACCAGGATCTGGGATAATGAGATTTCTTTGCACCTGGTGATTACACCGAGCAGCCAACCAGAAAGGAAAGCGATCAGGACGGCAGGATATGCCCACTGATGGGCCCATGCCTAGGATCGACCCTCGCGGTTCCATTCTATTCTTAGCCTCACTCTGCCTGCTGGTTGCTTCAGGGTCAAGGGTTTAGGAGGAGTGTCACAGGAGTCCCTAGCTTTTTCCTTCTGAATACGAATTACCGAGGGGGTTAAAACAGGAGGCATTGAACTTACTGTTAATTGCTTTACAGATTGATTTATTGTGGCTCTTCGAGAATACCAAAAAGGATGAGAAAATCCTTCACATTGCTTTAGCCAATCAAAATCCCAAAGTTAAGCAGAGATGCTGTAACTGTTTTGCACTTTTAAATATTTAATCACATATATAATTCATCAACAGGCTCATGATTTTAGCACTGCACTGCATTTTAAACCCTCCTGCTGCAAAGGCTTCATCCGATTATCTGATAAACAGTAAAAATAGTGAAATGTCATATTCGATTTTCAAACTAACCCAAGACATTTTCCTTTCTGAGCTCAAAGTAAACACCCAGTGCTCTTGCCTAAACTTCAAACTTTGGGGACAGAAATCTTTGTTAGGATTCCAGACGCAAGTGAAACCACTCTCATCTATTGTTGTGGCATCTGATCCTGAGGATGGCGGCTGAGTGAAAATGCTGGCGGTGTGACACGGGCTGATGGGGTGCCGGTCTCCAACAGCTCAATAATGATGAGATAGATGTATGACAGCCACTCACAGCAGAGTGTCAGCCTATTTGTCTTCCTGTCTCGGCAGAAAGATGGATGACCCTTCAACCTTGCGCCAGTGGAAATATTCACAATGCCGCCATGTCGCGAGGAGCCCCATCATCATCATCCCTCACCCTCATGCCTCTCACCCTTCAAGATGTCATGAGTTGTTTGGACTGGATTTGACAGTCCCTGGAGTTTAATCTGATTTGGAGGATCCTGGTGTTTAAGGAAGGTGATTCAGCATGGAGGTGAAGACAAAGTACCTGTATATCGCTGAACAAGAGCTTAAAATTACACTATTACCAATTTGTTTTGATAACAACTTGTGACTTAATGTGTTTAGTTAGTAACATTAAAAATTACTATCAACATCAGATCTTTTTTTACCATTCACATATCACTAATTGTAACTTACAATATGGTACATTTATGGCGATGTGTTCAGCTCACAGCCTACACCAGTAGAGGAAACATGTCTAATCAAGGCTGTACAGCCACTAGGGCTCTCACTTAAAGCTAGGGTTGGCGATCTGATTTAGATACACTTTTTGAAATACTGGTTAAAATGGTCTTTATGACCCGATGGTAATCAACTCATAATGTGTTCTTAAAACAGAGCGAAAAATATCCGCAATCTACAGCACGAGTAAAACAGGGAAAACACCAACCAATAATCTTGCAGGGATACCTTTTTTTATACCAATCAAATCCCGTCGGCATTCTGCGTGCCTGCTGCGCGTGCTTTTTCCCGGCGTGCACAGACAGTGCGTGTAGCGTGTAGGGAACAGATTCCGCTGGAGAATGCTTACCTTTCAAGTTTTGTCTTTGAAAATAAGGGAAGTCCGCTGTGAGCTGTCCCACAACACCAACCAAGCTCCAGTATCCCTCACATTTTGAGACAGATTTACAAGAAATCTAAAATAAACTCTTTGTTTTTCTAAGTTTGTTCCGCTGTTGGCTCTAATCTCGCGAGAACTGCCATCCATGCTGATGCAGGTGGCAGTTCTCGCGAGACTTCTTCTTCTTCAGTGGTTGGCATCCATCATTTTGGAGCATTACCGCCCCATTCAGGCTAGAGACGGAGCTCAGTTTGGAAAGGCAGAGGAGGGCTTTTATTATTATGTTGTCACTCGGGAGATTTACGGGGGAATACTGATACAGGAGGACGGGAGAAAAGAGGAGAAAATACGGAAAATACGGTAGTTTCATGGCCAAAACAGGAGATTTGACAGCTATGTGGAGAAAGTCAGAGGAACTACCTATACCCCGATCAACATCGGCTGTGAGTGCTAACTGACTTTACATGTTTGTTTGGTGTTTTATTACCGCTGACTGAGACATGACTTAGTGTAGTGTGAAACAAACACATTGTGCTGAGGGTTTGGAGTTGAATCTGTCTTCTGGATATAGCGGCTGCGTGCGTGCGAGCGGGGGGTGGGGCTAGGCGAAGCCCTGAGGAGATGCTACTTTCAAATTCATGCTAGTTTTCCAAAATCGCCAACCCCAGCTTTAATATTAGATATTCGAATAACCAAACGAATATGGGGATAAATATCTGTAACCGAATAGTAAATAAATATTCAAATGTAATACTAATACACCCACTAATACACCCCCATACCATCACAGATATTGGCTTTTGAACTTTGCGCATATAACAGTCCAGCTGGTTCTTTTCCTCTTTGGTCCAGAGGACACGACGACCACAGTTTCCAAAAACAATTTGAAATGTGGAATCATCAGACCACAGAACGCTTTACCACTTTGCATCAGTCCATCTTAGATGAGCTCGGGCCCAGCAAACCCAGCGGCATTTCTGGGTGTTGTTGATAAATGGCTTTGGCTTTGCATAGTAGAGTTTTAACTTGCACTTACAGATGTAGCGACGAACTGTAGTTACTGACAGTGGTTTTCTGAAGTGTTCCTGAGCCCATGTGGTGATATCCTTTACACAGTGATGCCGGCTTTTGATGCAGTACCGCCTGAGGGATCGAAGGTCACAGGCAGTCAATGTTGGTTTTGGGCCTTGCCGCTTACGTGCAGTAATTTCTCCAGATTCTCTGAACCGTTTGATGATATTACGGACCGTAGATGATGAAATCCCTAAATTCCTTGCAATAGCTGGTTGAGGAATGTTGTTCTTAAACTGTGCAACAATTTGCTCACGCACTTGTTCACAAAGTGGTGACCCTCGCCCCATCCTTGTTTGTGAATGACTGAGCATTTCAGGGAAGCTGCTTTTATACCCAATCATGGCGCCCACCTGTTCCCAATTAGCCTGTTCACCTGTGGGATGTTCCAAATAAGTGTTTGATGAGCATTCCTCAACTTTCTCAGTCTTTTTTGCCACTTGTGCCAGCTTTTTTGAAACATGTTGCAGGCATCAAATTCCAAATGAGCTAATATTTGCAAAAAATAACAAAGTTTACCAGTTCGAATGTTAAGTATCTTGTCTTTGCAGTGTATTCAATTGAATATAGGTTGAAAGGGATTTGCAAATCATTGTATTCTGTTTTTTATTTACGATTTACACAACGTGCCAACTTCACTGGTTTTGGGTTTTATACAATGGAATTGAAAGATTCATCTGAAGTGCCTCCACTTTGTGCAGGAGTTAGCTTTTGTACATTCAAATGGATGGAGAATTTTCCAGAGATCTCTTCCATGAGAGGATCACAATGTATAATAGTGCAAAAGGAAAAAGTTCATCAAAAATGCTGACTAAAAACAGCAGTGGTCCTCATACACCAATGTAAAGATCCAAATAAGCAATGGTCAGCATTGTTCAAGAGTATCCATGAGAATATAGGGATGAGCACAGCAATGACAACCCCTCCCTCCAAAACTGAATTAAACCGCTAAGAAGCTAAAGTTACCTGCGTATCACCACAGCAATAATTATGTTTCATTTATGGGCACCTTTCAAAGCACTTCTCAATCCAGGGTTAGAGCAAAATAACAGTGTACACTGAGGTTTATTCCAGGTCCTAAAAAGGCTAACCTTGAGCAGCAACTGGATTCAGTGTTTGTCATCAGGCAGGCCCATCTTGCCAAGCTTCAGTCTACAATGATTATGAGTAGCTCAGAGCAGCATGGTCCATTCAAAGTTCTTTAGAGAAGGAAGGGGCGGGAGCTACAAGGGAGATGACAGCAGGAAGTGACTGCTCTTTTCTTTATTTAATGAAAAACAACCAACACTACTACAAACTTCTCTATAGTAAGAATATTTTTGCTCCACTCCAAACACATTTGACGAGAGTTTGTTTTGCTAAGTGGTACATGTTCTGTACCCCACCTACTAAACCATCTGACCAGCCTGTAATAAATGTAATTGACTGAACAATCATCCAGTCACCTGTCAGATATGCTTTAGAAAGCTTCTGCGCTACCCAAACACTTTGTATGGGCTCTTTCACCATTCTATACATTGAATGGTCCATTTGGTGTGCCAGGTTATAAAAAATCCTCAAAGTTTCAAATCTTATCTTTGAAACGTAAAGAGCCTATATTTTGCCCAAAAAGCTGATATTATGCTTTTGTTTTGGTTATAAATGCCATTTGGTGTGTTTTACATCTCCTACATGTGATTGACCACTTTTATGACCAAGACAAAAAGTTTGACGCATCAAGACCTCTCCCTCCAGCTGGCAACTGCCTGAAACAATTGTTCCCATGGCCCCCTCAAATGACTTACAAGGGTGATGCCTTACCATTGTTTCATGGCCAGTTTAAGCCCATTGGCATAATGTTTCCGCAACTCAGCATTTTTTCAACAGTCCATGCTCTGCACTGGGCTTGCTACCCCAATTTAATGGGCCTTAGACTGCTGTTAAACTATAGTAAGCTTGTTTGGGGAGGTGGGGCAAAAGGCCCTTTAGGCAACTCACAACACAAGTACCACAACACACACAGGAGAATTATAAAACACACTGAAATGTAAATAAAACTAGAAAAAAGGCATGATGTGTGCCCTTTAAAAATCAAAAGCAATCATTCCTGACCTTAATTTTATTGTGAATGATGCTGAGAGCTATTGTAGTTATATATCTGATTTGATGCGAAAAAAAAATATTGCATTCAATTTTCTGATGACAATATAGGCTGCATAATTTAACAAAATATATGGACTGAATTCAAGATACGATTTAGTGTTCTGGCCTGTGCTTTCCTTCCTGTTATATACAAAACATGCAGGTCCAACATGATTTTCTGAATCTAGAAGAAATGCAAGAAAGCTTTTCCCCATTAAAATGGCACTATTGAATTTAAAGAGAATTAAAGGTAGATTATGGCCATTTAGCCTCATCTTACTGCACCAAAAAGGGTAAAAGCCGGGCTGTTAAACAAAGAGACTTTGATTGACCATATATTTTTTTTAACTGTTTATTGTAATAAATTCAGATTACTGCAAAGACTCATATTGCAAAAATGGTAAACTAGGATTAATGGTATGATATTCTTTAGGTATAGCATAATGTGTAATCTGTGACTTAGTAAACGTGCAATATAGTGTTGTGTTGAGATGTAATGTCAATATTTTTTCAGGTAATATGTCATATCAACATTTAAAAGAAGTAAATTACAATGCCATGAAAGACATATAAAATAAGAATTTGCATAATTTACCAATTTCTGCTTGCTTTACACATCTTCCACAGATCATCTCGAAACAATTACTGAACAAGAATACCACACACACAAATGCAGACACACTCACACATACACTCGTGTCTCTGGGGACAGCAGAGGTCAGTCACAGATGGGTCACAGAGAACCAGAGAAGCAGGGGAAAGGCCGGAAGATTGGAGGAAATAATTATCTCCATACATTTCAGCCCCTCATTTCCCTTGGGAGAATGCATGGCTGATGTTCCCAGCCTTCTTTTTTTTCCAGGATCACATCAGCTGTGCAGCACTCCTACACCTGGCAATCATGTTCGAGTGAAATCCACCCTTTCTCAAAGGCAATTCACTCCTACACAACTTCTCACATGTGCAGCTTCTGTTGTCGGCAGCCTTATACTAGTAAGATGTGTAAGCGACTTCAAGGGATTTCAGCATGTTGTGTGTCTTAGACGGCTTTTGATGGTGCAATACTCTGCGATCATTTCCAGTTACCTTGGTTATAGCAGGTTATGCTTGTGTGTGGAGTGAAAGTGTAAATTGAGTTGGATAATGCAACAGTTGTTAATTAGAAAATGAGTATGGGTGGATGGGTTTGCTTGGCAGATCTCTAGAGCCTTGACGTGCAATCATGACATTTAGTCACTGTTTTCCATATCAATTATTACAGAGGACCATCCCATTAAATCGTAAAGTTAACAATTAAAATACAGCAGGGTTGTGCTGAATTCTAATGATGTGCTACTTTTTCAAACTACTATCTCATGCAGCTGGCTTAAACCTGTATAATTTGTTAAAAAAAATACATCCATTAAATTTATATGATAAAAATAAGAGCTGTTGAGCTTGAACATAAGAAGGGTACACTTGTCATTTTGCACGCCTTAAATTTCAGAGTCAATCCTCTCAGCAAAGTTAAATCCCCGAATACTCAAACTAAACACTGTATCAAAAAAATATTTCAAACTTTAAAAAATGTAAATGATTTCTTTCAAAAAAAGTGAGTCATGCCTTATTAATCTAACTTTGCTCCTTTGTATGTCACAACAGACACAGGGGTTACCAAAGCTTTTCCATTGCTGCTCACAGGCTTTGGCGTAAGTTCCCTGCTGAAATGCGTCTCATTTCTGACCTGGGCCTTTTCAAATCTAGACTGAAAACATATTTATTAAGATTGGCTTTTAAAACCCTGTAGTGTGGGGACACTTTTACTTTATTTTATTGCTCTTATTGTTCTTATTTGTTTCCATTGCTTTTATTGCCTTTAAATGTTTATATTCATTGTTTTTATTAATTGCTTTTTACTTACAACCTATTGTAAAGCATTTGGTTGACCAAAATGGTTGTTGTAAAGGGCTGTATAAATAAAGAACGTTTACATTTACATTTACAACTTAAATTCAGAAAAACTCAAGAGTCTCAGCACTTCAGACTTTGTTGTGTTATTTTTTTAACCTCGCTTTACATTCAACCACTCACCAAACTGTAAAAGACAGACAGACAGATAGATAGATAGATAGTAGGGGTGTAACGAAATTTCGTGCCACAAAATTTCGTGAAATAAGAAAATGACGAAATAAAATACAAAGACACACAAAATAAAAGCACGAAATAAAAAACGCGAAGAGGCACCGTGTACGACTGGTGATTTTTTACCCTCCTCGCCTACTGTAGCAAAACACTCGCTTCAATATGGAGGAAGACAAGGTCCAGGAATTAGCTGACGCTCCTTCCTCAAATAAATCGGTTGTGTGGACCCATTTTGGCTTCCCATGTAAGAGACGAAAGAACAGTAAGAAGGTTACAGACAAAACAACAACCGTGTGCCAAATATGCCGCTACAGTTCGCCGTATACTGCGGCGAGTACAACTACCAACTACCAACTACTTTGAACTTGTCAGCAACTGTATGTTTGTGTGAGTCTGCATAAAAAACAATATCTGATTTTGCATTTACTGTTGAGTTGCCAGAATTTGATCATACTTGAAGATCAGAAGTAATGTTATAAGCTAAATATTGTAGTAACAGTTCAGACATTTATAGGTCTAAACTGGAGCTCTGAGGACTGCTATTTGTTTTCCTTTTCATTCAAGAATGTACAGTCATGGAAAAAATTATTAGACCACCCTTGTTTTCTTCAATTTCTTGTTAATTTTAATGCCTGGCTCAACTAAAGGTACATTTGTTTGGACAATTATAATGATAACAACAAAAATAGCTCATGAGAGTTTAATTTAAGAACTAAGAACTATTCATTTTCCATGGTTTTCTTGATAATAACCAAAATTACTTAAATTCTTACATCAATAGCTATGGCATTGTACATAAAAACACTACTTTTAAGCATTCCATGTTTTCTTTTCTGTTTGCTTTAAACACATGATACACACAAGAGTTAATACTTGATTGCATAACCATTGTTTTTGATGACTGCAGCCATGCGTCTTGGCATGCTCTCCACCAGCTTCTGACATTGTTCTGCTGTCACAGCAGCCCATTCCTGTTGGACAAATTCAAACAAATTTTCTTTGTTTTTGGGCTTGTGGTTCTCCATTTTGAGTTTGATGATTTTCCACAGGTTTTCAATTGGATTAAGATCTGGTGATTGAGCAGGCCAAGGCATGGTGAATGTTGTGGTTCTCCATCCAGGCTTTAACTGACCTTGCCGTGTGGCAAGGGGCATTGTCTTGTTGGAAAATCCAGTCATTGAGGCAGGAAAGAGTTTTCCAGCTGATGGAAGAAGACTGTTTTCAAGGGTAGTCCTGTACATGACCTGGTTCATTCGGCCTTCACACAATTGCATTTGCCCTGTTCCACTCAGACTGAAACAACCCCAGATCATGACTGATCCACTCCCATGTTTTACTGTAGGGGCAAGACAGTCTGGGTTGTAAGCTTCTCCAGGCTTCCTCCTAACCAGTAAGTTGGCTGGAGTGGGCATCAATTCAAAATTGGATTCCTAACTGAAGAGAACCTTAGCCCAATCATCAACAGTCCAATCCTTGTGGTCTCGAGCAAAGAGTGACTGGGCCTTCCTCTGCCTTTCATTGATGAAGGGCTTCTTGCGTGCTCTGTGTGACTTCAAACCAGCTTCAACAAGTCGGTTTCGAACTGTCCTTGCTGAACAAGTCACATTTCTCGACAGTGCCCACTCATTTTTAAGGTCCCTGGAGGTCTGACGACGATTCCTGACACAGGAGCGGATGAGTGCACGGTCATCTCGTGGGGTAGAAAGAGCGTTTCCTGCCACGGCCAGGTAGCAATTTGGTAGTGCCATGTTCAGCTTGTTTTTTTGTTGTAATGAACGGCTGTCTTGGAGATCTTCAGTTTTTTCGCTACCTGTCTCTCACTCATGCCAATTTCCAGCAGTGCCAAGATGGCTGCCTTTGTGGCTTCACATAATTCTTTTGTTTTAGGCATTATGTGAGAGCTGACAACTTCTGAGTTGTGCTACGGCTTGAATGTAAGCAGGAAACCACTCTAGGCCTTTGCATGTGCAGTGCTGCTTGTGACATGAAATGGCCTCTTATATACCCTGGGAATCAATTAAGCTTAAGAATGTCAAATAGGACATAAAGTATTATGTGACCAGCTGCATTTTTTGTTGTGTTCATTGTATTATACGTTTAGTGGTACCAGATATTAGAATGAACAAGAAATTGAAGAAAACAAGGGTGGTCTAATAATTTTTTCCATGACTGTAGTTATCCTGATTGTTCCAACAACAAAGCACTTTTTATTGAGATTTTATGGTTGTATTTGCACTATAGTCTAAATAAGGGGGAAAAAACTACAATTTTCTTTTTTCAAAGAGCATTTATTTTGTACTGATGCAGCAATATTTTTTGTATGTCTGCATTAGGAAGAAAATAAAGAAAATGAGATTTTTGCACAACTTCCTACTGTTGGGGATTTTCTATAATCTTTTTTTTGCATCATATTTCATATCGTGAGCCCCGTTTCGTATCCTTTCGCGAATTGACCATTTCGTTACTCCCCTAAAAGATAGATAGATAGATAGATAGATAGATAGATAGATAGATAGATAGATAGATAGATAGATAGATAGATAGATAGATAGATAGATAGATAGATAGATAGATAATCATTAAGGCAATTATTATTGGAATCTTGATTTGTAAGGCAATACAATGAATTTGACTTATTGTACGATCTAGGAATGGGAACTGATAAGATTTAAGGATGCAACATTTATTTGCCTAAAAAGTTCATCATCAACAATGGCAGATATTACAGAAGCCCTGAAAGGCCATGGTTTTTCCATGTTTTTTTAGCACCGTTTTCTCATGATAACGACTTAATTTCAGTCATTTTCCCAAGATCTCGAGTTATTTATGTCGTTATCTCGGGATAACGACGCTTGTTTTCTCGAGATCTCGACTTATTTATGTCGTTATCTCGGGATAACAACGCTTGTTTTCTCGAGATCTCGACATAAATAAGTCGTTATCCTCGAGATACTCGAGATCTCGGGAAAACGACTGAAATTAAGTCGTTATCATGACAAAACGGTGCTAAAAAAACATGGAAAAACCATGGCCTTTCAGGGCTTCCGTAAGATATGAACATTTTAGTCGATATTTACACCTGGTTATCAGCCATAAATATCACACAACAGCTGTTATATTGGTCAAATTTACAAATGTACCATGATGGTCTATCTCAACCACACTGAGTGCCCATTTTTTTAATCAAAAGCGTCAATCATTAAGAATAGGATGTTGATTTTCTTGCCTCCGTTCTGTTTGTATCACAAATGGGCTATAACCATGAAAGTAACAGGTCAATTTATCTGAGCAGACACTTTGTGCTCTTGCTATTGGTGCCACTAGCGCTATCATTATTGGTATTAGTAAAGCAATGTTGGCATATCATATCAGATTACATTACATTACATTAAATCACATTGGGTAGAACTTTAATAATTCCTTTGGGAAACTCTCACAGGGAAATTAGACATCCAATAGCAGTTTCAAAAGTAGAAAGATTTATAAAAAAGATAGGAACAAATATATAAACAAATATAAAATAAATATTTAAAAGAAATACAAATTAAAAAATACAACATTGTGCACTCTCAAAGTTCAGAGTTTCTTTATTGTATGGAGCAACAAAATATTCATTTCAGCTCAACCCGTCGAAGAACATTCAAAAGACAGTGACACATTCGGGGGAACAGGAACAGGAAGACTGTCGAGTCCCCAGCATGAGTGGCATCCCACTTTCTTAGATGTGAAAAGAGAGAGTAGGTGTAAGGGGGGGGGGGGGGGGGGGGGGGGAACTACACATTAGGTTTCTGAACAGAGGCACAGTGTGAGATTAGGATAAGAGACCTCAGCACATAAGCAACATATAAAACATGGAAGGGTGTCGCAGCACAGACACTGGGGGAGCTCACAGCCACACTAGGCGTGTTGCATCGACCTGCAGCAACTGCACTGCTACGTGGGGAGGGGGGATGTGGGGGCAAGAAGGCATTGAGTTGGAGAGGATGAGTGTTATGTGTGCCTTTGTGTGTGTGTGTGTATGCCTAAGCCTGTGTCCTTGTCTCTACTTCAGTCCCACCCATTGTCTCTGCCATCTGATAACTGTCGATGTTTGTGTAGTTTATGTAAAAAATACAGTAAGTCTACATAGGTTTTCTGTGGGAACAATGTCAAACACATGGTACTCCTTAAATGCATTGATGCAGAGTCTCTGCAAGATTCTGATGTATCCTCCAGAAATCACACAGACAGTTACTGGATATTGTGAAGTCAGTGTCGTATTTCAAATTAAGACAAACTTTTGACTACTTCTGTATTCTGTCTGCCATGATAGCATCTTTGACTTCTGGATTACCACTTCCGACCACTGTCTCTTATGAGAACACAATGTCCTTGATTGGCAAGACAATGATATTGATCCCTAAGGCTAGCTATCGGTTTCCATCTCTAATCTTGACTGTCATATGTAAGAGCTGTAAAAAATGTGAAAAGTCCCTCCTCCTCCGCTTTCACATGCTGCGTCATTCAGGTAGCGACATGTCAGTTTGAAACATTTCCCCTCAACATGTCACTAGGGGAAACATCCAAGATAGAAGACACTCCTTTCAACAGCTGTTAGTTGGTCATTACATATCTAAGCAGCAGAGGAAACACTCAAGCACAGAACGGAAAAGCGACATCAGGATTGGTCAGTCAAAGCTCATGGCAATGAACTCTTAAAAAGCCTGTCTGAACAGAGATGAAACAGAAGGCATGTAATAATCCAAGAGTAAATCGTCGGCAAGTATCGTTAGCAATACTAGATAAGGACATAAGGGACAAGTGTAAAATTGCTTAAAAGAAGAAAAATATGGGACTTTAAGAAACCTGCTGAGGTGCATTTGTAAAATAACTTGCATAAATCGGTTAATCAACAAATAATTTCACAGCATTTGCACTCTACAGCATTCCAATTACTTACTTGCACTGCTAAAGCAACCTTGACAGTTGACAAGAGATTTAGTCTTTGCTGCGTTTTCCTTTCTTTTCGTCCAAAACCAGCTTGAATTGCTAAAGAAAGAAAGTAACTAAAATAACATAATAGGTAACTTGGATAAGCAACTTCTGTTAAAATATGATGACTTAGTGCACGCCCTCTGTGATAAAAGAAGTATACTAACATGTTAGTTTTGGAAGTCAAGTAATCTGTTATCGTGGAAAACAAATGACAAGATAATATAAGCATGAAATATTAGTTCAAATTCTTGTTCTGTCATTGTGGTGCATTTTGGTGGAAAGAGTTATGATATAATGTGTATATGAAATGGTGCGTCTCTGTTTGGGACGCGACTAATGACTATTTCTGTCATCAACTACTGGGTCAATTGGTCAACTAGTCACCCCATAATATCATATCAAATAATAATGCAACATCAAAAGGAGAATTATTATTGTCAATTTTAAGATTGTGTACCTCTTCATTTGACCATACTCTTTCAAACTAAAAAATGTGCAGTTTTCATTGTATTTATAGCCAAACATTTCTCATGTTCAAAGCATATCTATTAACATAACTAACTTAACACTGATGATGTGTTGCCTGGTAACTACAGTTTGTATGTCAATATAATTAGACTTTACTGCTTAGTGCTAAAAGTGGAGGAATAACAAGATAAGGGCAGGGGGACTACAATGTAAGAGAAAGAAAAAACACTGCATGGCTTTAATTAGGCTTTTTAGGAGACGCATCATTTATGATTTGTAAATGCGATGATCAAAGTCCGCTTTCCTTTCATGCTTGTGTAGTACTGACATCCTTTAATACCAAAAGACAGCTGAATCAATTAAAAAAAAAATCTTATCACACAAACTGTAGCTGAGTGAGAACAGAGTGGAGATAACTGAGGCTGAGTTTGAGTTACGTTGTCAAATGCAGAGTGCTAAATGTGATCTTTGACAGAAATAAATAGGGAGAAAAATGTTGAGGTCTGTCTCTGTGAGCCGTAATCTGACAGTCTCCACAGTGCTGTATATGAGGTAAGTTCTTGTTTCAGCTCAAGTGTTGATAGAGATGGGGTAAGCTCTTAAAGTAGTCACAACTTTAGCCCAGTTAACTCTGATACTTTTTCCTTGATGCAGACAAATAAGTCTCCCTTGTGCCCTGACACCATGGAGGCTGATGTTGATGCTTAACTTCTTTATCGCCAGTGAAAAGGCTGAAATTCGCCGGGAGGTCTCAGGCTTGGTAGCATAAAAGCCCCTATGTTGTTGTGTTTTCCTGACACGCTGTGGCTGCTGTTTGACAATGCTGCTCCAAAGAAGACTAAGTTGATTCACTCTGCTGAAAAATCCCTTCAAGTGAACAATTTAAAGTCTGCACATTACACTAAAAACATGGGATGATGGAATTTCATCACTATCCGATAATAAAATCATCCGCTGACCATTTATGTTGTTGAAAATTGTCGACTATGTCAACAATTTGTTGCTTCCCTCGTCTCTGCCCTGTGTAATAACTGAATGTGAAAAAAATGGAAGATGTTTAGGTTGTCACACCTATTATTCTGTTATTGCTGGCCTACAGAGTTACAGATTCCAGGCCACAAACTCAGCAGTAGGATGATGCATGTAGCATGTCCTAACAGGTAAAATAGCATGAAGATATTGTAATAACCTTTCTGACATTCATCTCATCAGAATCAAACATTGAATGCTGACAGCTTTGACAGCAGCCCTTTTATTTTAAGCAGCTATGTCCTACATGAAACAATATGTGCAGCAAGTAATGAAACTGACCAATGAATCCTTATTTCAGGACTCATATCAGCTCAGGTCCATCCAGAGATTGCAGGAAACAGCAGCTTTTGTGCAATGTTTTGAATGTTGTTGTATTTGTTTTGATGTTTTATTGTTCAGTGGATCCACAGGAGCTACTCCTCCATCTCATAGTGACAGATTGATGGATGCCGTGTTAAGATTGAAGGGAATTGGCTTTGTGGCCTACGTGTGGTGTCACTGTGAGGAACTAGAGTTATAGTGTTGGGCCATTGAGGAAAGTCTGGCCTAAAACAGAGAGGAAAGCCTGGCTTTTATTATAAGATTTCTTTGTTGATGTTATGTCTGTACAGGTTCATATTTAAAAGCCATGATATTATTTTGACACAGGAATTAAATTCTTTTTGCTTAATTTTTTATATGCAAATGTGAAAGCTTATTTACTTTTGACTAGATAAAAAGTGTAACATTGCAACATAATTATATGTAATCAGGGCTGAAAAAAGAATAGATAAAAGGTAATTATTCAAAAAAAAATGTGTTGCAAAATACGCAAAAAAAAGTCACCTCACCTCCCACCAGGACACCCATAGATAAAACCCTCCACCATGATTCCTTTCAACAGAGAAACAACAGTAGTTTTCAAGTTGTGGCATCCTTCGAAGATTTAAATACTTAAAATGTACACTGTTGTCAAAATGGTAGTACCTGCAAAGCTTTGTACTGTAAAGTGTTTAGGCTTGGGTTGCTTTGATTAAACTAAATACAGGTACTTGTTCATGGTTTTGTGAAATTAGTTCATCTTTCATTTCTAGTACAGGCAGCCTGCCTACAACTAAACAACATAGTTTACACTTAATAACCAAATGACAGCTTGCACTTTAATCCTGAAAAGATGATGCTGTTGAATTTTGTAATATTTTCCAATCATAATATTTTGGTAAAACTGAATTTATGAACATTGGATGAAACTTTCAAAAATTTTCCAGGGGAAAAGTGATTACAATTGGAAATCGAGGGTTTTTTAAATAAAAATATGAGATTTTATGTTTATTTCCATGCCCAACATACAACCATTGGTTTTGAGGCTATCTAATTTAATGTTTTGAACAAGGTATCTATGAAGATCTTCAAAACAGTGATTAAACGACATAATTAGGAAATGCTGATGAAACTGTTGGAATGTGCCTCTAATGGTAACACCAAGAACCTGTCCAAGTTCACCGAAACATTTTTCTCGACTGATATAAAGTGAAGTACGAAGGAACTACAATAGCAACAAAGTGTGCACATTTCTTAAAAGGACAGGAATTCATTTAGGAGAGGGAAGTTCCATTACTATGACAAGCTTTGAATTGTCACTCTGTGGATTGCACTTCTTTCCTCCAATTAAAATCTATCCCATCCCAGCCTTTTCATGTCTCTGCTGGTGTTCCCCAGGGTTGTGTCATGGTGCCACTAACCTTCTCTTTTCCTCTTGGGTGTATTAACTGAATATTGACATCAGTTTTCAGAGCTATGCTGATGACATCCAGCTCTATCCATCTGACAGACTAACTTTCAACGCACTTCCCTCTCTGAAAGTTTAAAGGAAATCAAATTCTGTTTTTCATATTGCTATTTTAAACTCAACAGAGGCAAAACCATTAAGATACTTTCTCCTTCACAATTGATAACTCTTTAAGCCATCATTGTCATGTTCAGTGTCTTGGTGTCATCCTCAACAGCACACCAACTTTCCAATCTCACACTGATTATGTTACTCGGTCCGCATACTTCCATTTCCACAGCATTGATCTCCTGCGCCTGTCTTTTGCCCGACTGTGTCTCTATTCTTGTTCACACCCTGTTAACATCCTGCTTTAATTACTGTATCTCCCTTTCACATGTCGCACAAATCCCTCAATAAACCATTACTCGTCCAGGTTCCACCACCCACAAAACCCCTTCATTAATCACATTGCCCTTGTTCCAAACAGCTAAATTAATCCCTAGTTCACTACTGTACTGTTTTGACAATTATGCACTGAGATTTAAACTCTCTGCTTTACAGCCCTCTCAACTTCTGCACATCAGTAATACCCTTCTGCACAAACAAATCTTCTTCCATCACCTGCAGTGAATCATCTATCTGTCTAATGTGGGGTCTAAAGGCTTCAGCTGCCAACCTCCCAGATTTCTTTTTAACCATCATCCATTATACAGATTCACTGCCCGTCATTTTCATTTTCAGAACCCATCTCATCTACCTGTCTTGAATATAATTAGTTTTTCATTTTGCCAACACTGGCCCTGTATAAACTACAAACCCCAAGTCCAATGATGTTTGGATGTTGGGTAAAACTAAAAACAGGAAAAATGATTTGCAAGTAATTTTTGATGTATATACAATTGAATACACAAAAAGACGAGATATTTAATGTTTAAACTGATTAAATCTTTAGTTGCAAATATTCACTCATTTTGAATTTTAACACCAGGCAAATAGTTTGACAACAGCTTAAGAAAATGGTTTTTCAACATACAATTTCAAAGAAAGAGGGATTTCATCATCTACAGTTCACAATGACACCAAAAGATACAGGGAATCCAGAAAATAATCTGCATTTCTGCATTCAAAACCAATATCATTTTGTAAAAGACATTATCATGTGGGCTTAGGAACACTTCTAATTTACATGGGAAAGGTAAAATGCTACCAAGCAAAGCAAAAGCCACATATCAACAGCACCCAGCTTCTCTGGACCCAAGATCATCTGTGGACTGATGAAAAAGGTATAAGCATGCTGTGGTCTGACGAGTCGACATTAGGGCTGAGAGATATATCGTTATTGTATCTCTATCAAGATATGAGCATTAAAGATATTAATATTGAAAAAGCAATGATATAAACAATATAGATTGCACTTTCCACATTCGTTTGTATTGTGGTGTTTTTATTTTTCCAAAAAATGCTTGGTTTTCACAAAACCCGCAGTCATCTCGTATCATATCAATATTGAGATATCGGGCATGAAAACTGATACATTTTTTCCATATCGTTCAGCCCTAGTCGACATTTCGAATTGTTACTGGATATCCTGAATGACTTGTCCTCAGGGCAAAGGAGGAGACAGGCCATTGGACTGCTATTGAAGAAAAGCTCAAAAGCTTGCATCTGTGATGGTATGAGGGTGTGTTCGCACCCATGGCATGGGTAACTGGCACACCTGTGAAGGCACCATTAATGCTGAAAAAAACAAACAGGTTTTGGAGCGACAGATACTGCCATTCAAGCAATGTCTTTTTCAGGGGCACCTCTGCGTAATTTAGCAAGAAAATGCCAAGCTTAGCAGTATTAAAAGCGCAGGTATGTAGTAGACTGGTCTGCCTACAGTTCAGACCTGGCTTCCATTCAAAATGTGTGGTGCATTATGGGGTGCAAACTATGACAACCAAGAATGGGCCACAGAGCAAAGACTTCCACCTACACCGTCTTAAAAACTAGAGCCCTCAGTTTCAAAATACAGAGTGTTGTTAAATGCAAATTGGGTGTGACACAGCAGTTAATAATACCACTGTCCCAGCTTTTTAAACACATTATATGAATCAAAATCAAAATGAGTTAATATTTGCAAAAAAAAAAAAAAAAAAGAGTTTAACAGTTTGAACATTATATCTTGTCTTTTTGGTGTACTCAAGTTAATACACATCAAAAGGGATTTGCAAATCATTGATTTCTGCTTTATATTTATGTTTTACACAATGTATCAAATTGATTGAAACTGAGGTTTGTAATATTTTGATGGAATATACCTTGTTTAGTCTACTTACATGCAGAGAAAGGTGCCTCTGAATGAAATATGGTGTTTTTGTTTCCCGCTGGAGCAGCATGATACACCACAGGGTTATACATCCGCTGAGGCTATACAAATTAGAATTTCCAGCAGCGCTGTTCTTGATCTATTTCAGGAGGTGGGTCATCTTAACACATAGCTGTAGTCACATGAACACTAAACAAGGCTTTATTTGGATCCTTACTTTGGTGTATGAGGACCACTGCTGCTTTCAGTCAGCATTTTTAATGAACTTTTTTCTTTTGTACTTTTTTTAAAAAGTGGTGTTGCTGCCTTTAAACACTGCTCCTCTCAGGGAATAGATCACTGGAGAGTTCTCTGCCCATTTGAATGCACAAAAGCTAAATTCTGCACAAAGTGAGGGCACTTCGGATGAATCTTTCCATTCTGTATTGCCACTGCAGTGCAGAATCTCACTCTCATGAGTCTTTGTGCCTGTGTGAATCGTGACACTTTGAAACATTTCCATTGGCTAATAAAAATGAAAGCTTCCTTTTGTATGAGAAAGGACTGCTCTGACATATTGCTTCTTTGTATTAGAAGGTTTCAAGATGAAATGTTCTTTGAACTCCAGAGACAAAGGATTATCATATGTCCACTCACAAGCTGTCAGTAGGAAATGAAAAGGTACAGATGACACATGCAGCATGGTTACAGGTCTGCCCAGAAAAACAAGCCCCACTATGAGCCAGAAAATTAAAGGAAGATTTTCAGACTTTATGTAGAAGCGTAACCAGTGTTGATGGTTAAAGAAGCCAGTTAAATCAGTAAATTCCTCTGTTTGCCTCATTGACAAAGAAACCTGAGTTCTGTATGCGGAGCCGCGCCTCCACTGCCCACAGGTACCAGAGTGCTTTGCAGATATGCTCCCCTAAAATAAGTGATCTTTGCCACCTTTTAACTAACACCTGGAGTGGATATTAGCAGCAAGGCTTCAATTGACCAAGCAACCATCACAAACAGGGTGAAGAATGACAAGTTAGTATATTAGTTATAATATCAGCAGTGGTAATAACAATTGTGTTAGGGTTACAAGGCAGGCAGGCTGATTACAAAGTACTACTTAACAACAATGTTTTGGATCCTACAGATGCTCAAGCACAACACAGCATGGAAATAGTATCTAACATCCAAAGCTGATCCAAGTAAAAAAGGACTTCAGTTTGTATAGCACTTTTCTAGTCTTTCAACAACTCAAAGTAATTTCACACCACAGGACACATCTACACATTCACACCAATTCACGCCCAGGTTCACTCACTGATGGTTCAGAGCTTCTATGTTAGTTTTTCATCAGTATCAACAAACACATTCATTTACACACCCTGTCCCAGCAGTGGGAGCAACACGGGAGTTAAGAGTCTTGCCCAAGGACACACTGCCACGAGTTGCCCGGAGTCGGGCTCAAACCTGCAACCCTCTGATCACTGACAAAGCGCACTATCCAACTGCACCGAAGACGCCAACTGCCACCGAAGTGGCAACCGATGATCAACTTTTGAGGCAATTACCTGGCACTAGCAATAATGTAAAATGACTCAGGTCACTTGTAGAGAGCTTCAAAGTGGTTCCTCCTGAACCGCTATTTCCGAATCAACTGTTCAACGCACGACCTCTGTTCCTTTTCCGTATTCAATCTTTAGCATTTAAAGCCAAAAATATATTTTTTTTAAAACTCAGGCTGATATACAAAAAATGACAAGACTGACACAACAGGGAGATGCAGCCTGAGCCCCATCTAACTGCTACTTGTCTAAAATCCATACTGGAGCCGGCACTTGCATCAGCTATCCTGCATCCACAGTCTTTGAACGACGGAAGCATAATATTGAATTTTTGAAGAAATCTGAGATGCCGATATTTCTGAACTGATCATCGCCTTTATTGAGATGGACAATTTTGGTCAAGGGCAAAGGCTATTAACTTGACTGAGCTTGACTTGTTTCGGTCAATGTGAGTCTATTTGTGAAAGGAATGGTTGTAAAACAAGAACAATAACATTTAAATCTTGCTTTATAAATGTACCCATGCAGTAATAAGGTGCAGCAATAGGGAACATTTGTGTATATTTTCCAATTATCAGCTGTATGTATCAGCAAAAATGTCAGTATCAGGTGAAATTCATATTCATTTTTTATTTCTGATATCGTCCAATAACGATATTATACCAATTACGCCATGCATCGCCTAGTTTAAACTAGGGGTGCAACGGTTTACAGTTTACAACCGAACCGTACGGTTCACCCTGCACGGCTCAATTCGCCTTTATGAAGCGCGCTTTTTCGGTTTTGCAATCAATTCATTTCTATCAGCTGTGAGACGGATTTCTCGAGCCAGGGCCTGCTCTCTGGCTGTGCAGACAACCCCTCGTCGTCCTCCTCGCACAGCTCTGTACAAAACCCCGCCCCGCTAATGAATATCCAATCGCTACTGTGTAATAGGAGCTGAGCACATGGACGACTCGCCGGCGTCTCTCACTCTGGAGCTCGACTCCGCTCGGCCTCACAAAAACTGAGACGAAGAAGGAGAAAAACTCCACAAAAGTTATGGCGAGCGGAGAGGGAGAGAGACTGGAGTTTGAAGAAGCACTGGCTTTGTTCAGTCTGCGGTGTGGGGACATTTCGGTTTCCTTATGGATTATAATGACGAGGGAGAGAAAACAGCTCAGACTGCAGAAGTGACGCGCATGCTCAGTTTAACAGTAATGACAACAGCACCGCACGGTGTGCTGAGAGACAACAAACACAGAGCAAAAGTGAGCTTCACAATGCTGGAGAAGTTTGTTCCCATAACGTAGAACCTGATGTTACAGCAGCTCACCTTGAGTGAGCTCTTATTAAAGTAATGACGGCTATATTTTATTTCTTATCAACCTAAAGGCGGACGCTCTCTCCCGCCGACCCTGCCGATGACAGATCACTGCTGGAGAGTCAAACATCTCAGAGCCATAGCGCTGAACAGGTGAACAAAAAGGCAAAAGCTTAGTTTTGTCATCTGTTCTGATGTTTCTTAGTTTGTCTGAGAGAAGATCAGACAGGATCACACTGTTCTGACTGACGCAGTCTCATAAAAACACACAGCAGCGCGCAAATACGCACAGATGAGATGGACAGCGGTATCATTAGAGTCTCCACATCCTGTAAACGTGTTATTTTAGTCTGATTAATCCATTCAAAAAGTCGGCGCAGTGTTAATAAACTAAGTTTATCAGATATCATAATACAAACATATGATTCATTCACCTTTATTGTTTATTGTGTGTGTTATGTCAGTCGATCGCCCAGCACTCTCATTTTTTCTCATCACTCCTTTTATCCATTGTTTAATCAAGCTTGCAGCTGGAAAAACAACTAAAACTCTTTATTTTAGGACAAAAAAATGCTATAATGGTAAATCGTATTTCAGTAGTCAGTCACTACACGAGCCAGGGAGCTAAGATGCACTCTAACCATTTAAAATGTTTACATTTGAAGTGTCTTATATAAATGTCATTATACTTTATTTAAGCCAAATAATAGTTAAGACCAAGAGGCATTGTCATAATATAGTTTTCTTAAAAGCAAAATATAGGGAGTCTTTTGGAAAGTCAAACTTCTTGTTTTTTTAATGCAAAATACGAACCAAAACCGAACCGAAACCATGATCCCAAAACCGAGATACAAGCCGACGTTGGCTAACTGTACCGTTGCACCCCTAGTTTAAACTATTAGGATCATTACACATTGGATGTATTTAACTAGTGGTGCATACATGTTTTCATTTTGACGAGTATATTATTAAGCATGAGCTTTCAGACTGCTAGCATGAGATTTATGTGTCACTTACATCCCCTCCCACAAAAATCTGAAGAATATGAGGCTCACCTTTCTTTCTGAGTGTCACCTGTGTCTCAGCCTTAAAAAACTGGAAAATTAAAAAAAAAAAAGGGGGGGTATTTATGTATTTAGATATATAGCTGTAAAATATTCATTCATTCATTCATTCATTCATTCATTTTCTATACCCCTTTACGCCTTTCTGGGTCAGGGGGGGAGCTGGAGCCTATCCCAGCTGTCACTGGGCGAGAGGCGGGGTACACTCTGACCTGGTCGGCAGTAGATTGAAGAGCCACATAGAGACAGACAACCATTCATGCTTACACTCATATCCAAGGGCAATTTAGAGCCACCAATTAACCTAATGAGCATGTTTTTGGTCTGTGGGAGGAAGCCACAGTGCCCAGAGAGAACCCACGAATGCACGGGAAGAACATGCAAACTTCACACAGGAAGGCCCCTGTCTTCTTGCTGTGAGGCATGTGCACTACCTGCTGCACCACTGTGCCAACCAGCTGTAGAATAAGTCACAGAAATGATTCCATTCCATTTCTTGTCTGTGCCACTCAAGGTTAAAGTTCAGTTTGCCTCCTCTGTGGAGAAACTCCCCTTGTCCATTCAGAACACGTGTGTTTCACAGGTTTGGTTTCCCAGGTCACTTATTCATTGAATCTGCAATGCATATCCCTGCTGTGACAGCAGGGATATGCATTCACAATGTAACACCCAGCGCCTGGTATCAAGTCATAGCGTCGTGAGCCAGAGCTGGCAAACACCCAAGCCACACACACCCAGTATGAAACTGCTGTTAAGAGTTTGCCAGGCCTCGTCTTTAAAATTACTATCCTGTAATAAAGCAAAGCACAAATACAGACAACAATCAATATATCATTGTTCAGCTTCATACATGAATCTGTAGTAACTGATGACTTTGTGAAGGCCGAGTTTCCCAATAAGTCACCTGAATCGCCCTCCTTACTGAGTATCAAAGGACCTTTGTCCTCTGTGAAGCCTCAACGCTGAGGTTGTTGTTAAAAGTGTGCAACAAGACATCTATCAGCCTGCAGCCAACAATGTCTCATTTCTAAAGCCTTATTGATTTTTTTCCACCATTTTTTTCCTCCTCTCTGTACAGATAAATAGATAAATGTCAGAAGAAGAACCCAATCTCCCACCTCAGTGTTTGATCACAGGCTAACTGGGCAATTCAATAAAAGATTTTGCCCCAGCTGGAGCCTTGCCAGATTTTTGTATTAAAATGCAATCCCTCTGACTCTGAGGTATTTCTGTGGTTGTTTGCCCCTGCACCTGTCTCACATCTCCACAGGACTGTACCGCTGAACCGACCCCCGGTGCAAGATATGAAACTACAGTTGGCAGCATTACTGACAACCTGGAAAAAGGCATCATTGATCACTAACTCAACAAAAATTCATTTCACATTAACATTTACCAGCCTTATTGAATGGACCGTCACTCGTCAAGAGGAAGCAAACACAAAAATAATTGCTTGGGTTGGTTTAATAAAGTTTCTAAAAGTGCAGCTTGGATCGGCTTCCCCACTCTGGGGAAATATTCTCTCATTACGCTGGATGTGGGCGAGGAGGGAGGCAGCAATAAGGTGGATTTCATTCAAGGCTCGGGAGAAAATGAAAGCTTCCAATGACAGTGGAGCATGTAATGTTTTCATCTGGTTCCACCCGTGAGGGAAAATTAAAGTAAAATTACTGTTGCTTTTTGTTTCTGGCTCACTCAGTAAGCGATTGCTTCTACCACAGAGAAAATAAAGTGTGATAAAAGAGTCTTGATATGTATCTTAATGCACTTGTAGAGCTACCGATTGTAATACCAACGAGATATCCGACTGTGATGGAACATGGGTCAAATAGTGAAACCAAATACAAACATGTTTTACACTGATTGACATTAGAGTGCTTTTTCCTGTGATCTCTATTTTTCTTTTTCTTTTTTTTTTAAGTTATCATTGTTCACCACTTTTCAGGTGTGAAGTGTTCGGAAGTTTCAAATGTGAGACTGTGACAGATTCAGAGGTCAGAGCAGGACTTCTTCCTTCAACTAGATATGTCTTTAAAAATACAATAAAACATGTATAACACTGCACTTCTGACGGCAGAGGGGAAGATCATTAAACTTCTGAAGAGCCAAGAGGAAGAAAAGATGAGATCATGAGACATAATGACAGGATATCAGAAAGATTATAGCAGGGCTTCATCAAGAAACATGACACTGAAGAGAAAAGAGAGTTGAAGAAAAATCAGTCAAACGTTTTTGAGTTTACAAAATGTACTTTAGTCATACAGTACTGTGTAGTGTTAGCAAGTGGGACAACATCAACATAGTATCATCATTGTACTAAAATGTGCAATTTAGTTTTCGGTTCTCTAACTCCATAAAAAATTTTTAAAAATATTTTAAATATATATCTGTCAATTTGACTCATTACAGCAATACTTGATGACTCAGCAAAGCGGCAATTGTGACATAAAAGGGTAATATAAATTGAAGGTTAAAGGATGAAGAAGGGGACAAAGGAAGAAGAGAAGGAGCAAGTCCCTGCAGCCAAAATAAACATGAGAGGAGCATGGTTTGACTCAACTCACAAGGATTTACACTAAAACTGCCTGTTCTGGGCAGGGCTGAACTGAGGGGGTTTATGGGCATGCTATGATCCTGTATTTAGGAAGATGTGAAAGTCAAAAACGTATTCAAATGTTCTGAGACTAAAATCTGGATTTCTTGAAAGGGAATGAAAAAAATGAAACTTCTAAAAGATTTCATTAATGAATTATTTGGGTCCTTCTTTATGTTTTTCTTACAAGGTTTTAAGAGTGAAAAAATGTATAAACCAAGTGGTTATTTTGGACCAGCCTGATTCATTGTCTGGAATCATGCAGGCCAGTCTCAGGACAGACACATAGGCTACGTTCACACTGCAGCCCTTAATGCTCAATTCCGATTTATTGCTCAAATCCATTTTTTTTGTTTGGCTGTTCAGATCAAACCTGTAAATGTGGCCTGACTGCAGACTGTGATGTGAACAGCTCACGCTTCAGAAGTGACACGCATGCTCAGTTGAATATTAATGAAATCACACACAGCACGGTGTGATGAGGGGCAACAAACACAGAGCAAAATTGAGCTTCACAATGCGGGAAAAGGTCCCATAACGCAGAACCTGATGTTACAGCAGCTCACCTTGAGTGACCTCTTATCAAAGTAATGATGGCTATATTTTATTTCTTATAAATCTTAAGGCGGCGCTCCTTCCCGCCGACCCTGCCGATGACAGATCGCTGCTGGAGAGAAAAACATCTCAGAGCTATAGCTCGCTGACCGGGTTAAAAAAGAGGAGAAAACTTAGTTTTGTCACCTGTTCTGATGTTTTGTAGTTTGTCTGAGAGCAGATCAGACAGACTGTCAGACAGGAGCAGACTGGTCACTGTCTGACGCTGTCTCGTAGAGACATTTGGCAGCACGCAATTGCGCTCGGATGAGATGGACAGCAGTGGATTAATCCATTCAGAAGGTCGGCGCTGTGTTAATAACCTAAGTTTATCAGATATCATCATACAAACGTATGATTCATTCACTTTAATCGTTTATTGTGCGTGTAATAGACACCAGTCGCCCCAGCGCTCTCACTTTTTCTCATCACTCCCCACTTATGCATTGCTTAATCAAGCTTGTAGTTGGAAAAACAACTAAAACTCTTTATTTTAGGAAAAAAATGCATAAACCTTTGAATAATCATGTCTATATTAACCTCTGATTATGTTCTGTCCATAAAGTGACTTTGAGATCATTTGTCCCGAGGTAAACTGCTGCTGTAGAAGGACGTCAAAGTCGCTTTGAATGCGTCCTGACTGTTCAGACCGCGGTCGCATTCAAGAAAATCTGATACATATCCGATTTAGTACATTTGAAAGTGGCCTGAATCTGATTTGAAAATGTCAGATTCAATGCGACGTGTGCTGTTCACACTGTCAGAAACAAAGCAGGTACAGGTCACATCTGAGCCAAAAAATCAGATTCAGGTCACTTTTGACTGCAGTGTAAAAGTAGCCATGGTTTAAGTTAAAACTATGTGTCTAACAGCAGGGTCAAGCTGCTACATCATACTGTGGCTGTATATGGATTGGTCTGTGATGAGCCTGTTTTTTTTAATGTATTTTTTGGGGCATTTTCTGCCTTAATTGATAGGATAGTGACAGTGAAAAGGCTTGTGAAAGGGGGTGAGAGAGTAGAGGAAGACACTCTGCAAACTGGCCACAGGCTGGTTTCGAACCCGGACCGACAGAATTATGTATATGGGACGTGCCTGGTTGCTAACCACTCCACCAAACAAGCACACTGCTTCTGTTGTTTTTGAAGGTTCTGCCTCTGAAGACATTTTCAAACGGCTCTTTCCCAGATGGATTAGTGAAATATTAATGTGGTGGATATATGGAACAGTCCATCTGGCATGTAAGGTTAAAAAATACTTAAGTTACAATTAAAGAAATACAATAAAAACAATTTTAAATTATCTTTAACCAAAAATGTATTTCTGTTTTAACACTTTAAAGGGACTGTGAGGAGTTTCTAAGTAATTACAAAAAAAGTCTCAATTTATGCCAGATGGAAATATACACTTTAAGATGAGTTTTATAGCATCAAAATAGGTTATCTATAAATGCTACTCCTTAGCCTTCCGGTCGGGTCGGACAGGGCTGGACTGGTCAAATCCTTATATATTTATAAACCATAAGCTAGCTGCAGCTCTTTAAATTTGTTGTTAAGGCAAAAAAATAAAGTTTTTGTTTTAAATAAACACATTTGTTTGCTACACACAATTGACCACCAACCACTGTAAACTTTTAATTCAATACATTTCTCTGTGAAAACATTCACTATATTTTGCATATGTACAACCCATCTGAATCATCTCATGAAGTAGTTCTAAAAAAAACTTACATGTGTGAAGTTTACATTTTTAGGGCGAGAAGTTTTCCTTTCTACTCCATAACTCAGAGTGCTTTGCAGGCTAATCTCTCGTGTAATTTCTCTTTCTATGACGCTTCCTTTCTGCCACTGAGATTTATAGACTCACAGCAGCTTCTTGTGTAATAATGGAAAATATACAATTGATTTCAGTTTCAACAGGCAGACGAAGAAATCAATCTTTTATACATCTAGAGTGTCAGATTAATACTATCTGTTCTGTAAAAAATGTTCCTCTCTCTACACATTAGCATAATTTTATTGCAGTATAAACAGATTAAACCAATGCAAGGCGTCATCACGAAGCTTCTGAGGTACCCGGCTGATCTATGGAGGGCTTTTCTTGGACAGGTTTTGCATATCAATATAGGGCTCCTTAAATTGAAATCTCTTTCTATTTTAGGAGATTGCTTTTTGATGGCTTCTCATTACAGGAATGTTGGCTGTGGGTCAAATGGAAATGTCATCATGGGCTCTGAGGAGGCTGATCAGGGAGGGAGGCCTCTCTGACACAGACTAACGTCCCTTTACAGTTTAACCTCGCTTCGCCTGTGAGATGATGAATCATAGCACCCAGCAGAGAGGGCACGTGGTGACAGGAGGGTGAATGAGCATTTGACGAGGTGCCAGTCAGCCCGTTTGTGACAACCTTACACGCTTACTGCGATGTTACTCACACGCTATAATCACTTTAAGACGCAGAGTTACACTCAGTCATGTCACACTTGCTGCTCTACAAGTCACGCTTGCGGCTCTGTGAGTCACCTCGGATAAAAGAGAGGAGCTGAAATGATATATGGACCAAAAAGAAAAAAGATTGTTATCCATTGAGATTGAATTATCTGGTGATTAATTAATTGACTGAAAAGACCTCTGACCAAGCAGGAGATTAATCTTAGACCTTTCAAACCTCACTGTGCACACACTGAATCATTTGTCAGTGCAGATATTACAAAAAAAACCACGGTAAATGTTTTAATGAGAGAGGTGGACATTAAACATTAGCCAGTGTCAGTAAGTATTTTTTAGGTAAGATCTATGACTGTGGACCAAGAAACTGGTATTTGATGGATAACTAACTTTTTAAGCTATTTAACCTGCATTTGGGAATTGGGCTTTAACACTTTCAGTACTTATGATGCGATTAGTGTTGTGTGCTGGGTGTGTTTAATTTGTCACAACACCAAAACGATTCAATTCAAAGAGTAATTCAAATTCTATTAAGACCTGAAAGTAAGCTGAAAGTTATTCTTGTCAAAATTGTTGCAAAAATTGGCATTTAGTTCAAAGTATTTTTGATGCCAATTTTTTAAAATGTATTTTTGGGGGATTTTGTGCCTTTATTAATAGGAGAGACACAGTGGATAGGCTTGTGAAAGGGGCGAGAGAGTAGGGGATGCCACAGGCCGGATTAGATCCCAGGCCATCAGAAGTACGCATATGGGACGTGTCTGGTAGCTAACCACTCCGCCAAAATAGCATCACAATGCCACCATTTTTTTGATGCACACTGGATGAACATAAATTGAACTTTTGATCCTCTGACCCATCTATAAAGCTGGAAGTCAGTGAGGAAGCAGCCATGGTGTCAACAGATTCAAAGTTACTTGAGTATTTACACTCATTATGGAGTGTTGCTACTTTGACCAAACAAGACAGCTCTTTGCCCCTCACCTAAAGTACGATCCATTCACATAAAGCAGAGTCATAAACACCTGTTGCTCTTTTGGTGAGGTGAAGTAAAGACCCTTTAACTAGAAAAGCACTCGGAGAGCGCAGACCTCCGCCAAGCAGCACACAACATAAATACACACAACATAAATTGTGTGCTATGTTCAGGATCCTTTTTGTCTTCACAGGATTCCATTGCTCAGCGACGTGACGTTTTGGCTACGGTTAGGTCCATTCTAGAATCTGAACGTGAGATGTCGCTACAATGCCAAGTTCTACACACTGCACCTTTACGCCGCGGACATTAGCACACTTTTTAACAGGGCTGCCAAGATCAGTCGACTAGTTGCAATGACATCAACTATCAAAATCATCGGTGATTAATTCAATAATCATCTGCCTTTCTGTCCTTTGCGCACATGCGCATAAGTGGTAATCGGGTCAGCTGTGATGTCACAGGAAGAGTCAGGGCTCGAAAGTTTTGGAGCGTTTTACCAAAACAAAAGAGAAGAATGTGCAATGCAAAATCTGCAAGGCTGAACTTGCCTTCCATGGCAGAATGACCGCAATGCATGAGCATCTGAAAAGGAAGCACATTGTGGCTGATTCTATTTCTGACAAAGAGGTACAGTCGTCTAAGTAAGCTAATTGGCTAGTTAGCTGCTAACAGCGCCAACAGTGAGCTTCATACTTGTAGCTTTAAACGTTAACATTAACAATGACAATTTCATTAGCCTTAGAATGAATATGTTATGTATTTTCTGTGACGTTATAACAGCTTTAAAGTTAATTAAAAGTTGAATGAACTACCATCTTTGTAGTTAGCACATACCTTAAACGCTTCAAATTGGAAGCTAATGATGGTCATACAAGAGCTGCTGCATGCTGGTGCAGTAAGCTGCAAAATATGCATGATACAATTAAGTCAACTAATCACAAAAATAACCAGCGACTAGTCAATTATCAAAATAATCATTTGTGGCAGCCCTACTTGTGAATGACAGCAGTATCAAATATTGCATTTGACAGAAAAAAGATCCTGAAGCTATCTCCACAGCAGTGTTTCAGATCATATCTATGTTTTAGAGGGGCATTAGTTTACAAAAAACTCTCTCTTGGAAGCAGGAGAAAAAAAAACAATAAAAATTATGAATCAGGTTTGGTGACACAGCCGAAGCAACATCACCAGGCCTTTCCCCAATACTGTCAAAACTGAACATAGAGGTTACAAGGTTAAAATATAGCAATCACTGCAATTTCCATTGCACCCCTACTTGTTTTCCAGGCTATTTTCACTCTGCTGTAATTAGTTGCTTAAAAAAAAAACATGAAGCTACAAGAATCACAGTAAGTCTTTAAAAACTGTGGAAGAAAACTCCGAACTTATGCATTCTTTCTCTTTGTTTGACAGATTTTCTTTCATTGCCTCACAAACAACAGCACCTCTCATCTACCTCTCTTTCAGTTTGACACTTTGACACACTCTTTTTATAAAGTCCTCTCACAATTGGTGGCATTGAGAGTTCTGAACTTATTCAAGCACAAACACACCTCCAGATACACTCGCTCTTTCTCTATAACCTCTTGAGTTCAAACGTTTGCTTTCTGCGTCTTTGAGCTTTACGTCAATAGTTTCTGAGTCAAGGTCAAGACTCAGACTATTTCAGATCTACCACCTGAGCCTCTGTGGAGAAGCTTTTCACCGTTACATCTGCTTCAAGGCTACTAACGCTCTTTCTTATGGGTGTGACATTGAGATATAATGGAGATGCTGGACAGCTAAATGCCACGTGTTGACAAGAAAAAAAAGTTGCCTCAAAGTTTGGATATTTGCCTGATGAGTCACCGCACTTGCCGTGATGTTGCATTTTCTTTGTCATGATGAGCGGGAGGTCACAGGCAGAGATGTCGAACGAGGGAGCTAACGGAGTCTGGGAGAGAAAGTCGAGCAGTAACGAGCGACCTGTGGCGATGAAATGTACTAGTCTGCTACTCGAGTTTTGAGTCGGTAATGAGGTTTTTTATTCAGGCAGTCGGGACATCAGCACGGACAAATATCGCTCCGTCTGAATCTGTGAACTGTGTTTGCGTGTTTGTTTTTGTAGCCTAATGATGAGTTGTGCTGGAAATGAGATGGAGAGGCGGGAGTGTAATGAAGAGGGAGCAGGGCGGGGGGGTGGGAGGGGTGCTGAATGTACGTCGTGTGGGCGGGTGGGGTGGCATTCAAAAGAGGAAGAATGCAGTTGTTCCAATCACTGATTAATTAGATCATCATGCTGTTCTTCTCCTCCTGCCTGCGTGTGTGTGCATCTGTGTAAGTGTGTGTGTGTGTGTTTTGGACCGCGAGGTTAGCTGGCTGGTGTGGCGGTCGTGTGCTAATGCAGGAGAGGCATTACCCCTCGATCTCCGCGGATGAGAGACCGCTTGGCGAGCGCACGTCCCTTGGGACTGATGGCATGCTTCTGTCTGCTGCCAATCTTATTTCCCGGAGAGCTCGCAGGTTTATTTCATTTGGGTTTCACAGCCTGTATTGATTCATCATGTAAAGATAAAGAGCCTTTTATAGGCTTGTTGTGTTCATCTGTGAAGTTTGCTATCCTTTCTTTGCCGTTGTAAAATTTGAGGGATTACAGAATATTAATCACACCAGGCAGATAACTTTAGGATCACAATTGGATGTTTTTTTTAACCGAATGTTTATACACAATTTATTTTTTGTGATGAAATAACAAGGGGTTACTACAAAACAATTATCAGAGAATTGCAGATAAACTCTTGTTAAAATGGTAAAAAAAAATATAGAAAATATTTCAATTTATTTAAACAGTAACAGTGCTTCAAAGTTTTCCATACATTTGTTCCAGACTCATGAAACTCCAATTTATCACACCGACTTTCTCGTCAACTTCAACGCCAACGTAAAGGGAAACGTCAAGTCACGTCAAGCAAAGTAAGGCCTTGAGAATGAGTTAACTTTAGGTGGGCAAAGCTGATGAATTTCAAGTACGCCAATTAATTTTATACATGCCTAAAATTTCTAATGCCCGATTCAACACATTTGTAAGAAGCAGCAAGAGTTGAACTTTTCTTAACATCACTACCTTCAGTCACAGCTGCATTCACCTCTGTTGGCTTATAGGGATGGACTTTGAGGTGCCATATCGGGTGAAGCTGTATTACTTTCTTTGTATCAAAGTTGTACCAAAATTACAACCTGAGATAAACTTGTGGTTTAATCTCAAGCTCAAGCACTCGTCCACTTGTGCTCTGGACTTGGCTGTAAATACATTTGACTGTGCATGATGAAACTGAGTGGTCAGCTTCCTGGTTTAGAAGGATTCAATTAAGAGTTAAGAATAATGAAAAATCCACCACTAGATATATCACATCAGCTTGGACTGATGACAGAAGGTTAACATACGCACCGTAAGAGTTGTATTCATGCCATATTTACAGGATTTTTCTTCAGTGCTCAAGAAGTTTAACAGTTAAATTAGGTACCGTGTCAACTGGTGACTTTATCATACACTTAAACCGTGTATGTGTGTTTCTTTGTCGCCTTCATTGTCTAGTCAAAATATCGAAGTTGTCATCTTTTTCTTGAGAATGCAAAATCCCACAACAATCTTAAACAGAATTTACTTGGATTCAAGGATTAAGAACTCGTTCTGAATGCTGACATGTCCTTATGAGCTGTTCTTTCCAGGTGTGGTCAGCCTAGTGGACCTGACAGTCCATCAGGTTGATCACTTCCTTGCCATCCTGTGGTTTGTAGGAAAGTTCTGGGTGTGGGACAGCACAAATCTCAATTTACAGAATCTTCAACGAAGAAAGTATGGCAATAAGTTATTTAATAATACAAAGTGATGAGTGATTTCATCAATCGTTTGAAGAGTTTTAATATGTACCTTCAGTAATTTGTCTCACAGAGTTGGCCACTGTTGTAACCATCCGATGAAGATTTATGATGAGCTACTTGGGTCAAAAATGATGCTGCCCTGTAAAAGTTAGGATTTTAATGACCAGTAATTTAGGAAATGATCATGGGAATCAGCAACTAGTATCAAGTTGCTTTAGAGATCAGTATAATTTTCTATTACTCCATAAGATACCCCTATCAACATACTGGGCACAACTTTACACCAATATGCAATGTCCATGCCTGTTTAGAGTCAAACAAAGTAGAAAGACCAACAAGGTGACGAAGTATATTGCTTATTTAAATTACCCTGCCCATGGCTGTTTCCATAAGAGGTGAGCCGCATTTCCACTGTATTTCTTTCTCATGCATCACTTCTAACAAACCCCGTGTGTCACGTCCATCTCTTCTGTCCCTTTTAAAGTTAAAAAAAAGGGCAATACTAGGGATGTGACGGTTACCGGTAAAATGGTACACCGCGGAAAATTTCCCACGGTAATCATTACCATGTCCTCTTAAAATTACCATTTTACCATGTTTGATTACCGCACGGCATCAATAATGCTCAGTGATGCTGCTGTTTAACTAGAAAGGCCTGATCTACGGGTATGTTCCTCGATGAAGCAGCCTCATGGGAAGAGCGCATGCGCAGTTTGCATTGTTTGGCCTCTGAGAGCAAAAGTTAGAGACACAGAAGAGATTCCCTCTCCAAATGGACTCTGAAGTCTGGTTGAATGTTGGATTGTACAAGGATGCTGAGGGAAAAACCGATAGAAGACAGTCACCCTGTGTAAACACAAAGCCACGGCGAAAGAAAAAGACATGCGCGGTTAAAACTGACGTAACTCCTCCAGTAAATAAGCTGACCGAGCCGTAAGGGTAGAGAGACAGACAGAAGATTCAGTGAGCCATACCTGAGTGAATTACAGGTGGTTTTTCAGTATTCTGTGTCTAAATAATGTATGAATCTTGTAAATGATAGCATTAGTATCATTCTGGATTGAGTTCCCACTGTTCTTTTGCCGTGTATTCGCCGTATTTTGAAATTGATCGTCTTTTTCCGTCAAAGTATGCGTTTTATGGATTTAATCGATCCTAATATGGAAATATTAAGGAGATCTGCCAGGGAGAGGGGAGACCAGAGGAGAGTCATGAAGGGGGCCAACTGTTTCAGGGACTGTGTTCAGTAAAACAAACAAACAAAAAACACTCCTGGACATGGTCTAAAATAACGAGCTGTGACATGGACACTAATGCTGCAGGCAAATTAAAGTGTGTGAGTGTTTGTAAAATAGGTTATTTGTTGTTTATTTTCAATTGTTTATAAAGAGAATCCTGTTTAAATTTCAAATCTATTTTTTTCTTTTCTAGTAAATACACACTGTTTAAGCATTTATAACATAATAATGACAAATACATTCTGCAATTGTTTACTTTTATTTCTCATGAAAGAAAGGGTAAAAAACGTACTCAAAGAGCTTTCTTGACACATGTATTGACAAAAAAACTGTTATGATTATAATATTAAATGGGTCAAATGATTTTAATTGTGTGTTAAAGTACGTTTTGAACATTTTGAGCATACTGCAACAATACTGCGATAATAATGATAACCGTAATTTTGGTCACAATAATCGTGATACAAAATTTTCATATCGTTACATCCCTAGTCAATACCACTTATTGAAATTTCAAAGCTGATTTTTTTTTTGTCTCTCTTCTGTCCATGTTTGTTTACTTACTTACTTGGACACAGTGACAGTGAACATGACCCTCACTGGCCTCACCTGCACTGGCTCAAGAGCACCATCATGTGGACTTAAATTGTATGTTTTTCCTCCATAGAACCAAAAGCTATGTTAAATGTTGGGAATAAAATATAAGAAATATTGATTCTTGGTGGACTTGAATCAATTAATTTCAGCACACCAAACATCACAATAATAGAGCGTATTGTTTGCTTTGTCTACTTGTAAACTCGGTCCATATCCTATTACATTGCAGTGCTGTCTCCAAATTGTGGTCTTTGTTGCCCATTCTCTCCTGAGGTTGAATTTTACCTCTATTTGGTTGGGGAGTTTGTTTGGAGTTTTAAGTAGTAAACAATGGAATAACCATTTTTATGAATTCTACTTTTGTTGCTGTGGTATTGAATATATCTAAATTTATTAAATTACAGCTTATAATAAAGCTGGGTCCTCAATGAAATTAAGATTAAACAATACTTGTTCCTAGTTTAGTCCAAACAACTAAAATAGATCGTTTTGTCAAAATGAATATGACTGTTCATGGGTCTTACAGTGAATGATCTATAATGCATAAATGTATCTTAAATTTCCATTTATTTCGAAGCTCAAAGTTGTATTCAAACCTTTTATCTCTATTTGTCTAACCTTTCGATTCCCCACTTTTATTTCCCCAGCTGCTGGTGATGCCCTGTGAGCTCTCTCGCTCCATCTGCCTATGTGTGTGAGGAAACCAGCGGATATGAGATGGCAGGTTGGGTATCGGAGACGTCGCTGTCTGTCTCACAGTCCCTGTGGTACATTAGCCGTCCCTGACCATATATTATTGATTCCTCCTCCCTAATCACTGTTTCTAGTGTTGCAGATGAGCCTTTACTGCAAGCAGATCCTGCACTCCCAGGAGTTTTTGACAGCAAAATTCTTGGCCGGAGTACAACTCAGAGTTACAGTAGCCTTTGAGGAACACTGCAACAAAAACAACAGGTGAGCTATTGTATATCATGTCAAACAATCAGTATTTGAGAAGACTGCTGCACTTCATAACATCAGTCTGTATCTCTTAACTGGAACTATCTGGATATGTATTTTGGTGAATTCATACTACACAGAGCTGTGTTTGAGTTGTTACAACTGCGTGCTATGGTCGTGGTGCATGCGTTACTTGGTCTGGATAAGTCTTTTTCGTCGTGGATGAACGGCGGGAAACGTGGAAGGGTCCCGACAGTTTTGAACTGTTCAAAACGGTCTCGGAGAAGCCTAATGCAGGCCTAATGCCAACGGTATTAGCATGGCATGTACGGAGCTCAGTCGGGCTGATCGTGGCTCAATCCTGAAAGCTTTATGGGGAAGACTGACAAGGATGAATCCGTTTGTGCCCTCAGGTACTGAGTATCATGGCTCAAAGACAGTAGTCACTAAACAGAGCTAGACCCCCAGCTAGTGGTGGTCAGATACATAGACATAAAATTTTGCCAACATTATAGATCTGAACTAATGAAAATTTACAGTTTAGACAATTAGTATTTAACATTACTAAGTAGGTGTTATGACCTTGAACTGCATAGTTGACTTGTACAGCATATACTAAAGTGCAATTAAACACTAAAATATATAATCCTTTCTTACAAAAACCTTTGTAAATGTAAACAGCTATGGTCTAAATCTTGACATGACTGTCAACAATACGTATAGTGTTAAAAATATGCCGAACAACTGTTGTCTAAATTCTGAAACCAAGACATTCCTACTAAATGTTAGATGACCTAGAGGCAGAGGATGTGTGGTGCTTTGCAGGCAGGATCGTGCTTATGTATATCATGCTTTCCTCGTCTTTTGACTACTCAAAACAGCTTTGCACTAGGGCTGTAATCAACCAAAGAAATTGTTGGTCCACTAAAACACAGCAATTGTTGACCAAAAATCAACCAATTGAACCCCCCCCCCCGTGTTTGTCCACTGTGTGCGCCTTTCCTTTTTTTTCTCTCAACACAAGACTCTTTGCTTTTCAGTCTTCATCAATGAAATGGGTATGGTAGTAAGAAACTGTCAATACATCAACATACTTTTATATTCACTAAACTGAAATGCATTTTTCCTTCAGTATCATGATACTTTATTATTCAATGATCTATAATTCTGAGCATTAGTTTTGTATTTAAAGGCAACCTTTGGCCACTAGTTGGCAGCAGATATTCAGTCAATTGACTCTTTGTCTCTCTCGAACACAAATTTAATTATTTCTGTCACAGGGACAGACAATAAGGTTACTCTGTGAAATAAGGACAATTTTTCATAGCTCAAAAAAACACTTTTGGTGGTAAAAAATGAATTGTATTCCCTCTTTATAGAATTATTATCATCACCCTCACAAAAGATATATAATTTCTTATATGAAATGTCAAATATTTTCAAGAATTTGTTGAAAGAATCAATTTAGGCAGTCTGACAATAGTCTTTACTGAGGAGTATATTTGATTTTTATTATTTAATTTTATTTATTTATTTATTTATTTATTTATTTTTATCTTTGATTTTTCCCTGTCATTTTATGCTGGTAAATGTATTTCTATTGTAATATAAAAAAATAAATAAAAAAGAACTCTGTGCCACGAGTCTCATGTTATGGTTGTGTAAGGGTTTTGTAGAGATTATTTTCAAATTTTAAACTTGGCTGCAATGTGATTCATTTTTTTAAAAGACTGAACAATGAAGCTCCACAGAATTCATCCTTATCAACAATTTCACCAGGGACGTCCAACTATTCCAATAGTTCTCCTCAAGTTCACGTCTTTAAAGACTTTTGTATGGTCAACATGCTTATCTAAAATACCAAAAACCTCACATTTTCAGCAAACTCATGGCTGTAATGAAGCTTTGGTGGCCATGTGAAAGCTGTGTGAGCAGTTTAATCAGCTTAAAGGGACTGTGAGGAGAACCTATTACCAGTGACATAAAGACTCTGCTACCCATGAGCACACACTGCGACTGTCATAATGCTGCGTTCCAGTAACCTCGGAACTGGGAGTGACATCTCCAACTTATCGGTGTTCCAGTTGAAGTCGGAAAAAAACATGCCAATCTACCAGGCTATAGTGAGCTGCTATTAGCACGTCCTGCGTTGTTGTTCACAGATATCACATGAAGAATGTGATTATCACTATGGCAGCATTTTTGTAAATATAAGTCTAACAATACTATGTATACAGCTGATCTAGAGCAACACACCCCAGTCAGAAGTACAAATAAATTGATTATTACTGGAGCTAAATAACTGTTCACACTGGGGGCATCCATCTTCCATTGTCAACTCGGGGGTGGTGAGGTTTCAACGAGTTCCCAGTAGGAAATTCAAACTTCAGGGAACGTTCCAGTTGCAGTTTCCTACTCGGAATCCGGAAATTCCGACTTCTGACTACAACAGGAACGCACCAAAAGACCCAAGCCAAAGCGTGTGTTTGTTGTGATGCTAATGAATGCAGCTCGGACCTTCTTCAGAACTCTGCATTGCTTTACAACTTCTTTTTTCAACAACTTACAGGATGCAAAGCGACGAGGTAATGTATCTCTTTCTAGTTACGTCCCGGTAGTTTTTAATGTCTGACAACAAGTAATTTTTGGAAACTTATTATCGTAGTTTTGTAGCTGGCTATATATCGCTACTTACAGTCGGTGCTCTAAGACGTGTCTGAATAATATAAATTTGCTCTAGTTTTAATTGTCTTGTTCCCGAAGTTGAGTATCCAGGCCTATCCAGGGCAGTCCAGCCCTGTCCGACCCGACCGCGGAGCTAAGGAATAGCATTTATAGATAACCTATTTTGATGCTATAAAACTCATCTTAAAGTGTGTATTTCGATCAGGCATCTAAAAGTGAGACTTTTTTGTAATTACTTAGAAACTCCTCACAGTTCCTTTAAGACAAAAATTGTTGATTTCTTCTGCCCTTTCAACTTTCCAGCCTGTGTTTACTCTGTGATTCCGAGACTGATTTCGCTCAGCTGGAAATCAATTACTCTCACACCACTATGGATCAGAGGCCGCCAGTGATCTGCATTATCTTTCCCACTCTTTCCTTCGCTCTGCGTGCCCTGCTGAAGAACACAGGATCCATTAATTATTTATTTCTCAAAGATGACTACTTCTGTGCGAGTCTCTGCTGGGTGCTTCGGCAGAAAGTCAAACACAACGGGGGCATGCTGCAAGTAGGCGGGAGAGGAGGGGCGGTGAAGAGGAGAGAGGGGGGGCTTTAAGAGAGCAGGAGGGATGAACTCGGAACATTACTGGACCCCCCTGATGTCACGCTGACATCATCAACCTCAGCCCCACCCGCCTCAGACTCAACACAAACACATTAACGTCACTGAGTCATACTGTGGCATCAGGTTAAAGATCAATAATGGTCTGATGTCACTGAAAGGAAGCACAGACCTAATGCCTGTAAATCAAATTAACCATTTATCAGCACTTATTAAGCATTCAATGACAGCATCATGTCTAAGTGGCAATGCTCATGGTGTGAAGTCGGGAGGTGAACTGAAACTTGAGAAAGTGCGTCAGATTCGTTGAAAGCTGCCCCCTCCTCTGACAAACTGTGCGCTATTCAAGCCAAGACTCAGGGTTACTTCTTTGTTCACACTTTCACAAAAATAGTAGAGACGTGACAGAAGTGCTTGTACACTCCAAACGACCAAAGGACAACGATTGAAAGCAGAGTTATATAATTTACACGTGACTCGGAGGCGTCCTTGACTAAATGACAATGGCACCGAAGCAAGCAACTGACTTCTGACTGAAGAGAGAATACACAGATAAAGACATTTGCAAATGAAAGGAAATGAAAGGCATAAACAGACTGGATGAAAGATGGGAGACTGAGGGTGAGTGATGAAGTACTTTTAGGATTGATGAAAACTACTTGAGATGTTGAAGGAATTACATAAAAAAAGCAATGGAGGCATTCATGAGAGAAGGAGAGCGTCATTTCTCTGAGTGAAAGGATGGCCCTAATGAGCAAAGATAGTCAGACATCAGTATTTCTCCTTTCAAAGTTGTAACATGATGTGTATTTTTGTCTATTCAGATGTTTGAGTGGCCACCTTGAACAGATTTCATTGATTGAACACTCGAACTATGCTGTAGGGTCTGTTTCATACCTAAAATCCTGCAGATTTGGTTTGGGTTGGTTCAGGGATGAAGTTGCAAAACTGTTGTCATAGTCCATCTCTATTAAACCAGAGGTGTCCAAACTTTTTACATCGAGGGCCGCATAAAGAAGAATACATGGACAACTGAGCCACTTTCAGCGCCTCACTTTCAGTGTATTGGAGTTTAAGTTTTAAGGTTTATGGGTGGGTTATCACCTGTAAAGGGGCCTTTATAACCCCGGGTTATAGCAGATTCACACCTAGTACGGCAAGAGCTTTTGAGCAGCAGAGATGGGAGACACTGACATCTCATCTTCACTTTCAGACACAAAACAAGAGTAAACTCAAGAATGTTCTTGCTTGAAGATGAATAGTGCAGTATACTTTGTAAATTAGGCTTTGTGGTGAAGTAAATGCAGAAGAAAATGTGCATGATGGATGGTATAATCAAAATGTATTAATTCCTCAACAAAATGGGCAGTGGGCCGCATTTGGCCCCTGGGCCACAGTTTGGACACCCCTGTATTAAACCAAAGGGGACCGAGCATTTGTAGTTGTTGCCCCCAACCTCTGGGAACATCTCCTAATTAAGCTGAGAAAAGTGGACACTCTAGACATTTAAAAAAACAGCTGAAGACTCATCTGATCAGATCCGCCTTTGTCTGGTGTGTGTGCATGTTATTTTATGTATTTTATTTAGGGCTGAACAATTTAAGAAAATAATCTAATTGCGATTTTTTTCCCCAATATTGCAATTTACTCTGCAATTGTTTTAATGTTCCTCATCTTATGTATTCTTAAACAAACATAAGCAGTAGATCTTTTTATAGTAAAACCAATATGACATTAAATCAATCTAAGGATAAAAGATTTGAGAAAAAGTGAAGACCAGAAGCACAATAGGTATGAAATTTTTAATACTGGGAAAAAATGGTATGAAAGCAGGAAAAGGTTAAGAAATAGATGCAGAATGGGTATGAAATTGGAAAAAAAAGGGAAAAATTGGCAAAAAAAAAATTCAAAAGTGGTTTAGGAAAACTGATTATGGCAGCAAAATTGAAAATTAAACTTCAAGAACCATGTAACATTCCAAAAATGGTTCTGACAGTGACCAAAAAAAGATGAATGGAGGCAAAATAGGCATAAAGTTGTAAAAACTGAGTTAAAAAAAAAAGGTAAAAATGGTCCAAAAGTGGGAAAAAAAGTGTACGAATAAAGGTAAAACATTGGCATGAATTTGCAAAAAACTACATCACAATGCCAAAAATGCTCAACACATTTTGGGCAAAAAATATTGAACCTTCTGAGATTTGAAAATTGCAACAAGCCATATTGTGATTTAATCTAATTTGCAATTAATTGTTGAGCCCTAATTATAATGTTTTAATTCTGGGGTTATTGTGAAGCACTTAACCTTTACTTGCTTACTTCTTTCAGGCTGCACTGGGCCAAAGCCTGTCAAAAAGCATGAGCTACCCACACTGGCTGGGCCACTAGCTTTTGTTCTCTCCATCTGGTCTACTGTTGCACTTCAACCTGGATATACACAACCAGCTTTGAGTACTGACATTGTTAGCATCACGAGCTTGGCAGAAGTTAATTTTCAGTCACACTGGTAAAGTGGTAAAACAAAGATAATGTCGTACTTAGGCTGCTCAGACAAAAAATGGTGTAAAAACAGAGTGGTTTGTAACCATATTCATCCTGTTTAGTGAACCTGAGTCCAGCAGGCTAGCAATGCTAAAGTTTGCCACTCTCTGCTATAGTCAGTGAACTCAATGTTCGCTGGCTAACTGTATTTGCATTTGACCAAAGCACTGCATATAAGTTCCCTTACCTTGTTTGGTCCTTGTTTGGTTTGGATGGCTTTTACACCCATCACCAAGCAAACCCTGATCTGTCTGAAAGTGAACAAAGACCCCTGTTTTTTGGCAGACCAGAGTTCAGTTCTTTTTTTGGTCCACAGCAGAATTCATGTGAGCTTCACACCAACTGATCAGACGTGTATTCGTTACGAAATCTATAGAAGTTAGCATACCATCATTAAATGAAAACAATGTTAAAGGGATGTAGCTACTGCAGGGGTCTGCAACCCATGGCATGCAGACCCAAGACTGAGGAACAGTCATTTAAATCTCCACCTGTGTGGGCATTACTGTGCAGGAAGGCACATTAGCATATTGTAATCTTAATGAAAAAGAGTCGGGGGAATGCTATACACAGCAACAGACTGGAATTAAATCTGAGCTGCCTCAACAAGGACGAATTCGGTGTGCCACCCTGAGATTTTCACTGGCCTCCCCTATGAAAATGTTTTGGGGCACCACTGCAAAAACCAAAGACTTCCTGGGTTGATATGCAAACATTTGAGTTTCAGAGCAGTGCATGATGCTATTTCTTGCCACACTGAAAAGAAAAAACTGATTTGTTTTGTAATGTTTTTGACTATTAAATTACTTTCTGAAGGCTTTCTACAGAATAAGGTCTGCAACTTGCCAAACGTTTGTTCAATATCTGGGCAGATTTTCATGAATAAAAATAATTATGACCTGTGCTATCAAAATATAATATATTCCACTTTCAGCATTGAAAGATGAGCCTCCCAAAACCATGCAAAAAAAGTAAAGGAAAATAAAAACAAACTATAAATTAAACCAGCCAAATCTAACAGGAAGACAGAAGCTGAGAACAATGCCAGTTTTATCCACAAATACTACAAAGCAAAACAGAAAAAATAAGATTTTAACCAGAAACCTCGAGCCAAACGACAGGTTCACATGGCCGCCCAAGACAAACAGGAGGCGAATAAACAGAGAAGTTAGTTAGCACAAAAAAACGCGCTTACCTTGAGGTGGCCAGAAGAGTGGAGTTGGAGTCCTTTAAAAAGAGTTCACGTAGGTTTCCGACTGCAGAATTTTACTCCTCATGACTGACCCTCATCAAAATCCGTGCCAATATGACGCTAGTAATTCTTGCTAGCTTGTTTTAGAGGCAACACGCATATTACCTGACGCACAGCAAAGCAAACGCACTGCACCGTGATGACGTCACACAATTTCCTGCCTCAGTACGAAAGGGTGCGTGTGATTTAAGAGTTTGAGCCGCCATGGTTAAAGCTCGTCGCAAACAAAACTTGAAATAAACTTTTAATGGTGGCGATAAAATACACTTTATAAAGTGGCTCATCGAGTTTATGGACTACAGCTGTGGTCTGTTTCAGAAGGAAATAATGGCATTCAGATTCAAATGATTTAAAAGTACAAATAAAAAAAACAGCATACAACTAAAATAAATCGGCATTTTCACACTCACGAGCTTCTCAAACTTCTGTTGTCTGTGAAGAATATTAGATAAAGTTGTAGAACAGGTGAACAGGCCCTACATGCAATTCTTTGCCATTGTTGAGATTTCTGAAAGTATTTTGATTATCTAGCATATAGCCTAGATCTTAATTGGTTAATTAATCTAACTGATATGTCTGAATCATAAGAAAACATCTTGCAGTTTGATAAATTCAAACATACAAATATATGTAGATATGATAAAGGGACTGGTCAGTGCTAACCATGGACACAATCCAAATATCTGGGTAGTGTTTTTCAGACGGTCAGTTTCTATAAAAATGTAGACTAGAGCTGGAGGTTTTATTACATCATGTTCTGTGATAAGGTATTTTCTTTCTAAACTTGCTCAGAGCTGTTGCATGAAAAACTCTATAAGCCACCTGTTATGGCCCGTTGCTGTACTCATGGAGGGTTCATGTTGGATTTGAATGTATCTGTTAATATACAGTGCAAATCTATGAGAGAAGGAGAAGACAAATATTTTTAAAATCTTTCAAAAGTTTGTTTACAACTAAAATGTCATAGTTACTTATTTGGCAAATATGAATGGGAAATTTAAACCTGAATTCATCAGCACAATTGGCTTCTCTGAGAAGTCAGAAGTTGATCAAGCACAGCGCACAACTAATAAGACTAATTCCTCTATTCAGGGATTCAAGTTAATGACTATAATTTGAAATCTTAATCAGGAAATAATAATGGGCTTATTTTATTTTAATAATACTTTCATAATTTAGTATTAAAAAGAACAATTTCTCATACATACTGGTGTCTTAACAATTATGGAAAAATAAACAATTATTTTGGTAAATACCAATGCCAATTTAGGCCAGCTTTGGCATAAACCTTACATTGGATGGTTGTCTAATAAATTTGTTGTGCAATGTGTGTATATGTGTATTTTCATGTGCATATATGTGTGTATACCTCTATAAAATAACGACTAATGCTTCAGCCTGCCCATCTGTAAATTGTGTTGAGATAACATGTTATCATTTTAAACTGTAGAAATTAAGACTGCTTGATCAACTGATACAATACTATATAACTCAAGGTCAAGATTTTTGTCTAAAAATCAGCACTGAATAACAGCAGAGCAGATACTGAGTACATCATTCTCTCAGTTGTGTTCAATGTAATCATTAATTTTCCTATGCTGGTCATGGAATTGTTGTTTAAATGCAATATGGCATGCACTGGAGTGAGAGTGACATACTGAAAATCAGCGCTGGTGTGATTACAGTAACTATGCCACTTGATCTGCGGCCTCTTGTCTATATCTGGATCACAACAGTGTCATCATACCTCATTGTGACAACTTTTTTAATAAAACACACATGAGGGGAGGATGTTACAATCTCTGCTGCTTGGTTTGCATCCATATGCTTGAATGGATTTCAGCAGTGCCAATACACAGAACAACATCACTTAGTTATTTGTGATTGTGCTTCAATGTAATCACTTTTTTCTTATAATGTGTATAAAACTGTTACCGGAAATCAATATTACTCCAAAGGAAGTGATCTTGCAAATGGATCTTTATGAAAATGTTGCCTGTTCTGATGTTGGCCCCACCACATCATCAGTGCCATAGCTTCACCCTGGTTCATATGGCTTTGACTTTTGTTCTCACTGAAGGACAGGTGAAATGTGTTATATTATATTGTCACTTTAATCAGATATATGGAACTGGGTTCCCATACATTGTGAAAGCATCCTGAATGCAACAGGTCAGTTCTTCCAGTCATTTCTGTTTTTTCAAATTATATTTATAGAGCGTTTTATGTCTTTATTATCAGGAGGCAGACAGTTGATAGTAGGGTGGCCCTGAAGGTCAATACGAATAAACATTTCAAAATATACAAAAACATTTCAAAATACGCAAAAACATTTATAAATGCGCATTCTAAAATGTTTTTGCACATTCATAAATGTTTTTGTGTATTTTGAAATGTTTTTGTGCATTCATAAATCTTTTTGCGTATTCTCAAATGTTTTTGTGCATTCATAAATGTTTTTGCGTATTCTTAAATATTTTTGCGCATTTATAAATGTTATTGCGAATTTTGAAATGTTTTTGTGTATTTTGAAATGTTTATTCACATTGACCTTCAGGGCCACCGTAAGATAGGCTTGCACAAGGACATTCTGCAAATGGGCCTCGGGTTGGATTTGAAACCAGGCCAGCAGATGCATATATGGTGCATGCCCATTTGCTTACCACTCCACCAACCAACAACTCCACCAGTAATGTCTACCTCGTTTTGATACATCATATATCAGTTTTTAAATAAATAATTATTCATTATTACCTATAAATACCATATCTTTTTACATTTGACATTTAAAAGGAGTAATCCCATGATACTTTATCCAGTACGATTGAGTATGAAGAAGTGAGTAGTGTAAAAATGGATCACATCCATCTTTCACTGCCCTGATGGTTAATTCACCCACTGCCATTCATTAATTTAATTACTCCATGGCCAAATGGGCAAGACCTGTCTCAGGTGCCCCCAGCGCTACTTATTATAGTGGGCAGGGGTCTTGTGGATTCAGCTCATCTGTTGTATTTGCTCACTGTGGCTCACAGAGACCTCTCGGCCCCAACACAATCTCACCTCATTAACATTTCAGGTGACGAGTCTGTCAGGGCCGTAATTAACAATTCATGAGCACGGCTTATATAGCTATATTAACATTTTACAGCCAATAAATCAGCTTTCCCAATCTGCAGTGTGGGTCTTCATGCTTGGATGTGTGTATGGGCGTGCGTGTGCGAGACACCCATGGGGGCTTGGTGTCTGTGTAGGCATTATTTTGTACATCCATGACAACAGGCATCTATTTTGTTCTCTTTGTCTACCCGTCTGTCTCCATGTTTGTCTCTGACCAGTTTGAACTCCCTCTTATGATACACTCAAGAGAATTACACTCAGTCTACTTTTTCTTTATCAAAAGAAGTAAAAATCCATCCTACAACCTGATCCAGTGGAGGTCGTCCACAGTGTTATGCCAATTAATAACCTACAAAAGCACAAATCTGATTAAGCAGCAAATGCAAGTCTCACCCATGATGGAGAGGTCGACTAATTAAGGAGCTATTTACATCAGACATGATCACAACTTGACATGTCAGTCTCTGTCAAGACTTTTTCTGCAAGAGGCAAAATTAACCAGAGGGAGAGAAGAATCACAAGAAATGAAACTGAAATAATGATGCAGACAATGAGAGAGAGTAAAATCTCTGAGGATTTTATCTTTCCTGCTTTCTTTTCACCTAGCACTTATTTAAAAGACCTCTGAGACAGTAATAGCATGCAGCGAGACCAAAGACTTCTACCATCTCACCAGGCTGTTAAATGTGTGCATATAACCGTTCATATGGTAAGAAGGAATTGGATAATGAGGAGTTTTATCTTCTATTAAATGAGTTTGGGGACAAGTTTGAATAAAGGTGATCAAATATATCCCCACATGAGTAATGATGCTTCAGTTCAGGCTCAACTGTGCTGGACAGCAGTTTGGTATCAGTCCCATTATTTTCCATCACAGTATAAACCTTGACTCTACGGAGTGTTGGACTGTATTAAAGTAAATGCTCTTAATTACTAAACCAAAGTACATCTTTTGAATATCTGTACCTTCTTTGAGTATCATAGTTACCTCTATAATTTGCTACATTTGAGGGACAAAAATTGTTCTTAATGATCCTACTCTACATTTTTATACATTTCTTGATCCTCTTGTGACTTTACAAGGTATGGCTTAGAAGTAATGAGACTATGCTTATGAGTCACAGCAAGCATTAAATATTAAAAGTTGTCTATTCATGCACAATTGCTGTTAGTGATGTGTTAAGTGCACTTGAAGAGCATGCGTTTTTGCTAAGGCTGTTATCACACACTGACGTGTTGGACAACTTAAGTAGGTAGGTAGGATTTTTATTCAGTCATCATGCATTGTACAATATTTGTCACAAAATATTTAAAGGTAAGAGTAATCCCATGATACTTTATCCAGTATGTCTCAGATGTACAGGAAAACGACAAGCCATGTCAAGCTAAGCCAGGTCACGCAGAATTCAGCTGATATCAGTTGGGCAATACTGATGGTTTTTTTTGGTATATCAACTAGGGATGGGATGAAATATCGTTTGGCAATATATCGCGATACAGTACGTGATGAAATGCATCGAGTTTGAAAAAAATGGGTCGCGAAATAAAGACGTCACGTCCGGTAATAGCACATGTGACCAGAAGTGACGACAACAAACATTAGCACCAACTACCTTGCCTCCAAAAAGCTGAATGATGGAGTCGAATGAGGTCGAAATTGAGGACGCTCCGCCTGGATACAAGTCATTTGTCTGGCAGTATTTTGGCTTTCTCATTAAAAAACACGAAGATGGTGAAAACGAGCCTACCGCTCGTTAGCATACACTCTCTCTAACCTCTCTAGGGTTAGAGAGAGTGTTATTGTTTGTGTTTGGCCTGTTAGGCCTTGTGTTTTCCTGTGTGCAACTCAAAAAAAACACATAAGTTGTAATTACACAGTAATATTTTTTCTTTTTTACTTTTTTGATATTGTATCCTGACGTATCATATCGTGACCCGGGCATATCGAGGTGCAGCGTATCATGAGTTTAAGTGTATTGTCCCATCCCTAATATCAACAGATTTTACACAGGCTGAAAAATATCCAACATTTGATCCATCACCCACCAGTAAGATTTAACTTCTGCTTTCCTTTGTTACCCTCAGTGACAACTGCATTCATCTCTGTTGACGAATGTTTTTGCCTGCCCACCTGCAGTTCGATGTACATCAGCCACTTCCTCCTCAGGTCTGGACCCCTGTTGCATGGCTTGAGGTGCCCCTGAAGGGACAGCTGTATTTTGTCCTCTAGGCTTCGTGTCAGAATACTGAGACCAGCTGCAGCTAAGATCAGTTTGAAATGGCAAACATGTGCTGCATTTGTGAGTGATATCCCAGTGCATTTTTACATTCAGCAGTGCCAAGGCCTGTTTAATACGCTACCAATGTGTTGCAGTACATTTTTGTTGACAAACATTTAAAATCCAATCGAAATTAGAAAGGGGGGCCACAGGGAAACATCATAGTCCACAAACACAACTCCTCTATCCGCTTTAGATATGCTGACCTGTGAAAAACTTGAAAAATGTATTATCACTTGACTTTGGTCAATGTTAGCGATGTAAGAATGTCTCTCAATATTATAAAACCAGGCACAGAAAGGAGGACACAAATACGAAACCCAAACAATTTTGTTCGAAAAGTCAAAAGGGTTTAATCGTTAACAGGCAGGGTTCGGGCAGTCAGAGTAAACAAGGTGACAGTATCCCAAAAGCGTTTCGTAAAAAAAGGCAAGATCATTCAAAAACAGACATGGTTTCTAAACTATGAAACAAGACATGAGAATGCTTGAATGGGACTTTAAAGTGCTACGAACTTGTAACAAGACAGGGGAGAACGGGTCAAATACATCAGGTGATTGGGGGATATGAGACACAGATAGTAAGGAACAATCAAGGATCAGGTTTGACAGAGCTAGACAGGAGGCGAAAACCTACAGAAGCAAAGAAGATAGGTCAATTTTCCAAATAAATTAGGAAGTACAAGACAAGCCACAAACATGGAATGCACTATTGCACTGTCAAAATCACCATATTTCTCCTCTCCATCCACAAGATGTCACCACTGAGCGTGTTGAAAGAAAAGTCTGGTTTCAATACACAGCCTTGGCTCTGAATTTCAGCAGGTAAATACCCCCCCAACACACACACACACACACACATTCAGGCGGCGATCATACTCATGGGCAGATCAGACAGACAGGGGAAGGGGAGGGGAGTAGTAGGTTGCATAGCGTGCACAGTTAGCGTAAGAGAGAGATACAATATGTGCCGCAGCAATGGCTGAAAAACAGCCCAAAAGAAAAAGGTCAGAGGAGTGAAAAGTGAAAAAGAAGGGCTATGACCATGAAAGAGTAAAGACCCCGGTCAACATTGGTGTTGCTTTCCGACGGTGGAGGGAACTCCGCAAATTGAAAGACCTAAAAAAAGGACGCGGATGTCGTTGTCTTTCTGCTGGATGGGTAAGCAACATTAGCTTTGTGGTGCTTCACATAACAGTAACAGCCGTCGGGCATTCATTTTATTGTCTAATCTGCCAATATGTACTGTTATTGTGATGTTATCAATATTGTCAGTTGAGTTGTCTGACGAGTAGGGTTACCTTAGCTACGTTGGTCTGCTACGCAGTTTCTACGACCGTTTCCATGACGATACATGTCCATCAGCTTTCGGGGGTGGAGCCAGTGGTGAGGTATGAAGGGAGAGGCGGGTCTAAATTCGTTCATCAACAACCTCTCCACTCGTTTTCTCCCGCATCGCTGACTACACCTTTAACTAAGGCAAAAGCAAGATCATGATCGTTAAAGCATCAGAAAATGAGGAAAAGTGCATGGCGTGTGCATGTATGTTTGAAATCACAAAAGACAAAAATGAAAACGCAGTTCAGCAAATTTTGTATGCAAATTCTGGACATGACAAAAGTAAAAGTTATCCCAAAACTCCTGTCATCTCATCAACAGGAAAACTACAAGCAAATCTGTAGAGACAATTTTTACATTAAATGTAACATTTTGGAGGAGTGATTTTTTTCACAGGTGTTCAAAAAGGCAAATGATGTTTTATAGGTGAAATTAATACAGTATGAAATCACTGAATATTTGACACACATGAATTCTCAAAATACATAATCATTTTTCAAAATGTACTTTTTGTACTCAAGAATTTTTAAATGCGAGTGTTACAGGGCTTTCAAGTAATGATTGAACCAAGTCCAATTAAACAAACAGCACCTATATACTTATTAAAAACCTTAATACTTGTATTTTGTCCAACCCAACTAAGAAGGAGCAAGCTTTTTTAGGCAGCTCCTGGTGTTGTCCACAGTAGAGGGATGAAGAAACAGAAAACCAAGCCAACAATGACCCACATCTATAGCATTCCACCATGCCATAGAGATACAGTTCTGTCAGATGAGCGAGTAGGATGCTGGGAGTTAAGTCACAAAATGGGCAGAAATTATACTTTAAAGTATGTGCTCTCGACTTTTTCCTGTATTTTTTCTGTTAATTCTACAACCTGTGGCTGTGTTTGTATTAGTTTACTGAGGGGGATTTGTAATATCATAAGTAAAACAACAAAAAAGTATTCAAAAGGAAAGATGCTGAGACAGAATGTGACATGAATGTGAGTGTTAGTAAAACATGTCTGGATGCACTTAGTTAAGAATCACTATAACATCCAGTCACTGATTACATTGTAAATAAAGAAGAGTTACATTCAAATATGTATTAAAATGATGCAGACTGTGTTGACTGTGTGATCTGACCACAGCTAATTCATCACCTCACCCATCATTTCCACATAGTCTGCCTTGTAGCATTCTGTATGCACTAAGCACTCTGCAGCAAATCACCCCAAGTCACTTTAATCAGCTTCACGCCCTGTACCTCGATCTGTCTCTGGTGCCTGTCGGAATTGAAGCTCTGCGCTGGTTCACTAAAAAAAAAAACACAGCCAGTCTAATTTTAGCAGTAGCCAACGTAACCCAGCATCACTCTCCGCCAAGCAAAGTTTCTGGGTTAATTCAAATACAGCACTTTGAGGCAATAATGTTGATGCAGGCAGAAAATCAGCATTGAAAAGGCATGTTACATCCTACTCTTTCAGTTGTCTTGTGATTTCATGTTTTCCTTGTAGAGATGTAGATTTCTTGTGGTCTTGTGGTCTTGTGGTCTCGTGTTTCAAGCCTAGGGCTGTGCAGTACTCTGAAAACATTCTCCCCAGGCCAAGTACACACCATTGGTCATCACAAGGCTGTAACCTGCATGCAGATTCTGTGAAAATTGCAGTAAGATAATCTGATGAGGATTTCCATTATTGTAGTTTATTTTGTCACTTTTAATCAAAAACTCAGCACTATTATTGTCATGTTTTTAGTTTACTCTCAGCACAACAGGTAGTTGTACCCCTCTCTTTCAAACCATCAGCCCCACTACCATGAAGAAAGAGCAAGCCTGCAGGGCAACAGTGGGGAAAATTTGGTATTAGTATTAATGTGAATGGGTGTCTGTCTCTCTCTCTACATAGCCCTATGATTGGCTTGTGGCCTGGTTAGAGCGTATCAACAATAGCCATGGACATAGAGCACCCTCTCAACATGCACTTTCAACTTCTGCCCTCTGGCCGCAGGTACAGAACACTGAAATGGAGAAGGGCTCGCTTTAACTAGAGCTTTGTACCATCTGCCATCTCCATCCTGAACAGGACAACCTGACCAACTGACCAATGGGTTGTAATGGAAAATGCGTGCTCCATGGTCTTCTATGGTTTTTACATGGTTTTACATGTAGTATCTGTTTCCCTAACTGTATGTTTTTCTTGTTGTATATGTTGTCTATCTATCTATCTATCTATCTATCTATCTATCTATCTATCTATCTATTTATCTATCTATCTATCTACATTCAGCATCTGACTGTAGGAGCTGTGGATTTTCCCCTAACTTTTTGGTTGAGAGATTGCTGACTTTTCCTCTGAAGTAATATTAAAATAAAATATTTTCAAGGGCTCCTGTCAGTCAAAACCTCGAGAACCATCCTAGCATTTCTTTCCTGCACCCTGCAGATAAATTGTTAGCCACAGTAACCTAGGCAGCGTAACAGACGCATGAAATTTAGTGGTCTAAAGTATATCTTAGGGTTAGAAAAAACTTTTTTTGACTGTGAATTCTGAGGCTCGCAGACTTCCTGCAACAGGTGTGTACGGATGAATATTTAATCAAAACTCTGAATCTCATACTCTGTTTCACTGTGGAGAGCTAAAGGGTAGTAAAAAGTTCAAAATTAAAGCAAAGACATCCCTCACACCTTACCCAACCTCCTTGACCCCTTTTGCCCCTTGTAAAGCTCCAATGCAGGCAGTGAATGTGGTTTTAACACTGATTCTCTCCATGAAAATGTAGCTGTATCACAGTGTACTACAGGCTGTGATTGCTGCTGTTTGCCAAACGAAAGTGATGTTTGCAGTCCTGCTCCGTCTTCTCTGGTGTTGTTTGGTTTCTTGTTAAAGTTTACAGAATGCTGTTTGCTGTTATGGAGCTACAATGCCCTCAATAACACAGAGCACCATCATGGACAGTTAGCCGTGGCTGAATTCATTTAGATCTGTAGCAGCACACGCAGCCCCAAACTGGTCCTTGAAATGAGAAACCTGCTTTGTGTTGCCTCTATAGCAGCCTTGAATGCAAGCCCGCCTTGTAAGTTTCACCTGAACATTTATTACAAGTCAACCTAAAGACCAAGGTCACCGCTTTAGAGGGAACACATTAAAATAAAAGGTTTCAACAGCGACTTGGTGATGTTGCTAAATGGATGTCTCAGTGACAAATGCATTGTAGCTGTGAAGGATCCAGCCCGGCTCAGCGCAGGCTATTCCATCTGTCCTCCAACTTTTGCAAAGACGAAAAAAAATAAGGGATCGATCTGAGAGACGAGGAGGAGGAGGAGGAGGAGGAGGAGGAGATGAGGAAATGTTCCCTGGATTTATGGCTGGAATCATGCTGTGTGTATGTGTTTCTTTTTAAAAGTGGGGGGAAAGTCTGGGTATTTTCCTTCACTTATGACTCATATCATTCCTATGCTGCATGAATGTCGAGGCATATATAAAGGTTATGACTATTTTTAACTTGAAAAAGAATTTTAGAGACATAAGTTCATGATGTCAAATGACTTCAGTAAGAATCAAGTGAAGGCTGCAATTAAAGCTGTGAAAACTGCCTTTACAAGGCTAAGAAGAAATACAGCAGGGTTGATGGTGATGCATAGTGAAGGGTAACATGATTTCAATAAGTACAGTAGCAGAAATGACAAGGTGGATTCAGACCACATATCACAAATAATTGACAGCAGCACAGTGTGGAAAAGGTGGACAGAGACATGTGAGTGGAGGTTTTTGGGCACTCACACCATCTTCACTAATGAAATGTCCTTTCCTAAACCCACTCCAACACCTTTGGAAAGGAATTGCCATGACTACCAAGAGGGTTTTGGCTCTTTCACTGCTGCTGTGCTGCCCTCTTCTGGACTCAAAACAAACTGCAGTTAAAAGTCACCGGACTCCTGTAACAATCTGCTTCTCTCCGCAGGACTTACTGCTGACTTTGTGCATGCATTGAAAATTGTAAAACAAACAAAAAAACAACAACAATGAAATCAAGCAAATTGTCCGAATGTGAAAGAAAACTGTTCTGTAGTTATGCAGGTTTGATAGAAATCAAGTTAGGCTCTCTGCAGACCATTGACTTACATAACACATCCCCAGCTTCTTTCACATGACCGAGCCTTGGCCTGATGAAAGAGTGCAGTCTTATTTTGGAAGGGCTATCTCTGGTCTGACGCCAGAGCTGAGAGATAGAGCTTGTGCAATTGTAAAAGCTTTTTTCAGGAGAAGGGAAGGGCTCTGATGAGTGGGTGTGTGTACAGATCTCTTCCCCTGACTACAGTACCCTCTGAATCATTAAACTTTAGGTGTCATCCTGTCTTTATTTGAGTATCTCTCTCCCTAATACAGGCAGTTTTACCATCAGCCGAGGAAGGTAATTACCTGGGGCCTCATGCTCAATGGGGCTTCAAGATAAGGTCATTAGTGGTAAGCATTAAAGAAGAGGTACATGTCATGTCAGTCATGATAGAATTTTTATCTATGAAGATCTTTGCTTTAAAGGAACTGAATACACTCAATTGCACAAATATGATTTTTCAATGATATTTTTTTATTTATTGACATTAGACATGCAGTGGTTGGTTGCTACATCTACAGGTGCAAGTCAAAACTCTTTCATGTAAAGCAAAAGCCATATATCAACAACACCCAGAAACATTGCCCGCTCCTCTAGGCTCACACTTATTTGAGATGGCCGGACACAAAGTGGAAATGTGTGCTGTGGCCTGATGAGTCGTGTGTAAAACAGTGGCAGGAGAGTTACTTGCATTGCAGAACATAGATGCTGTGTCCTGCGGTCTAAAAAGGAAAAGGACCATCCAGACTGTTATCCTGTAAGCAAAGTTCAAAAAATGGCATTGTGGTGGCATTGGGGAGTATAAATGCCCATGGCATAGGTAAATTACACATATGCGAAGGCACTATTAATGCAGAAAAGTACATATATGTTTTGGAGAAACATCTACTGCAATCCCAGAAATGTCTTTTTCAGGCATGTCACTGCTTATTCCAGCAGGGCAATGCCAAGCCACACTCTGCACATGTTACAACAGTATGGCTTAGTTAAAGAGAGCAGGTACTAGACTGGCCTGTCTGTAATCTAGACCTGTCTCTAGGGATGGGTACCGAATTAGGTACGTTAAGAGGTACTGACCGAATTCTGTAGGTACTACCGAGTACCGATTCACGTAAAATCAAAAGGTGCCATGTTTAGGTACCTAAACGCATCCTTGTGACTGTGAGGGAGTGGAAGAAGCAGGCATACTATTGGGTAGAGTAGGTGAATTTCCATACCGGACTTGAACGCAGCACAGCAATAGCATAATGACATCATCAGCCGCGGCAAGCATGGCTGAGAGAAAGCGGAAAAGTTCGGTTCCTGCAGCTTTTACATTGTTTATAGAATGAAGAACAACAATATACTCACCCAGAAGGCTTTCCTGATGCAAACGGTGCTTCGGGAGATATTTAGATCCAAAATCGAGCAGCGGACACCGATATAATGGTAGCCTGTAGGGCATAGATCGCCGCTCCTAAAAACTGCATTAATCGTTCAAAAACTCATGTTTTTCACCGATATTCCATCATGATTTGCTCCGAAGGACCGCCATTGCAGCCTGTGTCTCCACACAGCGCGCTGTGGCTGAACTAACCTCTGAACTGACGAGCTGTTTACATGCTCTTTGCGCATGCCAGTACTCTCTGGAGCGCTATGACGCTTCCTTATCTGTATATCTGTATACTGTGGCTCCAAACTGTAAGGACGTCCCATCATATTCAAAGTCCTCCTCCACAACATCTTCATCCCATAGACATTCGGCCCATTTTGCACAAAACTGGAAGAAGAAAGTTGATTTGTAGCTGCCGATCTTCCCCTGAAACAATGAGCATGCGCGAAGAGCATGTAAACAGCTCGTCAGTTCAGAGGTTAGTTCAGCCACACAGCGCTGTGTGGAGAGACACAGGCTGCAATGGCGGTCCTTTCGGAGCAAATCATGATGGAATATCGGTGAAAAACATGAGTTTTTGAACAATTAATGCAGTTTTTAGGAGCGGCGATCTATGCCCTACGGGCTACCATTATATCGGTGTCCGCTGCTCGATTTTGGATCTAAATATCTCCCGAAGCACCGTTTGCATCAGGAAAGCCTTCTGGGTGAGTATATTGTTGTTCTTCATTCTATAAACAATGTAAAAGCTGCAGGAACCGAACTTTTCCTTTAAATGTGATGGAGATTATGCTCGCTGCAATATTTGTGATGCCAAGTGTAAGGCCAGCGGCGGAAATACTTCAAATCTGAGGAAGCACCTGGTGACGCACAAAATTTTCCTTAAAGCTGAAGACTGCACAATTTTTGATAGCCTCAGATCTACGACCACAAAGGATTCATTCGGCACTGTTAGCACGCCTGTGTCCAATGGCGACTAGTCATCTGCAGCCAGCAACACAGGAAAGGAAATGGCTTCAATATTTGGTGATGGCAGCAAATGCGACAAAGAGGATACCTGGTCCAGATAAATAAGCCTTGTGTTTAAGACGGTATTAGCTTGGCATTTTAAAGTGCGTCAGTTATCATTATCAGGTCGGTTCCTCGTACTTTGTAGTGTTATTGTAAATGTTTTTATTTAAAGCTTTATCGGACCCATTGTTAGACTACAGTGAGGGCTGCAGTTAATTCATTAAGTTGTGGTTCATTTTAGTTACTGGTTTCATGTTGAAGAAATTTACATTGAAAAAATTTGAGATCTTAATATTAAACAAATTAATATTTATTACCCCATAAACACATGCAAAAGTACCAAAAATTGGTACAGTTGAGTACCGATACTGATTCACAGGTACTGGGCATCAGTACGGTATTGGTTCAAATGTGAAAGGTACCCATCCCTACCTGTCTCACACTGAAAAAGTGTGGTTTCCTTTTACTAATGTTGCCAACCTATTTGTGTAAACAAGTCATTGCTCTCTCTTGTCATATATACATTCTGCAGGCAAATACATGAAATTACAAAATAAATGGTTGGAGGCATATGGAAACGTAGATTGAACTTGACCTTTTGTAAAAAATCAAAGTGCTACCACTTTAGTGCAATGACAACAACAGCTCAGCCCTAAACACTTAAATTGCCATTATTAATGTGTTCCATTGTCAAAAGTTGTAAGCAACATTTGTCAAGGTGGGTGGAATTTACTTGTATTGAGGGAGACTCTGGCTCCAAGTGAATTCTGCCCCCATACATATGTTTCCAACCAATATTAGCAATTTCATTATGATTTAAGGCAATTTGATACGAAGATATTGTGGGGTTTTTTTAATACTTAAAGTCGCAAGCAATCCTCCTGACTGTGAAGTTTGGACAAGGTCATCACAGATTTATCCTCTTGACAAAACATCTACAAACATTTTCAGGACATTTGAACAGGGCTCACTCTCCGTTTGGTTATATATATATATATATATATATATATATATATATATATATATGATTGAAGGTTAGTAAGTTTTGTATCTGCAAAGACCCTAAAATCCTTTAAATGTTTATATCAAGCCAATTATAGTTAGATAAATTGATAGACACATAGAGAAACCAGTCTTTGCCCGGGGCACCTCTGCTGCTTTTGTCTCTCCTTCTGTTTCTGTTTGTCATAATCACTTTCAACTGTCAGCGTCTGTCTGATAAGAAGAAAAAAGTCACCATGACAGCACCTTGGGAAACTGCATGAAACTGCTCAAAGCAACCTCAGAAATGAAATAATTCTCCCACGTGCTTTACCTCCCCCTCACTCTTTTACACAATGAATTCCTGCCTCAAGTGCTGTGAATTAAAGCTCTTGTGTGTGCCTCTTCCTGAACTAGGGCTGGGAAACATGGACCAAAAAAGTATCTACATTCCATTTAGCTGAATGGTAATACACATCATATGTTGTATTTTTTAATCTGTAAAGACATAACAAGTAGTTACCACAATATCTTAATGTAAACTTTGATCCAAGATGACCCAGTATTCGGGGCTGACCACATGGACATGAGTTAAGATGTATCCGCACATGCTTTTTTGTTGAATATGCATTTCGTCCACATAAATCAGACACTTTAGGAGCCTGAAACAGGTCCCAGAGTGAGTAAATCTCAAAGTGACGCCCTTGTGTGTCCATGTGTGCAATGAATGCAAATATTTTCAGAACCAATGATCTCACTGACCTTGTTATGGCTTAAAATATGCTAACCCACTGCTATAGTGAGCAACAAGTGGACATGGAAAATAGTATACACCAGTGTTTTGTTTTTACATCAGACATGTTTGAACTGTGGTGGTATTATGCCGTCATTTATAGGCCTGGCATATGTGCTACATTTTTAGTGTTTTAAATATGAACAGAAACATTTGGTGAAACAATGACGTGCTAAGTTACGGGTGTCGGTGGCACAGTTGGATAGTGCGCTTGGTCAGTAATTGGGAGGTTGAAGGTTCAAGCCCAGCTCTGGGCCATGTGTCCTTGAGCAAGACTCTTAACCCCAAGTTGCTCCCACTGCTGCGTAAGTGGCTTGTGAAAGGGCGTGAATGTGTTAGAGATACTGATGGATAACTAACATAGAAACTCATCTCCATTTGTGAGTTTCATTAGGTAAACAATCTTCTCCACAACGCATGATACAATTACACATTTTCAGGAGCTTCAGCTTTGGTTGTGTGGTTCCGTATTTATTTCATGTCCCCTTTGATTGTCAAGTTTGATTACAAGTATTTTGCCCTAAAAATCTGCATTTCAGCTCATTTTAATCCTTTTGGAAACTTCCAGGAAACACTTATTTCAAGATTTCTGATATTGTGAAATTTACTTGCTGCATGGACAGATAATTTCACTAGTTAGACTTAATTTTCTTCTCAAATTTAGTGTTTTTATCTTATATTTAGACTTCCCTTGTTTGCAGTGTATGTTTGACGTCCCATGCCACCTTTACCATTTCTCCCTGGTCCAGCAGGGACTACTCCCAGCTGAAAGGAGCCAGTGTGCAGGGGCGTACTTACCATTAGGCAAACACAGGCAATTGCCTGGGGCCCCAAGATGTCCAGGGGCCCCCAAACATCTCACAAGAATGTATTATTAAAGTTTTCTTTGATTCAGAGCAGTTATTATTATTTTAGTCTTAATTCACATGCTATAGTATGAAGTAGGAGATCAACATCCATATTTTATAATCATTTTGTCAGTAGACCTCATACATTTGATGTCATTGTCTTTATTATCAATCATGATATCCTGTAAAATACTTTAATTCATAACTTTTCAAACTATATGATACTTAGTATTAAAAGCTTACGGCCCATGCACTGGATAATTTTGCGTGTGCTCGATAAACTTCTTAGTCATTTTTGCTGATGTCCCATTTAGATTCAAAATCGTTTTGGGGTCATAAATATTATTCCTGGATGTGGAGGACATATAAACATGGGTATGTAACTTGTTACTTAAGCTGTCAGATAACTGTAACAGATTTCAACAGCAGGACTAATGAGCACACTCACCTTCTGTCAAAATTGAACTAAATTACAAAATTTAAGGACATTAATTTCATTTCGTTATGTTACTTGGTACAAGATTAAAATAATCATAAAAATGTATCAGCATGCTGAAAACCAATGAAATACTGAGTTATTGACCCTGTTTACTTTTCATATTATTATTTAATCTGGTTTAATTTTAGTTATTTTTTATTTTTATTACTACCCTCCCTTTCTTCTTCTTCCCCCCCTTTTTTCCCCTCTTCTTGTCAAAACAATTGTCTGTCCATCTGTTTTGTCTTTTGTGGTGCGAATGAGTAAAACTGAATGAGGTCTCTGAGTAGGGGTAGGAACTTGGTCTCTAACATACTGTTTTTTAAGGAGACATTATTTTCACTAATATCTGTAATTTCCTTGCTTATTTTTTCTCTGCACCCATCCCATAAGTTGGAAAAATCAATACAAAATAATCTAAAAAATGTATCAGCACAGTACAGGGATATGAAGGGCCCCAATGACTGGGCTTGCCTTGGGCCCCCATATGACTAGATCCACCCCTGCCCGTGTGAACAACCATGTTAGTGACTTACTCAGGCAGGGTGTGCACACATTATCCTGATAATGTTAGGGATGCATGTGTAAAAAGGGCTTGAGTTAACAATATTTCGCCAGACCTATCCTTTACCAAGTCAAGGCATTGCTCAGCACATTTCTCTGCTTGTCTTGAAGCCATATGAACTTTCTGGAGGACAAAACATTCTGCACACTATATATTCCCCACAACACTCAGCAACAAGGCCAACAGAATGTAAATGACTCCTGTAATCCCCGGCCATGAATATCATCAACTCCATCACTACACACACTTCTATCAACATTATCCCGCTAGTCTGCTCATCACTGAGGTGTGAAGTATTGGCTGTTGGCAGACAAAGAACTAATCAACTCATGTCTCTAATCCTTTTTTGGAGGCAGCACACTTTGGGCATTAATGAGTCTTTTACATTCAATATTCTCTGTCCTCGCTTTGTAACGCTTAAAAAAGCACAACTCAGCCTAATTCAATTAAAACGTTTCCACACAAAAGCACCTGTTTGCCATAAACTTTTCACTGGGGCGAGTTTTCCCCCCTCATCTGACTTTCTTCCTTGGAGGAGGGTGTGGACCCTGAGCGTCATTCCAAGGGAGTTGCACTCAAAGTGGACTTCCCCAAACTTTGGTTATTGGAGTTGGATCAGTCACTGGGACAATGTGACTTTGGTTTTTGGGAGCGCTGCGCACGATAATAACAGAGTTGCCCTCTTCTTCCATACAAGGACTATTTATTCTGCGGAGTTTGTTTAGTATGAGTTACATGAAGGCAGAGATGGACTGGCGGTGGATAGTTTTCACACTGTTTTTGAACTTTCAGTTCACACACGGGTCTCCCTCCTCTTATGACTTATTCCAAGGGTCTGCATACACTGGAGTGGTACACAGGCACAGGAATAGGTAAGTCTAGTCATTTTTTAAAAAACTTTGCATCGATGGTTTTGACCTTGCTGTGTTGCTGTAAGAGCCCCTGGTGTCCTTGACTCAACTTTTCCCGAAGTGGTGCGTTTTTGTTGCGCATTTGCCAAAATGAAAATACGATTACGTCTAAACTTCTGCTCCTTCTTCATGAATCGAAGTGGCCTGAAGTAAGAGGGAATGTATCCCCATATAGTCAAAAACAGTCTGTTCACTTTCACTGCGGTTTATCTACCTCGGGCTAAATTTGGCTAAAAGCTGATAAGATGCATCTCGACGCTGGAATGCCAGTGACCATCTCAATATCTCATCCACAAGTGACTCCTAGCTGGGATGGGCAACTGTGGTGACCATGAAGGCCACACTGATGTTGTTCTTGTGGTCATAGTCAAATTTCAAAAGCTCAAGCATACCCTGTAAAAACAACCAAAATGAGAGCAATATAACAAAAGGCTAAAATAGTCTCTGCTGGGCAGAAACCTCATGTCTCCATTTATCATGAATATTATTCTTTGCCTAAATAAGTCCCCTTGGTCATATAATGAGTAGGTGTTTCTAGACCAAGTTTTACAAAATTATTTCCAACTATGACAATGCAATATTTATTTATTCACAAATTACAGTGATTTTTGCATTTCCCAGCAATACAAGGAATTTGGATATACAAGGTTTCTGTAGCTTTCCTCAAAATTGTACCAACTTTAATACAGTAGGCTGAAGTCAGCTAGTTATTAAGGATTGTTTGACTGGCTGGCTTGAACTTTTGAAAATGTATTCAGTGATACTTCATAAAAGACTTTGACATAAACTAACAAATCTTACCTACATTTTTTTTGTTAACCCTTTGACTTCCAAACTTAGAAATACATTTGCAACAAATCATTTGTTGGTAAAATTGTGTTCCCTCCTCTTCATTTGGCAACATTTCAGGTTTCATTTCTCAGAGGATCCAATTGGGAAGCAGACACGTTGGTCAACCAGCCGGTTGGCTTGCCTGTTCAGGGTTATCTCAGCATAAATGGATTTCTTGCATTTCTGTAACAGCTCTTTTGTATTTTCATATGAAAACATCACAGAGGGTAAAATTCAGATATTTAGATGTTCAACCAGTTTTTGAGGAATCATAGATACGTTTTTTTATCATCAAATTTATTTCCTTCAACTAAATTATGATTGTTAGAGGATCTACATTACCCTGATGTATGTTCTTTCTGTTAGATATCTGAGAAATTATGCAGCACTGATACTCTTTTGATTTTTTATAGTGTTCACACAATTATGTTTGTACAGTTATTTATGTGCAGCAGCGCCTACTAGTGGATACATATTGGTGTTAAAACACTTCAGTGAGGTGAATAGGGAAAAACAGACAAAGATGGGCTTTCAAAATTTTAAATACAGTGGTAATGCAGCAAAAAGTCAACTGTACGGTTGCAATGCCAGTCAAAGGGTGAAAATTAAAGTGTACCAGGTACAGAAGATTATGGTGAGTCAGACTGGAGCAGACAGCAAATTGTCATCTGCACATATATATATATATATATATATATATATATATGTGTATATATATATATATATATATATATATATATATATATATATATATATATATATATATATATATATATATATATATATGTGTGTGTGTGTGTGTGTATATATATATATATATATATATGTATATATGTGTGTGTGTATATATATATATATATATATATATATATATATATATATATATATATATATATATATATATGAAGGGGCGGTTGCCGGTCGATCACAGGGCCACATAGACATACAAATGCCCACACTCATACCTAAGGTCAGTTTTGAGTCACCAGTTAACCTAATGAGCATGTTTTTGGTCTGTGGGAGGAAGCCAGAGTGCCCAGAGAGAACCCATGCATGCATGGGAAGAACAAGCAAATTTCACACAGACAGGCCATCTCTGACTTGGGGATCGTATCGGGGACTTTCTTGCTGTGAAGCATGTGCACTACCTGCTGCGCCACCATGCCGCCCAGTTCCAGAACATTTGCACCTGTTTTAATTTACATGCAGGGGCGCTGCTGGAAATTTGGGACCCAGTGAAAAGATATTACATCCCAGATTTCTAGCATTGAGTTTCTTAAACCATGCATCTATCAAGCAAAAAAAGAAACATGATGTTCAGATATTTTAGAAATAGACTACTCAACATAATCCTGGCCAAGGGATTCTGTTTGAATGCACAAAACATTATAGAGAACACTAGTTAACTACAAACTGTGCAAAACTAAAGCTTTAACAGTGCAGCATAAGTAACTTTCAGACTGAATTATCTCTGATCACAACCCTATCAAAGATTGTAAAACTTTCCAGATTATACGTTTGTCTTTCTCCACTTGCTATTCTCAACACCCAAATATCTTAACATACGTTTATATATTGGACAAACAAAACTAATACCTTTTTGTATTGTTGTTATTTATGGAAGATGATCATTGGGAAGTTGCCAGAATATTTATTTTGCTCCATCAAAAGTTCATTTCTATAAGTAAAGAGTAAAGTAATATCAAAACACCTATGATGAAATAATACTACAATACTTTTAGGGCCCCTATCAGTCAAGGCCCCTTAGAATCTTCCTAACTTTTCCTTCCTTTATGACGCTCCTGATGAAATGACATAAAGGTCTATAACAGCCATGAGAATCCTCTTCTAACCTAATGTACAAAAACTCAAGAATAAGTTTATCATTTGATCAGTGTTCTCTTCGCTTCAGTTCTCTTCTGTGTTAATAAAGTGTATTTTTCCTTTGCAGGAACTGGTGCGCCTATGTGGTGCGCAAGAATGTGAGCTGCGCCGTTCAAGGTAGTGTGGAGAGCTTCCAGGAGCCTGTGGTGGTCCCCTGTCCAGCCTACCAGCCCGACTGCCAGCCTCAAGTGACGTGAGCATCCGGGGTGCAAAGGGAGAGGAGCTTACGGTGCATGTTTGCTTCAAAAAGCTGAGGCTTGGGGATGCACTAAATGAGGGCAATAGAGTCTCTCGCAATTCAAAAAGCAAAGAAGCAAAAAAGTCAAAATAAACAAAATAACCTGAGGGTACAGAAAGTACTCACCCAAAAAGTGAAAGGCAGGTTAAGAGAGTAAATTGAAGTTATTTCAAGTTACAATTCAGTCCACCAAGCCAATATTAAAAATATATATAATATATATATTAAAAATCTTAAGAAGGATGCAAATGAAAATGGTGAACTCATTTCTCTGATATTTGTGATACGTGTATTGGCAATGCAAGACGATACATATGGCAATATCAGGGTGATGATATGATGCATTACGATATATACCAGTACTATTTGCTGGGTGATATTTCACAATACTTTTCCCAGTATGTTAAACCCACACATTCCAAACTAAAATGTGTTTTGATCAGTGCTGTTATTTATATAAAACCTGGTCCCTGAAAGATGAATAAACCATATTATGTGTTCAGATGCAATAATTACAATAAAGGTAACACAACTAAATAACTGAAAATCTCCTGCCACTAATCAGCCATATGCTGAATTACAAAACAAATGTCCCAAGAAAATTTCAATAATTATGTACTTAGTGATGAAAAAATGAACAGATTTTGCAAAATATCTGTATAATATAGCACCATAGAATATCAAGCTATGGTGGCTTTTAATATTTTCTAACATCCTTAATTTCCATTATATTAACAGTAAAGCAAATACTCAAGGAAAATTTTAGTGAAGTTAAATGGCAAACAAGAAGTTTCTCCTGTTTCTCAGTCATTTGCCAGCTAACCGTGGGATTATTTAGAGTGAAGAAATTTTCCTTGAATTAGAGATTTATTAGAGTGAAAAATAGTCATGCATCATGTATTAGTAAAACTCTCAGGTATTAGTCAAGCAGGTACGGGACACTGATCAGTTTTGAACCAGTGTAAGCTAGGCCCAAGATCTCATTGGAGGTCAGTGGCAGGGTGTCATAGTATCTTCCGTTGCCATGTTGTGGGCCAGCTGTTTTGTATCAACAGTATTATAGTAAAATCCCTAACACATTATCCTACAAGACAGCTGAAACGGAGTTATCACTTCAAACTCTTTTTTTTTGTTTACCATAGAAAAATAACAACATTTTAACCTTGCTAGCAAACTTGAAGCATTTCAGCTAAATGCAAAGCCAAATTGCTTCGAGGGCTTGGTGGTGGCGGCATACTGAAAGTAGCTCATGTTGCTAATTAAAGTGTGAGCTTAGCTAACGTTTGTTTAATTGGGAAGACTAACAAAGTATTCTCAAATTAGAACCTTGATTGAACATAAAATACAATATTTTTCAGGCATTAGTCAATTCTTTAGGTATAGCTCTGGTATAGCTCTAAAAAATATCAGGACTACTTCCAGGTTTACTTTTACAGCACGCTTAAATGACACAATTTTCTCCCAAGTAATGAGTTAGCACTGATGTATTTTCATGACCTAGAAGCAAACAAGAATATCAGACACAACATTAAATATATCCATAATGTCTATCATTAATGGCTGAAACTTTTGCCAGGGTGTGGTTGTCTGAAGATGTACTGAGCCGTGTGCTATCAAAACAGTATTTTTAGCTTGTGTTTTCACAGCAAAGGTCATGGTAAAAGTGAAAAATACCACTTTAAAGGAGACATATCATGCTTGTTTCTCCTTTTCACTATGCTAGACTAGGATGCCTGTAAAGCATTTCTGCCCTCAGTACAAGTCATTTAGTTCCTTCATTGCCCCACAATAGCGTTCTCAAAATCCTCATTTCAGGCCATTATCAAGCTCTCGTTGAAACACTCGGATATCAGGACGACCTACAGTTACCTTGCAACGTCACAGCCCTTTGTGCTCTGATTGGTCAGTTCTATCGGGGGTAGAGCCAGCCTGTCCTTCTTCTTCTACTGTATTTTCCGGCAGGCTCAAAGCAGCGACCGCGTATTGAGTCCCCCTACAGGCCAGAGCTGGTAATGAGTGAGTGTGAGCTAGGGAGCTATATACTGCTGCTGGACGAATGTGCTCCTCGGTGATGGTTTTGTGGCTAATGGACATCACAGAGGAGGAAGTGTTTTATCAGATTACTCCAATAAAAAGAAAGGTACCTCCTGTCGTCATGACGATTTAAATCTTGCGGTCATTTCGCAATGACCTATTTTCAGAGGCATCAAATCTCTTTTTAGGATATCAGAAAAAATACAATATCTCATTTTTTGAAAATTAAGGGGGTGTAAGGTCTTGTTTTCAAATTTATTATATTATATGTAAGTATTAAATCATGCATCAGCATTAATGTCTCCTTTAAAATGTTCAAGATATTATCTGAGTGATAAGATATACTTTTCAAAAGAGGGTGCCAAATGGACACAATAAGGCATAGTTGCATTTTATTTACTTTACCTTGCTAGAAAAGAAAACGGCCGCATTAATCCTGATTTCAATATTTTGGAGGGTTTTACATGAGACTTTAATCTGATTAGCTCCCTTGCTATGACACCTGTCCTTGAAATGAAATCACGGAACAAACTCAATTGCCTTGATTTTTTGAAAATGATCCATCTTATTGCCACATTTATGAAGTCTCGAAACCAAAGGACTTAAAGCCTTTTACAATTCACTATTCTCACTCTTTATGTGGAACAGAAAGGCTTTCTACTGTATCTGAGAAATGGGTCAAGAATTATTAAAAATATTTTATCTTGGTGAGCTAAAAGAGGTCACAAATCTAAAATATTATAAATTCCATTGTACTAGTAGATAAAATGTAAACAAGTGGCGTTTGTCCTTCGTGTTTATGCAGATTTAGGCTTAAGTTCAGAGCAGATGTTTCTGCCATGCCAAAATTGTGCTGAAAAACATGTGTTCAACTCAGTTAAGCACATAAATAAATCACTCACACCTGTATTGAAAGCATGTTTTTCCAAACCCATGCTTGTTTTATGAAGTGTTGACATACATTCACAGATGCCTCACAGCTGTCGTTAGCAGATATATTCCTCAAAATTGTGTGACTCAGTCCCCTGTTGCAGCTGCTATCATAGCACAAACAGTAATAACTATCAATTAATTTGGAAAAGCGACACATCAAAAGTAATCTGATCAAAGTATTTCTGGGTAGAACTATCTCCCCTGTGTCAAACATGCATTTAAAATGTTCCACAAAAATACACTGCAAACAAAGAAGTTATGTTTTACTTTGTAATTTTGAGGATGTGACTACAGGGGTAAACATGTGCCTTGTCTTTGATGCAATATGAAATGATGTCTTAATCAAACATCTTTTGAATGGAGAAAAAAACTGTTTGAATCAACAAGTAAAGCTGACTCATATGGAGGGTTATTAAAACAAGTATCAAAGTATCAAGAGGATCAAGTGCGTGTTTTAAGGAGGAGTAATAGGAGACAACATGGATAAGTGGTAGTGGTGTCTATTTTGCAAGAATGCAGTGGTATGATACATATTGCAAAACAGGGGTGATGATACTTTCAGCTGGGCAACACATCACAATACTTAAGTCGATCAAAAAACGAATAGTATTAAAACCCCACAATATTGTAAGCATTAAAACAATGGTTTCGTTAGTGTTTTTTTTTATAAAGCATGTTCCCTGCAACATGGAGAAACTTTGTTGTCCCAGTCGCAATCACAGCTAGAAGAGCACAGTCCTCCACCAAGGCATTACAAATATTGTCGAGTGAGTGTTTGTCAAAATGGTCTTATCTTTCACTGTTATCAAATCTAAGTAAAAATTTAATAACTCCTCCCTTGTGCTGTGACCAACATTCCCTTAACTATGATAAAAAATCTTCTTACTGAGTTATTGGTGAATATGTGGAAAACTGTCCTTTCTTACAGTGTTAACAATTCCTTAAAAAACCCTGAATTCACATCTGGATTTGGATCACTACCAAAATCCAATCACTTCTTGCTGATGCTTTAACAAACATTTGCTGAAAATTTCATCAAAATGTTAATTGTTTCATGAGTTATCTTGGTAACCAGTAGGTTAACCTGGATTAACTAGAACTGAGCAGAAGTAAGACTATGAATATTCACAATACAGCTTGAGATGCAAACAGGGCTAGGAACATTGCTAAAAATATCAATTAATAATTAGCTGCATATGCTAACTTAACCCACATTTTAAAAAATTGTGTTGATTTTAGTGTGAAGTAGGGGTGTGCGATACAACGATATTAAATCGTTAAGGATTATAATGTGGGGATGATCTCATAAAGGAGAAAGATCGTCAGATCGTCTGTGTGGGCGCAGAGACTTTGACGTGCACCCGACTAGCCAATCGTAGCACATTATGCGCAGTGCATGGTAGGATCTCCTGTTTGGTTATGTAGCATGAAGCCATGGCAAAAAGAGAAAAGGAGATAAAAGCTTGAAGATGTCTGAACAAAAATCTGTTCTAACGCAGCTGTATTATTCACTCAGGTTACAGACATTGCAGTTAGATAACATTTGTTTTAAATTGTTGCACTTTAAGAGATAATGTTGATACTGTTGTTCATTACCTTTTATGTTTACATTTATTGCACATTTCATAAAAAATGCACTATTTAAATTAAAAACTTTTCAGAAAGTTTATTTGGCTTTAATTGTCTTTTTTTATTTTAGGGTTTTACATGTTTTATATGTTAAACATAGGGAAAAATGGTCAAACTTGCAAATTAGTCTAGAAAAATCAACGAAAGAAAGAATCGTGATAAAATCTTGATCGTGATTTTATTTTTAAAAAATCTTGATATGATGTTTTTGCCATATATCGCCCACCCCTAGTGTGAAGTGATATGAGTTTTCTAATGTATTACTTTGTAATGCATGACCAGGCGGCAGCTTTAACAGAGCTTAAAAGGAAGGTCCATGCACAAGTGCCAAAAGCTGCAGTACCCTGAGTGTCCACTTGAGGCCGGCTGCAGAGGCCATAGATACACAAAATAGAATGCAGGGACAGCCTGGTTCAGGAAAAGCTGCAGTCGAATGTGCTCTCACTATGATGGTGGATGGATTTCATTGTAGCATGCACATTTTTCTCTTATTGAGGATTTATTGAGGATTTTTGGTTTTGGAAACTTAGAGTCACTGTTGGCTTCAGAAGGCTTTATGCCTGCCTCAGCACGGCTTCTTTGTCTGAGAGTAGGTTGAGCTAAAGTTCAGTTGAGATGACATTTGCATTATGAAAGGTGGAAACACTGCCTATATTTTTAGGGATTGATTTTAAGTCAGCGCCATCTACAACAATCAAAAAGAAAATGTATAAACTGAAGGGAAGACCAGTATGGCCTTAAATCCAACTGCATTTATAATGTCTTTATTTATAGGAACAGCCCGCTGGAGCTGCAGATATCAAAAGTCTAGAAGGGAGAGAAGGGTTGGTTGGTCCTATGAGGGGCGGATTTTTCGTCTTTGGTGTAATGTGTTTGTACATTGTTTTTTACTCAGCTCTTTGGCATCTGAGATAGAAAAAATCCTCATAGTGGAAAGAAAAAACAGTGTATTTGTTTCACTAATTAGTAAGAAACTGTCATCATTACTTGTTTACTGGAACACCCTCTGTTGCAATGCTTTATATTTGCATTTGTTAAGTGTTCTTAGTTGTGAAACAACAAATGCTGTTTGTGGTTCAGCTTTGTGATTCATTTAGAAAAAGACACACGCACAAATCTTTTGTGTTGTGGAAAAGATCCTTAGAAACTAATGATTCTGGAGTAAATTTCCTGGAAGAACTGGCAGTGAGAATACAGGGAGCAGGTTTTCACATTTCTGAGCTGTGGCGTTCACTACTGGCTCTATATTATCTTGCGGTAAGATGACACCGAAGCACATTTCTTTGGGCTCCTTTACTCTGCTCGTCAGGTTAAATAAAGTGTTATCAGTGACGGTCGGAAAGAGTGCAAAGATGATTATTTCTACAGTCATCTTTCCAGATGTTTCACAGATCAGACCCCTGCTTTCAGGAAAGTGATGTCATCTATTATTTCGTTTGGGAATTGTTTGTCTTGGCTAAAAAGACAACATTTGCAGCTGAAGAGGAAGAGAACAGAAGCCTTAAAAAATGCCACATATAAGAAAACAGTCAGAAAGAATAGATGGAACAGTTTCTTCGTTGTTAATGGCAGAGTACCTGCAGTGTGGTCATACAAAATTATGGCTCAGTGTTAAAATAAAACTCATTTCTATTGTTGTAGTTTGATTCGACCTAACTGCTATCTCTTGTGTCACAGATTTCACAACCGTTTTCGACCTACTTACAAGATTGCCTTCAAGATGGTCACAGAGTTGGAGTGGAGATGCTGCCCTGGTTACCAAGGTCCTGACTGCAGGGATATAAAACCACCTCCAGACAGACAAGTAGTTCAAGGAACTCAGCCTTACCTCCCACAAAATCCTGGATACACAACCAGACACACACAAAGTAAGTCCACAGTTTCACCTCTACTGTAGGTCTTTGCTCTCCATCTGTGTGAGTAAAAAGATATTTTCTAGTGATGTGCATTTTGAGTAAATTCACCAGTCATGTAATGTATTAATGACAGAAAAGACTGGATGGCTTGAGTTTTTAAAACAAAGATCAGTGTGTTTGGCACCAGCAGACTAATGCTGCGTTCACACCGCACGCTACTTGTACTACCTCGGCGATCAGTCTCCATGCAAAGTCAATGTACAGCTGCGATGGGGCGGGGCTAACCCTCCCACGATGCGACAGCCGCTTGTCACACTACCACGTAGCTTCCAACCGCAGTTGCCTCATAATGATACACTGCACGGTTTCAAAGGTACCAGCAAGCAAAGAGTGTTTGTTTGGGGTACCTTCCATGTAGTTAGGAGGGTTAATGATCTCAAGCAGGTGATTATCCTTTTATTTCTACATATTTGGAGTACTGTAATGCACATGTTGGTGTGATCGGCCTTCCACCGCTGGTCTACAGTTAGTTTAAAATGCTGTTGTGTGTGTGTTTTTTTAACAGATTCAAGGAAGCAGGAATATATCACCACCCTGATTTTCCCCATTGGCTCACTGTTAATTTTATGATACATTTTAAGATGTTTTGTTGTTTTTAAACTTTTTGATAGATTAGCGGCTCACTACATGGCTGACATTTTAAAAGTCTACACCCTAGCGAGGTCTTTGGGGTTTGTGGAGCAGCTTCTCATAGTTGTCCCTTAGGCAAGGCTAAAAACTTGAAGACTTCCATGTAGTGGCCTCTTAATTATGCAACAAGTTACCACCTGAGATCAGAATGTGTCAAACCTTACCTACTATTTGAATGAACATTCGTTCAAATTGCAGCTTATCATTTTTCTTCTGCTGAAAATGAAACAAATCCTTGCCTTTTATATCAAAAAATGATCACTCATTTCTTTCTCACAGGGCCAGAGCGGAGGGAAACCGGGCACCATGAGACCAGGCATGGTGGGCCAGATAAGGTGCATGTCCTTGAAGGTGAAGTTCAGCGCCTCTCTCAGACAGTCCTGGATCTTCAGTCCACTCTGGCCACGTTGACCACCAACCTCAAAACAGACCTTCAGGATGACACAAAGAAGATGCTGGTGACACTTCTCAACAACATGCGACCCCCAGATAGCTCCACTGCTGCTGGAACAGAAGAGAGCCCAGCAGTGCTGGACGGACATCAGGCAACACGCGGCGGGATTGCTGGAGAAAAAGCTGTAGAGAAAATAGTTGCCAGATTGGATGACATCAACAATGCACTGAAGAGCAAGGATGAAGCTTTGGAAGACCTCAGAGGAACTATGACCAGTCATGAGGGGCAGATCCGTGTCCTGATGGATGCAGCTCAGTCTCAGACTCCAGCTATAGGGGATTTGGATACAATCCAGAACTACATTGATGGAAAGTTTGAGAAGCTGAAGAAAGATCTGGACCTGAGTGTTGAGGAACAGATAACGAAGCTACAAAGCTCAAACAATGACAAGATCCAGGCTTTGCAGAAGACCTGTGAGAGCAGCTGTGACCAAGGCGTCGTGCGACTTGCCAAGCTAGTGGAAACAAAAGAGGGCGATCTGAGGAAGGAAATCCGGGCTCTACGTCTGGAGATGGCTGCCGCTGATGGACCAGTAAGAACCCATAGGCAGACAGATACACTGAAACAGGGAGATGATGGAGGTGATGATCACAGCAACTTGTGGCGAGAGATAGACCGGATTGCAGAGGCTCACCGGATCCTGAATGTCCGCATTGACAATGAGTTGGCACACTTGTCCGCCCCTCAGGATAACACTGACTTCAGCCAAATGTTTGAAGATCTGGAGGCACGTATTAACATCACAGAGCAAAACGCAGAGACACACTGTTTCTACATCGAAGAGAAGTTGACTAAAACGATCACTGACGAAGTGGCAGCGCTTCGACTCCTCCTTGAAGAACGTCTTAACAACATGGAGGACCAATTTACAAACATGCTAGTAGAGATGAGCAACAACTCCTTCCCTGGCATGTTCAGCGACTCCATGGAAGCAATGCAGACACAAGTCAACAACAATAAGTTCCTGCTCCAGGGTTTGGATGATAAGGTCAATGTCATTGCTGAGTTGTGCTCTGCAGGATGTTCAGGCTCTGGACTTCCTATAGATGAAGATAATTCATCTCCTCTTCCTAGCAGCATACTCAACATTTTCAAGGACTTGAGTCGGTATAGGAATGACTTGGACACTCTTCACACCAATGTCAGCACCAACAAAAACAAAATCAGGCAGCTTGAGGACCTTGTTGGAAGGCATTTGGTTGGAAATGAAAGAAATGCCAGAACGATGGACGACTTCCAGAAGGGGTTGATTAATCTCCAGGACAATGTGCTGGGACTGGCTGGTGCTGTAACCGGGTTAAGTGACTCTATGAGCAAATACAGCCAGGATATGAACAACATCAACTCAACATGCTGCCACGCAGAACAAAGAGGTACAGCGGGAAATACCTGGTCATCCGGCATTCCTGTACCAAGTATCCGGTCTGATGACACTAGACGTCAGGTGGATGATCTGAGGAGCAGACTCGACACCCTGAGTAAACAGGTCTCCTCTGAACTCAGGCAGTGTAAACAGAACACACAGAGCATTTCCGATGACATCTATGCTGTGGACAGACGCGTGAGCAGACTTGAAAAGGTGTGTGGAAAGCTGGACGGGGTCTCTGAAAGTATCAAAGAGCTGAAGGATAGACTGGAGAGAAATGTTGGTGGCTTGCATGACTGCATGGGCTGGATGAACACGACCTGTGGTAAACAGGGAGCAGACATCATCACACTTCAAAATGCAATGCAGAAGATTCAAGGACAGGTGTCAGAAATGGCTAAACATGTTCTAAAAGACATCACTGCCAAAGAGCCAGGTGAGTAAATATATCGATGTCATCATAACGCTTGTCTGCAAAGGAGTGCGAGGAGTGCCAGTCATGCCTGACTGTAATACTCTTTACTCAGTGGACCAGATTAACATATGTTTCACAAGTCCATCTGGAACAGAGCCTGTATAAAGGGTTTGTAATTGGGTGGAACCTTTTTAAAGCATATCTGGCAGGTGATTGGATGACCAAGTATGAAATCACATTCATTAAGGGCCAATCAGATAATGTAGTAGGCGGGTGCCACTGCCATAGTGCAAAGGAAAGAATGTATGACACAGCTTAAAACAAAGCCGTCACCAAAACTTCAATAGAGATGTTTGTCATGTTATTTGTTTTTCATTCAATAAAAAAGTACGGTTTAGATCTGATAAAACTGCTACTGGAGCTGTTAGGCTCTAGAATTTACATTTGTCCTTGTGATTTCAAACAAATTGCAATGGAGCAAAACCTCACCTCAAAAGTTTGGAGAAGTTGACATAATTTGTGGATGTGTGAAAATGCCACATGGCTTTCTTTGCTCTCTCTGTTGAGACTTGGATTAAAACTGAAAATAGCACTCTTTCCATTCAATAAAAACAAGCAAACTAACAGCGAACTTATCTTGGTATAAAGACTGAAGAAAAGAAAAGAGGCTCGAGGCAAATATCTTGTAAACATGTCACAGTTTTGTCTGTATGATTTCTCTTTCAAAGCTCCACACTTAGCTCAACTTGTCTTGGCTGATACTTCATGCTGACTTTTACAAAACAGTCAGAAAAGCCGAATGAGGTCATTTTTTAGCCAAACTTAAATACATCTCACTGGGGATTAACTGTTGTGAGACATAGAGTAGGGCAGGATTTCAGAAGTTTACATATTCCTACATTATCAATCAACACTGAACTGAGCCAAAAGACACATGAAGAAGAGAGAAGTCTGCTCATTTTTTTTAATTTGTAGAATAAGCCACATTAGTGCCTGCCAAAAAGAGGCTGGATTGAAAAAATACAGACTAAAAATGCTTCCCAACTTCCTTTTTGAAAACCCGACTTCAGAGTTTATTGAGTGTGATTCCCATCTGTGTAAACACAAACTTTTCCTGAAGATAATCCCCCATAATGCATTCTGCCTGCTTGGTTTACTCGGAGGCTCAGTTTTTAAGGATCAGACCCCATGAATGGCCACAGGATATTTCCCAGAGTGGGAGGACACGAGTTCACTGGGCCTCTCGTGCTTGCCTTGAATATGTCATTCAATATGTCCTGAGGCCCACATTGGAAACTTCCTGTGACTTAGATTCTTGTTGTCCTAAGAATTCCCCATTTTTTTTCATATGAGGAATGGGAAGGGTAAATAGAATCTAAAAGTTTTACACTGCAGAGTGCAAGACGGTATTGATTTACGCTTGTTGTTTTCTGCCCCATTGCTCCCTTATGTAAATGTCAGTGCACCCGTGTCAGATACTGTGTCTCTCTTTATGAACATGTAGAGCTGTGAGGTCTACCTTCTAGCACCATGACATTGTTATTTTTTAGGTGTCACAGACCTCACTCTCAGTCCCCGGCCCCTCACGCACACTGCACCTCCACTCTTTCTCGTTACGCATACCCAGAGATTCCCGTAGGGTGACCTCAGCCTGATGTGTGGAGTCTGGTCCTCATTAAGGGCCCTGACTCACTGCTGGAGCCAGTCTTGATAGAGAGGGGAGAAGCGGGGCTCCACACCCAGTACCAGATGCTCCGACTACCCCTCAGCTGTGATGTCATGATTGGGGCCCCATCGCTGCTGCCTCCCTCTGTTAAACAATCCCCTAAAACAATGGCATGATGGGACGAGAAGAGAAGGGGAGGGTGGACAGATTAATGGCTGGTTTTGTGAGAGAAATACATTAGGGCATTGTGTTTCCACTTCACTTTTTGCCAAATATGGTCTGTTTTTCCAAACTCAGATATCTGATATCAGTGCTGTAAATGTAACATTAGCCATTAAATCAGACAGAACCTCTGCCCAGTATTAAATCAGCCAGAGTACTGTGTGCTGCAGCAGGATGATGATGCGTGTTTATGAAGGCTTTTTCTTATAAAAGCAGGGAATTCTATTCCAGCACATTTGATGGCAAATTTAGTATCTTCGCCCTGACCAAATTAGGGTATCCCAGTTTGAAGAGTTTCCCATTATACATGTACCTTATTTTACAAATAGAAAATTTCACATATATGGCTGTGCAATGCAAGAAAATGATACACTGCAAAGATGCACTGTATAAATATATATATATATATATATATATTTATATATATATATATATATATATATATATATACATATATATGTAAGACAGTGGACAACATATTTTTGTAGGCCAACCAGGAAGTTAGCAGCATGCTGGTTCCTTCAACTGAAAGTTCACCATACATTTTATGGTTTCTTGGATCATTGTTGTTAATAAGTAACGTTGCACAGCAGCTGGACCTGGCAGCTTCAGTATCTGTTATCAGGCAGATCCACTTGTAAGCTCAACTTAAATGATTAACAAAGTGGAACAGCAAATGCCCTTGCTTGGGGTGGGAGTTACAAGATAGATGCCAGCAGGAAATAACTTCCACAGATTATCATAGATACTCACAGCTTCAGTAGCAGTTTTATCAGATCCAGACTGCAATATTGTGTTAAATGAAAAAAAAAACAATAACTCTAAAAAATTCTCTGAAGTAAGGATATTTTTGCTCCACATTTTGAAATGTTCTGACAAAAGTTTGTTTGACCAAGTGGCTCCGGTTTTGTAGCCTATTTCTGTACCACCTACAACATTGTCTGGTTGGCCGCTGATAGATTTGATTGATGAAAGATTCTGCCCTCCCCATAAACTTTCTATTGGTTCTTTCCCAGATGGACTTGTGAAATGTATTGAACAGTCCATCTGGTGTGTCAGGTTAGTTAATAAGGTTTGTAGCAAACAAAAAAAAATCCTAAAACTGTAACATTTTATTCATCATGATCATCTTCCCAAACAAACTTAACTTCTGCATTTTTGCTAATTACTGCAACAACTTGAAGCGCCTCCAACATATAATGTCATGTTGTAACCTCTTGTTTTGAATCAAATGACTGATGTTATTGTGTATGTATTATGTTAGTATAGCATCTGCCTAGCATCTGTAGTCCTTTGTATTTTATGCAAAATTTTTTTCACAGGTAAACTTCACAGGTAAAATGATTGTTGGGAACTTGAATGTTAGTTCAGCTCTAACATAGCATCTCAGATGGACAACATTAGTTATTGTAAACATACACTAGTTGTCAAAGGTTAATATGCTAATTTCATTTCTTTTTAAAAGTAGAAGCTTATTTCCTGTGGGAACTTTTGTTGGTTATGTAAACATACAGAGACTGACATTAATGCCTTTATAATCCATAAAAGTAAATGTCATTAAGCGACCATTTCTTGTTTCTATACAGCAGATATAGCCAGCAGATAATGGCCAGATACTCCACTGGTGAGGTAGCTGACATGTGAGGTGATTAACATCATACTGCAGAAACAAAAGGTCCATTGTTTAATGTACAACAGACATTTCAGTAAAATGATCAGAGAACATTGCTTTGGTAAATGCATTACATGATACTCCAAGAGATATACTGTATATATATATTTTTTAACTTTGACCATGAGAGGCTCCGAAATCATCTCAGACTCTGTGGTCCTTAAAGGAGCTTTAAGGACAAACATCATGACACATTCTGCTAATACCCTTCATTTTAGACCCCACCAAGGGCAGGGTTTTACTGTGTAGCATGGAGATCTAATATTTTCCTTAAGTGCAGGACAGGGTCAAATTATCCTCACAGAATGTTTTAAAAAATCAACACAAAATGTTCCCCGCTGGGTGGGTGTGGTGGTGTTGGTTGACATTGTACTGAAACATTTCCTCTGAGTGTTTGAGCTCATATTCTCCACTTGGTCATATGAAGACCCCTGGGACACTGCGAACAGATGAGGTGTTGTAATCGCATAACTGAAAGATTAACTGGAATAGCTTCACCCTTACTCAGTGTGGCTGCTGAATGAAATTTTGTGACTGAAGTTGCAAAATGTTGGCAACCATTCCCCTGCAGCAGCTGCAGCAGGAAGGCTTCACCACTACAGCCTGTGTGTGTTTGTTTCTGGCTGTTTCCTCTCCAGTGGGGAGTTGTGGTTGGGCAGCAATGTATCAAAGTTATTTTGAAATTTGGCAAGAGTCTGGGAAGTCTTACGAGGGCCAAACTGATAAATAGTTTATTAGGAAATGTAGAAAAAGTGTTGTTTTTTTAAAGCATGAACGTGCTGTTCCTCATTTTGACGGTGACTAATAAACCTTCTCTTGCTGGATTATTTTTTTTATTGGACACTCAAGCTGCCTTTTTTTGCTATAATGACGCCTCCTGTTTTTTGGAAGTGATCCCAGTCTATCTCAAATCACTTCCCTGTCATTTTTCCTCCCAGTGTCTCTTATCTCCGAGCTGCTCTCTCCTTTCTCCCTCGATGCTCTCTCCTTCTGTCCAAGTTTGATTTGTCCTTCCAAGAATGCCAACAGACGTCTTCCTTTTCTCCCTCCACCCAATCCTGTAAAATTCTATCGACATCCCAGGCCTTCTAAAAAAAGAGGAGAAAGGTGGAGGTGAGAGTATTAAAGCACCGGATAGAGTAAACGCTTTGATTTCATGGATCAGTGCTTTGCAACTGATCTTTGGGGGTCTATATTGGGGAGACAGGCAGGGAGATTAACTGTCTAGTGTGATGAGGGAACACAAGAAAAACAAGATATCAAAGGCTTTTTGAAGTCAAAGAGTGTCTGTGGGGGAAGAAGAGAAAATTGTACCCACCACCGTCACAAACACACTGTATTTATTTAGTCAGCAGAGTTAAAAGGGGAAGCTTCAACTGAATCAACTTTCCCTGAGAGAGATGTGGAAGCTGCCAGGTGAGGTGTTTTACCTCCCAAAGCCCATTCAGATCTATCAAGTTTATAAGATAAATTACCTTTTTTAAGAGATAAAAATGTCCATTTAAAACAAATGATCCTAACTGGGAATTATCATCTGATTAATCCTATTTTGTTTATGCAGCATTTTATCATTTGGCAAGAAGAAACAAGACTGATGTGGGTTTAAGTTTTAATCATCTTAGTATTAAGCTTTTTTCTGGCAAGCTGTCCAAGAAATTCAAAAAAATAGCATTTTCTGTTTATTGAGGTTGTCAGAATTATAGGGTCATTTATATAACAGCTTGAAATCTTCTGGTATAAATTTCTGTTTCAACAGCAACTAAAAAGTTCTAACACCCAGTAGTGGGGATCTTGTTTTTTTTAGTTCTGAGAAATTGCACAGAAATTTCCAGACGCAGTTAAAACTAAACTTCAGCCAAGGCATTTCCAACATTGTCGGGCAAGTAATTGCTAAAAATGTGGGAAAACGACCCCATCGTACTCTTTCATCAATCCTTGAAAAATTCCTGGATCTACATCTGGATTCTGATAAGCACAACAATATGATCCATTTTGAGTAAATGTTATTTGTTTATATTTCAATCTGGGACTAATCTGATGCTCTTGATCAAATTCTGATATTTAAGAACATTCATGATTACTCTTGTCAGTTTAAGCATTTGCTGGTACCACATGCATCCATGGGTCACCAGTCAATAACCTGGCTCTCCAAATGGACAGTTCAGTATATTTCACCAGTCCTTTTGGGAAAGAACCCTAAGAAAGTATTTGGGGAGAGCGGAACCTTGCAGAAGCATATCCGGCAGGTGATTGGACAATCATTTAATTAATCAACATTTATTTTATAGGGGCCAAACAGATAGTGTTATAGGTGGAAGCTACTGCGCTACAGAATGTGAGACATTTGGCAAAAAAAACTCTTGTCACAACACGTCAGAATTGGAGTCAAAATATCATTACTATAAATAGGTTTGCTGTGTTGTTATTAGTTTTCCTTAAATAAAGAAATGTGGTCCATATCTGATAAAACTACTAATGAAACTGTTAGCATCTTTGCTAATCCCTCATCAATGTATGAGCAGCAACTTCTTGCTGTGATGTTCGTCGAATAAATTGAGTTCATTTAACAGCTCAGATATTGAGACCACGTCAGAAGCCGCCATTGTTTTCAAGCATGCAGTCACTTCCTGTTATTGCCACATCCGCCTTTCTTTCCTGATTGGGCCGTTAAGCATTTGGCTGAGTGAAGTCATTGGACAATGGAAGCGGGCAAGATGGACATGCATGGTTTTAGACAATGAATCAGGCAGGTCTGACTGCTCTGCAAGGCTATTGAGGTGGGGCAGGTTGAGCAAATAAGTTATGCCCTTTGCTAACATATTTGGTTTCTCTTTTTTTTCTTAGTGAAGCAAGAACTTCATGTGTCACTGCAGGCTAAGTCTACCTTTCTGAAACTGCAGAGGACCAAATTAGACACCTGGCTTCATTAACTTGAGCACCCCTTATCTAGAACCTTTATTTTTTTTTTGTACAAGTACTAAGCAGGTTTTGATATTGTTTGATTTTTGAGTTGAACATTGTAATTTTTTTCAATCCTGAGAAAGTTTTAAGTGCTACATGTCATATATCACCATGATGTACATCACTTGGTCCATATTTTCCAGCCCTTCTCCTACCCATCTGGAAGTCTTTAAAGGAGAGTAGGCGCAGATACACAATGAGAGTCCCTGAGGTCTGCCATACAGTCCACAACCTGGACCTCCCCTCATTAATATCACTGCAGGGAAAATCAGGGGTGTGTGGGGAAATTGTGTCCATGTGCACTGGCAAAAAATGAAAAAGTATGTCAGACTGTGAGCGATGCATTAGTGTACTTGCGTGAAACCACCACACCCTCATCTGTGCCCCCTGACACCATTTTCCACCACACGATCAACATGTCTGCTGCAATGTTCCTTGATGCTTTCAGACGCTTTTGAACACTCACGCGCTGTCACCCTCAGCTGGAACTAAAGCAGACCTCGCTCTGCTGCGTCTCGCTCCATTTTAACTGATAACATCTGTTTTTGGTGATGCACATGGTTGCACCAGTTCTCTCCAGCATGTGTGTGTGTGTGTGCGTGTGTTTGTGTTTTAGCGACTTTGCGGTTGCCCCCTCAGTGAGACGCAGTCTGAGAGCTCATGGGAAATATGCACTAAAGGCAGCCAGCGACCTGAAGGAGGCAAGGGGAGGAAATGAATAAGAGATTTCTGATTATCTGAGTACAGGATGATTGCCGGCTTTAATTTGTTTGTAATTGTACATGCAGTTTCTAAACAGCGTGTGGAAAGGGAGGGATTTAGCTGCTGTTTGGGTTTTTTATGCTCCTCTTTTATATGATAAAATCTGAGTAGTTGATTACTCTCATCATCCAGAACAACAGGTGGGCTCCAATGTGTTGACTTTTGTAAAGATTGGTTCACCTCATTAAAACCTTGAAAGTGCTGCAGAATAAAACAATTAACTGTGATTTATCATGACACTGTCTTTCTGAGGCTAAACTTACAGTCATTATTACAAACCACAATTTCATTCAAAGGTGTAGTCAGCGATTCGGGAGAAAACGAGCAGAGAGGTTGTTGATAAATGAATTTAGACCCGCCTCTCCCTTCATACCTCACCCCTGGCTCCACTCCTGAAAGCTGATGGATGTGCATCGTCATGGAAATGGCTGTAGAAACTGCGTAGCTGGCCAACGTAGCTAAGGTGACCCCGACTTGTCAGACAACTCGACTGCCATCATTGATAACATCACGACAACAGTACATTCTGGCAGATTAGACAATAAGATGAATGCCTGACAGCTGTTACTGTTATGTGAAGCACCACAAAGCTACTGTTGCTTACCCATCCAGCAGAAAGACAGCGACATTCGCGTCTGTTTTCAGGTCTTTCAATTCGTGGGGTTCCCCTCACCGTTGGAAAGCAACACCAATGTTGACCCGGGTCTTCACTCTTTTATGGTCATAGCCCTCCTCTGACCTTTTTCTTTTGGGCTATTTTTCAGCCATTGCTACTGCACCTGTTGTATCTCTCTTACGCTAACTGCACACGCTACACAACCTACTATGTGGCTTTTATAACTGTGTAGTGGTAGTTTTTGCAAAGATGAACATTTATGTAACTTCACAGCTATAACTCTTAACAGTGTTTAAAGTAGATAATGTGTTTATTCTCCCTGTAGATTACCCTGTTTGTATTCTTTGAGAGCTTCCTCAAAGAGCCTTTTCTGCCAAATCTAAGAGTAGCCATTTGGGATAAGTGGTCATTTCCTTTCTGTTGGAGTCATTGGCTGAATGTCATTACTGTAATCCTTTTACATCCACTCCATTTATTCCTAACCTCTACCACAAAGGCTGATAGGATATAAGTTAGGGATAAATCAAACAAACCAAGGCTTTGTTTTAATGTAAAATAAAACCCTGCTCTCAATCTTTAACACAGCATGACTCGATCTTAGTGATACCTGGCTGTAAAAAAGGGCTAACACTAAGTCCTGGTACTGTAATTACTTTTATGACGTATCCTCGGGACCCTCTCGCAGCAGCTCTGCGTGCCCCTCACAGGCTCAGGAGATGTTTGAACCCTCAGGGGGGCTGGCAAGACGCCAGTGGGTTTCCTTTCAGATGTTTGTTGTTGGCTGAATTTCAGGCTGTCCGCTTGCTTTGTGTCTTTTATGAAGGCTAATAATGCCGTTGCTCTGAGGTGCAGTGAAATTTGTAGGTCATATTTGGCCTGTCGTCAGAATAAAAGCTGTGAAAGGAGAATTTAAAAGAAAGTTGATGGATGTGTATGGCAAGATGGAGAGGGAGTGTATTTTATTAACAACTTTATAAAACATTGTATATACAGTATGTAGGAGGTTGTACAGCAGCATTCTGAGCCAACAATTTATATGTTGGGTGTCCAAACTATGGCCTGGCCCTCAGCAAAATCAAAAATTTGCCCCACATTAAAAGATGAAGCTTGACTAATGAATAAAGTCAAATATATGTTGCATTCATTAGCAACTGAAATCATGATCATTTGCTGCTCTGCTGTCCACTTTACCAGATAATGCAGCACTAACACTTAAAAGTTTGGCATTTTGCTCTTGTTTTGTGTTTGAATGTTGAGATGAAGATGAGTTGTCATTGTATAAAGACTAAAATAGTTAGTGATTAATATGTCAGGATAAATATGAAAAATTCGATGATGCAGTGGTTGTCAAAATGCTCAAGGCACACCACATTTAAACCAAAATCTCTAGGCCGTCCATGGCCATTTTCACTAATGTCAAAGAAACTTTGACTAACAACTGCATTACTTCTATTATACATCCATCCATAATCTATACTTAACCTTTTCGAGGTCACAGGGGGCTGTTGGGCAACACCCTACACCCTGAACTGGTTGCCAGCTCATATTCATACCTAAGGGCAATTTGTAGTAACCAGTCATCCTCATGAGCATGTTTTTGGTCTGTGGGAGGAAGCCGGAATGTCCAGAGAGAACCCACGCATGCACAGGGAGAACATGCAAACTCTACATTGAACCAGCGACCTTCTTGCTGTGAGGCACATGTTCCGTGCCACTACTCATAATATACTTATTCTAAAAGTTATCAAAATGATGGATTTAAAATTGAAATGAATGATTGAGCAACACATCATCAAACTTGACAGGGATTTTTATACTACCTCATGTCAACTGCAAAGGACAGGGATCCTTTGAATGTTTTATATGGTTTTAACATTATGTGGGAAGTTGTGAATAATTGGCAATGTACTACATTATTTGCCTCTTCCTATCTCTGTCACTCTTTATTAATGCAAACATACACACATACATATATACATATATAGTAGTGTGTGTATAAATCTGTTTTAAATGCTCTGTAGATGCACCACTAAAGCATTTAACTGTTCTTGCATGAGGTATAATGAATCATGTATCATGTCATAGTCACTTATGCTTTTCTGATATTAACTGTGCTTTTGGTTACTTGCATTTATAAACCATATATTATGTTAACCAGTTATGAAATAGTTGAAAGTAGTTGTTTGGATCATTTGGATGAATCTCAGCCCTTAAGTTATTCTTAACTAATGAATTAATAATATACTGGAAGATCATTGAGAGCACTTTTTTCTATCATTTATGGGTGAGTTATTGTCAAAAATGTGGAAAACTATTCTATCTCGCACTCTTAATATATCCTGGAAAAAAGTTGCTGGATCCATATCAGGATTCAGATCATCACCAGAATCTTATCACTTCTCCCTCGTGCCATGACCAACATTTCCTGAAAATATCATGTATCTATCTCAAATATCTGTTGAGAACTTAATTAGGTTATTGGCAAAAAAATGTGGACAACTGTCCTTTTGCACAATGTAAACAAAGCCCTGAAAAAAATCTTGGAGCTGCACCCAGATTTTGATCTCCACCATAATCATTAGCCTCCTTCACTCTTGTGCCATAACGAAGAGTTGAATTATCTTTCTGAAAGACAAATAGACAAATGCTGACAAATACATAATCTTCTTGGCAGAGATGATCACAGCGTCATTTGTAATGATTATTAAAAAAACATTATTGCTTTACAGATGATTAGTGAAGTGCTTCCTGATGCTTTACTGATACTTGAGAGTGTTGAGTTACTATGAGGTGATTTCCAGCTCTCAGTTGGATTATAAGGCTTGTTTTGTCATTGTGCTCTGAGGAAATTGGATGGCCATACACAGAAGAAAAACTCAAACTAAAAATCTACAGACTTGTCAATGCCTATGTTTATCTTGCTCTCTCTAAGGGATGACCCTACGACCAGAGAGGCCTGCATCAGTCCCAGATCCAACCCAGACCAGACCCAGAATCCCAGAAATCCACATCCCTCTAATCATCGCCTCACCGCCGCGGCCCAGAGTGCCGCAAAGACCGGGCCAGCGAGTACAGACCAACACGCACACCATCAGAACCTCTCCACCCAGCCAGCCATCCAGTCCCCAGCAGCCAGGGCAGCACACCCTCCCACTGGTTCCTGTCAGGCCTGTGGTGGAGACAGGCGAGGCTGGACCGCCGGGCTACGTGCGCAGGGTGACTAAGCGCAGAGGGTCTGAGGATTCGACCAGCATGCCGGTTAAAGGATTTGCTGGAGCACCAGGTTAGAGAAGCTTGTGGTGACTTTATGTTTTGTGTTTTTGTGTTTTTTTGTTTATTGTGTTTTTCACTTACATTTTCATTTAGTTTTACTTTTTTACACGAGAGTGTTTACATCATCACTTCAACTTGAATACAAAATAGTGATTTTAAAAAAGCATACTCGTAAAGACAATATGTAATAGTATCAGCAAAAACAACCAAAAATATACAAAATATGTTTGAAGAAAAAATCAGCAAAGTGACATGGAGGTTCCCTCCTGTGGAAATGTGCGCAGCATCACCCTGATCACAAATCACTTCCCTAGTCAGTGGTGCCATCCATTTTTACCTCCGCCAAGGAGGTTATATTATTGCAGGTGTCTGTTTGTTTTTATGTTTGTATGTTTGTTTGTTTCTCTGTTAGCAACATAACTGTAAAAGTTATGGATGGATTTCGGTGAAATTTTCTGTAAAAGTCCGGATTGACACAAGGAACAAATGATTAGATTTTGGGAGTGATTCTAATCAGTGTAAAACCGCCATGACCAAAAATTTGATTTTTGTGAATAACTACTGAACTAAAATAGATTTCACTATGAATCCAACTGCTTATGGTATGTCTTTATGGTCAAGGTATCTAAATAGTTAGATGAAATAAAGGTAGGACTAATATTTCAGGTAAAAATCCCAGTATGGGTGAGGACTGTGGCGCTGGTGTGGTCTGTGCTCTCTGAGTGCTTTTCTAGTTTTTTTAAATATTTTATCCATTTCTCCCATTTTTATTGGAATTTCCCCTCCCTTTCCCTAAGTATGTGTGTCAATCTTTCCATGTCAAATATTTCCTCCTCTGTTCTCAAGCATTGCTCCTTTGTAGGTGCGTCAGCTTTAGTTTTTCTGCTGGCTGCTAGTGCGCCTTTAGTGTCTTCCTCAGTCAGATTCCCCAGATATAATACCCAGCCTGTCTTAGGTACCTCATAATCTAATACATCTTTTAGTACTCTCCACACTCCTTCCCAATTATTCATTCAGCTTGTGGCACTTCCAGAATATGTACCTATGATCTGCCCCCTTCTGTTCACATAATCTCCAACACATCTTCTGTTCTGGCACAGACCCCCCTTTTGTCTCCTGAGTTATGAGGAATCGAATGATGTTTTTCCAATTGAACTCCTGCAACCTGTTTTTTTAACCTATAAATCTACTCTATCTGTAGCCATATAAATAAAAAAAACAGCAAACAGCTTTTTTGCTCCATTAAGACATCAAATAAATAACTTATTAAAGATTCATAGTAAACAGAACAGTACAGTGCAGTACAATGATAAACAGTTATTTTACAGATCTGGACTGCTAGAAGGACAGTCGAGTACCCGTAATCTTCTACTACGAAGCCATGCTGTTGTTACATTAGAGTGTGGCTTGACATTCTCATGCTAAAACAAGCAGAGACGTCAGATAAAGCTGCGTGAATGGCAACTACATAATATCTGTATTTCAGCATTAATGCTGCCTTCACAGATGTGCAGGTTCCCCACTAACACACCCCTAAACCATCACAGATGCTGGCTTTTGAACTTTGCCCTGATAACAGTCTGGATGGTCCTTTTCCCTCTTTAGCCTGGAGGAGACAATGTCGATGATTTACAAAAATGACTTAAAATGTGTGCTCGTCGGACCACAGCACACCTATCCACTTTGGGCTCTAATTTCGTAGACCAGGTGCAGGTGCAGCGCAACGCACCTGCCCTGCGCTGCCTCTGCGCCGCGCCGACAGGGTGTATCCGGCGCACTTTGCAAGTTTCTTGCAGTGCACAGAGAGGCGCACTCCAAGCGCAGAGAGGCACATCCACGCCTCCATCCCTGCCCCTCCACGCAAGTGCGCTGGACGAATTTCAGCGCGGGGTGCGCCAGGCTCTGCGCCACCCTGCGCTGCACCACAAAATTAGGGCCCTTTGTGTCAGTCCATCTCGGATGAGCTCTGGCCAAATGAGGCTAACAGTATTGGTGTTGTTGATATATGAATTTTACTTTGCATGGTAGAGTTTTGACTTGCACGTCTAGATGTGGCAACATCAGCCCAGTTGCCTCGTTTGTGAATCTTCAAGACAACGATGACCTGAATGGGAATCTACAGAGACTGAGCAACAAACTTTGTTCACTGAGAATGGTTTTCTAAAGTGTGTCGATTCAGTGTTGCCTAGAGGGTCAAAGGTCATTCAGTATTGGGTGTCAGCCTTGCTGCTGGGATTGCTGTGGTTTCTCTGAATCTTTTGACTGTGTTATGGACTGTAGATGATGAAATTCCAAAATTCCATGTGCTCTCTACGCACAGACTCTTCCTGTAATGTATCTGAATAAACCCTGGAACTGCACTCTGTCATCATCCATCATCACCACAATGACAAGACAGGAAAATTTAAAGACACGCTGTCATGAGTCTGGCACTGCAGAGAGTCAGGCTGAGCCAGCATTACCACATGTGTGTGATTTAATTTATGAATGTCATGTTTTCAACGGGGCTGCTGTCACTTCATTACATAAGTCATACTCATGTTTACAGTCAGGATCTCTTATGATCTCTTCAGTGCTCACTTAACCAAGAACAGGTTGAATTAGCTCTTTAATTTTTTATGTTATGCACAATATGGAAGGCTGAACTTTGATAGTATGTATAAGAAAATGGATGAAAGAGCAGTGAAGTAACCTGACTACATTTAATGTGGTTTTGGAATAGTTCAGAAAAAAAATCAGACACCTCTTTTTAGTTATCCCGTGTTGGGATAGGCAAACAAGAATGCATGGTAAAAGGTGAATGCATTTGAGCTTGTCTTGCCTTCCTGATGACAGAGGGTTTGCACATGACATTACAATCAGTGCAAGAGAGTGGGATTCCAGGCAGGCACTGAGTGGCAAAAACTGAGCACCACATACTGACTATAATAGTAAGGGGGAGTAAGTAGTAGTTGTCACATCAGGTTTATAAAGATAGCACAGCCATGATGTTTCAGTAACTGCTAGCATATCACTGAGCAAACATGCATTCAGGCAATATTATATGATAAATCTTCTTACCTACATACTTTTTTGTCTGGCACAAGCCTCCTATCCCCATTATTTTAGGACTTTCATTCTTTTTCATAAGACACTGCAATTTGTCACCTTCCATGCTGGTGAGTGAGTTTTATAAGCTGTTAACCAAATTAAAGTACAAAAGCAGACTTTTTGTCTGGACAATACAATATTCATTCAATCAGAGCATGTTTTCATTTCCTGAAAATATGCAATTTCAGAGATAGTAGGTTTGCTTCTGACTGGATCAAACACAGCACTGCATGGCTTGCCCCCACTTACATTCTTGACCTCTTTGCTCCCTTTTCCCCTCAGATCATCTAACCTTGGCTATCCATCTATCAAACATACTTACTGCTAAACTAAACGCAATCAGGCTTTTGCCTTATTGCGTGCCTATCCCCCGGCATATGTGCTCTTTTTTTTTAAATTGTCTTATTATGTTGCTCATGTGCTGAGCTGTTTTTTTCTGATCTGACACTGTGCTCTGTAGGGCATAGTGTGCCTCTTTTTCTCCTCCTCTCTCCCCTCTGTCTCCCTATTCCTATCTGAGAAAAAGAGGCACTGCCGCTGGCGACCCAACGGTCTTCCAGATCCTGTCCCCCCATGCATGTGACTGTCTTTGTATGTTGTTGGACGGGTTGTACTTGCTCTGTACTTGTGACATATGCAATGACAATAAAGGCACTTCATATATTCCTTCATATTCATAATAGCCCCACCCTCCGGAATAGAGTCGTGCAATATCTTTAGAAAGCTTAAAAAATCTCATGCACACCTTTGTGTAACTTCTAATGCCTTGTGTCTGCTTGTTTGAGTTGTTTTGTGTCTGAATTTGTTTTATTAATCTATAAAAAGTGATAGAGTTTTACATACATATTTTCATATTAATAAACAACACAATTTGAAGATCATATTTAATCCTGTTGTGGTTGTGTTGCCTTAAATGGCCCAGATTTTGATATTTTGTAAATGTACTTCAAGCTTTATTGACCCTTAACTTCAGGTCTTACCTATGGTACATTTAGCTCAGAATATGAAGCCATATTCTTTTGTTTATGTATTTGAAGCTGTTTTGACCTTTACTCTCTGGCCCTTACTAAAGTTACATTTATAGTATGACACTCTTCTGTTCTGATCTCTGGCTAAAAGTCTCGCTTATATTCCAGCCTACACATATTATCACATACTATCACACATTACCCAATGCTTTGCATCTGCTGGTGCATTTGTTTGAGCCATATTTTCAACATTTGTCTGTGGTGTCTTAATTTTCTTTGTTCACTCAGACCGACGTCACACATGACACAATCATAGGACATCCCCTTTGTATTTTAACACCAATAGTTATGTTAATCATGTCCTGATGAAGACTCAATGCACTGACATGACCTTTCCCTGCTAATATAAAGGAATTTTAACCACACTTCACATGATTTCACATGAGTTTTTCAACTGGCCCAGATTCTTTTTTCGTGTCCCGGCATCCTGACGTGGCTAGATCAGAATCAAACTAAAAAAGATCCCTAAACACCCCAATTGTGCAGTCTAGATTATAAGCTGTGATCTTTAAATGTGTACTTTCTCTGAGAAACTATCCCATGATGCTTTGTGTTAACGATCACATAGAAAACAGCAAAGCAGTGTCCAACAGGGGTATTTACTGTTATCCTCACATGATGATAAAAACATGATGTGTTTGTCATCTTTCTTTCACAGGCTATCCTCCCCTGCAGCCTGCGTCTTTCAGGCCTCAATCAGCGAGACGCCAAGGTACTGTAACAGTTCATCATCTACTGTGTCTGCAGGCTCTGCCAGCCTACTACAGCAGTGTAAAAAAAACTGGAAAAGCTGTGAATAATTTGTAGCTTGGGAGTGTGTGGGAGTGGGAACTGGATGTGTTTAGTTTAAAAAGGTGTGGGTGGGTTGTGGAAGGTTTTAAACTCGTCTGCAGGCGCTTCATAGAAAGTTTTTACCCTGGTACATTTGATAATGATCAAGAAAATCGCATTACTGGAGGAGATAATTGCTGTATTCCCTAGAAGAAAATCTATTATTTTCCTCAGCTACTCTGCAGAAAATCCCACTAACACCTGTTTTAATGAATCCTGTGAAATTATTTAATTTGAAACACAGAGCAAAATATTCATTCAGAAGAAATCTATAAATATAAAGGTGTGACCCTCAGTGCAGACAGCTGTGACTACAATTAACACTCTCTATATTTGTACCCTGTAGCTCCCCTGGCAGCAAAGGTACCATGGAACCTGCTGTATCAAACTCCTGTTGAAACACCAGGTACAATACAGTTTCAGCTCTTCATTGTCATTACTACAATAATAAAGGAAACACTCTTTGTTACCTTATCTGTAAAGAAGTTACTGTCATTTCCCTGTTATTGATTATCTTGAAGCTCTAATTCATGTACATTCATTTTCTTCTTTCCAGTTTCAGTCGACAACAGTGCCTTTGCAGATCCTTTCTCCTTCTCTGCTGGTCTCACACATCAACCGCTCTCTGGAGAGTTTGGTGTTATTCGCTTTAACAGAGTTCTAGTAAATGATGGTGGACACTACAATCCACACACAGGTAAACAACAGCAGCTACAACAACATAGATCTAATATGAATTTTCACCTTGATAATTAAAACAATTTTGCTGATATATGGAGAAAATAAGAAGAGATATCCGAGGTATACAGCCAACAAGGGTCCCAAATCTAAAATTACCAGTCTGGCACGCTTGTGGCACACTGGATCATAAATTCAGAATTAACTGATATTACATTTTCTGAAAGAAACAAAAGCTACTTGTGCCATAATGAAAGTTTAAGCGCTCAGTGTAGAGACCCCTAACCCAACTAGCATCTACATCCATACCACAAGTCTATGGGGTCATCAGGCAGGGACCTTCTGCATTAAGGTGTTTCAACCAACTAGCCAACACGACACCTCTAAGGCTACGTTTACATGGAAATTCCTGACTTAAAGACGCAAAGATTTGTCCTTTGCGTTTTAGAATTCTTCTGCATTCAGATGATGACGCTCGGAGATGAGTTAATCCACTGTAGGATGCATGCCGGTTCAGTAGATGGCGGTGTAGGTCAGCAGAGAGGCAGCGCTGCCACAACACACGAACGAAGAAGGAAAAACTTTCACAAACAACAATGGTGAATAGACGCACAGAGACGCAGGAGTTTCTTTTCTGGACAACACATCAGTTTGGACAACAAATCTGTCTGGATAGTTTTGTCTGGATAACAAACCGAGCACGGGAAGAGGCTCACACGTTACTCAGCAGACGGCCGAAGCTGTTGTTGTTCCTGGTATGCGCGCGCAGCCTTCATCTGAAAGAGTACTGCGCATGCAGTGACGTCAGCGTTTCACCCTGAAACGCTCTGATACGGGTTTACACGGAGCTAAATGGAGAGCGGATTCAAATCTTTCCACTCTGGAGCCTGTTTTCGAAAGTTTCCATTTTCAACGAGTTTCCATGTAGACGCAAGGCCAAAACGCAATGAAAACTTATCGGATTTGACCATTTTTGGCGCCATGTAAACGCGGCCCAAGAGGCTGGTCAGTGACCTCTAGCTAGAGCAGCTCTCGTTTGCGCTAACTCTCACCATCCACCATGTTAGTACAAACTTTCTACTTCATACAACCTGCCTAGCATAGTAACCTCCTTTCTCTGAAAGTATTTTTGGGGATTTTCTGCCTTTATTTGAAATGGTAAGTGAGTTAGTGGACAGGCTTGTGAAAGGGGGTGAAAAAGAGCAGGGGAGGACGCTTTACAAGTAGGCCTCAGAATCAAACCAGCAATAGCAAACAGTATGAGGGTGCCTGGTTTGATACTACTCTACAAAACCAGCACCCTGGCATAGTCACCTTAAGGAGACCCAGGCTCAGTACATGCGAGCTCTAGGTAGTGGCAGTGTCGATGCTGTTAACTCCCCCACATGGCTTCTTCCAGGCTGGCCCTCAAAAACACTACATAGCCTGTTGTGATGGGACTCAGTGAAGAAAGACTTTGTCCTTTTAGTCTTTCTTGTTAAGAGTAGCCAGAACATATAATTATTAAAACATGTTTGTTTTGAAGGCTGTTATATCACAAGCATGATTTATTAGTATGTTTGTGGTGTTAAAATATAAAACTTTTGAACAAAGAAAAACCCTGCCTATTGCAGAGACAGGTGTGAAGTAAAGGAATAACTCCAGCACCAATATTGACCGTTCAGACAGTATGCAGGGGTTTTCTTTTAAATTCTTGTTGATTAAAAAACTTGGTTCAAAAATGATATGATTCCTTTGTTTTGATTTCTTATTGAAGGAATCAAACCAGGATCATTTGATGCCAATAACGCTGAGATGGCCAACAGAGTAATAGCTCACAGATGAAACTGCCTCTGTCAGTCTGCTGATGTCTCTTACACAATATCATGATTATTAGTATAATAATGATTGAAAGGTGCATAATCTCACCATGGCTCGGGTCAATTCGGTGACTAAAGAGCAATTTTAAAGGGAAAGCGAAACAACCTAAAGAACCTTAACCAATTTCAGTTTTGATCATGAGTTGGCTCACCATTGTCTGCTTACAGAGAATCTAGATTTTAGATTTATTGGTCCCCAGGGGGGAAATTCATTTCCACTAACAATACATTACAAAGGAACAACATTGCACCTCACAGACAGCAACAACAACGGACATCATACAAGATAACTTCACACATTTACTCCACAGATAACACATAAAACACGAGAGACATAGGGTACAGTCAGTGCTGTCGCAGCAGAGCTTGCACCATCTTGCAACTACATAGGTGTTCTGAGAGTAAGGTTGTCCTCAACAAATTTTAAAATGCTCCAAACTGTGCTTGTTGGTCTTGCAGGTACTGCAGTTGGGCTACACCAGATTTATCCATCTATCAATTCTCTATACCACATGTCCGTTTCAGGGTCATGTCGGCTGAAGCATATCCCATGCAGCACTGGGTGAGAGGCAGGGTACAGCCTTGGCTGGTCACCAGCCAATCTCAAAGCTCACATAGAGGCAAAGACAATCATTCAAACACACTTTAACATCAATGAGCCATTTAGTGTTAACAATCAATTACTTTTGGTCTGTGAAAGGAAAGCAGAGAATATCGATTCAAGCATGGAGAGAGCATGCAAACTCCACAAAGAGAGACCCCAACTGACTCAAGGAGTTAAACCTGCAACCTTCTTGCTGTGAGGCACAAGCACCTACTGCTGCATAACCTTGCAGGCCCCATGAGAGGCCGTTTAGAATTTTATTCCCACCTTAAATGATCATAAAACAGGTACAAGTTTCACCTTACATGTTAATTTCCTGTAATTGATGTTGTCTGATCAGAAGAATCCCCGTCAAAGTTTAACTGACGATGTATTAACTGGAGACTTTTCATTAAATACCCCACAGTACACTGCTTGGTTCTTGATTTGAAGAAAATATCCCTGCTTAAAATGCATGAAAGGTACCAAGAGAGAATTTGCAGAACCAAAATTTTTTTTAAGCAGGTATGAAAACAGCAAAACAAACTGAATTCTGTCAATAAAAACGTAAGAAGGTGTTAAGTACTTTGATCCACATGGTCTTGTGAGTAGGTTTTGGTGGGCCTCAGATAATTTGGGGTTTCAAAATGGGCTTAGATACACGGATTTTTGGGGAAAGCTGGTCTGAGTTTTGCAAAAACGCTGACAACTTTAGAGAAACTAAACACATAAATATTCCCCATTTATGGTAACTGACCTCTTTTTAACAGTATATAAATCTAGCATTATAATAAGTATGGGCTTGTTTAAGTATGGGTGATAATTCATACTTTTTATACCAATGCAATAAGAGATTGATCCAATTTGTTCGTTTATTGTTTTTCTTATTGAGTCTTGTGGTAAAGAACAGGCTTTTGCTGATTTCCTGTGAAAATAATGTCAGACACATGGCACTGTTGACATTAAATGCTATGCTGTGTTGACGAATTTTTCAGCATGTTGGTGTAGCTGTAGATAAATAGTTCTTACTTGGATGTAATCTTGCTCTTATATTTAGTGTGTTATTATATGTAAGATATCATTTATTAAATTTAGCACTTTTAACAAACCAGTGATCATAAAGGACTGTAAAGATAGGGAGTAATATATTGTTGAACAAATGAAAATACACTACGTTATAGATCCAAGCACCGTTTCTCTATCTCACCTCTTCAGGGATCTTCACCGTACCTCTGGACGGCCGTTATCTGATTTCAGGACTTCTGACAGCGAAGCAGGGTGACCAAGTCCAAGCGGTCCTGTCTGTGTCTAACCGCAGTGTGCAGAGGCTGCGGAGCTCGGCGGGGCCTGCGACCGGTCATCACGGGGGCTCAGCTGCCGGTAACTGCGGCTGTGGGGGCTCCGTGTCCTTCAGTGTGATCCTGCCCTTGAGCAAAGGAGACCGAGTGGGCCTGCTGAGGACTGGGGGCCAGCTGGCCACCAACGAGGCCAGGGAGATCCTTTCCACCCTCAGTGCCATCTTCCTGTATGCACCGCAGGCCAAACGATAGCTAAGAAAGAGCGACTGAGAGAGACTGGTTTGATCTTTGAGAGATGGACTGGAGGAAAAAAATTAGACGTTAGTCACTGATTTGCTGTGATGCAGCTATTTCACCATGCAGGGCTTCTGTGTGAAGATTCTCAGTTATTAAAACAACTTACATTGAAATGTGTTAGCCTTGTGCTGAATACACCAGAGGCCCATTTTAATAAAGAGGTTGAACAAACTCTGAGGGTAGCCCTGAACTCTGAGTTTATTTACCCTCAGATTGGAAATACTGAGCTTTTGGTTCCAGAAGTCCGATCATCACTGAGTAGGTTCGCTCAGAGTTCGGCATAAGCACCACTAATTTAAAAAAGACAAACAGATGGAGGTCTGGCACAAGAATTCCCTATTTCAATAGATTTGAGGTCCACATACTTAAACCCCTATCAGCCTAGATATCCTTGTGCAGACAAATGGAAAATTAACATGCTTCTGAGAGCAAGGCTGCAATGGCCAGGAAGTTACACCAAGGTCAGACTACACAAGTTTGCTCTTCTGTTTTGGTGGTCACGAGGTTAACTAGGGGTCACAACGCCATACAATCTTGAAGTGAATCGACTCACAGGCATAAAAGACTGTACGATGGTATCCGACTACACTAATGACCGATGTAATGACACTGAGAGAAGGAGGGGCTACAGCAAAATCCTCAAAAAAAAAAAAAAAAAGGCACAATATAGAAAAATCCCCCCCAGATAGATTTAGACTGAGGCCGTTTTTTTTATCCAGGCTGCAAAGATTCTTGTTCAGGCTGTAATAACCAATACTGAATACTGTGATCATTATAACTACATTTGTATGTAGGAGTTGGTTTGAAAAACAGCCATTAAGTTGGATGGCACACTAGACCTTCGCTAACAGCAGTTAGCACAAGCATTGCTGTTTCTTGATAATGTTTCTCTACTTTAATCTGTCATTGCAGCTCCTCCACAATGCATCATAAAGGCAGATGTGTTTTCTGAGATTGTTAAACTTTTCTTTTGTCTTGTAATTTAATCTCAGAGCAACATCTTCATTCCTCTTTTGTTTTGCTGTTTGGTTTGTTTACACAGTGACTCACACAAGCTCTCTGTGCTCACTGATCAGTGTTTCTGACGTGATGGAACAAACTGAAGGAGGCAAAACAAAGAACATGCTAGACTTTTTGTCAGAGAGTAATGAGGCATCCCAGATGGAGAGAAGGCAGTTGGGGGAAATTCAGGGTAAAGTCTGGAGGTAAAACTTTGCATTTTTCAGACATACGTACGTGTTATCACCAGAGTATAGGACACTTTCCAGGACTTTTCTGCATGTGTTCTTAAGGTTTATGAAACACTTCACATGATGAAACCACTGACTTTTTGGGCCACAGAAAACAAAAATAAAATACAGGATCATAGTTGTGATATTACAAGGTTGTAAATTTTGTCCTTAATTTAAGTTCATGGTTTTAGGTTTTATTTTGAATGTTAATGTACAAATAATCAAATATCAGTCTTGTATTTTTCAAGCCTCTGTTCAAATAATCTGCACAGAGTGACTATGTTCTGTCAGGATCAAAATGACTCCCAAGACTCTGATGTCTTAAGTTTTAGCTAATGACCACCTGCTAAGCATTCAAACTGTTATTCCAAATGAAATGAGCCATTTTGATGAAACCATTTTACAAAATGGTCCTGAAACTCATTGCCTTTTGACATCTTCAGTTATTAGATCTTCTAAAAGTGTAATTCTGATCTTGTAAATTGATGAATTTTATATCATAAAATTAAACATTTATTCAGAAATCTCAGATTTTTCTTTATACATAGAACTGAAACACTGTAATAGGACAGAAAAATACAGTTTGACTGTAGTACATTTATTATTATTTTTTAAATATCACAGGAAAACTGATAAAGTTGCCTAAACCTTAAAGGTTTTTTTATGCATATGCAATCAAGCAGTAAAAAAGTAGAATTGTGTACAAAAAGGCCAATAAGACCGTATTTTAAACAGGAAATGATTGGGCTGATGGTAAAAGCCTACTTTAATTATGTTTGGCATATTACACAAAGTAAACAAGAATCTGGGGCCATTTCAGTGTACATAGATTAATCTCCAACATAATGCTAGTTACTCATAAATATATTTCCCATCAAGTTTCTTTAAAAGCCACAATTAACTAATTATGTCCTGATGTTAATGTACTTCCTTGAGTGAAAATGAATCAATTTCATCCATCCGCTCCTCCAGAGGAAACATGCAATATTAGAAAAGAAGGATGTGCTGTGTAGCTTGTGTTAGAACTTTATTTAAAGCATACTCCAAAAAATATGGAATGGCACTCATGATGTGGACTGAACTAACGGTTAAATCAACCAAGCTTTGTATCTGTGTGAGGAAGGGGCCGCCTTTAGTTTGCTCTTTATTTACTCAGATTTAAGTAACCATCCTCTTTAAAAGTCAAGTTAAAAGTCAAGAGCTGTGGTTATTTTAGGGTTAACAGATTCAGAGTTTGCTCCAAACCTGCTTTCTGAAACAGGCCTCTGAATGCAAGAAGCACGATTTCTTTCTAATATATTTGACTTCATGTTGCCTTTTGTACCTTCTGTGTATGTCTTGTAAATACATGTGTTTGTAAATTAACATTAAAGGTCATTAAGTGTGATCATAACTCTAACAGATTCGGTTCATGGAGTTTGGGACATAACAGCCCGATGGGGAGAAAAAAGCAGCAAATCATCCGTCACAGTATGAGCTCACTTCTTCATGTTGTGTAATCAGTACTGTAGACAGAGAGAATGATTAATAATAAACTCATGTGGAAAAACAGGAGGTTGAGCAACACAACAACCTTTAATAAGGTTACAAACTTGGCTTCATTTAGAGAGTAGTCATTGAAATCAGGGCTGGGAAATATGCTTGGATTTTAAAATATATACATTTTATTTTAGAATGACATTGGATAAGGTCTGCTTGATTATTGCAAAAATCACACTCGTAATTATCTGGATCATTATTTAGCTCACAAATATTAACGTGATTGTTTCTTGCCTGCATCATCTGAGAGCATTCACTTCTGAAAATTAAACACTCTTAGCACTAACATTCTGAATACTTAAAAAGTAACAGAGCAAATGGATCCTTACAATTTGTGCCTCATATAAGGCTTTCCAATTAAATATATTACTATACCAACTGGCATTGTTAAAGGTAAGAAATAATTCAACATAACTTATCTTAACTTTACTTGGGGAGTCTATGTTGACAGTATGAAATCTAAATGAAATGAGCATTATAACAATAATTTCATATCAAATACAATATTTATTGTTGTAACAATGCACTTTGGCTGCTACCCATTTAGTAACTGCATGCCAACCTTTTATTTTTTTGATAGTTATGAGCTTTTCTGACTTATTGGCAACAGTTAAAAGTACTCCACGCCATACATACAGTAATGAACTGCTTGTAGTTATCATAAATTGCAGGCATGCTTCAACACAGTTTCTGAATTTTACAGGAAGTGCTGGCATAATTTCAGTATCATGAGTTTATAGATTTTCCCCTTCTTGATGTACTTTGTTACAAATGTTTTAATCTTTTATTTTTAATGATCAGCGCAAAAACCTTGTGACTGTCAGTCAAGTTTCAAATAAATAAGAGTAGAGGGAGAGAGAAATGCTTTAATAAATTAAAAAGGAAAACGAACGTTTAAAATATTTGAAGTAAACAATTTTACTCTTCATACATCATCTGTCATTAAATGATCATCCATCCATTTTCTATCCCTAAGCTGGTCACCAGTCAATCACAGGCCAACATCAAGGGTCCACAAACTAATTACTCACACCTACGAGCAATTTAGAGTCAGCATAAACCTAACAAGCATTTTTTAGGTTTGTGAGGGGAAACCAGTCCCTGGAGAAACCCATAAATAAACACACTCCACATGGGAAGGCTCAACCAAATCTAAGGGTTAAACCAGCACCCTTCTTTCTGTGAGGCATTAGCCTTACCTTACAAACCATGGAGCTCATCAGTTTATTATCAGTTACTTATTTTTCAGGAAACATAGTAGCTAGCGATAATATTAAAGATATCAACTCCTGTTAAGTTCTGTGCTTAGCATAGTTACATATTAAAGTCGCTACTAGCTAAGTCGTTTTTTAGCTAGTTTAGCTACTAGCTAAAAGGATCAACAAAATGTGGAGGATTTGAGGAAAAGAGTGAGCGGTACTGTCAACAACTGATTATATTTATTTCAAGTAAGTGTTTGTAAAAGATGTAAAGAATACTGTCAGTCTTTTTGAAGTATGTTCTAAACATGACTAAATTTGACAAAAAAAGAGAAAGTCCAAATTATAAAAATTCCTTCGAGAAATAATGAGTAATAGGTAAGGAAGCTACATTTTTTTTGAATATCTTGGAAGCTGGTTTGTATTTCGCTCCTGTCTGGTTCCTAATAAAGAGTTGATCGTTGTGAAAAACACAAGTCTTTAAAGAGGACATATCATGCTTGTTTCTCCTTTTCACTATGCCAGACTAGGATGCCTGTAAAGCATTTCTGCCCTCAGTACAAGTCGTTTAATTCCTTCATTGCCCCACAATAGCGTTCTCAAAATCCTCATTTTAGGCCATTATGAAGCGCTTGTTGAAACGCTTGGTCTCAAGGCTGACCTAAAGTTACCTTGCAATGTGACAGCCCATTGTGCTCTGATTGGTCAGTTCTGTCGGGGGTTGAGCCAGCTTGTCCTTCTTCTACTGTATTTTCCGGCAGGCTCAAAGCAGCGACCGCGTATTGAGTCCCCCTACAGGCCAGAGCTGGTAATGAGGGAATGTGAGCTCGGGAGCTTTATACCCCTGCTGCTGGATGTGTTCCTCGGTGAGGGTTTGGGGCTGACGGACATCACAGAGGAGGAAGTGTTTTATCAGATTACTCCAATAAAAAGAAAGGTACCTCGTGTCGTCATGACGTTTGAAATCTCGTGGACATCTCGCAATGACCTATTTTCAGAGGCATCAAATCTCGTTCTAGGATATCAGAAGAAATACAATATCTAATTTTTTGAAAATTAAGGGGGTGTAAGGTCTTGTTTTCAAATTCATTATATTATATGCAAGTATTAAATCATGCATCAGCATGATATGTCTCCTTTAAGGGATGGAAAGGAAATAGGCTACTGATAATATTTTAAGATGGCAATTCTTGATGATTAAAAAAAACTTGCTTTATCGGAGATCTTGAATTTCTAATGTGTTACCAACAGGATCAATATTGATTTTTAAAAAAGCATTTCAAAGTTCTGGCACTGTGACAAATGTTGCTTTTGTCGCTGAAAAAGTATCAATATATATGCAGCTGATATGGGATTTTTGGTCCACGTCATCCACCCCTAAAAGAAAGGCAAGGCTGGAAGTCATAGTCCCACTCGGGCCATTACGTAAAGTGGGTGTGGATGAAAAACAAATTTCCCCTCTCCTCACTCCTGAGACTGAGAAAATATTCCAACAGCACTCAGTAAGGAAGCAGCGGGAGTGTATTCGGCCTCAGGTTCCGCCTTAAAAAAAGAGAAAATACTGATTTCTATTCAGCCTCAGAGTGAGTTACTGCTCTTATAAATATTTAAGGTTTGTGTAATTCGATAGAAACAAACAGGATTTTGGATTTAAAGTGTAATAACCTCCTTCATGTACTGTTTTTAAAGGCAGCAGCAGGGTAAAAGTCAGTCCACTTGCCTGTGGTTACTGTTGAACTTCTTGACTCAAGAAAAACACACACAGTTGTTCAGTTAGAAACTTTATTTAATACAAATATGACCACAAGCCACAGTTTGTTAGCTTCATTAGGCCAGTATTTTTCTTCTTCATACAATATTTTTTGTTCTTTAAACACACTTTAAACCACATTTCTATACAAACCAAACACAGCATACACTTAAGGTTTTTTTCTGTTGGTCAGACACAATCAGATAGCAAGCATTACCTCCAAACAAAGAACACACAGAGATCCACAAAAGATCATACAGAAGAAATCAGAAAACAAAAAGGCATCAAAAACAGAACAATGTGATGATCAGCTGATCATTTTCCACAGCGGTCAAGCAAGGACAAACATTATTTACCACGTATCCTGGGATCATAGAGGATGAAGTGTGAGTCTTCCACACAAGATGCTTTTACTTTCATAGAAAGAATGGAATTCCTTTTAGTTAAATCAGAAGATATATCTATGAGACTTCACCACACTTTGTAAAGAACAAGCAACCAATCAGAGCAACACACAAATCTGAAAGAACCGGAAACATCTGAGCTACAGAGTGAAAAATGAACGCTTATGGAAGTGGCTACTAGGGCTGGGCATTATATTGAGTTTTTAAGATACATCGATGTATTTTCTAATGAGATATATTATGGTAGTATATTGAGAAGATTTATGCCAGTATTGATAAAATGAAAAAAAGATGCCAGACTTCATGCTTAGAGAAAAGATTGTTAACAGTAAGGATCACAAACAGTCATGTGCATATTTACAACTACATAATCAATTTTATTTGTTTGGGCCAAATACGGAAATATTTCATTTGTTTTATAAAGGAACATCTATATTACAAGTAATAATGAAACTTTATTGCTACCTTACAAAAACTGTAATACTAGTTACCCAATGTTGAATCAGTTTTTTTTGATTATCAAAATTGCTGACAAACTTTCCAAACCATGCTGAACCCTAGTAATAATGCATTTCAACAAAAAAGCCAAAATGAGGCTCATTCTTCCACCTTTATACGGTTGCGTGATCTTCGAGCAAGTTCACCTTGTATTGTTGTTACCTTTGTGACAACACAAAGACCTTGCCCCCCTAATCAGGCCTCAACATTCAAAGTTAAAGTGAAACATCACAGAGGAATAAATACTATGTCTTGCAAAAGCAAAAATTCAGTGACAAAATCCGAAAAAAAAAGGGAGTCCTGGTTAAGGCCACTGGTCCTTGTCAGTTCAACCCGTTTTTCCAAATGTTGTTCAAGATTTACCTTATTTGCATAATGAAGCTGACAATATTTATATAATGGTGTGGACCTATAGAGGACTGAGGTGGAACCTTTCACCTCCATAGCTCCACCCACTTTTCCAAATATTGCCAACACGGCCTGTGTCCACAGCCGGCGTCTTTTAAAACCAATGTAGCCTGCGCTCTCACCACTCAGCTCTCTGAGTGGAAAAACATCCTCAGTATCGCTGTGCTCCCTGCGCTGTCAGATGAAAACGGTTCAACTTTTGAGAGGGCGCCGTGCTTGTCAAAGTCGATTCTTGCTTAAATCAAAAAGGGGAGGGACTTCTTCTTGGTGGAGGTAAAAATGATCTGTCTCGTATTTACAAGGGAGTTTTTTCCTTATCATCAGCTTCTCTCTGTAATAGTACATGATTTCTTGATTTGTGATATTTCAGTGGATTCACATAAATACAGAGGTGTTAAAGTCGACTCCTGTTACCTGGCAACATTATGTGCCAGCAGGAAGAGCTCTGAAATAGACTGAGAGTACTTCCAACAAAGAACAAGCTTCCTATAGACATAGAACTATATGTGCATTTTAGACAGTGGTTTCCCTCTACTGTTTAAAATCTCACTGAAATTCATGTTCTCTTTACTTCTGGTACCACTGGTCCTAAAAAATAAAGATTTTTTTCACTTTGAAAACATGAAATTTCAGAAAAAAATTATATTGACACACAAAAATGTTGCCAATGTTTTTGTACAACCGAGACTAGGGGTGGGTAACCAGTGGCCAAGAACCACATCAGGCTCCCCCCCTCTCTCAATTTGTCTACCTCATTTCTGAATATCATTAAAATGAAAAAACAACAAAAAAAGCAATAAATTCTACATTTACATTAAATTGAGCAAAGCTATGAAGAAGAAATAAATTATTTCCATAATAACCAGTAATCACTGGCATATTTTTGACTCTTTGTCAGAAATGACTTGATAGAACTGATTGTTTCTGTAATGCTTTCATGAAGCAGTTTTTAATGAATTCAAATAAAATATATGCAAATTATACATACATATAAATAATCATCAAATTCTTGTTCTTTGAATTGAAAAGTTAACAATACTACTGCCATGATCGACTCTAGCCTTACATCAAAGTTCAGGAATGCATTAATGCAAGCCCAAAAACAGAAAAGCAAAAGATTTTTCTCCTTTCTTTAAACTAAAGGTCAATTTGATGGTCTTATTTAAAGTGTTGTTTAATTTGTGACACTTCTAGCTTAACCACATTTTCCCATTCTTGGCTGAGACAGCCAGAGGTTTGTCTCCAGAATTTGATCATTTAAAAAAGACAGAAATGAAAAAAACTGATTAACACTGGGTCCACGGGACTACTGTTCTGGTATACGACAGGTATTGACATCACTTGAACTTTAACAAAGAATATCAAACTGTATTATATTGTTATTGTGGCAAAGATTTGTAATTACTTCACAAAACAAAAACATAAACTGATCTGTATGTATTTTATTTGCATTTAGCAACAATACATCAAATCTGATTTTTTTCGTCCATATTTCCCAGCCCTAGTATCCAACCTTGTATATTGTGCTTTATTTAAATCAAGCTTTGTACATCTAGTCTCACTCTTTTCTGCATTTAAATCCTCACAAACACGGATGACTAGCATGCCGCTGTCACACGTGTGCAGGAGGTATGATCCATGAAAGTGGAGTGGCACATCCGCCCACATCTCTTCCTATTACACACACACACATAATGCCACTGGAGCACTTCAAAAAGCTTCCTGTTTACAGTCAAGTATTTCCTGTTTATCCCCAAACAAAACCTATTTGGCTCTTCCTCTGATCATCAGAGGCTCGGGATCAGTCTTTTATCGTCTCTCTCATTCACACATGCACACAAAGAGGCTAAGAGTTAGCTCTGTTAGCACCCAAAACAAACATGATTTAGCTTTTCACCCTTACAAACAGGAATTTAATAATCACTCCTATCATCATGATTCGGAATATTTCTCTGCCAGTTGTCACTCATACAACAAAGAGGTAACTCTAGAACTCCCCGTCCTGCTATAATTGCATACTTGGGTCTATAATCTATGAAGACCTTCGGTGAAGTGCATGTGGGTGAGAGGTGCTCTGAGCTGTGTCTCTGGGTGCAGCTTAGACGAAAAGTGCGTTGGAAAAAAGTCTTCATAAAGCCACTGAGGGAACATAAGCAAAGGGTGAGTGATTCTGTCACCCCACAACAGCAGCACTCAGTGATTAGGTATGCACGCACACACACGCATAAACAAACAGTTACATCACCCAAAAGTCATCTTATAGATGTCCTCGCAAGCAAGAATCCTTCATCTCTCTGTCCCTTACATCTGCTTGTTTATACTCTTCAAACTCAAGCGCCATAATTTCATTTACATTTCATTACATTTACACCCTTGTTTAATACTAAAGCTGCAGTTTCTGAGGTTTTCTAAGGAATGTGAGTGTACCTTACATGTTGAAATTCACTGCAAAACAAATGGATACGGATTACTGTGGATATAAGATTTGAAAGAAAAGATCTTACAAGGCCTACTATTACTGTTAAGTGCATGGTAAGCTGTGTCCACTCGCACAAAATACCAATTTGAAGGATTTCAACATTGCATCGGTGATAAATTAGTTTCTTTTTTCAGACAAGCAAAGGCATCACAATAGAAATCAATAACTTAACATATCAATTATCATAAATAATGACTGCGTTGTTAACAAAAACACACTTGATTCGCCAGAGCTTGAATAACAGAACAAACATATATAAAAATAACAGCAAGACAATATACTGAGAAGCTGCTTCATTTTAAGTCACATCGAAGTGTGGATCTTCTTCACATACTTGTTGGCAAAAGTTTCTCCCTGGTACAACCTTGGAATTTGAACAATACTGAGCATGACTCATTCGGTGTGGACGTCAAAAGCTCTCCGAGGGAAAGAAGGGATCATCTGAAATCTGTTCTGCTGGCGGCGGAGTAAGAGCCGCAGCAAAACTGGACAGCCTCGGCAGACTTTCCACCCCTCTGTTCATGCTGAAGGTGTTTCTGTGGGGTTCACTGCAGGTGGAGGACTAGCTTTTGACCGTTTTTCACTTTGCTTAGGAACAGAAAAAGCCTCCAAATTATCCATGATACCCACATCTACGTAAAGACTGCAGCCACAAAACTGTGATGAAATCTAAGTTGCAGACTGTATTCATTCTGCTAACCTGGTTTTATAGACAGTTTTCTTTCAACTGTAAAACCTAAGATAGCATTTTATTAGGGCATTATGGACATTTAAAACTTAATTCAAGAAAACAAAGTCACTTCCTTCAGTTCAGTCTTGCGTGCTCGAGGCCTTATCCTCGTGTGGGGCTTCAGTCACTTAATGACAAATGCAGTCCTGTCCGCTGGAAGGTACAGACAGATAAAAAGTGGCGTCTAACATCTTAATTCTTCTTCTGGGAAGGGGCCTAGGATGTCCTCACTGGGTTTCTTTACCAGCACAAGGAAAGGTGATTATTTTGTGTTTAGGTCGTCCAAGGATGAAACATTTCAGGGATCATTCGCCAAGATTCGTCAAAATCTCTGTTGACGTTACAGTTAAGAGGCTGTGTTGTGTTCATGGTCATTACCCTGTTGCTGTGTCAAACTCAATGTAGACTTTAGTTTATGTGCGTGTCTCAGAACTACGAAGGAAAAGTCAGTGTGTTTCCTAAAGATGGATTCAAGTGCACAGTCCAAACTCGTTGATATGAATACCTTGGTATCCATTAAAGCTGGATCAGAGGAGCTCATCTGGGTTGATGGCGGGTATGGGCTGCCTCCAGTAACAGAACGAGCTGTACTCGGGCATGACGAAGGCTTCGTTCTGCTCTTTACTCAACAGCGGGAACACGTGCTCCACCAGCTCGCTCAGTCTGCCATAACTGTGGAGAGAATAGCAAGGTTACAGACAGAAGAGAGGAAGCAGAATGATCTTTAAAGAGGTGAACTATGGTCATTTTTAAGATAGCCTTAAATAAAGGCCATGGTATGTTTACTGTGATTTTTGACACCTTTACTAAATAATTTAGGATCCTTTCAAGACCCATATCATTAATATTTCAGTAAATGCGACTTAAAAATCACAATCCCCCTTTACTTAATAATAATACATTTTATTTAAAAGTGCCTTTCATGACACTCAAGGACACTGCACAGCAACCCTATTCAATTAGTGCCCCGCGGGCCACATGCGGCCCCAAAGCAACCCCCGAGTGGTCCTAAATCAAAGTTATTGGGGCGTAGGTCCGGCGAGGAAAGGAAAATAGAAAAAACTTTTACAAAAACTGACAAGGTCTTAGAAAAATTCAAACATTGAAAAGTTTTGCTAAACAAGTTACTTTTAATGCACTTTCAAATGTGACCAAAAGATGGTGTTTTTAACCTGCACTTATTTATGTTTGTATGTACCTTAATATGTGCTTGTATTTACCTGTCATAACGTGTTGAAGTTACCTGTTGGAAGTGTAAAATTTAAAGAAACAGTATTTCGGCAGAAGTTTAGTTTAGTGCCCTTTTGGATGTGGCAATAAACTAGTAAAGATCCAATGTGTTTGTTATCTATTTGTGTTTCTTTTAAAGGTGCTATGAGGAGAATCTATTACCGGCAACATTAAGACTCTGTTACCCATGAGCACGTGCGGCGACTGTCGTGATGCTGCGTTCCAGTAACCTCGGAACTGGGGGTGACATCATCTTCGACTTATCGGCGTTCCAGTTGAAATCAGAAAAAAACATGCCGATCTACCAGGCTATTGTTAGCTGTTGTTAGCACGCCCTGCGTTGTTGTCCACAAATATCACATGAAGAATGTGATTATCACTATGGCAGCATTTTTGTAAATATAAGTCTACCAATACTATGTATACAGCTGATCTAGAGCGACACACCCCAGTCAGAAGTGCAAATAAATTGATTATTACAGGAGCTAAGTAACTGTTCACACTGGGGGCATCCATCTTCGATTGTCAATTCGGGGGTGGCGAGGTTTCACCAAGTTTCCAGTAGGAAATTCCGACTTCTGGGGACGTTCCAGTTGTCTTCTTTTTTCAACAACTTACAGGATGCAAAGCGACAAGGTAACGTATCTCTATCTAGTTACGTAGCGGTAGTTTTTGATGTGTGACAACATGCAATTTTTAGAAAACTTAGTATCGTAGTTTTGTAGCTGGCTATATATCACTACTTCCAGCCCGGTGCTCTAAGACGTGTCCGAATAATATAAATTTTCTCTAGTTTTAATTGTCTTGTTCCCGAAGTTGAGTATCCAGGCCAGTCCAGCCCTGTCCGACCCGACCGCAAAGCTAAGAAATAGCATTTATAGATAACCTATTTTGATGCTATAAAACTCACCTTAAAGTGTGCATTTCGATCAGGCATATATCTAAAAGTGAGACTTTTTTGTAATTACTTAGAAACTCCTCACAGTCCCTTTAAGTGGTTAACTTTGCTCACTGTCTGCCAAAAACGTCAGGCCCAGCTCATGTCCTAAGTCTAAAAATCTGTCCCGACTGAATTTCTAGTTGAATAACCCTGCTGTACAGGATGAAAAAACAATAATAAAATCAACAAAACACAACAGACCATGACAGAATAGTAGATAACGTCAAATTCATGTTAAATGGAGTACTCGGTTCTGAACAGGTGGGTTTTGAGTCTGGATTTAAAGAGGGAAAGAGAGTTCCGATTTCAGAGGTCTGGTGGGAGAGAGTTCCAGAGCTGGGGAGCAGAGCAGCTGAGACCCTACTCCCCATGGTGGTGAGGCGGGCAGAGGGCATAGTGAGGTGGGTGAAGGAGGAGAATCTGAGAGAGCGGGCTGGAGTGGCGATGTGGAGGAGGTCAGACAGATATGGAGGGGCGAGGTTGCGGATGGCCTTAAAGGTGTACAGGTACAGTTTGAATTGAATTCCCCCTAGGTATTACGTATGCATGTGGGGGGGTAGGATGATTTCACACCAGGCTTCAATGTCATTCCCCCACCCATGAAACAGTGATCAAAAAGACAGAAGATGTTAAAAATATGTGATCAAGCCTGGACTCTAGAAAAGCTTTTCCCGGTAAAATCTTCATTTTCTCAACAATTTGTCTGTGGAAGATGCTTGTTTGTCACTATCTGCTGAAACAGACACATATTAAGATGGAAACAGGTGAAGGGACCGTTCGATGCCCTCAGTGAGCCATCTGTTTTCCTTTTTGGCAATCCGATGACTCATTCTGACTGAGAGATGAGAGTGGAGAAAATAGTCCTGTACTTAAACCGATAAATGAGGACTGACTTCAAGTTCAGTGTGAGTAAGCAAAGCAGAAAGCATTTGTTTGTTTGAACTCTATCTATCCGCTCCTTGCAATTTGTTTTTGGTGCAGCTGGGCCTTGAGCAACAAGTGTATGCCTGATATATAAAAAAAAAAAAGTTAACTTGTTGCTTTGGCTAAGCCCAGTGTGTAAAAAGGATGCAGATGTTTGTCTACTTTGGGCCTCAGACGTGACATGAGTGACACTTCAGAACAACTTAAAGACAAACAAAAAGTGATGTTGATTTACGGCACCTCTTGTCATCCTTTTTAAAACTACATTAATGTTACATCAAACCATTTTAGGGCAGCTTTTTTTATCTCAAGCTTTAAAATTGCCAATAAGCCTGACATTTCCTTTAATGGCCGTCCACTCAGCAAACACTGTTCTCAGTTACGAGCCAAAAACTCAGCTTTGATGGATTGCTCTCTTGACAGCTGTTGCATTTTTAAGATGAGAGTTTTTGGAGGCTTTATTGTCCCTAGTGCACTGTTAAAAGGGACAGAGGACTGAGTTGGAAAGCAGGGCGAGAGTTCCAGGAAGGACATGCATTAAAGGGCCCACGTCTAGATGAAAACTAGCACCAGCCACAAAGTTCTGAACATGAGGAATGCTTCTGAATCGCTCGGCCAACAGCATCCAAACTGCTACATTCACTTAAAAAGTGGGCATCTGGTCGATAAGTTTGATGTTTGATGTGATACTGAGCAAGCAGGGAACATTAAAATAATCCAGAGATTTTATTCTGAATACAAGTGAGACAGAAACAAAGTAAAAGAGAGAGGTGGAGGGGAACAAACATTTGAGCTGTGAGACCAAAACACTGAGATAACTGAAGCTAAAAAAGGCCCATAAAATAGTGTGAAGCTGAATCATTGCATAACGTACCTCTTTGGAGTCTCTACAAACCTCTTTTACAGCACATGCTGTAAGTGATATGAACTACTACTGTCAGAAAACAAAGAACTGCCGCTTTCTTACAGAGTGAAATAGCTGTTTTATGTCAGCTAGCAGATTTGATATAAAACAAGAAAGTTACTTTAGTTCAGGAAATAAACCTGACTATCTCACTGTCTCATTCTCAGCACTAAGAATCTTTTCACTGGGACATGAGCAGTCAGATGATTCACTCACGAGGACTTGTTGCCTTTGGTCTGCTCCTGGATCAGCTCTCCTTTGGGGTTTACGGTGAAGATCCGACACACTGGAACTCCCACCTCCTTGTAGGCAAACACATCCTGCAGAGACATCGTGTTTTCGGTCAATGTTTGACTTAAATGTCAAAGAAAATTTATGCTGAAATGCAGGCCTCTTTACAACACTGCACTGAAATGTCCATCTCCAGATGCTGCAGTTTAGACTCATATCTTAGGCTGCTTTTTCAATTAGTGATCGAAATATGTGAAGTGATGGCCAAACTGTCATGCTGATCTTGCAGCCTATTTATGGGCTGAAAATGTTATACTAGACCTTTAAAGGCCACCAGACAAAGTAGCCTTCATACGTTACAGGCAGTGGTTTAAAGTGACATGAGCATGTTGCTAACATTAACCACAGATTTCCTATTTTGTCATCCTAATGCACGTAATGGCAATATTTCTGCTCTAAATGTTTTAGTGGGCAAGCTTTTGACGGAGCCTGGATGTGTGTGTGTGCTTTTTTGTTTTCTTTTCTTTGGCGAGCATCAGAGACAGACTGAGGTTTGATGGCTGGCCCAGTGCTTCATCAGGGTGTTGGTGTTTATGCAGCTGAAGATGAGACGCTGTGCCCGGCTTGAGCTCCCTCGCACAGACGACGTCACATGGGAGCATACTGGGCCGCCGGTGACCTCAGCCCAGGTTCAGCCCAGTACTGATTTCATGTGTTTGTGTCTGCTAATTGATAGCCAAACTGCCATGTTGATCTTGCGATGCATCATGACTGCGTTGACTTCTGGAAAAACACAGCTCGCTGACATGTAACAGCGAGCGCTTTAATGTTCATGAGTCTGACATCTTTAAACATCCATTAACTCACATTAGTTCTATTCCCAAAGGCGGCGTAGAATGGCTGCTTGTTATGCTGGAACAGGTTCTTGATATCTGTAAGGCATTCAATCTTGAAGATCTCTGGTTTCTTCTCGATGACCTCCCTGAAGAAAACAGACATTTTGATTAGTGCGGCAAGCATAAGCATGTCCTTACCATGGGTCAGGTTAGATTAGAGTTAACTTTCCTGAACACATGTTTACTTTCCTCCAAGCTTCTCTCTCTTCTTTTTCAATTAGACTTTGCTTTCTTCTAACACACTCGATTAATGCCTCTGATTGGAGCAACATAAGTCCTTTGAGGCAAAATATTTTCCAACAAATGAGTTTTTCCTGTGGGAACAACTTAACATCTTTATAGTTCCAGCATAATGGGCCTGTGTTTATGCAGTTCATAGCATATTTGTTGCACATTCCTTTTTTTAAGATGCCTTAAAGCAGGATACTCATGGATTTTAGATATTGCTATGTTTTTTTTCAAAATATGCTACTTAATATGAAATATGGAAGAGTAGAGAGTTCAAAAGTTCCGATTTAAAGCTTTTAGTCATGTGACACGCACAGACAACTGAAGGAGCCCTGTTCAACACCTGGAAAATGATCTAAACAACTAAAAATGTCACTTCAGTGATGTTTACACACTGTAATAGCAGAGAAGCCATCTCATTGGACTGCTACGTAAACGCATTTTTACAAAAACATGGACATTGTTTTGTATTTTTGAGGGGATAAGCTCATCACTGCTGCTGTTTGGACAGTGAAGAACAAAAAAATCCTCATCAGCCATCGCTCTGGGTCACTGTTCTGAGGATGTCATTTTATCCATGGCAGTGATGACAGCTCAAACTGGTTCAAAATAGTCGCCACTGGGAACAAAAATATCACCGAAACCGCTACTTTTCATGAACGTAAAAAAGAAGTGATTATTAGAGCTGATCTGTGACAGAACACTGACACAAAACGAAAGTTTTATTGGATTTCACATGCAGAGAATTTCTCGTGGCTCTCGACAATAATAAAAAAAGCTTTAATAAAATCTTCTGTGTGATTCTAAAGCCTTCAGTTTTAAAGTCAGTGGGAGAGGGATTCACACAGAAACTGGTTAGTCTGTTTTCCTTTTAAAATCTACAGCTCTAATGATGTGTTAAGCTATTTTTTAACATGCTGATGATGACAGTTTCAGCTTTATTCAGTGGAAACCACAGACTGGTTTCTGAATAGTAAACCAAAACTGATTAAATGTTGCTATTAAAGCTAAACTAACAAGACAAATATACCCACTCAAGCATTTCTGTTTTTTATCATTAAATATTAAAAGAAATTGTGAACAAATAATTAGCAAAGTCATTCTTTCAAGAGTACCTTTATCAACAAATACTCTAAAGTCTTCTAAGACACTATTCTCAAGTGCTCAGAGGCAATAAAATCCTAATCCCACAAAGAGACAGCGCAAAAATGCTGAACATGTTTCAAGGAACGGCTGGCAAGCTGCAAATCAATATTTAGTTTGAGATTCATGCGTTTAAGATTCCTGCTGTCTAACCAACCTCTCCATATGAAAGGCTAAATCTAGGGGGCAGGGATTTTCAGAGGATTAAGACTGATGATTTTTGTGGATATTTAAAATGAAATAAAGTTTGCAGTTAAAAGAATCAGACTCTAAAGGCAAATAGTGGCTCATCCCAAGCTGAAGATTCCATTCAAGGGATCACTATAGATACTGTATGCTTTATGATCCAGACATTAGTTGCCATATATAGTTTTAAGTCTTGTACCTGTGGAAGGCAGAGAAAAGGCTGCTGGGAGACAGCATGAGGGGTCCCCGGGGAAGAATAGTGCCTCCATCGTTGACCCACTGTAGGTAGCCTCTTGTCATGTCTGCCATGCCAATAGCACGGGCTGAGCAGTACAGGAACTTGTAGCCATTCCTGGAAAAGTGGAAAGCAGGGCTCATTAATGGCTCTTACATTACAGTTTCATAACATGACGACCATTAGCAGCTACTAAGAATAGCTTTTACTTGGATCAGTTTTAATGGTTGATTTTATCCTGTGCAGAAGTCATACAATGAGAATATATATGCATTTATATTTTCAGCGGTGATGTTAGCCTTAACCAAATGTCTTTCTTGAAACCTGAAATCATTGTGAGGCCCCCAACATTGTCACATGCTCATTAGATATAAAGTAAACCTTCTCCTACATTTACATTTCAGTTTGAATGCTCAGTTTGGTGGCTACATTTCTTTAATATTGTTCTTCCTGAACTTATATTGTGACTCTTCAAAAGAACAAGTGAACTTTTAGAAGGTGGTTTGACAAGACATTTAATAACATGTTTCCAAACAAGTGACCACCATTATAACTGTGACACTGGTTCTGTTCATCAGACAGTATACAGGATAAAAAGTTAAACATCAAGTTGTATTTTGTCAGATTTTGGACTTAATAATGTAATCCAGTACTTTATGATAACTCAAGTTATGGTTTCAATTAGGCTTACATGTCTTCTTATTGCCAACTACTTCTCACAGCTTATTAGCTGTATCTTCACAGCCCACTACAGGGCCCCAGCCCACAGTTTGGGAAGCACTGGACTAATAATATTGCCAGAAATGTACTTCCCTGTCAGGACTGTTAATTAATAGCTTAAGCCAAGGGTGTTCAAACTATGGCCCACCGTTTTTAAAAGTAGAAAATGTCTGATGCTTGAAGTTTGTGCATGGCAGATGAATAAGGACCGATGAGTTGTGGTAGTAATTACCATAAATTGTGCTTAACTGCTCCATCTGAACTTTCTGAGGGTCCGATTAACAAAGCAGAAAGAAACGATCCCTTGCAAGCACCATCAATCAGTCAAATTTTTGCAGCTTTGTGAATCTGCTCTTGGTTTGTACCGCAGATGAATATGAAGGTCGGTCTCTATATCGTATGAAGCATTTCTGGCTTAATGCAGGCAGGAGAACTTAAGGTCAACCAGAGCCAATCAAAACCTAATTTGCCACCTCAAAAATCCTGAACCGATAAACTTAAGGCAAAGTATTTTGAAGTGGCCCTCGTGTCCAAGTAGTCTTTAGTATGTGGCCCTCAAATTAAAAGTTCTGAAACCTGTGTTCTAAGCTCTTGTCTACCAAACAAAACATCATTATTATTGAGTCATTGTAAATAGAGTAAGACACCAAATGCTGTACTTAATAAATCAGGTTGGAGTGCTCAGAAAATGTCCTAACTCGCTTGTTCATACTTGTCCTGCAGGAAGCCTCTCTGCAGTCTGACTCTAAGTCAACAGAGGGGTGACAAAGGAGGGGCAGCAAAAGGGTGGAGGGTAGAACTCTGTATGAAAACCCCACAATGTGCATTTAGCCATGCGCAGAAATTCATCAACAATTAGGAATTTGTGCACATACGTTAAAGTCTCAAAAAGAAATACAGATATGCATTTGAAGTTGGTTAAATGACACAAGTCTTTACTGATCAAACCAAATCTCAAAGTCAATTATAAAAGATGGAGTGGAAATATCTGCTCACTGTTTGTTGGGAATGTCTGCTTGTCACTTAGGGTTGTGAGACTAGGCAAGACCAACAAAAGGACACATTATCTGCCTGCTGTGGTGGATCTGTCACCTCAACATGTCAATGCTTTTTCAAGCCTCAAAATAGTATTTCTGTGAGATATGAAGTTTCAATTCTCTCCTGCATCTGTATTAAGGACTTCAGTTGTTTTAATGATTCATCCATCAACATCCCAGTACTGCTCTTTCAGTATGATGGTCCTGTTTGAATGAAGGGGGTGGAAACTTAAATTGTGTCTGCTTTGTTGGAGGTAAAATGGGTCCAAAAACAGGCTCTTAAATAGAGCCCGTGAACCACAATAATAAGAGATGTTCTAATATTTGTAGCAACAGAAAGCTTCTTCCACCATCCTTGACTTTACAGAAGGAAGGCAGTGGGTAAAACATGCAGGAAAAAAGTGATTTTCCCCTGACTGACGTTGAGACAAACTATTACAGCACATGGCCGTACCAGTTGAGGAGCGGAAGTTTGGTATTTAAAGTTATCTCCCCTCATTACACACTTTGTTCAGCTAAGTTTCACATTAGTGGTCTGGTGTTAGTACTGTCAATACAGTTTGAATATGTAAACCCTGATGCCTCTGGAGTTTCCATCGTCAGCTGTACCTCCACCTGGGGGCAGGGGTGTAGGGTGGGAGTGGAAGGTCACGCCAGCTATGTCCAACTCCATCTGCACTTCGTCCTCACCGACAGGAGCAAGGGAGGTGTCCATCTCCACAGTTCTCTATGCTGCACTGCCCCATGTGGACATTCTTTATAAGAAGGGTTGTAAAGAAGTCACTTACTCCGACACACCGGTGGTTTAAATGCGGTGCATAAGGTTTAGTTTTGCCTGTTGTTGCGCAGGACGTGACGATGCTTGTGGAAAATCAAGCATTTTTAGTTCTGCCCTTTGGGGTCTATTCTGTATGCTTTGCACCCCAACAGTAAGGTGACAACAAGTGGGACAGTATGAATCAGTTATTTGAGTAACTTCACCTTACCCATGGAGACACTCGTAATTGCATACAAAGTCAAACTGAAACAGACTGCCTGGTGGAAATGCAGCTTTCTATAAGCCTACCCACCAGCTCAATATTGCACATAAACTCCATAATATGGATGGTGATGACTTTCCAGCCCTCGAATGATAACACACTGAACAAGCTAAACAACAAGTGTTAAAGTAAGGGCATAAGTGGTTTTATATCATGGAGGAAACGCCTATGCACTACACCTAAGTGCGTCATTAAGCCCCTGATAAAGCCCAGCCCAAAACATGAAAAAAAAAGAGCTGGGAAAGGTGAAACTCTTTTACCAGTCTCACTCAATACAGAAAGCAGCTGCACAACTATCCAGTCATTTCACATGCTTAAAGCAACTTAATTCAAATACATATGCTGTATTAAGAGACCATTTTGATCTTGCTCTTCAGGGTTTTAGAGTGCTCTCAAGATCTGTTATTTCTTTTCAGAAACGGTGCTTCAAAGCAGAGATTGATTGACAATGCTGTTGGGGTGTTAAACACATTGTGTCGCCCTGTGTAAAAAATATGCTCGAGTAATAAAGCTTGACTTGACTCTTTCCTGCTAATGTCTCCAATTTCCTCCCACGTGTATTAAAACTATCCGTTCCCTGCATGATTAAGGCTGCGACGGCAGGTCAAGATTCAACTTTTTAAACTCACTTTTAGAAAAGTGGCCAATTACCGACATGGGGGTTTAGCAGTGCGTTTTAGTTCATGCGATAATTTGGTCTTGATTAAACTTCCTGAGTCATCCACCTCGGAGCCCCCCCACCCCACGCAAACACCGGGAGGAAATATCAACTCCACGGGGAGACGGGTGGGAATCAAACCAGACAGTCCTAACCGCTGACCGGCCATTCATGCTTCCTCTGTGATTAATCAGTGTTGTTGCGCACTTACTCAGCTACTGAGTGGTAGAGCTTGGCAATGCCCTGGTGGGTCCAGTCCTTTCCTAACTGTGGCAGGATTTGTCCAAACACATCTGACCTGAAACATTTACAAACACACACAAATGTTAGGGACACAAATGCAGCGGCATCTGTTAGGGCCATCACTGAGAAAAGACTGTAAACAGCGCAGATGTAGAGCAGCAGTCAAAGAAAACGTGTGTAAAGGCAAATAAACTAGATCAATAGCGCAGGCAGATGAAGCAGATCGCATAAAGCACCATAACTACTTAACCATTTGATCATAAAAAGGGAACATTATGGATTGTTCTCTACTAATGAGGATCACTGGCCCATAGGGGAGGCGCTGTCTCAGCCCAAGCTGATAGCTGCGTGTACTTTCAGACAAAAATGTAAATGGGCTCATTATAGTCTGTGTGCTCTTTACAGTGTTGCTCAGAGAAAGCCACAAGCCACAGGTTGGCCTACAGGTCACAGAGATAATAAGCTGCAGTCATTCTGGGCCTGTTTGATGTTGAGCACCTATGAACCGCCGAGTGGGCGTCAGGAAGGCTGCATGGCATCGGGTTTGCGTCAGAAGAAATGAAGCTAGCTCTCAGCTAATTAAAAAGCTTAACATGAATAAAAGTGGATTATGGAATATTATCTAGTACTCTGGAGGGACTTGAGATTGTCCAGAGCAATGACGTGTGTGAGAAAACCGTTCAAGATGAATTAGGAGGCAAATGAAGTGATCTATAAACACTCATTCTTCTTTATTCATGTCCTTATGTTGACTTAGACTTTATTTCTTTTGATATGGATGCCTGGGGTCTTGAATTTGAGCCTCTGTGCATAATTTTTAAACAGTGCCTGCACGGTTTGATTAGTCATCCACATTAAGATACATGAAGTAAATAAGCTTTTATGCATCTTTTAAAGTCTAATTCACGCACTGTCAAAGTGCATTTTTAAGTTTTTTCAGATCACCACAGCTGTATCTACTTACAACAGGGTTCCCATAAACTTTTTAGAAGCAAACAGGAGATTTCTTAAGATCTGTGTATTTAAATCTTTGAAAAACACCTAAAAGGCCAGGCTATCCAGCTTCTGAGCACATGGGAGCAGGCTTTAATTTTCAAAACACTGTCTTGCTAATGAAACTTCAAGTGATGAGGAAAGACACTTATGGGATCTCAGAGCCCAAATGTTTGTCTTTTGGGTTGTTGTGATTGGATTTTATGTACTCTAAGATCTAAAAATGAGGGTTATTCCTCTCATAAGTCATTGTTATGTTGAAATTACAGCCACAAGTCAGGGTGCACCGCGCCTCTTGCCTGATGACAGCGGAGGTGGGCTCCAGCACACTTGCGACCCCAAAAGGAATAAGCAGTAAAAGAAAATGAATGAGTGAAGTCTGTTTGTTAAAGCCTATGGTTGGTCATTTTTGAGGGTGAAGCTCTTGGCCATGACTTTCCTGTAAAAGAGATATCTTATGAGATAGTCATGATCAATGCAGGCTATCCATAAATTACATCTCTCATATTGATAGATGTTAGAAGTATTAATGATTATGTTCCAACCTGCTCATCTGAACTGTAGAACTTTATCTGCTGAAGAGATTATCAGTCCTAAAATTTCCTCTAAAGGTTACATCTCAGTCCATCATGAGAAACACGTAATTATTATCTTACATCGTGACAACAGAGTCACTGTCTCCATGCTTTTCAAACATAGCTCCGAACGTCAATAAGAAAGATTAAGTTCCTGGTTACAATGTCATCAGTGCCTGTGTGCTGTTGTATTTGTCTTTGTTACATACATTATGTGTATTACAATATTATGGGATCCTTCTTAGCACATGGTGAGTATTAAAGAAGAACGGCCCTTGTGATGGCATGATCACTTACTGTTCAGTGTTGTTTGTGTTAATGTAAGTGCTAACCAGACTCAACAAGCTGCGCATGGTAATTTTCAAAGCTGATGCTAACATTCTGTAATTAAATTTCAGACTGTTTCAGATCTTGCAAAATGCCTCATTTGCTCAGTGTCAGTCACTCCCTACATCACACAGGCAAAAGAAAAACTATTAGGCCTCATGTGCGCTTTATTACTTATGGGGGTCAAAGGATGGTGTGAGCAGGCCATGAGCACTCAAGTCACATTGTTTTTTATGTTTTTTTTTCTATGTGGCTGCTGTATGCTAAAATGTAGGTATAGCCTAGTAGGCTTAAAAATGATAATCTTTGGAACAGATAAAGCTGTATGAATCTGAAAAGCTTGCATTTCCCCATCATCACTTGCTGCTCTTTGTCTTCAAGGCCTGTGTATTTGTATATGTAATTCAATGCTGTTAATGCGATCATAAGTGCTCTAATAAATGCCATGAGTTGTCATTTGAACAGGCAAACTGACAAATGGTAATGACAGGAAGCATTATTTAGACGAGTACAAATCAAATGAAAATCAGTGATTTGTAAAATTCTGCCTTTTTTACTCTGGGAATTATAAAACAGTGGTCATGAATGCCTTGGTTGATCTTACTTGGTTATGGTGCCATCAATATCAGAGATAATGACTTTATCGTCCCAGTTCCACAGGTAGATGGTGCCTTCACAGCGGCATGTTCCCTGGTATTGGGTGGTAATGCTGAATGTCACATCGTTGGGTCCCTCCTTCAGTTTCAGACTGGCCTGGTAACAGAAGGAAGACGGTGAAAGAACGTCAAAGATCGTTTCATTCAGTACACATCTGTCCCCACAGCACTTGCATCTCTCTGGTATGATTTGTTTCCCCCTCAGTATGACGATCATGTGCAGGCCGATGGAGCCCCCTACAGATGGTAAGTGGAGCAAACACTGTGATGGTCGTATCTGGCCAGCAGGGGGAGCTATGCACTACAAAATTACCTTTACATTGGTGTACTCGATTCTGTCACATATTACTGTTCATTAAACATATGTTTAAACATCAAAATGTCAAATAATGAGAGATTCTGACGCAGCAGTAAAGTACAGATAAATAATATAAACGAAGATTTTGAGAGCAAAGTGTGTGTGTGTAAGACAACTTACAATCTGACTCGAGGACAGGCGTAGTGACTTCCTGTAAGTGTGTGGACTCGGGTGGTGCTGAGTGTCCACAGGCTGCAGTCTGTCCTGACACGAGGCTGCACTAACTTCCTTACTTTCCTCATCACTGGACGTGTCTCCTGCTTTAGGCCTACAAACAAAAGAAAAAAAAAATCACCTTCTCTTCTCATGTTATGATTCAGTGACATATCCAATTGACGACTTCCAAGAACACATCTGCTTCAGGGCTTTCAGGGCAGGGCTTTTAATCAACTCTTCACAAAATGTACAACATAATTTGCATATCAAAAGTAAAGTTCTGCCAGTGTCATATTTGCCAGTTTTTTAAAGTTTTTATCCTTCAAGGAGGTCAAATGAGGGCACAAGTAGCAGTGAGAGGTGTTTCAATGGGCTGTCTATTTATTATTTATTGTATCTGGAACACCCATGTCTGTTTTTATCAGATGTATACATGGTGTGGTAGACTGATTGTGCTATGGCATACATACATTGTCTGATTCTGATTTCCAAGACCCTTAAAGAACCTTAACATAACAAAATAAAAGTTTAAAACACTTTAAAAAGAGGAGGTTTGTATTCTCAAACCACTAACAGTAAAAAAACCCACAAATATTTGTTGCTTTGATAAGTAATGCCAAGGTTTACACTTTTAAAGAAATCTAAATGTTGCTTAAATTCAAAATGGACTATTTGTTTCTCCCCCTTTGTGGGCCCCTCTGTAACTCTGGGCTCTCCAAAGCTTCACCCTTTATCTCACTTTATTTGCAGCCTCGGTCATGCATCTTGGCAGAGCATACAAAGGACCAACAGTTTCACTTTTTCTGAAGTCAGTGTCCGTTTTATATTTTTATTTTCTTAACTTTTGATTAAAGTTTGAGGACCAAAGTTTGAGACTAAACTTCAGCCCCTTTAACTCTGAGCACTTAAGAGAGAGTTTTGTTTTTGTCTTAATTATAATATAATTTTGTTAGTACCACGTTAGGGAGCCACAGAATAGAATACTCTGTCTACTTTTACGTACAAAGCCTGTTTTTCCTTTGGCTTTAATATTCAAACTCAGCCAGAAAACAATTATCTTAACAACCATACCTAAAGCCGCCTACACACCGAACGCGGCCTGGCGACCTCAGCGACCACTCTCCATGTAAAGTCAATGTATAGCTGACACAACGGCCACGATCAGGGCAGCCACGTTGCGCGTCACTCCATCGCCAAAGTTATAAAAAACCTGATCTTTTCAGGCAATGTGTGGCTGTGTGGCAACAGCCAGTCGGTGCTGTGCGGATGTCTGACCATAACTGTGACAGACAGTTCTTATTCCGGCTCACAGAGTGACAATCACGTCCATGTGGGAAACATTAGTCAGGGGGTACATTAGTTCCACCTGGACAGACCGCAGAAAACTCACAGATGATGTTGCTGCAGGGCCATCAGCTGCAGTGTTTTATGGTTGGTAGGTGAGTGAAAAGGACACAGTTGGAATGTCAGCTTATACATCCCATTATATGATAGGATATGATCGTGGTGAAACTCGGACATGACCAAAATAAGGTATTCATGGACACGTGATGCAACTTCAGTGGGTGGGGCGATTATAGTCATAAAATTACATTCGTGTGAACGTAGCTTACTAATTAGTTACAAATTAGATCTAAAATAAAACTGTACATGTCAGAGCTGCATTATGATAAAGCAGTAAGTTTGTCAAATAAATACTGAGGAGATTTATCAAAATTGAATAACTAAGCCATCATACAAACTTGTTGTTTAAAAAGGTATATTACATTTCAATTTGAAAGTCTAAACTCCATAGAAAAAGGGGCACATTATAACTTTCTTAATTACTGATCAAACAAGTCTTTCGGCAAGTTGCTGAAGTGCTGTTTTTAGATCTCAAAAAGGCACTTGAATCTTGATATACTGTATTCGATGCATATAACGAATATGTATTATACATAAATTACTTCAGTTTTTCATTACCTAATGCCAATATTTAGGAAAAGATTTGTTTGTCTTGTTTGAGGTCTGTTTAAAAAAAACAGATACACTGTCACAATAAGTGAAACCAGCCAAATCATAAACAAGAAAGATTTGAGGCTATCTACAATGAAACATGGTGTGTGTTTATCATCTTCTGCTAAAATATGTTTGAAAATATTGCCAGACTGGATACCCATAGCAAAACTTGCATGACCATCACTATTCCATTAATCTGTGCAGCTGTGTAATATTGCTAAGCTCAGGTCCATGGTGTCTAAACAGGAGCTTGAGATGATCATTCATGCCTTTGTGTCTTCGCATTTAGACTACTGCAACAGTCTCTTTACCTGCCTGAACAAGAAAGCCTTGGCTCGTCTGCAGTCAGTCCAAAATGCAGCTGCAAGGCTCTTGACTAGCACCAGCAGGAGAGCCCACATCACACCAGTACTCAATTCTCTCCACTGGCTTCCAGTTGCCTACCGTTTTCAATTTAAAATCTTAGTGCTAACTTCCGAGCCCTACATGGACAGGCCCCTTTTTACATTGTGGATTTAATTAAGCCCTACAGCTCAGCCCGAAGCCTGAGGTCGTCTGGGCAAAACTTGTTGATGGTTCCTCGAACCTGCTTTAAAACTCGGGGTGACCGATCCTTTAAAGCTGTTGCTCCTCGACTTTGGAATGAACTTCCCCCGGACCTGCGCTCCCTGGACTCAGTGGACACTTTCAAAAAGCTCTTGAAGACATATTTATGTAGGCGAGCATTCGCGTCCTAACACGTCCAGTGATGGCACTGATTGAGCACTGTGATTTTAGATATGTTGTTTTATGTTTTAGTTGTACTATGTTCTTAAGTATGTTGTCTTGTGTTTAGGTGTACTATGTTTTTAAGTATGTTGCTTTTAAGTATGTTGTTTTATGGTTAGTTGTACTATGTTTTTCTACTGTGAAGCACTTTGTGACTTGTGTCTGTGAAAAGTGCTATACAAATAAAGTTTACTTACTTACTTACTCTGAAAAACAGAAAACTTTGACCTGATTTCTTCAGCATTAAACATGATTCAACACTCTCAGCTCTCAAAGTCTAACCTGCTATCTGCTGGAACATTAGGTATTGGATAAAGGCAGTAAATACAATGTGATTATGCAAAGCAGCACTAAAACAGGAAGCTTGAGCTGTAAACTCTTTCTACGCCATACTAGAGATCATCGTGTCACTGAACTCTCAAATAACCTATGATATCACTCACGGCATGGGCAGTTTCTCCTGAGATATAGACGGGCCTTCCTCCTCCAGATGAGACTCCTCCTTAGTTTCAAGCTTGGCCTCCGACTGGGGGAAGAAGAAAAAATATCTAATGATATGGATTTGAAACATAGAAGGAGATTACAGGTGTGAGAGTTATCTGAAAATGACGTGGGATTATATTTTAGTTGTGGTGCATGCACACCTGTTTGATTGTACTATCCGCCCTTTTTCGCCAGAACCACCAGCGACCTGACTTCTTTGGCATTTTCTCTTTTACCCAGGCCTCCTCTGTAGCCTAACAGAAACATTAAGACAAGAGCAGTTAAAATCTCCATTAATCTCTTAATAATGAAAAGGTTAAAGTGTCAAATGAGTAAAAAAAAAAATCAGGCAAAATTGACACCAACCTTAGGTAAATTCTTCTGAAATGCTTGTAGACTAAGAATTAAGGGTGCAGCTAGTGTCCAATTATAATACCTGAAATCAACGACATTGCATGTGAGAAAATGCTATGACACCTGACGTATATGTCTTACTTTATTTGTAACACAAAAAAAGCTTACTTACCGGTTTCCAATCTTTACAACCAAATTGGGGTTATCTATAATTGCAGGGCTCTCAGCAAATTCGTGGTAGGTGATGATATGCTCCATGAATCTTTCTGCAAACAGAAGAGAGAGGAGCTTTAATCAAAGACAGTAAACAGGTTAGCAGTAGGAGGGAGCCATGACACTTTCTTTAACCAATCTCATATATAATATCCAATAAAGATGTCAAATTTTTAAAAGGTAATGGTAAATTAAGGATTTGATATGAAAATAAAATAAATAATAAATAAAATAAAAGAAGCCTGTACAGGAATTATTGGCTATTATTCTAACATATCATCCTAACTATGATAATACTAATAACAACGCTATTTATATAGCACTTTTAAAAACAGAAGTTTACAAAGTGCTTTAACAGACAGAACAAAGGCAGAAAAAAGCAGAATAAAATCAACAATCAGTTCATCATAGACCACAAGAGTCAGAGGAAAAGGCACAGAGGATCACATTAACTAAAGCAACAAAATGGGAGAAAATATTATGAACTGGTTGGATTGAAACAGCTGGTAAAATGCATAATGACAAGGAGATAATCAGACAGTAGGCACATAATAGATCTCCAGATACATAGATTAATTCAAGACTGATAAAAGGTTAACATCACATCAGGAAGATTTAAAATAAGAGGGCAGATAGAAGACTGGTAAAAAGGGAAAAGAGATAAATAAATAAAATAATAATAATAAATACTAATAATAAATAAATCAATACATGCAATGAAGTGAAATAAAATAATGATAATAGAAACTGAGTATGTCAAAACAAGAAAAGAAAGTCAAAACAGGAATAAAATAATGAGAAACCGTAAGACAGATAAAAGCAGTAGATACAACAAGTAAGTTAAAAGAGTCAAATAATAATAATAATAATAATTAAAAAAAAAATCATGTAAAAGCAAGTCTAAAAAAAATGTTTTTTTTTTATGAAGAAAAACATAACCATGTAAACACATAATTCCAGATTAAAATGATAATTATGATTAAGACTTAATTCCAAAGTAGGTGGCTGGTTAATTCTGATTTTACATCTGTATTAAATAATTCCTCGATTAGGCATACGTTCTGCTTTAAAATAATTCCGGTCGATCTGGGCATGCTCCAATTTATTTAATTAGAGGCTTGGAAATAATGAAAGAGTGGATGGATGTAAGATTTAAAATGCAGACCTTTTAAGGCTGTAGCGTCCAAGTCAGATAAGGTTTCCCTGACAGAGACGCTCCACTGGAGTTTTTCTTCCGGTCCAGTTAGAACCATTTCCAATCCCTAGGCCTTGCATAAAGGCGAATAAATGTGTTTTCTATGTAAACCTCTATTCAGAATTACTAATTCCACGTAGATACAAAGGAGAAAACTTAAATTCCAACTTATATAATCTTGAATAATTAATTCTGAATTAAAAACATCATGTAACCACGGCCATGGAGCCTTTAAACAAATTGTTTTTATGCTTTCTGAAGCCCCTTCATGAATTTCTGCAGCTACACAATGCCTTTCATAAGTCTTAGCCAGCTAAGGTTTAATTTTGCATTAAGCACTTTTCTCTCTACATTTTTAATGGGTGCCATTTCTGTTGTACCTTTGGATATTTCAGCGTTTTCTGTGAGGCCTCCACACAGTGAAAGAGTGACGTCAGGGAGGTCACTCGCTGAATCAGAAAGACATTCTGTCCCACTGTCAGCTGCCGCGCTGCCTACTGACTGCGGGGACTGTGAGCCAGAGCGGATCTCCGAGTCCATCCAGTGCTTAGTTGCCGCCTCAGACTCACTGAAATTAAAGAATATAAACATGTCATCATACGGGTCTAGAATGCATAAAATGTCATTGCAAAGGAGACTATTTTCTTTCTACACATGTAGTTTAAACTAGAGCACTCTAAGCTTCTATTTTTAACTCAAATAGGCCAAGAAGCAAAACTGAAAAGACTCTTTCATAATCTTACCTCTTAGGAAAATATCTTGCAGCAACATCAGGTTCAAGTACATTCAGGTCATCTAAGTAGATATCCTCAGGCCCCTGATGCTGGCTCCTTTTTGGGACACCTTGATGAAGACACAGACAAATAAAACGAATAAATAAATGTTTTGAAAATCTTGACAAGTGAGAACAAGGTGAGGACAACGCATTTACAATATATTACAACATGTGAAACTTAAAGACAAGGCCTTTTATATGTACTGCACTTTTACCTAAAATAAAAAATGCAACATTTTTCAACATGTTTGGCTTTTTTCAAAGGGGGACGAGACTGGAGTGGGAGCAATATTGACAGGATTATTTTTTTTACTCCGGTCTGGGATTGGGACGGGACCGGATTTTTTCTCTGGGAGTGGGATGGGACAGGAGTGAAAATCCGCTCCTGTGTCATGCTCTAATACGTATATCAGCTTAAGTGTGCTTCTGACACATCCACACATGCTCTTGAGCTGTCTTCATGCTTTTATTTTTTATGTATGAAATCCTACAAATAAAAACATACCTTTCTTCTTTGAGGGCGAATCGCTCGGGTGGCTGATGGAAGGAGTGGAAGTTGCCACGCTGGATGGCAGGACATCCAGGGGCTCTGCTGAGGTCAAGGGACTCACAGAGGCGACAGTAAAGACAGGTGTGAGGAGACTTTCAGGTGTTACAGTGGTGATAGGGGTGCGGGGCTCAGGCTTCACGATGGTACACACTGGAGAGGAGGCAGCTTTGTCTTTTCCGGGCTCAGGCTCGTTCTCCATGGCCTCTGAACTGAGGATAACTCGGAAGTGGGTGCTCTCTGATGGGGTGATGGTCACTGTTTTGCGTAGTTCTGGTTTCTCTTTTTTTGGGACCTTGACATTAGGACAAGAAAAATATATTAACATGAGAGTAAACTATGGGTTAGGTTCTTAGGAGTATTAAGTTTAGTGCAATTAGTTGTACTCCTTCGCATCCTGCCTCACTGGATCAACACAGAAAAGTCAAAGATCATTGTAGCTGGTTTGCGTCCTCAGGAGAAAAGTGTAAATGGTTTGAGCTGATTGAAGCCATCTACAGTCACAGACTAGTGAAGACAGCGTTTTGGGGGTCTGTAAACGATCATTTTTGAAACCAGGTTCCAGAGTGGAAAGATTTTGAAATGCCGTATACATAGCTCCATGATTACTGGCTCTCTGCAAGTTTTCAGATACGCTTACGTCATAGTTTCATATCTTCATTGACACGCATGCGCCACACGCGGCAACGACAATGGCGGGTGTAAGTGCAGCATATGTGCTGATGAAGCTACGATCCCTGTTGCAGCAAAATCTCCTTCTTCTCATCACAGTCGAGTTGAACAACAATTATCGAGGACACATTACGGCAATTTATGATCACTTTATCACAATCACTGTCTACAAATTTTGCCGCAAGTGTGCATGCCCACTGTTTTTTCGTCTGTTTCCGCTTGTTTCCGTCATATCGTTACAGCACCCCTAGAGGTCTGGCATGTGTTTCATAGTGTTTTCATGCGAATCGAGTGCGTTCATATAGACGCACACATTTTCTGAGACGCCTTCGTCTTTATTACGATCATTTTGGAAACTGCTCAGTGTTTTGTCTTCGTGTGGATGAGGCCTTAGTTGATGCTGTAGTGTTAGCATTGTTTTCTGCTCATAAGGTTAATGTCTAACTGGTAAGTGTGAAAGCTGTGGACCAAGTTAATTGCTACTTAGCTCTCAGAAAAGCTTTAAATAAATGCACAGCTCTAGACAAGGCCTTTTGTTTAGTTCTTCGTCATTTTTGAAAGTCTAGGGATGTATTATGTCGCTCTAATATTCCTCTACAACATATACTCACTAGCCACTTTAAAAGGTATACAAATTCAACTGTTAATGCAAATAACTAATCATCCCATCATATGGCAGCAACTCTTCAGTCATGTGGACATGGTTAAGATAAGCAAAAGAACGAGGAAAAAAGGGGATCTAAAAGACTTTGAGAGTGGCACGGTTGTTGCTACCAGACAGGTTGGTCTGAGTATTTCAGGAAGTGCTGCTTGTCTGGGATTTTCCCCACACAACCATCTCTACATTCCAAAATAGAAAAAAATAAAAAACAGTACGTGTCAGTTCTCTGTGTCATAATGCTTTGTTAATGCCAGAGGTCAGAGGACAATGGCTAGAGTGGTTCAGAAAAATAATAATGCAACAGTAACTCAAACAATGGCCTGTTGCAACCGATGTGTGCAGAGTAGGGCTGAACGATATGGACAAAATTTTATATCTCGATATCTATAGGATACGATATGACGACAGTTTCAGTGAAAACCAAACGGTGCATTCAAGGGCAATTGTAATAATGAAATTTGTTGTGACTTCCTTAACTGTACATGCAGGGCGAGTGCGGAGTAAATCCATATCGTTTATATCGCTGCTTTTTCGATATTAATATCTTGAATGTTCACATCTCTATATCGATACGATAATGATATATCTTTCCGCCCTAGTGCAGAGGAACATTCCTGATGGCACAACACATAAAAAAAAAATCATTCTAATAATCACAATCAGCAAAAAAATAGCCCCTGTCTCTGTAACGAAAAAACTTCAAATTAAAAAACAACAATAAAAACACTAAATAAAATGTAGTATATACAATTACTAAATGTTTGTAACAAGTAGGTTCTCCCAGTCAATTCGTACTGTCTGTCAAACATTTGTAACATTTCCTGCACTGCTGACTGTTAGCCGTATTGAAGGGCTGCATTTCTTTTGCAGTGTAGTGAACAACACTGTCTGTTAGTACGCACCATTTTGCACTGTTTTATTTATATTTACTTTGCCGACCAAACGCCTCAGTAAGCGCTGACTGTCAGGATGAAGGCTCCGCTGCACCTCCCCTTCTTCATCACCACTACTTTCAAACAAATACGACATATCGGCTCATTGTTGTTCATGGGCTCACACCTTGTTCATTCTGTTTAAAACCAAAATATTCCCGCACTTGGGCTGTGACATTTGGCTGAGGAACCGTCGCCTTCATGCATATTCGTGCTTGTTTCCTCATTACTCCTCACAACGCTCATCTCAGCTCTGTTTGTGTGTGTACGCGCAGGTGGCCCCACCTCTCCCTCAAAGATTGCATGAATGACAGATGGATCACTAACCCTAACCCCGCTCATTCCACTACAGAACCAACGCGCTCAGGCGTTGAGAAAAACGGACGGAGTGACCCATCTTCTCATTCAGCCTGTTTGGTAGTAAGAATGGAGGAAAACAAACACACATGCACGTGTCAATTTATCGAGGCTGGCAAACTTAACGAGGACGTTTTTGTTTATTATTCAGTTAATTGATTTATTGATTATCGTGACAGGCCTAACTTCAAGATAATACTATCTAAATATAGACCAGAAACTCTGTAGAATGTTTCCTGCACCTATTATTCTATGCCATGGAGAATTAAGGCAGTTCTCAAAGCAAAAGAGGTCTAGCCCAGTAAAAACAAGGTGTTACAAGGAAAGAGGCCAGTATGTGCAAATGACAAAGCTGTCTTAACAAGGCTGACGTTAACAAGGCTGCTATGTTTTACCATAGCAAACAGAAGCAAATCCAACCACTTGATGGAAATTCATAGATAGTAGAGGGAAAGTTTACCCTGGCTGTTTCTGGAAACTCTCCCCACGTCCACTGCATGTGGGACTCTGCTCTGAGCAAACTCTCTGAGGGTCTGACCACCAGTTCAGAGTCGCTCTTTGGAGAAAAGGCCTGAGACAAGCCATGACTGCAGGGACAGATGAACATATGAAAGCAAACAATCAGACAAAGTCTCATAATGAGTCTCTTCAACAACATTTATGATGACTGCTCTCTCATGGAAACACATACCTGTCATCTGCTGGCCAGTCTCCATCAGACAGTGGATAGCCATCCAGGTTGTGTCTGGCTGCGGGTAATTTAGGGTCAACATCTCGCATTGTTGTCACTGATGGTGACCTAAAATATAAAGTGAAACATATGCATTGAACAGATTATTTACGCCATCTTTAAAAAAATGCGAGTTGCAAACGCAGATGTTTGCTTACCTTGAAACACGTGCCGCGGCTTCCTCGTCCGAGCTCATGTCCATCTCAAAGATATCTTCGTTTTGTCCAGCACCGGACATAGCAGCAGTCATAGCAGCAGGTACGTTAGCAGCATTAGCATTAGCAGTAGTGACTGACATGGGTGGGGTCAGCTCCTCTCTTCGGGGATCTCCCTTGTGCTTCTTTCTTCGCCTCTTCTTCTTTTTTGTTGCCACGGTGCTTGGGGCTGGAGGATCAGGTGGGTCCTCCGGGTCGGCTGTGTCATCCTCCAGCTCTTTGTGTTCGACCTCCGAGATCCAGAAAAGGTGGGACTCAGTGGGGATTGGAGAGGTGGCCAGGTGGGCAGGGACAATCTGTTCAATCAAGGGAGAACACAGGCATAAAGAAGACAGGATCATGAGGTTATATGTCCGCACAAGCAGCATGGTAAAGTCAGTGACGTGAGTACAGCTGAACAGGAGCCTTTTCTCTTTCAGTCACTGTGCTGCCGTGGCAAAAACATCGATCTAAACTTACAAATGAACCCAAACTATGCAACCCTATGAACATTCACATCTCCAACACAACACATTACTTTACTTATTAACTTAAGTACTGCAATCTTACACTTTGATTTATTTTGCAACCTTGATTTTAAGGTATTTTGTGTGAAATTAAACAGTGATATGAGGACTTAAACTTACAAAGCATGATATATTTCCACTCAATCTAACAATAATGATCAGAAGGATTCTTATATTGAAAATTTTAAACCCTCTTCAGTTCAGACATTGTGAGTGTGATTGTGTACACCTTCTTTGTTAAATGCCTATCTGAGATTTTGGAGTAGAAAAATAAAAAAAACTTCTTTATTAGCAAAGTGATCAGAAATTACAATACAACATGGATTCATTAGTTTTGTCTTGTAATAATAACTTGTGGGTGCACACATTTCTAAGGTACACAAGCTTGATCAGAAATCAGACAAGTTTTTTTTCTGCCATATTATTTGGGAACCAGGATTATTAAATGCCCTTTGTCTTTGTTTTATTTTTAAGATGCATCACTAAAGACCAACACATTTTGTTATATGCTGTGCTGTATTTAAATAAGAAAAATGTTAATTTCAAAGATTAGTTGTCTCGAATTAGACAGTTTTTGTTTCCTGATGAATAAACAAACTGTGAAAGAAATCTGATGGTTGATTTTTAATTTTATTTTTATTTTCTCAACTGATAGCTTAAAAACTAAACAATACACAGATCATTAAAAAAAAGTCTTTGTGGTACTGTGAGGACAAAACCATTCTGAAAACAATTTGATGATCCTTGAGTATGACTAATTATTCAAATAATTAAGAATATGAAAAGATGAACAGAAAACAATCTTAATCTGAGTCTCAACTTCTCACTTGTACACTCAGTAAAAAAAACTCCACAGAAGATGCTGAAGTGGAATTGCTTAAAAATTATTGATAAAAAATGTCATATCTAAAGGCATATCATTTGGTTTTAAAAATATACTATCAATCAAATCTTATTTTCTAACGCTAAAACATGCGTCTTGTATTCTTTAAACTAAGTCAAATCAGACAACTGCTGTCATGTTAATATAACCTGTAGCAACACATTGAAAGAGAAGCTTAAGAAATTCTATTAATGCAGATATCAGCTTTTTGTAAATTAACTTTTTAAATGGTTATATTATTAAGTCATTTGCCACTGCACTTCACAAAATACATAAATAAATAAATAAATAAATAAATAGCCTTGGCTGATTTTTCCTTTCATTTTTCATGATTGGATGTGCTTTATCAATCTCATTCACATATTGGGTACTCACGTTTAACTGTTCGGTTTCCTGTACAAAAAAGGCCTCTCCATTGTCACCAAGCTTCATGTGCAGATCCACTGGCTCTCCATTCACCTCAATGTCGATCTGCGAGATTTTAGCAGAACATAAATGTCTTGTTAGGAAACTGAAATTAAAATGTTTGTTTTAGGAGAGTCTAAATCAAAGGGAAGACATTGAAAGACATTTAGAAAGTGTATTTGTGCATCTATTGATTTTTATTTGCCATTCTGGAGGATTTCAAATGACTATGTTTCATAAAATACTTGAGTTTAGTCAGGCTTATACAGAGGGTCACTCCATACTTGTATGCTCAACTTTAGGCCTGTCACGATAATCAAAAAATCAATTAACCGCACGATAAATAAAAACGTCCTCGGTAAGTTTGCCGGTCTTGGTAAATTGACACGTGCATGCGTGTTTGATTTCCTCCTCTCTTTCTACTAAACAGGCTGGATGAGAAGATGTGTCACTCTGTGCAACTTTCACAACACCGGGGTGCATTTGTTCTACAGTGGATTTCAACCTTTTTTTGTGAGGGGAGGTGGGGCCGCTTGCGCGTACACACACAGAGCTGAATCAAGCGTTGTGAGGGGTAACGAGGAAACAAACACTAATATGAATGATGGCACCAAAGCGACGGTTCCTAAGCCGACTGCCACAGCCCAAGTGTGGGAATATTATGATTTTAAACAGAATGAACAAGGTGTGAGCCCATGAACACCAACGAGCCGATATGTCGAATTTGTTTGAATGTAGTGGCAACGAAGAAGGGGAGGTGCAGTGGAGCCTTCATCCTTGACAGTCAGCACTTATGGAGGTGTTTGGTTGGCAAAGTAAAAGTAAATATTCGCTACATTGCAAAAGAAATGCAGCCCTTGAACACCACAGAAAAGCCAGCATTTTGGGAAATGTCATAAACTTTTGACAGACTGGGATTGACTGAGAGAATGTACATGTCACAAACAATTCCTGAACTGTATAAACACTACCTTATTTATTGTTTTTATTGTTGTGTGTGTTTTTATTGGAGTTTTGTTTTGTGTTCTCTTTACAGGGACAGGGTATATATTATTGTTTTTGATTAGTATAATGATTTTTAGTTACATGCCATTTTTCCCAAAAGAGAGTTCATTTCATTGTTTTTTTTCTCTTTTATTGTTTGTTAAATGTATTATATTGTTTATATTTATTTAATTTATTTTATTTAAAAGTTCTTTACCTTCTAGTTACAGTTAAATACTTTAAAAAAAATAAAGTTTATTGCTTTTGATAGGGTGTATCCACTTTTATTATGAGATATATTATAATTACATTAATGAAAAAATGATGTCTCAAAATAATATTTACAATAATATCATTTATCATTTATCAATATCGTGACAGGCCTACTCAACTTCCTCATGAGTCTTTCAAATCTTAATATGTGTATTCGTCCCTCGGGCTCTCATTCTGCGGAGCCTGCCAATCGAGCAGGACCATTGAAGATTGCCAAGAAAAGTCCCAGTGGGTCTGGGACCATTCAGAAATTTGACACCACAAAAGCAGAAACCAGGTCACGTCTGGCAGAGACTATGGAGGAGGAGAAATCTGACTCACAAGCCCTCTAACAATCTGAAACCCTATAGTCAAAATGAATACTTAACTTACAGTTCCTGACATCACATGCTTGTTTTTACATTCCTACTGTCTGCCATGTTCTGTCTTTTGCTTTGTGTAGTGTTCTTAGCAGCTACAGTATTTTCTTTCCTCCCCTCAGGGTTGCCAAAGTGGACTTTATGTGTGGTGAGTGGTGGCTGGGAATTTCAATGCCCAATTAATAAAGAGGAGGAATAGACCAGGGCCCTCTTGAACCTTTCACAGACAGTGGTGAGTTTTATTCACTCAAGTAGCTGAGAAGTGAATGTTGCCAACACCATGGTGAATTACTGGAGGCATGGCCGCCTGCTGACACTCAGACTAAAGGCACAAATGGGCTTGTTTCTGCCTATTAACATCACACAGTGTCACTCTGAAGCATGTACCCTGCTCAGAATAGGGGAAAAGAGGAAGGCATTAAGTACTGAAGTCAAGCCAAGTGAAGCTTTGATTCTAAATAAATTTAAAATCAGATAGCTCTTAAAAAACATATTTGATTGCCAACCAAAGCCACTGGTGTAAAAGGACAGACACACTATCCACAGCCAAAATTTAATTAGCGCCTGGCTTGTTCCTCCAGTTTGATCCCTGTTCAGGTTTTTGTAAATGCCTGCATAATGAAAGCACATCTCACGTCATTTCTTGGTCCAAGAAACTTTGAAAAAGCGGTATATTTAGCGGCAGTCTTTTAGGATCTGATAAGCAACTCAGGGACACATCGCGCATAACTGTTTGTTACACAACAGGCCTCCTTCAGTTACCTCCCCCTCCCACACATTCAAGTTGTAGAGCTGTTGTCATGGGAACCACTCATTCAGTACTCCCTCCGAGCCCCATCAGCATTCTGAGTGGGTGTAGAGACACTGTCAATCCCCCGCAAATCATCACCCACTCCCGTTCAAAAGCAGGAAAATAAGCTTTCCTCTAGTCCAAGCACAGCACTGCTGCTCTAAGAATAGAATCCCAGGCATCAGTGGCTGAGCTTGTGGTGGAAAAAAAACAAAACATAATGGCTGTATTATATTAGCTTCTACTAATTGCTTACAGAACAGCAAGGAAGATTCTGATCGCCAATAAACTCAGGTAACCTCAAGCTGGCATTCAAGAAAGGTAATGCTCCTTGAATCTGAGGCAGCTTTCTATTCAAATACTTAACATCGATCTGCTCTATAAAATCCTTTTTATTTGGCAGTGCATTTAGATCCCTCTACTTTTCTCTGGTATATAATTTATCGACATGTACTGCTGCTCGACGAGCCCTGGAAACAGACTTGACTAACAAAGCCAGTAGTTGCAAAAGTCTCACAAAAATGCAATCTCTCATAAAGCAAGAAGAGAGCTAAATATAGCAACACTGTACCTTCACTGAGATGAAGTAGATGGAAAAGCTAAAGTAAAAGCTCTTTCATGCAGGAGAGAGACCCTCAGAATGAAATCTGCGACTCACTTCTCCGATTCACCAAAGTTACTAATGTCATTGTGAAATTGGGTAAGTTCTGTTTGTCAAGACACCTGCATCATTCCAGCAATTAATGTCTTTTTTCAAAGTGTTTCCTTAAAGGTGCTATAAGGAGAATCTATTACCGGTGAAATAAAGACTCTGCTACCCATGAGCACGTGCGGCGACTGTCGTAATGCTGCCTTCCAGTAACCTCGGAAATGGGAGTGACATCCTCTCCGACTTATCGGCGTACCAGTTGAAGTCGGAAAAAAACATCCCAATCTACCAGGCTATTGTTAGCTGTTGTTAGCACGCCCTGTGTTGTTGTTCACAAATAATCACATGAAGAATGTGATTATCACTATGGCAGCATTTTTGTAAATATAAGTCTAACAATACTATGTATACAGCTGATCTAGAGCGACACACCCCAGTCAGAAGTGTAAATAAATTGATCATTACAGGAGCTAAATAACTGTTCACACTGGGGGCATCCATCTTCGATTGTCAACTCGGGGGTGGCGAGGTTTCACCGAGTTCCCAGTAGGAAATTCAGACTTCAGGGGACGTTCCAGTTGCAGTTTCCTACTCGGAACTCTGAAATTCCTACTTCTGACTACAACTTGAACGCACCAAAGACGTGACCCAAGCCAAAGCGTGTGTTTGTTGTGATGCTAATAAATGCAGCTCGGACCTTCCTCAGAACTCTGCATTGCTTTACAACTTCCTTTTGAATGACTTACAGGATGCAAAGCGACCAGGTAATGTATCTCTTTCTAGTTATGTAGCAGTAGTTTTATATGTGTGACAACAAGCAATTTTGGAAAACTTATTATCGTAGTTTTGTAGCCGGCTATATATCCCTACTTACAGCCCGGTGCTCTCTATAAATAATAAAATAATATAAATTTGCTCTAGTTTTAATTGTCTTGTTCCCAAAGTTGAGTATCCAGGCCAGTTCAGCCCCGTCCGACCTGACCGGAAGGCTAAGGAATAGCATTTATAGATAACCTATTTTGATGCTATGAAACTCATCTTAAAGTGTGTATTTTGATCAGGCATATATCTAAAAGTGAGACTTTTTTGTAATTACTTAGAAACTCCTCACAGTCTCTTTAAAGTGTAAATATAATCATGTATGATTATTAGCCACATTTAAAGAGGGAAAGCATGTACTCTTTAAGAACAACAGTTAAAAATAATGGACACTTGAGTGGCTCAGTTTTGTTAAAAATTCTGCTAAATACCGAAATAATGATTAATAGATACAATTATTGATAAATTTACAACATTAGCATCAAATGCATTTATTTGGTCAAAAACACTCTTAATACTATGATAGAGGTATCAACAAGCATTCATACTTTATGAGACCCCACTGCATGCTCATTTTCCAGCTGGTTGTATTAGCAACAAATTTAGACTCTATGCATAGCACACATAAGACAGTCCAACTGGAAGTCTTATCACTTTGGCATTATGCACATTTAAAGGAAGGAATGATGTTGGGTAACAAGCGTGAAAAGCATGCCATATGTAAAGAACAGTTTAAAAAGGTCCAAGGTATGACCGAAAAAACAAGAATTTAACTATTTCTAAAGTTACTTTTCACATTCTATGTATTATTTACATAAAAAATTACACTTTCTGACGCAGAGAAAGGAAACATTTAGCTTTGTTTAAGTAAGCCTGGAAGCTTAACACCTTGCTTGCCTTTAAGAATTTTTACAAAGTTTTTAAGGCTTGAAATAAAGTGTTATTAATTCATCAGCTTTAAAGGCAGTAATTCAACGATATTCAGGAGATTTGTTTTGTGTTTTATTGCAACTTTCAGTCTTCAGTTGACAGCAGACGTTGAGCTGTGTGACCCTTTCTCTCTGTTACATTAATAGGTATTACTTCTGTCACTGGCCTAGAGTAACTACTGATCCATATCACAGGGACTCTGCTTTGCTCAAACTACTTTAAACTGTGTGCGCTTAAAATGCTGTGGATTCTTAACCCTTTAACTGCCAGATCAACTGTTTGGCAGAGGTTGTCAATAAATCCAGTGATAATCAAAGTTTTAAAAACAGAACAAATCAAGTCAGTGTTTGATACTGTCAACATTTCCGGGCAGCAAACAAACCAAAAACCAGACATTTTCTTGGTGTGGGATTTAAAGATTTTAAAAGCTAACAGTTGATTACGTGACGTCATAAAATGCACAAATATTTGGGACCAAATCAACTGCAGAAGGCAGAAATGTTTATAAATGAAATAGCAAAAAAATAACTTCAACTAAATGGTATTGAGTTAAAAACAAAACATGTTTTGGATGAATAAGAGATTTAAAAAATACATATTGGTTAAGTATTTACAATAATGATGGTTATAATTACTTTTTGCTTTTTGTAATCCTACACAAAGAAAATGCCAGTTATTTTGGTTTGTTTTCAGTTTTGTCAGTATCCTAAAACACTGACAGAAACAAACAATTTTTTAACACATTAAATATTCATGAATATATTGACCTTTGCCAAACACTTGAGCTGGGAGTTAAAGGGTTAATGCTATAAAGAAAAGGCGGTCAAGTCTTTTAAGAAAGACTGTGATCTATGGCCCTGTTCCCTTCATCACGTCTCACTGCTTATGAAACAATTCATATCCAGATTTTGCCTATGCACGCTCCTTTTGTTAACATTCTAAATACTTTGACAAAAATAATAATATAATCTGAATAATATGCCAGTAAAATCAAATTGTATAGATGCATGTTTTCATACCCTGAATATCAACCATTTCTTGTTTTCATTCACCAAAATACTGAAACAACAGAAACTGCTAAGGTCGTGTTTTTAATAGACATTGTGCAGAGCTTTGCATTCAGTTTCCATGCACCTATTTACCTCTAGTGCAACCATCTTAAGAAAGAGTCGTAGCCGTTTTGGAGCATTTTGCTGCTACTGATCATTAAAGCTGCAGAAGCTGTTTTGATCTAAAGCAGGTGATTTTTAGTAGAACTCAACACCCTCACAAACTTTTCTGTTCAATATTTACATCTCCAGGTTCACTAACCACAGAGGTGACTTTCACTATTGACAAGCGTCCCATCACTCATTCACTCACTTAGGTAAATATTTATCTATAATCCATAACTTAGTTTCTTAGAAGGGCAGGCAGATGTAAGTCAGTTCATGGAAGTGCCGATCAAGCACGTGCTGCACACACAAACGCTGTACTGTTATTCAGAAGCTATGAAGTAATCTTGCATGGTTTAGAAATAAAGATATGATGTTTCAGACATATTTACTGTATGTTTCAGATTTGTTTACAGCTGACTCAGACTGGGAAGTTATTAAAAACACTGTAAGATTGAGGAAAACAACTAAGGCTGGGCAGTATGGACTTAAATTGTGCCTCATATTCTCTTAAGCAGGAAGTTCACATTTTAATTTGCTATATTTAAGGAAATATAAACAAATGGTTGTCCAACTATCAGATTCAGAATGTATTATAAGTATTAGTGGTAATATTTGATAACTGATTGATACAATAGCAATACTAATACATTTGTAATCCATATTGCCTAAATTATACAAAAACAATGTCAACTCTTAATCTCATTTTAATTACTATGTGTTTTCAGATGAAGTCTCCAATATATTAATTAGTGCTGAGAGATACATACAGTACATACAAATACAAAGCAAATATATGAAAAGTCAGTCAAACTGCGCAGGAGCTCTCTCCAGTTCACATCACTTTATCAAATACACTAGTTTTTGTTTATTGGAATCAAGATATATGAAAACAAGATATTATCCAATATTTGGTGTCTGGGACTTTTATTTATGTCCCTGTGGTATCAGACAGTTATCGACATTTCTGATGTTTGACTGATGTCAATAATCCTGAGTTAGATTAAACAATGGGCTTCAGTTTTGAACAGACTGTCTTGTGGTTAATAACCGAACTACAGTTAGTGGTTCTTATGGGGAACAATCTTTTACTTTAGCTAACTGATATCTATTACTTTATTCAACCAAATCTTCATCAATATAAACATTTATCTTATGCTCGTTTGAAAATATACCGAAACACTTTTAAAACACTGATATGTTGCATTATGTTGCTAATTTTAAAGAAAACCAACCACCTCTGAACTGATATTCTTTTAACCATCAATTCTCTCAAACACGCCCCTGAAATACCTTATAGAGCAGATGATGGAAGTTTTTCGATGTTACTTTAACATATTTGTAATACAAAAAAACAGCAAGGACAAAGAGATTACTCACCACTTTCTCTTTGGAACGCAGTACGCCCAGCTTGCCGAAGCGCACGTGGAATGGCGAGCACTGGTAGGTGCCATCTCTCTGGCGGACAACCACAACATCGATGCAGCCCGACAGCGTGGCCTGATTGATGCCTTTATAGAGTTCTTTAACGGTGACCAGCACCTGACCTGCCAGCTGGCCCACGTAGTTCATGGTGTCCGCCTAGAGGGAGGAATAAGAACCAAATATTAGCTGAGTGGATACAAACACAGGGAGAGTGCGTCCTGTTTACAGTCCAGAGGAGAGGATTGCCTCAGTCCACACTGAGCGTAGAGTCTGATAGTTTTCCACTTGAACTCCCTCACACTCTCTCGGTCTATCCACTGCTGTCCTTCCCTTGTAAGTCCTCTTCTGGACTGTCGAGCTGTCTCTTTTGTGTTTGTTTTCTTCTCTCGGCTCTCTCCCAGCCTGCCCGTCCCTTGGAGTCTGTTATCTTCTGACCCGCACGCAGACCGCCAGAGCTCCAGTGTTGCCCCCGTCGCTGGCCGCTGTCCCACATGAGCGCCATCAGAGCGGAGGGGGCCGAAAACCGGGCTACAACAATGACAAGAGACAACCTCACACTGAGCTCACACTGCACTGCTGCCATGAGAGCAGCTGACTTCCTGTTTACATTCATAACTCTGCTAAGTAGATCAAATAAAGCACTGAAAGCCAGTCTTCTTGGGCTGTACTTATTCTGGCTCTGAATTCACTGTGGGCACAGTTTCTCAAAACATTTTTGTCAATTGGAAGAAGCTGTTTGTAAGGCTGTAAATACTTTTACAAGCAATAAAGGGCGGTCAATCAGTAAGGAAGATAAACACAGACCGAGGCTAATTAGACATAATGACAGCAACTTTCCAGCCCTCCTCTGGCTTCTTCACTAAATCTGAATAACTGGATCATTTCCAGCCATTTGCACACCATGACATGGAGAGCATTTAACTCTGTAAACACCATTTCAGGTTTGCCCAGGTCAGAGTCTAGTTTAGTGGGGCTTGTAAACACATTCCCTTGCCGACTTCATTACGTTTATGTAACCTGAAATGCTCCTATCTCACACTGACCTTTTTGTTCAGATTCCAGCCATGAGAGCAGTGGGGGGTGGGGTCTGCTGGAGCAGAGAATAGGGACATTTATGCGAAGCTGGCATTACACGACATGAGACACTGGCATCATACGTGTCTACTGAGAGAAAGCTGGTGAGTAGATAGCGATAAAATATTAAAAGCATATGAAGGCTACTCAGAACAACTCTCATTTCCAACTGCTCGTACAGGACAAACAGACGGTTCAGAGGGATGTAGAGGGGAGGAGATGATTTAATGCAATGCCTTCTGTCAACAACAGGAAACTCAGATTCTTTCTAGGAACTTTGCCGGCATTTCTGGAAAAGAGGGATGGAAAAAAGTTGAGCAGCTCCTAGATTAAGGCACTCTGCTGCTGTTTAAAGAAGAAAACACTTGGGAGGATGATATGAACCTACAATCTGAGTCAAAGTTGTCTGTAGAGGATAAAACAGGAAAAAAAGCCAAACCTTTGCAGAATATCTAAAATCCCTTAATCCTACACACTTCAAATCAAATTCTGGACTTTTTAGGACCTTTTAAAGACCCAAACTTGGAGAAATAGAAACATTTTCCACTACAGAACCATCAACACACTAGAAAAGCATGTGGAGAGTAGGGCTGAACGATTTGAGAAAATAACCTAATTCCGATTTTTTTCCCCAACATTGCGATTTACTCTGCAATTGTTTTAATGTTCCTCATCTTATGTATTCTTAAACAAACATAAGCAGCAGATCTTTTTATAGTAAACCAATATGACATTAAATTAATCTAAGGATAAAAGATTTGAGAAAAAGTGGAGGAATGAAGAACAGACGCAATATAGGTATGAAATTGTACAAACTGGGTAAAAATGGTATGAAAGTGGAAAAAGGTTAATCATTAGGTGTAAAATAGGTATGAAATTGCAAGAAAAATTGGCAAAAAAATCAAAAAGTGGCTCAGGAAAATTGATTATGGCAGCAAAATTGGGAATTAAATTTGAAATTAAATTTCAAAATCCATGTAAAAATTCCAAAAATGGTTATGACAGCGGCCAAAAAATTTGAATGGGGGCAAAATAGGCATAAAGTTGTAAAAACAGGGTTTAAAAAAAGGTTTTAAAAAAATGCTCCAAAAGTGGGGAAAAAGTGTATGAATAGAGGTTAAAAAATAGGCATGAAATTGCAAAAAACTACATCACAATTCCAAAATGTTCAACACATTTTTGGCAAAAAATATTGAACCTTCTGCGATATAAAAATTGCAACAAGCCATATTGCGATTTAATCTAATTTGCAATTAATTTTTCAGCCCTAGTGGAGAGCGCAGCAATTTTCACCATAAATATTAGTCCAACCTTTATTTCATCTAAATATTTATATTCCTTGACATGAAAAATATCATGAGCAATTGGATTCATAATGATATCTATTTTAGTTCAGTAGTTATTCACACATTTTTGGTCATGTCGTCGGTATTCTTCAGGCTTTAGCTCCAAAGTTTTTGAAGATACAACAAATCAGATTGAACACTCCAGATTCCACAGTATGTTGGCTATATTTTGGCATTTGTTGCAAGTCTATGCCTTTATTATTTCCATTGCTATGATGAAAATTCTTAGGATATCTACATTTTTTCTTGTTCTTGATCAGAGAATCCAGAATTTTGCCGGGATCCAGATCAGTCTTTCATATTTTGTAGAACCTGTTGGAAACCTGTCCTGTATTTTTTTCCAAGTGCCCTGACTATTTTTGGTGGAGTAATATGCACAAATGCCGAAAATGGTCCTATCTCGCAATGTTAAAGAATCCTTTGAAAAATTCCTGGATCCAGATGGTGATCCAGATTACTCCTCAAATCTCATCATTTGTTCCTTGTCCCAATCCGGACATTTCCTGAAAATTTAATCAACAACTGTCCATAACTTTCTGAGTTATGTTGCTAACAGAGAAACAAACAAACTACCGTAATAAACAAAAAAAACAACAAACAAACAGATGCCGGCAATAACATAACCTCCTTGGTGGAGGTAACTATGGAAGAGTATAAGGGTCATGTTAAAAGGAGAAAATGATTCAACTGAAGAAGAGATTAAAGTTGAAACTTCAAGAATTAAGTTGAAATGATGGGGATAAGGTTGAAATACAATGTTTTGATAAAAGTCGAAATGATGAGAAAAATGTCAAAATACATTGTATGTCGACTTTTTTCTTGACTTTCGACTTTTCTTCTCAACATTTTAATTTTGATCTCATCATTTTGACTTTCAGTGGGAAACTGTATTTCGACTTCATTGTTCATATTTCAACTTTAATGTTGTCTTTTGAACTTCAAATCTCAACCTGCCGAAAATGATTTATTTCCATCTACAATGGCCCTAATACTCTTCCCTAACAAATAACTTAGATGTAATTTATGCATAAAGTTTTTCCTATTAGGTTCAAAACCCAAGTTTGTGTAGGTAAGATCATTATCCCACTAAAATACAAAAAAAAGTACAAAATATTTTTTCAAGTCTTGCTGCCCTCCCACAAGAGGGAAAGCAATGAGAGAACACACATATGCATAAAGACAGTAAACTTCTTCTTGTTTGCTGTACAAGCAACAGCTTGGTGCTTATCTCCTGTGTCTTCTGGGACAGCCTGTGTAATCTTCAAAATGATTCGATCTAAGTTAAGATGCTATCCAAAATAAGTTCTCTCACAGCTAAAAATAAGACTTATTTTCAAATATAGGACTTTTAAGAGACCTTTTTTAAGGATCTGTAGGAAGCGTGATTTATAGTCTATTTTACTATTTACCGGGGACGGTTTTCCTTTGATACTTTCTTTCTTTCTTTCAACAATATGGCTATTGTACACAGCAAACTTATATTTGGGCATACAGCATTTAAAAAATATATAAAATTCTACCTCAGCAAACTACATGGCTGGAACAAAAATGTATTTGTTAGGGGTGTCCCGATACAACTATTTCACGTCCAATACGATACCGATATTGCAGCCCTGAGTATTGGCCGATACCGATATCAATCCGATACGATATCAGCAGGAATCATACAGACTTTTATTACCTATTTTGTTGTATGGACTGTAAGAAAAGGCTTGATCAGGTCAGATTACTCAAACAGAGAACAGTAGGCAGCAAAAGTAGTTTTGAGAAAAACTGACCCTTTTGTTATTAACCAATAGGTTAAATAAATTTTAACCTTAAACATAAGAATATACTCCAATTAAAACAACATGAATAAAAAATATTAGAAGACCCTGAAAAGTGACCTCAATAAATCAAACAAAAACATATTTCACCAATTGCAAAATAACCACTGTGTTGAACTTAAACATAAGCATATTCTACAACTGAATAAAATAAAAAATAAATATATTAGAATGGACTGCTTGTATCGGAGTGCTGATATCGGAGATTTAGGATGCAGGCCAATATAATCCGATATTTGTTTTGTTGACCGATATCCGATATCAATATTGGATCGGGACATCCCTAGTATTTGTGAAAGTTAACAGCAAGCAGCACTGAAGTTTCCCATGAGCCCAGCATTGAGACAACTGTACATAAGTGTGGGAATATGTTAAGTACAAGGGTGGAAATTTTACCAACAGATTCAAAAGCAACACATTTTAAAGTGGAGATTAACAAAGCAATAACTGGTGAGAACAACAGTTCGCCAGTGTGGGGATTTTCTTATGAATTAATGTTTATCTTTGAGGAGGAAAATGTGTTTTGTTAACTGGTGAGAAGGAAGTTGATGGAATTAACTTCAGTGGTCTGATTATTTTTCTTTAAGCCTGCCCTAAAATAAATCAGCTCCTGTTAAAACCAATCTACTCAATTAATTGAACAGCACCCTTGATTGTGATTCAGTGGGTCAAATCTTAAGAAAATAATCCTTTTACAATGCTTAGTTCACCTTGACAGGTTTGCTCCCACAGAGTATCACATGCAGCATTGAAACAAACCAAAGTCCTTTGTTGCTGTCTATAATACAGAACATATTGCAAATTTAAAGTATTATGTAATAATCCTTCACTCTGTTTTAACACCAAACAGAAGATCACACCCATGTTTTCTTAATCTCTCCAATGACACAGTGCCAAGGCCAAATGCAGACATACACAGAGGAAGTTGTCATATTACATCTCAAAACCTTTTTATGGTCATGATCAGAAAAGAATTGTTTTTGGTAACAAACTTGTTCTTACACACAGGAGCTTCTGGAGAAGTGCCAAGGTTCAGCTATCTAGGATTCGGGCACGTGAGTCAACAGGTTTAACCTGCTGTCACCTTTTCCTCCATTCAGAATCAACGTTAGGAATGTAATCCACACACAATGAACTGCCACCCTTACAGTAAAAGTTCAACAGAATCGACCCAGCATTCAGGATTGCATGACATTGGTACAGGGCTTGGACGATACGTTTTTCTCACGATTTGATTTTCTACTATCTTTTAGGTGCCGGTTCAATTTAAATTGTGATTCTATGATATTGCCGATTTTTGCAATCTTTAGTTAGTTTTTTTAACACCAGCTAAAAAGATGAACAACGATGATGCCTACAGACTATAGGGGTGACAAATCTAAACATATTAAGACTGTCCTTCTGCAAACCCGTTGTTTAATTAGGAATATTGTCTTTATGCTTAAAAGAGTATGCTTCGGTTTTTTTGACTGTTCATTTTGAAGAAGCACTTTGCAAGTACTTGTGAAATCCAAAGGATTCCTTTGTTCAACATTACTAATTATTCAGATTTTTAAAATATCTAATTTATCATTCAAAGTGGGATCGGATGTTGGCTGTTTTGTTTTACGTGGTTCTCTAGACCAAAAAGACAAGTGATGCACTGTTTAACAGTACAATGTCAGAACTGGCTGATGATATCTTGAAACTTTAATAATTGTACAAAGAGATTTGAAAATTCCTGCTTATATTTTGGACAAAGTAAGCTGTGGAATTCATTCATCACTCATACTGGATTTATTTTTGGGCATGCACAAATGTATCAGAAGCTCAGCCTTATTAAAGTACTGTTTACAATACATGAAGCCAAAAAGAATCATTTTCACCAATATAAATCTTCAATAAAAAATATATGTCTGTATATTGGAGCACCAATAGACAAGTAGTTCTGTCCTGTAGTGGAAGGCTATCATTCCTATCACAGTCAACATGGGTGTAAATCCAAACTGTGCCCTTTCCTATTTACCCTCCTCCTCTCTCACACTACAGTCTGCTATCCACTGTCTTTCCAAGTCAAATCTACTGAGAGAGAAACCACTGGATTATTTACAAAAACTCTTATGTATCTGTTTTGTCAGAAAGTACTTTGAAAATGTAAACAAATGAGGTATCTGCTGTGATCACATTCATGCATCCTTTAAACAGAAGGTAATTATAAGTATAACAGGCAGGGCTGGGCAATTAATCGTAAAATAATCGAAATCGACATTTTAGACCCTCTAATCGATGCAATTTTACTCATGTCAATTATTTTGATTATTTTCCCTATGTAAGTCATGTGACTGTGCCCCCTCCATACAGTCTGCATTCACTTTTGCCAAGAGCAAAGGATGTGCTGCCAACATAGGGGAGACAATCACTAATCTATCAGAGGACCTTGAAGCCAAGAAACATATTACCTCCGTTGTTTGGGCACATTTTGCAGTGGACATCAAGCAGGAAGAAGTAAATGTAAATACTGCAGGAAGACCGTTTCGATGTCTGTCAGTAATATCACAAATTTGTTTCGGCATAGCATAAAATAATCATTCATTAATCATAATCGAGGCAAGAGCTTAAATTAATCACGATATTGGGTTCTATCGCCCAGCCTTAATAACAGGTCACTTCTGGTACTAGGGATGGGAATAAGAAAACAATTCTAGTTAAGAACTGACAGCAAATAGCAAAAGGAAATGATAGCACTGATTTTTCACTTGACATCTCCTAATCAAGTCTTTCCTCTTAGTTCTAAATGCCTTGCAAATCAAGGAGGTGGCACTCTCATCAGAGCCCGTCAGCCAGAGGACAGCAAGAAGTCAAAGAAGTTATCATGGCCAGAGGAGACAGAAGCAGTAAATCTGTGGCTGTTTCACACGATGTGATGCTAACTGCACAACATCCAGGGTATAGCTGCAGCACGGAAGGAAACCCATGAAACTTTTGTCTTTTCTTGATAGATGAAGTATCAGGACTACCATAAGTTTGAGGTTGTTGAACCTGAAAACCCGTGTAGGCCTCAATTTTTTTACACAGAAAATCCACAAAAATCAACATGGGAATCAATAAAGAATTGGACTAATGGGCTGAATCAGTGCTGACCTTGGAATCACTAGAACCTTATCAATTCTCATCCCTCTTAAGTTCATGAGAAAACTGCTTAGATCAATAAATAAGTACATATATTACATATATCATAGACTAAGTACAAATAGAAATGAAAATATGGTATCATTACATTAGACATTTTTACAAATGAGAGGCAAAAATCATAAATCATTAGTATTAATACAGAACACTGCAAATACAATAATCCCATCAGTTGCATCGTCTTTATTTGCGCCTTCAAACTTATCCCTACAAAACACTCTGAATAAAAGTCAAAGACTTCAATAATCCACCTGATCCATTGCATAAGCTACCAAACCACCAGGCCTGGCTCTGAAAATAAACCACAAAGCCAAGTCACCTGCCAAAACAAACAATACAGGAGGCTGACTAACAGCGTAGAATCAGACTACAGGCAGGCCCAACTGAGACAGAGACCTGTCAGAGCTGACTCACCAGAGACCAGGATGATCTCAGGGACGAGGCCTCATCACTGTTGTCCGTGGTGTCCTCCGTGTTGCTTTCCGGCGTATCTCCTTCCCCCCACGATCTCTGTCTCTTCATCTTATTTGCAGAGCACCAGCTCTTACTTCTCCCACCTCAGGACACTCCACTGGAACCAAGTTTTCCCTCCCTGAGATTATGAAGATAAAACTTCCCTGCCATCTTGAATCCCATCTCAATTATGACAGCCCTAATCGCACTGGAAAAAACCTCACAGGGGTAAACACAAGCACAGCACTATCTGATACTCGTGGCGATTGTGCAATACTATCATAAACGTTGTCGTCCTTCTTCGGGGGGCTATTCTTTGCAGGATGTGATCATCCAGTCAGCTGACAGGACACAGCCAATGGGGTGACCTCTCTACAGTGGCGGTGCGCTGCTGATAAGCAACACTTAATTTCACTGAACTGCTATGCAATGTTTTCTCCCTGATAAGAGCCCAAGCTCAGGAATAAAAACACAGGGAGTACAGTGCAGTGTGACGTTCTTGCACAGTCGGTCACATGTTGGGTGCAATCGTTGCAGCGTGTGCTTGTTATTGTGCATGACTAATCAGAGGAGGGGCAGAGGGGAGATTGATGGTATTGATTGGCTACAGGAGCAAAGCAAAGCATTATTAACTACTAAGGACTTGGACATGTTTGTGCATTGAACTTGACATGTGATTAGAAAAGTAAACAACTATACCCTCTATAAATACTCTAAGATTACCTCAGTCAGGATTAAATATTAGCCTGATCAATGAATCCAATCATACTGTATCTCAGTTCAAAAGAGTGGGAGTGGGCACACTAATGATACTTGTAATGAACTCTGATGCGTTTCTGTTCTCTTTTGTCTGAATTCCAATGTTTAACTCCCCACTGAATGCTTATTATAAACATAATACTCTAGGCTCTTCCAGTGAGGCCTCCTTACAGTCCCAGAGCTTTTGTAAACACTATCAAACCAGAAAGGCCAACTGAGTACAAGTCTGTTTGTTCAACCTCTCCCTACGCAGGGATCTGATCTGTGTTTGAATATTTGTTAAGAGGCATGCATAAATGGATTAAAACTTTCCATTTAGAAAAAAATCCCCTAGACTGAGATGCCAATAGTCCTCAGAGAAAAGGTCTGATTCAATGTAAAAAAAATAGCTGAGTAACTTTTCATAGGAGGCTAAGAGAGTTAAACAGTCCTGGTTATCCCTCCAACACGATGATGATCTTCATCTGGAATGATCCAGCGCTCATTTGTTTTGCCGACAAAAGAATCAGTCCAGTGACTGAGCAGTCCAACCAGGCTACACAGGCTTCATGTTACACAGTCTCAGGCACAGGGAAACACTACACAGCAACAAGCAGGCATTCTATGCATGTAACATAAACCAAGGCTACAACAACCCCAGACAGGCAGCCTTGGCGTTCCTACTTTAAAGATTCTGCAGTGAAGGGTATTCACAGCCTAAGGAGGGAATATAATAATTTTGTCAGTTATGAACTTTGCCATACTTATTGTGCCATCGAGGGCTGAAGCAGTGGAGTGGTGCAGAGATGATGTAATTTTGTAGACTGATCCAGAAGTTCAATAATGATAACCCTTACTACTGAACTTTACTTTTAATTATTTTTGAAGAGCAAACACGATATGCAAAAGTCAAAAGCTTATGTCTGGCTGATATGGAACTACAGCATGGCTGACTCCATGCTCTTACATCTTCTGTTATAGACTTCCTTATACTGCTTTCATCACATCATCAGCGCGGCGAAACATGACCATGTAAAAAATGGAAAGGACCATAGAGGCCGTGGACATGTTGGTCAGCTGTTTTCTGTACGTTGTACTTTTGTCCCTCTTTAAAAATGTACAAACTCAGCACAGAATGAATGACATTCGAGTGCCGATGATAAGGCGGATGGAAGTTGTTTCTGAGATGGAAAAGAGTCAGGGAAGTTACAGATGGGGGAGACAGTCAGCATATAATGTCGACATCATGATGTAAATTAGCGGGTTGACCTGGGCATGATGTTCCCACTGAAGCTGATCAGAGGTTAACCTGTGTCACTTGCAGGGTCTATCGATCCGGGTCAAAATGCCAATTGGACCCTTTCAAACTGCAGACAGGAGCTAATTTTTACTGGGTTTGAACTGTTAAACTGTTTTTGGCCAGTCTGAAAGGGGTAGTGGTGTAAACAAATTCAATGCTCATGGCTGTTTCATTTGCATCTATACAAGGGATGCAACAAGTCTCAAAATGTTAAACAGTTCAGAATGACGTTCACAGTTAAATAAATCCGTGTATGGTTCGTTCTTTCGTTATTCTGTTTCAAAACAAAATCAAAAAAACGAAAAAACGGTCTTGTTTTTTTGTTTTTCTGTTTTGAAACCAAAACAGAAAAACGGAATAACAGAAAACAGAAAAACTACGTTTTTCCAGTTCTGGTTTTAAAAATGGAAAAACGAAAAATAAACATATAAGATTTTGTTTAAATTCTTTGTGGGATATTTTGATTTTAAACATGGATGAGTTTTTTCTTTAAGTTATGAAACTAATCAGTGCACATCTGATTAACCACAGTGCTTCTGTGGTGGTGAAAGAGTTTCAAGGCTGACGTGAAGAGGGTCTAAATAACACGAAGAAACCAAAAACATGCTGCGCAATGTTGGAGAAGTTCCCATAGCACATTCTGGTGTTTTTACACCTGATGTCACATTAAGAGAGCCGACACTGAAGTAATTATGGGTAAGGGCTATTTTATTTCTGATGATCCTAAATGTCTCTTTACTGATGAGAGAGCGCTGCGGAAGAGAAAGGCGCAAAGCTGTTACGCATGAAATGAGTCATAGCGCGCGGAACAGGTGAAAAGTGAGAGAAAAAAAAGCTTATTTTCATCATCTGTTCTGATGTTTCTTGGTTTATCTGTGAGCAGATCAGACAGTAGCAGACTGTGCACTGACTGATGCTGTCTCATACACTCACGGGAGTGCGCAAATGCGCGCGGATGAGATGGAGTGCAGTGGATCGTCAGCGACCTGTTTCTTACAAAAAAGCTCAGGAACATGTCTGTATAAACCTTCAGTGTGAGTTATTTGTCTTATTTTTATATAAAGCTGTTAAAAGCCGCCTTCATTCATTTTCCTCAATACTGCAATAGCCAAAATTCACAAAAAGAAAGAATATGAACAAAATCTTTTTATTTTTTTTATTTTTCGTTTTTCCATTTTTAAAACCAGAACAGAAAAACGTCGTTTTTCTGTTTTGGTTTTAAAACAGAGAAACAAAAAAACAAGTCCGTTTTTTCGTTTTTTTGATTTTGTTTTGAAACAGAATAACGAAAGAACGAACCATACACGGATTATGTTCACATGACTTGAAGTATTTTTGGTTCTGAGTAAAAACAAATTTCATTTGTTTGTTTTCTCTCTGTATGCTCTGCTGCACTTGTGCCCATGTATCAGAGCATCTAGAAAATTAAACTACTACTGCAAGAAGCAGTGCTCCAAAGTTGGGCCAAGGTTGTGACTGCATTTTGTCGTTGTCAAAAGTCAAGTTGGTTGAAAAATTAAATCTAGTTTTCAAATCCGTGCTGAAGTCAGCAGGATGACTGGTAGAAATAAAATTATCTAGCCTTTGTGAGCGGACCTTGATGGTTAAATTATGATGAGTTCAATGCAACTCGGAGACATTACAGATAAATGGATAAACAGAAAAGTCATCATGAGTTTAAAAACAGCTACAAGAAAAGAAAAATTATGGGTTTGTAAAAAAAAGTGATTACAATCTCTTACAGTTCAAATGAATGTTCCCTTGGATTAAAGAGGACATGAACACGTGTTTATTTTTTCAAATTGTAACATCATTAACCGCATCAAGGATGTTTGTGGAACTGTCTTCCTTTCAGCATAAAATTAAAATAAATTACTTGTTAAGTAATTTAAAAATAGCTCTTTGTCCTTAACAGGACTGATCTTGCTGTTCTGGAAAAAATATATTACTTAAATGTAGGGATGGGCATTGATAACATTATATCGATACCAATGCCATTAACGATCTGCTAATAGATCTAATTCTTTAACGATTCCCTTATGGATTCCTGCAGATTTTCCCTGTGGATAAATATTGGCCTGTAGTTTTTCAGTAACAACAATGTCAAACAAATGTCACAGCATAGATAACTGCTAAGCTAAAATTCTGACCGTTTCTGAACCCTGTCAGTGGAAGGAATTGATAAGGGAATTGATGAGCAAAAAGACTCACGATAACGATTCTTTGATGGAGTTGTTCCCGATTCTCAACTGGAATTGGTTTTCGATTCCAATCCCTACTTAAATATCTACGAATGGAAAAGGTTAAAACAAAAAAAGGACTTCAATCTCAGAGCTAGTCAAGGGGCAAACCAGACCTTGGGCTAAGTGTATTGTTGCAACCCTAGTGTACAAGATCCATATTTTTATATGAAAAAAACAACAAAAAACAAACTGACATTAAATGTACCATAGCCTACTCTGTGATCCTCTGTAGTCAACATTTCTGATTGCATCATTGAATTTGCGGTCAAACAAAACCATGATACGGCACATCCACTCTTCAACCACAGAGCAGTAAAGTTGGTCTGACAGTCTGCTGTCAAACTAAGGTGTACCAGGAATGGGATGAAATATTGTTTGGCAGTGTATCGTGATACAGTACGTGACGAAATGCATCGAGTTTGAAAAAAATGGATCGCGAAATAAAGACGTCACGTCTGGTAATAGCGCAAGTGACCAGAAGTGACGACAACAAACATTAGCACCAACTCCCTTGCCTCCAAAAAGCCAAATGATGGAGTCGAATGGGGTGGAAATTGAGGACGCTCCGCCTGGATACAAGTCATTATAGTCATTACACAAGTCAGCAGTATTTTGGCTTTCTCATTAAAAATGACAAAGACGGCGAAAACAAGCCTACCGCTCGTTAGCATACACTTGTGTGTGTTTGGCCTGTTAGGCCTTGTGTTTTCCTGTGTGCAACTCAAACAAAAACAAATAAGTTGTAATTACACAGTAATATTTTTTCTTTTTTACTTTTTGATATTGTATCGTGACATATCGTATTGTGAACCAGGCATATCGAGGTGCAGCGTATCGTCCCATCCCTAAGGTGTACTAACAGTGTTTTGTTTCAGAACACCAAATGCTTGGATATCTTTGCTCACAAGAAACAAAAATAATCAACAGCTCCACTTCCCAAATAACAAGGACTGCGAATATGCACAAATATCAAACCAAAATCAAGTTGTTCTGGTACTTGTAATCATAAAACTTTGCTGATACTCGGCTTGATATCAGCTCTATGGAGGACAAGCTCCTAAAGTGATCTGAGTAGGTATGTCAGTATTGTGATATTTGGCATAAATGAGGACAAGATTGCAAAATACACACTGCTCGATGGGGAGTGAACAATATCTATGGGACAAATTCATGCAATTATATAATCAGTCTTCAAGATTGTACTTGATATTAATGAGCATTAAAATGTTAAAACCTGAACTTTTGTCTGAGAAATGAGGTAAAGATATTCCTGAAAGGTTTATGAAATACCCTTCTGATGCAGTTTAGAAAATATAACTGTGAAAATGATTATTACTTTGTTTTTATCCTCTAGACTGAGCTAATTATAAGAAGAAAGCCTTGTGCAGCAACAAGCTGTTTCAAATAAACTCTTGACAGAGGTGTCATAACACTGTTGGCTCCTCTATTCCGGTTATATAAGGCTACCTGAAACAACAGAGCGGTGATAACCTGCCTTCAGTGCTCATGATAACGTTATCATCAGCTCTAATGGAAAATTTCAGCTCTCATTTACATTGAATGCCTAAAAATAACGTTTCATACAGGCAAACTTTAGGTCCCTGTTTACAAGCTGCTTCGACAGGCAGGTGTTGTTTAGTGAGCTGCTGATGACGCCTTCAGGCTACAAAATACCTTTAAACAGTAACCTAAACATGCCAGGAAACCAAATGCACGACGACTATACGTCGAACTCCACCATGAGTGAAACAATCTAGTCTGGAAACATTCAGGCTGGCACACATCGACGGTGAGATGCCAGTAGCACACCAACACTCCGGGGATACATGACCGATAATTGCGGAAATAGACTATCAGAGACTTAGATAGTTCATTATCATGACTACTTTCTACTGATTTGTCTCTTCTTTTAAAACAGACAGTAAAACAGTGAATAGTAGCGATGAGCATAAATGAATGGAGACGAGGTTCAGCTGGTGTCACGGTTTAACTCGAGGTCGTGTTATCTGGTGACTTTCAGCCAGTGGTTGTAGGAGCTACAACAGACGCTAAAGCCGGAAAGAGTTCAAACAAATGCATCTTTATAGGGATGGACAACATATCTAGTTTAAAAAGTTTATCAAAATACCTGGAACTATATGAGACTAGGTACTTTTTCATAACATGGTTTATGCTGATGCTACTTACAACTCAGATACCTGACCTAATGCTTGGTATAATTATCGTTCACTGTTAGAATTGCATATGAAAACATGTCTATTGAAATTATAGTGTTATTTACTTAATTTTATTTGTTATATTTCTACTACTCCAGCTCAAATAATATATTTTGGACAAAACAGAAACAAAAACATAGGTCATTTTCAATGTCTCTGTTGATAAAGCACTTAAATTAAGATTATTTAAGCAGCAACCCTATTTTAACATCATCAACAAACAAACATGTTCCTAAAGTCTTAGTAAGTGATAAATCTTTGTGGGGTTTACCCTAAATGTTGTCCTTTTCAAAACATATTTCAACTGTTAGACAATAGCCAGTGTAATTTCTTTTGGACTACACCAAAATATACCCAAATTTATATTTGTTAATATATTATTATTAACAGTTAAAAGAAATTCAATCTTTTTATTGCTACAAAGTGTTTTTACTTCAGAATTAAAAGTGATGGAAAATTATGCAAACTTAGGGATAGCATGTAAGGCTGAAGTATTAGGAGTATATTTAGCAGAAATGCTAAACCTAAATGAAATGAAATGCTAAACAGAAATGCTAAATGTCATTTTTTTATAAGCTTTGGTGGATTATTTGTATTAGTACCATGTCAGTGATGGGATGCCTTTCTGTTATATCATTATTCCTATGTAAGTTTTTCATTATCTTTTTTTTTTTTTCATTAAAGGCAGCATGTACGTGTTTCTATGCCGTATTATAATTAATATACTAAGGCAATAATTCACTGTTGGCAATGTTTCCCTGCCCTAGGACCAGGATGCTTGCAATGTTGAATAATATGAATGGCTGTGACAACATCAGGCAGATGTTGACTGTTTTCTCTTCAGCTTTCCACTCATTAGCCATTTCAGCTCTCTGGTTAATTGTTAAACTGGAGGTACTCAGGACTTTTCGTCTTCAGCAGCAACGACAACCACAGATGTGTAGAGATGAACTCGGTCACCAGTTAACATGGCCGCTCTTTAATACATTACACCAGCCGTTAACCCCGAGCTAGCTCCAACGTTCGTTTACCGTTAGCTAAAAGCGAAAGACCAAACGGTACCGGGCGCCAGTTTGCCGGTTTCAGTTAAAGACTGTGCCTCTACTTGACACGTCAATGGCTTGTTTTCTATCTTGTCCTTACACTGCGTAGGTTAGTTTATTCTGCGTTACAAAACATGACAGTCAGCTCACAGGCTAGCTAACATTAGCCGACGGTAGGATCAGAAATATGGCTTATCGCAGGCAGCGGCGGCACAGGGCAGCCACAGAGGGCTGAAGTCACCGTCTATCGGGCTAGTTATTTACCTCTGTTGTAGCGGGGTCCTGCCGATGAAGAAGTTGATGTTGTTTTCAGTAAGTCCCCATCTCCCTGCCGCCTGGTGAACTCCTCTGAAGCCTCCTGACGTGTCCGTGTGTGGACCACCGTGGCAGGCTGCTGCTGAGGCTGGAGCAGATGGGACAGGGAGCCGCACAGTGGTGGCTCACTCACACGGCCGGCCCGTGTGACAGTTCAGTCCAGGGGTAAAATTACACATAAAGTGGAACACCCTCTTTATATTTAGGAAGACTCTGACCTGCACTTCCCATCTCAAGGGATAGCTAGTAGTGTGATGTTACACAAAGGACTACATCTGGAGAAGAAGTCTTAAGTAGGCCAGTTCTGGTACTGCCCTCTCAATGAGCTTAATGGGGTCAAGCAGGAATAGGCCCTATGTCGAGAGTTAATTTATATCAACATGTACTAAATTGGGATGTGGACTTTAAAATAGAAGAAACTAGGCCCATACTCAAAAAAGACTGTTTACAATTGCATCTATATGCACAAGAAGTGCATCTATCCCTCAAAAAAGTTTGGAAATATTGTTTGGGTCAATTTTTCTCACCTTTAATAATCCCTGTTGCTTGGTATTGTATTTTACATGGTTGAAAAGCCTGATTAGTCACCTTAACAACTGGTAAGGCCTTTTAATATAGGGAGCAGAGAAAAGATGTGTAACAGCCAAGGCAAGAGATAGCGGAGAAACAATAGAGCCACATTTTTCAGCCAAGCACTTTAGGTTGAAAACAGAAGGCCACAAGGTTTCTCTGAGGAATGGGAAAGTGTAAAAGTGTCTTGAGACACTACTAATAACTACTGATTTTTTTTTAATTTCATTCATCATTGGAAGAACAGAGATTTTTTTGGGAAACATATTTAAGAGTAGAGATAATTTTGTCAACTACATCATGCCCAAATGTTAGTGATGTGTTCAATTTAGACTTGCAAAGGTGTTTAATGCAATTGCTGATGCTTAAATACAAAAAAAAGCAAAACGTTAGATATTTTATTTGGGAATTTTTGTTGCCGGCATCAAACATGTATCCGTGGAGTTTGATTTCTCACTAAATTTATACCTAAGTTTATAATTATGATGCTCTGGCAACTGTTAAATGTCTTTAAAAATGTTTTTTGAATATTGCTGTCCAGCAAAACACTGAGATGTGACTTTTGGTCCATATTCCCCACCCAAACTCAAACACTTACTTTGGGAATTTGTGATCAATGAAATGGCAATAAAAGCAGGCTGAAGTCCACTGTTAGAAACTGTAATACTTTTGCCCACATATAACCATTGATATCCAAACCATTCAACATAGCATCTCAAATAAAGACCAGCAATTCGACATTTGGTTAATGTTAAAATGTGAGACCATATTTAGTCAAACTGTAAACTATCTAAAGGACGTGCACGGTCATTACAGAGGAAAGTTTGCCTTTAAGAGGAAACTGACTTGTGTTAAACTTGATAATTAGACACACAGCCCGAGTCCAAAATGCTGTAGGGCCACTCATCCATATGATTTTCAACCATTGTACCAGAAATACAACATTCCTTCACTCAACACCTGATTCTGACACAGTCTGGAGCTCAGAGTTGAACAGATCAGACTTTGAAGAGTATTCCGGTTATGCCTGTAAAACTTTGCTCTGGGCTTTTTTTGGATCGTGCGAGACACCTTGAATGAACCAGTACACACTGCATGTTTGTTGTTACGCTCAAAATACTCGAGTCGACACATCATCAGGGTATTCCTGCTCCACCTCTCCTCTAAACTGATGTGATGACAGATAGTAAAAGCACACATAGGGCAAACGACATACATGCACACAGTACAAGTTTGACATGGTTAAATACTGTATATGCCAAAGGCTCCAATCACTGTAGCATGTGTTTTACAAGACAAAGCAAATGACATCTGACTAATTAAGCCTAGTTAGACCATTATATATTTATTAAAGGTCCTAATTCAAGGGTCTATCTGTCCATGTTGTTCTGGTAAACAACGAAGCACGAAGAGGCTGGTATGATTTGCCGGATTAAGATTCTTGTCAGTTTTAACTGAAATATTCTGAAAACAAAGAGTTCTGAGTGTATTTTTCTGTACGTGATTTGGTTGCAGTCTCTGAGTGTGTGCTTCATGCATCATTGGTGTTTGCCAGTCAGTCTAACCTCAGTTGGGTGCAGATTTACCCAAGCAGCTCAGCCTCAGATGTCTCTTAATAATTCCAGTGCATGCACGTATGATCAATGTCTCGAGTGATAGTCAGCTGACTAAACTTGCTTCCTGGGTTTAACTCCAATCGGCTGAATTAAGAAGCTTGCTACAGGTGTTAGCATGGTTATACACAGTGACATCACTAATGCAGGTCAAATTTAACAGGTCTCCCCAAAGCATCAGAGGATATTTTGAGAAGAGGGGGGAACATTCTGAAACAGGCAACAAAGATGGTAAGATATATTTTGCTGCTTTAATGAGTAAAGTGAGTATAAAGCTTTCAAATAAATTGAAATCATTGCATATATTTAGGGTGGGCCAAGCCTTTGCTAACCTATGAGGGCCCCTCCATTACACTGGGCATCAGACCTATTCCCCGTCTTTTGGCGGCCCGGGGGCCAAATACGGCCCTCCACATCACTAAATGTGGCCCGCCATTCATTCCCAAAAACCAGCAGCTGTAAATCTGAAGAAAACTCAGGTATCCAATAGAAATAATTCTATATAATCTTATGGAAGTTATTTACAACCTTACTTTGCTCTTATTGTGTCTAAATCTCTTCCATGAAGCCGTTAACATTATATCAAGTATTACTCAATACTATATTTAAAAAATGGCAGCAGCAAAATATCTGAGCTTTAAAAAATTGAAAAACATTTTATTGATTTAAAAATAGCTTCATTGGCTTTAATTCCATGTATATTAGCTAAATTTGCTTGAATTCTGTATCAAGTTCATTTGATTATGCATAATAACTTGTATTTATGTTGTAATACATGAATATTGGTATTCTAATTTTATGACATTTATATTCTCATATGTTGTTTATCCAACATTCTTTTCCATTATTGAGAGTTTCTGAAAATTTGTAACAATTTGGCCCTCAGGCTGGGAAAATGGTTTTATGTGGCCCTCTTGGTAATTAAAGTTGCCCACCCCTGCCCTACGTTCTTGTGGTGGTCCTGTTCTCTCCCTATTTCTCTCTATTTCCCGCTTTCTTTCTTCACTGTACTACTGAAAAATGCACAAATGGCCCAGAAAGGAATTAAAGAAGCAGAAATAAGAATACCCAAGTCATGCTTAAAGCTTGGGATACGTCTTAAAATAAAGCAAATACTTGGTATGGAGTTCATAACATCAGTTTTTCTTTATTTTATTTTTACATGAACCTCGTGCCTGAGGTAAAAGGTTTTCTGAATGAATTGCTGTAATATTAGGAGAAAACAGCATTTTTTGCCAGCCTTCATTATTATTGAACCGTTTCCCATGAGCATGCATCACATTAGCATACTTTATAGGCTTGTACTGACAGCAGACATGTCAAGCCACAAAATCACACATTATCCTCTTCCATACATCATTTGCTTCTTTGACAAGCATCACCCAAAGCTATTTTGCCCAGCACATGAAAGACTCGGGAGAAAGCAGCTGTATTCATCCTTTATTAAAACTGCTTCGGAACACCGGCATGTGCCGGGGTAAAATGCTTTGGAGATAACCCGCCTGTTCATCTTTTCTGCTTTATTTCATGACACAGCATCATTAGCCTTTAGCCTTTCTTCTCCTCTTTCTCCTCCTCTTCTGGGTTGTAGACGCTGACGGTGAACTCACCAGCCTCTGTGCCGTACTTGTTCTTGACCACCAGGGCGTATTTACCAGAGTCAGCTGTACTGACAGCAGCAATTGTGATGCTGGCAAACTTGCCGTGCTCGAACTTGAGTTTGTAGTGCTCATCAGACACCAGCTCCCTGTCATTCTTTGTCCAGCACACCTCAGGCGCGGGTTCGCCCCAGACGTTTCCAGTCAGGTTCAGGGACTACAAAGAGGCATTTACAGGGATTTGAGTGGAGCAAACAGAGTGAAAAGGGCTCTTATACTTAAAATGTTTACTTTTATGTCAACTAGAGCTCCATTAGGCCATTTATCTTCACTTCTCTCCCTGTCCCAGCCTACATGCAATAGGAGGGGACCAATTTATCGATGGGGACATGATAGGTGGGCATATGTTCCTTTTTCAGGTAATTACTATTACTATTACCACTACCCTCTTCTTGTTTTAGTTATGATACAAATAAGACAAACATTATGCCTCTAGCTTATAGCAATATCCAAAGACAGATGACAACACAAGTTCTGCTAAAGTTTAGCATTTATTCCGTTGAGCTTCAAAGTTCAACCCTAAGGCAAAGGTCATGAATCATGCACGGCACCACTAGCCCAACTTGGTCCACTTGACATGTCTACCACATCATCCCCCCTCCCTCTTTATGAGATAACTCAAAAGAGGGAGGGGAGATGATACAAGAAGTGTTGAAAACAGTTCATCCCAAGTTTATTTACCTTGCCCTCCTGGATTGCAACCACATCTGGCAGGCCTCCAACAACACGAGCACGGTCTAAACAAGACACACAAAAGCGAGCCAAGAGAAGCAAATCAATCAACCAGCAGTATATTTTTGTGTTGACAACATCATGTCCTTTACGAATGACTTTCAAACTTCTAAACTAACCATCCTTTAAAAATGCTCGATACTCCATCATATGAATGGAGGGAGTTTGGGCCTTTTCTAAGCTCTTGATTTCATTAATAAAGAGGTAACACTTCCTGTGAAGCATTTCCCACGAGTATTCTTGGGTGTTATGATGGCATACTGACACCCCTGCATTCACCCAAGTCTAAAAATCTCTTAAAACTGAAATAGTCTCTATATTAAGAAAATGTTATACAGTTTCATTGAGTCTACCCAGAGAAACCAAATAATAAACGACCACTCACTTCTTTCTGCGATTGCTGCCGCCCTACGGAAGGAAAGAGAGACAGAGTCAGAAGCATCTTTAAATGTTATCACAGGCTGAGCGGTCTGACCTTTTTGTCTCCGCCACACAATCAGAGGAAAGGTATTTTGAGAGCTCCAGAAACGGCTCACAAAGTACATACAGTCTATTTTAGGATTGTGGAGACTGTTAGTGTTTATCTGTGTAAACATCCTTCTGGGTAAAATACAAAGTTACACAACAGACGGGTCCAGTCAGATGGGTCTATTTACTTACTTAAGCCTTTGGAATTCCTCAAACGCCTGTTCCCATGCTGCAAAAGAAAAATACATCAAATTATTGTGATTAATTTAGCAGGATTATGAAATTAGGTAGGCATATGTAACATATATACAAAAATCCTCTCTGGGAACATGTCGCCAGCTCAACAGGAAGTCTGTGATTTTAAATGCTTGCTCTAAAAAAGGGTCAAAGTAGCAATTTCAGGGTTATTTTAAGGATTACCTTCTTCAGAGAAGTTCAGATGAAATAGAGCTAAAAATATTATTAAAGTCAGAGGACAACTTAATGATGACAAATCCTTCAGCATCTTTACAAATCTGAAAGGAGCAGAAAGGTGGCTCCACAAAGGCCAACATCTCACCACGGCATAGAAGCTGTCTGTTACTAAAAATAAAACAGCACTGAGAAAATTTCTCTAAAAAACAGCATGAAAATTCAACACATGAACCTATGCTATCCTGCAAAGCTCAGATGTCTGTAATAGAGGCTGTTTCAACGGCAATGCATTATTCACTTTATTATATGAAATGAGGTGCCTTTTTAAGGGATTGCTAGTGAAGGGCACTTGTACTCTCATGAATATTGATGTGCATGAATCTAGAGGAGAACTTTGGAGTTTCATGTGGATTCAGCCAGTGGGCAAGGCAAAAAAAAAAAGGTTTAGTGGTAACTCCAACAAAATTAAAACAAAATGACTGCCTCAGCGAATTTCACATGGAAACCGAGGAAAAAGCCTTAAGACACATTCTTTTTAGCTCAAAATGAAGTCTGACATTTGGTATAAAAATGTCTCAACCAGCCAGATCCAGTTTCCTTCACCATTTACTTACCTTAGGGCCTGTCCCTATTGACCTTAAATTTATTACATCTGTTACTGATAGACAAAACAAGCACAACCAATACATATGGGGTTTGGTTTCAAAACAAAGAGCATGTTGTCTTTGCAGCTTGTCAAACTATTGTGTCTAAATCTCTGCTGTTTATCTGATTACAAGGGTCCTTCACGGTTGAAATCTTTTAGAGGGTTAATCTGATCCTACTTCAAAGATGTTGCACAGTTAGAAAGATATCTTACCAACAGAAGCTCTGCAACGTGTGTACAGAAAACTTCAATAGATTACACAAAGAAAAGGCTCAAAGTGTCACTCACCCTGGCCAGCCAAATCAAATACTCTCTTTACACCGTCTTTGCCATCAAAGATGTCAATGGTGTATTTGCCCTTGTCCTTCTCGGTGGGCTCGTTGATCTTCAGCCAAAGCTGCTCCCCTGTGACTCCAGCCTTCACTCTCTCTGAGGCAGCAATCTTAGCATCTCTGAAGGAGAAAAGGGTACACAGATGTCAATAACTAATGGAAAGTTACATTAATGATTGCCTGTGGTGCACAAAGAAAAAGTACACGACCTCCGCACTTGAATCATAGCATGGAAACTCTCAAGAAAATTCCTCTGATACAAGTGAACGTCACTCAGCAATTTATCATTTAAGTTAAAGTATTGGAGTCAGGGTACATGAAGACTATCTGAAGTTTAACTCCATACTTTGGGAACTCTTTCAAGACAGTCTTCATAAATTTTAAGACCCAACCCAGTTTATTAAAGGTTTGCATCTTCAACACAGCTATATAGGCTGATTACACAAGAATGGGTTTAGTATGAAACAGCCTTTATCACTACCCAAAACAAGCCTTTTTTAAAGAAAATAAAGATTCCAGTTTTACCTATCAAGAAAAAAATAAGAGTTTAGACTCAAACCTACTTCTGTGAACACAAGAGGAAATTTTGAAAATATATTATAAACACTAAATTGCCAAGAGCAGATGAGAGTATGAACGCTAAAACATGCCATATATAAGGACAGTACATTTTTCAATAAGACTTTTTAAAATACTTCCTAAATTCCTTGACTTATGCTTACCATTTTTAACTTTTGTTATTCTTCAAGATACAGACAGCATCTTGTCGTCTGTAAACTTTACTTTGGTATTTGAACTTAATTAAACCTCAATTGTATTTTCATAATGCAGAAGAAGATGGAAGATAATCATCCTCCACAATAACCATCATTACCACAGCTAAATGTACTGCTCATCAGCTACATTGATATGCAGTGTTCAGGTATGACAGTCCATAGTACTTCACCAACTTTATTCTCTTGTAGATCAGAATTAAGACTTAGCTAGCCTCAGTGGAAAAGCAGTAAGTAGTAACAATGTTCACCAACATCAATTTAAAAGCACAAATGCTTCTCAAATTTAAGTAGTAGCAGCATAGCGCCTTTCTCTTGAACTCAAACCCAATAAATCAGTTTTAATTCATCTTTAATTAAAGTCTTTTGACTTTTCTTCTATCTATTGGTTAACTTATTGGTCTGAGAGTGACAAAAACAAAACCTAAAAAAAACTAGAAAAGCACTCCAAGAGCGCAGACCTCCACCAGCGCCACAGTCCTCATTAACATTGTGATTTTCACCATAAATATTAGTCCTACCTTTATTTCATCTAAATATTTAGATTCCTTGACCATGAAATCGTACAAATATGCACATACAAATATGCCAACAATGGTCCTATCTTGCAATGTGAAAAATTCCTTTAAAAAATTCCTGGATCCAGACGGTGATCCGGATCACTCCCAAAATCGAATTGTTTGTTCCTTGTCCCAATCCAGACATTTCCTGAAAATTCCACTGAAATCCGTCCATAACTTTTTGAGTTATGCTGTTAACAGAGAAACAAACAAACGAGAAAAGCACTCCGAGAGCTCAGTCCTCACCCATATTGTGATTTTCACCATAAATATTAGTCCTACCTTTATTTCATCTCAATATTTTGATTCCTTGACCATGAAAACATACCATTAGCAACTGGATTCATGATGATACCTATTTTAGTTCAGTAGTTATTCAAGAAAATCACATTTTTCGTCATATCTGTTTTACGCTGATCCGGATCACTCCCAAAATTGAATCATTTGTTCCTTATCCCAATCCGGACACTTCCTGAAAAATTCATGGAAATCCATCCATAACTTTTTGAGTTATGTTGCTAAAAGAGAAACAAACATACAAACAAAAAAACAAACAAACAGATGCCAGCAATAGCAAAACCTCCTTGGGGGAGGTAATAACGTTGTGAAAGTCTGCACCAGGATCAATGGTGTCCAGTTTAAGGTCTCTGTGGAATGATCAGCTGGTACTTAAGCAAAAAAGGATAATGGACTAGCCAAACCACATTTTCTGGTGACTTCTCTTTATTGCCCTCTAGGTGGCGTTGTCTCACCCCACCAAGACAGCAGTTCAGAATTCTCACTCCGTCATCCCCTGAGCAAAGCTGCTGGTTTGCTGGTTGCACATCTGATAAAACCTGAAGTCATTACATGCTTATTATCTGTTAATAAATTATGATGCTTTTTTTCATGGGTGACCCAGTTGGTCGACTGAATCTTTTTTCACTGACAAGTTGATATGATTGCATAAATGTTGCATTTTTACATGTGTCATCGTCTTATTTACTTAACTGAAATTGCCCTATGGAAAAATACTATTTGAATTGGAATATACTAAAATGCTTGTTCTGATACTGGTTTGTGTATGTGTGTGAATGTATGCAGAGATTAGCAGAGTAGTTTAATTATGATAGGAGTAATTCAACTTACTTTTGGAGCCAATTAACACGCAGTTCCTCGTCGTAATATGTGACATTGGAGTGAAGGATGATGCCATGTTCAGTACTGAGGACTTGGATTTCAGTGGAGGAGTTGGCTGTGAGAGAGAAAAGCAGGGCAACTGTTATCTACATCTGATGGAAGCCTAAAGGATTATTGCAGAATATCATGCTACATTTTTTTTAAATCCAGGAACACTTAATAGATTATACAGTAGAAAAATACTGTATATTCATTTCAGAGGTTTTAAGTTTATGTCTATGTGTGACGTTTCAACACAGCTAGGCAAAGTGTAAAGTTTCATGACTCACCAATGACCCTGAACAGCTCATTCTTTACAGCCTGGTATCCTGGGTTAAAGAACAAAAAAGAAGCTCAGAGTACAGTAATAACTTTTTGCAATCCCTTTTCACTAGCCACCACTTGATTTAGCTAACTCAAAGTTAATTGAGAACAGGCTATACCTGCATCGGTCAGATTGAAGGTGCTCCTATCTTTGCCTCTCTCGTCCTTCAGGAAGACCTCGTAAACACCAGCATCCTTCTTGCTGATCTTTAATTTAAAGTAAAGCAACTTCAGTGATCTTGAAAAAGCAACAAGTTTCCCTCTACATCCAACTCAGGGGAATACAGTGTAATTATTGTGACATTTACAGGACAGGAAATCGACAGACAGGGACCATAAAAGCCGAAAAGGCAAGCTTTTCTGCCGCCCAGGATGCTACAGGCGTTATGATGAAAACATGAACAAGGAAAGGACATGTAGAACACATGAAGCAATGACAGGCATGAACTTATGACAGCAATGATTTGTCCAGACTTTGGGTCTTGGTGGTGGGGGAACTTCCACTTCGGGCGCCTTTATTCGTTCGGTAACTTCCTCCTGTACAGGGTGCTTAATAATCCACTGTGAATTAGACAGATAAGCCAGTTAATGCAGGAAGCAAATGACAGTAAGGGCGATGAAGAGGCAGCCCCTTCTGTGACACATGCAACGACAACAACCCTCTCTTAATGAGAAACACACCAACAGTTTAACTTCACTTGCACCTGATGGACAAAATTAAAGATGAAAAAGGAGTCATAGATGAACAAGATGAAGACTTTTTGGATAAATACTCATATTAGAGATTAGTATTTTCATTAAGGTTAACATGTAAGATGTAATGCTCTGATTGAGATTAAGATTTCTTAACTAATTTACATCTTGTTTACTGGTTGTTATAGAAACAATACGCTTGAGCAAGTCTTGTAAAGTTAATTCTAGTTAACATTTATGTCAGTAAGTAAATGACAAAAAATGACTGTTGCAAACTTATGTCGATTGGATACAGTAATTAGGTTTGGTCTTCTTTTTTCCTCACATATGTATAACAGGAATTGGGAACTTTGGTCACAAAAACGGCCACATTAAATCTACTCTCCCAATGAGAGGGTCTAATTGAGACACACTAAGGAATACTCTTAATTAGAAAACTATTACTTCTAATCTATGACGGGAATATAAAGCTTTCATTACTTTAAACATACAGAGATAAAACACGTTCAGCGCAAAGGAGACTACAGGATGCTATGATAATGAGCTCTGTGCTGATTGGCTGTCCAAGAAATGGTGAGTTCCAGTTGTAGTCGGAAGTAGGAATTTCCGAGTTCCGAGTAAGGAACTACAACTGACACGCCCCTCGAGGACGGAATTTCCTACTGGGAATTCGGGGGAACCTCGCCACCCCCGAGTTGACAATCAAAGATGGCTGCCCCCCAGTGTAAACAGTTATCTAGCTCCTGTAATAATACATTTATTAGCACTTCTGACTAGTGTGTGTCGCAGTAAATCAGCTGTATACATCGTATTGTTGGACTTATATTTACAAAAATGCTGCCATAGTGATAATCACATTCTTCATGGGATATTTGTGAACAACAACGCTGGGTTTGCTACATTAGCCTCGTAGATCGGCATGTTTTGTCCAACTTTGTGGCTGGAACACTGATAAGTCGGAGATGACACCACTCCCAATTCCCTCTTCCCAATTCCAAGGTTAATGAAATGTGGCATAAGGCCAGGGGGCAGACTTTCAAAACAATCGTGGTGTATAACCGTGACAAGCAGAAAACAAACATGAAGGCTGTATAACTTTTTCATACATTATTTTCCTTTTATGAGGAATTAAACACTGAGCATTTTAAGAGGTATTTCTCTGTAAACTGAGCATTAAGTAAAAGGTGCCATGGTTTTCAGCTCCTTTAAAAAACTTTAAAAGAAAGGAAAATTGATTTTGCAGGACATTGGACCTTTAATTAACTGTGCACTTCAACATTAAGTCTACTATCTCGAGGAAGAAAAAGAAACATAATGCTGTTTTAAAATGGTTAACCTTTGTGAATAGGGTTGTGTTTATCTACTAATTTTTAACAACTTCGGTAATAAAAAAGTACATGCTAACAAAAAAACACCTGACATGAACGTCAGTGTCCCTTTATCTTTTCATTTATTTATGTCTTTTTTCTGTCTCTGGTTGTATGACCCTTTTGCATCTTTTCTTTTTTTAAATGTTCAAAATTAAGTTTTCCATCTTTAAAATGTCCATCTGAGTTTGCAAGAGAGGTTAAAATGATGTGTTAGAAATGAAGTTGATGAAATTATCACACAGATATACCATATAGTGCATTTCCACTATATAGACATAAATGTTGAAAATTAACAAGTATTTATAATAAAATAAGAGTAAATCTGCAACAGAAAGTCAGCTTAAATAAAACATCTATTCTTATCTAAAGTACGACATACTGACGTCCTGACTCTCAGAGCCCAGAGTCAGCAGCACGAGTATTTTTAAAAGTGTTTCATCATTTATGATTCTGTGTGTCAGAGAGGGGCGCTTTGTTAGCATAGCTTCTGGCATGGCTCTGCAATGGAAGCGCTGCTTTTAGCTCTCTACTCAGCAGCTCACGACTCCTGACAAAGCGCGGCCTCTGTCTAATGGGCTGACCTTTCCAATATTAAAGGTCAGCTCGCCATCCTTTCTCTCAATTTTCTGGGCGTCCTCGTCATCCTCTGCAATCTCGATGCAGTCCTTGGACCAGGTGATCTCGGTCTCTGCTTTGACATTTCCTATCTGTTGACAGAAAGAAGACAAATAGGAGGAAGTTGGCTCGACTGAGTTGCAACCAAGGTCTTAAAAAACATGCAAAGGAACATAAATTCACAGCTTCTTTTATTACCTTGCATTTCAACAGAACATCACATGCTTGGGTAACAGTGAAGCCAAGGTACTCCACAAAGTGAGGACCTATAGATAGATGGATAGACAGACAGAATGGAAAGTTGAATGACAGCTGAAAGCCTAAAATGAATGAATAATAAAGTTACACCCCTTACCTTGTTTCCTGACCCATTCTGCCCTTTCAAATTCTGATTTCTTTTGGAGCTCCCTGAATTCTGAAAAACACAAAACAAAAGTTTGATTCCAGCCTCCAATTCTTCGAGTAAAATTTCTAAATGGAGTTCTTGGGTATTAGAAGTTCATCAACAACAAGAGTGAGACAGAGATATAAAGTGTTATGCTGCCCCCTCATGGACTTCCATGTTTACTGCAGAGAATTAAGCCCTACCATCTCCAATAAGCACCAGGCTGGTCGTTCCTTTAGCCTTGCCATCCACCAGGTTAAATGTGAAAGTTCCCTCATCAGTGACCTCCAGAGAGTCCATGAACATTTCAATAATACCGGTTGACTTGTCAAAGTTCATTGTGTATTTCTGGAAGCAAAGAAAGAAACAATTTGAGAGTAGTTAGTAACATAAGTAAGATATGTTCCCCTCATGTGCTTGCCAAAAACAACTTATTTGTTTAGTAAGGGGCGTCAAATGGTAATATAAAATGCACTGCTATGTGCTACTGATCTTTCAGTGATCCAGGAAGCCAAACAAAAGCCAAGTTCCTGTAGTTGATTCAAAGCTTGAATCTCAAATATGCCCTTTTTTAGTTATTTATATTTTTACTTGATAAAAGATGTAATGTAAGAGACAATACACTCCAGAACCACTCTGAAAAAAATTAAGAAGAAAAAAAGTAAGGCTTCAGATTAGAAAATGTAATTAAAAAACTCAAATACTGGAAAGTAATTGCATTTGAGTCACAAGAAGTTACTTTCCACCCATGGCTGCAGTGATATGTTACTTGTACAATCAGGCAAGACCAAAACCCTGTGATGACATGGCCTTTTCAACAGCGGGCCCTAAATTATGGACCAGCCTCCCTCCTTATATCAGAATGTTCCCCATCTTATTACTTACATTTTCATCTTAAAACCTATTTTCACTTGTTGGATTTTAACTCTGCATGAGAGTTGTGGGGTCTCTGGTTTTAAGTGTGTTTTGTTTCTTTTGTTTCTTTCCTTTTTTCCCCTTTTTTTTTTCTCTTTCTTTGTTTTCTTTCCCCCCCCCTTTTTCTCTTTTTTCTTATTTTTTTAGAGAGAAAAAAAGGAGAAAAATAGGAAAAAAAAGAAAAAAGGGAAAAAAGTGTGTTTTGTTTCTCTTAATCTGGCTTCTGTTTTAATAAACTGTCTCCTCTTTTGTGTTTGTTAATGATTCTACTGTGTTTTGTCATTGGTTTTTAAATTCTATTTTATTTCACTTCAATTCATTTATACTTTGTAGTCACTGAACAGCACTTTGGTGAACTTCATTGATTTTAATATGTAAATGAAGTGGATTTAATTGGACTGGACTTCGGGCAAACAGCTAAACAAACGCACACAAACAGGATGACACAACAGTAAGGCTTTTTGTCTGAGAAATGGCTTACCTTGCCCTGAGTAATGATGTTATCATTAAAGACGTACTCCACTTGGCAAGCAGGGGTGAATTTCTCCAACTGAGTCCAGAACCGCACACGACCCTTCTCAAGCAGATCCATGGCCATTTCATTCTTGAAGGGAATAACTAGGATATAAGACACAGAAAAGAAAAAGGCATCAAGCACTACTCATACCAAATTTAGCCATATGAAGTTATCCTTTTAATGTCTATCCTTTGTGTGTTCAGATTACTTTTTAGCCTTTTAACCAAGGAGAGTTTGTCTTTGGTAAGACAAGAAGGCTAGAAATTTGGGAGGTGTGAGGGATCTACGCACAAAACATAGTTAAGATGAGAAGTCCAATCCTAAATCAGCACACATTATTTGATGTGTACAGGAGCAATCTACTGTACTTATTTGGCCTGAAGTACCCTTTAATTTATTTCATGCTCTCATTTCATTTTCAAAGATTAAATCACATATATTATTAGATATTAGATATTTTTTCTATCATCTAACATAATTGTTATTTTTTTCCCTATGATATTGAATTTATATTTCAATGGTTTGGTCATTTAACCTTGCATAGATGCCAGATTCACAAGTTTCAATGTGTGTCATCAGGCAGATTTCTGAAAGCTTCAAACTGAGAATACTGCTCTTGGGCACAGGAAGGATCAGGTTTTTCAGCATCCCTCAAAGGACACAGAGGCAGTAGCTGTGAGATATGAGCATTAAGTGACTGCAAGCCTCTGGCAAGCCCATAATAAACGTGATGGACAAACATATGTTAATACACCATTCAGTTCTCCTAAAACAGCTCTGGCCTTCCAAAACACTTTCTATGGGTAGTTGCCCACATGGATTTGAAATGTATCCTCTAGACATATGATTTAGTCCATTCTGTGTGCCAGGCTTTTAATTACCTCCGCCAAGGAGGTTATGTTTTCTGGAGAGTTTGTCTTTCTGTCTGTCTGTGAACAAAATAGCTCAAAAAGTTATGGATGGATTTTGATTACATTTTCAGGAAATGTTCAGCATGGGAAAAGGAAGAAGTGATTCAATTTTGGTGTTGATCCGGATCAGCGTCTGGATCCACCATGATGAAAAATGTGATTTTCGTGAATAACTACTGAACTAAAATAGATATCATTATGAAACCAATTGCTAATGGTATGTTTTCATGGTCAAGGAATCTAAATATTTACATGAAATAAAGGTAGGACTAATATTTATGGTAAAAATCACAATATGGGAGAGGACTGTGGTGCTGGCGGAGGTCTGCGCTCTCTGAGTGCTTCTCTAGTTTAGGTTTATTATTTGAAAGCCTATCTATGCAGTTTTACTTCCTTAAATGTTTTCAAGAAACTGCTACATGTGATCAAATGATATTAAAAATATGGGAACATTTATTTAATGTAATCATACTTTTTTTGATTTGCTGAGCTCAAAAAGGATGATTTTTTTCCATTTTCAATTGATCTGAAACGATTTTAACTCAACATCTTTTCATTTTTGTTTTATCTTTGATTGCATTTTCTTGAATTAATAAACATAGTATGCATTTATATCTTTTTTGACATTGTTTTTAACATGTACATGAAGGAATCTGAATTGCCTTCTACTAAAATGTTCAACATAAATTAATTTGTCATTCCTTTAAGAAATATATATTTGTGTACAGTGACAAAAAAGAGGTTTTGGGGAAATGTTGGGTTACTCACCAGGGAACTTGTGCTCATGGCTGATGTCCAGGAGACGTTTCAGACCTGAAAAAAAATCAACAAAAAACAAAATGGATAAATGTGCTGTGAAATGCACCAGTATCAACTCTTCCACCTCAATTTTTACTTCTGTTCAATATTACAAGAACACTGAAAGATGTGAGTATAAAAAAATCAGACAGTAAGTCTCAGGGGTCAACTTGATGCAGCTGTTGAAACAGGATAACAGACAGGGGCACTGAGGGTCCCTCAGGCCACCCTTAGGACTTTAGCACTGACATCACCCAAACAAAAAAACAGCAGAGTTAAGTTTCTGACACACTGGAGCAGAGATACTGAGAGTGTGGGCTGACTCACCCTCCTCAGTTAGAGTGTAGCTGGAGGAGATGCCATCAGTATTGGTGACCACACATGAGAATGTGCCCAGGTCTTCCAGGGAAGGACTGTTGAAGATAGCTCTGGACCTGGAGATGAAGGTACATTGGGATACTTATGTGAATAGAAGACAAGAACTGTACAGATTTTACAAGCAAAACAGGTTTCAATGCATGTTACAAAAGTCTGGTACAAGCCTGAGGTAAAAACTAGAGAGAAAATGTTCCCTGAAAGTTCCACTACAAATCTGGCACATAAACGATACTCACTTTCCTTTTTCATTGACGATGGTCAGGCGAGACGTGTCTGTCATGGGCAGGTAGTTCTTGGACCACACAAACTCAGAGCCCTCATTCATTTCAGAGCACTCAAAGACCATTGAGATAACACCATCATCATCAACATCCACATAAATCTCTTTGGTGCCTGAGGAAGAAAGAGTAAATGGTCACAATGAGCATGTGTGCACGATCACATCGATTAGACTACTTGGAATAATTATGTCACTCTGTCAGAAGTTGTATTTCTTTCCAAAAACTAAAACTTCTGCTGTTTACAAGAACATTAAAATGTAGATTTTTAGTTCTTTTTGGTATCCTCAGACTACATAGTGAGTTGGTTTAAGACGCCCTCAACTAAATTGGATCAGTTGTGCAGAATTATCACACACGTACATGCATAAAAGCTGCTCCAGTATGATGTACAATAAACTTGCTGCAGTCTACCAAAAGGCAAAAGCAAGCAGAAAGTGTGGTCTGTTTACATCCTCCAAGTGTTACTTGTGGTGACGGGAACTGCAGCATTTTCTGGAGAAATAGATCTTTGGCTACACCTTGTAATAAGAGCAAGTCTTCTATTCAAGGCCAGCTGTTCGTGTTAGAGTTTTGGCTTTATTTAGGCCAAGTTACTGATGACAAAAATGGAAAATATGAAACAATCTCTCAAATGGGATTAGGCTCCTGTCGTCGACAAAAACGAGTTGGCATCAAAAGCCCGCTATCAAACAAAGCATGAGAAATTTAAAAAAAAATCAGCACAAGAGCTTTGGCAATCGACTGAATTTTAATCATAGTTACAATTTACAGCCTTCCACAAATTATAAAGAATGAGCAGTTGAGTTTAAAGGAAGGCTGTGCAGTATGATTGGTTTACGTTATTGTTAAGGTTCCATTTTTATTATCAGTAGTATATGGAGGTATTTGTATGTTCACAAGTGCACATTCTTTGGTGCAGTCAGCGTGGCTTGTCTGATCTGTGTTTCTCCAATCCAGGAGCTGATCATTTTATAATTTATTTAAAGTTATTAGGCATTACAATTTGATCGCTGATTTGTCTTAGTTTTCTTCTGAAGCAACTGCTTGGGTACTTGACAAATGCAAGAGAACAAATAAAAGAATATTAAATGGTAAATATGCACTGATAATCGACATACTTAAGCTAAAAAAACAGATGTGTATGTCTAATATTTTTCTAACATTACAATGGCCTTTCCTGATAAAGCATATCTAATAATACCATTTACATGACGACTTGAGCTCTCAGACAAGTCGAATCAAGTAATGATCATATCATTAGCATAAATGTAACATATTCAGTGTATCATGTTTTATTAAAACATGTATTTCAACTCTCTGATTACGGATTACAGATTAACAGTGACCAGTGAAACGACAAGGAATTCAGGTCTGTGAAAAGTGAAGTAATGTGTCAGTGCAGGTTTTCCTTCTTACATGCATAGTAACACTATGTGATTGAATGTGTGAGTTACACAACTTTCACACTCACCAGGGCGAGTCTGGGCCAGGATTGGACCTAAACCTGCTGAGGGCTTTCCAACTCCAGCCAGATTTTGAGCACGCACACGGAAGACGTAGGATGTACCAGCCTTCAGGCCTGTTACCTGAATCCACACATGAAGCGTGGAAAGGAGAGTAAGGTCAAAATTTCTGGCAGTTTAAATCAGCCACAAAGTAGTTATGATTAAACATATATTAATCTGATGTCTCCATCTGCTCACCTTCATGTATTTCACCTTGTTGACCTTCTCATGAACAGCCTTCCAGCCCTCTTCTCCTGCAGAGGCCACCTTGATATCCATGTAGTAACCGTTGACAGGAGTGCGGCCACTGAAAACAGGGGGCTCCCACAGGACCACCAGTGAGCTGTCACGGACCTCCAGCACATGAAGACCAATAGGAGCACCTTCATGGTTCAATAATATGGTATGATTATAAAGGAAACAGAAAAAAAAATCTTATAAAGGCCTAAATTAGAGCTGGGCAAAAAATCAATTAAATTGATTAATTCAAATTATTTTCTGCAGAAGATTTAAATAATTAAAATCAAGATTTTTTGTCTTGCCTTCGTCCAATGGTAAGTAGTTGCAATTTTTGAAAAAAGTTACAATTTTCATGATAGTCGGCCTTGTAGTTTTTGCACCAGCACTTTTACAGGCTTGTATTTAATATTTAAGTAGATTAAATATTGATCAGAAAGTTTCATGCTAATACTGTCAAAATACCTCCGCCTTTTAGTGTTTATGTAGACGAACCTGCCTACATTTATACAACATAATCAACCTTTTATGACCCAGACTTTGACTTTAAGAGGGCAACATTTAGACAACATAAAGGAAAAACTTGATTTGTTTCATTTTTTATGTCACTGGGAGTTTTTTCTTTTAGGGAGGGAAAAATCTTGTCAAATTGAGTGTTGTGGAAAAAAATATCATATCACCCATATCACCGGCCATATCACCCAGCCCTAGCCTACATTTAAAAACAAAACAAGCCCCTCTTACTAGCTTCCTCATAAGGCATGATTGCAGGATTAATTAAACACATAAAGCCTTAAAAACATGATTTTAATGTAATTTTCCAGAATCTTAATGTGCTGTGTATTTTTATCAGAATCTATGGTAGATTTTTACGTCAGATTAAATTATTTTTAATAATAAAACACCCTGGCACTGCACATAATAAATCTAGAACTGTATTCTAAAGATCTAAAGAATCAGCTCCCCATTAATCGCATTGACTGATGGTGGTATCAATGCAGTCAACAACTGTTTTAACACTTCATTTCAATTTTCTCTTCATTAATACTCTTTTTTATGGACACACATGTTGATGTCTTCATGTACCTTTTGGTGAACAACCCATCATTCAGTAAAATCTCAGCGAGAGTTATTTAGTAGTTGAAAAGCTGTCTGTCCATTGTTATCGAAATACATTTGATTTTCACTCTCACCTTCTTTTCCGCCTCTTCTTGCACTGCATGTGTTTTTATTCTTATCTTTGTTTCTTAATGTGCAACGTACACCATGAACCATAACCAACTCTAATATTAATCAAAGTTTTCCTTATTGATCTAGTTTGTTATTAATGACAAATGGATATCTTTGTTACAAAAGAAGTAATATGATAAATAAATCAAAAACAACATAACTAACTTAATCCCAAACAACAGTTTTTGAGTGGATAAGTAATATGAGGTAAATTGTACATGTTCAAAATTAAATAGAGTGATGTTTACATTTATTTTTTTAACGTAACACATGTACACATACACTACACAAAACCGATAATAGGGAAAACAAATAAATAGAAAACAATACTCAAGTTATCACAAAAACATTCAAACAAGTTCTTTTCACATAACTTGTTGAACTACTCAAAACAATTTGTGCTTTGCTTGTTTTTTCCCTTTAATATGTTCCATAAATCCAACAAGCACATAACAAAAACGGAAAAATGTGCTTGCTCCAGGAAAACCTAGAGCTAACATCCACTCTTGTAGATGTTTAACATTTTAAATTATCGACAAGTTTCAGCTTCACTAACTACTACTTCTGATTTTGATTTCCATACCTGGTACAGTAATGGTCCATTCTTTGCACTCCAAAGCTACACTTGGCACAGAAGCTGTACTCACACCTGCCATGTTCATGGCCCTCACCTGGAACTGGTAAAATACGTTTTCCTTCAGGTTCTCAGCCTAAAAGAAACAAATGCAGATAAAGAAAAAGGGTTTTAATTGATGCTTTGAGTTTTCCAACATTAAACCCCAACAAATAATTCCATCACAATAGATTAAAAGAGCATAACTCACTTAAGTTTTAACATTTAAAGGAGACATATCATGCTTGTTTCTCCTTTTCACTATGCCAGACTAGGATGCCTGTAAAGCATTTCTGCTCTCAGTACAAGTCATTTAGTTCCTTCATTGCCCCACAATTGCGTTCTCAAAATCCTCATTTTAAGCCATTATCAAGCTCTCGTTGAAACACTCGGATCTCAGGATGACCTACAGTTACCTCGCAACGTCACAGCCCTTTGTGCTCTGATTGGTCAGTTCTGTCAGAGCTGCCGAGAGGATAGAGCCAGCCTGTCCTTCTTCTTCTACTGCATTTTCCGGCAGGCTCAAAGCAGCGACCGCGTATTGAGTCCCCCTACAGGCCGGAGCTGGTAATGAGTGAATGTGAGCTAGGGAGCTATATACTGCTGCTGGTGGATGTGTTCCTCGGTGATGGTTTTGTGGCTAACGGACATCACAGAGGAGGAAGTGTTTTATCAGATTACTCCAATAAAAAGAAATGTACCTCGTGTCGTCACGACGATTTAAATCTCGCTGACATCTCGCAATGACCTGTTTTCAGAGGCATCAAGTCTCGTTCTAGGATATCAGAAAAATGCAATATCTCATTTTTTGAAAATTAAGGGGGTGTAAGGTCTTGTTTTCAAATTTATTCTATTATATGCAAGTATTAAATCATGCATCAGCATGATATGTCTCCTTTAAGAATGATCAAATATTGTCCCAGTTAAATCAACATTTGGTTAATAAGTGATTAAAGTAAACAATGTACCTTAAAGGAGGTGGTAGTTAAAGCTTTCTCGTGCATTGCTTTCCATTTGCTAACAACGTCTCCCTTCACAGTCCTGAAGTCCACAAAATATCCTCGGATATCAGCTCCTCCATTGTTGGCAGGCTCATTCCAGCCAAGCACCATGTAGTCCTTCACGGCCTCAAGCTGGGTCACGCCAGTTGGCTTTCCTGGGACGGCTGGTAGGAAAACAAACAGGTGAACTAGTGTAAAGAAGTGGGTTTAAAATGATACCCTAAGGCACTCACATCCTATTTGTTTTGTTTTCCTTAAAACAGTCTTCAGTCCTATGCATGATGTCACAAAATGACAGAAATTAGCCTAATTCAGTTGATTTTGGCTTCCATTAGTGTTAAGCTATCACAGCAACAACAAGTGGCACAGTGACGCATGCTTTTGGCAATACTTGAGTTTCGGGCAGTGGTTCTCAACTGGTGGATGCAAGAAAGAACGTTGGCACATTTCGGGGTTTTCTCGTGATATAATTTCATTTATCTTTGTTTCTTAAGACACTTATAATAGTTTTCCCATGATAATGTGTTTTTGCTAGATGCCTTGAGAGCAACCTGACATGTCTAGTAAAATGGTCAAAAATAAAGACTGCATCCCTGTCCTTTCAGGGTTTATGTGATAATGTGCTTTTTAAACAAGTTTGTTTTGTCTTATTTCTATTCAGTTTTATATTTGGATAGCTATTTCTTTTACTAAAACCATGATAGGCTCAACCAGTTAAGGACCACTGCTTTAGGATCATTATAATAGACGAAGTACTTACACTCAGGGCCAGAGGCAGGACAATTTCCACCCTATGAAAACCTCAGAAAGCCAGTGGAGACTCTCACTAGGCCCATGCTCTCTAGAACTCAATGTTTTAGCCTTTAGCCTGGCCATGCAGCAAGAGGCACCCCTAAAAAGTTATTTTATAGCAAAAAAGGACACCAGCAAAACATTTTATACAAAAATTCATACATACACACAGTATAAGCAGTTTTAAAAGGCTTAGTGTGATATTAATCTTGTCATTTAATAATGAAGGAATGGACAAGAAAGCTTAATGAGTATTGTTAGTGATGAGTAGGTCAGGAAATTACGTGCAAATATATAAAAAAGTGGTTAAATATAAACATTTGCAATGTGCCATGCTGTACACTAGTAAATGATACGACAGCGTCATATGTTAGAAAAAGTTGACAATAGAAAGTAAAGTTGAACAATGGGAAAAAGACTTATGGGCTGACAAAGGGCAAAAGTTGACTTGGTTCACCAAACAAACAAGAGTTAGTGGGCAAACTGGCAAAGAGCAGAGAGCTGCAGGTCATGTGTTCAACAATCTGAATTTAGAGCAGCTCTTCTTTTTTTAATACTGTAAGCAGTCACTCTCCAGATAAATGAATGTTTTAAAAATAGCTGGGAGGATGTGGCAGAGAGAGAGAATGGACACAGCAGAGGGAGAGAGTGTGGCTTCAATGCTACAGGCAGAGTAAATAATGGAGACTTTTGAGGACACTCACAGATGGCTGCCTTCACAACCACAGCATCAGAATCAGGGGAGCTCTGGCTGTATCCTGCAGCGTTGACTGCCTTCACTTTAAACACATAGTTTGCCCCGGTGGTCAGGCCATGGCACACAAACCTAAAAAAACAGCAGAGAAGTCAGCAGAGAAAAGGCAGATCAAAAATGCAAAGAGGAAACCAACATGCTTTGAAACTATAGCCTTAAATCTCTTGATGGCTGGGAAAACCAACCACTTTAAAACTATAGCCTTTTAAATCTTGTAATAATTGAATATTTCTATGAAAAACTCTGTTGCGATAGAGGGGCATAACCAGCTTTTATATGCATATTTTGCATAACCAGCTGGTTAAAATATATTGCTGAATAAATCCTAAAACAGACTCACATGTGATGTGTATTTACACTGCAGCTAACAGTCTTGTGATTATTACGAACTGAATCCCAGCTGGCTCAATACACCTTCTTCCTTCCATTGCCCTTTTGAGCACACAAAACATTATACAAAAAGTTTTACTTTTCTACATCATTCCCAAATCGGTAAATATCGATACTGTGCAATTAATATTGCCACATAATTCAGAAAGGCCCATCCTAACAAATCTACAGATACCAACAGGATCAGACTGGTTCTTTAGCTACTTCTGTCATGTGAGCTCAACATCAAGAAAAGGTACACTAATACCATTTACTTTAGTATTTACACAGCTGAATTCTTGAATTATATTCTGTCATGCATGTAACACTAAAATGTCTGTAAACATTATTATGGGCTATCTTGTTTGCAACACTGCTGAGTATGCATGATATTTATAAATCAAATATTCTGTTGCATTAAAACATGTTATTGTGTGTGCTTCTGCATACATCTTTGTGTGTATAATACAGAACACTCATCACTGCAGTGTGCATATAGGAGAGATTGGAAACCTACAGAAGCAAATTATTAGTGTTCTCTAACCTCTGTTGAATTCTCATCTCTATTTGAATGTTAAAATGCACAGATACCCTGCAAGCCTTGTTGCTTGACTAAACATATCTCCAATAAGTAAGGACTAAATATCTGTTTGACCAGTTGGGAATATTTACATTGAAATGTAAAGATCACAGTTCATGAAGCCGGGGTGATGTACAGCAGGGCTACACAAAAACCTTAAGGTGCAGATAAACCCCCTTTAGCGGCTGTTTAGGCTATTTAGTGTCATGAGTAGGTGATGGCCATCAAGAATTATGTTACATCCATTTCTCTGATATGGAAACTATAAAAGAAGTATCAAGAAAAAAAACAAAAAAGCAACTTTTCAATACTACAAATAAGTTGTAAAACTGTACATAATCCAACCATGTTTGTACACTCTACATGACTTGTTAAGCTGTGAACCCAGAATTGCCTTTAGCTGTACTCACCTGGTCTGTTTCACTGGCTTGTTGTTGCAGGGCATCCAGACATCGGTCCCAACCACATTACATTCAATATAGTAGCCAACCAGTTGTTTGACGTCTTTGGAGGCTCCCCAGGAGACCACCACAGAGGTGTTAGTGTTCCTGGTGGGCACTGGGCTGCCTGGAGCTGAGGGGAGGTCTGTTGATGATGTAATGTCAAAAGAGAGAACTGATGTTAGATAACTGCAGTATCAATGGCTATACATTCAGAGCATAATTACACTGGAGCTCTGCAACAAAAGTGATCAAATCTGTGTAACCTGTGCATACTCACCCAGTTTATCTCCAACAGTGATGTCTCCTGTGGAAGCAGAGGCCTCACCCACACCTGCAGAGTTGCAGCAGCGAACGCGGAAGTCGTAGGTGTTCCCTTCAGCCAGGTCAAACAGGGCAAAGCGTGGAGACTTAACTGGCATACCGGTGTTCACCCTCTGCCAAGTGTCTGTCCCTGACATACGCTGTATTTGTTAAATATACAGACAAGTCAGTGGGTATTTAATCTTAACATATTTACAGTAAAATGAAACATCAAACCAGATTAATGAAAGCTTGAACTAAGCAGCAACTTTTAACTGGTTTACGTAAAAACTACAAGAATACTTGAGGAGAAGAGGTTATAATATCTGTAAGAAACTTAACCAGTTAAGCTGACAATGGATATAGCTTTGAATGACCATGACATAGATGAATTAGGCCATACACATTAAAACAAATAAGAATGCGAGCATTTACATATTTCAACAGGGTTGCTACACGTTTTCTGACATCAAATTTAAGACTTTTTAAAAAGTTTAAACACTCAAACAAGCAAAAATAAATTCAATTTCCAACCATGGAGCCAAATGTCCTTGTTTACCAGCTTTTCCCATCTTCACCTTAATGCCAAGTTTACTTCACTTTGCATTGCCTTTCCTCCTTTCTTAGCAGTTTGTGAGTGCTTTAATAAGACACTGCCATAAATGCAGCCTGTCTTGACATGAATATTTAATATTAAGACATTTTTAGAATCCTGGGAACTTTCATCTGCTGTTTATGGTTCATTTCAAGCATTCATTTTAGAAGGGTGCCCCTTGTCCCTTCTGTAATGTTCTAATTTGCTCAGATTGTGTCTATATACTGACATATACCTCTGATATTTGTTATTAAGTAAATGTAATATCAAGTGTAATTTCCAGTGCAATATCGATGCTGCCAAACTTTGCCTTTGTCAAACTGTGCTCCCCTGTCCAACAGCGCTGTCATATTATATCAACATTGTATATACTGTTGGTAAAAGTGCAAATCCTTGGTCATGTTTGAAGTCCCAATTTGACTTATTTTATCTATTTTTTCCTTCATTAAAGAAGTATGTGTCTTATAGATTTTGCCTGTTGCTTGTTTAAATTGGTTTATGCTCTTATCTTTTTTGATGATTATGCCTGATGTTTCTACTGCTATAGCGTATAACAGCAACTAAAGCAACCAAATATCCCTTCTGGGATTAAGACAGTATTTCTGGGGTCTGATTGTCAAGGTGAAAATGGGAATAAGAAAAAAAATACTCTATGTGAGAAGGAAGATAGACGCTAACACCTCATCTTCATGTTTAGACACAAAACTAAAGCAAAGTGCATAAAGCTGCTAAGATTTTAATGAATGAATGCTCAAACTGTAGCTTTGTACACTGGACTTTGAGAAAGTGCAGGCCGAAAAAATGGGTACGATTTATGCTATCTGTCAATGGAACATGTCACTCTTCATTGATCAGTTCAGCCAAAATGTCATGGCCAAGTATAATTTTACCCTTTTAAAATTGCTGAGGGAAAATTAAAAATGGCCAGCGGCTTGCTGTTTTCCCTTTTAAGCATCAACCTATAATCTGAACATCTTTTCAATATTCTGCTGGGATCATTTTACTTTACCTTCTCAATGTAATACATGACTCCTTCATGACCTCTCTGTACAGGGGGCTTCCAGGCCAACACTACATAGCTCTTGGTTGCCTCTGTAACTACAACATCAGTGGGTTCACTGGGAACGATGCCCACTGAGGAGGAAACACAAAGCCAATATCATTAGGACAAGGCAGCCTGACAGCAAGCTTCTACTTAAAGCTATGGTCTACGATTTGGAAGCTTTGTACATCTTAATAACACAGTTTATAAGGCCGTTATGGTCCTATGGTCCGATCTACGCAATATAGAGACCAAAAAGAATGAAAAAAATCCATTCATTATATCTGCTGCAAAGCGGCATAATAGTTGACCAATTCGAACCGCCATTCCCGGCGGTTCGAATTGGTCCGTGAGTCCATCCAATACCCTGTCTCCCCTGCTCCGCACCATTCCGCCTCCTCCCCACTACCTCCCTCATGTACTGGTGAGCAGCTAGCTGCACAGCTACTGAAGCATCATGGAGCCAGAGAAGACCAGCACCGAAACCGGGAGGCTGATTCTGTTACCCTCCACATCGAAGGGAAGGACACATAAAAGTTTCAAGGAAAAGGCTGAAGTAAGGAAGAAATTAATATATATACTGTTAGGAGGTGACACGAGCTGGGGGGCGGGATCTTGGAACACGGAGGGGAGGGGTGAGTGAAGGGGGGACAGGCTGCGTTTTTCAAATCTGTCTCAACAGCCAAACTGGTTTTCAGATCGTAGACCCTAACTTTAACAGATTTCTTAAAATCTAATAGTAACAAAGGACAAAAATCAACCTCACCTTAACCAAACCCTTTTTTTAGCACCAAACAAGATGTTCTACCCATCCAACATAAGTAGTTTAATACAATAGGCTTTGCATTAGTTAAACACAAAATAAAAATTATAGGACTTTTGGTAGAAAAAAAGAAGTACTCGTGACGACAGAACTCACCCTATGATAATGTTTGTTTGTAATGAATAAATGAAAATTTTTTTACTCAACCCTACAAATAACTGTTCAATGCCAACTTACCTATAAATAATAAGTGTCCTGCATATGCCTCATGTTACATTTCAAAATGTATTACTTTACAAAGTTTAAATAATTCCTACCAGTGGGATCCTCCTCCGTGAATTTGATCATGCCTGTCCAAGGAGCTGAGGGGCCAGCTGTTGTTGTGTAAATATAAAACATATATTTTTTTAAAAATCACAGTTTTTGGCTTTGTTGCATTGTAAAAGAGATTTTTTTCATGTGTTTCTCACCCCGAAGGCGAGCTCTGTCAGCTGGATCCATCGCAACTACAGCCTCAGACACACGGGAGGCACGACTGACTCCAGCCTTGTTCAGGGCGCGCACCCTGAAGACGTAAGAACGACCCTCCACCAGTCCTGTGACCGGGAAGCGGGCATACTTCACTGGGTTGTCGTTACATTGAGCCCAGTGGTGGGTACCCACCTCACACCTGGCAACAAAACACACCACAAACAACTGAGGATAAATAATCTCTGTGCTTTGTTGGTTTTAGGCACTTTGCATAGCCAAAGTAACGCATTAATGATGATGTAAAGCTACACTAGAAAGAAACTTGTCAGATGTTTAGACATAACATAACTGTAAGTAGATAAAAGACAGCAGAATGATTTGTAAATATAAAAATGTCGTGGCAGTTTGATGGATATTCAGGAAAACCATAGGACAGGTATATGTTTGCAGGGATCTCTTTAGCTAACCAATAAAAGGATAAAGAAATCAGTTTTATTGTAGACTGAATATTTGGGAAATATGAGTTTAACAAAGATCTGATCAACCTGTCAATATAGTATCCCAGGATGGGACTGCTGCCCTCCACTGCTGGCTGCTTCCAGGTTACAACCACATAGTCCTTGTTGGCATCATGACAGTGAACATCGAGGGGTGCCACGGGAACTCCTTCCACCTCAACTTCGGCATCTGGCATGGCAAGAGACACATACATGCACATCCAAGAAGACACACACACACACACACACACACACACACACACACACATGCACTGTAAAACTGTTTCTAAAATGGGATGAACTCAATCTCATTCTCAGTTTTCACTTTCTGACCTACTTACACCTTTACAGTACACTGTTGCTGCTAGCTTAAGGCTGTGCAGTTCAAGAAGGACTTAAGGGAAAAAGTTAAATAACTTCACCTAATTCCACATGCTGTAAATCTATAAAACTAGATTTAAAGCTTCCATTACACTATCCACAAGGCACCTTACCTCTGACAAACACATAGGCAGAGTAAGTGTTAAAGCCAGACTTTGTGTTGACACGCAGGGTGTACATGCCCTCATCTTCCTTGTTCAGGTGACTGAGTGTAAGCATGGCACGTTCACCAGACCAGTGGGTGTGTACCCATTTAGATGGCTTCAGAGGAACAGCTGATGGGAAGAGTAAGAAAAAAGACATTTGTATGTGATACATACAGTGGATGAATCCAAAAAAGCTATAAAGGTGAAGCAACACCAATTTACTTTTCTACTTACAGTCTCTGTACCACACCACTTCAGGCTGGTATTTCTTCACAGTGGGATAAACAACAACAGTGCAACCCACACTCAGTGTTTCCCCCTCATTGCCAAAGGCCACTTCAAATTTGTCAATGATGGTTGTTTCAAAGGTCACGCCATGTTCAGGGCAGAAACCATCTACAGGAGAAAACAACCAAAAAACAGAAGAAGGGCTTTTGAAACTTTTACTTTGGAACTTTATGGAGTAGCATGAAGCACAGAAAGCTAGAAACAATGTATTAACATATTTACTTCACTCATTAGGTAATTTTCGGCATAAAAATGCAGCTATATATTACATTCAGACAATTGAATTAAATTCTTGATCCTAGCCCAATACAAAGCTGGATTTACCTGCTAATTCTGTTGGTCTGTTTCTTTAATGCCTGCCTTTCAATGTTGTATTTAGGTTGGTGTCATGTTTGACAGCCAACTCTCCTTCCAGCAACACGTCAGCCACCTCACAAAAACAGCCTTCTTCCACCTGAAGAACATAGCTCGCATCCGTCCATCCCTCTCCCTCTCTGCTGCTGAAACACTCATCCACGCATTCATCACCTCCAGACTGGATTACTGTAATAGCACCCTCTATGGCCTACCATCCACACTCGTTCATAAACTTCAGCATGCCCAGAACTCTGCCGCCCGCCTGCTCACCAGATGACCACATCACCCCCGTCCTCCAACTCCTCCACTGGCTCCCTGTCCCTCAGCGAATCCAATTCAAAATTCTCCTCCTCACCCATAAAGCCCTCCATAACCAGGCCCCCCCTACCACACAAGTCTGCTTCACCCCCACACCCCCGCACCCTCCGTTCTATCGACACCAACCTCCTGTTTTATTAGATAAATATTACAAGTAAAACCAGTAATGGGACTTAATAAATTATTCCCTATATCACCAGCTTCCATAGATAATACCACGATTCACATAATCACACCTCTCATTGTTAAACTTATGAAACCAAGCTAAAACATTTCTATAGTTCACAAAAAAATCTACTCATTAACTAATAAATTAATAATGACTAATAGAAAGCTGATGTCAAGTTTCAGCTGAGCATTTTGACTGTATCACAACACATGAAAGAATTGGGGGAACCAGGAGAAGTAAAGGTCCTGGCCTTTTCTGGATCGTGTTCAAACATTTATACAGAAAAAAACTAAAACAAAAATTCATTAGAAAGAACATTTTTCGAGACTCACGTGGCTTAGGATCAAGTGGACCTGCTTCTTCACCATCCTGGAACCCTGCAGATAAAAGTGTAATTCAGGAATCTTGTTCTTTTGAGAGACAAGAGACTAAATAGTTAGACATCTGATTAAGGTAAAAGAGGACAAACAATAGTCTCAAAAACATTTCAGTTTAAGCTTGAAGACCTTACTGCAACAAAACATGACAATAAAATTACACTCTGGTGGAGTAATATGAAGGTTATAAATTTCTCAATTGACCTCAAGCTTTAACTTTACCCTTAAATTGGAGAAAACCCGAGTTAACTCGATGTCAGGAAAAACAGTCACATACTTTTGACAACAACATGAGCCGCAGACGAAGCTTCTCCTTTCACATTGAGGGCAGAGGCGTGATACTTTGCAGTGTCCAAGAAATCAACGCTGGAAAAAAACAAGATTAAGTGCCAGTTTGGTCAACCATATCTGCCAATATAATGGTAGCTTGAAGCATTTAGTCATGTGTGTTTTGGGATACATCTCGTGAAGTCTTACAGAGGCCATGCAGCTCAGTGATTACCTACTTCTTGATCTCCAGGGAGTGCATGTTGTAATTGCTCTCGGCTGTGTACTTCTCCGGATGAGCCTTGGCATCAACGAGCACATTGTTTTTGTACCTTGAGAATAGCACAGAAAAAACAGCAGGTTTATTTTTCCACTGTCTCAAGAGTCTTTAAATGAAGAGAAGTGAGTGTTGAAAACAGTTTTTGGGGGTAACAGAAATCTGGATGAAACTAAGGCTACAGAAAAAACTACTCTTCGAAAGTAAATGAATTATTTTGAAGAAAATGGCATAGTCTGGGATGTAAATCTGGGTTTGTTTGCTTGATGCTTACTCATCATTAAAATTGCCAATAGCAGATCAACAGATTACTTGATGCTATTTTTGACAATGCTTTGATGAAGGGATGGTTTGGTATTTTTAGGGGGGTTTGTTTGAGGGTTATGTCAACAGTCAATACAGCCAAACTAGGAGCAAACTAGAAATCAGCGATCGGGATGAGGGGGACACACTAACTAGCACATTTGCAGCACTCAACTTTTTCACCAGCAAGCTCCTTTGTTTTGATATAAATTCAGCACGCCACTTAGCTCAAGATTTCTTATGATTTGTTTTCTTAAGTAATACTGAAACAAAGGGGTGGGCTAGCAGGATACTAAAACAACATTATTGTGTCATCTACACTTTACAATCACCTGGTTGCTTTTTGTAAGCCTGTTTTTGCCTAAAATTCACTAAATTTCTCAGAGCTTTTGGTCCCTACAGCAGAAATAAACAGTCAAGCTCCTGTGTCAGCTCTCTCCTTCCTAAAGTGAGGTACACACATAAAGATTATCGGGCTGTTTTTGTCCTGACTTTTCCCAACCAAGGAAGGCAAATGCCCAATTATCTTCTGTCTTATAGGATGATCCTATAGGATTAGCTGTGGTCTGAGGTGAGCTCAGAGTGAATTCGTCCTGATAATCCGTGACAAATTGGGTTGGAACTGACAATCGTAAATACACTTGTTCGATCTTTACAACAAAAAATCAATGACTCCATAAATTATGATATGGAACAGAATGTAACAAAAGAGAAGCGAGTTGACTGAGGAACAAGGAAGCAGACGAAAATAAAAACACACGTGGCCAACCTGAAACATAAACAGAAAGTTTAGAGAACCTAAGAAACGGAGGACCAGCTCATGTGTTCATGCTGTCTTCAGGATTTTATTTAGCGTCAGATTTTCTGTTAAAAATAGTCCAGAGACCACCATCATTCCCTCTTCTCACATGTCCTCTCCCATGTTGTGTTTTCCAGTTCTTGCCATAGACAATGTTTATGGTCACTGCTATGCTTCTTCTTCATTTTTGTTATATGGTCATGAGATTTCTGTCTTGGAGGATTAGATTCTAGATCGGTGATGGGAAAGAATGGTTATGTGTGTGGTGTGCTGTGTTAAGATTATTGGAGCACATGACACAGTACGATCAAAAATGTTCAATACCTGATTTTTAATCTTCATGTACAAGGTCTCTAACTGATAAAAAAAATCTCTTCAGATTTAGAAAAGCCTTGTGTGTACCCCAATTCATGCAGAGCCATCCAGAAATGGCCAACATATTTAGTACTGAAACCCTATAGAACTTCACTTAAAAAGTATTGAATTGTACTCAAAACAGTCATTTGATTTTTATTTACATAAAAGTTAGTAACAATAGGTAATTTAAGTTAGTAGTTTAGAGACACCAGACGTTATTGGGTTTCTGAATTTTCTAATGCTGATTAGCAACCAGCTATCAGATGCCCCAAAGCCACCATCTAGCAGCAGGACTACATCACAACCAGGCGCAAATAAAAACTAGAAAAGCACTCGGAGAGCGCAGACCTCCGCCAGCGCCACAGTCCTCACCAGTATTGTGATTTTCACCATAAATATTAGTCCTACCTTTATTTCATCTAAATATTTAGATTCCTTGGCCATGAAAACATACCATTAGCAATTGGATTCATAATGATATCTATTTTAGTTCAGTAGTTATTCACCAAACAACAACACAACACCAAAATTGAATCACTTCTTTCTTTTCCCATGCAGAACATTTCCTGAAAATTTCATCAAAATCCATCCATAACTTTTTGAGTTATTTTGTTCATAGACAGAAAGACAAACTCTCCAGAAAACATAACCTCCTTGGCGGAGGTAATAAGGGTGAAGGATAATTAACTATGATGGTCTGAAATATGGATTTAAAAAATGATTGCTCAAACATTTAAGTCATATTTTCTGGGCCTAATAGAAACTTCTCTGTGACACAAACACATCACTCTTGTCAATGTCTATTTCTTGTAGCTCACAGAAGGTGGGGGTCTTACCAGGCGATCCTGGGTTTAGGCCATCCAGCCACAGTGCAGTGCAGCTTCACGTTCTTGCCCTCCCAGACAGTCTGTCCACGTGGCTTGACGATAAACTCTGGAGGATGTGTCAGGCTGTCTGGGTTCATCTTCTTGCGGAACTCGGCCCACTCATCCATCTATAGGTAAAGCCAGATTTCCGTGTGAGGGGTTTGTATGGCTTCATGTGAGAGATTCAGTGATTTGACAAAGAGCCACAGTCCTTGACAGGATGAAAGGATTTACCGTTCTGCCCAGTTCCACACGTTCAGCTGATTCCCTGATATGCACAGTTCTGGTTTTCTTCTCCACTCTAACCTGCATGGCCTCCTTTGCCTCCCTGACAAACAGGCTTCTCATGGCCACGTAGTTAATCCCCTCCTCTGTGGTGTCATCCTCCCGGGCCTCCATCAGACCACGAACTTCATCATGACTGACGCACAACAAACCAGAAAGATATGAGAACAGGGTGGATAAACACTGAGACAAAAATCCCTTGTTGACATTCTGCAGTTTCCTCACCCACCTGGCTCTAAAAACGGGGATTACATATCCGATAACCTCCTTGTCCTTATCCATCGCCAGGTAGGTGCGTTTGGCTCTCTTGGGTAGCGGGCTCAGTTTAATCACCTCCTGCCCCTTCTCTGTCTTCACAGAGGTCTTTAGGCTTAGAGAAAAGACACATGCACAACCCAATAGATTATGGACAGGATACGATTAAAACACAAAAACCTATTATCTCCTTTGTTCTTGAGTTTCATTTTTATATAAAACAGAACTATTAAAAGTATCAATTTTGGAGGTAAGAGGCCCTTGTTGACCATCTTTATCTTCCACAAAAGTTACAGTTACACTAACCATATTATAGGTAAAGCATTAAGGTAATAAAATGAATCTGTACCGTTGACCTGAAAGATATGTTTCTTCAGAGCAATGTCGTGACCATGTATCTTATTTCAAATCTACTACATCTTCACCTTTCTTCTGGTAGAAATAATAAACAGATTTGCAGTTTAAAACCAAGTGGCAATCTCTAAAGATTAAAAAATAGTCAGTTCAGGGGTGCTGGTTTGGCGTAGTGGTTAGCACCCCATGTACATGCTTCTGCCGGTCCAGGTTCGAATCCCCCCTGTGACCAGTTTGCAGAGTGTCTTCCCCTGCTCTCTCTCCCCCTTTCACAAGCCTATCCACTGTCTCTCTCCTATCAATAAAGGCACAAAATGCCCAGAAATATACATTTAAAAAAAAAAAAAAAAAAAAAAAAGTCAGTTCTATAGTGTTTAAACCATGGTCAATAGTATGGCTCCGAGGGCAAAAACCCATCTCTTATCCTCCATGGTAGATTTTTTTAGAAGCCATAACCCCATGACTGTCTAAGTTAAACTAATCATAAGCAACCAGAGTGTGAAACAACAGCATGTGCCTCTGTAGACACAAATGATCAAATAATAGAAGCTAATACGACAACTCACAGTTCTTTTGCCTCACTGGCCACACCACTCCACTAAATGAGCTTGAGTGTACAGATCCTGGGTCTGTTGACGGAGGGGATGCTGGTTGAGGCTGTCATGGCAAGACAAGGACAGGAATTTGCATTGGCATGGTGGGGCAATGAGAGAGGAACGGCTCTGGGACACTGGAGTTTACTGTCCAGTAGGGATGTAACGGTATGAAAATTTCATTTCATGGTTATTGTGACCAAAATCATCGCGGTTATCAATATTGTTGCAGTGTGCTCAAAATGTTCAAAAAGTACTTTAACACAGTCTTGAAATCATTTAGCCCCTTTGATATTATAATTTTAACAGTTCTTCTGTCCTTTTTGTCAATAACTGTGTCAGGAAATGTCCTGTAAGTAAACTTGTTTAAACTTGTTTCATTAAAAATAAATGTAAACAATTCTAGCAAGTATTTGTCATTTTTTCATAAATGCTTGAACGGTGTGATAACAAGAAAAGGAAAAAACGGGGTTGTACTTTAAACAGGTTTCTCTTCATAAACAATTGTAAATGAACATGTGCAAAGTTTTGAGACAGCCAAAAATAAATTTACCTAAATAAATTAACCTATTTTACATCCAGTCACATATTTTTGTTCACCTGCAGCATTAGTGTCCATGTTACAGCTCATTATATTAGACCATGTCCAGGCCTTTTTTATTTTTTGTTTTCCTAACGATAGTCTCTGAAGCAGTTAGCCCCCTTCATGACTCTCCTCTGGTCTCCCCTTTCCATGGCAGATCTCCTCGACGTCTCCTTTAATATTTCCAAATTACGATTGACAAAATCCATAAAACACAAGCTATGACGGAAAAAGACAATATATTACGACAAAATACGGCGAAACACGTCAAATAAGTGGTGAAAGAACGGCAGGAGCACACTCCAGATTGATACTAATGCCGTTATTTGCAACCTTTATACATTATTTACACAGAAAATACTGATTAACTGCCTATCATTCACTCAGGTATGGCTCACTGAATCCTCTCTCTCTCTCAGTCTGGCTGTATACTTGAGGAGATACAGCAGTTTTAATCACACACATGTTTGCCTTTCACCACAGCTTGGTGTTTTAGTCAAGGTGACTGTCATCACTCAGTTTCCCCTTAACATCTTTGTGAAATCCAAACTTCAACCGGACTCTAGACTTCATCCGTTTTGAGTGTGAAAACCTAGAAGAGTCTGAGCGGGGCTCCAGCTTTCTTTCAGAGGCCAAACAATGCAAACTGGCATGCGCGCCTCCGTCTGTGAGGAGCTTCACCTGGAGCAGAGGCACATAGTTCAGGCTTTTCCAGGTAAAGAGCAGCATCACTGTGAGTTATTGGCACAGTGTGGTGATCACACATGGTTTAACGGTCATTTTAAAAGGACACGGTAATGGTTACTGTGGGAAATTTTAGCGCAGTTTACCATTTTATCGGTTACATCCCTACTGTCCAGCCTCTTGGAATTGTTGTGGTGCAAAATGGATCCAACACCTGAGATGGGAGGTCTGAACTTGATGATCCCAGAACTGCTACAACTCTTGCTGCCTCTTAGTCTATATAGTTAGGTTGGGGGCTTGTGAGAGGTCTTGTCGTGTGGTACGAAGTGTTGAGATTACTCAAAGTCGCAAGAATGAAGCCTTGACCTGTTGAAGGTTACATTGCTGTGGCAAGTAGGGATAGGTATCAAAAATCCATTCCGAATCAAAAACAAATAGCCTATTGAAAAGAGACTGTTTGCCTTTGTGCTTCATAATTGCCTCATCAATTCTTCAAATTTTTCTGTATGCCTTGTAAATCAAGGACGTCATTCACTTATCAGAGGCAGACAGCAGAAAAGATAACAAGGACGTCACAGACGTGATCATGGCAGACAGGAGGAGATATAAGCAGGCAAAATTGTGCTTCATTAACACACAATGATGCTAACACAGCATCCAGCATCTGTTGGTTTTCAACTGAAGGTGGAAACACCACTAACTTGTAGAGGCATTTGTTGATGTAGCCCAGCACTGATATGAGCAGTGCCATAGGTTTGGCATTGTTGTCTTTGAGAATCGGTCTAGGCTTTTGTTTCTCACACAGAAATTTTCTCAGGGACTGATAAGGGAATTGGTTAAGACTTTGAACGATAAGCAAAGGCAATTATGGTACTGACATCGATAAAAAACTATTCATTCCTTGTAGCAACGAAGGATATCGTAGGTAATGTGAGCTTTAATAGTGCATTAGGCATGTAGGTCTCCTCACTGAGCACTTAACCTTTCATTAGAATATAGTTGACTTGTGTTTCCCCCAGAAACACCACTGTTGCAGCAAAGGGATCAATCTGGGATTAACTGTCTTGCCCAGGAAGCACTGACATGTGACCCTTGTACAACTCTCCTAACAGAGCCTCCTTTTCCCCCTGATATCAACTTTGTTATGAGGTAAGCATAATTTATTATGAACCTTGGGAAAGCAACTTAACAACCACAATCCTAGAGTATGACATCCCTGGTTAAGTGTTTCCAAACATGGACAATATTTGGGTGGTTCATCCAGATATCTGACTCAGTCAAGTGTATTTGTCTGCAGTTATTCTTTTCTTTAATAAAGATTCTTACACTGACATGAGATTAAGAGAGATGTCCTCTTATATGTCCCTCCTGCAAATTAAAGCGCAACACCTTATGTATTCAACAAGTTTTTAATCCATTAGTCCAACATGTCTTTGCAGTAGGTGCTGTCTGTATTATCCTAGACTCCTGCTCTCTCAGATGTGTGTGACACACTACCTCATCAACAGTGAGCCTAAATACTTCAGCTGCTGTGACCACTGAATACTGATTAAAGCCTTTAGAAAAGTGGCTAACTGACCAGCGTTTATGCTGCTCTCCACCTCCACTTCACAAGGACACTATCACTGTATGGTAAGCAATGCTGATTGCTGATAGAGATTGGTGTTGTAGCAAATTAATTCAGATGAAGTGATTTATAGCCACAGGTATTGGGGCAGTTTAGAAAACTTGTATCAAAATTTTCAGCTATGTCAAGGTGTTTTGTAGAGGCAATTGCTTTTTAAAAGTTTGCAGTCATTGGTGAGCTTTATTGGTACCCATATTAAACAAGATTTTTAAGCAAAATAAGTGAAAGTTTTTGTTAAAGTCTATTTCTTTAATGGCATACACTGTGCAGGGATTTTTTTCAATCAATTCAGGATGTGGGATGTTGTTTTCCAGGCTCACATCAAGCTTCACCTCTTTGCTGACTGACCCAAAGTTGGTGCAAGACAGAATTTCAACTATATGCAAAATATGCCATATGTGGTCCTCACAATGTCTGTTTATAAACCAACAGGTGGATATATATGTCAATGATAAATGAAAAAAAGTTACAGTGAAAGCTGCTTAACACTATAGTACCCTGCTGTTTTAAATTTCACTGAACTTTCCATTAATACAACTTTAGAGGTTAATGACGGATGCTTTAGGTTACTGGAAGATGTGATACAGAAACAGTTCCAAAAAAGATATATAGGATGAGGCAATATCATTACAATTTACGTTAATGTTAATTTAAAAAATATATAGTTCACCTAATGGTCCACTCCAGAAAATATCAGAATTCAGATTCTATGAGCTGCAAATAAAACAATGATTTTTATGTTGACCAGTTATTTTAAAATAATTAGGCTGAATGGGTTTTATCATTTTATCATGTTTGTTTTATTGGAAGTTGAATTTTATTTATAACATCAAATGGTATTGATACCTGTTTGAAAACACACAGCAGCAAAAATAAGAGGTCTCAAAAACAGGTGATTTATTCTTTCTACTTATAAAACATTAGGCATAATTTGGCTTCACGCTTACTGCTTTACACTGCAGAGATAGCACAATTATGATTAAAACGAAAGCAAATATGGGCAAAACTGGGGAGGAAAGAGGGTAAAAGAGAATGCAATTTCATAATTTGTAAATTATGGTACTTATAAATCCAAAGCATTTTGACAACCTAAATAAATGCCAGTGTTTTTGTCAATAGTGAGTGTGTCGGACTTTTTTGTGATTCTTGAAATCGATAAATTGCCAAATATTGGTTGTCCAGTCCTTTTATTTGTAATATTTTTTACTTAAATCCCATCAATGTTTACATTTTCTCCCTCTCTGTGTGCATACATATAGATATAAATCTAAACTGAATATTGATAGGAAAAAATACTTTCCTAACTTTATCTCTACACTCTTATGTACATTTTAAATTAGAAGTAAAAGGCAAGAGTTAATGTGTATTCTTTTACTATTTATGCCCATTTTCTAAATAATGTACTATGGTTTTTGTACAAATACATCATTTAACAAACAAGTAATTCAGAGACTACAGAGTTGCAGTGCAATTTAAAAATAAGGAGTATGTCAATATTACTCATCCTGCCTCTAAGCATTAGCACAACAGAGAACAAAAATACTCTAGAAAGATTTTGAGAAGTAGAGGACTTTGTCTCTGCACTGCATGCAACCCTGACCTTATTATCCCCTAGATCATTTACAAATCAGCCCCATCAGGACATTCTATTTTCATCTGGCTTTTAAATAGATCAGAAAATGTTGGATATGCATTGCGATGAAAAAGTTCATTCTTGTGCCCTGGTTTCACTTATTACCATAACCAAGTCTGCACCAGTCTATCTATTCAGCCTCAAAAAGCAGCAACACAACAGGGCTTTGATAAACTGGGTTTCACACTGGCAGGTTGGGATCACGTCGATGGAAGGGGCTGATCACACTGCAGAGACAGGCAGATGGAGAAAGTCTCAAAAGAGTTCTTCAGAGCTGAGAAGTTTTCCTTCTGACTCACTTGGTGTTTTTAAAGAAAGTTTCAGGCTCGGTATATAAAAAGTTTTTCAGCAGATAAAAGCATCTCACCTTTAACTGCCTGAGCAGCTATGTGTCACTGACAAGACTTCAACAATACAACACCAGCTAGAAACTTTTAAACAGCACCATGATAAAGGACTGGCCTCTCTAACTTTAATAAGTTTGTGACGAGTGTACAGGCACAATTGCCATAAAGAATAAAAGATTTGTGTAAGCCGTTGAACAGCCACTTCAATACAGTGGCTTTACAGTCTGCCTAATAGTATAAACTCATGCCCCAGCTACAGAAATAGCCCAGCAGTCCACGAATATATCTGGAAGCCCCTCCGTACAGCTGACATTCCTCCCTTGACCCTGTTTAAGAAGCTATCCAACATGTCTGAAGGACAAAGCTCTTGATCAGAATGCATGTTGAAAAGAGTCTGACACAACATGCAAATACAAATCTTAGTCTTGTTTTGACAGACAGCATTTTAAAACACACCTTATAGATAATACACTTTGATTTCCTGGTCTGATTTAAATTCTACAGTGGGCTCACATTATAGTGGGCTGATTTGATTTGTGATTGCATTCTAACGTTATAAATGTTCATACGTTTGAGATGTTTTAAGTTATAAACCTGTGCAGTTTTGAATTGGAATGGCCTTTGTTGTAGAACCATTTATTCTTGCTGTAAACATATCTTGTTGGTTCATACTTAGCAGTCACTTTTGCTCTAAGTTATTGGTAGCCATTTCTCCAATAAACCAAACTGTAAAACATCAAACATAGAAAATTGGATTGAATCAATATGCTGGTATTTGCCAACTCATTATTGCTGATATCAGCATTTTTCATCAAGAGCAAAAAGTCTTTATTTTATATTTTTATGTATTTTTGGGGCATTTTGTGCCTTTATTGATAGGAGAGAGGCAGTGGACAGGCTTATGAAAAGGGATGAGAGAGTAGGGGAAGACACTCTGCAAACTGGTCCCAGGCGGGATTCGAACCTGGACCGGCAGAAGCAAGTACATGGGGTGCCTGGTTGCTAACCACTACTTTAAAAAAATCGGACTTGTCGCATTTGTGTTCAAGTCTTTTTGTGTAAGGAACAGATATACCACAAGAAGAACAATATTGTCCTCTTGACAGATACATTTGCGTATCTTGCCGTTAATACAGCGAACATATATACGGCCAACATGTATGGCCAATATTTCAGCTGTAAATATTGGCATGAATGTCATTCAATCAAACAAACAATCATGATGCAACCACTGAGTTCACATCATCTGGTTACTTATCTTGTCCAAGCAACAGGACAAAAGCACGAACTGTAAAAGAATTGGATGGAACCATGTCATAGCAGCTTTTCAAACGCTGTTGATGCCCTCCGATGGACACTACCGTACTGCATGTACTAACTTAAACTCAACCTCTTCACATAAATCCAGAATTCTTCAATAAATCCTCAAAAGTAGAGAAATGGGTGTGTTGTATTTTTCCTGCATGCAATCATTAAGGTGTCCAGTTACTGCAGCCAGCCCCAAGTGGACTACTTCTTATGGCATTTCCACAGCCCCAGAGGTTGCTGCTTAAACAAAAGGCAAAAAAAAAAGATTTCCTTTTAAAGACAAAATATCCATTTGTATTTATGTTAATAGCTATCGTAAATCAAATGACAAGCATCAACACAAACAGCTATTCCGTTTACCCACAATCTATCCTGACCATTTCTGACCAATTTTCCACCTAAATCAAACACAGAGAGAGATGTGACGTTTCAGAGAGAATTCAGGGTAATCCTCGAAGAAATTACCTGAATTCCTAGTTAACATGTGAACCTAACAGCTGAGAGTTTTCATACACTTTGTCTGTCATTTAACAGTGGGGTAGGACAGGGGGAAATACTAAGGGCCAGCAGGGCAACTTCAGGTGGGCAAAGTGGAGGTGAAAAAGACCTGTTTGTGTTACCACTGTTCAAAATTTCACACATTTATGAGTTTCTGTGCATGTGTAAAAAGTGCTCTACTAGTATTTTCTCTCTCCCAACCTTTGTCCTGTTGCAAGAGACAACTGTTAACAAGCAAGTCAAGAAGATTTTTGGGGTCAGCGATCACAACATTTTCCAGACACTTTTAGAAGTGTGTGGCAAAACAGCATTATTTGCTTTTGCTCCATCCAATACTATCTTTTCTGTATTCAGTAAAACTTATAGTGTTTTGATATCACATGTATGTTTGTTACTATTACAACAGTAGATGAAGTACAGTTATCTCCAAGATGGTGCAAATGCAGGTGCAGTAACATTTATGTGCTACTGTAAAATTCAGAGGCACAAACTACTGCCTTCATAGAAAACTCCAATTCATAAACATTAAGAACAGTCAGAACTATAAAACAAGGACAGCTAACTGACATCAGAGCAGAGTGGACCCACGGGGGGTAAGGCCACCTTAACAAAGCACCAGACAGACTGGAAATACAGGTGGATCAGTGGTGCATATGAAAATGAGCCTTTTTGAGCGTTAGTGATTGTAAACATACTCTATCAGTAATCAAAACTAAATATCTGAACCTGAGTTAAGACACAATATGAGCTCATTAAGCCCTTCCTCTTTGAATCACCAGTAGGAGGAATACCTGTAACAGCACAAGCTCTCTGCTCCTCACTTAACAGTACAGTAATGTCTTAACCCCAGTTATCTCGCTATCCGGTTAAATTGTGGGATGCCAACTACATACTTGAAACTGAAACCTGATCAGTTTCCCAGCTGTAAGCCAAGACATAACCTCATAGGGCCCTGGAAAAACAATACACTAAGATAAAGTAACATTGATGTTGCTTTGTCTCACCCCTCTAAGAAACCTACACAACTTTGCAAAGAACTTGTAATATGTCTTTAGGAATAAAAACTTGAAAGAGCTCGACCCAAACAACTGCTTCACAGGTTGCAACAGCAACAGCTTCCAGTAGTGTGAGCACCTTCATTAAAACACATGAACAAAGATATCATTAACAGAGGAAAATATCCATGCAGATTAAGACCAGAGAAGTGACAGCTTCTAAGTTATCAATACAAATGGTGCATTTCCACCCAGCAGTCTGGTCTGGTTCAGCACAGTTTGGTGCATAAACCCTGATCTTGCATGTTTCCACAGCCTTTCATACCACTGGAGGGCAACATATCTACAAACCTCAATTCCAATGAAGTTGGAAAGTTGTGTAAAACAGAAATAAGAACAGAATACAACGATCTGCAAATCTCGTTTTATCGAGATTCAACTGCACACATGACAAAGACAACTAATTTGAAAACTGATAAACTTTTTTTTTTTTTGCAAACATCTACTCATTTTGAATTTAATGCCAACAACACATTCCACAAAAAGCTGGGACAGTTTAGAAATGCTCAACAACACCTGTTTGGAACATCCTGCAGGTGATCAGGTTAGTTTAAACAACAGGTGCAAGTCAATGTACAAGGGCAAGAAAGCTAGCGATTTCATCATTTACAGTCTGTAATATCATCAAAGGATTCAGAGAATCTGGAAAAATCTCTTCACTTCAGCGTATAGGCCAAAAACCAACACTCAATACTCATGATCTTCCCACAGGCAGCACTGCATTAAAACCAATATCATTCTGTAAAAGGATGTTACCATGCAAGCTTCCAATTTCCAATTAAGTGTTTGGAGTCTACATCTAAAATTGCATCGCCAAGTTTAAAGTCTACCATGCAAAGTGAAAGCCATACAAACAACACCCAGAGCCACCTCTCTGGGCCAAAACTCATCTGAGACGGACTTATGCAAAGTGTAAAGGTGTGCTGTGGTCTGACAAGTCCACACTTAAAATTGTTTGTGGTAACAACTTACGTAAAGAGGAAAAGGAACATCCACATTGATATCAGTGCAAAGTTTAAAAACCATCTGTGATGGTTTAGGGGTGTGTTAGTGCCATTGGCATGGGTAACTTGCACATATGTCAAGGCACAACTAATGCTAAAAGGTATGTACAGGTTTTGGATTAGTAGATGTTGCCATCCAAGCAACATCTTTATAGGGACATTATCTGCTTATTTCAGCAAGACAATGTGAAGCCATATCCTGCAGGTGTTACAACAGCACGGCTTCACAGTATAAAAGGCTGCAGGCACTAATGTGGCCCGCTTTCAGTCCAGACCTGTCTCAGATTTAAAATGTGTGACAAACTATGAAGCACAACATACGACAATGGAAACGCCGCACTGTTGAGTATTTCAAGTCGCATAACAAGCAAGAAAGGAAAAGAGTTCTACCAACAAAGCTTCAACAACTGGTGTCCTCACAGCAGTTTCCTAATGCTTATTGAGTGTTATGTAAAGAAGAGATGATGTAACACAGTGGTAAGCATGCTCCTGTCCCAGCGCCTTTGGAAAGTGTTGCAAGCAACAAAAAAAATCCAAACAAGTACATACTTGCAAAACACAGTATATTTTATAACTTTGAGGATGAAATGTCTTGTCTTTGTAGTAGATTGAATTGAATGTAGGTTTAAAATGATTTGCATATCAATTATATTGTTTTTACTTACGTTTCACACAAGATCTCAACTTCATTTGAAATGGGCTTTGTAAATAAACTGAGCTTTGGATTTGCCAGCTGTTAGCTATTTTGGGATAAGGGGTGATGACACTTGAGAACATCCACCCTTTATCAGATAGGTAACCTTAGTGCCTGACAATATGGTGTCAAAAAAGTAAGACAGTACGGATCAGTTATTTTATTGTCTTTTCCAAATTAACCGTGAAAATTGAGGTTTGACACTGTTTGACATTTTTCTTCAATGCTGGTGCTATCTCAGTTATTTTAGAATAATGCCAGGGCTTAGAAGTTTCCTGAATTGACTCTTCATCAAGCCCTGCACTGTTTCGTAACTGTTACTAGGCTAAATGAATCTGTTGTTGCTGGACTCTCTCCCATATAAAATAATAATAAAAAAACTTTTTGAATGACTTTCATTCATGTTTAATTAATTCAATTCTTAGCCAAATTTGTCCACAATTAAAGAATAACACAAAAACTACAGTAGGGTATGAAGGCTATTCAACAGCTTTATGGATCTGTTAAAGTAATTGGAATTGTAACTGGTGAATAACTTTGGTGATATCATCTAACATCTAATAGCTGTTCACATCAACAAAATGCTTTTTTATTTCCACTTTATATTCTTACAACACCAAATACTGTCAGCCTTTGGAAGACAAAGAAAAGGAGTGCTGTGGACTCGACAGAGTTTGTTTGAGGTGCTCTTTGGAAAGGGATTCAAAAAGTCTTTGAAACAAAAAGAAGAGACTCCAAGGCACTCTCTTTGTACTATTAAAATGCCTTTATTTTAACGGCATGGTCATGTAGACCTTAAAAACAAACTTCAACGCATTGCGGCATCAAGCCTTCATATACTGTCAGCCTTTAATTCTTTTCTCTGAACCTTCAGTGTAGGTTGGTTTTCTTTATGGTTCATTTTTTAATACAAATTTATTACTACAATTCCACAATGCGCTAAAACAGACTCTGCCAACACAGAGTTTCTGACAGGATAACTTGGTAAAAGCTCCTTTGATTCTGATTGGTTGGTGAATCCATCAGAGGCCAAACAAAGAGCCAAGTGAAACAAAAGAGGAAACAAAATGAACTAGTAATGTTAACTCCTGTTGTGGTTCACGGAATGATGCTTCAGTAATTTTCTATGCCTACTAACATACCCAGATGGCATAACTCAATTCAATTTAATGAGTAGTACCAAAATGAAGCACCAAAGCTGTTGGGACACGTTTTGATCAGTGTTGGATTTGTTGGCACAGGTACCTTGTTGGTCCTGGGTTCTGCCATCCATCCCTTGTGAAAATGAAAATAACCATGCACTGTACCAAATGAACCTTTGCTTAGTGGGAAAAAAGTGACAGTGTCTGTACACTCATTACACCAGGGCCAGAGCCTGCTGAACATTTAAACTAGTCTGTTTGGATAGACTCACTGCTTTAGAAGCTGTAAGAGTGACAAGATAAACTGCTGTATGATACTAGTATTACATTTAAACTGTCCTTACATCAACATCACTCCCAAACTCTTACCGACGGCTGGAAGTCTTGTGTGCTGAGAACGACTGCCGGCTTAAAGACGACTTGGAGCTGAGGTAAGAGCTGCTCTCAAAGTGATGTTTCTGCTGCTGTTCATGAAGTTGATAGAGACGCTGCTGATGCTGCTCCTGCTCATACCGCTGAAGCTGCTTCTGCTGCTTCCGCACCACATGAACTGTCTCTGACATCCTGAAGGCCACTCCACAAAATTATGATATCCGACTCTTTTATCAGCCCTGTAAATCAATCTCTTTGTTATTACAGATTGAATCCCTTGTAGAGGGTTAGTTTTGGGCTGGAAATGGTGATTAGCTATTAGGGATGTAGAATTAAGCAACCAGAAAGTGTTAAAGCTGTGAGAGCGGTTAAGATTGGGTCATTGTATTCGGCTTGTGTTGCCAGTTTAAAGGTTAGCTCTGGTTAAGCTCTATTTCTACTGTTAAATAAAAGAGGCAGGTATTAAATTGCAAAGTCTGAATTCTAAGGTTTGTTGTTTGAGTACTTTCTTCAATATTCATCAAGACTGAAACACATTGAAATAGTATTTATTTTCATAACAATCACAAGAAAATATCTTTGGACGTAGGGGTGTGCGATATGACGATATTACATCGTTAAGGATTATTATGTGGGGATGATCTCATAAAGCAGAAAGATCGTCAGATCGTCTGTGCGGGCGCAGAGACTTTGACGCGCACCCGACTAGCCAATCATAGCACATTGCGTGCAGTGCATGGTGGGATCTTCTGTTTGGTTATGTTGCATGAAGCCATGGCGGAAAGAGAAAAGGAGATAAAAGCTTGAAGATGTCTGAACAAAAATCTGTTCTAAAGCAGCTGTATTATTCACTCAGGTTATAGACATTGCAGTTAGATAACATTTGTTTTAAATTGTTGCACTTTAAGAGATAATGTTGATATTGTTGTTCATTACCTTTTATGTTTACATTTGGCATATTCTTATAAAAAAATATTTAAATTAAAACCTGTTCAGAAGATTTCTTTGGCTTTAACTGTATTTTTCTTTTCTTTTCGGGTTTTACATGTTTTTTATGTTAAACATAAGAAAAAAATGGTCAAACATGCAAATTAGTCTAGAAAAATCAATGTACAAAAGAATCGTGATAAAAGTCGTGATCGTGATTTTTTTTTTAAAAATCGTGATATGCTATTTTTGCCATATCGCCCACCCCTATTTGGACATAGAAAGAGCAATGTGGGGTTTGCCTTTGAGTCGTGAAGTACTTTGGAGCTGACTCCTATGACATACTTAAAAACAATAGATTTAACACTGTTATTTTAAGTAAATGGTAAAATTGTAATTTGGTCCATAAATTATGGTTGGGTAGTATGGACCAGATATGAAACCTTGCATTTGTCATTTGAAAAGAAATACAAGGTAAGATACTCAACAGCTTTTTCTTATCCAAAGAGATTAGGAAAGCATAATCTTTGATTCAAGACTTAAATTAGCCAAAAAACAATATTTATGTTGTTATATACCAGCATTTTTTCAGTAAAAACATGTATAATTTACCTTTAAACAGCTACACAGTACTATATACTGCCAAAATAAAATAGACCATTATTTAGTTTTTTTTCCAAACAGAAACAAATATATCCACATAACTAAACATTATGTTTGTACGTTCATTCTTTCTGTTCAGAACCAAAGTTTCGATTCTTGCAACCAACTTAAAGTGGAAAAACCGGTAAGAGGAAAAAAATATCAGTAGAAATATCAGTGCTTACTATTACTATAATTAAATTTTGAGCAACAATCTGCTGAAACAAGCTGCCAATAATATTATGTGTCCCTAATTATAATACTCTGTCAGTGTTGATGCTGGAACTGAAAGTTAGGTTTTTTTTCACTTATTAGTTAAATAGTAATTTGAGTATTAATCACATCTGAGAAATTGATTACAATAGCATTTTATATGCTTTTGTCTAAATGGCACTTCATGCCATCTCAAAATTCTTTCCATAAAGAAATAAAAACAGTTTTTAGTCTACATGACCCAAATGCAAGGCAGTTTGCACAAACTAACAGCCAGCTGCAAAAATAATAATTATTACAATGCATTAGCCCTGGCATCTATTATTTATCAGTACAATCAAGTTTGCCCTCACTACCAGAAAGGTAGGCCAGAGGAATGTTGTTTCAATCCCTTACAATTAATATTGTCAAATAAAAGGAAGTCTTACCCCTTACTCTAGATTTCCACAGTGTTTTAGTGTAAAAAGTAAAAATGGCACCTTTCACTTGACCTAAAGCATTGACACATGCTTAATGACTTAATTGATTGTCTGACAGTAGTGCCCACCCTGAGGTGTTCAGTTTTTCATATAGAACAAATATTCACATCCTTGAGCTAAACATGGGAAGAGTTGTATGACTGAATGATTGTGAATAAAAAATAAACTTTAGAGTTACCAAAATTTGTAACTTCTGTTGGAAATTTCATCAGCTACCATCAGGTTTCTGTAGACACCATCTTATGTAATCACAGAGCCACAGGGTCAGTCTAAAGACTGCAGGTCATAACAGTGGACACGGAAATGTGTTTCTGGTGGATAAGTCCTTGAGCAACAACAGACAGAAGGTGCCTCTGTATATACTGAGAGACAACCTATTGTTCAAAAAGCCTGTCAGCAAGGAAAGCACAGTGCAAGAAGAGAAGATCTGAGTCACAAAAGCTGCTTTTTATGTAAAGTAAAAGCCAAATTAAATAGATCAGGCCTTCTGTTAGGGTGTGACACATGCAAACTTATTTATACGACACACCTTGTTAGTATCAGGCAAAGTGAAAACTATCTTTAAATGCCTTAATTAGGCTGCTGACAGAATATTGACGATCATCACATTGACAAGCAAACAGTATTTAATAAAGATTCAGTGACACGTGTAAAAATAAGTTACTCACCTCAACTAAGTACTCCTAAATCCACACTGAGTGAAAATCAGAGAAAAGGTGGCCTATTCCAAAAGGAGCTAAAGCAAGTCCAGATCCAGGCAAGCAGCAGGGTGAGGGGCAGCGGACAGCACGGCAGTCCACAGAACAAAAATAATGCTGCCACTCGGCAGAATGCACAAGACACCGTCAGGACCTTTTAAGGCTGGGACGGATTTAAATTTAGACCATGAGGGCCATGAGAAGGCCAGGCTGAGAAGGCCAGGCTGAGGCGCCTCTGCTGGGCCACGCTCCTTATTGTAGACAGGAGGGGGGTTGTGGGAACCTCCAGAGCAATCGTGGATCTAGAGAAATAAACGTGGACAGAAGAGCTGCTGCGGTCATAGGCTGTACATTAGAAGCCCCTTTAGTTGATCTGATTGAATAGGATCTTTAAAAGTATTATATTAAAGCAAACCCTCACGATTCCAACTGAGCCAGGTCCTGACTCCTGAACAAGGCAGTGTCCCTGTAGCAACCTGCTGAGTAACTTAGAGCTCATTTCCTTAACTTACCATTGAAAACAAGTGTTCATTTTCTGTATCTTTTAATGGCTAAGTTGGTCAACCCAATTGATAAGTGATAAATGTCTCAGGAAGGCTTTAGAATAAGCAGCTGTTCGGAGTTGACGCGTTGCCTGCTGCTGCCATCGTGTGGTTAAGCACCGAAGTGCTGCCTGATTTTCCAGTCAAATAAGCAACCAGAGAGAAAATAACACTGCGATATACTGCTTTAGTGAAGAAAAACAGGACGAAGTGTGTTTCAGTTTTATTGATTACATTCCAATGGAAAAGCGCCATTTTTCCTCATGTGGCCCTTAATACAATCACTAGAGCAGTGGTTCCCAAACTGGGGTACGGGTACCCCCAGGGGTACACAGAGTGATGTAGGGGGGACGCGAATACCTGACAGATTTCAAAGGCCTGTCGTGTTGGCAGAGAGGCTGGAGGATGGATTGGTGAGGCATTTTGGAGAAGGAAATAGTAAATTTATCCTGTTCGTTTATTCTGTTCATAGTAAATGTATTCTATTTATTACTTTTGATACTAGTAGGCTATTATATTTTTTATACTATAATCATTTTTATACTGTAGTTTAGTTTCTTACTCTTGTTTTAATTATGCCTGTTTGCACCGTGGACTGTGATTTCATCTGTGCTGTATGTCAAGCATGTACAGCACATTTGACAATAAAGCTGACTTTGACTTTTGACTTGACTTTTTGTCCTGAATTATCTAAGATTCTTATGGTAACATAAGTTCAGTCAGACAGTCTTTTCGTTAAAGCTGTGGTGAGTTTGTGACAGCTTCAAGTTCATAACTGAATATGTTCCAGAAATGTACATTTCTTTTTCAAAAGGTGTTGCCCACTGACATTGCTGATTAATAAATCTATTTACAGAGAAATAATTCACTGGAAGAGATTTTATTTGTATATTATGTATGTTAATTGTGGGAGTTGGAGCCGAAGGCAGGCTTACAGACACATTTTTTTTTCCTAGCTGCAATAAGTGCATGAGAGTATAGGGTACACTGCTGGAGGTCAAGTGTCTGCAAAAAGTTTGGGAACCACTGCACTAGAGGAAAAGGTTGCTGACAAGCATTGTTTTATTGATGCATAATGTTTGCAAACAGCAGGAGATACTACCTTTATAAGTCTTCGGTGGAAAATTAACTGATCAATTAACCTGTTCATGAGAGAAGCTGTCAGTCTCATGTCTTGTAGAATAATGTGATAATGTATAGTTAATTATAGGCTACATTTATACTTTAATGTTATTCTGCTTGATTTTGCTCTCAAAATGCATCAGATTGATGGTATTAAATATGAAATATTCAAAGTTTTCCTCCTTGAAGCATGGCCCTTCTCACCTTTTTCACCCCGACACGTTTTAATGCCTGAGAACCAGTTTGGATCATTTGGTGCTTAGTGTTAAAATGCACTGGAATACAGGAAATAGCAACTGAAAATGCTCTGGAGGAAGACCCCAGACCCTTATTCATTCATTTATTTCTGTGTGTTCTTCACAGTCCAATGTTGAATCTATGCAGTTCTTGTGGACATTTATCGTAACTACAAACTTGAGTAGTCTGTCTAGTTTGTTTTCAGGCTATACACTGCGCCATTTGTATAACATGTCTAAAGTGCCCTTGAAAACTTGTCAAACTTAGCGGCCTCTTTAGTGGCGAGAAGGCGCTGCATGTGCCTTTTTTTTTCTTTTTGCCCCTGCTTTTGAAAAAGTCTGTGCACGCCACTGTTGTGCTTTATGTTGAATTTAGGAGTCCCAATAACAAAATTAATACTACAAAAATAAGGACCATACTATTCAGAAGGAGAGGATGTACAAACAAGTAAAAAGCATGTGAGTATTTGGGTTAAAAATAATAGGAATACATATAAGTACTAGGAAACCATGGTGTCAATAAAGAATAAACCATTTCTCCAACCAACCTCAAAAAATAAAGTAAACACATCACATTTTTTCCTCATATGTTAATAACTGTGTGACATCTTTAAGAATTTTCTGAGAAGTGAGGACATTTATCATGATGATCTCCCTCATACATAAAAAAAATTCAGTGGAAGCATGAAGGGAACAAAAAAGTGCAGACACTCAGGAAGCCTAGACCTGTTGCTGCAGACTTATTCAATAGCAGAGACAAAAAGTTAAATGTTTAAAGGACTTTTAATGTTGATTGTCTTCACATTGGTGCAATAAAATGCTTGATATTACCCATACTTGTGGTCTTAGATGTTTAGAAGTTAAATACACCACCCACAGCCAGGAATTATGTTTTTATAGCTCACACATATGAAAATATGCCACTTGAAGGTACAAATGTGGAGATTGTTGCAGTAAAAATGCTTGATATTGAGCATGCTGGTAGTCCTAGAAGTGCAGAATCACATACCCCTACCATAGCCAGGAATTATTGAGTAAAGTAGCTCAAATTTGGTAAAATGTGCAATCTCCAGGTATAAATATGGGCCTTTGAAGGTTGAATTTATCCACATTGGTGCAGTAAAAATGCTTGATATCAAGTACAGGTGTATTCTTAGATGTCTTGAAGTAAAATATATCACCCATAGCCAGGAATTATGGAGCAAAATGTTTTCACAGCATGGATCTTGGACTCATCCTCTAAGTGCAAAGAGTGTTTATTCATGGTTTGATGTTTGTGTTATTAGACAGAATAACTTGGACATAATAATTATGTGTGGAGCATTAGAAATATATAATCACCGATCAATTTATCAGTTTGCTTTTTCAGATGCTTGGGATAGGGCCCAGTCTGATGTCTTTTCATGGGGGCCAAAATTTCTAGTTCCTTAGGCTTTTAAACTACATCACTTTTTTTTTACCAGCAAATATACTGAAAGTTAAATGAGATCAACACCGTACATATTTGTTCATACCAAATATCATGAGAAGCTCACCCTTTTGGTCTGACATGATACATACAACATGGAACGTTCCAGACCGTTAGCTCCTGCTCTGCTCTGATTGGTCAGTCAGCTCTGCTCTGATTGGTCAATTACGGAAAGAGGAAACATTTATAGTCTCATTCTCATCAGCCTGTGAATGCTTCTTTAGCAGTCGTGTGACATCCTTGTGGAAGTAACGCTGTTTCTCTGAGGGTAGGTGGCTCATTTGACTGCGGCGTGTTTTGCCTCTGTATCTTTTGCGTCGTCGATCAGCATTTTCCCTTGAGTTTGTCTTGGGTAGGTCGCTAAGTCTGTCGTGGTTAGTCAGTTATTAAGGTCAACACAGGGCCAGCTAGCTTAGTGATGCTAGCTTATAAATGTTATGCTACCTGCGCCGAGTTAAGTTGAATTAGTGAGGGTGAATTTCAACACTAAACACTCAATTTGAACACCAAACAGCCCTGTAGCTGAATTGTATTTTATGTGAGTATTTTGTGGCTTCTTGATTTTATTTTCTGTCAGCCTAAGTGTGGGGCAGGCTAAAGCTAACGGTGTTTATTTTGCAAACCTTAGGACAGCTTGGTTATTTACTACTGTTTCATATCCATGTTTGATGCTTCCTTTATTCACAGTCTGATTTATTTGCGGTTTGTAATGCCCAGATCATCATTTATTGCATCTGGAATAACTAGGTTACCTGTTGTCATTTCTCTTGCCTTGATTTTTGGAACAATAGGTCTTTTAAAAATAAAAATAAAAACAATTCTGTGAGCATAACAGTGTAACTCGACCAAACTTTGTGTGAAGGGCTTTATCTGGGATGTGATGATTATGATGATGAGCAGGGAAACAATACGTATAAAAAGATATTTTTAATATTCAATATTGGCACATATATGTCTGTGAGGTCTATTAATTTGTCTTACCTTTAGACAAAATTCCAGGTTGAACAACTCAATTTCAGGTATGAGAGGACAAAAATAGCACTCAACAGTATATTTGGCTGTTTTGTCTACTTTGTGTCTTGCCCTCAATAACTTGAAACTTGACTTGTGCCACTTTTTTATAAAGTTGTATACATTTTAACACTTTTGGACCTTAGGCTATGCACTTCACCATGTATCCTTATAGATGATGGGCAACCTGTCTATTCAAACTTCTAAAACAGTCTTACCAACTTGTATGCAAACTTGCTTACTAGATAACCAAACCTAATATTGTGCCTTTAGTTGACAGCCTTCAAATCATCTCTGTTACAGGAGGGGGGATCTACCAACCGCCAACATGTCGAGCAAAAGGGCCAAGGGAAAGAACACCAAGAAGCGCCCTCAGCGTGCCACTTCCAATGTGTTTGCCATGTTTGATCAGTCTCAGATTCAGGAGTTCAAGGAGGCTTTCAACATGATTGACCAAAACAGGGATGGTTTTATTGACAAAGAAGACCTTCATGATATGCTGGCCTCATTGGGTATGCTAAGACTGAAAGCATATATTTTTACAGTACTGGGTATTACAAATGAACAGACAATTATGAGTCTTACTGTCTGACTGTTTCCCAGGTAAGAACCCCACAGATGAGTACTTGGAGGCAATGATGAATGAAGCACCCGGTCCCATAAACTTCACCATGTTCCTGACCATGTTTGGAGAGAAGCTGAATGGCACAGATCCAGAGGATGTGATACGCAATGCTTTTGCCTGCTTTGATGAGGAGGGCACAGGTGGGTGGAAGCAGTCTAATAAATAGAGACTGTACACTGGGGATGAAGCCAAGCAACACTGAGGTTGTGTACGACACTGAACCAATCAATTGATCGTTTCAAGAAAGCTGCCTGTGGTCTCTGGGTTAACAGTTCAAAAATAAACAAAACAGGTCTTTTTCAGCGCAAAAAAATGACAATTTAACATTTTCAGTTGTGATGAAATCACAATGGACTCAGAGCTGACCAGCATGCACACAACCATTTTGATAAGCTAAAACAAAATAAACTAGCACACACGGTAAAATCACAAATTGAAACTACAGAATAACTTAATTCTATTGTTCTGTCAACATAAATAAAAAAAAAATGAACAGAACCCATTTGCGTACTTGTTGAGCCCTAGAGAAGTTCTGCAGTGCTGAATGATGCACACAGTAAACTACATCTTTTGCAGTGAGTTGCAGCATCTAAAAGTTGCTGCTCAAATTGGCCGACATAAACACTTGTGAATTTGGGTTTAAATTTCTGCTTTAACCTTATATTAAGTAAAACAGTGATACATATGTAAAATATATTTAGTTATATTAGTTCTTCGTGTTATAACTTGAACTATATTTATGTATATTTATGCACACACACATATTCCAGGTCTCCTTCCTGCCCTGCTGTTAATATTTACTCATGAAAGTAACTCATGGGGTTGTCAGAACAACATTTTGTCTAATTAGAGCCCTATGACCACTAATTGACAAACACTGCAAGGTGTCAAGTCTTACTGCCATACCTAGAAATGTAATGCCGATTAGGCTTTGTTTGATAAAAGTTTTTATTTACAACAATAAGACATGCCTCTAAGGCCTCCTTATAGGACAAGCAAATCAATCTTTAGTATGTCCTTAGAGACATGTAATTATTCCCCAATTATTTTGGCTGGGTGTTTGTAAACTGTAGGAAAAAAATGTGCAAAAGCTAACATTTACTTATGTCGGTAATAGTGAGTTGGGTCCGAAAAATATCAAGGTGGTAAAAACACCTTTAGCCCTGTTCTGGTTAATATGGCATCTGATGAAAAGTTTAGTTAATGCAAGTGTTTAAATCCACCACAAGACAAAATTTTAAATACTTTAGAAAATCTTCCCTTTTTTTTAATGTATTTTTGGGGCATTTTGTGCCTTTATTGATAGGAGAGAGACAGTGGATAGGCTTGTGAAAGAGGGTGAGAGGGTAGGGGAAGACACTCTGCAAAGTGGTCACAGGCTGGACCCAAACCCGTACCGGCAGATGTATGTATATGGGACGTGCATTGTTGCTAACCACCCCGCCAAACCAGCACCCCAAAAAGTCTTCCCCATTTTTGATAGTTTTTTTCTAAAGAATGTCTGGTATTTTTTTTTTTTTTAAAGATGACTTAACTATTTAATCAGTAAAACTGTTATGTGTATATTAAAAACACATTTGTCAATAATGACAACAGCAGATGTATTTTATTTTTTCTTGTAAACAGTTTTCTTTTTTTTTTTTAAAGTAACTCTCATCTCTTTCAGGCATGATCCAGGAAGAGTACCTACGGGAGCTGCTCACCACGATGGGTGACAGATTCACAGATGAAGAAGTAGACGAGCTCTTTAGAGAAGCACCCATTGACAAAAAAGGCAACTTTAATTATGTAGCATTCACACGCATTCTAAAGCATGGCGCCAAGGACAAAGACGATTAGTGACAGTAGCTCTTAGGTGAGGTTTATTCTGTACAAATGTGTGTATCTTTAATGGATCTGTAGTTAGAAAAGCTATATTCTGTTTATGTGGCTCATGATAAGCTTCACTGTGGTATAGCTGACTGTTTCAGCTGCTTGTTGGACCCCCCTCCAACTCCTCAACCCTACTTTGAAAGCTCTTTGCACATCAGTGAAAACACTAAAAGGGGCTGTATAAGCTATCATGGACAACAACTGGAAATAAACTGAAATAAGAAGTTTGTTTTCATGACTGCTTTGGTTTTGTTCACTCTTTTAAAGTGCAGTTTCATTTTCAGTCAAGTGTTGGAACATCATACATTTGTAAAACTGATTTTAAAAAGGATGGTATAAAGGAGGAATTGGGAAAAGATGTTCACCTGAATATAAGATAAAAATGCAAAAGACATCAAATGAGTATGGAATAGTCACTAGGTGCAAATTATTTAAAGAACGTTGATTTTCAAAAATTCAGACAAAGCTTACAAATGTGTATCAAAGGAATATTCGTGTCTAGTGGAGGATTACAAACATGACAGGCTTCATCTCCAAAAACATGAATGCAGGGCTGACCATGCCGTGGGCAAAGAACAGCCGTGGTGTGTTCGGTTCTGTTCTGAGATGAATTATACTTCCAGATTTTCAAAAAATGTTTTATTTTAAAACAAACCAAACATGTACGAGTCAGTGCGGGTTTGAAGCATTACCCGTTCCACAATACAGAACTGTTGAAAAAACTACATGATGTCCAGTGATCAATCACTGGAATAAACAAAAGGTGCAACACAAACACATGCACAATAGGGCCAAAAGTATGTGAACAGCACTTTGTACTTCTGCAGCACGTTTTTATGCCATGGGCCAGAGTTACAAGTTATGATTTGTTGAAATTTCTTTGGTACTATCCTGAATACATGCATTTCAAGCTGCCCCATGATTCCCACTGTCAGTCTACCTTACCATTTCGAACAAAAAGGTGTTCAAATTCCATCAAAATGATAAAATGGAGACTGCGAAATCAGCAAATCAACATTTGCTGCTCGCAAACTTTTGGCTGTATGTGTAAAAACTGCCACACTCACTCAACAGTTTGAAAATCACAAAGACATAAACAAAACATTTTTCTTTATTATAGTACAGGTTATGAGGTATTAGCTGATAAACTAAAATAGTACTGACCTCATAATTGAAGTTATAATGATCATTTCACCTGATTGTTTTTTTTGATCATTAGTTTTGTTTGCTTTTAAATGCACCTCTTATCTGTCTATGGTGCAACTGTGGAAACTTGAGTGTACTTGATATCAGTCTTGAAAGAAGAGAAATGACCAAGCTGGCATCATCATCTTAGACAGCTTATCTCATTCACAACACAGCAAGAATAAATAGTTGGGGAGCTGCACCACTTTTTCTGTACACTTTGCAGTTTTGCTCACAGAGCAATGTTAATCCCATAAAATTGGACACTTGTTGCTCTACTCTGCCAAAGCAAGATTTTTTGACTGGATCTTTGATAGGTGGTCTGATATACAGGCCTCGATCTTGTCGCACTGAGCCAGGAAATCCTGTCAATGGAAAATACTCACATTTAATAAGATTGATCAACGCTGCTATTGACTTGAGTGGTTTTAAAATGGCATTTACCTGCACTGTCTTTACAAGGCCCTTTTTCTTCATTCTACAGTCACTGAAATTTTCAGGGAGACTCTGGAAAACAAAGGAACGGCTCAGGTTGAGCTATGATAAAGTAAACAAAGGCAAAAATAAATAACTAAGAAATAAAAGCAATTACCAAAGCATCAATCTGCTCCAGGATCTTCATGAACTGTTCTGCAGCTATTTTTACTCTGTGGTCAAGTTTACCCAATGCCTCAGCCTGGAGGTCTTTGGCCAGGAAACCCTGAGGGGAGAAGTTGGCAACATCGCAAACCTCAAGTTAACACGAAATTGTAAAACAGATCTGATTGTGCAGTAACGTGAGTATTTAAGACTATTGTAGATTTTATACATTTTTAAGTCCGGTCAACTCTCCATCCACCTTCTCCAGCTTTTTGGCCGTCTGTTCCACCGACTTCTCGATGTCTTTCAGCTTCTTGAGCTCGACCTCTTCCTCTGGACTGTTCTGTTTGAAGATAATTATTCGTATGTGATGACATTTAAATTCACACATTGAAACAGCCTTTTTTCATCTTCATAACATTGCTAAAATCAGGCCTATCCTGTCCCAGAGCGATGCTGAAAAGCTAATCCATGCTTTTGTTACCTCTAGATAGCTTATAGTTTACAAATTAGTTCATAAATTAGACTCATAGTTAAGATGCAATAGGCCTAGACTGCCGGGGGGGATCTGGCACATTGGGCTCTTATCACTCTCTCTCTCCACATCTGCTTTTGCCCCTTTTGTTTGCTCCTGTACTCGTTTCTGGCTCTTGTCTTGTAGGTGGCCTGGGATCCTTGGTGGAGACTGCCTGCTGCTGTGGAGTCACAAAGCCTCAAAAACTACAATTATAGACATGACATAGTTGGCCATTTCAGTAGGAACATTCCATTCCCATGATCATTATAGTTGTTCATGATCAATACATCTACAATATCTATTTTTAATCACCACATAGGCATGAGGTCCCTCTTGAAAATGGGATGTCACATCTCAAGAGGCTTTTAACACATTTATACTTCATTCATACAATTATGGTTGGGATGCACTTGTGGTCTGGGCATCTATGAGTTCGTCACTACCATAAATTCTTATTTTCAGTAAGAATATCATTGATTATACTTCTATAAAATGATCACCACAACCACTCAGACATGAGGACCCTTCTGAAAATGAGATGTAGCATCTCAAGAGGCTAACCTCTAATAAATCAGATGACAGGTCTGTGTTCGTGAACCTGTCCCTTAACAGAAGGATTTTTCTTGCCGCCATGATGGAGGGATTCATGATTGGCTATATGGATTCATGTTGGATGTATATATATATCTATATATATATATCTATATATATATCTATATATATATCTATATATATATATATATATATATATATATGTATATATGTATATATATGTATATGTGTGTATATATATATATATATATATATATATATATATATATATATATATATATATATATATATATATATATATATATATATATATATGTGTATATATATATATATATACATATATATGTGTATATATATATATATATACATATATATGTGTATATATATATATATATATATATATATATGTGTGTGTGTGTGTGTGTGTGTGTGTGTGTATCTTTATATGTATATATGTATCTATGCATATATGTGTATCCACAAAATGAAGAGTTCTTGCTCTATTGTAAAGTGTCTTGAGATAACACTTGTTATGAATTGGCGCTATACAAATAAAGATTGATTGGTTGATTGATTGAATGTGATGAGCCCTTACCCGCTTGCCAATCATCATGAGCTTGCAGCCTTCTTTTACACCATAGCTGGTCAGACTTTCATCCATATCCTTCAGAGATTTCCCTGAAAGGACATACCGCCAAGGTTAGAGTAAAATTAAGACAAACTCAAAGGGCTGTGAAGGCACGGGAGAGGATGTCCACCTTTGAAGATGAGTTTCTGTGATGTTTGAGGTACTCCAGTTGCTTGTGTGAGAGCATCTGCAAGGTCTTTGACTGTAGGACCTTTATCATCATCTTGGCCAGTTAATGTGATGCTGTGTTTAGTAGACCCTAGAGCAAAAGAAACAAAAACTGTCAAGAGTATACACTTTTCTAAATAACACAAGCTTCCTTTTTAGTTAGTTAACATTAGGGGTGGGCGATATGTCAAAAATATATCACGATTTTTTAAAAATAAAATCACGATCCCGATTTTATCACGATCCTTGTTTACGTTGATTTTTCTAGACTAATTTCAATGTTTGACCATTTTTTCCCTATGTTTAACATATAAAACCCCAAAAGAAAAATAAATGAGAATCGATGCCAAAGAAACTGTCTGAACAGGTTTTAATTTAAATAGGGCAGTTTTGATAAAAATTTGTAATAAATGTAAACATAAAAGGTAATGAACAACAATAAAGTGCACTTTTGTAACATAAAAACTAAACACACCAAACAGCTTATTGAAAAGGGTCAAATATAAATGCAAACTTAAGTAACTGGTTATTTCTTAAAGTGCAAAAATTTAGAACAAATGATATCTAACTGCAATGTCTATAATCTGAATGAATAATACAGCTGCTTTAGAACAGATTTTTGTTCAGACAAGCTTTTATCTCCTTTTGTCTTTCTGCCATGACTTCACGCTACATAACCAAACAGGAGATCCCACCATGCACTGCGCGTAATGTGCTACGATTGGCTTGTCGGATGCGCGTCAAAGTCTCTGCGCCCACACAGACGATCTGACGATCTTTCTGCTTTATGAGATCATCCCCACGTTATAATCCTTAACGATTTAATATCGTCATATCGCACACCCCTAGTTAACATATTAGCTTTACATGGATGTTAAACTCAGATTTGACAACGATAATAAAACACTAGGAATGTAACCTAAAAAAAGCCAATGGATTTGCCAGATTCCTAGTCTGTCATCAGGCAGATCCATCTTGCAAAGCTTTAAACTGTGACATTTGTGCCTGAACAGGCTTTCCAGCTTCATTTCTCAGATTCATTCTCAAGACAAACAGACTGTAATATGAACCTGGTTCAGTTGTTACAAAGTTTTTTCTTGAACAGTCCAGTCCCTAGCTATCCTTTCCCATGAGATATTTCCAAGATGGATGTTAAATGTATCACATGGTTATGTGTAACGTCCATCTGGTAAGCATGGTAACTGGAAATGCATGATATTGGACTTTTGCCATTATGCAATATGCTAATATTTCTGAATTCATTAATACATATACCAATTTTAATATAATTTGTAGGAGTACAAGGTCTGTTTCTCACATAGTGACATTGTGATATTACTGCCAATCCATATTTAGTCTCTTTTATTTCTATCTTATTTTCTGCTTCACTGTATTTTAACTTTTCTCTATCAGTATTGCTCTTATCATTTTACCTCCTACTTCTTTTGTCCTTCTTCTTTTATTTACATATTCTATGTTATGTTTCATATTAATGCTGTGACTTACTTCTAACTCAGATTTTATCCAATTAAGATTCACTTTTAATGCACTTTCAATCATTTTATGGATAACATTTTTAGTCTTTTTATTCTTTTATCTCATGCTCATGTCTGTTTCATTCTATGGTTGCAATCTTCTTATTGTCATTACTAATATAGTCCTTTTCACACACTTTTTAAATTCTTTCTATTGTCTGGGCTCTTATGACAAGACATGTTTTTCTGTAGTACAGTAGTGCTTTGATTTAAACAGCTTTTTGTTTTTATTTCCCTTTGTGCTGAAGCTCATAAACGTGCTGTCTGTATGTTATTTCTATTTGTCAAAGCACTTTGTAGACCTCTGCTTTAAAGAGTGCTATACATATAAAGTTATTATATGGGATACATCCTGTACACATGGACAGCAAGTATGTAAATATCAAGCTTTTATCTGCTGATACAGATATTGTGCTGTTAATATCATACATCCTAACACAAAAGAATATTTTTGACTGATCTGACCCTTGGTCAAACTTGGACTAGATCTATTATCGAAAACACATAACACACTACAGGCACTTCTTTAAGGTCTTTACAAAGGAGATTAAGTCCATCTCATCATAGATTGAGATGTTTATTTAGCACTGAAATTGTATCAGATGATGCTCGACTCTTCTCAGGTACAGACTGGGGGCTCCAAAGGAAAAGTGGACCCCTGCTCTGGACATCTGAGGGTACTATTATAACTTTAAGTCTGAAACATTCACCAAATAAAAAAACTTCAGTCAATGCGGCGATCATCGGCCGAAAATTAAACTCGCAGAGAATTTCTTTTTCGTTAACAATGCATTTCACAGATTCAAACATGTAGCTCATGTGGTTTTCAGAAGTACATCACCGATCAGCTGACAAATAGAGTTACTTGCTAATGTTTGCTAAGAGCTAGCCTGCCGACACAGCTCTGTTCCCTATAAGCAATGTTTGATAGACAGCAGCTGGAGTATTCGTGTCTACCTCTCATCTCTACGGAGCTGTACAACAATAAAATATCAGTAATTACCGTACGCTACTGTCACCGTAAGTGTTTGCGCTGACATGTCTGTCGTCCTTTTATCACATGAATCACACCACAGGCTAACAGGCTGCTAGCAGTTGTCGGGTGCTCACCACATCCGGGACCCCCGGAAACGTTTCTCCGCGGAGACAGCTCCAGTCAGTTCCACCGCATTCTTGGAAACTTTTTGAAGTATGTACCACGAGAAAACAAGTTCACAACAGTGAAACACCATACATTAATTATTTTAAAATTAATAATTTTCCTTCAACAGCTTAGTTTTATGAGATAGTCAGAGGGCCGTCATTATGTTGCTGCATCCAATCCAGCCTCCTTTGAAAGGCTGATTTACGTCTTTATGAAATTGAGCCCAAGAAATTCTGGTATGTAAATTAACCAACATGGCAGGCATTATAAGATTTATGCTTTAACAAGTACCTCATTTGAGTGAAACAGAAGCGGGGAAACGGCGCATAATGTAACAGAAGTTTATACTTTACAGTGTTTGTCTTTTGCTGCGTTCGAGGCAACCCGTAACTCGTATATTTCCCACCTGTAACTCGTGAAAATGCACTGGGACGGCAGTCAAACTCGTAACTCACAACCAGTGAACTAGTACCAGATCGATGTACTCCGAGTTACGACTTGTGACGTCACATCACTGCCTGACTAATAAGGCAGCCTCTAAATAATGACATACACTGTAAAGTAAACTTCTGTTACATTATGCGCTGTTTACCCGCTTTTGTTTCACTCAAATGAGTAAGGTGATAAAGAATAAATATTATGATGGCTACTATGTTGGTTAATTTACATGCAAGAACTCCTGGCGCTAAAAGACCAGCAGGTGTTTTGCCGTGCCATTATGATGCCATCAATCATCCCTAAATGTCCAAGTGATCCATACATGGATGATAATACTTAAATGATAGGCCTACTTCAAATTTGTATCTTGAATCATGAAAAACACATAGCCTAAATGATTTCAAATTAAAAATAAATATATATTTTTTCATTTAAATGAATTATGATTCACCCTGGTTGGCCTATATATCCCTTCTGAGTCAGCACTGATCTATATTGATGTTTTAATCAGTTTTGCGATCATCAAATACCCCTTTTAATACCGAATAAATAGGCACATCTTGCCAAAAATAACTATAAAAAACTGTAAATAAACTACAAGTACTGGACTACACTGATTGGGCTAGAATTTTTGCTGAATTGATGTCACTATGCTGACGTATCTGACGTGGTGTATGTTAATCTTGCTCATTTCACAAAGGTCATCTCTGAAAGAAGTATTAATGTTGAATTTTACACTGTAGTGTTAATGTCGTGCTCATGAATCGCATTAGTTTCGGGTACATTTTTGTTACATAGTTTATTTTTCATGAATAGAAAATAAACACACAATGCCTACTATCTGTAAGTTACATACAGTAAGTGGGGGCTTTCGTTGGCATGTGCAGTATCTATGCTCCGCCAGCAGAGGTCGTACTTCACCATCAACTTTCCAGGATGTTCAAATGGTGCCTCAGGTTGAAGGACCTTATGCGATAGCAATCAACCTTATGCAATAACAGTCTTTTTAGGAACCTTCAAAGGAACTGATAACAGGATCTGAGATCAATACCTTTAAAATTATTTTCTCAAGTGAATGTAATTTGCCTATTTTACAATTTGACTTTGAGTCATGTCACTGAAAAAAAGATGGCTGTTTATATATGTAAATACTGACCATTTGGCTGTGTTACTTATATTATTTATTTAATTAAGGGATGCATGATATTGGATTTTTGTCGATATAGGATATGTTGATATGTCCAAAGTCATTATCACCAAAACCAAGACTGATATTATTCGTCAAGAGCACAAAGTTACTACTTTATGAAAATTGAAGTGTTGCTTTCAATGTAGCTGTCAGTTTACATAAAGTACAGAAGTAAAAAACTCTTGATTTTTAAATGTTGCTATAATCTGGCGATAAGCATTGTGATTCACTATGAGACAAGGCTGACATGTATGCCGGATAGGTGGGCTGTAAATATCTGCAAAAAAGTTCCATGTTCAACTTTTAAGGCCAATGTCTTCAGATTCTCAAACCGTACCAATAATTTAGTTCATTCCAAAATTATTTATATTTTTACCTTATTCCTTTAAAAAATATAACTTTTTTGGTTTAATTAAAGAATAATGAACTATAGATTGACGGCATGACTAATACCTTTATTCCATATACATCTAACAAAGGGCAAAATAAAAGTACTGGGGGAAAAAAAGAACATTGTATGGATAAATGTGACATGTCTGAAAAGGAGTGAGTAGAACTAATTTATTCCCACACCCTCTCCATTATTAACCAATCATTTAGCTTTCCAATATCAGCTTTTATTTATGTCTGAAAAAAAGGCTCATTAACAAAAAATAAAAGGTACTTGGCTCATGAAAAAAATAAAAAGTAGAGCAGAAGGCACCAAGGAGCTCAAAGTCTTCTTTTGTTGAGGCCTTGGAATAGCTTAGAGCACCTCTGGTCTCTCATCATCACCGCTGGAGCAGAAACTGTTTTATGGACAACCAGATGAGATAACGTCATGTGATCTTAACCACCTGACGATGACATGATACATTTTTACGACGAGGTCACTGTGTTGCTGTGGCTGACATAACTTTAGTACGCGTAAAGGGTAAATCCATGGCACTGACAGCCCAATGAGACCAGGGTTTAAATGAGTAGGTGTTAGCAGTTAAATCTTCACGGGACTATCTGCTTCCATTACCCAGAATGCCCTGCTGCTCTCCGTCTGTTGAAGCAGTGACTGTGTAGAAAAGAATCTGACTGCTAACAGTCTCAGCTGACATTTGTGAAGTTGTCGTTACCATGCATTTTCACTATATGAAATAAGGATACGAGGGGAACAAAACAACAGGAGAAGGCGAGCTTTGTTGTTGTCAGTACGCCAGCAATGCCTCTATTCACGACGAACCCATTTGACCAAGATGTTGGTGAGTATTCAGAACTGAAGGCTAGCTGTAGCATGCTAGCTGAAGTAGCTTTTATCACCCATCTTTGTGTTCCTAACCTGTCTGCTCCCTCTGAAGAGGCGTCTTTATACCGCAGTGATGGTTTATTTGGAATTTATTTAAGGCTGAATAAAACACAAAGCTGCAGACCATGGACTGGTTTGTCTGTGTCTGTTGTGATTCGCTCTGTTAGCTTGGAGTCACAGTTAGCTAAGTCAACGCTAGCATAACAACCTAAATGTAAGATAGCATGTAGAAGATAACGATCCGGGGATATAGAGTAGTTTCATTGAAAACGTCCAAAACACGAGATATGTGGGGCTTTCTGTGAATTAATACATTTTCCAGTCATGTTTTGTGTCAATTCGGTCGACCTGTAGGTGTAAATGGACGAGGGGGGCACCGATGTTGTCACCAGATGATTGCAGTGACGTTAGCTAGCTAAGCCATCTGCCTCATCATCGCCTCACTGTATCATCAACATAAGAAAATCATGACCCTGATATCGAACTGTTGTAGCAAGTGAAAGGAGATGTGCTATCTGAAACAGCTGCGGAACGGTGGTTAACCACGTTATTTACGGTGTGGTTGACAGAGAAAGCAAACACCTGATTTTACCATAGAAGCAAACCTGCAGCACTCATTTGTTTCTGCTCATGGAGGGACTGTGAGGATTATGATGAGTGTTTACTCTCTCAACGTTAAACAGAAATGGGGAGCTAAGAGGGCCTCGATAGTTTTTTTTCTTGCATCCTAAACGTCAGATTGTGTTGACACTCTTTTTAGTTGTAACACACACACGTCTTCCATCTATAACACTGGCGTGTATTTTTAAGCTTAAAAGTAATAAATAGTGCTTAAACCAAATACCTAAAAGTCAGCTGTCAAGCCAGTTTAAGCTACGTTAACAATGATGTAATAAATACATATCTGTTGTCAAACTATTAAGCTGTCATGTAGTTTTTCAAAGTGTATTTGTTCTGCAGAAGCAGTTATATCTAATTAATTATATAAGTGAACAAAAACCGTACTTAGCCCTTTAACTCCCCGCTCCACTGTTTGGCAAAGGTCAATAAATTCTGGAATATTTAATGTGTTAAAAGCACAACACACCATTGTTTGTTTCTGTCAGTGTTTTAGGATACAGACAAACTGCAAACACACCAAAAGAACTTATATTATCTTAGTTTAGGATTTAAAAGTTGAAAAGCTAAGGCTATTATTATTAGTAGTATTTTAAATACTAAACCCATTTACTGATGTGATGATGATATGGATCAGTCTCAGTATAGTTAATTAAAAAAAAATATTGCTGTTTAATGACATAGATGTCTTCCTTGTCTAATTGATTTTGTCCCTAATATTTGTGCATTTTTGTATCATAGAGCTTGAAAAACATGTAAATCCCCATCAAGAGAATATCTGTTTTTTGGTTTGTTTGTAGTTTTCTCTGTTCCCTGAAATGTCAACAGAATCAAACACTGTTTTGATTTGTTCTTTTTTAATGTCCCTGAAATTTATTGATGACCTCTGCCTAACAGTTGAGGTGGTAGTGAAAGGAATGCATTTTTTGCAGATATACAAAATGCCAATATTACTGATATTATCACGTTTTAGTCATAAGCTCAAAGCCCCCACTTCACTAAAATTCCTTTCAGAGACATCCTGCTTGTGTTAGAAAACAATGGGAAGCAATAACAGCCCAAAATATTATCCTTTATTAAATGATACCCTTGATGCATAAAAGTGAGCATATAGTTATAATGAGGTAAACCACCATGATTCATGAGTTCATTCTGCCATGATTACAGCTAACATATGGCATATATATATGGCCAATGTGGGGGGCAGACATATTAGCAGTTAAGTTTCATATCTGCCATTACAGATAGTTTAATCATAAAATTATTATCCCCACTTGCAATTAAAATGTATTACAGACACACTTTATTTTAATTAACCAGCAATGAATGCAACAATTTTGAAAACATGGGCAGATACTTATTTGGTTCTTTTATTTCTCTCGATGTAGATTCTCCTCCATGCCAACATTATCAATCATGTTTGATCATGATAACAAATTGGAGTTTGCTCAAGCTGTTCTATTGCTTCTGTCCTCTTGAAAATGAATTCCCTGAATCAAACCCAAGTATATGACTATAGCTTTAGGCCTTGTTTATCTGTTTGTTTGTTTCTTAGTGAGATCATGTGCTTAATTTTTCAGGAGATGTTGGGAATGGCCCAACTTGAAAATAATTAGATTTTGGTGGTGATAGATAATGCCGTTAGCAAATGATCATTTTTACTCAGAAACTGTCTAACGAATAATGATATCAACATGATTCAGACTGCTAGATGTGGGTTTTCAGGGTCAAGGAATCATATTATGATAGTAACTTGCTTAAAGATGTAACAGCAAGATGTGAGCTACCGTGACAAAGAATTGCGCTCTCCAAGTGCTTTGTAGTTTTAAATCTTTTATGGGCATTTTTTCATGGCTATTAACAGTCCACACTTAAATTTCAGAAAAAGCTGAACATACAGGTCATATGGTTGGATATCACTGTCTTTTGTCGTTCTATTCTGCCTTACATTTTAAGAAAACTGGTGTACTGAGATTAATTAAAAATGCATAGATTGAATTTTCAAAGCCTGACACAAATTCCTGATCCAACAAACACTGTAAGATGTGTTTTGGAGATAGGTGAATTTTTAAGAATTTAGGGTGAAATACGTTGGGGAAGTACAATGGCATGGAAATGTGAACCACCACTTGAGGAAAACAGTAATCTGAAAATAGTAATCTATTTTCTGAATAACTCATGCATGTTTTTTAGAACTGTTTTGAAGCAATACTTCCAGAGCAGTCTCAGCACAAACCAAGCATCATGGGATTCATGTAATTGGCGTTTACTGTGAGGCTTTTGAACTTTGGGGTTTCCTTTTTCTTGTCTGTATCTCTCGGTTTATCGCAGTTTGTATGTGTAGAAAATATTATTTTGTTAAACAGAGTTAGAAACCCAGTATGATGAAGAGCAAGTTCCATGTGCTCATAACTCATAGGGATAATGACTCCTATTTTAAGAATCTGTTTCATATCTTACATTAGCATCTGTTTTCACAATTCTCACCTCTCGTCTGCATCTAAATTTAAGTCTTTCCCTCCGTAATCTCTTTCTCACACTGACTGATGTGCTTCTTCCCTACAGAGAAAGCGACCAGTGAGATGAACACAGCGGAGGACTGGGGCCTCATTCTGGACATATGTGATAAGATAGGACAGTCACGAACTGGGTTAGTGAGCTGTCTTTATACTTGACCTCACACACAATCACATTAACACACTCCAAGGTCTTGTAGTTGTAAAATACCCTACCCAGGGCTGGTGATAACAAAGGTATCAGAGAGTACAAGGATAGATTGAGAATGTAATAATACTTTACATTGGTGTTTTGTTGAGTGGTATAGTTTCCTGCTCAAAGACTGATTGATCTTTTCCTAGCTCTTATTCTCTTATAGATAGATGGATAGAACTCATCTTGATATCATCTCGTTGCAGGCCAAAAGAATGTCTCCGCTCAATAATGAGAAGAGTAAACCACAAGGATCCTCATGTGGCCATGCAAGCGCTGACTGTGAGTAAAAAGAAGCAATGCACCTTGTTCTTCATGTACTTGTTTGTGGTAATATTTTATATATGAGGGCATGTTTAAACATTATGAACCAGACTTTAGTTTGTCTAACCAAAGCGGTTTAGCAACTCATGCTGAGGAAAGGTGCCACTGATTGGTGGACAAATCAGAGAGTGGTGATGAACAGGATGCCGTGACAGTTAAACAGATGCTTAAACCCAACGCTTAGAGAAAGCAAGGGCACATTAAAGTCATTTTGGATGTGCAAAATCCCACAGATACAAAGGTACAGTCACGATAGAACTTCAACCTACCGCATATGCAAGGTAGTGGTGCATTAAAATGTACCTTTTTGGCTTCAAAACTTTAGCCATTATAAAACATGAATCAGACTAGAATCTACACTGTCTATAATGAAAACATCATTAAAAGTAATCAAGCCTCCTGAAAATAACCAAAAACACGTCACTTTTTGGTAAGTTAAAGCATTTCACAGTTTCCTCCCTCTAATATCAGTTACTGGATGTTGCTCTTTGCCCCTCAGTAGGTGGGAATGCCAGTCTTGGGCACAAATTGTGATGTCAATTAGGGATGTAACGGTTACTGGTAAAATGGTAAACCGCGGTAAAATTTCCCACGGTAATCATTACCGTGTCTTTTTAAAATTACCGTTTTACCGTGTTTGATCACCACACAACGTCAGCAACTCACGGTGATGCTGCTGTTTGCCTGGAAAAGCCGGAATAATGTATCTGTCATCGATTGAGCGGCCTCAACCGATGTGCAAATGCGCAGTTTGCATTGTTTGGCCTCTGAGTCAGAGCGAAAGTTAGAGACACAGTGGAGAGTTTACTCGAAATGGACTCTGAAGTCTGGTTGAATTTTGGATTTTACAAGGATGCTGAGGGGAAACTGATAGAAGACAGTCTCCCTGTCTGAACACGAAGCTGCAGCAAAAGAAAAAGATGTGCGCGATTTCAACGGCTAGAACTCTTCGAGTAAAGACGGAGAGACGGAGAGAAAGAGAGAGGGAGAGAGAGCGAGGATTCAGTGAGCCATACCTGAGAGAATGACAGGTGATTTATCAGTAATTCTATCCAAAAATGTATAAATCTTATAAATAACAGAATAACTATCATTCTGGAGTGTGTTCTTGCCGTCTATTCGCTGTATTTTGAAATAGATCGTCTTTTTTTCGTCAAGGTTTGTGTTTTATGGATTTAATCGATCGTAATTTGTAAATATTTAGAGGAGAAAATACCGAGGCGATCTGCCAGGGAGAGGGTAGACCAGAGGAGAATCATGAAGGGGGTTAATTGCTTCAGGGACCATCGTCATTTAAAAAAAAAAAAGTCCTGGACATGGTCTAATATAAGGAGCTGTAACATGGACACTAATGCTGCAGGCAAACAAATGGTAAATGGAAATGGACTTGAGCTTATATAGCGCTTTTCTAGTCTTTGACTACTCAAAGCTGCTTTACACCGCAGGTCACACCTACCCATTCATACCCATTCACACCCATTCGCACTCACATTCACTCACTGATGGTTCAGAGTTTCTATGTTAGTCCATCAGTATTTCTAACACATTCACGCCCTTTCATGCCCATTTACACACCACTGACGCAGCAGTGGGAGCAACTTGGGGTTAAGTGTCTTGCCCAAGGACACATCGCCATGTGTTGCCCGGAGCTGAGCTTGAACCTGCGACCTCCAGATCACTGACCAAGCGCACTATCCAACTGCGCCACTGACGCCCCACTGAGACTGACTAAACAGAACCATTATGATTATAATATTAAAGGGTTATAGTGATTTGAATTGTGTGTTAAAGTACTTTTTGAACATTTTGAGCACACTGCAACAAAACCCTGATAATAATGATAACCGTGATAATTTTGGTCAGAATAACCGTGATGCAAAATTTTCATATTGTTACATCTCTAATGTCAATAAATACCCTCTGTAGCTACTGCACAGGGCTCAAGAAAAAATAAGTCTAACAGTTCCAGCATATTGCCTTTGTTAAACATCCAGGTAGACTGACTCTCTGCAAAGTGAGTAGACTCATTAAGTGTTTTTTCTTCTTTTTTTGCAGACAACACATTTTAGGATAGCTTTAGCAAGCTTTTACTTCGTAGCTGTGTCGCAATTATTTTCATCATAAATGTTGACACAAGGAGATCAGTGTGCCTGTAGGTTTCTTTGGCTCTGCTCTTTACCTAAGAGAAAAATGTGCAGAATACATGAACTCATTCTAGCCTTTTTCTTAATCAAATTACACAGTTACCGTAATTTCTTGATTACACATTTTTTTTTTGTTTGTAGATAAGTTCTTATTTTTGGGTGCATATAATACAAGAGTACAATCAAAATACCTATCATATTACATTTTGCCAACATCTTGATTGAAACGCATTTGATGCAGAAAGCTGAAATGTTGTCTTTCTCAGCAAAAACATAGGCCAACACAGGTCGCTGCCATCTTGCGGGCAAGGGGACAAAAATAGCTGCACTGTGATTGATCAAAGACATCAGCGTGTTGATAGCTGCTCTGTGATTGGTCAGTGCATGACGATTGAGCATGCTCAGGCAGAAAGTAACTGCCTGAGCACAGAATCACTGTGCATGTGTGAACCAAAAGGTATTTCCTCATCCATTTGAGGGAGATAATAGTGATTGAAACTTTGAATAAACTGTGAGAATAAGTTCTGGACAAAACTGGGTGCGTGTTATTGGAGTACGGTGTTTTTCTAGGCCAAAATCGTGAAAACACCGGGTACGTGTTATAATATAGGGCATGTTAAAATTGAGAAATTACAGTAAATGCTAATTTTACTTAGATGCCACCATAACTGTAAGGTTAAGCTACAGTATCTTGGTAGCCCTCGTCCAAATACATGAGAAAAAACTTGTGATAACTGTATGGCTGAAATCTATTTTGTAACACCGATGATGGCAGAGTTACGCAATTAATTCTGATTTAAGTTAAATAAAATTAGTGCTTACACAATTATGAAAAATGAATAAAGGAGGTAAAATATGGCCGTGCCATGTGATGTGCACCTGTTATGTGATTTTTTTTTATCTCCAAGTATTTGTAGAATTTTAATTTGTTCATATTTTCTCATTTTTGCTGGTTCTTATAGTTTGGATTGATATTGTTAGAGAATTTAAGGTTATTAATTGCATTTGATTTGTGTTTTAAAATCAGCTGTAATGGAATTTTATTATAATAATCTCATTATACATATATATAAAAATGATTTGGAATCATGATTTTTTGCCCTAATGGAGTAGCCCTTGATTGACAGTGTTAATACCGCTTTACCGCTCGCTGTTAATATGTGATTGTCTTTTACTTGGAGGCATTTGACATTAATCATAAGTAAACCTTTCAGTGACGTTTCCTTCAAGAGTGCCTGCTTTTAATCCTTGATGTTTCTGTGGATTAAGTTGAGTGTTTTGTGAAATGTTCGTATCTTAATCCTCACAGCTTCTCGGCGCCTGTGTCTCAAACTGTGGGAAGATATTCCACTTGGAGGTTTGCTCCAGAGAGTTTGCCAGTGAAGTCAGTAATGTCTTAAACAAGGTAGGTGCTTTAATTGTTCTTTTTAGTGAGTCTGTTGTCCTCATGTGGGGCATGAAGTATTTTGTATGAATAGTAACCAGGTCATCATAGAGCCTCCACTTCCTTGATTTCATTTTCTGGGTCATTACACTCCCCAGGGCCATCCCAAAGTGTGTGAAAAGCTAAAAGCACTAATGGTGGAGTGGGCCGAGGACTTCCGCAATGATCCCCAACTCAGTCTGATCTCAGCTATGATCAAGAATCTTCGTGAGCAGGGAGTCACTTTTCCAGCTGTAGGGTCCCAGGTAGGTGTAGGTGCAATAAAGAGTGTTTTTGTTCTCGTTTTTATAATGTCAAGGTAATACTTAATGGCTGATTCTTTTGCACCAAACCCCACATCACTTTTTATGCCAGTGTCAAACAAACCCCCTTCTGTTTCTTTTGGGACTCAAGTTAAGTCTCACTCTTTAACTTTCCTACTTTTGATTCACCGAAGCATGCAATTACGACTTTTCATAGGCTGCAGAACAAGCAAAAGCAAGCCCTGCTCTCGTAGCGAAGGATCCCTCCACCACAACAAACAAAAAAGAGGAAGAGGACTTGGCCAAAGGTAATAAGTCTCTCAGTCTTTTGTTATAAATGTTTTATCTTCAAACAAACTGTAAGCCTGCTCATTTTAAGCTGTGTTGCATAAACTGTACTTTTCACTGGATGAATGCATTGCACAAGTTCATCAGTACTTAAGTGTATTCAAGGGCAAATCCTACATTTTCAACGTCTGTCTTTTTCATGTAGCCATTGAGCTGTCACTGAAGGAACAGCGCCAGCAGCCTCAGACCTCGCTGTCGAGCCTTTATCCAAGCACCTCCAGCCTCCTCTCCTCACACAAGTCTGATGGCAGAAAGGTCCGCGCCATTTATGATTTCGAGGCTGCTGAGGACAACGAGCTCACCTTCAAGTCAGGAGAAATCATCACAATTCTAGACGACAGGTGGGTTTTTCGCAGCGGGGGATGCTGAAAGCTGAGTGATATGTACAGAACTCTGCAGCTGGTGTGGGTTCAAATCTGGGCCTGGTCTCTTTATTGCATGTCTTCCCTGACTCTGTCCACTGTTTATCCAATAAAGACAGAAAAACCTAAAAAATTCATAAATGTGGGTAGATGAGTAAAAAACATTACTAAGAAATCTTCAGATGACTTTTATGGTGGGGGTTGATGAGATTTTGAGTTAGCCGTTGTTAGCACGCCCTGCACCCCTTGGTTCACAAATACATGAATAATTTAAATAACACTATGGCAGTATTTCTATAAATATGAGTCAAACAATACTATGTATGTGGCTGATTTAGTGCGACACACACTAGTCAGAAGAGCTAATAAATGGATTATTACAGGAGCTTAATAACTGTTTACACTGGGGGCAGCCATCTTTGATTGCCAGTCCAGGGGTGGTGAAGATCCTCTGAGTTCCTAGTAGGAAATTCCAACCTCGGAGGGCGTTCCAGTTGCAGTTTCCTACTTGGAACATGGAAATTCCGACTTCCGACGACAACTGGAACGCACCATTAGTGCTCCTCCAAAAAAGATGTTATGCATTGACCGTGGCAGTTTGATAAATTTAAAGTAAAACAATCCTCTTAAAGTTTCTAAAGCTTTATAAAAGATAACTGGAAACTCAGCATTGGACTTGATACCTATGATTTTTTGAGTTCCTTTTTTTTTTTTTTTTTTCTTTCAGTGACCCCAACTGGTGGAAAGGAGAAACATACCAAGGAGTGGGATTGTTCCCTTCTAACTTTGTCACAGCAGATCTCACCGCAGAGCCGGAAATGAGTGAGTATACACTCGCGCAGAACACACACCCTTTGCACGTTAATGTATTCTGAGGCTCTTTGATAGCCCATCAAGTCCATTAGCAATATCACTTTATTGATCGTGGAGAGGGAACTACTTTAGCACTTATTCAGAGGTGGTGGGAGAGCGTAGCTAAGACAGTGGCTGCACAGACAGCAAATGATCAGTGGGTTATACGGCAGACAGTTAAAACAACACTGTCAGTATTTCTTGAGTTTGTGGGAAAAGTTGTGCTTGAAACAGTTTTGACAGTTTTCCTCTTGAGATAATGTAAACATTTCTTTCTGTCTGTGACGCTGATGAAACAACTTCAGTGTCTGATAGTCCTCTGTTGCAGTTGCTGAACCACTAATAGGCTGATTTTCTGTTGTCTGTGTTCTTGCTTTGTCTAGTAGCTTGATGCATGCTCTTCCCAAATCACCATTCATTAAATGATTCCTTTTGTATTGCATGAATATATCCTGACACAGGTGAATGTTATGGCAGTCAATAATATTGTTATTGCAGTATTGATGAATTGTGTTACTGGATATTTTTCTCATATCATGCAGGCCTCACTGATAAAGTATGTTCAAAATCCCTAATGTTTTAAAACCTTCTAGTTTTTTACATACTAAGGACCCCTGGCTGACCTCTATTTTTTGTGTTTGCAAAAAACAGAGGTGCAGGCTGTAGGCCCGCCCAAACACATGCACACAACACACAGCCCTCAGTAATCATCCAATCCAAGAGTGATAAAATGGTGACCTGATGGCATTAAAGGTGACACTATGAAAAATTTGGGTGCACCTAATTTTTTTTGCTATTGCTCCTTAATAATTTTTTTAGGTGCACCATTGCAACCAATGCAAAAATTAGTCTGGAGCCCTGCCTCCTAAATCATTCCCTTCAGTCTTCTAACACCCTGCATTACTTGCTGATGTCCATGGTAATCTTTTACATGATGAGTTTTTAAGTTTGTCACACCTCTTAACAAATCTGCTTGCTAATCTTTTTATTTTAGTCCAGTTTCCACATCATCACTTAATTTCAAGTCCTTGTAGCCTAATCTTTGTAATTTCTTGAAATAATTGCTCCTGTGTGTTCTTGCCGCTGCTGCTTTGGCTGTCTACTTGGAAACCTTCAGTGAAGACGGAGAAGAAGACGGTACAGTTCAGTGAGGACATCCAGGTGGAGACCATAGAGCCTGAACAGGAGCCAGTATTTATAGATGAGGTGAATGTCTTTGCTTTGACTCTTGAAAGACTGGCTTTATGTCATTTATGATATGATATGCTTTAAATCAGTTACCATGCATTACGATGTTAGTGCAAAAATGTTAACGCTAAAGCTTTAACAAATAAAATCAGGTCCAAAGTAAAACCCTGGTGATACTGAATTGATTAGTTATTGATTAGCTTGCTGTTAAAAAGGTAAACATCAGCATCTGTTTAATAAAAACAGAATGATTCAAGTTTGTGTACCAACCAGGCTGCAGATCAAAGTAGTTCAAGATCACATTTGTCATTTCTTGTTTAATTTCTTAGTTGTTATCCTAACTTTGGCCAACATTAAATGTTGTCTCTGCAAACAAGTTTACATTTTATAATCTGAACACATGTTTTGTAGAAAATAATTGAAGACCTGTCTTATTAGTAATTTCATAGAAGGAATTTCAGTTTAGTTTAGTTTAGCTTATTTATTTCGAACTTATTAACAACAAAAATACATACAAAGCAAAAAAGACAAAGAAAATAATAAGATAGCAAATAACTAATCTATAATAATCATAAGTTACAGTGTACATGCTGGTAAAGGAGTAGGAAGAAGTTAAACTTATCTGGTCCTACCCCTTAATCTCTGTAACATGTTTGACTAAAGTTTCACCAGTGTACTCCAATAGACTTATCATAAAGGAAAACTACCTATTTTAATACACACATAAATACTTCTCTACCTATCTGATTAGCTGATTACCTACTCATATCCATATTTACTTTAACACCCACACTTATATATACAATATGCAATTTTATAAATTTTCTAGACATGATAAAAGTACTACAGTAATTTTTTTCTGATTATGATGCTACCATTTCAAAGAAGACATCCTGTTAATAACAAAAACGTAATTACTGGCACATTAAAGTAAAAGTCATCTTGGAAACGGCATTGAAATCTTTCAGGACAAAATGGACCAGCTGCTGCAGATGATCCAGAGCGCAGACCCCACAGACAACCAGTCAGACAGCGTGGAGTTGCTGCAGCTGGAAGGTAAAGCTGATGTTTTTTTTCATTGCACTTGAGGAAATTTAATGAGTGAGGCAAATCCAGTACATGATTGACAATGACACAAAGAGAAACTGCGTTGTCAGAGCTTGTCGTTTCTGCTTCGTTTGAAATTCAGTTGTTAAAATGCCTTTTTTCTTCAGGTGCCTGCAATCAAATGGGACCTCTTATTGATCAGAAATTGGAGGATATTGACAGGTATAATTGGCTTGTGTAAGACATCCCCTCAAAAATACACCTGTGAAATCTGAAGTAAAGCCATCTTTTTGTGTTTGAATCACCAGGAAGCACTCCGAGCTGTCAGAGCTGAACGTGAAAGTGATGGAAGCTCTGTCTTTGTATGCTAAACTCATGAATGAAGATCCAGTTTATGCCATGTATGCCAAGCTGCAGAGCCAACAGTACTACATGCAGCAGCCAGCCAATGCAGCACAGCAGGTTTGTCTCTGTCAGTGAATGAGGTAGCGTAAGGAGTGTCACTGAACTGTTTCCTCCACCAGCTCTTAAGTAAATCCATCTATCAAGGAAAACCGGTAGAGAGTTTGTAATGTATTTATTCTCTACTATGGATTGTGAAAAGCACAGGGGGTAGAACATGTTCACAGTAAGGCCTTTTGGTTAATTTTAATAAGGTAGAGAACTTTCTTTCTTGCTTGTTCTATTAGCAAAACATGCTGTCTTATTGGGCTTGATCTCACTTGTTTATCCCTAAACTGCACAAAGCTGAACAAATGTATTTATTCATAAAAACTATGTTTCATAATGGATTAGGTTTACAGTCCTGTTCAGGTTACAGTCCTTGTGCATATTTTATATTTAAAACCTTGAGCTCTTTTCTGAAATTTGTTTATTCATAACCTAAATTTGCCAATAAGTTCTGACCCACTTTGTTTTTGCAAAACTTTGGGGTCTGAAGAATAAATCCATCCCCAAACCTATCCCACTTAGGAAAGTTTTCATGCTTTGATGCTTGTTTTTGAAGGTGTACCCTGGTCAGCCTGCATCAGGTTCTTACAGCATGAGCGGCACTGCGGTGCAGGGTTACACTGTGCCAATGGAGCAGCTTCCAGCAGGAGCACCAATGCCGGGTCAGCCCGCTCCCAGGTAAGGTCCCCAGACTCACGAGTTCTTTCTGGTTTACGAAGGCTGCAATCACACTGTAAGCCTTATCACTCAAATAAAAATCTTGTGCTATTTGCATGACCTGTATCAGAAGTCTGTACAAACCGAATAGAGCTATGCAAATGAAAATAAAAATAAATTTGAAAAAGTCAGAACCCACTGGACTTTAATCTAACTCAGTAATGAGAGCAAAAAGTATTCAGATCACTTTTGCCATCATGTAAATTCAGCCAAAGTAACCTAAATGAGATCGCTTCAATGACAGTTTGAACAGTTTCAATGTGATCTCATGTCATTCAATATGACCTCAGCTACATTCAATCATAGATATAAATCCATCAAGATTAAACAGTTGTTGAGTAAAAGCTGCGCTTAAATAAAAAGTCGTAAAAACAAACAAAAAACATGAGATCTTAAAGTAAGAGTAGAGCATGAGGGCTTGCAGTGTGAATAAAGCCTAAAGCACAAAAACACAGTTTGGTCCTTATATGTTCACTCTCACATGCTCAAAAGAATCTTTCCATGAGTGGATGCCCCTCACTTTCTGCTTTACACACATTTTGTCATTTCTTTTCTCATCTATCCAATTATATCTATGTTTACATTTGATTATTCACGACTTTTTGGTATTACTCAGGAATTGGCCATGGCTTTTCATGAACTGCCAATTAAACCAGGCTTTTATTTGTTGCAGAAATATCGATGATGCATTTCATTTGCTTCTATTCCTCTCTGATTGGTTATTTAAGCTTAATATGCATGAAGCCTTCATTTGCTATTTGTACCCAATTTAGTTGTTGATGCTGACTCTCAGCTTTTGTCTTGTATAGCTGTTGTTCGACAAATGCATCACAAGCAAAATTTGCAGGATTCATCTATTATTCATCTACGGTTATTTCAAAATTATTCCTCTGCTGTTGGAACAGAAACAGTGTTTATTGTGTCCATTCTGTTATCACTGAAACACCAGAGCTTTGGCTTTTCCTCGCATTTTAAATACTGACTTTTGTAGAGGGTAAAAACAAAATGGTGCTTACCAGGTTCTTAGGTTTTAGTGTCCTTTTATAAGCAACTGACGATTAATGGAAGACATTTGATTTTTATTTTGTTCTTTATTGTCTTTCTTTCTGTTCATATAAAACAGGTTCCTGAGCAGATCTTCAGAGAGTCTCAGAAAGCCTTGAATTAGATCTTTTTTTATTGAATCTCATCAAATGTCTTTAAAAAAATCACTTAAAAGGGTGTTGTTATTTTTGTTAGCACTTTGTCAGATCCATTACTTTTGTCCGTACACAGATATATACAGTGTAGATACCTTCATGTGAGATTTATTTCTCATTTCTCATGTTGATCTGGTTGTTTACTGGACATTTGCAGCAATAGAGGCATCAGCTTGAGTGGGATGCTTTGTATACAATCACAAACATAGTGGGAGGGAAAGAGAAATGCAAGCTAGTGGGCTTAAGACTAAAGAATGGAGGGGATGGTTGTTACGGAAATGTGAGGGGCCAAGATGTGCAAAAGCATTTGATTCAAAGCCAGTAAGAACCACGAAAACTGAACACCACTTAGCTAGCTGGTGCCCAAAACATAAGCTTCAATTTCTCCTTGTTTGGGTCACTACGTCATTAAAGTCTGTTTGAGTTAAGAAAGTGTGCCACTACACTGTAGGAAGTTTCATTTCAAACTACTTTCTATGTTATTTAATGCATCTTCCGTTTTCCTCAGTGACGTTCACATGTACATGGGCCAGCCCCCGGTCTACACAGCAGCTCCTGGCAGCATGGCCCCAGCAGAGGTACAGTCCTACCAGACCCCAGCCAGCGCCCCTGGCCCCGCCCCAGGCACGACCCCCGCAGGCATGACTCAGACGCCAAACTACAGCACCCCCTCCGGGCCCAGCATAGCACCTTCCTCAGACGCCTCGCAGGCCCCGTACTCAGAGAAAGCCTTGCTATAGGGTCTACCAAGCTCACTGTAATCCTCATGCATACATGCACCAGAACTTATCAAACGGTGGTCTTAGATAATTTCTTTTATTATCGTTTTATAATTTGTTTTATCATAAAACTTCAGATGGAAAACAAAGTAACAGGAGACTAACTTAAACATTTGGTGCCCTTAGATATTAAAACAAACTTTCTCTCTAGGGTAGAAGTGGTCATGAAGGTTTAAAGAGCTTGCACCAAGCTTCTTGTAGGACTATATTTATTTATTGATTAATTATAATTCAGTATTTTCTCTTTTTTTTCATTGAAATGTTAACAGGATTTCAAAAACATGGAAAAATAATAGAATGCACTTTTGTTAGTTATGAAATCTGATCCACTCTCAATCTTAATCTGATGGCGATAAAGCATCATATATTTTTATGTGACCGGACTTTTATTGCTACTTTACAGTAAGTACACTTCATAACCATTATGGTAATTCTTTATTCAATGAGTCTGTAACTTGAAAAAAGGCAAAAATTTCCTGTGCGGTAAAATGTAATCTGACTCGAGTTACTGTGGAAAATATCTTTGTATTGTAGTTGTTGACTTTCACACAAATATCTTTGAAATAATCGCTCACTTTTAATCTGAGTTAGTATTTAGTCATTTGTGTTTTTTAATTGGAAATCTAAATTCTCAAGTGGTTCATAGTTTAGAAACAAACTAGTTTTTACTTGTGAGACTTTTTAGCCTTTTATTCGCAATTTATTTTGTCAGTAGAGGAGAAATGTTTTGAGTCTACATTATTTTTGTGTAAGCTGTATCAAAATCAAAGATTTAGCAGAGAAATTATCATTAGGGTTACAGATCTGTTGAATATGGTTTCACCAAAATAGCCTATGGAAAAAAAAGCGCAACTATGGGCCGGTCAACCTTAAATCTGTACTGATGCATTTACGTTATGATCAAGTGTAACAAAACCTCTTCACAAACTCACACTACAGGCAGGTGTACATTAAACACTCTCACAGAGAAACACGTCTGCTCACTCATCCTCAAGTTTTTTTTTTTGTATACATTTTCAATCACACACCGACACCAGTTCACCTCCTCAACATACCCCAGCCTTTTTCACCCACTAAAAACAACCACAGTGCTAATGATGTCTCTCAAAAAGAGTCATAAATTAACATTTATGTTTCCTTTTTTTATGATTTAAAAGGTCTTTTTGCGATGCTGAAACGTTAGGCCACTACATTCTGTATATGTGGTCAATTTTTAGAAGTACTGAAAACTGAAGCCACTTTGTTTTATTTTTGAGGGAAAGTAAAACCAGAGGAGTAAAGCATGCACATGACTCTTGTAAATACTGTAATGAACTAGTAGTGTAGCCTCATGATGACTCTTGAGTGGTGGTTGTGTGTTGGAACAGCTCGGGTTGTTCCTCTCAACCTTAAAGATGAACTCTGCAGCAGTTAATTCAGTCTGGTGTGAAAGCCAAAGAGAAAAAAGTAGGGAAAACTAACTACTAACACTCTACTTTTTTCTGTTTTTAAACACACTGATAAACCTGCACAATTAAGGATCCAGTAAGCACTGGTAAATACTTAACTCATCATTAAGAAAGCATCATTCATTGTTTATATTGTATTTACAGAAGCCACAAATGTGCACTTAATGCATTAGGAAAGGTGAAAAATCTTTACTCATGATACTCAGCATTTTTTAGTTCATCTTGTATTCATAAACACAGTTATTAATTTTTTAATGATCCTTAAAGTGTTAATGTAAAAATGCTAAATCATTCTATTTCTTCATGAAGGATGGATTGACATTTAAAAATGAACCATTTTATTATCTGTAAACTTCAAGTTGCTCTTCCTATCATGTGGATGTCATATTTCTATAATTTATACAGATTATTTAATCTGACCTTAAAGGTCTTTGCACCTTGAGTCAGCTTTTGTCTAATGCATTTTTATCATCAGCTCAAAAGAATGTCATATATGTAAAATACGAGGTCATGAATACGAAGTTTAAAAGTGAAAAATTCACTGTGTTAGAAACACGTGTCTTTGAGCAGCACAAGGTCATACATCATTGCACTGACCCAAGAAGTAAAAATCTTTTGATGAAAATATTTATTTTCATGGTAATTGTCTTAAGTGGTTGTGAGTACACATTTTGGCCTCATCTAGTATTTGTCACGGTTGAAATCCACAGAAAGCACATCAGGGTGTTTAAGGTAAAGTTTGGGTGGAAAAGAAAGAAAATGAGTAGTTTTACTAAACCAACTTAGGCAATTGCATAAATAGATCAGTAAATCCACAGCACACTAGTTCATAAATAAGAATGGCCAAGAATTTTCGATCAAGTGTGAAAGCATGATTTACGCAACATGAGATTTTTTTTAATATATATACAATTTTTGCTTAGAGAAAAAGACTCCAGAGCAAAGTCGTAAACTTTAATCCTGTTCTGATGCTTTACTTAATCCATCAATAAAACATAGCTGGTTGTGTTTAGAGATGACGTGTTAATTACCCATAATGCTGAGAGAAGACGAGCTAAGGATATAGAATGTGAAGTTCATCATGCTATTTTGCATGTTGGACAGTGCACCACTTTTTAAGGATTGCATAGTTCTTCCTGGTTTATTGGCTGAAAACTGATCATAGAAAACATTTTTAACCTTTTAAATCTGTGGAATTAAAAAACATCAAATAGTTGGCAGTCTTTAAATGCTGCAGTAAGATTGGACTTTATCCTTTCAGGATCAATAATGGATTCTCTGATCTTTTTTATGGAGCTGTGAACACCGTAGACCAAATATTAGGTATAACAAACCACTGCAGCTTTTTTATTTAAAGTAAAGTGTGAGCTCTCTGTCCAGACGCTAGGGTGATTAGCCATGTCCTGATGAGTAAGTTGTGTCAGTTCATCATGAATATGATGACGTTCTGAGCTGCTTTTGGAAGGGATTTACATCAGTCAGGAGATCTATTTCTATAAATGTCTTGGTTGTGCTGAAAAGTAGTATTCATTTTAGTTTACTTTTATCCTCAGTTGAGCTCCTTCAAAGCTCTTCATCCATTCTTTTCTTTCAGTACAAATAAAGTGTGCCCATTAACTGTAGGAATAAATCAAACGTGTCCCTTCAAACATGGTGCTTCCAACCCAACATGACATCACCTTCAGTCTCAATTTACGAGCATATCTATGAAGCCATTACTTCTGTGAAATGGCAAGAATCTGGCAATAGTATTTCCATCATGATACAGTTATGATAATATGAATTATTGGGATTTAGAGCTGCCAATTTAACCGAGTTTTAATCTTAATTACAATTACTGCCTTCCACATTTATGAAAACTGAAAACCAAGATTAAGACAATACTGCGCCACATCACGTGAAGTTTTTAGTAGCATTATTTTGAAATAGTTGCATTTTAACAAGTATATATCTAACTTTTACTATTGCCTGTTCTTCAATGTTCAACAAAAGTGAAAAAAAGCATTAACATTCAATGAAAGCACGAGTCATGTCTTAAAATCAGTGAGTAACTGTTTCATAACTGTGATCTTTGAATACATGAAAATAATCATGGCAGTGATATTGTTCCATAATCAAGCAGCCTTATAGTGATAGGAGCAGCAATATTACAATTTTTAACAATTTAAGTAAAATTTATGAAGTTGTTTAAATTATTAAGAGCTTCACATGTAATATTTCTAAAAAAGAGCTTCTAATCATCCCTGCAACACGGATGAACTTTTAGGTACAAGAGACAGAAATAATAACGATGAGTAAGAGAGGTGAAAGTGTCAACTTAAAAACAAAACCAGTGTCCAAAACTTTCTTTAATTATAACCTAAAACAGAGGTTTTTCGACTATTTTTTACCAAGACAAACCAAAAACAAAGCCATAATGTCAGTGGCACACATCATTATCAGTTCAATGGACTCTACAGTGTGTTTTATAGTATCATATCAGTCTGTTCCACTTATGCTCTTTTTTCTATCTATTAATGTGTAACAGAATATAAACAACAGTAAGACTGATGGGATGTGTAGGAATAAAGATTATCAACATTTTTTCAGAGGCAATCTAAAACTCCCTCATTGGTTTTTGTTTAGTTTTATTAATAAACCATGGTTGTACATATTCCTTAGGTACACCTACAGTGACTTGCCTGAAGGCACAGCAGGGGCCTTGCCACACTGTTTAGAACCACTGATCTAATCAAATATATATTTTTTGCCCTATAAAATATTTCCCAAACAGTATGTGGTATATTGTCCTAACAGTATTTTCTAACACCCTTATCTAGTAAATATTGAATGATGCTTTACTGAGTGAAGTATCAATCAGTGCTTTATTTAGGTTGATAGTGTGTAGTTCTTAAAATATGTTACTTGCCTTTTCCCCCACTGGTCGACTCCTAATTTCATGCTGCAGAGTTTTTCTTTCAGAATGAGCTCCGTCTCCATACAACTGCTGCTCTAACACACACTCCACACACCTGGCTACAAGAAGGGGGAACTCTGTGAACAACCCCAATGTCTTTAAAGCATCTCTCTAGTCAGTGTTGAAAATTGAATACATTGTTCTTTTGTAGTGCATTTTAATTTATGTTTGATTATTGTTATGCTATTTTAAATGGAGAAGCAGTGCAGGATGTATGTATTCAGAGAAAAGCAGAATATGTTGAAAATTCTGCCAGACATAGTTGTATATTTAAATTGCTCACATGAGAAACTTGGACTCTCCTCTCTGTGTTTGATACATGCTTATTATTGTACTGTAGGGTCAACATGGTAATGTGAAAAACTGATCCAACCTACACTCGTGCATTTCAAACCTCCTCTCAGAGCTGTCTAACGCTTAAATAAATCCTACCTAAGCAGAAATGAGAACGATTTGTGGTTAGTAACAGCCATTTTTAACAATAAGTTTTCAGTTCATGACACGTTAAAATACATTAAAGATCAAATGTTGGAAAAAGTACACTTCTTACATCGTAATTTTGCCACTTTATTTCAGCTGAGATTTAAGGGAAGGACTTGATGTTTTAACTATTAATCATGTTGCAAAAAAGTTAATGAAACAGGACATTTGTTTATGTTATTGTCTAATACTGAATGATGCTACATGAAGGAGTAAAGAGGCAGTTAGAGTGTAGATTATCCAATTGCAGGACAAATTGGTGTATTGATCTGACTGTAAATTTTGCCCTTTCAATATCTCCTTAAAACTAGTGTTTGAACTATGCCACCCCTCTTGATCCTTTTGCCATTTAAACATAAAACTTTAAAATATACCTGGGACTAAAAAACAAAAGGCCTTTTTATCTCCGCATCTGGATTTGAACATTTATGACGTTTATTTGAAGGCAGGAAATCCTTTTTTCAGCCTTTGGCTTAATTTTAGAGTGAACAAGTATTAATCTTTTGGATGGATAAGGGCTGAAAATATGAAATATATTAATAGTAGCAGCTATTCATGGACCAGGGAACAAGGAGCCAGTTCATCATCGCACATTTTCCCCCAGTGTGAAACCTTGTTGCACCACAGTGTTGGAGCGCAGCCCCAATGTAACTTTATTGCACAGGACTGAGATGCTGCCTGTTTTTTAAGTTTTAAACCTACATTTTATTGTAAAGGTTCTGTCTAAAACTTGTACCCTGCTGTTTGTATGTATTCTTTTAACCATACTTATTAATTGATATTCACAATAAAAACCAGGCCAAATGTACAGAATAATATGAAAGCACTGTTGTCTTGTTTTTAAGTCTTTCTGTACTGCATCAAGTGAAGGTTGTTTTTATTTTTTATCTGATCTCATCGATGAGAGCTAATTTAAAGATGGTTTAAAGCTGTGAAATGCAAGTTTTAGGGATGTCCAGTGGATGTCACACATATGCACTCAGCTCCAACATGAAAACAAAATCTGAAAAGTCTTTTCCTGTCAATATAAACACAGCTGAGACCAAAAACTCAGAGGAAGAATCAGTTCAGTTTTCCAGGTAGAAATAAAGATAGTAACTTTATATAGCCTCTTTAAAGCAAGAGTTTACAAAGTGCTTTACAGAGAAAACAGACACTAACCCAGGGAGCAATAAACAAGCATAAACTGTCTGTACAAACAAAAGAATCAAACGATGGCAGGAACCAAATGCGAAGGCCAATTCCAGTGAGGAACCGGCAAGTGTTTCAGTGTTAATAAATCCTGTAAAAAGGAACATCCTGGATCCACATCCATATTGGATCACCACCAAAATCAAATCACTTCTTCTTGAGCCATGACGAACGCTCCCCTGAATATGTCATCAAACTCAAAACCAACATGGCAGAAAAATAAGCTGCTGTTACAAGGAATAGAAGAGATGGTGACAGATGTGTACACCTCTATCCCAGCTTTTTGTGGAACATGTACCTCTATGACCGTTAAATATCATAAGTGTATTCAGTTGAATTTAGTTTGAAAAGTTTTTGCAGATAATCGTGTTTTTGTTTTTATTGTACTTTATACACAGTCCCAACTTCACTGGCTTTGGGTTTAAGCTCGATGTTCTCTCTTAAAACAGATCAACAGAATACAAAAAGAAAAAAAAAACAATTTAGTCTCCTTATTCCCAATTTGAATCCTGATTGCTCCCTTATTTATGCAGTGTAACAGAGGAAATGGTATCTTAAATATTCAGATTTCAGCAGGAGTCTGTCTTCCTGCTGCCACTAGATGGCATTAGTGTATTAAAGATGCTGCAAAAATAAGGTTTGTCAAACAGGTGAAGGTGTCAGTCTTACTCAGCAGGGATGATTGGATTGAATAATTAAATACTCAGGGCATGCTTAAGTTGGGTTGTTTATATTAATAAAACTGATAAAAGGTAAATAAAAAATCACCACGTTTCTTACTGCCTTCAATTCCTGTAGGAGCTTAGATCAGCATAAGACTTGGACTGCTCAATCAGTAACACTGCCTGTCTGTCTTCCTTTCCATTTGTCTTGTCTCAGCTTGTCCTGTCTGTCACTATTTCCCCTTCTTTCACACTGTGGTGTGGCACAGCCCTCCCCTTCAGCTCACATAAGGGGTTAAATAAAGTTTAAAATGATGGAGTAGCCTACAGGGAGGACTGGTGATGGTCACTGATGCAGTGATTAATAGTCACATATCTCCAACTGCTAGAAAAAAAATGCATTGGTCTTTCTAACGCTGTCGTCAGACACAATACCCAGCTGAAAAGACAATGCAAACAAGGGGGAAAAAAAGAAAAAAAAAATCATCACTTTGGATCTCAATGTGCTTTATCTTATGTGGACTCGAGTATCTTGTTCATCCTTGAAAACACATGTTAAAATCTGATCTGAGTGTCAATGTCAAGTACTTTGGCACAACCCACTGGTAGACTTAAGGGAAGTTTTCCCCTTGAAACTATGGGATGGAAGTTCTGTTTTCATGAGCCCATAAAAATACGAGCATGACCAGCTCATTGCCTCAGCAATAAAAGAATACAGCCCCCTGTGCAGTGTAAGCAGTGTCAGTGTGCAGAGTCCAACAGCTCCTCCGCCGGCTTGTTTAGTGGGAGATGATTGTCAAAGCATTTAGCTCCAAGTTCAGAGCAGCAGCTGAAGTTCAGGGACCACCACCACCACCATGCTCTCTGGAAAGACCATCAAGCTCATCCTGTATGAGCTGCTGCAGTTTGCGGCCCTCACCATACCAATATTTGTGATCATGGAGAGGTTCGCCAAACTCATAAGGAACATTAGAGGAGGAGATCACACGGCGTACTGGCTGGTGGTGGCAGCCTCCATCGCCTATGTGACCTCTGCGACCCTGCTGGTGTGGGTACCTCTGAAATATGTGATCCTGAAGAAGAGGAGGTTCTGCACAGAGATCACACAGTGGTGAGTACATGTTTGGATATAATTGTACAATATTTGAAGTTTATTCAATTCACTTTAAAGCTAGATGTTATGATTATTAAAGCACTGAAATCCACATTCTATTTTCACAGCTTTTTTGTTAGTTCACTATCAGTACTTGAAAGGTTGCAGGTTCTACTCCAGCTCCAGCTCCCTTGATTGGGTCAGTGGTGTGTGTTAGCTGATACTGATGCACATCTTGCATAGAAACTCCAACCATCATATGTGTGAATGAGTTGTTGTGACGTGTGTAAAAGCACTTTGAGTTTTCAGAAAGACAAGAAAAGCATTGTTGATAAGCCCAAGTCCATTTATTATCATTGTTCACAATAAATCACTGTAAGAAAAGAAAATCAAGATGTTTGAAATTGAAAACACAGCAAATTAACATGGATTGAAAAGGTGCAGGCTAAATCTAAACTTACAATGCCTACATTTTTTACATTGAACACTGTTAAAAGCAGCCCTTTCACCACTGCAGGTCAAGACTACACTACAAAATGCTTCAACCCTTCATACACAAATAAACAATAACTATAGCAGAGAAACAATTTAAATGTTTATTCCAGGCAATGACACGTGCATTTGTAGTTTAAAAGCAGCTATACTGATCAAATGTTTAAATTGAATGCATTAAATTAAAGATTCTAAAATTGAAATCTAAGCCTGGAGGAAAAAAACATTTGTAACATTTTAGAATATATGTTTAGTTTTGCAGACTAAGACATAAAATCTGAGGATTAAATGTAAATATTTTAAAACTGAAAAAGATATAAACATGACCAATTAGTCTCTTACCACTGTAACTCTTTTATTGTGTTCTCAAACAATGCTGTAAGGGACAAATATTTGGAGGCATATAAAGGAGCACACCTTACAGAGTTCTTGTTTCGACTTTATTTGTATTGCACCACTTGGTAAGAAGTATGATCTCAAGGCACGTAAAAACCCAACTATCATCCACTATGAGAACATTACTTCATCCCCCCCAAAACAACTGAAGAAAACATTTTTATGTGTAGAAGCCATAAACAGGATCCCATAATGGAATAACTGATACAGTGATAATGCACGCAGGTGTAAAATCTTTTTTACAAAAAGTAAAATAAAATAAAATAAAAATTACTGAACAGTGCCGTGGTGTCACAGGGTGAAAAGTGACCAAATACATTAATTGAAATTATCCATAGAGTAGCATATTGTGTGCTTGCCTTTTTTCAAGTATTAATTTTTTTAAGTACATTTTCTTGATTAATTTCTGCATTCTACATTTTCCAGAGCGTCTCAGTAAATGGAAAAGGCAAAACTTATCACAGCTTTCCTTAAGTGTTTCCACAATACCAACATTCTTGTGTCCTGGCATCAGATGAGCTGCAGACCCAAGTCTGTTGCCCCAAAATGATGAGTCTGATTGGTTTCCCCACCTGCCATTTTTTTTTTTTCTTTTTTTTTGCCAAGCTTACCCGTGTTGTTCTTTGTGATCTTGATAAACAAATCTAACTTTCAGGATCTTTTTATGCTTTAATGCTTTAGAGTAAAAAGCTGCAGAACTCCTACATAGTCACAATATTTCAAACGTAAAACGTTACATAGTAAAATGTTGTTTGAAAATTTCCCGATGATGGAATGATCTGATCAAGTTGGTCCTCAGGATTGGTTGTGGCTATGGTGTGTGAATTATGGTCTATTAAATGTCTAGTATTCAGATCCCTAGCCATTTTTGTTTCTCTTATTCGCTGTTTGTTCATTTAATCACATAACACTTTAAAATGAAAAAGAAGGCCACATTAGATTTGTCTAATTATTACATATGAGAGAATAAAATCTTGTGTGCATGTGTTTATCACAAACCTTAATTTATTAATTACCTCCGCCAAGGAGGTTATGAGTTTGTCTGTGAACAAAATAACTCAAAAAGTTATGGATGGATTTTGATGACATTTTCAGGAAATGTTCAGCATGGGAAAAGGAAGAAGTGATTCAATTTTGGATTTGATCCAGATCAGCGTCTGGCTGCCATGACGAAAACTTTGGTTTTGGTGAATAACTACTGAACTAAAATAGATTTCATGATGAATTCAATTGCTAATGGTATGTTTTCTTGATCAAAGAATCTAAATAATTCGATGAAATAAAGGTAGGACTAATATTTTTGATGAAAATCACAATATGGGTGAGGACTGTGGTGCTGGCGGAGGTCTGCGGTCTCCGAGTGCTTTTCTAGTCTAGAAAAGAGGTTTCTAAATGACATGTCCTTCAGCCTAGAGAACCAGGAAATGCTAAATGCTAACCAAATTCCCACATTTTTGGACTAATTCCTGCACCACTCTAAAATTGCTGTTACAGAAGCTAAACTAGTTTCAAAGTAGAGCACAAAAGTAAGGAAGTAAAGAAGGCCTCCAGCTCACAAGGCTCACCACTGAAAACATGACTACAATGTTTTAAATAAAAATCCTCTCCGTCAGACCTGGACAGGAGCCTTCATGGTCTGAAAACATGACTTACACGTGTACAGTTTAGAACCTAAGACGGAGGATAAGGGCAGTTAAAAAAAAATATATTATGATCATGAAGTCAAAAAGTTTAAGAATAATCTGATAAAGTTATTAAAAAAAGACAAATTTATAAGAATAAAGTCAAGAAGTTACAGGAAAAATCTCAAAGTTACAAGAGAAAAATCAACGTCATGAGAGTAAAGTAAAAAAGTTAAGAGAATAAACTCATAAAGTTACGTGGATGAAGTCAAAGTTATAAGAATAAAGTCAGAAAGTTAGGAGAATAATCTAATAGTTATGAGATGAAATTCAGTTAGGAGATAAAGTTGAAAAGTTCAGAGAATAATCTCATACAGTTATGAGAATAAAGTCATTTCGAGGGCTACTTGTCATAACTTTAGATAAACCTAAGCATACCTTAATCAAGAAAACGCTCTCATGTCATCCTCATAGCACAGGCAGATGGCTGCTCTATTAACGTAACTTTCTGAGGTTATTCACATTACTTTTCAACTTATTCTAAAACCGTATGACTTCATTCTTGTAACTTTATGAGATCATTTTTGTAACTTTTTCATTTTATTCTTGTAACTTTACTTGATTCTCTTAACTTTACTTTTTAAACATATTTTTTATTTATTTATTATTAAAAAAAAATGAAGGATCATTGTTCTAATGAGATCCAACAATCTTCTGTACTTTGTTTTCCAGGAGACCCACAGCGTTGGCGTACATCCTCCTGAGCACTTTACCCTGCGTTGCTATTCTCATAGCCAGCTCCAAGGTAAAGTCATGTAGACGAATGGCTCTTGTCTCTGTGAAGCACCTGTTGATGGTTTGCTCTGTCATGCTCTGCCAGGTCGGTCCTTGAAGAGCCTTATTTGTTGTGAAGAGTCCATTTGTGGCACTGGCTCATTTTATGACCCCCTTGTGTATGAGAATGTGTTTTTAGAGCACTATAATTATTCACTCAGTGATGGTGGACACGGCACATTGCACCACAGAGAAAGGAAAAGGATCACTTGTCAACGATTCTGCTCATTCTCCAGAGAGCTTGGGAATTAAAAGTTACTTTTAGAAACATTCTCCAGGAAGGGTACCAGCATAATCCTTTGTAAAAAAGAAAAGGAAGTTGGAATGTGAGCACTGTCACGAGACGATACTTTAAACCCAAGCTATTCAGTAACCCATAGTGAACATGGCAGGTTGTCCATTAATCCAGCCGTGAATACAACCTGCCACAAAAACAGGGGTTTCTAAGCACACATGGATACTGTTTTGTTTTTAGACAATAACAGTTATAGCAAAAGACACGATGCTCAAAGATTTCTGTCACATACGGCCATCTTAATCTTGTGTTAAGGGTGTTCAGCAGCATCTTAATGTCCGTACTGATGGGGTGATAAAAACTCTGAATGGATTCATAAAGCTTCAAAGGCAGGATCCACTCACTCTCACTCCAGCCAAATGCTATAACAAGAGTTCAATTTGGGCTCTTTCTGCATTATCTACCATCATTTTAAGTGTCAGGTCATTTATTTCTACTGGATGTTTATATTGTTTATTTAATTTCATTATAGGTGCAAGTGGACAAAGGAGTTGAACTAGATCCTTTCACTGAGCTTCCTGTTTCCTTGGTGTTACTGTCTCTCATTTGTGTGGACATCATAGAGAGGATTCGACCTTGCAAGATCCGCGGACAGTGTAAGTTTTCTAAATTTTTGTCATAAAAAGGTTTCAATGTTCTATGCTGCTGTTCGTGTTGTTTTGATTTTTGTTCAAGTCACACTTAGTGAAATATATTGATAAAAACCTCTGCTTTATTTGGTCATCTGTTACAAAAGTTCCACAACAGCATCCATAAAGCATTTCTGAAAAGCTAACTGTGTTAAGAATTTGCTGTTATATTATCTAGAAAGCATATAACAGTGTAAAGCAGGGGTGTCCAAACTATCGCCCGGGGGCCAACTGCGGCCCTCAGACCACTTTAATGTGGCCCGCAGCTGAGGCCATCTTACTTGCTTCTCTACCTACTTAACCTCAAGCTATGATTTCTCATAAATTGTGTCTAAACATGTAGATCAGTCATTACCTTACTACCTCTTAAGTTGCAAAGTCGTTCTAGAGGGTAGATCTGGTGTATCAAGAGCCAACCAAAATATGATTGGCCTTCCACATCCCAAAAAGACTGACTAATTGTCATGTCAAGCTATAAAGGGATAGCTTTATGTCTGGCTACTTACTTATTTAAGAATATTAATTTATAAAGCATAATTGGATTGGTTTCATTGGTCTACAAACATTAAAGGTAGGCATGCTAATGTGGCCCCATCTTCCTGAATATCTGTGAATGTGGCCCTCAGTGAAAAAAGTTTGGACATCCCTGGTGTAAAGGAATCCTATTAAGGCATCAGCAGTGTCTGTACACCCAAGACTGATCCACCAAAACGATGAGTACGATCAGTTTCTCCTCTGCCATTTTTTTGAGAGATGATATTTCATGAAGTGGTACATGAATTAAGTATTTTTGTTGGCTAATGTGGGTGTTAGCATTGCACTCCACTAAAAGGCCAATAGGATTTTTCTGCGGCCTTGGATCATTACTGCTAATAATGTCTGCCATATTCACAAATCACTGTATAGTAGCTGATGCATGCTCATTTGTTTGATTGGTGACGCCTCCTGTCCCAATGCAACCCCAAAAGGGATAAGTGGTATAGACAACTGATGGGCAGATAGATGGATAAACAGCCAAACTGGTGCTTGTGTATTTTTTTAAACAAATATTGGCCTATAATGATCAGTTTTTGACTGATCAGGGCATCTCTGAAAAGAAGATTTCCAACTTCCATAAGTTTATGGACATTGATGTTACTTCAGAATTAGGGAAGGCATGTTGTCATAGATTTAGCTTTATCGTTTTGATTATTTTTGATCCAGCTTTTTGTTTTAATTGTGTTACGGATCCCAGAAAGAGTAACTGGAGCCATGTGCCAAAGCTAATGGGGATCCTAATAAACAACAAATCCCAAACCAATTATATCACTTCAACATAATGATGTAATGAGTAAAAGTGTGATAAGCAACACCCGCAAGAATTTTTCCTGAGCTATTTCCCCATCCCCAGCCATTCCTGGTCAGACAGGTAAACTTCTTGCTGTGAGGGACATGTGTGAAGCAGCTCTGAAGTTTTTCAGGGGCAAAACTCGTACTGTGTTGAATCAGCTAAACTGCAGTTTTTGTAATAGCCCCTGTTTGTGCTTTCATCATCTGCAGCAGACAGCCTTGACCCTGACCTTGACATGTCAGGCCCCGTCCTCACCCACCTGGAGCAGGTGACAACAGTAACAGGCCCGCTGCACCCTGCCGAGGTCCCTAATGGTGTGAGCCAAACTGACCCAGAGGCAAGCAACGGCAGTGTCCCAGGAAAACAGCAGGAACCTCCACGCCCAGCCAGCCGCATGGTTACTGCACGAGCAACTAGTACAGCTTACTTGCACTCCTCCGCCCCCTCCTCAAGTCCTATAGCATACTCTGGACCTCTTAGGGTTCTGTGGAGGAGGGACATGAGGGCTGAGGTGTTTGTGGATAGTTTCCTATTCTGGATGGACACGGTGGAGATGATGAGAGTAGCAGGAAATCGGTCAGTCTTCTTCTCAGTCTGGGTGTTTCCTGTCTACATCCTGGCCTTTTTATCAACTTTCCGCATGGTCATCACTCCTCAAAGCCCTCTTCTGTCCTTCGCTGGAGTCGCTCTACAGGACATCCCTTTCTTTATCATCAGAGTGGCTTTGATTGTCGTGTTCAACTTTGTTACCCCTCTGCTGTATCCTCTGAAAAACGTGATGGTAACCTTGACTTTTATCTACTTCACATACCTGACCAGGCTGAGGATTTTCAAAAGGCAGAGCTTGTTCTGAGAAGGAGCAGCTGCTTCTTTTGTTGATGAAAGATCTGCTCTGATTGTGGATGGAGGAACAGTTGGTGTATTTATGTATGGGGGAGCAGTACATGAGAAACATGGTGCTGCTTCTGATGAATAAGCATCATGTCTTGAATTCTAATGACTGCAAATGTACAAAATGTGGCCAATTCTCCAAACCAGAGTGTTGAAATGAATCTTAATGTAACAAACGCAGCCTGTTTTAACTTTTCTGTAATATATTTCAAACCAATTGTATTTATTGATACTTGATTTTATGCTTATATTCACCTTTTTTGCCCATACAAAACAGTATGTCAATAGATAACAGAAAGTGATGTTATACTTAAGTGATAACACTTTAGTATAATGTCTGAACAAAAACTAAATTCATACATGTAATTATGTTGGATAATCAGTAATACAAATGTATTAATACTCCATAGATCTTAACCTCATGCATTAATTACCATCTTTTTAAATATGTTTTAGTTATCAGATTTATAAGTCATCATTAGTGCTCATGATTTCTGCAACAGTTGGACTGCTGTTTTTAAGAGACTAAACAAAAACTGACAATTCTGCTGAATTTCAGGTGTCCATGATAAATTTGGCATCAATTTCTCATGACTCCATCATGTTGGGACCCAGCTTCCTCATATGATAGAGCACCCCTATGAACAATACCCAAGGTCTGATGCATGTCTCCCTCTCCGCCTCTATGAGGCACCAGTAGCAGCTTTAAACATCTTACTCCCCTGGCCCCCCAAAAAGACCTATTAGGTGACATCCTACCATCTTTTAAGCCCACTGGCTCACAGTTCTAAGCCCATTGCAGAGCTTAGTCATTAAAATGAACGTGGAGCTGTTGACAACATGGCACAGGACAGCACTGAACTGACCACAGAGTATCACAGAGTAGACCCATAAACCAATCAGAGTGGACCGAGCCCACGTGGGGAAGAGGGCATAAAAGGGGCAGGAGCTCTGACAGAGTGTCTCAGACACAAAGAGAATTCATTAGCTTTGGTGATTGTGAACTTACTCTACCAGTCATCACATAGGGCAAAATCCGACCGCTTCAAATAAAGTGGACAAATGATTTGTTTTAACTATGGTACTGTCATGATCATTAACTCATGACTCATGATGACTGGAACACTGAAGTTAATGCAACTTTAAATGTTTAAAATCAGACTAAACATGTTTTGTTTTACTGATTTAATATGAATACAAACAAAATATTCACGGTAATTAGTCATCGTTATGCTTAAGTGTTACCAAAGTGAATAAATTAACATTTTTGTTCTAAACAGAGATTATCTTCAAACCTTGTAAAGTATGTTTAATAAATATGATATATATATATTTATATGTGGATATGAGATTTGTCTTCAAAAAAGTCTGGTCATCAGATTTTATTCAGAAATCTTTTATTATAGTTATGCTGCATAGCTTTGTCAATTAAATATCTATCTATCTATCTATCTATCTATCTATCTATCTATCTATCTATCTATCTATCTATCTATCTATCTATCTATCTATCTATCTATCTATCTATCTATCTATCTATCTATCTATCTATCTATCTGTCTGTCTACTCATGCATCTACACATTCATCCATCCTCCATCTTAATTCATCTATTTATCTGTCCATCAGTTTATTTTTCATCATTCATCCATTAATCCAGCCCTTCATAAATCTATCCATCCATCATTTATTGATTCATCATTTACTGATTCATCCATTTTTCCACTCACCTGTAAATCCATCATTTATCTAACCACCTGTTATTCATCACCCAGGTATTTATATTTCAGTTCAAACATATTTTCCTCTTTCCTTCTATCCATCTATCAGTCCATTCATCCATCTATTCAGACACATTACCATCCCCCTAAAAGAAAAACTACATTTATTTTCAGGTTTTTTTTGCTCATTCTAATCTTCATTTTATATTCCCAGAACACCAACACTAGCAGTAACCTTATTTTTATATTTGTCACTTTCTTTTTCATAAGATATAAAAACACAGTTTGAACACAATTGCACAAGCTGGAAAGTTAACACAATCCAAACAACAGATCTCCCGTTGAAGCAGACACCAGTGATTTTCTTCTTTACTTTCTCTCCTGCAGTCAGAGCTAATCCTCCACTGATCGTTTCCTTCTTGAGCAGACAACATGCTGGCTCATGTGTCCTCATGGCCGTATAACTCACCTCGCAACCTTGGCTGTGTGAATGTACGTGTGTATCAAAACAGCACGGCAGGAAGACACTGGGCTTGTGTGTGTTTGTAGTCTTCAACCAGCACCAGCCTGACAGAATTACACCCCATGGAGCTCTTGGTCTTTGTCTGTGTGATGGATGAGTCAGGGCAGCAGACAGACTGTTTGAAAGCAGTGCCAAATCGGTATCTCTTGCCCTTTAAAAATCAAGGAACAGAGAGGGAAAAGTAAATGAAAATAGTGAGAAAAATCCTGTTGCAGTTGTGGTGAGAAACAGTGTGAATCATGAGAATAAATCAGTTTTAAACCCAGAGCCTCACAGAGAGGAGAGATTTGTTGAAGGCATTATAAATGACAAACACGACCGCTGACAGAACATCAGACAGGCAGCAATAACTCACACAGAGGGAGCAGAGCTGGCCTGCTCTCATTTACTGCTAAGAAAATACTAAAATTAACTTGCTTTAATTTCCCCACAGCCGTGATCCTCCTACTCCTCTTCTGTGATTCATGCTGTAATCTGCAAGAAAGCATTAGAGCAGCTTAAGTCATTGTGGCCATTTCACAGTTCCCCATGTGTTGGCAGGCAGGAGACAACTTTTTTATTTCCTGTGACACAGAATGAATGCTGTGAGTGATCAAAGAATGAGCAACAGACTGCATCTTGTCCCTTTTAATGCGAATGTGTGAGATCCATGTTCAACTATAAAGAGCTCTCCGGGCAAGAAGCTTTCATTTTTTTCTTTGTCATCAAAATGTCTTTTTATGTACGCTCAGAGGGGCTTTGCATTAATATCCAGCTCACTTTGTACACTGCATTCTAAAATACTAATACTCTCTCTTCCATTTTTTACCTCAACCAAGGAAGTGTCATTCTGATGTTTCTGCTCGTCAGTTTAAAACCAGAACTGCAGACCAGAACTTTATTTGCAGGAGATGATTTTTTTTGGACTTGTGTGAAAGCTGTTGTTCAAAATCTGGAATGCACCAAACAACTGCACCAAGATTCCAGTGCAGCTCGTTTGTGGTAAAACCAGACTAGCCTACTTTAATCTGACCTGAAGGGAGCATTGTGCTTTTATTCTTAATTAAAAACATTTACCAGTGACAGATGAGCATCCGTCAAAAGGCCTTGTGATTATACTACATGCCCCTTGCACAGAGGCTGTTGTCCTTACACAGCATTCTGTACTTAGAGAGACTGTGAGGAGTTTCTAAGTAATTGCAAAAAAGTCTCACTTTTAGATATATGCCTGATCAAAATACACACTTTAAGATGAGTTTTATAGCATCAAAATAGGTTATCTATAAATGCTATTCCTTAGCTTCTTGGTTGGGTCGGACAGGGCTGGAATGGCCTGGATACTCAACTTCGGGAACAAGACAATTAAAACTAGAGCAAATTTATATTATTCGGACACGTCTGAGCACCGGGCTGTAAGTAGCTATATATAGCCGGCTACAAAACTACGATACTAAGTTTTTCAAAAATTGCTTGTTGTCACACATCAAAAACTACCGCTACGTAACTAGAAAGAGATACGTTACCTCTTCGCTTTGCAACCTGTAAGTTGTTGAAAAATGAAGTTGTAAAGCAATGCAGAGTTCTGAGGAAGGTCCGAGATACAACACAACAAACACACGCTTTGGCTTGGGTCACGTCTTGGTGCGTTCCAGTTGTAGTCAGAAGTAGGAATTTCCAAGTTCCGAGTAGGAAACTGCAAGTGGAACCCCCCCCTTTATCCCTCTCCACCCCCAAGCTGACAATCAAAGATGGATGCCCCCGGTGTAAACAGCTATTTAGCTCCTGTAATGATCCATTTATTAGCACTTCTGACTAGTGTGTGTCGCTCTAAATCAGCTGTATACACAGTATTATTCGAATTATATTTACAAAATTGCTGCCATAGTGATAATCACATTCTTCTTGTGATATTTGTGAACAACAACGCAGGGTGTGCTAACAACAGCTGACAATAACCTGGTAGATTGGCATGTTTTGTTCAGACTTCAACTGGAACGCTGATAAGTCAGAGATGTCACTCCCAGTTCCGAGGTTACTAGAACGCAGCGTTACAACAGTCGCCGCGCGTGCCCATGGGTAGCAGAGTCTTTGTGTCGCTGGTAATAGATTCTCCTCACAGTCCCTTTAGATCTAACCTGTTGCTCCTTTTCATCTTTGTTACTGCCCACTCTCTGTCTCTCTCGTTTTCAACTTATCTACTGTTTTGTCAACAAAGTCCCAAATTTTAAAAGTGAGCCAAAGAAACTCCTGTTTAAACAGCGGTTATGGACATACAAAGGCTCAGGAGGACTGACATGTACTCACAGGTTTTTGATCTATGTGTTGATGTTAAAACAATGGTTAGAGATGATTAAACCTGGTGTCATTTGGATCTGGTTTTACATTTTTAAAACCTTAAAAGTAATTATGAGTGAGTGCATTAATACAGCTATGTTTTAATGAAACATTTGTCAGAGAAACACAACAACTGAATCTATTAAGAAATATATGCTTGTACCATTGACTGTTGCTTTGTAAGGCAACTTGTCTGCTGCTGCTGTGGATTAATTATCCTCCACCACATCCCACAACAGCCATAGGAACCAGTAAGCCAGTAAGTCCGGGTAGATAAATATTATCGAAAAATTGGCAGGATAAAGAATCTTTTTAGTGACTAAATGAAGAGGCATAACTTCACAGTATTGTGCTTTTAAGGCTGGTAAATTTGCCATTTTTAAGGGTAGATAAAATGTCATTGTGATGTGTTTAACGCAATTTCAAGAAACTTAGATCAATGTGGTTGTAGCAGCTACCTCAATGTGCATTGTCAGAGAATGAAGGCTCTCCTTCGTTTGAATTTCAAGAGAAGCACATCTTGATGGATAATTTATCCCTGTTATTGTAGTACAGTATGGTGCTGAGTTTTTGAAGTTGCACAATTAGAAAAAAAGGGTGAACGTTTTGATACTCAGCAGTAAGTCTTTTGTTTGAGATATGAGCAGGACAGAGCACTGATGCGCTCATGGTTGGGTTGAGTACCATGTTTAGACGGTATGGCAATAAGATGGTAGTCTAGCTTAAGTCTGACCTGAGTTCCTTCCTGCTTGTTAGTCCCCTTCTTTTCCCTAATTTCCCATTCCAACAATAACCATTTCAATGTCCCTGCACTATACAGTCGTGTTTTCTGGTTTGTTTAACTTTAAGTAAGATATTCAACTGAAATGTTTCATTGACTCCAAGTAAGTGTAAGTGGGCATTATTAACAATGAATTGATCAGTAACAATTCGAAAAGGTTGTTTTTTGCAGTGTGAAGGTTGAGACTACATACTGTATAGCAACTTTTTCCTGTGAAATACATCCTAATCTATGAAATGGATTGGCTCTTATTTTGACATTGACCTCTATTGCTCCCAGAGGTCGTCATTTTCCTTTTTATCACTCTGGATAATTTTATAAACTGTTTAAGCTCCAGAAATTTGGTATAAACCTTCATTATTCCCTCAGGAACCGATGTAATAACATTGGCGATCTCTCCATATAACACAACCTGGTGACAGTTTCAAGTCAAAACAGATGACTATCCAGACAAACAGTGCTCAAAAATTAGGTTATTTTAAACTTAACTTACTGAATATTAATGTGCTAAAAAAATGTCAATACTGTTCCTCTGTGCATAGAAGCTGGAGTGGCTGTTAAGTCTTGGTTTGAAAAGATTAAGTCTAGATTGAAAAAGATGACAGGTACACATTTGTGCTTCAGAGAAAAGTTGTGGTTTTTTTCAAAAAAAAGAGGTTGAGATTTTCCCTTAGCACTGACTTTCTTTATTCCTGTTTGAGGGTTTTCAGGCTAAATGATAGACAGAAATGACTTGAGGATAAAAGTTAAATTTCCTTCACAGCGTTTTGGCAGAATCAGAATCATCCCCAGCGCTCTATCTGTCAAGGTAACTTTTAAAACAAGCGGCAGAGCGATAGCAGAGAGGAGAACGACATAAAAGGAAAGCAGCATAGGGGAGAGAAAGAGCAGACACAGTGGACACAGATGAGGAGAATGAGATAGAGAGGAGAAAGACGAGAGGACAGATGAAGCGATGAAGAGGAGGAGGAGAGATTTGGAGAGTGGGTGGAGAAGTTAGGGGGGTGCTGTCAAGCATGGGTGAGGGCTTTATAAATTTAAGAACAGCTCAAGGCGAAGGCTAGGAAATGTATTGAATATGTTAAATACATTGAAATATTTTACAAGATATGTAGTAAGACCAAGGCCACCCATGAGGGGGATAAAGGGGAATGATTTCTAAGGCCCAGATAGAGGGCCTAAAAGACAGGCGACGATATGATCCATCCTTCATTTAAAAAAAATTCAAACACTTATTGTTTTTAGTATTTATATTGATGTGGATAATTAAAATGACTTGTATAACCATTGGATATATTTTTGTTTTATTGCTGCATGTTTCATAATGGAGGTCCCCTCTGAGCAATTTGGTACACGACTTACATTTTGCAATGTTGACATTGCTGGTGAACTTAATACATTTATCTTTAAGAATAGCATTATCAAACTTCTCAGTATCTTATTTTCTAGAGAATACCACAACTAATTGGAGCCAAACTAGTGCAAATGTTCCAGGTCCAGCCCTTGTGTACTGAAACTATCAAATACAATGGGGTCCATTTCCGAGGTCTAGCTACTTCTGTGGGCAGCCATGGGTAAAACAATATGACTTTTATCTATGTAGCTTATGGTCATTGAGGAAATAAGATGTGAAGCCAAAAATATTACACTTAATTTGTTTGGTTTCATATAAGAAGCATTTATGCTAGAAAGGAAAATCAAATTACACTGATACCTGTTTGATACAATGGCATCCTAAATAATGTCAAAAATAGTAGTCTCAGACAACAAAGTACATACGAGGAACAAGCCAGGATATGAACCTTGTATCCCAATTCAGCTAAAAAATGATCCAGATATGACTTTTGGCCCAAATTTTCCCATCCCTACTCACGGCACATTTAAATTCAGGCTGTGTGTCTCCTGCGCTAGCCGAATGTTACCTGCTCTAGCATGGCAACAGAAAGAGAGAGAGAGCAAGGGTTTCAGCTGCAGCACACACACACACTCTTGGAGACAAAAAACACACACACACACACGTGCACAGACAGCCACAACAGGAGAGCAAAGGAGTGACTCAGGTAAGCTCCAGATGAGAGAGAGAGGGAGCAGCGTGGTGGAGAGAGAGAGAGGCAGAAGAAGGAGGAGCTACAGAGCTGAGGAAGAAAAGGAGGAATTGCACAGAAACCCCTGAAAATCTCTGTATGTGGACTCCCGGGGTGGGCTTACAGGGGGAGGGAGAGACAGGGATGCAGCAGGCGCAGATGTGGAGGGATGCAAGAGCTCTGATTGGCTGACAGACCAGAGAGACACACAGAGGGAGAAGAAAATGACATTTAGTTTTCGTAGCATGAGTGTTTGAGCTCTTGAGGAGGCTTGAAGGGAGGTTTGCAGACAGGGGTGAGTCGGGACAGAGGAGGGGGTGAGGCAAGGTGAATGAAAAGAGGATGGCAGATGGACCACCTGTCCTTCTGAGACGAGGTGAGCACATCCACAAATCTCCCATTTTCACACTTCGAAATCATTGGACAGTCCTCTTATTCAGCACCTCTCTTCTTCTCCAGGACTTTGAAGATGTTATGAAGCATTTGGTGCCCGGACCACCTGGACTCCTCTGAGGGAGCAGCGTCTACACCCTCCTCTCCTCCCCAGGTGCTCCCTCCACTGAAAAAACCTGTGGACACAAGAAATCTTTTACATCTCCTGGGATCCCTAACTCCCCTGAAGATTGAGCAATCAGGTGGATCACCTGTGCCATGAGGATCCCGGCCTGAGACGACCCCCTCCTCAAAGGCTCCATCAGCCTGTCCCCTCCTCTCCCCACCACCTGGATGTCTTGATGTATTGCTGTGGGCTGGGACACTGGCGGAGAGTGCAGTCCACCTATGTAAGTGAGCGTCACAGGGATTACCTAGGGCTGGGGAATAAGGACCAGATCATACAACTTAATATAAATACGTACAAACACATGTATAGAGATATAGATAGATAAATATGTAGATGCATTCATTTAATTGAGCCATATGATAATACTGCTCAGAAGATGGTTGTCACAAGACCATTATTAAAGACTTCTATATGATTCAAGCAAAAATCCAACAATTTTGACACCTGTTTGTTTGATGCCTGCTTAACAAATCTAGAAGTCCTAGAAAAACAATCTTGGGCCTTTTTTTGTCTCAGTTGTCTTAACTTAAAAAACAACCATCAGCAACATTTCTATATAGAGAAGTTTTGGAGTTTTTAATACCAATCTCTCCCAAAGCTAGAGGGACTTTTCAGTATTTTTGAAGTTGGTTTGTCTCCATATTTGGAACTATTTTATGGCGCAGCAAATGGCTTTGTGTTCTACCACATGTGCACCCTGTTCCTGCTGATTTGCTCTATAGACTCAGGAGGACACAACAACTGCAAAGGAAACAAATAGTGATGAAAAATTGAATAATTTTGACTTGTGACGATCACACAGACTTCCTGGATGAAAAAATAAAGCACTTTGAAATTTTTCACCCAACCGTACTCTCCACCCAACACAATTTTGTGACTAATTTTTACGTAAAACTCACACAATTACATAAAGGGGCGGCACGGTGGCGCAGCTGGTAGAGCGCGTGCCTCACAGCAAGAAGGTTCCCGGTTCGATTCCGGGTCGGGAGGGCCCTTCTGTGTGAAGTTTGCATGTTCTTCCCGTGCATGCATGGGTTCTCTCCGGGTACCCCGGCTTCCTCCCACAGACCAAAAACATGCTCATCAGGTTAATTGGTAACTCTAAATTGTCCTTAGGTATGAGCGTGAATGATTGTCTGTCTCTCTATGTGACCCTGCGATCGACTGGCGACCGATTCAGGGAGTACCCCGCCTCTCACCCGATGATAGCTGGGATAGGTTCCAGCCCCCCGCAACCCCGAAAGGGATAGCCGGGTATAGAAAATGAATGAACGATCACATAAAATAACTGTACCTGTTAACAGCAGTGTACCTTACCAATCATCCTAGCTTTTTCTCTTTAAATTAACACTGTTAACAAGAGCCCTTACAACCATTTCACATACTGTTGGCAAGTTTAAAAATACTGAAATATCTCTTTAAGTATACCATCATGGAACCGAACCATGAGACTCTTTGTTTTTCTTATCGTGCTTATTTGAATGCTAAGCTATACTGTATTTTCTTTATAAACATACTTCGGACTCTTTCCCAGTCACATGAAAGAGCCCATAATATTGTTCTTTTAGTTTTAGTTTTGAATGCTTCTTTACGCATTTTACATACCTGTTAAACAATGAATGGAACAATTTGCACATTGGGAAAAGGAACAACCTCAACATTAACACATGACACAGAATAGGAGAGACACCCACTCTGGACAGGATCTAGCTGTTCACTTACATCTTAAAAACACAGGACACCATCTTGATGGCATCAGAGTCTGCATTTTATCCAGAGAAGACTACTGGTTAGAGAAGTGTCAAGGAAGTTTTTTGGTTAAGAAGCCATTGCTTAATAAAGGGAGGACTAAGACTTGTATCTCCTACGCGTAATGCAGTTTCAGATTCCTTTCATTAACAACTCAAACAACACCTCCACCCAGGAACAAAGGTCCAAAGAACATGTGACCCAAACAACCCATGAAAATGCTCACCAGTCACACCTTCAGGAGGAAATTAAGTCATAACCCTGCCAACCACTGTCAGGTGACCACTCAGATCATTTGCATATAAATGGTCAACAGAGACTTTATAATTCTAAAATTCTAAAAAAAATGGCTCATCCCTCCCCGGTTTGATTGTTTCATCTGCAGTTTAAGCCCATTGCAGAGCAGAGACTTTAGTATGCAAGTAGAGCTGTTGACAACATGATACTGTGCTGCACTGAGCTGACCAATTAAAACAAAGTAGACTAGTAAAAAAAATCACTAGGCTATTGTGGGGAAGTGGGGCTGCAACAGATGGAGCAGGAACAGAGGTGGATCAGGAGTACTGAGTATTTGAGAACTAAAAGGTTTATTGAACGTTACCATGAATTAACTCTAGCAGTTGCATATAAAACTAAATTAAGGCAAAATATGGGCACCAGACAAACTGCAACAATGCTCCTGTTTATAAGACATTGGGCCTCATGCAAGAACCGTTCGTACGAACAAATATGTTCGTAAGCGTTGCATACGAATGATTTAGGAGAATTTGTCGCATTCAGCATATTTTCCGTATTTAGAATTTTCTTTCAAGTACGAACACAAACACGAGTGGTCCAGACTTGTCTTAAAAATCACAACAAATTAGTCTGCCCTTTTCAAATCAAGTGCCTTACATACTGATTATACACTTAACTAATTTCAAGCGTTTTTCATAAAATATAGCATAAGACGAAAAAAATCTGAGGATCTCAAACCAGAGAATACATTAAAATCCATTAATTGAAGTTTTATTAGACTGGCATATATAAAACGTTAAATGAGAGAGTAACCAGCTGCTTCATAGCTGAGCTTCTTCTTTTGGATGCCCTGGCACGCCAGGCACTTGGAAGAGAGCATGTGTTTGGCGCCATCTTTATGAATGAACACTCCTGTTTTATGGTGTGGGAAACATATCCTTCTATGGTATTCTTGGGGTGTTACTTATGCAAATATGCCATCCTCGTGCATGCACGCTTAAGTACACACAGGTGGCTTTCATCATGTTTCCATGGGTCATTTAGACACTTTTCTAAAGATAGAAGTGTTTGTTGAATCTGATGGAGCATGTTTGTACGAACGCAACATAAGAAAAAAGGTAAGAAAAATTTAGGATGAGAATACGAAAATGTTCTTGCATGAGGCCCAATAGCTTTAATAGACAGCTACAAAATATATTAAATCCTCAGGCTGTGTTTTGTTAGTTATGGGTCTTTAAAAACTATAATTAGGTATTCATGATGATTAACATTTTATATTCAATTATGATTATGACTGTTATTTTTCAAGATTACCTCTCACAGCTCACCAGCAGGCTGTGGCCCACACTTTGGAAGACTCTGGTCTATGCTATTAAATTGCACATGTTTCTGAATTGCACATAAACATTGGCAACATTTTTGCATGTCAATACGGCAAAAAACTCCACTTTTCCAAATTAGAAAAAATGAATGATAATGAATCCTTATTTGGACCAGAGATTTTAAACATACCATAGTGTAGTCATTATGTATATTACTGTTCAGGATTCTTACTGTAATCAATGTTTCCAAGAAGATTTAGGCCTGGTTTATATTTTGTTATTGAAATGGGTCATTCTGAGTCGCACTGGACAATAACTTGGTGTAAAATCATATTTCTTGTTATAAACTCTTTTATCTCGCAGCCCTAGACTAACTATCAGCATGTTTCTGATCCCATAGCAACAGCAGAGTTATCTTGTTTCAGGAGGGGAGGGGGTGTTGCATCTTAAAGGAAACTGTACGGTACAACAGACTATTGCTCATACTACTGTGTAGCTGCTGTATCGTTTTGCATGTGCAGCATGTGAGCACAAACAGTCTAGGGGGTGTTGTGAGACTTTCTGCATGTGTCTTTTGATGCTCGGGTGTTCACTCCTATTGTGAGTTTTTAGCCGTGTTGCAGTTTATCAGGACAGACAGTGGCTTTGTCAGACTGCCTGTGAATCGATGGCAGTACAGGACTCCATGAAAACATCACCCGCCAGCCAATAACCGTACTGGTCAGCTTAACCTCTGCTGTTTAGTGTGACAACAGTTTTGTTTTACCGTCCAGAAGGTGCTCTGAACAATAAATGATTTTTGATTGATTCTAAAAACACAGCAGCTGCTTGGAGGAGCTTGGAGGAGCTTTTCTCCACTTGTCTTTATTAGAAGAGACAGAGAGGTGACAGACAAGTGCTGTTATCTCATTACAAGGCAGGTTTTACCGTCCTCTCAATGACAGAGAGGAGCAGGCAGGACAGCCTTGCTCCTCTTTCTCCACCTGTTCCTTCTGTCTCATGAACTCCTCCCTCACTCTCCCCTCTTTCAGTCTTTCTTCCTCACCTCTCTGCTGCTTCATCACTCCAGTCACTGTGCTCCTCATGTTGTCTGTGTAAGCTGTGTTTGAGCTGGCACTATGGAGTCACAGCCGTGTGCATTGTGTGATGGTGCTGACTGCAGAGGTCCCAAACATACCCACGCTCCAACATGAAAATAGGCTTACTGTCAGACCCCAACGCTCGATAGGCTGACAGTGCAGAGATTACCACAATCTGTGCTGCTGCATGCAACGTGTGTGCCCACCGCAGCAACGAGCCAGAAAGGAAACTTACATACACGGCTTTAAGAGGTGCCATGTTTAGCCTGCTGTTAAAGATTTAGAGTGTTGCCCAAAAGCTTTGAAAAAAACTAAAGAGCATGAGGTGGGAGTATACATGTAAACATCAGGAGACAAACAAAATAGATCTACAGCCTTGTGCTGGACAATTATTGAGTTCAACATCAATTACAGTTATGGCTTCCCACAACTCTTTAAACAAGATAATCCATCTTACACAATTAATGTGTCACATGCCATGTTGGCTAAATGTATTAGTGCCAGTTGTTTTATTTTGACTTTAGGAGTTCATGTCACTACCTCAAACATATATTGAATTATTTATTGTTCATTCACTAATATTATATGTCATGTTTAATGTGATTTTTTTGTTTACTTTTTCATGATACTTATGTTTTAAAGTCTTTTAATCTACATGTGTTAAGACTTTTTAGTCCAGCATACTTTATGTACAGTGCTAAACAAATTTATTAGATATCCTGTCATAAAATGACAATAAGAATTATTTTAGAAATATTTCAAAAACTTGTTTAAAACTGAGAATGTTTTTGTTACTTGACAGACATTTTGAACAGAGATCAGCAATGTCAAACTGAAAACACCTTTTATATCCAAATTTGAGATGGTTTGCTTGGCTTCTCTGAGAAATTGAATCAAGTACATTTGACAACTAAAAGAATTTTTGTTTAGTAATGCAAGTAAATAACTATAGTTTGACATCTTATTCAAGAAATAATGTGGGTATTACCATATTTTTTGCAAAACAGTACATTTGAAAGTTAATGGATCACAATAATGATCATTTTGAAATATCATTTCCATTAAAAAGCTCCTACGTACTAGAATATTGACCATCACAGAAACATAATTAATTATATTGGTAATTTAATTACTGATGCTGCTTAATTAGGGCAGCTGTGGCTTAAACCTTACACTGGGTGGTTTCATAAATTTGTTAAGAGCTGTGTGTAACATAGTGGATAAAACCCAAGAGTAACTGATGAGATTTTTTTAATCTGGCTTTTAGCTGATTGTATTTATTATTATTTTACATTATATTTTAACTTATTTTAATCCTTTTATTCAGTTTTATTTCTACATTTCAGTTCAGATTTTTTATTTGGAATTTTATTCTTTGTTAAATGCTTTTCCTTTAGCTGATTTTATTATTTTTATTTTTATTTATTATTTTATTTATTTACGTATTTACACATTTACTTATCTTACTCTCTAGTGTTTTTTGAGTTTTTTTAACTATTATTTTAGTTTTAGCTCCTGTGTTATCTCATTTTTAATTCAAGGTAGCGTTTCCTCAGTACTCTAATTTAGCTTTCTGTCAGAATTTCCTTTTTATGTCTTTGTGTGTTTGAGTAAGTGAGTGTGTATATTGAATGTGGATTGGGGAGGGGGGTTGCGGGGGTCTTATGTTTTCATTTCATGCAATTATACAATTTTCTGCTTTTTATGTCATTTAATGTTATATTATTTTTATCTTTTTCCCATGTAAAGCACTTTGTATTACAAAGTCCTGTTTGAAAAGTGCTATACAATTAAAGTTTGATTGATTGATTGAATCGCTCAATAATCAGGATCTCAGTATCAATCAAAATAATTCATATCATGTTTACTCTGCCATAATCAAGCAACCAGACTCCAGCCTGATGGTTTTATTCCTCTGCAAGGTTTACAGTGCAGTACAGTACAGCAGTGAATCAAGACAGAAGGGCGGCATGTGTGGCTGCTGTGATCAGAAGAGTGTTTCCTACAAGAGTGTTGATGCATGTTTGTAGCGGGCATGTTTTATCCTTAAGTCAGAGTTTAAATTTGTGTAAAGTCTGGGGTAAAAATCCACAAAGCATTCTTGAGATATTGAGTTTTCAAGCAAGGGGTGAACAATAGACCCAGTGACCTTGACTTCTGACCTCCAAAATACTGTATAACAGATGATCTTTGAGCTGGAGAGGAAACTGAAACAAAGTTTGATGAAAACTCTTGAAAGCTCACTAGATAAACTCGTATTGCAAACTTCTGACACGTGACCCTTTCGAACATAAGATCCTATGCTTTTGACCTTTGACTCACCACATAAGGATCTTTGAATAAAATGAAACAGTCTGAACTTACCCGTCAAATTTTGAATTTGAAAATATGGAAATGTTTCCAGCACCTTCTATGAGCCACCATCCCAACCAAGCTACAGTATAACTTACATTTTGAAACAGGTGTACAAGTCATTTAAAAGAACCACTTTGTTTTTCTTGGTTTGTTCCCACTGTTGGCATTAACTTCACAACAACTGCCACCCAGGCTGCTGCAGGTGGAAGTTCTTGCAAGGCTTTTCTTCTTGTTTGGTTTTACAGCGGTTAGTGTCCATCATTTTGGTGCATTACTGCCCCATTCTCTCGAGGCTAATGACAGAGTTCAGTTTGGAGAGGCAGAGGGTTCTTTCATTATTATATTATATATAGATTTATGGGATAAAACTAGTATGGAAGGATGGCAGGAAAGAAGGGTGAAATATGATAGTTTCCCTGCCAAAATGGGAGACTTGACAGCTATGATTCTGACTCTGAGCCAGAGTGAACACTGTTGTACAGTTTGAAGAAAAAGTCCTCTGTGATACTGAGATAACGATTTCTGAGATACTAATACCTTGAGTTAGAGTCGTTCATGCAAAGTTTAAAGAATGTCCCTCAAAACGTTATTACGTCAGTGAAGTTAGCTATGTTTTTGCTGGCCTTTGTCTGTCTTTCTGTTTGGTTGTCTGGTTATCTGTGAGTAAGATAATGCTAAAGGTCTTCGACGTATTTTGATGAAATTTTCAGCAAATGTTGATCATTCCACAAGACAGGTCTGATAAGACTTTTGTGATGTTCTGAATCTGAAGGCAGATCCAGGAATTTTCAAAATGATTTGTTTTATAATGTGAGACAGGGCAGTTTTCTCATATTTTTGCTAATAACTCAATCGTTTTCGATGGATTCTGAGGACATTTACCAGGAATTTGAGTCACTGCACCCGGAAAAGTGATTACATTTTGGTGTCAATCCTAACATGAATGCGGATACAGAACTGTTAAAAGTTTCTTTGGCACTGCTAGATGGAGTGGTTTTCTGATTTTTTGTCAGTGATTTAATAATGTTAGAAATGTCCTGGCAGAGGTTTGCACGTCTTGGAGCACCTCTGTTTAAAGTTCAAAAGTTTCCAAGCAAAGGCTTGAACATGAGGCATATGTTGACTTGTACAACTGACCCAAAAATTGTCATCAGTTTATCCTTGAGTTAAAATGGTCATTTGTGCAAAATTCAAAAAAAATCCTTAGAGGCTTTTTCAAGATACTGTGCAGATATGGACTGAATAGAGAGATGGACGAGGTGTAAACACACAAAAGGTGTTCAGATGCATTTCGCTTTAACTGCTGCCTCTCGGTAAAGCAGGTCTATTATTCATGGTTTACTTACTATTTGCTACATTGCTTTTTAAATTGTATTGCTGACAGCATAGCTCACATCCTAATCCTGTTTGGTGCAAGTCGCCCCTCACTCTGTCTTAATAATCCCTGTCTTCTCAAGCAGTTCTATTGAATAAAAGCTCATAAAATGTTCTGTAATAGAGTTTAAGATGACAGAACAGGTTAGAAATTAAGAAAATTAATGTCCTCTGCCCCACAAATTATATTTTTATATTTATATTCTATCTCAAAATGAGCTTTTACTATCACTAAGAGTTTTCTTACATGTACTTCTAAAGTGAAGGGTCCTTGGAAAGCTCTGACCTCAGCGGACTGCTGTTGGAATAAGATCTTTAGTCTCTTGGGGTGGTCAGGGCAGGAATGCACTTTTCCACAAAAATTAAAATTGTATGTTTAGCTCACTTGTAGCATACGCCCAGCTCTGTGCCTAAACAGCAGCATGATGCTTGAGCATTTGGTAGGTTGTCAAACAGTCAAACTTCATTCGATTTTAAAAGAGGTGCCTAATCTTAAATTTTCATGACACAGAGGTTTTGTCCGTGCCTGAAGTTCAGTAGTGACACAGAGTTTCTGGTTGTTCTTGTTTTTAACCTTCACTGTTTTAACATCAGATTACTGCATTGCTTATTCAGCTGTTCTTGGCTGTATCTAGTTTTCAATCTGCATGGGGAGGAAACACATGGCCTATAGAATTGAAAAGAAATGTTCTTATATCACAAACAACATAGCCTGTTCAGATTATACAAAACCATCTCTACTTTTGATCAGACGTTGTTTTCCCATGTTTCTCTTATATTTTTAACAGTGCAGTATGCAGCATGTGTACAGCACTGAATTTCTCTATTTTTATGCTCTGCAGAGGTATTTCAGTGCTTTCCTCCTGTAGCCGTCTTCAGATGAAGTGAATCCATAAGAACCACAGATCCATACTGTGCTCAGGTGGACATTGATCATAACGCTGAATCAAATCCTGTGGATTTAGTAAACAGGCTGTAGCTGTAATCTGTATTGACTTGTTTCCACACTCACTTCTTTTTCCTGCTCCCACCACAGGCAAAGGGATTGAAGATCACAGCCAGGTGTATCTGTGTAGGGAAAAAAAAGCTTTTTCTTTATTTATTTATTTATCTTCAACTGAATAGTGTTAAAATAGTGGACTTTTACAGTGAGCTGTAAGAAACTTTGCAATAAGAAATCTTTCATTGACAGTGTAGCATTTTCTCATCTCTGAGTGATTTATAACCTGCTTTAGCTCTGCTCTTGCAGGGAATTATTAGAAGAGCAACATGTTTAACTAGAAAGCACTCGGAGAGCGCAGACCTCTGCCAGTCCCCCTCAGTCCTCAGCCATATTGTCATTTTGACCATAAATATTACTCCTACCTTTATTTCATCTAATTATTTAGATTCCTTGACCATGAAAACATACCATTAGCAATTGGATTTGTAGTGATATCTATTTTAGTTCAGTAGTTATTAACAGAAATCACATTTTTCGCCATGGTGGCCAGACGCTGATCCGGATTAACACCAAAATCGAATTACTTCTTCCTTTTCCCATGCTGAACATTTCCTGAAAATTTCATCCAAATCCATCCATGACTTTTTGAGTTATTTTGTTCACAGGACAGACGGACTGACAGACGGACGGACGGACAAACTCTCCCAAAAACATAACCTCCTTGGCGGAGGTAATTAAGATTGAAAAAATGCAAAAAGAGAGAGACAAAACTATCATGCCATTATTGGGCATGTAGAAAAGCATATGTGCACATTTGACATTACTACACATGTGAGCATGTAAAATGCTGACTTCATTGAAGAGATCTACAAGCTAAGTTAGGGGAAAACCGTCTGGCTGTTGCTAACTGTGTGCTTAAATCAGATGACAAACATTAGCATCAGTGTTTCTTTGAACTGGTCAACAAACAATTGTACATAAGAAGAAGAGAGTGTGATATGCTACTAGCTTGAGGTTTTGCCGTCTTCGCCTTTTCAAACCTTTGACACAAGGTTTAACTCAAAGTTGCCAGTATTGGCAAGTATAGCCAACTGTCCAGATACAGTAGCCTATGCTAATAAGCTAAATCTATGCCACTGCTGCAGGATATAGTTACCATGTCGTGCATATAGCTAAATAAAATGTGGATTTGGAGGAATATATAGTTGAATCATTTCTTATGTTTGGGAAAATTACCATCTTTCGTGTGTTAACTGCTTAGAATATGTTTTTCCACATGAGGTGAAATGACCAAATATACAGTGTGTGTCGTGTTTTTAGATCTGTGCACTTTGGGAACTTTCAAGAAACCCGCTTTTTTGCCTTGCTTGTAACCATTCAAGGAAACATTTAGGGTTTATTTAATGCTTTTTGATTTGCGTATTATATATTGTCTCTTTTAAACAGAGTGAAGTGGGGAAAGATTTATTGTGTATTTGACCAAAGTTATATTCTTTCAGTATCTTCAGAATACCTGGAACTCAGAATAGTTTAATATTAAACCCTCAACATTAGAGATTGTTACTGCACTTTTGCTGTAGACTAGCAGACTTCCTCAATTTGACTGGCATTTCTAATTAAAAAGGTCCAAGAGGATAAATTTGGAAGTGCTTTTTACCGTAGTGGAGAGTGATGAATGAACACACTGGAGAGAAGCTGCAAATCAGACTGGATCTCAGTGGCCTGCTCAGTAGACTGTCTAGCAAACTGGACAAAACTGCATGACCATCTGGGTTCCAAGGAGTTGAAGCCAAGTGGTAATCAAGTAACAAAACGTTTTGAATTCTTATAAACTGACTCATGATGCGCATGGATGGCCATCTTAATGGGTTTGGTAGAATGCTACCCTGCTACAGATAACCAGATTGGATAGTCATATCACCTGGTACATGAATGAGTGTTTGAACAAAATAGAAAAGTCAAACAAATCATTGCAAATTGTTTACTTGTAAATGCGATGATCTACTAACTAAAAAGCACATTATTCAGTTATTTATTTTTGCATAGATAATTTTAGAGTTTTCTATTTTGACTGGCTTTCAAGTGTTGAGATAAACATTTTTGGGTTTTAAAACCTGTTAAATTGAATAAATAACAAAGACAACACATTTCAACCTTCTTCTCCTGAGAAATATGCTATCTTGAGGTGTTCAACTGAAATTAAGATATATAACTATGACTCCTGTAATAACTAATAATATCTTAAGTTTGGATCCTTATATAACGCTTGGGTTTCTGCGTTGTTCGTGAATTTTCTGCCTGGAAACATACCTTAAAAGGACAGCATTGTGAACCCTGGTCAACATCTGACAGCACTACTATTATCAGTGAATCTCTTTCTTGGTTAAACTATGGCTAAATACTGACCCAGGAATCATTACCTAATAAACTGCAGATGGAACTGATTTATTTTCAAAAACACATCCTCCATGATTTTAACAAATTGAGGTCCAGAAGCAAAACCAATCACGTGAAATGAGCTCTTTGGTCCTTTAAGACATGTGGTTTCTTGTCTGTAGTGAATGAAATTCCATAGATGACCATTCTTATCCAAAATATAGTTGGACAAGGACATTATTTTTACTAGAGCATGGGTTCATGGAAAAAGTCTAAGTTTGGGATTGGCGGAAAATCAAATCCAGTTCATCTTTAATGCCATCAGTCAGATGTTTATCCAGCTTTCCTTTCTGTGACAAACCAATCACTAAATCACAGAAATAGCAACATAACCATGAGTGATTTACAAATATATTCCACAGTTTCTCTTTTCTGTTGCTTTAGCATAAAACGGGTCATATCTTAGGCAAATATTATATAATCTTGAACATGATTACAGTGCCATTTTATTTCATATTAGGGATCACTAACGAACAATCCATGCAGGCCTGCTGCGCCTCTTTAGCTGTCCGCCCTCTGTCCCATCACCTCCTCCATCTCCACTCTGCTCCCCTACCCATTGTCTTATCACATCTCCCCCTCACCCAGATGTTATGAGGGCTGGATTGGTCGTTTGCCGGCTGCAGCCTCCGGCATCCCGGAGGAGGGGCATCAGCCAGATGTTTGGTTGCATATTCATATACTGGGTTTATGGTTGTGAGGAGAGCAGACAGCCACTAAAAGGAAGAGAAAGAGGAGGCTTCAGGTGAACAGACTAGAGGAACTTTCCTGCTCGGTCTATTTCAGTCTCCTTTGGAATTGTCCTATCTTTGTTTCTCCCACTCCTCCGCCTCCTCCCGTTCCTTGAGTCAGTTTTGGATCATGTTTAGCCGGTGTGATTGGAAAAGGCAATGCTCCAGGAGGTTGTAAATCCTGTGAGGGGTTGAAGTTGGCACGTTGGAGGACAGCAAATGAGAAGCCGATCTCCATTTCAGAGCGGGCTGTTGTTTAGGGTGGACTGGGATCTGAGTGTGTGTGAGGACAGAGTTTGGGCAGTTTGGGCCTTGCCCTCTCTGCCCTGAGGACATGTCCAGAGTGCCTAAGAACAAAAACGTCTCCTGGGTGAGTACTGCCTCTCTGGCTGGTGGATGTGAGTGGTTGAGATGTCTCAGTTTGATTGTTTATTTATTATGTTCACCTTTTCTACTTTAAAATTTGACAATTTAGGCAGGAATTCATGATGTACCTAGGGCTTCAGCATTAAATAATTAATTGTGATGGGAATAAGGTCCAAAATCAATGCATTACATGTGTCTAATGTCATTCATTTGCTGTTTTGCTTTTTAAGTTCATGATACAATTGTCACACTCCTGTAGCAGGGCAACAGCTGGATGCTACTCACCTTTGTGTCCACCTGCTCTCACAGTAATGACAACTAAGGACTCTGTTGCTCCTCTGATGTCTCAAAAACATCAGCTCAGTAGAGAAGTTAAAATAAATCCAGACAGATATTAAATGTGGGACAAAAGAGAGGTAAAGTTAGGAAGATTCTAAGGATACAAGACTGCAAAGAGCCCCTGAAAATATAATATCAGCAACATTTTGGCAGGTGATTTAAGATTTATTACTCTTCACCTATACAAATAAACTTTCTTGTTTTTAGCTGCTAAAAAGTAGTATTAAGGCATCCTTTGCATCACCAGACTTACTAAAAACATTTTTTTTATACTATATGAGTCCTTTAAAGTAGTTGTGAAAGAGTGTTGGTGTCATTCAAGTTTGAATGATTGTAAAAACATGCTGAGTGCTTTCAATGGTCCAAATGCACAGAAATTAGATATATCACATGATTAAATTTACTGTTTAACTGCTCAATCACGTTACCACCATAATTTTATGATTTTGAGCTAAAGAGTGTGGTCTCCAACATCTGAAGCATATTTGTGGCTTAACAGAGAAAAACATGGCCATAATTATTATAAGCAGTCTTTTTTTCATGGCATGTTGTTTATTTCTTTATTTGCTTGAAGCTGGTTTGGGATAGAGCCCCACGTGATACATCCTTCCATGCCCCCCCTGTTTAAAATATAAGATTTACAACACTTTTCATTTTTAAAATCTTTGAAAATATTTTGTAAACTTGTGCAGCAAATTTTTTGTCTTCATTTGCTTTCAAAATTAGAAAAGGTTGTCACCTGACCAGGAAATCAAGTACGTATAGCTTAGACCATACAGATAATAAATTTAAAGCATGACACAGTATCTTTAAAAAAATCTTTTTGCTTGAGTTGGAGAAAATTATTTACTAAATTATAGAAACCAAAATGGAGCTAGGGAAAAGGGCAAATGTTTTGGCACAAGAGGAGATCACTGGACTTGGGGAGTGACTTCCAATCCTGCTTAATGCAAATTAAGATTATATAAAGCCAAATAGCCTGAAGTTAGAAAAACACAGTAAAATAAAGTCCATATTGATCTCTTTTTATTCACACAGATGTCAATATAAAGTTCATTGGAGTAGAGTGAAGCTAATATAAGTTTAGCACAGCTAACGCTCAGTTCTTGTCAGAGTTTGATGTCGATATTTCTGAACTAACTTACTTGCTGCTTTGGCAGAGTGGTCTCGAGTGGGTAAAATATGACAGTCTATACACAGCATAATCTTGTTTTGTTAGATAACAATTCAGCTAACTGCACATTTCCTACTTTACACTCTCAGTGTTGTCCATCTGTAGCAAATACTCAAATTTCTTTTGTTCACATCTGGGTTTGGGGCATTTCTGCAGCAGGGCAGAAGCCACTAAGAAGAGTTACAGTGCACTTAAACAATGGCAGATAACTGGTTTACATTTTTTAAAATGTGTATGACCAGCACTGATAAATAGATGTGTGTATTAGAAATACTCTAACTTACTCATCAATCTGGTGTTGGCTCTTTGAGTAACTGGCTGTAACAGTTCAGCTGCTCATCCCATGATTTTATACATACACTCCCTCATGTCACTGAACCTTTCTTATATATTTTTTTCAATCTTGTTGTTTTTTTAATGTATTTTTTTTTTGGGGGGGGGGGGGGGGGGGGCATTTTGTACCTTTATTGATAGGAGAGAGACAGTGGATAGGCTTGTGAAAGGGGGCGAGAGAGTAGGAGAAGACTCTCTGCAAACTGGTCACAGACTGGATTTGAACCGGGACCGGCAGAAGCAAGATCATGGGACATGCTTGGTTGCTAACCACTCCACCAAACCAGCACCCCATGTCACTGAACTTTTAAAAGTGGCACTGTACTCACTATGTCCTTTGCCAGTGAATTGTTGTTGGAAAATACATTTGAAAGTCAATATCATCAAGCATATTTTTTACCTCGGCCAAGGAGATTATGTTTTGCCGGTGTTTGTTTGTGAACAGGATAACTCAAAAGGTTCCCAACTGATTTTAACGACAATTTCAGGGAATATTGGTCATGGCACAGTGAAGAAGTGGTTTCATTTTGGTGGTGATTTGAACCTGGGTGTGGATCCAGATTTTTATTATCAAAGGATTTGTTAGGTCAATTTCCTTTTCTTTTCTCAGACAATGTCGTCATCGATGAGTCATGAGCGTGACGACCTAGCATGCTCGCGGTAGCTACCATTAGCTTACCCTCATACGTCTTTTCTTTGCAGCTTGATTGCTCTCGTCCTCGGCTTCATTCTGTTGTACAATTTCCAAAACTCTCCTGTGTTTCTCAAGGGGTATTTCTTCTTACCACCTGCAGCTTTCTTCTGCTTTCCTTTTTTATTGTTTTCCTTTTTTTACTTTTTACTCGGTTTGTGACAAAAAGCCACAGATTGTTGTGTTGCGCTCAAAATGACGTCACCGCAGAGCTGCTCAGCGATACTGCACCTCGTTGGGCAGGCGACTGGGGCTAATGGAAAAGCAGCACAAGGCAAGTAGAGTAGAGCCAGGTAGAGTCGAGTAGAGTAGAGTAGGGCAAATGGAAAAGGGCCATTTGGTTTGTTGTAATTTGATTCACAGGTAAAGAAGAAGACTTTGTAAAGATGAACTTTTGTTATGAACTTATTTCTAAAATTCAAAATAATATTGATTATTTTAAATATATCATTAAAATTGTTTTTTATTCATGATGCACTATAAAAATTCATTGATCAATGATATAGGATTTCAGTTACTTGATAAACAACATGAACCCATACCTGAGGGTAGATAAATATACAGAAATTGGATGTCGTGCTCCTCAAAGCTATGTCAGTGCATTTTTCATCAAACAGGGAGTGGATATAAAGGTTCCATTAAAGACTTAGGATATAAAAACATATAATAGCATTGTCTTTACCCCTTTTGCACATCTGCTGTAATGTGACCAGCAGCTGTGGGATCAAAACTATTCTAAAGCCCTTACTCTTCCCTCCATTCTGCTTTACACCCTCATACTCAATCAGCCAAACAAAAAAGCAGTAACAGAGCCTCATGGTAAAGTGGGAGAAACTTTTTTGTTTCATCTATTTGTAAGCAGACCATGAGCTCTGAAGTCTTTTGTGGGTCAGGGCAGATGTGCAGTTTGGAGCGGTGCGGACTCAGGGGAGGGCAGAGAGAAAGGCCTGGTCTGGAGCGCTGCCTGAAATCATGCGTGCCATCTTTCTCTGCCCCAATAGCCCTGCCCTGCACTACTGGCCCAGCCTGACAGTACACACATTCACACACACACGCACACAATCATAAGCACACATTTGGGCTGTAAGAAGCTTAGGGACAGATGTTTGTTTATGTATGTGAGTACATGTGGACACGTGGGCTGTGTTTGCATGGAGGCAGTGAGATGACTGACAGGGTCCTCTCTTTTAACTATTCAGTTGTTGCACTAGAGTGGCTTATAATCAATACTCCAAACATGGACTGTAAAAGAATTGGACAAAGTCATATGCAGCAGCCGTTTGTTTATCAAAGGACCTTTTGAAACTTTGTGGATGCCTTATTATGGCACATATGTCAGCCAAGCTTTGGCTCAACCTACTCACAGACGCAGAGGTCGTGTCCAGACGGGACTTAAGGCTGTCAGATCAACAGTGACTCCACATGGACATGCAGTGAACTCAGGGTCAAGTTCACAAATCAAGTTTGAGATGATTTGCACTTTGTGAAATGGCGTGTTATCCTGCTAGAAGTAGCCATTCGAAGATGGATACAATGTGGGCATTCAAGGATGGACATGGTCAGCAACAGTACTCAGAAAGGCTGTGACGTTAAAACAATGCTCAGTTGTGGCCAAATTGTACAAAGAAGATATCCCCCACACACCATCACACCATCACACCATCACACCACCACCAGCAGGAAGCAATGTGACAATGCAGGATGGATAAATGGTTTCATGTTGTCAAATTCTCCCCCTTCCAACTGAATGTTGCAGCAGAAATGGAAACTTTTCTTCATATTTTCTATCGTCCAATTTTGGTAAGCCCACATGAAGCCTCGGTTTCATGTTCCTTGCTGCCAGGAGTGGCATCTAGTGTGGTCTGCTGCTGCATGTAGCTTATCTGCTTCAAGGTTGGAGGCATTGTGCATACAGAAATAGTCCTCTGCATACTCTGGTTTTAACAAGTTATTTGTAGAGATGCACTGATAATGAAATTCAGGGCTGATGCAGATACAGCTGTTTATAATAATACTATAATTTTTAAGTGATGTTGAGATTGAAGTTTTTCTAATTAGAATAAATTTCACTCCTGTTTGATCATAAAATAGATCATGTATGTCCGAGAGGACATTTTTACGGTCCAATAATAAAAAACAGTAAAGTGTGCTAAATACCAGAATTAGGTTGGTATTACACAACAGGAAAACATCTAAACTGATATCAGTCTACCTCACATTGCTTTGCAGAAGGCCTATGATTTTTAAAAATAAAGGGGGGGGGGGGGGGGGGGTCTATCAGCAATACAGATGTTGTACTGGTGCCAGTGTGCATCCCTATTTATTTGATTTGCTGTTGCCTTTCTATCATCTCAAACTATTCTGGCCACCCTCCTCTGACTTCTGGCACCAACGTGGTATTTTTGGCCCAGAAAACTGTAGCTTACTGGATATTTTCTCAATTCACTCTGTAAACCCTGAGATGGTTGTGTGTAAAAATCCCAGTAGCTCAGCAGTTTCTGAATTCTCCGACTAGTCCATCTGGCACCAACAACCAAAGTCTCTTAAATCCCCTTTCTTCAACCAATCTGATGCTCCGTTTGAACCTCTGCAGGTAATCTTGATCATGTCTCCATGTTTAAGTCTCCCTGAATCACTGCCATTCAATCACATGGTAGTGACTGAATGCTTTCTACTGTCACTGGACCGCAACCCAATAGAGCAGATTTGAGGTGTGGTGGAATGGGGGATCCACATAATGGATGTGCAGCTCATAAATCTGCAGCAACTGAATGATGCTACCATATGAATATGGACCAAATCCCTGATGAGTGTTGCCAGTGCCTTGTTGAATCTGGTCCCAGGCCCATAAGACCCACTAAAAAAGGCTCTGGTTGTATTATCTTTATTTAACTGTATTTTAAATGTGATTGAAAACACACAAGCAGTACTTTGCCATGTAAAAAGTTCCTCAAGCACAAGTGTAGTCCTAGGAATACATGTTTACGATATATTCTTAAAGGGCTACATGCTGCGAGTGTACAGTATGTAAAAGTGCTTCAGTGGGTGTTGGAGAAACTATTAGCCTCTTCGTGTATTCCATGTAAAGCCCGTTTTAGCAGCACAGAAAAGATCCGACCGCCTTATGTAACAGCTCCACAGATGTCCTCAGACAGAGTCAGCATAAGCAGCGACTCTGATGGAGCGTTTCCTTGGCTCTACAGCAGAGCTGGCTCCTGCTGGGGGAGATTTGAGGTGTCATGGAGCTCATTTAGTTAAATCACAACTCTGGTTCAATCCCAGGGCACAGGCTTAGTGTCAGGACCTTCAGTTCACAGGGTTTCTTTTCCCCACAGCTTGAATGACCCCTGATGCTGATGTACACTGCAGTAGCAGAGCCATTGATGAAGACATTTGTGTGTGTTTATTCTCTAACCGTGCGGTTATGTGCAGCTGTGATTGTTGTAAATCCAGATGTGTGTTTGACCGAGGGGTCAGTGTCACAAGTCCTTGCTCTGGCCCAGCTGACGCCAACTCTGCATGTTTCATTCCCATTATATAACACTCTCATCTGTGTCCCTTGCTTCCTAAAGCTCTCTGGAGATTTTGGTACCTAAATGCATCACCCATCTGTTCTCAGCGGGTTACAGACCGCACAGCATTATCATCCCCAAACAGCATTTATCTGACTTTAGGTTAGGTCTTAAGGCTTGTTCCTCTATTCCATCAATTTCTGGCCGCGTGGACTTGTGGGGAACTAACATCAAACTATATTTCTTAGTCATTCCACAAAAATGGGTCCATAGGAAGGAACCATTATTCAGATGGATGCATATGCTCATTTATGTCCAGTTTGTCTCAGTTCTCATGTTTTTAAATTTAGGGAATAATTCTATCACAAAACTTTCAAACACGTGAGGAGCAACAATAAAAAAAAAAAACACTTCCAGACTCAGAACCTTTTGCATTCTGAGAGCGACATTATGATAAGAGGTGTTTACTCCACCAACAGATATGTGTGTTTATAGTGTTATGGATAAACTCAGAGTTCAGTTGTTTTTCATGAAAAATATATTTTTTAAAAACTAACCTCTAGACCAAATATGATTGGTTTAGCTGTTGTTCTTCTTTACACTCTTATGAGCTGAAGCTGCATTACCTCTGCAAGGACGTTATGTAATTGCTAGCATCTGTTTTTTTTTTGTTTGTTTGTTTGTTAGTTAGTTTTTTCTCTGTTAGCAACTTAACTCAAAAAGTTATGGATGGATTTCAATGAAATTTTTAGGAAATGTCCGGATTGGGACAAGGAACAAATGATTAGATTTTGAGAGTGATCTGGATCACTGTCTGGATCCACCATGACGAAAAATGTAATTTTTGTGAATAACTACTAAGCTAAAATAGATAACATTATGAATCCAATTGCTCATGGCATATTTTCACGGTCAAGGAATCTAAATATTTAGATGAAATAAAGGTAGGACTAATATTTATGGTGAAAATCACAATATGGGTGGGGACTGTGGTGCTGGTGGAGGTCTGCGCTCTCCAAGTGCTTTTCTAGTTTAATATTAAAAATAAGGAAGATTTTTAAAGGCATTTTGAACAATTAAAGTACTCTGAGAGCACAAACTCCCACCAAGGCATTCCGGATGTTGTTTCCTCTATCTCTAAATTTTAACAAATACTTTTAAAAAATCAAAATTGAATTGGTACTTTCTTGTGCCATGACCAATTTACCCTGAAATTTGTATTAAAATATGTTCAGAACTTTATTGGGTTATCCTGCTAATAGGCAGAAAAAACACCAGGAACAGCATAACCTCCTTTGCAATAATGATGGACAATAAATGGATTATTTAAATGACCACGATGAGTGAAAAATGTAAATACGGGGGGTGCTGGTTTGGCGGAGTGGTTAGCAACCAGGCACCCCATGTACTTGCTTCTGCCTGCAGGGTCGAATCCCGCCTGTGACCAGTTTGCAGAGTGTCCTCCCCGACTCTCTCACCCCCTTTCACAACCCTATCCACTGTCTCTCTCCTATCAAGAAAGGCACAAAATGCCCGAAAACATACATTTAAAAAAAAAAAAAAAAAAATGTAAATACGGGTCCCTGGGTGCACAAAATATTTTAAAAATGTGAGTTTTAGAGTTCAGTTGACCCCCAAAAAATCTGATTATTATTAGCAAATATTTGTTGCAGCAAAAATAGAGGGATTTCACCATACAGTATGATGTGTCAGTTTGACTTTTTTAAGCTGACACAGCACAAAAGTGAAAAGTCTTCACAAAGTTTTTTTTATAATATTAACCTTTTGACAAACTGATGATGGGAAATATAGCACTGTTTTCCTTTAAATGTGAAGGTGTCATTCATTCAAAGATGTAATTTTAGGAAATACTTTATTAAACTCTACGAACAGGGCTAAAGTTGATGACAATACTTTCTGAAGAGCACGTAGAAAACAATGTGAATACGTGAGAAAAAAGTGTGATGAATCAACTCTTTGTACACATAGTGCTCAATTTACCTGTAATGAGTCTTGAGAGTAAAGCTCCTAAAAAACACCACCATGTTTTTATAAGACGAAAACTATACTCTGCTATACTCAGCCACATGATACTGTTGTATTCGAAACGTACTCAGAAGGAATCAGGGTGGCACGGTGGTGCAGCAGGTAGTGCACATGCCTTACAGCAAGAAGGTCCCAGTTTGAGTCCTGGACAGGAGCCTTTCTGTATGAAGTTTGCATGTTCTTCACGTGCATGCGTGGGTTCCCTCTAGGCACTCCAGCTTCCTCCAGACCAAAAACATGCTCATTAGGTTAATTGGTGACTCTAAATTGCCCTTGGGTGTGAAGACACATCCCCCATGTCTCATGCTTCAGCACAATTACATCATGCACACAGACTACAGGACACACACACAACTCGCACAATTGAAAGTAACACAGACACACATATATAATATGTCCATTCAAGTTGCATATTTTTGTAATTTTGATTAAATGTGGCCCTCCAACACTGACAATTTAGGATTATTACTTGTAAGAATGTCGCCTGAATGTCTGCTGACCTCTCGTTAATCCACCTAAAAGATGTCATTTATTTGATTTAGCCTTTACAGCTGTCATATTCTTATATTAGGACTGAAGCTATTGATTGTTTATCTCTCTCTTTCTCTCCCTTGTTTTGGATCGCTCCCTTTTTATGCATCATCAATAATCCTCATCCATACCCTGAGCAGAATATTGTGTGGCGAACATCTCAAAACCAGAGTTGTAATATTTTTTATATATATATTTTTGGGCATTGTGTGCCTTTAATGATAGGAGAGAGACAGTGGATAGGCTTGTGAAAGGGTATGAGAGAGTAGGGAAGACACTCTGCAAACTGGTCACAGGCTGGATTCGAACCTGGACCGGCAGAAGCATGTACATGGGGTGCCTGGTTGCTAACCACTCCGCCAAACCAGCACCCCAGAGTTGTAATATTTTAATGAATAAAAAAAGTAAATAAATAAAAAAAAGTATATAAATAGACGATTGGAATTCAAATCAACGGCAGCAGCAGGAGGCAGATAGAAGAATATTACAGTGCTCATATGTCTCTGTTGTGCATTGAGCCATAAAAAAGTTTCAGATGTGGAGACTTTGAGTTACATTGATACTCATTGTAAAGGTGGTGTGCAAATTCTCCTCGACCATATTTTGCTGTGTCCTGTGGTTATATAGCTCTACATACTAACTGAAATGAAATACTTCAAAATATTTCATTTACTTATATGACCACTACAATAAAACGGAGAAGTCTTAAACTGCCCTTCCCTGAGGTCTCCTAATTTCTCAAATCACCCCTGGAAATAATGTCTTACACCTCAGCAGGTTGAATTGTAGGTTTGTCTGTTGCTATAAGCCGTAAATCAGCCACGCACAATAATTATGTGCGCCAGCTTTTTAATTTCATCTCTCCATCCTGGAGCCAGGCCATTGTAATGCTCCCATTTTTAGAAGTTGTTTGGACGCACACTCTCGCGCGCGCACATTAATCAGCCATCGCGCGCGCAGGGGAGGCAGCCCAAACTGTGGTCTACTAAAACAACAACACAAATGAGACGGTCCTCACTTCGCGTGGACGCAGAGCGGGCAGCGCGGACGGCTTAAGCGCCTTTCTTGGTTCTTATTTCCCGGTGCTGGCAGGTCAGACTGAGCGGTGTACGAGGCTCAACAGATGCATCAATAAGCCGTTAATACCCCGAGAACTCGGGTGGGGAGAAACTCCGCTCAACTCACAATGCACATTTAAGTGAAACCCACCCACGACACTCATCCGCGTCTTCGGTGGTGTCCCGCGCGTCGTGGAGTCTTTGGAGTTAAGTTTGTCGCTTTACGCGCAGAACGGTGCGTCACGGAGGGGGTCTGCCACTTTAAGGGCACTTTGGGACGTATCTACCTGTTCAGAGGTAAACAGACGCTCATGGCAGACTTGTCCATGTCTCACTTTGTGGAGCCAGGAGAGCGATAATCTGATCTGGTCGTTTTCTTCCGTGGAAGAAAGTGGATCGCCTTCACCACCATGCCACCTAAGAAAAAGGTAAAATGTGCAAAATGACGGTGTTTGGTTGTGTGTATGTGCGTGTGTGTGCGTGTTGGACAGGAAGGGTAGGAGTATGCACCATCTGTTGCACCGGGCGTTAATCCTTGTGTGAGGCCTTTCCACATCAGTGCACTCATAAAGCGGTCACAGTGCGGCGCACAGAGATTGATATCATCCACATGCATATATCGTAACGTGTGCTGGCCCTAGAGAAAGTTAGACAGTCAAATTACCCGGGACAGCAGATAGATGAAATATGTCTCCTTTGATTAATTTTCTTCACTTATGACCCCTGGACCAACTGTGACCTTTGCACGATTCTGTCAGTAAGGTGAATTCAGGTATTGGGACACCATTCCAATATCTGTCTTCTCCTTTAGACTTCTTGCATCGAATTTTAAAGAGAAAAGCAGGCACAGTTTGCAAACAGAAAATGGGATTGTGAAGAAGCCTATTTCAGGACAAAGAGAAAAGTTTCATTGACTTGAGTGGAGGAATGCCTGACAGTGGTGTGCTCATGTGTTTAAAAAACAATTTTCTGGTAGGGTTTGACTGATTGAGACCATAAAAAGACTTCTGAGGAAAGGAAATTCCCTCGTTGATAAAGGCTCGGTCCATGTATTAGTGCGAAGACAGAAGGAAAAAGGCTAATGCTTGAAAAAACATCCAGATTTCCATGAACATTTTGAGGTATGGAAGACCAGGGCTGGTTGTCACAACCCCTTGATGAACATAACTCATAACTAATCCATTTAAAATGGTAGTTCTTAAACCGGAAGAAAATCAAAGTATTGTGAAATGGGATAGAGTCCTCAATGGTAGAGTGGGGACATTGAAAAATAATCTCATTTGCAATTACTGCCTTCCCCAATTCTGAAAACTGAGTTATCAAGATTAAAAGATTACTGTGCCATGTGACATGTTGAACTTTTTTTCTTTTTCAGTTAACATTTGCATTATTTTTAGGTATTGGTATTCAAACAAGTATTCTGATGTGAATTTCTCACTCTAATGTTTAAAATTATAATGTGAAATGCATATACAGTAAGGTCAATGATGGCATGCGGTGCATGTTTAAAAATCAGAGAGTAAATCAGTGTGTATTTCTTTTTCACAATCCTGATCTAAAAAATAATTGTGATTAGGATTTTTGCCATGATTTAGCAGTCCTACTGCACAGGTCCTCTTTTCCGACCTGTCTATGCCCATCTGGATGTTCTGGAACCATAAACCGACCCGCCAGCCACAGTTTTGCAAACTTTTGATCTGCACCAACCCAGACCAGCGTACATGCAACTGTGATCCAACCTGCAAAATGTAATTTCTGATATTGGCCACACAATTCCTATCAGTCACGAGGACAAACAATTCAGCATTTTGTTGGTGTGATTCTAAAGGATGGGAGCTGATAACATTTTGTTGTCACCAATGCCATTGTGCAATTCTTTATTGTTTCCCTTGTTGATTCCTGTAGATTTTGTGCCCCCAAAAATCATATCTACAGGTTTTCAAGGTCAACTACACAAAACACATGACTGTTCTGATATTTAATTCTATGCAGCCAAGACAAGTGACTCAGCATATTGTTGGTGTTTTCACCATTGATTGACGTCCTGTTGGATATTTTTCAGTTAGCATCATGCTGTGTAGATTAAGCCAATGTTTCGACTACTTCAGTCTCCTGTCTGCCATGATTACTTCTCATTTGTTCTTGAGCTATTTGCATCTGATGAGCACATGATGTTCTCCATTTGTAAGGCAGCCAGATTCTTTTGAGAGGACTTGAAAGGGAATCACTAAGTAAAAAGATTATTTTAAAGGGACTGCGAGGAGTTTCTAAGTAATTACAAAAAAGTCTCACTTTTAGATATATACCTGATCGAAATTTTCACTTTAAGAAGAGTTTTATAGCATCAAAATAGGTTATCTATAAATGCTATTCCTTAGCCTTCCAGTCGGGTTGGACAGGGCTGGACTGGCCTGGATACAAGACAATTAAACCTTGAGCAAATTTATATTATTCGGACACATCTTAGAGCACCGGGCTGTAAGTAGCGACATATAGCCGGCTACAAAACTACGATACTAAGTTTCCAAAAATTGCTTGTTGTCACACATCAAAACTACCGCTACGTAACTAGAAAGAGATACATTACCTTGTCGCTTTGAATCCTGTAAGTTGTTGAAAAAAGAAGTTGTAAAGCAATGCAGAGTTCAGTGGAAGGTCCGAACTGCATAGCATCACGTCTTTTGGTGCGTTCCAGTTGTAGTAAGAAGTAGGAATTTCCGGTTTCTGAGTAGGAAACTGCAACTGGAATGTCCCCCGAAGTCTGAATTTCCTACTGGGAACTCGGTGAAACCTCGCCACCCCCTGAGTTGACAATTGAAGATGGATGCCCCCAGTGTGAACAGTTATTTAGCTCCTGTAATAATCAATTTATTTGCACTTCTGACTGGGGTGTGTAGCTCTAGATCAGCTGTATACATCGTATTGTTAGACTTATATTTACAAAAATGCTGCCATTGTGATAATCACATTCTTCATGTGATATTTGTGAACAACAACGCAGGACGTGCTAACAACAGCTAACAATAGCCTGGTAGATCGGCATGTTTTTTTCCGACATCAACTGGAGCGCCGATAAGTCGGAGATGAGGTTACTGGAACGCAGCATTACGACAGTTGCCGCGCGTGCTCATGGGTAACAGAGTCCGCAAATAGATTCTCCTCATAGCACCTTTAACTATTTGTTATCAATTCTCAATTGAAATTGTTTTTTGATTCTCATCTTGTTTGACATCACAAAAGCATTGCACATTGCATGGTTGACAAATACACAAATAATTCACTCTTAAGACTGTTTCTATCTTCTGTCCACCATAAATATTTACTCATTTCATTTCATGTGTGCTGACTGCCTCTCACTAAAGTTTGAGTTCATTGTTTTGTCAGTTAAAGGCATTGATTAGATTTTTTTTCATAAAGACAAATTACATTGTTTCCTTAGTTGGAGCAGGTTCTCAAACAGAAATTGTTCTTGATTCATATCCCTAATCTTTATACTGTAAGTCATTCTTTGGCCCTGTAGTTCTGTGACTTTGTGAACTAAGAGAAAAGTCCTTCAAGATATTCATCGTTATTAGCGCTGACTGCCTGAAGCAAAGACAGGCCTCATGTTGCTTTTTCTTAGGTCTTAAAGTAGCAAAAGCTACCCAGGGCGTGATTAGTAGGTGTATGTCTGGAAATGAAGAGTTTTATGGTTTATTATATTTGTCCACATAGAAAAGGTAATAGAGTTCAATCCAGGATTGAGCAAGCACCAGTGGAAAGAATCCCTCCAGTGAAGTCTTTGATGAGTTCAGGGATCTGATGATTTCCCCAGGTGTAAATTTTGCTTTTGCACTACTACACTAGTTTACACCACCTATGTGCAGGTTCAAACATTGCCTTGTCTGAAAGTGGGTTTCTTTCAAAGTTAGAGTTTACACATTACTCAGAATTTAACTGTGAATATGATGCACAAAATGAGTGCATCATATTCATCATGTCAGTAACAACTTCAGTGTCGTACTTAAACTCAAGTTAGGAGTAAAATCCTCCAAAAGAGTTTTGAAAGATGTGGCAACAGGAGGGAAAAGTGAAGAGAGCAGAGGGTCTTACTGATAGTTTGATACCAAAAGCACATCACCTGGTATTAATTACAAACATTCCAAATACTACAATGTAGTTAAAGGATAAGTTCGGTTTCTACAGCTTTCACATTGTTTATAGAATGAAGTAGAAAAATATACTCACCCAGAAGGCTTTCCTGATCCAAACAGTGCTTCGGGAGATATTTAGATCCAAAATTGAGCGGCGGACATCCGTATAATGGTAGCACATAGGGCATGTATAGCGCTGCTCCTGAAACTGCATTAATCGTCCAAAAACTCATTAGTTTCACCAATATTTCATCCTGGTCCGCTCGGGCTACTCCTCCAAGACAGTCTGTGTTGCTCCAGACATGTTTTGTGACTGTGCTGACCTCTGAAATGAAGAAGAAGAAGGTTTGCCTCGGCGCATGCAAAGTACTCTCTGGAGAGCTGTTCTTCTCTTTGCCTCCGCGTCCTCCTTTCGATGAGATCCTCATCTGTAAGCTCTGGCTCGAAACTGTAAGGACACCCATCATATTCAAAGTTCTCCTCCACAACATCTTCATCCGATAGATATACGTCCATTTTGCACAAAACTGGAAGAAGAAAGTCGTTGTGTAGCCGGCGGTCTTCCCCTGAAACAATGAGCCGTACTGCGCATGCGCGGGGCAAAGCCTTCTTCTTCTTCAGTTCAGAGGTCAGCACAGTCACAAAGACATGTCTGGAGTGACGCAGACTGTAATGGAGGAGTAGCGCCAGTGGACCATGATGACATATTTTTGAAACTAATGAGTTTTTGGACGATTAATGCAGTTTTAGAAGCGGCGCTAGGCATGCCCCGTGTGCTACCATTATACGGATATCCGCCGCTCGATTTTGGATCTAAATATCTCCCGAAGCACTGTTTGGATCAGGAAAGCCTTCTGGGTGAGTATATTGTTCTACTTCATTCTATAAACAATGTGAAAGCTGTAGAAACCGAACTTATCCTTTAAATTCATTCATGTTTTAGTTGAGGATTTAATCACTTAGAGTCATGGACTAATATAACACATTTTCTAAAATTTCATATCAGCGTATGAACCAGGTGACCCTGATTTAAAGTATCCCATGAAAGTCCTTTATTTTTTGAGTGTGCTCTTGAGCCATGGGGCACTGAGAGCACATATCTGAGCCAGCCAAGTGTAGGCCTGAGAAGAACTTTCCTGATGTTACTGCGAGGATGACTGATATCAAGGTTGTGGCTATTATCACCCTATCGAATGCTGTGTTGCATTTATAGACGTTATTGCTGTTTGTGAATGAATGAGCACAGGAGTTATTTCCAGCTATTAGGCTGAGATTGGACTGCACAATATTTTTACCTGTTACAGTCGTTAGTGTATCAGATTAGGCGATCATAGGGACATAAAATGATGCCGTGACTTGACCGACAGGGATGATAAACTACTTTGTGATATCTGACCATGCCATTTCTCTTTTTAACCTATTGTTGTTGTCTCTCTACTAGAATTTTTTGCTCTTTTCTCATCTCAGAGCAACAATTTCATCCTTCTTTCGCCTTGATGCTTTGTCTGTTAACACCCGAGACTGCCACATATGCAGGGTGCTCTGTTCTCTTGTTGTCTTTGACATGATGAAACAAATCATAAACATCAGGATAAAAATCAAACATGCTAGACCAGGTGTTAAGTTCGATGCCAAAAGGGACAGCTTCATATATCCTCACGATACATTTCACATGTCAGCCTGGACAACAGCTCGAGGAGAGTGTTTGGGGGAAGACAGAGCTTTTCAAAACCATATCAAGAAGGTGATAGATGATTGTTCCGTCAGTCTTATTTACTATGGGTGAATTAGATGATGTCAAAGGTTTCTTTATTTATACCTTGCGCTAACCTTGATGTAGTAGGCAGTTGTTCTTGCTGAGAAGTACAGTCAACCAATCAGTCAAGCAGTCAATCAAACTTAATTAAGCACATCTCACACAGATTCAGTCACAGTTAAATGTGCTTTGAAGAGGAGAAGATAGAGCGACTGACAAAACGATCAAAATAAATGTGAAATGTCAAGAAAGGCTTGGAAACTAAAGCACACCTATATGGCCTAAGTAAAACAACAGTGAAATTGAAATGATTGATAAAAATGTTAGGAAACAGAAAAAAAGGCAAAACAATAAAACCAAGAATTTATCGACAAGACAAAGAAGACAATAAAAAGTTTAAATAAATGAAATAAAAAAAATGTGTCAGAACATTTTGAAAAAGAAATACAAACTGGTAATACATTATGCAAGCCGGTTTGAAAATCAAACTCTTGCTGAAACCTGTCAGCACAGATGCAAAAATATCTTTTCAATAAAACATGCTTTTAGTGCTCCTTTGTCCTTGATTTAATGAAGAAATGTTGACAAGTTCTAATAAAAAGTCACTATTGCATCATTTATGCTAATCTCTTCACGAGGAGACTTGAAGCTGCCTCTTCATGTCATCAAGCTTGGAACTCCCCCTATTTCCTCTTAGATGATACTGTGCTTAGTGTCCCTGTAGACTGAGCTTAATTCTGCAGGCAATGAATCAGGCAGATCCAGCTGCACTGCAACTTTACTATAAGTTAGGGGACATCACTCATGGGGTTCCAGCTGTTTACTTCAACACTCTCCATGAGATGAAACGACTGACTTGGAGGGACAATAAGTCCCTAAATCCTACAGCTGCTGGCGTGGGCCATAATAGTGATCAAATCTTGTAGTCTGACCAGTTAAAAAAGAGAACAGCACTGCAAACACTGCACTGAAAAACTTTTTCCTGACTGCCCCCTGAAGTGACGATGTAATATAACATTTTTCAATAATATTTTGGATAGTTAAGATCACTGGTCTCCAGTTGTGAGGCAGGACATGCTGGTGTGCCTTGGAAATCAATTCAACCATTAAAGGATAAGTTCGGTTTCTACAGCTTTCACATTGTTTATAGAATGAAGTAGAACAATATACTCACCCAGAAGGCTTTCCTGATCCAAACAGTGCTCCGGGAAGTGTTTAGATCCAAAATCGAGCCGCGGACATCCATATAATTATAGCACATAGGGCTTGTATAGCGCCGCTTCTAAAATTGCATTAATCATCCAAAAACTCATTAGTTTCACCAATATTTCATCATGGTCCGCTCGCGCTACTCCTCCAAAACAGTCCGGGGACGCTCCACCCATGTTTTTGTGACTGTGCTGACCTCTGAACTGGAAACTTTATTTACGGCTGCCACTCATGCGCAGTACGGCTTCCTCCTTTCGATGAGATCCTCATCTGTAAACTCTGGCTCGAAACTGTAAGGACACCGATCATATTCAAAGTTCTCGTCCACAACATCATCATCCGATAGATATTCGTCCATTTTGCACAAAACTGGAAGAAGAAAGTTGTTGAGTAGCCGGCGGTCTTCCCCTGAAACAATGAGCCGTACTGCGCATGCGCAGCAGCCGTAAAGAAAGTTTTCAGTTCAGAGGTCAGCACAGTCACGAAAACATGGGTGGAGCGACCCCGGACTGTCTTGGAGGAGTATCCCGAGTGGACCATGATGAAATATTGGTGAAACTAATGAGTTTTTGGACGATTAATGCAGTTTTAGGAGAGCGCTATGCATGCCCTATGTGAATTTTAAAGTTACAGTAAATATAAATGTTTGATAACTTTGTAGATAAATATTGTTCTACTTCATTCTATAAACAATGTGAAAGCTGTAGAAACCGAACTTATCCTTTAAGCAACAGTACAATTCACAAACAAATAAATGAATTTTAAAGTTACAGTAAATATAAATGTTTGATAACTTTGTAGATAAATATTTCATTACAAATGCAGTTTTATGTCATATCTTATCATGCACTAGTAAAAATAAATGTGTGACAAAGGCTGTTATAAGATGTTAATAGTATAGCTATGAATGCCTTGAGATTTTAGCTTGAGATTAGGTGTGCCTTGGCCTTGGGTGAAGACAGTCTGAAAATCACTTGATTAGATTTGTAGTCAGCAGAACTATTGCCTCAAAGCACTGAGGCTTCAAATTTGGTTCAAATTTTGCCTTTTTTGTGGAGTCTGTATGATCCACCCAGTTAGGATATTTAATTTAGCTTAACTTTGCTTTGTTGTCTGTCTCTACATGTCAGCACTGTGAATGGCTGGTGCACAGTATCAGAGTGTAAACTCTGGCTCTCCTGTAAGTGAAACGTGGTGATGTTAATGGGTGGATGCAGATGCTGGACTCTATAGGTGGTTCATCCAAACTCTGATGGAAGTCATGTCAAGAACTTCAGTATTGACTCATAAATGTACAGCCCTCACCACAATCTTGATAAGGTCAGAGTTAGACAAAAGTCTCATGTAGGGATGCAAATTTGGGGAAAATTTCCACTAACTAACCAGAAAACTCCCCAGAAACTTTCCATGGGAGGTTAAGCTTCAGAATTTAGGGAAGATTCCAAATTGGAAACTTTCTATGTGAATTAAGCAAATTATTGAAATTTATGGTAATCAACTGTAAATTGGGAGTAATTTAAACAAGCTCTATTACATCTTAACAGAAATAAAACATTTTGTTTGCCATAGGCAGACATCCATGCAAAACAATATAATTAAAAAAAACATTACATTTCAATAAATATATTTATCAATAGAATTTTGCTGAATTTTAATTGTTTTATTGAACAGTTAATTTCTACTTCAATTTATGTAGTCTATGAAACATATGTGTGGTTTCAAAAGTCGAAGGTTCTAAAATCAGCCCTGCATGTGATGGAGGTACGCACAGTGTATACAGGCCTCAACTCCTACAGTGATCAGTGTACAATATGCATTGAAGCACAGATATTTTCAAGTGTACTAGCATGAAAACGAAATGATTTAGTCTAGATTGTGCCCAAATATATTTTCCCCCACTACATTTCAAATCCCTGTCAAGGGCCAACCCAAAGATATGTAAGTTTCAGGTTTATTCCCGTTTATTCACATAAATTACCATGAAACATTTCCACCTTTGCAACCCATGGAAAAGATAAACACATAAAGTAGGAGTTGGAGCTTTGTGGCAGTGATGTGAAAGTCAGTTGGTTCATTAGTAGTTGCTAAATGTCCAAACATGAACTTCTTATTTTATTCAGTTACACTGAATCTCAGAAACTTTGGAAGTGGAGCTTTTGTGATGGTAACTTTAAGATAATCTTGATGAACATAATGTGCCTTCAAATTTGTCTTGGAAGTTATCTGTGAAAAAAAAGAACTTTATGAAAAAGGAACCTGTACGACAGTACTGTGTGTCTGCAATATTTGTCAAACCCTGCATGTGTACCTTTATATAATAATGGTAAAACAATCCTTTGCTTGGCTTTACCTGTCTGCGGATGGCCTACTGACTTGAGTAACCGTGTGTGCTGTTAGTGCTGCCCCACTGCTTGTTACCCAGAATAGGAAAAGCCTCTTAGTGTCTGTTAGTGGAACAAATACCTGCTCTCCTTCCAGGAGGGAAGTAGAGCAATGAAGAAGCTGAGCTGTCTGAAAAGGTAGAACAGGATGTAGACCTGTGAGAGGTTCGGAAGGGCTTCATATTCATGCCTTTTGTCTCAGGCTTTAATTAAAAAAAAAAAAAAAGTATTATCTGAACTTTCTTGCTGTGGAGAAATGACTGAAATTACAGCTCTATTGTGGTGGTGGTTTAATAACAGCCTCAGTGCAATATGTGAGAAATTATAACATAACAGGAATTGTTGGCAAATGTTTCTTTTATAATCCCCCCCACACACACAGCCCCCTCCTTATGGCGACGGTAATCATGTTGCATCATACTGCTGTGCAATGCAGCAGAGCAGAGAGACGTTGTCTATGAAGCATAGGTGAAATGTATCTGTTACAGAGCCACACAGGCCACGTTTTAACTTGTAAAGATAATTTTAATGCGTCTTTTGTGTCTCGATCTGATGACTGTCAGTGAGCCTGCGCTCACGCAGCACAGCGGCAGTGTGTTGGCTGTCTGTGAGGAGTTTGCATTTGTCTCCCTCTCTCTAAATCCTGGATTGACGCATGCTATCTTAATCTCCTTACTCAGAGACAATCATGACCCAGAGAGAGAAACCCAGGAGCTCAAATACACAGAGGTTCTGTCTGTAATGATTTATTTTTCCAATTTAGTCTTTGGTGCTGTGATTCCCTACACAGAAAATCATTTTCCTCCTTCATAAACTCCTGCAGATTTTCTCTGCAGGTCCTTTTTAATCCTTTGAAAAGTCAGCCTGGGTAGCCCGAGGCCTGATTCGACATGTATATTAACAAAAAAGAGCAACTGTGAAAGAATATCCCAAGAATCTAACTTTTTCAGGTTTCAATTTTAAAAGCATTGCAAAGTGAGGAATGTTTTGTGTGTGTCAAACAATCAGAGCTACAAACGTTAGTGTACCAATCTAGCCACCTCACAGAGTGGTGAGCTTGATACTCCAGCTACAATGGCTACTTTTGTTTGGATTTAGGTGACATTAAAAGTCTCCATTGTGTGCTTGTTATTATTATATCATACTGTTATATTATTAGAAGGTACAAGGTCAAGGTCACTGTGACCTTGAACCTTTGAGCACAGCAAGCATATTTCAAGAATATGTTAAGGGATTTCTGTCTGAATTGGCACTGTTTTCTGTTTTTGTTAAGCACGAATCATGCTTTTCAATTCTGAAGACTAACCAAAACATCAACACACTAATAAGAAATCACCAACAATTATTAGCAAGGTTGAGTAAAAGAGAGTCACAAAGCAAATTTGTTCAAGGAATATCCTGAGAAATGTTAGGTTGGTACCAAAATAAGCGAGGGTTAGATACTTAGAGACTCATTCTACAGTTGTCCAAAGGTTTTGAGGGGCCCAAGATAGTTTTGTGGCTCCAAATAATAGCATGGCAAACTTAAGTTTGGAAAAGGTTGACCTACATCATTAAAGAAATAAGTTTAATTCCAAATACACTACCCTACCACAAAACCATCCCCTTCTGCCGCCCATTTCTGTTTATTTAAGACTAATTTTGGAGTTATGCCTGCATTGAATGAAAAGCAGTGTGGATGGAGTCAAAAATCCAACCTGGAGTGAGGGAAAGGGCTTACAGGAAAGGAGCCATGTGCCAAATTTAAACTTAGCCAAAGATAATAGCCTCGGTATGTGAGATGCTGTTGGACAGCCTCAGAGAGAACGGTTTGATTTATGAGTTTAAGGGGTATTTCGAGTTGATTTCCTGAGGTTGTGTGAGGTACATCGCATGAGCCTGAACGTGTGCCACAGTGTCACAGCTCACTTCTTTCTCTTTCAGAGAAACTTGGGACAGATGCAAATACTGTACAGAGTCAGATTCTTTGCTTGATTAAAGTGGGAAAAAAGCAAGCCACAAAAATATTGTGGGATCATTACATGCTAAAATAACAGTTTGATAGTATCCACTTAAATTTTCCACCATGCTACCACTTTGATTATGCTCTACTTTAAGACACGCCACAGCCTACATGTCCTTCCACCATCAGTGTAAGGATCAAACTATGGTCTTACAGGATTTCTTTTTTCAAATACACAAAGATAATACTTTATTACATATAATGATTAGCCAAATGTAAAATTGTTTCAAGATTTTTGATGACCCAACATATTAATTTTTACAAAGTTTGTTTTTGTAGCTCATTTTACCCTCACAGCAAATAAGCATACTGTGTGCCATCATGAGGTACACTTATCATTGAAACCTAGCTTTCTTTCTTTACAAAATTAACATTCGGTATAAGCCAAATACATACTTGAAGATCAACTTTCATTTGGATCCTGTTTTTTTCTTGGAGTTTGTAAACAATCAATCTGGTCTGTACAATTGTAAATGCCTTTTAAAGCAACAAGGCTCTGTGTGATGACCGCTGCTTTCTGCAAATAAACATATCAAAACCGATAGTATCCTCCAATCCTGAGCATCCTGAAGCATCCTGAGGTGATTTGTCTTAGTCACATTCTTATTTCATCCAGTTTGACGACATTAGCTCGCTAGTTATTCATCTGAATCAACAGGTGTTTCACCTCCAGTTCTCATAACTGATTCCACCATTTTCATTCAGTTCGATTTGTTGACTCTCCATCTATACAAGATTTTCCTGGTCATATTTATGGCAAAAAATGATAAATTATGCCCTTTGGTAGCAGTTGTTTTGTCTTATGAAGCAAACTCGGCACTGCTGACTGGAGAACACATAGGCAGTGTTGTGTCTCAGAATAGTACCTAATTAAAGCAGGGTACCAAAAACTGTTTTTTCTAGTGTGTGATGACTTCACACTGTCTTTGTGGCTTGTTTTCTCTCATAATTCTTTCAATTTAGTGGAGAATCTGGAACCATGTACAGCAGTGTATAGCTTTAATGTCTGTCCCAAAGTTTTTCTGAACAGAAAGAGTACTGAACTGTGGCACTGTGGCACACATTCAGGCTAATGCTTTGAACCTTACACAACCCCACCTTAAGCAACCCTAACTGTCTCTTTAAGTTAATTCCGCCCATCAAGAATTTCCTCAGTGTGTAACCACAACTATATGAACTAAAAATATCAGTAATAATAATCAATGTTGATTAATGTACTTAACAGACATTTATTACTTTTGAAGAGGATAGATTCACTGCCACTCTTGATCTATAATTGGATATCTAAAGAGCCACAGCGCAGCCTTTAACTCCACAGACAGAGAATGGTGCCAAAGTACAGGTGCCGGTGCCAGCCCGGCCATATCTGCTGTGTGGTAGCATCAGGCAGAGGGCATGGAGCCAGTCTCCTCCAGACAGATGATGCTGAGCAGCTGATTAGACAGAGCTGGGAGAAAACTGGATTTGAACTCACACTGCATGCAAATGACCGGCCTGTAATGGAGAAGAGGAAGAGCAGCGAAAATCATCAGAGTATCGAGGAAAACACATCAGCGTAAATGAGGGGCGGCAAAATTGCAAGCTAGGAAGTCATGAGAGGATTTTCCGTGTTTCTAGACAGAAAAAAAAGAGCCAATTCAGAAAAATGTTCAGGAGTCTGTGAATACCTGGGCTTAGTGCCAGGAGCTCATTGGAGGACTGACAGGAAATTAGTCACAATTAATATGGCGACCCGCTCCATGGACAACAATAAACTGTAGTATAGACTTTGTAAGGAGCAGGCAGTGTTTTTCTCCTTTTGCTGTATGGCTTTATTCACTGGAGCTCAACAGCAAGTTTAATGAATCTCATTTATTTACTTGGGGCAGTTTAACTTGAACAGTGCTTCTTAATTGGTGGTTCAAGACCCTACAGTGGGTCGCATTGCTGCTTACAATGTGTCAGAAATGTGGCCCTAGGAAAAAAAATAGCAAATGTTCTCTGTTGATGTTTGTGAGAGCATGACAGCACTGATTTGCAAAGCAGGTAGAATAGGTGGAAAGTATTATTGTGGGAATTGTGAACCAAGGTAAATGATATCATGGCTTCATAACTTAGTAACAGTTCTTAATTTCCATTTCTGGATAGCACGGGAAAGTGGTATAAACTAAAATGTTTCATGTCTTCTCAAGGATTAATACCCTTTGAAGCAGTCAGTTTTGTCCTTTCTCTTTTTTTTAAGTTGCGTTTTTTCCATTTGAGAGGCAGCATTTTTCAATAAGTCAATTTAAGCGGCTGAAATATTCCGATAATTAGGTGGATTTTTTCACAAGGTAGATAGCTGTCAGTGGTAAAGCTTAGACCCGATGAAGAGGACTAAACTATGATATCTAAAGAAACGAGTAAGTATATGTAAGTTTTGAACTTTTGTCATAATAGGCCCTCTTTTTTGTGTGAAGTGCATTAGCACTCTGTGGTTTGGGGCATGTTGGTTTACAAATAAATATAGAAAACGCATGTCACAGCATGTGAAGGTGATGAATTCTGTGCCCTTATTATACACAGATGTGTTTGGGGTGTATCATCGATCAAACCAGACTGTCATCTCTTTGTACCTCTGAATCCCTGTTCACTGGATGACTGTTGTTTGCTATGTGCACTGTGGTTTTAATTGTATAGTCTGATTTTGGATGGATTTTATTTTTCCTCTCCTATCATTGTGCAACTATATTCAAAGAAATTACACAGAGCACTGTATATGCTGCATGTTAATTCTTGGTTTCAAGGACATATTTTAGATTGAACAACCAGAGCACAAGATATGATCCAAAAGAGGAGTCAGACACTTCAGAACAAACGTAAAATGTAACCCCATTAATTGTTTAAATATCCAGTTAAAACTGTCGGGATCAGGTGGATTTATGTGAAAATACTTGTTTACGGAACATCAAATATCTGTTACCTTTAAGCTGTTGACTTTTTCATTTTTCTGCAGAAATCCTTGGCTCTGTTCACTATTGCATTCATAAAACGCACTGGACAGCCTGTTTTTGGTGTTATCTGTGAGCATGATTCATTAGTATGAATGCACAAATAAGGATTGTAGTTCATCATGTGTGTTTTTCTTGTTTCCGGTAGTATCATGCACCCCTGAGCACACGTGAATACCAACAGAGAATCTCTGCAAAACAGTCACACTGTTTCTCAGCTCTCTGTTATTAAGTGAAACAGATCTTTTCAAGAAATGCTCTGATATTTAATGGTAGACTTGCTCTATTGTGCATACTATGTGAGTGAAACAAGCTCAGTAAAGTGTGTGTTATGATCCCTCAGGTGTGTGACAATCTCTCTATTATGTCCACAAAATAGCAGAAACACTCTACAACACAGGCTTGAGACTTTAGACCAGGGATAGAGAGGTTTAAAGTGCATTCACTGCATCCTCACATTGGGTACATGCCAACTTTGCATGATCCCACTGCATATAAATTACACATGCATCATGCAGAAACTAGGGAGAACATGCTAAAACACTTTTGTGTCTGGCATACAATAGAAGAAGTCTTTGAATTGTTTAAACAAGACCAAGATACTTAGATATAACATTTCAAAAGCATTGCTCTGTGAATATCATATTGGCCATCATTCAGACAGCTTAATTTCAGCTAGAGGTACTTTGTATTGGTATTGGGAGCTGATCACAGTCGGTAAATATTACCAAACAATATACTGCTAAATTATTCAAAACATGACCACAAGTGATCAGTGTTAATGTTATCTTTTTTTATACACCAGTTTGTGCATGGATTTAAAGTGATGGAGTACACTTGTCCTTTTTCCTTGGGTGGCAGCTGCAGCGATTAATCAATACTGCAAGTTATTTGACATTGTTTGAAGTTCAAATTCTCAAAAAACAAAATAATTCTTGAGCATGCCCGTTAGTGGCTGCCATTGTGTCATTTTCCCTAACTATTCAAACTAACAGGAAAACCTGCCAAATCTCTCTCTCTCTGCTCCTCACTTAAAACAAAGAAAGAGCTGCTTTGATTGGATAGGGTTAAGCACATGCTGCACTGTAAAGGAGGAAAGGGTTTGCTCCATTTACCACACAAACTTTTAATCCTGCAGGCTGTTTGTGATTACAAATGAGAAACAGAAAAGAGCAGCAGCCAGCCAAGAGCAAGAACGCTTTAGAGATGGATCAGGGAGAGCAGCAAGAGCATTTGTACTGACTTCATCTCACAGTGTGAACAATCAGGATTAAAAGTGCACCCAAGCAAGCAGAATCACATGTTCAGAGCCCCCCACCCCACCCCCACCACCCGCCTAGCACACACATCGTTCATGGACAGCGCTATGAACCCTGCTCCATCAGTCAATGCCGCTTCCATGTGGAGTCTGATACTTTCTGATCAGCCTGCTCTGTGTGTGAAAGATGCACATCTGCAGGGTAAGATTTATTCTTATTTTGTGCGCTTCAAATTATGTTGGTCTTTTGAGCATGTGTGTAAATCCGTAAAACATATGACTTTGTGTGTGTTCATTCATTTGTACATTTGGCAGGAGACTCAGTTTGATTGACACTTTGTCTTTGGATATTTGACATCTTGGACTTGAGAAGCACAGTGGGATGTTAAACGCTGCCAAGCAGGCTCAATTATACAGACAATCTCTGTATCTGTCAATTCAATAACTCCTCTATGGCTCTACCATTGATTTAAATGTACTTCTGGATTACTGTTGGCTTCTTTAAACAGTGCATCAGTGTGTGGCTGATCATAGCGAATAGTTGCAGACGGACTGTACTGCTGATGGACTGGAGGATGATTTTTTCCTCTCTTCTCTGAAGATTGAAGCCACACCAGGAGAACTACTTTCATCAGTGGGAGTCATATATGCTGAGGTGGCATTTTCTCCCCTCATATGTTGCCATAGTAACGTCTTCCCATTTGTTCTCGGTTGTGCAGAAGGATCTGGTATCTTTAAGTGACCCAAGTGTACAATCTGCTGCTGTGGAAGATTGCTGCTGGTGCTGAGCTCAGGATATTGTTGTTACATGGTGAGGAGAGTTGTGTAGTTCAATCATAAAGCAGAGTTAAGAGCTCCATTCATTTATGTACTGGGGTGTTTGATTGATGGATGGATTTATGTTTTTTACCCTTAGTTATCTTTGTGTTATGATAGTAGGAGACTAGAATTATAATGGTCACTGAAACTAGAATGACTGCCCAGAAACATCTTAAGGCACATACAGAGCAATATCAGATGACTCAAGTGCTTTGCTAATATGTGCAAATGAAACAGTGTTTAAAAAAAAGTCAGAACCAGACAAATATCAATGAAAGAACAAATTTAGTTTTCAAGGGGAAAATAGAAGTTCAGTCAGTAAAAAGCTGTTTTGTCCCAGTTTGCCTTTATTGCCTGAGGCAGACTGTAAATGCTTGGGTCCTTTGGAGGATTCTGTCATTTTGGAAGAGTTTCTTTTCCTTTTCTTGGAGTTACACAAAAGTCTAGCCTAAAAATAAGTTTTTACAGTATGCGCTTCCTTTAAAACCATCTTAGCAGAACCCAAACGATAGCTGGCAGGAAATTTGTTGGTCTAAAAGGTGAACTAAAGGCCCAGATTTTTTAGTGACACAGCCATATGCAAATTATATCACATGGGTGTTCAATTACTAACATTACTCTACAGATAAACACAGGAACCTACTCTCTATTTGCCTTTTTCTTAAGTGTCTTTTTTTACAGTTGTATGAGTTTTTGAAATGCTTGAACACTTCACTGTAATATACATTTTGATCTAGTTGCTTTAAGTTGATTTGTCTCACAGAAACTCTTGCCAAATGAACAATTCTGTCCTCTCCTCTTAAATCCTGTCTCTGTAGAGCTGAATCATATTCAAAACCAATCTAAAGAGGGCACAAATCAGTCTCTTGAGTGCCTCTGCCTGGTGATTTATCTAGTCCTCTTGCTCACTTTGGAAGGATTCAAATCCAAATCTGTGCAAGGTACACAATGCACGAAGATTTATACTCTGTTATCTGCTTTTTTTAAGCAGTGTGGCATTTGCTCAACAGGGGAACGACTTTATGGACGATGACTAACTGGTTTTGGTTGCAGATACCTGCCAAGCATACCTGCTTTGATTGAGGGCTTAGCTCAGCAGCTTTCCTGATTATGCCAACAAAATAGTGTATCTTAATACATAGCCTTTTGTTTCAAAGCATGTTTACGAGAATGATGAAGCACATATGTACAGTAAAATAAGATGATTACACACATGAAAGGTCTGTATCCAAAGGAAAAGCTTGAGCAGCTAGTGTTCCTTATTTTTTTCATATCATTTTTGCCCTCTGCTTTGTCCTTGGTGTCAGTATTTTAAGACATGTTCATGTAATAATAACATTCAGGCTGAAAGTCCCTAGTTGACATGATACTTAATTAAACTGCTACTATTAGCCCATAAAATTGCAATAAAATTGGCATTCACTGCAGACAGTTTCAGCCAGATCCACAAAAAATGGATTGCTCCTGCTTATAGCGCTATCATTTTCGCAGAAATAGCTCACGCAATCTGCCCTGTTGTAGCGCCTTATCCTCAAAAGAATTTGCTCTTATGGTGTGCAGGCGCAAACACACCCACACAGTTTGGCAACTGAGCACACTTTGCACCTCTGACTGCAATAATTCCTGTTGCATATAGTTGGCTTTGTCCCTGCAAACTTCGAGATTGACGTCTCTTTTACACTGAGCAGTAAAAACAAACAACGGCACAAGAACAATAAGCAGTAACAGCGAGGCACAAGACGCAAACTTGCAGCTATAGAGTAGTTCACATCAGCTGAAGTGCTCTTGCAGGTCAAACAAAAAAAAATTGGGCTTGAGGGCACACATGCAGGTGAGTCATGCAGGGATGATGAGGCCAATATTAGGATTACTGCTGCTCTTGAGGCCAGAAATGCTTCTGTTGTAAGGGGGAAATCAGCCTGAGCCGCTTGCTACATGATGGCAATTAAGAGGCAAGAAAGAAAAAAAAGGTAATTTATAACGACTTTATTTGGCATTCACGTTTTGTCATTTTCTAATGGTTAAGGCTTTATATGTTGATTTAATTATTATTTATTATATTGTCTTGATGATCTTAAATAATAATATTAATATATGATAAATAAATAATATATGTAAACAAGTCGATGCGGAGCTGTCCATGGTCCTGAATCTTTCATACTGATCTATTTTTCATAGAGCAGAGCTGTCCGTGGTCCTGTCTTTAGGTCAACATAAGGCCCACTCTGACCTACCACTGATGACGCTGAATTACTGTTGTCAGGATGAGAAGTTGACTTGTATACATTTCTCGGGTTTGTTTGGGTATCACTGATTTATCCCCTTATTTAGTGAAGCACTTGGCATTTAGCGGACGACCCTTACCTCCTGAGACACAGACACCAAGTGTATAAATGTCAAATTATTAATTGTGCCCCTTAGGAAAAAAATTTCAAATTATTTGTTATAACCACAAAGTGATTGAAAGTGGTCAAAGGGCCATGTGTCCATATGTGTCATTTTTTGTTGTTTTTCTGTTGTTTATCCTGTTTGTATTTTTTAATTTCTTTTAGCCTTTGTTATTAAAACAGCCAAAACAAATGCAGAAAATACAACTCAAGTGACCAAAAAGTGATCAAGGGGTCATCGGGTTTTTTAACAGACTGTATTTAGAGAAATTATTCATGTTTACTTAAAAAAGGTGAAATATTCGCAGAGACAAACACAGTAGGCTATATTACAGTCATCCTTGATGTCATCTAGTAGCACTATGATCATGTGATCAGGCTACTGCTATCTGCAAATTATTTCATTGTCACTTAAATCAAAAAGTGATACTCTCCTCCGATAAACCCTTTCTTGTGCGCGCCTGCCATCTCGCGTGCCACGGTGCCTTTGCCTGGCTACAGTAGCTGCTGCCATGATTACCGGAGAGTCCTGGCATGACATTTCTTATGTAGCCTCTGCTCCACAGTTACCACCAACTCAGTGCCATTTCCAAACATTTTGATAGAGGGGGAGAGGGAGAAAGAGAAATTGTACGGATTTAATACACGGGTCTCACAGGCAGTAATTTGCGCAGCTAAATTGCGTGTAGCAATTAGCGCTGGTCTGTGAGGATTAGGTGGTATTTGCAATGAGGCTCATTTGCATAGGAAGGAGGCAGTTTTGTGAATTTATGAATATTCCCTAATTTACATGCATGCAAATTGGACCGGCGCAGCCAGGGGCGGCAGTGCGGTTTGCGTGCATTTCACCCTTTGTGTATGCTTTGAGGATCGCGCGCTATTTTTTTCTGTCATTTGCACAGGTTTAGTGGTCGCAAAATCAGTGCAATCCTTTTGAGGATCTGGCCCTTTGTGTTTCATATCATCAGTCATTGCTGATATATAATGTTTCTAGTGATTATTGTTGGGTGTTGTTGACCCTCTGAACTGAATCCTCCCACATCAGGAGGTAGAGCACCCATGTGTGCCTCAACTGTTAAACACATTAAGTAGAATTAAATAAGTTTATAACTATGTCCAAAGCACAAGTGGAAGAGTGCATGAGCACAAGGTGTAGCAGTGGGTTTATCTCAGGTTGTACTTAAGTCTCAGGTTGTACTATGGTGACAGAGAGAGCACCTGAGTTTAAAGTCTGCACAGTCAAGCACACATTCAAGTGCAAACATTATTTTATTAGACCTGCCCTCTTGGCTTGTTGCTGATTTTCGATGAAGGCTCAAAATCCAAATGAGTCTTCTGAATTAAGTCTCCTCAGCAGCTTGTAAGCATAAATTTAAACTTTCAATCATCATATCATCAATGTTGATAAAAGTTGTACCTCAGCATTTTGAAGACACACACTAAAGTTGTGTTTGTCCTCTGGGGAGTTGCAGTGCTCGGGGCCAGCCAGCTGGCTCCTGGTGACTCGATGGCTCTGATTGTCTCAGTTCAGGGATAAAGTCCATCTCCCCAATCAGACTCTTCTCTCCTAATGCACTCCCCTGGCACGTGCAGAAAAAGCTGCGTAAACTCTTTTGAGCGGGAAAGGAGTCACCTTCTGGTGGCGCGCCACAGAACACGGCTTTACTTGTTTCCCCCCCACCCTCCTATCATCCTTGTCCTCCACCTTCCTATGCCCACCTTTTAAGCCACGTAATCATGGTAATGGGCTAAGATGGCTCTGCAACAGGGGGGGACAGGGAGGAGCGGAAGAGTGGAGGATGAGGAAGAGGGGGAGAGAGACCAAAGAAAAACACAATATGAGAAAAAAAATGCCACGCAAATCTGGAGAATACAGGAGGAAATGTATTCTTTACTATACTGGGATTTTGACTGAGACATTTTTGGCACTCAAGTCCTTGTCAGAAATTCATCAGCAGTGTTACAAATAGTCCATAATACTGTGTTTCACCTCAACCAGCTGCAATTTCATGTCCAGACCTTCAGTGTTACTCAGCTTCCAGAAAATTGTGACATAAAGTCCCAGTGTCCACTGATTACCTGTTTTACTGAAAAAATAAGAAATATTTCTCCACTTGTGAGATTTTTATTAACAGGAGAAATAAATGTAATAAGCTGAGTTTTCATCACAACATATTTTGCAAGAGATTTAAAGTGTAGTGAATTATTATCACTAAGGCTGCATTCTTGTAGTATTCTTTGAAATATTCAGAGTGAATGCTTCATACTGTTAAGTGATATTTTCATACCAAATATAATTTTGCTCTATTATTGACATTCCACCACTTCTTGACATGTCTGGGCTGTAACGGCCTATTAAGTCTAAATATGATTTCATTAATAATACTTGTGTTCCTTTTTGGTTCCTTGCCCATTATCGAGGATGGATTTCTTTTCTTTCGCCTCCTAGCAGGGGGCTGCATGGAGGTGCAATGAAAAGTGCTGTCGTTTAAATCTCAGTCAGGGCCTTTCTATACTGAGTTAGCATTTTTCCCTGTGCATGCATGGGTTTTCCTGGTTGCTGATTTCCTCCCACAAAAGAATCTTTATAACTCAACTGATGACATTAAGTTGCAGGCTGTGCTCTGCGTCTCTCCCTCATGCCAGCCAATAAGCTTGAGCAAAAGGAAAAAGCAGCAGTGCACAGAGAGCAAGGGTGTAAAAGTGAAAAGAAAATTATAGAAAAAAAAATTAAATCTAGATTATTTCATGCAGGAATGTGTAGCCTGTTTTTGCTTTATCCAGGAAATATGTAGTTTCTGACATATAATTAAGCTTTTGTTATTACAGACAACTGATAGTGTAAAGAATCTATTAATGCGGAAAAAACAAGTAGATAACTAATGTTGGACAGTAGATGTCTGTAATAAAGTGAACCTGCAGCTTTGAGCTGCACATTATTTAATATTTCAGTGTGGGTGTTTTGTTCTATTGGCTGGGTGACATTGGCTTGCAGGAGAGGCGGGTGCTGTGCGAACAGATGTCTACACCAGCCATGGGTAAACACAAGCTCATGCCTGGGCATAATTCTGCCCAGGGGAGATTTATTTCCTCCTCTCCATCCTCTCTTATTCCCCTCTCATCATGTAGAAGTCTCTGACATTTTCTCTGCCTCATCCTCTTGCCTCTGTAGTTTACACTCTGTTAATTACCAACACATCCCCACCTACATGCATTATGTCCTCCTTCTTTCTTACTCAGTTGTCTACAAGGGTTTTTTTTTCTTTTTGAAGAATGATTTATAATTGATACAAAGAACACCTCTTTTTTTCCTTATTAATCATCGGGGATCTGAGCTAGTGTTTATTTTTGTGTTCATTCTTATATTTTTTATCTATTTTTGTAATACTATATGTGGAATAGTCATTTAATTTTACCAAACTGTAATGCTTACAAAACTGTGCACTGTATGAATATGCAAAACACACACTGCTCAGCATTTTCTTTCAGGATCTCTTCCCAAGCTGAAAAACTGAAACAGCGCAGTTGGCTACTCTCAAAGCTGTGGCCAGAGCAAAAACAAAATATCTTTGAAAAACACTGATTTAATTGACAAGTTAGCAAGTTGTGATCTATTATGTTAACCCCAATTTCAATGAAATCACAATATGATCCACTGCAATTTTAAAATAATGCAGCTCTTCGCCCATCTTAAATGTGTGTCAGAATACAATTTTTGTAGGTACCATGTTGGTCATATATATATTATTTTTTATTTTTTATAACTAACAAATGAACAGGCATCTTGGTCCCAAAACAAATAACCTCATTGTGATTAACTGACCCTGAGAAGCTGTAGAAAGTCTTCACAACATAAATTTACATCATATAACTCCACCAACTATCAGCCATTCTTCAATTTCTATTTGTTTAAATGCTCCTACAAAAAGAGCTAGTTAATGTTTTGGGCCCAGAAATAAACATTATTCATTTAAAGACAGTGGCAGAAGAGGTCAGCCATTTCTCTCCAGCCTCAGTAGCCTTACCTGTAAATATGTTTCTTACTTTGTGTTCAAAAGTCCAAACATTTACAGGAGCATTCATTTAGATGCAAGAATTGTCTTCTTTCTTGTTGTGAGTTATGGTTGCCAAAAATTGAGACTATCCGGATTTGGGACTGTTCATTCAACAAAGAAGCATTTGAGGATATCACTTATGGCTCCGAAGAAGGGCTGAACGATTTCAGGAAATAATCTAATTGCGATATTTTTCCCTGATATTGCAATTGCGATTTACTCTGCGATTGTTTTAATGTTCCTCAACTTATGTATTCTTGAACAAACATAAACAGTAGATCTTTTTATAGTAAAACCAATATTAATCTAAGGATAAAAGATTTGAGAAAAAGTGGAGAAGTGAAGAACAAAAGCAAAACAGGTATGAAATTGTAAAAACTGGGTAAAAATGGTATGAAAGCGGAAAAAGGTTAATAAATAGGTGCAAAATAGGTGTGAAATTGCAAAAAATAAAAAGGCAAAAAAATTCAAAAGTGACTAAGGAAAATTAATTATATCAGCAAAATTGGAATTAAATTACAAAAAACATGTAAAAATTCCAAACATGGTCTGACAGTGGCCAAAAGAAAAATATGAATGGGAGCAAGATAGGCATAAAGTTGTAAAAACTGGGTTAAAAAGGTTAAAATAGGCATGACATTGCAAGAAACTACATCACAATGCCAATTTGTTCACACATTTTGGTTTAAAACTATTGCACTGTCTGCGATTTGAAAATTGCAACAAGCCATATTGCGATTTAATCTAATTTGCAATTAATTGTTCAGCCCTACTCCGAAGTTCTGATTTGCATTTTTAACAAACTTTTACTACTTAACAATATAACACACAGAGCACATCTCATAACTCACCAGGCTGTGAGTCTCATCTGCATGTTGTTTAAATGCATCAGAGAGCGCAGACTGCCAACAGTATGCCGAATGATTTCTGACTGTAGGATGCAAATGTGTATCTTTGAATTCCAGATTGACGCAGAGGGCTGTGCCTCCTCCTGGCTCTTACAGGGAGGGCATTAATTAGCATGTCTTTGAGGGGACAGTCTAATCTCTGGGACACACAGCACATAAACCTGAGCGTCCTAGTGGGGGGGATCTACTACATTTCTTCTTGACAATTAAAAGCAGGAGGCTTTTGGGAAAGAAAAGAGTGTCTAAAAGCAAGTCTTGGTTCTTTCTTGGTTGAAATAATCTAAAAGAGTGATTTAGACTGTCTTGTCTCTACCATCTGTCAAGCCCCACCGTCTTTGGTACCTGTTACAAGGTTAAGATGGGTACACAGTAACACATAAACTGGACAGTTCTAGGACCCTTATGATTCACATCAGACTAAATATATCATGTTTTCTTTTTCAGATAAATTTTCCTGAAAATTTCTGTGGTTTGAGGTGCCCTGATTTGACTTCATCAATATTAAACCTGTTGAAACTTTGTTTTCAGAAACGCTGTTCTGTGGAGAAAACACTACAGACAGCTGAGCCAAGAGCATGTTAAAAAAAATCTACATGGACATAAGAAGATTTTGGCTGAACCAGTAACCATGTAAACTGGTGACTGTCTGTGTGTGTCTGTGTGTGCACTTGTTCAGGTTCTCACAAGTATGTGTTTTACAAAGACAAAGAGGCAACTGATAATACTGTTTTAAATGTAAAACTTTTGTGTTGTGCTCTTGAAAACATTTTACATATACAGAGAGGGAATCATAAAGAGGTCCCATTTTGCCTGAAGTCAAGTTTATGTATTGATTAATGATATTTATTTAATTTTGGTGTTTACAATCTCTTATCATCAAAAATCATAGTGTTCATATACAGACTCATTGTGCTGTGTAACAACTGGGGGTTGTTAATTTAGATTTGTTGAGCTTAAATGTACATTTTTTAAAGAATAACTTATGTTATGAAGTTCTTTAAGTTTAAAAAAATAATGATTCACTGTGTTCTTGAAACTTAGGGATAGTTTAAAATTTTAATTTCTTTCAAAGAAATGCAAAGAAAAATCATGTTGAGTTCAGACAACTCTGTTCATGTTTAATTTTTAGTTAAGAAAATTTAAAATTAATTTCCATTTATTTAATTTTCAATCTGACTTAAATACTTATTTTTACTAAATTCAAATACCATGGTTAAAAAGTAGGTGTAAAGGTAAGGTAATTTGATTAAATAAATCAAGTTTGTCCCAAGAAGCTTAAAGTAAATGTGTGAAATCAAGAAAGACAAAATATGATTAATAGGAAATAAATTATTTTGTACTTTGGGTTTCAAAAAATGCAATTCATACAAACAATAAAAACAAAACCAGAAATGAGCCCTTTAAGAATATTATTAATATACTCTCTCTAAGCTATATTTCTTTCCTACCTGGGCCCGATCCACTCTGATCATCTCTGTATTCATTCTAATGTCCACACTGTGCACTGGACTTTCTGGCAAAAGCCTTTGGGCTGAAACTGATGAGTAAACATTGGCACTATTTCTTTTCACACGGCTTGCATATTTAGGCTCTCGTATAAATGGAAGTTGCAAGTGCAGAGATAATGGTGCGCTCCAGTTGTAGTCGGAAGTCAGAATTTCTGTGTTCCGAGTAGAAAACTGCAACTGGAACGCCCCCCCAGGTCGGAATTTCATACTGGAAACTCAGGGGAACCTAGCCACCCCCGAGCTGACAATCAAAGATGGATGCCCCCAGTGTAAACAGTTATTAAGCTCCTGTAATGATCAATTTATTAGCACTTCTGACTGGTGTGTGTGTGTCGCTCTAAATCAGCTGTATACACAGTATCATTCGATTTATATTTACAAAAATGCTGCCATAGTGATATTTACATACTTCATGTGGTATTTGTGAACAACAATGCAGGGTGACATTTGTCATGGAAAAAATGGCCCTTGCACAAATAGCCCTGAAGTAGAGGATTGTTGTTGGCCTCTCACAAATAATACAATTAAATGTCCCTATTTTTTTTGTCCTTCTTTTTGGTAAACTTGCCAATCAGCTGCATGTATTTTTGCCAAGAGTGTGGAATGATAGAGCCAAGGTGAAAGCAGACAAGAAGGGGAGAAAGGTGTGGGGGGCAACTGTGCTTGTTAAAATTTTTTTTCCACATTTGCATATTTTTAAAGTTATATGTGTGTGTCTGTGTGTGTGTGTGTGTGTGTGTGTGTGAAACTGTCATACCCTGCAGAGAAGCAGAGGACATTGTTCAAGTCTTTGCAGATAATTTCTCCAACTAACCATGATTCCCTTTGGTCCCTCCTGCAGGGAGAGCGTCAGGACTCGGACGTCGTTGAGGAAAGAAACGCCCAGGTGCAGCTGGAAAAGGCAAAGGTACTGTCTCACTGTTGCATCATGGGAATGTCAGAAGAAAATGCAGCAGTGTGTCAAATTGGGAGTCATCTCTGACAAAGGAGATTTTCAAGGGAAATTTTTATTACATTAGGGCCAGAAAAACAGACATGGGGATTATATGTAAATGGAGAAAAATTCTCCTTCAGAAATAAGTCTGATTTCATTGGTTCTATGTCCTGCTGCTTCAAATGCAAAAAGAGTAGTGATGAAGGAAATTTATTACCGACATGTTTCATATACAATTTATGAAACGTATAATGTGTCAGGACTTACTTTGGCAGTAGATGATATACATAAAAGTTAGTTTTTACCTACATTGAATCATCATGTCTGATATCCTACTCATCCCCACTCACATCATTTAAAGCACCGTCTGCTGATATTCATCCAGTTGAATATTGAATTAAATCCTCCCCCGCAGATATAATGTGCTCTCGCTGCAGTTTTGTAATTAAGGCAGTGAACACACTCAGCCCGTCCCCCACTGACCCCCGCAGTCTCTCACACTGCTTCGCCTTCAAAGTGGAGTAATTAGCAGCCTGATCTGCATGTCGCTGACATTTGACTCTGATAGGATTACAACTCCAGCAGGAGGCACAGAGGAACCACAGAGCAGCAAAAAAACAAAACTGAAGAGAGAAGTCTTTTTCAGAGCCCATTCCTTTATTTGTCCAAGCAGGAGAAGCTCAAAGGTTATTCATAAAATCACAGTGACTCTGTTCTGTTCAAATGTCCAAGGCAGTTTGAGAAAACAACGACCCAGACTGTTACATTTAAGTTGCTGGGGGAAATTGTAAACCTGTTGGTGGTGGTGTAGAATGAGTCTTAAAACACAAAAGTGGGTAAACATTTCAGCATATCTATTTCTACATCCTTTAGTGCAATGGATTTTAGAATAGGTTCACAGATACATACTTGAAAAAAGATCATACAAGAAAGATTCATTTTGAATGTTAACATGTACTATGTTCTTAAAAAGAGCGTTTTTAAGAACTGGGTGGCTGGGGACCCCAGTCCAAATACTGATGATCATTTTGTAATAATGCATACGTGCATACACCAAAGCCACAGCCATGCAAACCAACTAGATGAAGTAATTAGATGAAGAGGAATTCCCAATCAAAAAGTTACAATGTGGCATTATACCTCAAAAGTGTGGTAGCTGCCTCTAAGTCAAACCATGTTGTAGATTCCCCTCTACCTGGAATAGTCTCTTGATGGATTTGAGACTAACAGAACTGGTCACTGTTGGTGAATTTAAGACTTTGATAAGGGACCGGAAAAGAGCTAGCCTTGGACAATGTGACTGTTTCAATTCTTGACTGCTTCTCATTTTGTTTTGAATTGGTGTTTCCAGAATGGTTTGGTTTCAATGTGCTGATGTCTGAATGTATTTGTTGTTTTTATTGTGTAACTGTCTGCTGCTGCCATGCCAGGTCCCTCTTGAAAAAGAGATTTTAAATCTCAATGAGGCTTTAATCTGGTTAAATAAAGGATATAATAATAATAATAAATTGATAATATCTGAAATGTACGGTTTTTCTCTTGCTGATTATATTTAAGCCTAAAAACTTGTGAAAGTTTGGTTAGTCTGATGTTTGCCATGATGACCAAAGCATGAAGACTTCAAAAAGTTTGTGGGCCACAGACCTTAGTATCAGCAGTGATCTAAGAACACATTGAAATATCCCTTGGACTTTTAGTCAAGGGAACAGCGCAATGCGACCTTCTTGGGTGACCAGATACACAATCCTTTTATAACTCGACTGATATGCTGTTTTGAGATGAAAGAAAACTCAAGACAGCATGATATGGGCTCTTAAGGAACTTCATTTTTTGGCATCACTTGCAAGCTTGCAACTTGCAGAGCTATTAAGCCTGTGATTCACATGCTTTTTCAAGTTTAACTTTAGTAATGGAAGTTATCAAGTGCTTGATTTGAGTACAAAGTGTTATGAAAATATGTTATCGCTCCAGTTTGTGAGAATTGCTACTTGGCATAATCAGATTTTTGTTTTGAAACTTAATTCTATTTATAACTATACAAAGCCCAAATTAAGTGTGATATTTGTCATCAATAACATTTGAAAACCTGTTCTCCCATGTCTCCAGTACAAGCCTGTGGCATTCGCTGTACGTTGCAACTTTTCATACACGCCAGCAGACGACGACAACGTTCCTGTACCGGGCCAGGCCGTCACCTTTGAGGCACGAGACTTCCTGCATGTTAAAGAGGTGTGAAACACACCAAACCACTAATCTCTAAAACAACAGAATAAAGAGCTGAGTTTGTGTATTTACAAAAAGTTTTTCTCTTCTCAATGAGTAGAAGTTTAACAATGATTGGTGGATCGGGCGACCGGTGAAGGAGGATGGTGTGGTGGGCTTCATCCCGAGTCCAGTTAACCTGGAAACCATTCTCATCAGGAGAGAAGTCCAGGCCAGGAAAGCTGCCAAGGCCTTAGCAAAGTACGTGCAGGAAACTTCTTTTTTACAGTATCTTCAAGTAACTGAAGTCACATTCAAGCACACATTGTTAAGCACACAGCTGCATGTTAACATTCCAAGGGCAAACACTGTTAGCCGGCCAAGGAAGCACAACATTAACAAAAAAAAACCTCTGTGGTAGCTGCTCAGCTTCATCTAACGAGCTAACAACCGCCTGGCTAATCTGACCTCCTTCTATCTGAAGCCGGACAGCATCAAAAGTCGACATAGCTGAGATTGCTACATTTATCATGAATGTTAGTAAAAAAAACAATTAATAAGAAGGAGACACGCCAACAGATTAAGAAAATGCAGCTTAAAAGAAGACCTCCCAACAAATTTGAAGAAAAACAACAAATTTAAAACAAAGCATAAAAATCACAAATTTAACCAAATTTAGATCCAGCAACTTGAACAATAGATGACAAAAACATAACAGATTGAAAGTCAAAAGAACAAATAAAACAAAACAAGTCAAAAATAATAAAACAAGTCTAAGATTCTTTATGACAATAATAAACATCAACTCGAAAAACACAACGAAAAAGACAGCACAATCACAAATACAAATACTTACATTTGAAGCCTGACAAGCCTTAAAACATATCATGCTAAAAACACGACCTGTTTCTTTTTTTTAAATTGCTTTTTTTTCCGGGGGGGGGGGGGGGGTGTTATTTGATGTGTTTTCATAAGTTATTTTTTGATTTGCTGTTGAGTAATTCATTTAACAAGTTAAACATTAAGGGTCTGATCTGCTAAGAAACCAAATAACATGCGCTAAATTACGAGTGCAAACTAAAAAATTGCACATGCTATTAGCGGGTGTGTTGCGGATGATCTACTCCGACTGCAAACGCAATTGGTAACAGGTGCAAGAGTTGTGTATACTGCCCTTGTTAAAGGAGGATTTTGCGTTTGCTACCAGCTGTCACCATGGAAAGTTTTGGGTTTGAGGCAAATAAACACACTGAGGAACTCCAGCAGATCTTTGCGTTGCCAAAAGAAATGGACATGTGTGAAAAGGTGAATGATGTGAGCAAAACCAGAAAATCTGCCAATGAAATAGAAATGAGATGGCAAGATATTCGCAGAGGAAAGAAGGTAAAACTTTCTCATAATAAAACCTCTGTGAATAAAGCAGGTGGGGGACTGGTAGGAGGGATATGTCTGTCCAATCAAAATGAAAGTGCTTTGTATGTTCATTGAAAATCAAATGAAAAAAACATGGTTTTATTATTTCATGTGTTTATGTAAGTTGTCCATCATAACCTTCAAAATAATGTTTATCTCTTTTATTATTATTTCTGACAGTCCACATATGTTAACTCACACACGGAATATTATCTCTCTCCGTGTGTCATTGCACCTATACCTCCTTCTCTCACAGTCAAAATAGCCTTCTGTGCGTAATGCTGTGCCAGTTTGCACCTGCCTTTCAAAGAGGATAAATATAGATGCAAAAACACCAATCGCAATCAGTTTCGGGTTTGATAAATCTCATTACGGGTGCTAAATGTTTACATTTGCATCTCCTCCTGCCAGTATGTTGCACATTCTGATGATCTGCATGTATTCTGCAAGAGTCAATAGTAAAAGCAAAATAAGCTGTATGGCACTGGCAAAGGGTATGGACCATTTTCATGTGGAAAATCATAAAAGGTGAACTTGTTAAATGGATTGCTCTTGCTATTTTGCTCATTTGACAGATGCAATCCTCAGTGCACCGGGTTAGTAGATCCACTTAGCACACTCTATCAAGTTGCATGTGTTTTTATTCATGTAAACCTTTAGTAGATCAAGCCTGGAGGTATTTACAAACATTGTAGCTGTGATTGCTGCTCCCTCAGTTTCGCTAACTGTTATTATTATTGAGTACCTCTGTTATGAAATTTTGTATTGATTGTGTTTCAAAAGGTTTGAGGCAGTGCTTTTAAAAATCAATAAAAAAAAATGAAATGAGTCTCTGATCCCCTGATGAGCATAGCAGCATCCACACAACACACTGAAGGATTTTGACTTGACCCAGTTAAGCTGAACAAAATAAATCGACAGGATCTTGAAAATTTGGCTCGGTGGGAAATGTTTTCTGAATCACTCCAAAGGATTTAACCTCTAAGCACTCTAAAGCCGTGTCTCATACAAGTTGATATGAAGCCTGTAAGCACTGATTATATTATATCCCACACATCGCTCTTTATTTCAGCACGACTGAGACTGTGAAAGTTGTACTCATTCTTACGTGGCAAGAGATCTGACCGGATGTTCTCTTATTTCAGCAAAGCAGCATCTCAAGCAGCTCAAGATATGAACTCTAAGAAATACACTCCTCCATCACAAGGTCAGTGTGTGTGCTTCAGACTGTGAGAGGAATATTTCACTATTTATGATGATTTTTGAGCTAATGTTAGATCTCTGTCATCAACAGCCAATCAGCAGGTGAAAAAGAAGCCGGTAAGTGATTGATTCATTCATTTCCTCATTTACTATTACATATCTTGAAATGTTTTCATGTTGTTCCGTCAGCGCTTCTCATTTAACAAGGCATTAAACAAGTGGTAGAGTACAAAAGTAAGGAAATCTGTGTTTGGTCAATTACTTCTTTGTTGTAACAATGACTCTTGGCATAAATCTTATTCAAGTGAAAAGCCTGTTTATTTCCCACATTTGTAAGAAAAATGCAACGGGGCTAAGGAGCAGAGCTAAGTAGGTGGATTGTACACATGAAAATGGGCAATATCCTCTGCCAGTCCCATACAGTTTTTTTTTTTTTTCGCTGTTGCAATTGACTCTTGTTTTGAGTCTGATTGGCACCTGTTTGTCAGCACCTGTGAGCATGGAACCCGGCTACAATCAGTTGGTGTTTATTGCTTTTAGGTAGCTAAGGAGCAGAGCTTAGTAGGTGGATTGTACACATGAAAATGGGCAATTTCCTCTGCCAGTCACATACAGCTTTTTTTTTTTTATTTGCTGTTGCAATTGACTCTTGTTTTGAGTCTGATTGGCACCTGTTTGTCAGCACTTGTGAGCATGGTCCCTGCTGCAATCAGTTGGTGTTTCTTGTTTTTATTGCTTTTAATTATTTTCATTTATTGTGCTTTACTTACTACCTATTGTCAAGCAATTTGGTTCACCAAAAGTGTTGTTGTAAATGGCTGTATAAATAAAGAACTTTTACATTTACTCCAAGATTAAGCATGCCACAAACGACTGATCTATACAACTTGAAGGTGGTGTTACGTCAAATCAAGTTGCAGCTTTACTGGGAGTGCACTTTGTTACCATCTCCAAACTAAAGTCCAGGTCCCACATAACAAGATGTCAGAGACAGGCCACCCAAGAAGAGGACAACCAGAAAAGAGCGTTTCCTCACCCTGTAAGCACTTGGGCAGTCTTCCACAGATTTGCACTCAAGGTTTGCAGGACAATATGGCCAACAGCTCTCTGCCCGGATGATCAGAAACAGAGTAGACACAGTCAGTCTCTGCCTGCCATGACTGCCCCTCACCATCAGGATCATTTGTGCTGGTGTCTTCAACACTTGTTCTTGAACCTAAACATGTGGAAACATGTTGAGAGCATGATTTTTTTTTTCATGGGTGCAGCCCACATACTGAGCTCTGCTGCTCATCACACAAATCCATCTCAGTAACAAAGAAATAGTCAACCAAACACAAATGTCTTTACTTCTTGTGTGATGTTGTTTGCATGACATCTGCAGGGCAATTAGATCTTGAGAGTATTTGAGGGAGTTTCATCAAACTTTGCACAAATGTCCACTCTAACAAAAGTAGATGCATGCACAGTAATCAAAAGGAAAGACTTTTTAACAGAGACTAGAATATAAACAACTGGATTCTCTCTGGGGTGTTTCTTGTGATCAGATACTTTTTAATTGACATTTGCCACTTCCTCTGACCTGCTAAAGAACTGACTAAAACTTTTTTTTGTGTGAACAGGGGGAGCAGGTGGCCATGTATGATGTCGTGCCTACAATGCGTCCTGTGGTTTTAATGGGACCATCGCTGAAGGGCTTGGAGGTGAGTCTGCTTCACTCATTCAGATCACACTGCTGAAACTCAGAAATGTTAGCCAGTTTTGAAATTCAATCACTGTTTTGTAACAGAAGTGTAAAAGAGGAGTTTGATTTATAGCTAATGTTTCTGTATAATTCCAGGTTACAGATATGATGCAAAAAGCTCTGTTTGACTATTTAAAACATCGATTTGAAGGCAGGTAAGTTGTGATTCAACTCTACAGAGACTCAACAGTCATGTTAGATTAAACACAATAAACATAAACTAACACCAGCTTACATTCAATCATGACCTACTTTAAATTAACTTTCAATTCACGATGCGCATTATGCTCTTCAAATGTTAAAGGTGCTGCACAAACAGAGATATGAGAACAGTAAATGGTCTGGGAATCCATGAGCTTGTTGCCATCATAAATTCTTAATTTTAGTCCCTTTGTCTCGTCCCCTTGATGGACATACATGTATCTCTAGATTTATGTATATGTAGATATATGTATATGTGTATTTTATATATGTATATATGCATATAGGTATATTTAATGAAGAGTATGGTTTAAACCTGCTCTATTATAAAGTACCTTGAGGTAATGCATGTTGTAAATTGGCACCATACAAAAAAAGACTGAGATGAAATATTCTCTTGGCTTAAGTTTGTATCTAAAGAGTTGTTAAACACAAGGACCATTTTTCTTTAAATGTAAAAGCCCATGGAGAAAGAAATTTAGAAATATTGCTAATCAGCTATGGTCCAAATCATGAAATTAAGTTTCAATGTTTTATTCTTGGAATTCTACATAATATGTTAGAAACAAGTACGCTGATTGTCCTCGAACAGTATTTTTTCCTTTTTGTCTGATTTGGATGAGCTGTATTTACCATGGTCACCACAGAGCTTAAGCAGCATTTAAACACTGACTATTTTGCCAAACTTTTGTCAATGTAAAGGTCAGGCCAGCAAGACTGAAGCTGACATCAGTTGGGCAATGCTGATGTATATATTTCTATCATTTGATCCAACACTTTTGTAAACGCCAGCAAGTGTTGACCTCTGCTCAACTTCAGTACACTCAGTAACAGCTATGTTTATCTCTGTTGGGTTTAGCTACTTCTTCCTCAGACTTGTTGGGGGCAGCTTTCTTTGGTTCTCTAGGCATGGTGTTGGAAAACTGGGACCAGCTGAAGCTGCACATGGTGAAATAGCATATATATCCACTTGATATGATTGAGTGATGTCACAGTACATCTGTACAATGTTCAGCAGCACCAAGTTATGTTAGGCCGAAGTTCCTCTGAGTTGAGCATGCTACCCATGCATTACATCTATAATGGCAAATGCTTCAACTATGTCTACAGTCAGAGAGCTGTCAGAAAAATCTAATACCCTACCAGTACAATGTTTCTCTTCACCCTAGATACATCAATCTGCATTGGACACAACAAACTTGATCCCTGCTTTAACTGGAGATTTGATGATTTCTTAACGTTGGTCAACATCAGCTACTATACAGAGATGTGTAAATGGGCCTTTAAAAGTTACAGGGAATGGGCAAAATGAGACAATAAACAAACAATTTAGTTTTTGACTGTCATGTAAATTTCTCAGGCTTTGTTTATCTGAAAAAACTTTGAGCATAATGATGGGTGTGTGTGTGTGTTTGGTTTTTTACCAAGAATGTCAAACTAGCAAATCAAGGGTTCAACTTCTTGACAGCGCTTTAGTTGGTAAAGATATTTGATTCAGTGAAAGTACAAAATAGGTGTATAATTTCTCTGTTGGACCTTTCAACTCTTTAGATGTAATACATGTAAACCTGTATTTAATATGACATGAGAGACTAGACAGAGCTTACATGTAACTGGTGCAACAGGTCTCAGCACTGCCTAACATTCACTATTTTTTCTATTTCCTTTGCAGAATTACTATCACCCGGGTCACAGCAGACATTTCTCTGGCTAAACGGTCCATCCTCAACAACCCAGGCAAAAAAGCCTTAATAGACCGCTCCAACACTCGTTCCAACTTAGGTACATGTCCTCTTCATCCCAGCATGCAGCTAAGAGCTCAGTGTTGAATAAAATAAGGTTCTTGAGAAGAGGGAGGTAATAAAGGAAGTATGAGTAACAGAAAGTTGAATTCTTATATTACTTCTCTAATTGGTTTAGCATTCTAGACAGTGCCTAAGCTTTCCCCCATGGCCAACTTCACCCATTTAAAACCCTAATGAGGCTAAAATAAGCTGCAGAAAGTTGCCTCAGAAATCTGACCCAAGTCTGAAACAACTATGTTGACTATTTTTTTTGTTATACTGCGCTAAAACACTAGCTGTATAGATGTTACATTTTTCTTTGGGGAGTTATGTTTAGTGATAAAATGCAAAAAATGCATTTATTTCAGAATTTGTTGATATTTTAGGGGAACCGTCTGTTTGGCTTTTTTGGGACACAGACAGAAAAAACATCAGTCATATGGAAAAAGGCACCGGAGGAGAGTACCCAGCAGTCACTCAATGTTACACCTGCACTCTCTTGCAAGAAAAATATTCACTTTGGCATCAGTGCATTATTTATTCTGATAAAAACAGATTTTGTTTTAGGTGTTGGGTTTGCAGCCTGTCTTGTGGTAATGAGCTCCATGAAGGCAGAGGCAGCATGTTGCAGATTGGGTGACCACACTGTTGTCCAAAAGGCCATTTCCTTTCAACTTCCTATTTACATTTTCAGAAAACTAACCAACATATAAAAATGACAACAATAACATCTTCAGTAGAGCTATTGTGAATTTAGTAGTTCTTTTTTAATTTGAGGTCTGACAAAAAAGCAGATCAGATATTTCCACCCAAATTCTCTCCATCCTCTGGAGCTCATAGATGTACGTTGTGTTTTACACATAACACACTAGGCACTTGTTGAGATTTGAATTGAGTTCTATTTCCCTCTTAGATTTTACAAATAATTAAATTCTACCATTCTGTTTCTGAAAGCTCTTACACACTTTAGATACAACCCCTAAGCAAGTGTTTTCTGTATGCACCCAATCACTTTATTACCCTCTGCTGAGATTCTCAGTTTGATATCAGTGTCATAAAAATGCCTGAGTTGTAGGTCACGCAAAAACATTTTATGAAACACAAAAGCATTTCAGGGGCCACAGAATAATTTAATGAATAAAACAAACTTTTAAAGCAATTCAGTTGTGTTTTACCCAAGCACAAAGGCATTTTGTTAAAACAGAGGAACATTCAGTGAAGCCTAAAGGCGTTCAATCAGACTTGTTCTAGTATTTCACAAGATGCAGCAGGTTAAGTGTTTTTCTATATCATAAAATATGTTCTTGTAATTTTTTATTTATTGTGTAACAAAAAGGTTTTTGAAATAGACTCCATGTTTTTGTGTTTCATGTTTTTTGTTTTGTCTTTAAAGTGTCATCTTTTTCTGGGAAATGTTTTTTTCTGTTTCAAGAAAGGGTTTCGAGTGTCACAAAATATTTTCATGCTCACTGATGTTTTTTGCAGTTGACCTTCTTGGCCATCATATAAATTTAAACAATGATAAATTGTTTCCTTTAGTTCTTTTGGCGTGAACTTACAGGCTGTCATAATGGTGTAGACCAGAATATTGTAAGTTTAAACTCATTTTATTGCGAATCTAACGGGCTTAACACAGGAGAGGAGTTATGGTGCATTCCATTTACCTTGGGATCTGGGCATGGGAAGTGGGAATTATGCCACATCTGTGTTTATGTCCTAGTTACGAGCTGGTAAAGTTGGGGAACTTGAAGAACGTTCAACTTCCCAGTTGACCATTCCAAGCAACATATTTAATTATCAGTTTAGAAAATCCATCTTTCAAGATCTAATAGGACAAAGGGATATTAATGCAGGTTCAGCGACGTCAGGCTTACTTGGTATCCCAGTGCAAGTAAGATAAATATTGTCCATTTAAAAACCAGAAACCACCCAACATTTGGTGCCAAGGACGTCTGATTTTAGATTAGTGACATCAGTACTGGTGTCAATATCATTTCATTTTCTCTTAACTTGTATCAAAGTCCAAAATCTGCAATAGTGACAAAAATAGCAGTCACTTTGTTCTATGAGTAGGGGGTCTCACTAACATACTGTCAGGATGGGTATTAAGAAGAAAGAGGAATAAGATTTACTTGGTTTTCTCTACTCTTGTCTCTTTCATTGCTCTCTCATCCCAGATGCTGCCGGTATGTATGACTGAAAGCACTGGTAGTCACACGTCTGTCATACACTCCACCTTTCCCCTGCATTGTCTACCTGCTTTCCTGTTTACAGTTCTGACACTCACCAGCGTCCTTTGCTGCTTATCAGCATCCAGTGTGTGAGGTGTAATTCACTTTGTAGAGGTTTCCCTCTAGTGGACAGTTTTAGCATTACATCCTCCCCCGACTGGTTTGTTACATGTAAAGAGGCAGGAAACTCATTATGCAAAACAACCGGGAACATTAAATATTAAATGACAGACTGTGTCATACATATTAGGGCCAGGAATATACACACATGCACAATCTCATAAACATGTGCTAACGGATCATGTCACAGAGCAGGGCTGCACACTGAGCCACCAAACAAATAACGCAACATCTTTTTGATTAATAAATTCTCACATTGACCACAACAGAGGTCATAGTAAAAGTGTTAATGTTTTTTTTTTAGCTGAAAACAACACAGTGTGAGTGTTTTTAATGTGAGATCATCACATTTTTGTACATTTTACCCAGTTTTAATTTAAAGCTTAAAAAATAAAAAGAGTTGTTTTTAAAATAAAATGGACTGCACAATTGTAAATGAAACAACAAGAGGCAAAAACTCAGACACACAATAGTGTTAGAACACCAAGAAATTAATCCTATTTATACCTGCAAATGATGGGAACATTTTTTTTTATTTCAATAATGTAATCAGACTCATGTTAGAATTTTAACTTCATGAACTGGTGGAACATAAAAAAAAATCCTGACTTGCTAAAGTTAAAAAAGCACATTTTATTACACTATTCAAAACAGTGCACAATGTAGGTTTTTCAAAGGACATGTCATAAGTTGTGAAATCAACATTTTATCCCATTGCATGCTAAAGTAGAAATGTCAGAGCTAACTACAAAAAGTTGAACTACAAATATTCTGAAAAATAAGATGCAAGATTATTATTTTTCCAAACCGACTTCAGTCTTTATTGACACCAGTGCAGATAAAATGCATCCACCATTTTAACCAAGTGACTCCACTTGATTTTGTATAGATGGTCTGTTTAACAGACATAAAGACATAAGAAATGTTTGATAGAAATAAACAGATTTTCTCTTTTTAATAAGTACATATTTAATATTTTACTTTTTCGTGTCTACAGCATGAATGAAGCCCAAGACAGATTTCTGTCTCTTGAATAAATCTTGACTAAACTTGAAAAATAAAAATAAACAATGAAGCAACCATAATAGCAGGAGCATCAACAATAGGCACAAAAAAAGGTTAAAAATACAGCTTCCAATTACATGTGAGTACTAATGAAAGTAATGTTCATATATATTGTTACCAGTAGGTTTATGGTAGGTGTGGGGATGAGAGAGGTGAAGTGAACTGTACTTTATATAACTCTAAATATTACCTGTATTTTGAGTTAACACCATCTCACACCTGCTGTAGATCAGTTTTTTAAATACAGTTGCAATTTACAAGTAAAGGTATTTCTTGCTTTTGATTCTGAGTAATAGTTAAGTAACCATAAAACCTATTTAAAGGTTCTGAGAAAAATGAACAACAATTTCTGAGTGGCCTTTGCAACATTGCAGCTTATACTGATGTTTAACTGTAAGTGCTGATCTGGTGATACCTCAAAAATAAACATTTGATTTAGTCCCAGGTGACAAAGTCATGCTTAACTCTCTGCTCTTCCAGCTCAGATCCAGGGTGAGGTGGAGCGAATATTTGAGCTGGCCCGCAGCCTGCAGCTCGTGGTTCTAGATGCAGACACAATAAACCACCCTCTCCAGGTGTCCAAGACCTCTCTGGCCCCCATCCTGGTCTACGTCAAGATCTCCTCACCAAAGGTAAGCTTCTGCCGGGAATGCTCCACAAACATTTTTCCTAAATTGCCCACTGCTGACTTACTTTGGGTTTCTGCAGACTTGTGTGACAATAAGTGTAGCCCTGTAAATGCTCCAACTCTCTGCAATTGTTTTCATCATTTCTCTGCCCTGCTGTCGCGTAGGTTTTGACAAGACTGATCAAAACGAGAGGGAAGTCGCAGACTAAACATCTTAATGTTCAGCTTGTGGCAGCAGACAAGCTTGCACAGTGTCCCCCGGTGAGTCCCATCTAGCAGCCACTTTGTGGTAATGTGTTTAATGCTCCTTAATGTTTTACTTTATATTTTGTTACTCTGTTAGATTGTTAAAAGTATAACTCAAAAAGTTGAGAATAAATTTAATGAAACTTTCAGGGAGTGTTGGTCACGCAACAAGGAAGACATGATTTGGTTCTGGTGCTGATCCAAATCCAGCGTTGATCCACAAGTCAACAACTTCTCAGTGGACTTTGATAACACTTTCTGGGAATGTTGGTCATAGCACAAGGAAAAAGTGATTTGATATTGTGGTGATCCAAACAAGATTCTGGTCCAGACACTTTTTAAGGAGTTGGTTATAGTGTGAGACAGAGCAGTTTTCCACATTTTGACCAGAACCATAAAATTGGTGGATGTTTATGCTCTCAGAGCACCTCTAGTTGTTAGTCATTTCAAATTATGTGTAGGTAAAGACAAGAACTGGTTGATTTTTGGAGACTTAAATCAGAGTTTGTTGTAATGTGTTGTAAATTATGACCAATGGCGGTCTGAGTCTATGTCTTGTGATGCATTAAAAAGCTTTGGAAGAATCCCATGGCACTTGGTTATTTGTATTCTAGATATATGAGGCCAATAACTATAAGAGAGACATTAAAACTTCATTCAATGTTTATGTGAACAATTAATATCATAAAACAGAATTAGACAGCTAAGGTTTTATCTAATGACAAATTCTAAACATTAACATATTTTTATCCCTGCTATCGTTGTTCTGTAGGAAATGTTTGATGTAATCTTAGATGAGAACCAGCTAACTGATGCCTGTGAGCACATTGCTGATTATCTGGAGTCTTACTGGAGAGCTACTCATCCACCAGAGATGGAGGCTTCAAATGCTCTGGTGGCCGGCCTGGTCGCAAACACTCTGCCCACCAATCCAACAGGAATAGAGGTACATTACATAGAGAGACCCATGCTAACATCATTACGAAAGAATGATAGACCATGCTGTATAATTTTGATGTTTGTCTTAGTGTCATCCATCTCATCCCACTCATTTCATCTGTAGGACAGAATAATGATATTAGAGACAGAGGAAAACTAAAGTGTGCTGCTTATGTGTGACCATCTAACATTTTCATTTCATTTTTCCTCATCTTACTCTTCTGGAAAGTTGAAGAAATGAGATAGGTCTACCTCTGGTGAGTGATATACTTTCAGAAATGCTGTAGCTGTGGCTTTCTCTCTCCTCTGCAGAAATAGAGATTAGTTTTAGCTGTGCCTCAGTTAGAGTAAAATGGGACACAATAATATTTAGTGAATAGCTGAAGATGGATTAGTTTTGGATTGGTTTTGTGTCTCAAAAACAATCCAGGAGGCTTACAAAAATATACATATTGTATTTTTTAAAAAATACGTCAAAAGATGACCTGCTTGTCATTCAGTCAGTCCTCATTTATAACACTAAACTGATTGAGAAAATCATGTTCAATTTGATACAACCCAAGTTTGCAAATACTTAAATATCCTTTAAAAAGAGAGGTTTGAATAATAGATGGCAAATGTCCCCTTTTTCTATTGTTGCAGTCATCCATTTTAGAGTTTGTACATGCACCAAAAAAAAGGAAACAAAAAAAGTTTATTTTGAACATTAAAAGGGACTGTGAGGAGTTTCTAAGTAGTTACAAAAAAGTCTCACTTTTAAATATATGCCTGATCGAAATACACACTGTAAGATGAGTTTCATAGCATTAAAATAGGTTATCTATAAATGCTATTCTTTAGCCTTCCGGTCGGGTCGGACAGGGCTGGACTGGCCTGAACAATCAACTTCGGGAACAAGACAAATAAAACTAGAGCGAATTTATATTGTTCGGACACGTCTTAGACCTAAAAAAAAAAAAAAAACTACCGCTACGTAACTAGAAAGAGATACATTACCTCGTCGCTTTGCATCCTGTAAGTTGTTGAAAAAAGAAGTTGTAAAGCAATACAGAGTTTTGAGGAAGGTCCGAGCTGCATGCTTTATTAGCGTCACAGCAAACACACTCTTTGGCTTGGGTCTTTTGGTGCTTTCCAGTTGTAGTCAGAAGTAGGAATTTCCAGGTTCCGAGTAGGAAACTGCAACTGGAACGTCCCCCGAAGTCGGAATTTCCTACTGGTAACTCGGTGAAACCTCGCCACCCCCGAGCTAATAACAGCTAACAATAGCCTGGTAGATCGGCATGTTTTTTTCCGACTTCAACTGGAACACCGATAAGTCGGAGATGATGGCACTCCCAGTTCCGAGGTTACTGGAACGCAGCATTACGACAGCTGCACGTGCTCATGGGTAGCAGAGTCCTAATGTCGCCGGTAATAGATTCTCCTCATAGCACCTTTAAGTATCTAATTGTTATGCAGTCCTTTATTGAATAAAAGTTGAGACGGATTTGCAATTAATGGTATCTTGTTAAAATCACCTTTTACACCACATTCCAACTTTTTTCCTACCAATTCATAAAGGCAAGACTTCATTTACAAGATGCACTCAACAGAATCTCAGCTACCATTTTAGTAGATTTTTTTTAAAGCAGGAGGATGAACATTTCCCACATCAGACTGAAAACCAAAGTCATAAAACTCACTGTGATGAAACAGCCACTAACACACAGACAGTGGAATTTTCTAGCTTAGAATCTGTCTCCCTCCTTGCACTCTTATCTGTGACAAACTATCCAACATCTTATTAAAACCCTCAGCTCCAGGCTGATCCTGCACTCAGAGTTAAAGGTTTTAATTCAAGTATATTGAGTGTTTAACATTTGCTCTACCCTGAAAATAGCTTACACTTTTCTGCACAACAACAAAACATTTCCCTTAAACAGTCAGTTATTTTAGTTTAGTTGTATCCAAATTTTCTGGAATAGTTGCTGTTAGAGCTTCTTACATTTTCATTCAGCACTTTGCTTTTACTGCATATGAACTTGTGTTGGGTTTGTCAATTAAGTCTCTGCATGCACACGAAAAAGTAGCGAGACAATATCTGTCTGTTCAAGTTTAAAATCAATGAATGAAGAACCAGTGAAGATGAGCAGAAGTTGCAGCAGCTGGAAAGCAGATGCAGGACTCCCTGAGGCTGTAAGTCGGTCTACTTCTATGTGAGACATTACACAAAGCTGCAGCAAGTAGCCAAGGGTCCCCTGATATTCCAGAAACATTCAGTATGCCTGTAGTGTAGTGTAAAGGAGACTGTTAGTTTTAGTACTTGAGGGCCAGCTGCTATCCTGACAGCTGCTGTGTGTGTGTGTTTGTTTCTAGTTTTGTAGGTGCTAACACTTAGTTCATACCAAAGAAATTGCAACAAATTAGAACTAGAATTAGAAGCCTTTCAGTGCACACTACTGCAACTGCACACATGATTTGTCATCAACTCAACTGCTTCAATTCCCTTTCTGCTTTTCATGCCGGTCTTTGACCTGCATGTACTGTAAAGTGCACCAGAGATATTAAGACCGCAAAAGTGAGTTACTTTCTGAGGTTACAGCTCTGCTTTTGTGAACTAAATAAAAACATATTAGAACAAAACACCCAATGTTTTACTGACAGAACCAGAATGATGGACCAAAAGCATGACAAAACACAAGGGTATCAAACTCAAAACACAAAGCAAACACAAAAAGGCAGGCAGAGGCAGGTAGATGTAATGATGATGAAAAACATGAGGCAAAGGGGCAAGGTCAAAAAAGCAAGGAAACAGGTCAAAACTAAGAACTAGAACACAAGAGCATGCTGGAACATGACGTAAGAGTACAAACAAACTGGCAACAAGAGAAGGGAATGAATGAGGTTTAAACAGAAGAGATGATGAGGTGTGATTAGACACAGCTGGGGAAGCACTACCAGGAATCAGGTGTGACAAACCAGGCAGGAAGCAAAACCTACAGAGGCAGAGGTTTAGTGCCATACCAAAATAAAAGGAAATACAACACAAAAACATGAAACAAGAAAGAAAAGGAAAAAAAACCTTAACTCAAAATTGCCATTCACTCCAGTTTAAGCTGTTAGCTTCTTATCTTCTCACTTTTGGTTCCGGTTATTCCAAGAGCAGTTCTGTTATTCATTAGTCATTTATTCATATTAGACAGCGGCATGCATTCAAACATCTCTGTTTCAGACCTGCGCAGGAACAGCTGTTTTGGTTTCTGCAGCCTTAAAAGGTCCCATATTATGCCAATTACACTTTTATATAGTTTCAGTACAAAAATATAGGTCCATGGCATGTTAACAAAACAAGAAAATCTTCCCCTTTCCCTGCTTTGCTTTCTCCAACTTTCTTAATGATGCCATTAGGTTATATACAAGCTCCCCCAGATGGGAGAGTTTATTATTGCCAGATGTTTGTTCAGCACCAAACATCAGCAACATATAAATACGTTATATGAGATGACTGTATCTCATGTGGACTGTAGCCACAGTAAACATTAGAATACATCTCATGCCAATGTACACTAACATAGCCTGACATGAGCAGATATGAAGCACAGGAAATTATAGGCAAGTGCAAATCCAATTCCTCAGTAGATTTTAGGCAAGAATTGTTAACACATGTTCAAGGAACATCAGTCAAAACTTGCTCAAAAGGCATAAAATATGGGATCTCTAAATCTACATCATGACATAGAATCTACAGGATTCCCTCTATTGTACTAAAGATGAATTGACAGTTTAGTTTGCAGTCTATGGGCCTGATCTACTAAAGGTTTGCGTGTATAAAAACATGTGCAAATTTGATAGCATGCGCAAAGCTGATCTAGTAACCCGGTAAGTAGATTGCGTCTTTCAAATGAGCAAATTCATTTAGCTTGTTTGTCCTCGTGAATATGCAGAACACATGCAGATTATCAGAATGTGCAAAATACTGGGAGAAGATGCAAATGTAATCATTTAGCACCCGCAGTGTGATTTATCAACCTGCAACTCATTGTTTTAGGTGTTTTTGCTTCTAAATTTAGCACGTTTGAAAGGCAGGTGCAAAAAAAGTGTTACTGACAGAGGGCTATGGTCATTGTGGAGAGAAACAGGTGTCGCATTAACCAAATATTTTCCATCATTGTCCAAATTTTTTAAGGAATTATGGAAAAATTTGGGGGCTGTCTATCATTATGATAGACTGGGAAAAGAGGGACGATCCAGTGTGCCATCATACTCATACAGAGACATGCGTAAAGTAAACCCTCTTTGTGTTACACTCTTAATACATCAGAGAGGAGGTTATTTAACCCATTTGAAAGAAAAAAAACCTTCTGTTATCTATTGTGCATACAGTCATTGTCGATCACCTGCAATATTCCCACTAATTGCACGTGTAAATTTTCAGTTTGCACATTTTAGCACTCATTATTTTGGATCTTAGTAGATCAGGCCCTATGTGTTTTAACAAGATTGATTTTCATTTTTTAATAGGAAGCACTAACTGATATAGGGGTGAGCCTGAATTATACCTCTACTGAGTTCTACATCAGAGGGGAAACTCCGAGAGGAGTAAATAGGGGACCAATGCTGTCAGACCCTCTACTATGTCTTCAAGTCAAAAAGACAGCTCTGAACAGACTTCTCCTAACTCTGGCATATGTTCTTGTGGCGACTTGATCATATATTATTCCCATTTCTGCCTAAAAAGCACAGATTGAATATGACAGCTGATGGTGAACCTGATATAATCAAAAGAATAAATATCTTAATAGGCCAACAATAGCTTATTACTCACCTGTGTATCAACAATAAGAACTTCTAAACTCATCAAAAATACAATACTCAACTCATATTCCTGTAGATTTGATTCCTGGTAGTGATCTCAGGTTAGACTGAACAATACTGGAAAACAACCTGGAGTAAAGTTTTGCAGTTTTTTGTAAAGCAATTTCTGGATAAGTGTTTTCTTATGAGTGAGTGACCTTATGATTGCCACTTTGTATAGATGATTAAGACATATTATATCACTACTTTGAAGTTATGAGAAAAAGAAGACCAATGAAAGAGAATCAATTGTCTCTATTTAACTTGGTCAATCTTCAAACTCTTGCACCGCTGTATCTGTGAGATGCATCTGTAGCTTGTACCTCCTGGTAACATGCCCGACTCTTTACTCACTGTGGCCCTTAGTAAGCCTACTGATAGAGATAACCCAGAATTTAATTGATGTTTTTTCTGTAAAATATAGATATTTTCCATCAAATATCCATAGATATTTACTATGGATATTTGACAGAATATCTGCCCCAGTGTTTTTAGGAGGATGTAACAGCTTTTTGTCCACTTAATTAAAACTAGTCATATATCCTACAGAGGTTAAAAGTACATTGTCAAGAACACTGATTTTAGTTTCCAAGAAATAACACAAAAACAGCAGAATGAACATATGAATGTTCAGGTGAATGACAATGCATGTCTTGTGATGTGCCTTTTGTGCATGCAAACGTTGCAATCAAGTGATGCAGGAATGACGTACCGGTATTTTTGTAGGCCAGTATGAATATTAGCATCTCGGTGGTTCTATCAACTGCAAGTGTGCTAAAAGCATATCATTTTTCACTGTGTTTTGGATCACTGCTGATCAAGTTTTTAGCAAAGAAAAAATTTAAACTTAGATGTTCTGTTTCTTGTGATGATCCCTACAAACAAACCTACAAACTTCACGTTTTCAGCTGAAACATTATCAGTGTGAGCAAAACACTTTTAGTTAGCTACTATTGAACTATAACATGGCAGTTTGACTTAGAAGCATCTACAGTATTTTCCAATAAATGACATCTAGTTGTGAATTCTATTTTAGAACTTGTATTAAATCAAGTGACATTATCAAGTCAGTGCTCATGGCTTTGAGCTATGGCAGTAGTGTATGAGTAAGTGATTATCAAAAAACAATCAGAAATACTTGCCATCGGCCATTTTTGAAGTCCTCAGTAGCAGATAGTGAGCAACTCTTGTTTTACACAACAAGGCTTTAAAATTCAAAAGCAGGCCACAACAGATATGTTTTATTTCTGTGGTTTACATCAACATGTTTTTCCTGAAGTTGTCATTGGATTCAAGCATGTTGCTTGGAAACCCGAAAATTAAAAAGTCTGTGTCACAGCTCCATGTAGTGGTCAATGCTAGTTAATGCTTTGAATGGCTTCCTGCCTTCCATGCTGGTCTGCCACAGAGAGCGATCAGTTTACTGTTAAAACACCTTTCTTGCCTTTCGCTCTAAAACCAGCTGTTTGGCTATTTGACAAACTGAATCGCAGGCAGTAATGTCAGCAGACTTGATTTAAGTTGCAACAGCTCAGCTCACATGACAGCAGCTTTGTTGTATTTCAAGTCCTTGATCTGAATTGGGCTTTGGGAGTATTTATTTTCCTATTAGATCTATAACATGCTGTAGGTTTCCTTGATGACATACATGTGACATTTCTGTGCATTTTCTCGACTCAGGACGGGCAGAAAAGCAAGAAATCCGCTGCACCCAAGAGGAAAGGTTCCCGGGAGAACCATCTAGACGAGGATCCCCCTTCAGCCCCAGCACAGGAGCAGCGGACTGAGGAAGGCCAAAGAGAGGAGGAGGAGCGGCTCCTGAGGACTGAACCAAAGAGACCCCAGCACACCCACCACCACCACCATCACCACCACCACCACAGCCGCAGGACAGAGCACCACAACCAGTCGTCTGGAGGGGGAGCCGAGGTGCAGACAAGCAGGGATTACAGCCAGAGGATTCATCGAAGGCACATACCGGAGGAGCGAGAGGAGGAGGAGCTGGTGGTGGAGGAGGATGTGGTTGAGGAGGATGTGGAAGAAACTCACTACAACCACCGGGGACACAACCACCAGCATCACAACAGCAACCACCATCATCACCACCACCACCACCACCAACATCACCATCGTGGCAGCAGCCAGACGCACGTCGGGGAGGACTATGAGCAGGAGCACAACGAACGCAACCGGCAGCACAGACACCACCAGCATGCTTCAACACGGACACAACACGCAGACCACTACCCTGCACATAATCATCACAGCTACCACTATCACGGCAGAGACAGAGACAGAGACAGAGACAGAGAAAGACACAAGGACAGAGACCGGGACAGAGACAGAGACAGGGACAGAGACAGGGACAGAGACAGGGACCGGGACCGAGACAGAGAGAGAGATCACGGTAGAGACAGAGATGCTCGACACTTGCGCAGGGACTACATACACTAGTAAAAGTTCTGACCCTGTGTTGGTGCATGGTTTTTATGCTGCTCAAGTTATTATGCACTACTGGATGGGGCAGAGTGTGTCATACTTGTAGACCATGTTTCTCTTCCTTTGGTTCGCCATTTTGTCGAACCCTTTTCCTCTCACGTTTTATATCACATTTCTTTATTCAAGCTTATTTTCACCCAAAATGTGTTATTCCAGCTGTTTGTTCTTTGGACAGTTATTTGTCGAGGGAGGTTCAATGCAGCACTCGGGGCACTTAATGCTCTGTGTGGAAGTCAAGAATGGTCATGGTTGCAGTAGTTTGATTTTTTTGTCCATAATTGAGTGATTCTGATTTTGTAATGATGAGATAAAGACACATCAGTGGCCTGTTCCACCAGCCACGAAAAAGTTTGACCCAAAGTTTTTGTGTGAAGTCCACAGTGAACTCATTGTACTGCATTTTTTATCTCAAGTTGTGTTCGTGCTCTTAGATGTAAGTTTAAACTTAACAAGACTTCAACCTCCAAACCAACTCAAATGATTTTCTTGACTTAATGTTTTGTTAGGACTTCTTTTGACTAGTCAGTAGAAAGCATTAAATCCTGTTTTTCTGCTGCTTCTCACTTCTGTCTCCAAAGTAGCTAAAGGTAACTTTCAATTAACTAAAGTCAAGCCTTTAAAAATTTTAAAATGGACAAATTAAAATTGCCATTAGCCTGTTATGAATTAGCATTACTTTACACTTTGACAGCATCAGATATTATCCAGAACTCCAGTGCTTTTTATATCAATTAATATACCATTATTAATTAATTTTTCAGGACTTAAACCCTTTACATGCTCCTTTGTCTAAATCATATAAGTATTTTTATTAGTGGATACCACAAAAAGCTATATACAACATTAAATCAAAAGAATTCTGTTGTTATGTTGTAATGGATGCATTCAGAAACTTCGGTCCTTTTCATATTTTTCAATTAAATATTTATGTTCAGAAATGTAAACCTTTATAAGCCCTTTTTTTATATATTATGCAGCTGATTTGTCTTCTTTTTCATATCCATACTGTGTCGGATTTAAAAATAATTCTTTCTGTATAATTTCACTTTTAGTCACCAGGACCATTACGTCATGTGTAGCTCATTTCTAAACGTGTAGCCGAGGAAATGAAAGGGATTTGCCATCACCATTTTTGTTGTAATTTTATTTTTTATTTGATTTTAGGATATTTATTAATAGTTATATTAAGATCTTTTTTTCTATCCCTCTTTTTACATATCTTTTTATCTGTAAAATCAACTGCTACTGATTCTTAATTCTCCTGAGGGAGTTTTTCCAAAGGAATTAATGATGTACTATGTAAAATAATCTAATCTATTATAATCCAATCTAATCATAAACGTCAATGTTTTATAATGATGTCAGTCTGGATGGGATCCAGATGAAATTAACCATGATAGAGTTGAAGAGATAGATAGAGTTGAATTATGTATGTATATTTATATCTATATATATCTATACTATGTGTATATATATATATATATATATATATATATATATATATATATATATATATATATATATATATATATATATATATATATATATATATATATATATATATATATATATATATATATATATATATATATATATATATATATATATATATATATATATATATATATATATATATATATATATATATATATATATATATATATATATATATATATATATATATAATCCTGCAACTGTTGAAGTGAATCCATCAAATCATGTCAGAGATATATTTTACAATACAGCCTAATTTTAAGTCATGACATTTTTCAGAAATGTTGGGATGTTTTTGCGTCCAGACAAATATGCGGATCATCACCTTAACGTGATGGCTGCTTCCTTGGACCAGACCACACCCCTGGTAAAAATGTCCATGTAAATTCATATAACAGTTTTTGCATAATCCATGAACATACTAACAAACACATTGAGACAACCAAACAAACCTATGGACAGACCCTGGCAAAAACATAACCTCCTTTGTGGAGCTTTATAATCTACTTAAGATTATGTTAACTTTATCCCTATATTTTCAAGGTGCATAAAGAAATGCTTCCAAAATGTGTAAACACAGATTGCATCCAGTCATATTTGTTGGCATTCAGGTTTATTTATTTTTACATTACTTTGTGATTAAATTTTCAGTACATGACGTTGAGACTATAAATTACACAGAACAGCCAGTTTAAAGTCTTACTTTGGCCTCAGTTTTCTCATCTTGAATTTTTTCACAAAACACTAAAAACGGTTGTTTGGACCAAAGTTTTTTTTTTTGGTATTTGTCACCATAGGATCATTTGTAAGTAGTTATAAGTCAGTGTTATGAAATTAAATTGGTGCAACAATTGCTTTTCTTGGCTTCAATGAACCAAAAGAATTGTTTTATTTCCATTTCTGCAAATATAAGTTACATTCATGTTTTGTGAGTTAAAGGATCAAATTTCTTTGTGGAACCACAGACTTGTGTGTTTCAGTGTCGTACTGTATGTGACTCTGCCCCCAGTGTGTCTCTAAAAAAGGCAACAGTTTATTTTACACATTAAGAATCAAACTATTTTTCTACATGACTCATAAAAGAGGCCATAACCTGCCTCCTACTTTTATAAAGGGTGTTGTGAAGCATTATAATTGACCTGCATTTGCCCCCATCTGGACGCATGAAAATATTTTGATGACACTGACTTGTGCTATATGCTGGATACTCTATGCATCTTCTTGTGATAAAATATCTTGCTTGAATACAATCTCTATGCATTTGTACATACTTCATAACTGCCTTGTTAGGATACTATAAAAAGAACCAGAGAGCCTGTTGCACTGTTTGGTAGAACAAGATCTTCTGTGAATGATTACATTTTGAGTTTTGTACATCCAGGAGTTGATTTTGACAAATATGCATTCTTTTGTTGAAAATTATTAAAATGTAAAAGAAAGAATGTGTAAAGTTACATTCATATTTTAAGGTGATGGCATTTATTTTTTTGTCATGTTCAGAACACATTTTGTCCTTTTACTTAAGTTTTATTAAAAGAATTGACAACTACACAGTTTCGCAGAATAGAAAAGCATTAATTGTATTGCAGCCAAAAGAGAATTCAAATTTTGTAAGCCCAATCAGCATGCTTCAGAATAGGAGGAGGCTGAAGCTATGAGCAAGACAGCAGCAGGACATGGCTGTTTATATAGAGATTAGCATAAATGCAGTAATATCAGATCTGGACCATATTTCTTTATTAAACGCATAACAAAAAACAACACAACAAACATCTCGATAGAATATCAGCAAACACAAAGTTTTGAGTGCATGGCCAATACATCATGAGCTTTAATTATCTAATTGGACTGTGATGAATGTAATATACAAAAAATACATTTAATCATTTTTCCATTTTTAGAGCCACTGATATTCCTACACAATGTGAATGGGGTATTGCACAGATGGCATGAAATGTTTCCCACTGATGTGTAAAACAGTCTTATCCGGCTTGTCGTGGTTACACATCAGTCTGTTCTCCTTAAAGGTGTAGTCAGCGATGTGGGAGGAAACGAGTGGGGAGGTTGTTGATAAACGAACTTAGACCCGCCTCTCCCTTCATACCTCACCCCTGAAAGCTGATGGACATGCATCGTCATGGAAACGGCCATAGAAACTGCGTAGCTGACCAACGTGGCCAAGGTAACCCTGACTCGTCAGACAACTTGACTTCCATTAGACAATAAGATGAATGCCCGACGGCTGTTACTGTTATGTGAAGCACCACAAAGCTAATGTTGCTAACCTATCCAGCACACAGACGGCGACATCCGCATCCGTTTTCAGGTCTTTAAATTGGCGGAGTTCCCTCCACCCTTGGAAAGCAACACCAATGTTGACTTCACTCTTTCATGGTCATAGCCCTTCTTCTTCAGTTTCTGCTCCTATGACCTTTTTCTTTGGGGCTGTTTTTCAGCCATTGCTACTGCACCTATTGTATCTCTCTCTTACGCTAACTGCGCATGCTACGTGACCTACGACTCCCCCTGCCCCCTCTGTCTGATCTGCACATGAGTATGATCGCCCCCTGGATGTGGGGGGGTACCCTGTTTTGGTGACTCGGCCCGAGTCAGTATTTACCTGCTGAAATTCAGAGCCAAGGCTGTGTATTGAAACCGGACTTTTTTTTCAACATGCTGTCAGTGGTGACATCTTGTGGATTGAGAGGAGAAATACGGCGATTTTAACAAATAGTGCAGTAGATTAGAAGATTAGAAGATCGCTGACTAAACCTTTAAGCTTAATATTTTGTTTTCTGTTTATCAACTAGGTGCTGTAAATCTGCTGATTTGAGGTCAGGAGTTAATAGCATTTTAGAGTGAGCCCCAGAGATTATGAGTGAAAGAGGTACAGAACCCAGATGCACCCTGGATTCAACACTAAAGGCAAAATTGCTTATGATATGAAGGCCTAAAAGAGTTTAATCTAATATGTACCCCCACTAAATCACACACCTCCTTACCTATGGTGCTGGCTGGAGTGCGGTATGATGTTAGGAAGTGCTGCTTTCCTATCGGGTTTTTATCTGTATCTCAGGAATGGAATCTCCTGGAGACTCTGGACCAAGACAGCCGTGTTCAGAAGGGTCAATGATGGCAGATAGATCAGATGGTGTTTGGGAGTAGGTCTCAAGCATTTGAAGTGGATTGGACCTGCTTTCAATGCCATGTTCTTGGAAGTTCTCTTCCACCAGTGCAGTGTCCCAGTTGCAAGATTGCGGTTTGTTAAGGGCCCCAAATGCTTAGGGGTAGGGTTACTGAAATGGTAAGACAACCTTATAAGAATACCGAATCAGGTCAGCATAATTTCATTACAATAAAACTTGACAACTATTGACAGACCAGAAACTCTGGAGTGCCCAGTGAAAAAGATGCACTTTGTCCTTTACACCTCTACCAAACAGGGTTAACTTGTACTATCAAATAAAGTGAAGGAAAAATAAAGTCCCCTTAAAAGCTACAGGGTTTCCACGCGTCCTGGAAAACCTGGAAAATCTGGAAAATGATTGCCCAATTTTCCAGTCATGGAAAACGAATGGAAAATGAGGAAAAAAGTGAAATGTCCTGGAAAAGCTAAAATTGTCCTGGAAAATTATTTGTCTTCTTTCTAGCTTGGCACATAGGAAATGAAGTTAAAATGTACTTGGTAACTAATGTACACCTAGCCAGAAAATGTGAGAAGGTAAAATAATGCAAGTTAAGGCATAAAATACAAACACTCAGAACCATGGGGACAAAAAGAAATAATAAAAAATGGACAAAATCAAACTTAGGCTAAATTAACAAGATCTATTTATGAAAAAGCAGAGTAAATATAGATTAAAAAAGACGCATAACCATAAATTTATAATAGTAAGGCACATAAAAGCCAGACTAAACAGAAAGCTAACAGACAATGTTCGTGCTGGAGAGTTAGAAACAAAGAAATTCTAAGATCAATATGATCAATAACTAGAGATATTGTTCATCAACCTCTAATCTTGTTTTTTAGAAGGCTAACTAGAATTGAAAACTGCCCACAGCAACAATGTAACTTCAGTTGGTTATGTTACACTGGAAAAAGTCCTGGAAAAGTCCTGGAAAATGATTTCGAGAAAAGAGTGGGAACCCTGAGCTAGCAACTAGCAGCCCGACTTTCTCAGTAAACTAGGACTGTCTGGAATTTGTGAGAATTGAGGTAACCAACATGCTACAACTGCACTGGGGTTATTTGCAAGCTTTAACTTTATTATTTATAGCCCTTTTTTTCTCCTAGCTGACTATTTAGCTTGCCATCAGCTGACACAGGACTTTCTGGCATTTCTGTCAACAAGTGAAAACAACCAACTTAACTACCAGATAAGTGGGATTTTAATGACTGGGATCATTTTTCATGGATGGAGGATTCAGGATGAACCCTATCATCAACAATGTGAGTCATACGCAGCTCCTGTTCAACTATTTTTAATTTGTATTCTGAAATGTTGCCGTGCAGCTATTTTTCTATTCACATTGTAGTTTTGTTAGATTTTTGTAAAATGCAGCATGTTGATGTTTTAACCACTGATTCTAAAAAAACAGGGGTGTGAAACCTACTAAAATTGGACTCCAGTAAAAGTGAAATGAGTCTTGATATATAGTAAAAGTAACTTTCTTTTAGTCTGCTCGGTTAAAAATATATACTGGCATCTTTTAGCCAATACACACCCCTAAGCGTTTCAGTTTCAACTGTTGCTGCTATAGAAAGTAACCAAGGGGGCCAATTTTATTCTCAATAATAGCTCAGTTAGATTTTTTTTGAGGTGTACATGGTAGAATTTGCCTTTTTTTTGTTTGTTTATTTTGTTTATATTTGAAATGAACTGGCAAGGTGATGGCCGCATGTGACCCCTGGGCCTTCAGCTACCCAAATCTGGTAGAGCATACTTCAGCACAGAAAAAAGTGACAACACTCAGTTTGAACTTAGAAATCTTTATTTCATATCTGCCATGTGCACTGATTCAGCAAAAAATATAAAAAGGCCATAAGAGCCCCAAAAATCACGAAGACATTGCTGATTTGGAAACAAATTTTTCCAAAAAGGTACAACGACACAACAAAGCTACCGATTTACAATAATTTGAGTTAATGTAATTTGTTACTCCCATTCTTGTTAAAACCCAGTCACAGAGTCAGAGCTGGTTGTGTTGAGACTTTTGATTACAGAAGTTAATTGGTTTATCAGAGGAAACTTGCTTATGAGAGCTGTTGTCAGTTGAGGTGTTCGTGGAGTATAACATATAATTGTTAAAAAATATTTTACTCTTTAGATGTAGACTCTTTATTTTTGTCAAATTAGTATAACAGCATGTCAACTCCAGCAAGGAGATGATGTGAAGGATATTAGAGTTACATGTTTTGTCCAAATAGAGGCCAACCATAAGTGTCAGCTCTTGACAAAATGTGGAAATAATGTTGTAGCACAATTATCATTCATTCAAGCTATTCTTTTATTGTGAGAACGAGATAGGAGTAAAATCAGTTGCCTGCCACAGATGCATAAAGGCTTTGCTTGCTTTCATCATAAACTCATCTTTAGCCCAGAGTTCTCTCCCTCGACTTCCCTCTCTGCATCACTGGTGTCAGCCAGATCAGGCTGTGACTGCACTCTGTTGAAGAACATTGGATTTTGAAATGTAGGTGACATTCCAGGGCCATGAAATCTACGGCCAGACATTTTTAGGAGAAAGATGCAGAGAAGTAAGACAGTCACCACAACAGTTACACAAATGACTGAAACGATTGGCAAGCTGCTGCCTCCATTGGTTCGTGGAATCTCTGTAGGATTTACTGCACAAAACAAACACAAAAATGATAAGTTAGGGGACCTTAAATATGACAGAGACTCAGATGGAGTAAATAAATGAATGAACTTACCAACCGGTGGACGTATCTCTCGTAATACTACAAAGAAAACAACAGGTCTGAACATTAACTTCAGGAGCAATGACATTTCCACAGTTTTTTTTACATTATTTAGTTGGTTTGCAATAATAAAGCAAATCTGTTGTTCAATACATGCCTCATTTTTGAGCCATACTTTTCAGTTTAGTTCAGCTATGACTGCCTTGGTTGTTGTGTTATTATTAGCTTTCAAATCCATGGTGTTTTATGCAATTTCACAGACATAGTGATGATTATCAAGGAGAAAATAGAGTGTTTTTGAATGTTTAAACTGAATTATTAACTATATTATTCATGGAAGCAAAACAATGTATTCAGTCAGCTCAGAGCCTTTTATCTATTCCACATTGCTGTAAGTGAACAAACATCACTTTCCAACAAGGTACAGCATTTTAATTTAATTTGATTCAATGTCCTGGGGTGCTTGAGGCTATGTCCCCCCTGCCAAAACTGATGAATATTTGTACACCTCTGTCATGATGAAATGACACTGTGTCACAGGACTTGTAGGCAGCATTGATTAAGTCACAACTTTAATCAATTTGTTGGGCTATTTACTCATCCGAGCATGACAAGGCACATATCAAGCAGGGATCATACAAAGACAAATATTTTGCGTCAAATATAGTTATCAGCAAAATGTAAAATACAGAAATTCACAAAAGTGTGTTGAACTGGAGATGTCTGCCCAAACATTCCAGTATTGTATTAGTATTATTATTAAATAAACTGTGTGGCCGACATTCATACTGTAATTTTTAAGTGCCATTTTAAAAAGCTCCCTGAGCTTTAAGTTATTTCTGAAATAAATCTTTTGAGAGTGACTTCAAGACGAAGAAACAAAAACTTGAAGATTTGCATTTTCATTAGAACTTCTATTTTGCGCTTTTTGAAAGAATATATTTGAACTGACCTTATATTTGAACTGAAGAATTAACAGGAGTTTCAATAACATTCCAATACAACCCACTGCAATGTTCAGTATTTATACTTTTCAAATATTTTTAAAGTACAGATTTAATTTAAATATTTGTAGCAGAGGTCTTACGGCATGTGTATATTACACAGGTTAAATAGTACATAATATTAGTTTGGTGCAGAAAATGTAAAAACATTATACTTATCTTTTTTTCTCACCAATCATTTTCAGAAGAGAACAATAATTAATAACAATTCCCTTAAATATGATCATGTTTTGTTACTACACATTGTTTCAAAACTCAGAATGCTGGGTCTCAATTATTGAAGCATTTATTTGCAAGCTGTTAGGCCCTTCTGCTGATGAAATGAAGATCTTACCTTTAGGACTTTTGCAAATATATCCTCCTTGGTACCCTGAGAAAAGCCATTTCCCATCTGAGGCTCTTAGTGATCCGTAACCTCTATTGTAAGGTTGACCTGAACCCCAGTTTGTGTAGTCCATAGGTGCTTTATCCAACCACAGCCACTGGCCTAGAGACAGGACAAGAATTGGGTCTTAATTTCTCCTGAAGAGCGTCATATTCGTACATTATTTGTGCATAATCAGCAACACATTAAACATATTTTAATTTGCAAAAAATAAAAACCAATCAACAAAATAATTCAACAGTCCAGAGAGAGACTTGGATGGCTCGATTTTCCCAGGGTTTGCATGCAATTTTTGGTTCATGCTGGAGGCTTAAAGTGATAGTTGGAGATTTAATAAGTGGGGTTGTATAAGTTAAATGTCAGTAGTCAATACAGAAGATACAGGGAAGGCAACCAGATAGAAGAGAACTGTAACAAAAGCTATGTTAACATTTCTGCAGATAGAGAGGGAAGCTCATAATATTTTTTTAAAATGATCTGACAATAAAATTCCATCCCTAGATAACACTGATTTTGTAATTGCCTGACGACATATTCCAATTCTCTCACATCACATTGATAAAAGTCCAAATATGGACTTGGTAAATGGACTTGAGCTTTGTAGCGCTTTTCTAGTCTTTGACTACTCAAAGCTGCTTTATACCACAGGTCACACCTACCCATTCACACCCATTCGCTCTCACATTCACTCACTGATGGTTCTGAGTTCTCTGCTAATCAGGAAAACGGACCTGAAAATACTGACTTTGTTGTCCTTACTGTGATTTGTCAGTTTGACCATCTTTAAATGAGTCTGATCCAATGATATTATGTGTGTCCGTTAACGGAAATTTCAATCATGAGTTGGCATCAATAACACAATAAGACATACTCTGCTCGTCCATTGTAGGGCACAATCTAGATAGGACACGTGGAGATAATGTAAGGAGTAGGAGGAGTTGATAAGAGACTTGTTAAAAAGACTAGCAATATCAGTTCCTTGTGGGGGTTGTTATTGATCCTCAGCTGGAACTGGTTTTTAGATTCCTGTCCCTAACAATAAGAACTTCAGAGTACAGGTTTACAATTATGAACTGCTGGTACAGGACAGTCATTTTTAATGTAATTAATCATCTTTTGGGCTCCTTTTATTAAAAAATATCTAACTTTCTGGCTGCTGTTTGACTGACTCTAAAACTGACACTATTGTACACAGACTGATTTATTGAATTACCATTTGTCCTGAATCTGATATTGTTGGACTCAGTTGGAATGGCCAAATGGTTTGCCCTCCACATTTCATTTGGAAAGAATGAAGGACGGCCCTCAATTTTTTTTCTCTTTTAAAAACATGTACACTTTTGGTTAAAGGGACCTATGTGAAGCACATCCACATGCTTGAAAAAAAAAAACTAGCATACAAGTGAGTTGTAAAGTCTGGCCTGAAGTATCAACAAGAGATGTCCTAAGCATCCTTTGATAATAAATTTAGCTATTTGAAAGTGGATCAAGAGATATCTGGAAGTAGACTTGAATCAGTTTTGCTTCTTATGTTCTATCAACACACTAAAAAATGTTGAGTTATTGTGGTAACCCAATTTATGTGTTGCTAGTGTTGAGTTAAACTTTGGGTTATTTGTTATAAAGAGTAACCTATTTTCTGGGTTATAGGGCTATTATTTTAACCCAACTATGTCACAACTAGCTCCACACTCACTCGGCCACAGATCGTCTCCCTCTCATGCCAAGAACGTCAGACCTGCTATCCGGACTGATCACCCGTTGCCAACCTGTTCCATTCCTGTTTCCGCCTTTATCGCCTGATCCTCAGCTGGACTACGAGGTACTAACCTGTTTCTGTCCCGCACCTACCTGCCTGCCTGACCTTGCCTTCTGTTCCTGAAACTGAGTACCTGTTCATGAGTCTTGATCTGTGGTGGCCATCTGTTCTCCAGTATCTGACCCTCCTGCCTGTGCGTGATGCCGAGTACCTGTCTATGAGCCCGAAACAGTGGTGGCAGCCTGATCTCTAGCAATCAGAACCGTTTCCTGCTCTGAAAGACAAAGTGAGTCCTAACCTGCTTCACCTTAAAGACTCTGAGTTGCGGTATGAGTGTGAGGCTCCTGCGTGGCCAAGTGGACTACGTCACTGCCTCGTGTTCCAAGGATTGCGGGTTTGATCCCTGCTCTCTACAGTTGTTCCTGTGTCTGTTCAATAAAGCTGGTTATTGTGAACTGCAAAATCTGTGTCGCTTCTGGGTCCTAACTGTCTCTGTGTCAAACTACTGGGGGCGCTGAATTACACAACCCAATAATTGGGTTAGGAACAACTCAACATTGTAGTTAGCATAACCCATCTTTTGTGTTAAGTAATACAACACAATAAATGGGTTAGGAATAATTCAACATTGGAGTTAGCATAACCCATCTTTTGTGTTAAATAATACAACCCAATAGTTGTGTTAGGAATAACTCAACATTGTAGTTAGCATAACCCATCTTTTGTGTTAAATAATATAACCCAATAGTTGGGTCGAAAAAAAAAAGAACCCTACCTGTTGGTTTAAAATAACCCAAAAAGGGGTTCGTCCTTTTCTGAACCAGCAGTTGGGTTAAAATTGGGTTATTTTTTTTAACCCAAATGTTTTTAGTGTGAAGTATCATTTGATGCTCTGGTTATGAAGAATATACAGTGTAAATTTACCTCTGTGAGTTTTGTACAAGCCAATCCAGAAAAGTGCTGCACTGTCTTCATACACTTTCACTCTGCTTTGGATGAAGTTTTGCTCAGACGGATCCTCAATACTTGCAAGAGATGCACCTTTGCAAAGAAACAGTCAAAAAGAGAAGGTCTCAAACTTAAGCAAGGCAAGGCTGACTAGTTAATAGTCATATTCCAACAAGTAATAAAAAACTCTTACCATATGCTGCACATTTAGCAGATGCATCTGGCCACGAAACTCTGGTTTGAAGAAACAGGTAACAGTTACCCTTAAACGGCAGCCAGGGTGCCATTTGTCCTCTGTATCCTGGTCCATCAATGGGATCAGGGCATGATCCAGGTAATTCAGCAGGCTCTGTGGGAGGCACTTCTATGGATAAAGCCAAACAGAGGACATGTGATCTAGGTCAACATTAACTGGCATAAATGAAGTGTATTAAGCTGTACAGTGTCATAGGTTTACCTGTACTTTTGATACAAACACTGGCCATGCTCCTTTCACACAGGGATGTCTTCCATTTTCCATTCACATCCACATACACACAAGGTCTTTCTCTTTGTGGCTCCATGCTATCCCAGTCGGTCATAGTGAGATGCCAGCCTTCAATGAATCTGAAGTATCCACTAGTCTGTAGGCAAAGATTGATCAAACTACATCTGATATTTTCCCACCCACATATAAAATGGATCATTTCCCCAAGGGAACAGTAAATTATGCCTTTTTAAAAAACAAATTACTTTATTTTCCCCCATGAGGTATGTAAGCTCATCGCCAGTCGTGCTTAGAAAATGTTTTTCGTAACAACACAGTTCAGTACCTTTTAATTATGTTCTGTTTGTAAAATTATAGACTGTACCTTGATTGCGTTGAGTCCAATCCACACTGGAGCATTGAGATTCAGAGAAATCAAATCAATGTATGCATCTGACAAGATATTTCTTATGCTAGCCAGTGAGGCACCATCGGCTTCGCAGTGCTTCTGAGCTGCATACCAGGTCATTTTTCTGCTGACAACCTTTAGGGAATCGTTAAAAAATCGAACATAGTTTGAAGTTGTTGGTTCAGGAGACTCTGGCAGAGAAGGATCTGTTTGAAGTGAAGAATAAGATGAGAAAAAACTTTGGATTTGATACCAGAATTACCTTGAAATTCAAAATGATGACACTCAGAATTGAGCTCAGTACAGCATGTATCTTATCAATGATATTTTTGTCTTAAATATAGCAATAGATGCACCTTATAATCATAAAATACTTCACACAACAATGTGAAAGGCGTGTTTCTTTCTATTTAATATCTATAAGCTTTGCTGATATTTTGCAGATTTTCTGACATTTTTTAACATGTTATGAAACTGTATCTTCTCAAACCTGTTTCCCATTCACTATCATATTCCTCTACTTGTATTTAGGCATCAGGCATTATAAGCTACACTTTAATACCAATGTCTGGATACACATTTAAACACTGGATATAACATTTTTTTTACAGTGACACCTTTTAAGTTCATCTTTCTAAAGAAGATCAAAGTGTCTGCATGTAACCAACACACATGAACAGTTATGTTTTCACCTTTGCCTGTTAAACCAACCATGCGGCAAAGGACATGTACTCAAGAAAAAAGAAGAAATAAAGGGTAGACCCACCAACACTTTGAAGGCAGATGTATCCATAGGTGTCACTGCAAGACTTGGCAGTCCACTTTCCCAATTCATCAGAAGAATCAGTGTTCATGACAGCACACTCTCTCTGCAAAAACACAACAGTGGTCAAGGAACATACATTTCATGGGAGGTTTGAATATGTTTTCTGCAATGTGATAAAGAAAGTGACAGAGACAGAATAGACAACAACAAAAACAGCAAGCAATGTGTGATGTAAGAAAAGGAAGTGGTTGTTATTCTCATATCAAAACTAGTGCTGTCAGACGATTAAAAAAAATAATCTAATTAATTACCAAATTTATAATTAATTAATCTAATTAATCACATTTTAATCTTAAATCTGCTTAAAGTACCCAAATAAAGAATTTGAATTCTAGGCTATTATAAAATTGTAGTGCATGACTAATCAAATGAATACACTAAGAAGTGAAGATTTGTCCACATTTATTATTGGTGACTGAATAAAACCAAAGTCAGGGCAACTTGACCAGAAAATTCTAAGCTCAATCAGGCAACTCAAATTACACTTTAAGTGTGTTTCATAAATCAAATTCAAAATAAGAAAAAGGTGGAGGACATCCAGCAAACCAATTAGGCCTGATGCATTATTAAAGAATGTAGTACAAACACAGATAAATTAATTCAAAAATAAAATAATACTAAGTCTTAAATATGCCATTCCTGTTGTCACCTGGACTTTGTATGGTTTGACTAGAGATGAATGTGTGAAGTGACGTGTCACTGCCATGTACGGGTCCTGCAGCTGGCCAATATTAAAATGTTTGTGTGCTATGATTAATCTTGCGATTAATTTTTATAATGCATTAATTTGCGGTGTAATTAATTAATCTAATTAATGCACTAAAGTGACAGCCCTAATCAAAACCCCTTAATGTGCACAAACCCCTTGTTGTTGCCTCTTGCAGCATTCTGCAGCTTTTATTACCACAACTACTGCTTCTCATATTACTACAGCATTGCAATGAGTGACCTTATCACCCTGTTTGTGCTGGTTGCTTGGTCATTTGTGTCCTTATTGCAAAAAGACTGCTCCAGGGGTCAGTTGGAAGAGAGCCGAGGCCACCTCTTTCAAGGGATCTCAGTGTGATTGTTTGTACCAAAACAGGGTACAATTTCCGTGTTCACATATTCAAATGAACTGACCCAAGCGGGAGCAATTCTCTCAAATAATTTAGATGTGAAACTTACATTAGATATCATGCCACACATTTTGTTGTCTTCTATTACAACAGTTTTAACTTAATCTGCAGCCATGTGCTATTGGTTGAATTTTTTAAACAAAATTAACACACAGCCCGATCTCATTTTGTCATATTTTGTTACAAAACATATAAAAATCTGTGTGTACCAGATACACAACTCTCACTTGTCATTAAGATGGAATGTTTTTGGTATTCAAATAAACAAAACTTACAACCTCTTTAAAAGACTTACGGTAAGAATGGCAAACCATGACCTGCTTCGAACCAAAGAAAAAATTCTGCTAAAATCAACAGAAAAATGATGAAAGGATTCTTATTTTTATTAATATGGGGGAGTATCAACAAAAACAAAGACTAAAAGAGGCCCAGACAGTCAAGGTAAAAAGTAATTGTGCTTGGCTAAAGAGAAAAGCATGCTTACTCCGTAAGCTAACAGCATAGCCTCTTTTCAAAGCAGTCTGGATGGTATTAACCAACAGACCCAAGTAATCTGAAAACAGACCTGAAAGCTTTCAAGAACAAAATCACCACCCAAATGAAAAATGACCCTAGAAATATCAAGGAAGATAATGATATGATATTTAATCAAATAAATACAGAAATAGGAACACAAAATGAGAAGTTACAAGCTGTTCAGACGCACACCAAAAAAATGGACTCATGGAGCTCTGAAGCAAACCACAGAGTTGATGATAAAGGAGCAAAAAGTGATGATGGGCAAACTAGATGACTTAGAATTGAGACTGAGGAAAAATAATATGCGGATTTATGGCACACCGGATGACACAGAGTTCGGTCAATCAATTTGTGGGAAGTTGGCTTCAAGAAAAATTTTCCCTTAAAGTCAAAACTGCTGACACAGCACGGCCACAGAGCTCTTTCTCCGAAACCCACGACAGGACAATCCCTGCAATCTATTGTCATAAACTTTCAGAAGCTCACAGTGAAGGAGAACATGTTGAAAAGGGCATGGGAGATGAAAACAATGGCACTTTAATCATGATTACTCTGTGAGGATGTCGCAACAGTGCAAGAAATACGCAAATAATAAAGAAGATCCTGAAGGCAGAAGGCACCTGTTTCCAGATACCGCTCAATAAGATCCGTATTCAATGGGCAAATTACACTGAAAACATACAACAGCGCAGAGGAGGCAACCAACAAGTTACAGAAAAGAGGACATGAAGTGGAGGCCATGAGAGACACCAGTGGAGAATCTACACTCAGTGAAAACTCCTGTCAACCATGAACACAGCGTGACAAAACACCCCAGGTGACAGAGCGCAAGAGACCAGTAGACAAGCACAGGGACAGCTACTGGAATTCCAGCACAGGGAGAATGAGCAAAATGATGAAATGTTCAGTTGCCAATGAACTCTTTATGGGCTGGTTTTCTCTGCCAGACGGGAGCCCCTCTAGTGTGAGAGGTTTTCCCCCCCAAGACTGAAAGAGATTCATCAACCAATTTAGAAAAGTTTTACCTTCTCATTCCGATAATATCTTTGTGACTGCAATGAAAATCAGAAAATTAGAAATGCTTACAAAAGACAGAATCATTCAAACTTCAGCTGTACGTATCATAACTGCTCACAGTACTCTCTGCAGCAACACAGAGAAATAAAAAACCCTTATAACTGTGTTTGTAATGTAGTTTGTCATTTTTTGCTGTTAAAAATTAGTATATTATTCAACATAATTTAAGAAAACACTAACAGAAAGCTAATTTAAAAAATTCAAAGGCCTGTGATAATTTTTTAACGTTGCAGATATAACATAGACACATATCTAGTAAACAAACATGTAGCAGTTGCAGCTAATTTTACCAGCTAATTAGTATTTTATTTACAATTGAATTCCAAACATAAGCATCCACTTACTCCAGAATTCCAGTTGCTGAATCGCTTTGGTTTACCATCTGTCCAATAAAACTGATTGCCATTTTGACTATGTAAACCGATCCACAAGCCTGTGGTTGGTGCCTCTGCCACTGTAGTGATCAAAAACACTGAAAGAAATACACACATTGTTGATTTTGGGGAGAGATATTTTTCTTTCTTTTCTCTTCTTTGCTCCAATGAGTTGTGAGAAGAATCAACACAAACCAAATCAACAATTCTGTTTGCTCCACATATATAGCCAGAAGGGGGGTTGACTTGTGCCCTACTGCTTCTGATATCAGCCCCCTCTCCCATTCTTAAAGTCCTACAATCGGGACAACATTTTCCTCCCCACTTCTTTGACTGAACGAAAGCCGGAGGGCAGATGGCAGCATTTACTGTTCAGAAATAACCACAGCCTCGGACTTCCGGTGGCACGAGGGTGAAAATGGCTGCATGAGAACTCAGCTCGCAACTGAACTATCACTTATCCCTCTTTAATTTAGGAGACTGATCTCTTAAGTGTCCCCGGGCACGCAATAATGTCAGGGGGAGGAGAAAAGGGCCGTAACACGGCACTGAGAAGCAAAAGAAAAAAGCAGACAATGAAGATGCGGCTAACGAGGACAAAGCTATGCTAGGTGACACAACCTCGCTAGCCTCCATCCGGGACACCATAAATGAGACGACCAAAGCAATGTCTGAACTGGAAAACAAGCTCTTCAAACAGTTGTCGGAGTTCCAATTCAACTTTCAACAGGATGTTAAAAACAGCTCGACGAGATGAGCGCAGACATTAACCGGAGGTTGGAGGAGACCGCAGGGAAAATAGGGACTGCGTCACGCCGACTTGATGAAGCTGAAGGGTGCATCGGAGAGGTGGAGTCGTTCGGCGCAGAGGTCGGGGAGGCTTTGGACCTGATGCACAAGACCCAACTTGATTTAAAATTAAAGATAACAGAGCTTGAAGGACACTCTCGCCGTAACAACATTCGGATTTACGGTATCAAGGAGGGAGTTGAAGGGACCTCGATGATTCATTATATTGAAAACCTCATAAAAACTGAACTGGGTGACAGGACCGGCCTAAAGGAACTGGGTATTGAACGCGCGCACCGGGCGCTTGGACCCAAGCCCGCGGAGACGGCTCTGCAGCGGAGACTGTGGCTCTTGCGCGGAGGCTGTTTCAAGGCACTATGAGAAATAGAGCCTTATTTAGCGGTGTTTTTGTGTGAAAGTAACACGCTGAAAATTCTCTAAATAAAGTGTGAATGCAGACCGATATCAAATTTTTTCAGTGGGAGTCCGTTTATTTTTGTTTTTGGTCAAGTAAAATATGGCCCCGTGTGACTGCAGAGGAATCGGCAGACGAGCAGGACGGGAGGAGGAAGGGGGTGCTTGGTCCTAGCGCCCTGGGTTTCTGCTGCACAGAAACACTGCTGTAGGGGTAATTTCTGCCCTAAACCTTGTGATAGGACCCAACTTGTTCCATCCTGGAATATCACTTTAACTGATCATGGGTAAGTGGTAAAGCACATGACTGTTCATCCATCTTCAATGACTCAAGAGGGAATAACAAGCGTTCATGGTCAGAGGGGCTCACAGTCTGCTGCTCACCCAAAACGTCATGCACATGTTAGCTGATTGACTCATTGTCAGGGGTGGATCAAGTGGATTTGCTGTCTAAAGTTTCAGTGCTGACAACATAACAGTGAATCAGTCTGTGAGGAGGAGAGGGGTTTTGAAGCGCTGGTCAACATGTTTAAGGAGTAATAAGATTAAATTGGTAGTTTGCTGGAGAAGTTACAGTGCTTTTGGGCACAGGATTTTGTCTATACTTGTGAATACTTGCTGGTGAAACTATCCGTGGGTTTATACAAAGACAGTGTATATTTGGGCTCCAATGTGCAGCACAATTCACAGGTGAAAGATAACTGGTACTCTTTCAGAATACAACCATGTAAGGAGCAGCTTTGTAGCATACGTGATCCTCTGCTTTGGTGGGTGAAGGCATATTTAATTTTCTGGCCATGTTAAGATGCTATGTGACTTTTATTCTGCTGGAATTAAAACAGATGTACAAGCTCTGCTGAATGAGTTAAGTCAAATAAAATCACGAAAATTCATCCTGCACCTTGCAAATCTTTTCTCACGCCTTGTCTGCATCTATGCAAGCAATGGAGAAGAAAATCGCAATGGGTTTTTGAGGCAAAAAACAAGTGTCACTCGCAGCCACTCAAATTCAATCCAGTGTAGTGGCCTGATTTTTTTGGCTACCACTTGGGCGTGTCATGTTCACTTAGGACATGGCTTTTGGGAGGTTTGTTGCCATAGAAAGTTTGTACTTCCAGATTGAATTTTGTGTGGTTTATTGTGGCCTTTGGTGGTTTTTAGACCTTCTTGTTTTTGTTGGTTTGTTCATGCAGATGGAATAATTTCCCCCAAGGTATTTTGTAATTAAATAACTTGAAATCCTTGAGGAATCGTCTCTGCCCTAGAAAACCAGTTGCCTATATTAGTTTAGTAGATCAGTCAAAAGAACCAGTGATTAATGGGGCTGTTTTTACTGATTCATTTTCCAAAAATAAAAAGGAGACAGATTAATTTGACAATTTATATTGAAACCCAAAGTCTGATTTACATATTAATTTATTCATAATTGTAAACATTGTTACTCTGCTCCACATACTTGTTAAGAGTTAAAAACGTGTCCTCATATGAATCATTTGTTCTGTCATTATTGTATAGTTGCCCTGGCACAAGTCCAGCCAGAGGAGGTGCCTCAACAAGTTTTCCTCCTCTCTCCACTTTTAACAAATCACACCCTACTTAGCAAAGCAGTTAAATTATCTTTTTGAGATTTATACCAAAAATGTTTTTTTAAAGAGTCAAGACAAGATCAACACCATGTACTCTTCCCAAACATGACAATGAAAGCATTATGGAAATCAGACTCTTCACTGGAATATAAGTGTGGCTCATTTTCCAATGTGTGCTTGTCGTAAGACTTCAGGTGCTTAGGAGTTCAGAGGTTTTTTTTTGTCATTTATTCATTTTTTTTAATAAAGAGCTTATGGCATTAGTCATAGATATTATTAACAAAAACTACTATACTATTTTAAAACATCTGCATCACATGTTTTATTGAAATTAAGAAAAACATGCACAATTGCACCTGAAATGATAAAACACATTTCTTGTGTTTTGTTGAGTGGCAGACACAATCATACTACAATACTACTACAACTTCTGTAAGATATGTTTTATGTCCAACTCCTCAAGCCCAAAGAGGTTTGAGACAGCAGATTGTCTGAATGGATTCTACAGTACATAAAATGTAAGGATTCATTCATACGGAATACAAAACATCAATCAGAAACAACAATCAATCAGATTCAAACCTTGATCATGTCTTGAGGTAATTGAAGCCAGATTTCCTCCCATAGCTTTGCATTGTGTCCTTGCTCCAGCCCATGTCTCCCTCTGCGTGGTGATGATTCTGTAACACTGTATGTGTAAACAAAAGGTTTGCTCTTGAAAGGTCTCAGAACTGCAGTGGTTGTTATTGTATTTACAAATATATTTCCTGTTTTATATTGGAACTTGCAAACTCTCTCTCTCTTCTTCTCATTTTATATACACTATATTGCCAAAAGTATTCGATCACCCATCCAAATAATCAGAATAAGGTGTTCCAATCACGTCCATGACCACAGGTGTATAAAATCAAGCACCTCGGCATGCAGACTGTTTTTACAAACATTTGTGAAAGAATTGATCACTCTCGGGAGCTTAGTGAATTCCAGCGTGGAACTGTGATAGGATGCCACCTGTGCAACAAATCCAGTTGTGAAATTTCCTTGCGCCTAAATATTCCACAGTCAGCCGTATTATAAGAACGTGGAAGTGTTTGGGAACGACAACAACTCAGCCATGAAGTGGTAGGCCACGTAAACTGATGGAGAGGGGTCAGCGGATGCTGAGGTGTGAAGAGGTCGCCAACTTTCTGCAGAGTCAATTGCTACAGACCTCAAAACTTCATGTGGCCTTCAGATTAGCTCAAGAACAGTGCACAGAGAGCATCATGGATGGGTTTCCATGGGCAAGCAGCTGCATCCAAGCCATACATCACCTCGCGTAATGCACCTCGGATGCAGTGGTGTAAAGCACGCCGCCACTGGACTCTAGAGCAGTGGAGACACATTCTCTGGAGTGATGAATCATGCTTCTCCATCTGGTAATCTGATGGACGAGTCTGGGTTTGGTGGTTGCCAGGAGAACAATACTTGTGGGATTGCATTGTGCCAAGTGTAAAGTTTGGTGGAGGAGGGATTATGGTGTGGGGGTGATTTTCAGGATCTGGGCTTGGCCCCTTAGTCCCTGTCAAAGGAACTCTGAATGCTTCAGCACACCAAGACATTTTGGACAATTCCATGCTCTTAACTCTGTGGGAACAGTTTGGAGCTGGCCCCTTCCTCTTCCAACATGACTGTGCACCAGTGCACAAAGCAGGTCCATAAAGACATGGATGACAGAGTCTGATGTGGATGAGCTTGACTGGCCTGCACAGAGTCCTGACCTCAACCCAATAGAACACCTTTGGGATGAATTAGAGCGGAGACCGAGAGACAGGCCTTCTCGTCCAAGATCATTGTGTGACTTCCCAAATGCACTTCTGGAAGAATGGTCAAAAATTCCCATTAAAACACTCCTAAACCTTGACGACAGCCTTCCCAGAAGAGTTGAAGCTGTTATGGCTGCAAAGGGTAGACCGACGTCATATTGAACCCTATGGATTAGGAATGGGATGTCACTAAAGTTCATCTGCAAGTCAAGGCAGGTAAGCGAATACTTTTGGCAATATAGGGCCCACTCTACTCAAGGTTTGCGTTTATTAAAACACATGCAAACTTGATAGCGCACGCAAATCTGATCTACCATCAAGGTGCACTTAACAGACGCAATCCATTTGGCGTGTTTGCTCTCATGAATATGCAGAATACATGCAGATCGTCAGAACGGGAAAAATACCAGGAGGAGGAGATGCAAACTGTAATCATTTAGCACCCGCAATGTGATTCATCAAACCCGCAAGAGATTGCACCTGGTGTTTTTGCGTCTGAATTTAGTACGTTTGATAAGCAGGTGCAAAAAAGGGCACAGTGTTACGAACAGGAGGCTGTGATCATGGTGGCAAACAGGTGTCACATGAACTGAATATTTTCCATCACTGATTTTTTTGATGAAAAACAGAAAGACTTGGAGTCATGTCTGTCTTTATGAAGGACTGGAACAAGAGGGACAATCCAGTGTACCATGAAGACACAGGGGTAAAGTAAATCCTCTCTGCTTTGTGCTCTACATCATGAAGGAGGTCATTTAATCTTTGTCGAAAAAATAAATGAAAACATACATTCATAGCCATAACCACTCCATTTGTCACTCGGAGCTGACCGCATCACTCTTTAGGCACTGAGCTAGTTTAGAGGCTGTGATGCTGTCAGTATGTAAAAGGCAACAGTTATCCACGTGGTCTGTGAGTGTTACTGTGTGACTGCTCTTCACATGAGAGATCATTGACGATGAAACTGTGCAACTATGTGGATGCTGCCATTTAGATTATGTTTCATTGCAATCAGAAAAGGAAAATTAAAGATGATAGAATTATGGTATGAGGGAAAAGTGACGATCTTGTCCGTCAAAATGACATGCAGCGGGAATAGGCAAACACACTTGCAGTAAGCAAGTGTGTTTGCCTATTCTCGCATGGAGGGTCCATGGTGACAGCTGGCTGCACATGCAAAGTCCTCTTCAAAGAGGGCAGTTCCCACCACTTTTTGCTCCTGTTATCAACTGCGCACACACAGATCAGGCCCACAGTCTATACGTTAATATAATCTTACCTTTGACTTTAATTTCTTCCAGTTAGTTGGACAGCCACCTCTTGGAGGGACTGTTGGAGAAACTGTAGCACGGCCTGGTTTTGTATCATTGCGTTTGCAGATGAAGTTACGCTCCAAACCACAACTGCTGTCATGCCAAAACCCTGTGGGCAAATCCAAAGTATTGAAACCATTTTGCTTTTAAAACCTGAGCTCAAATTAATTTCTTACAAAATTAGTGTCTGCTCGTAAAAACGAGCAATAAGTAAGTTACTTACCTGAAATTTGTGTTATGACTGCACAGTTTTCATCATTGTTCTGGAAACGGGGCTGACCTTCATCCCACCTTAAGAACACCACTGGAGAGCCATCCATCCACCTTGTTGAAACCAATATTTCTCATCAGTCAAATATTTATTCTCATCTTCAGTTCTACTTAGGCAGGCAAAATGATGGACTAAATTGATCCTGATCGATCAAATGGATCAAAATTTTACAACATGAATGGCCATCTCTCATTTACTCTTTGCTCAGATCCTTCTGAGTACTTAAAAACTTTATGTTGTTTACTCTTTTTAATTTTATGCAAAAGCTTTGTTGAAGGTCTTTTGTAAAATACAATTTCTGAAAATGCATTAATTTCCCCATTAACTTACTGATGACACTCAATTTGTGTATGAAGTTTGAATGATTTACACAACTTGCTGTCACACTTTTAGCACTTTGTTTAATTTTGGTCAGTAATATACATAACAAAGGTAAATGCTTATACTTACACTTCATTTTCTTTGATTGTGATAGAGATTATTATTTAATGAACAAATACAGCCATTGCTTCACTGAGATATTGTTTTAAATGTTATGTCTGCCTTCATCTCCCTCCTCTCATCCTCAGTGAACATAGACTGTACAGCTGTTTGAATCTTTGTAGATGGGTTTTACTGGACTTTATCACATTATTTGCTGGTGTCCAGCCTCGTGGATAACTGGGTATCTTTTTGTGGAAAGCCTGGTCTGATAGAGACGACATCCACCCTACTTTGGACGTCGCAGGTCTTTTATCTAGAAACATGGCAGAGTTTATTTACTCTACATCATGACCCCTCAGGGTTGAGACCAGGTCTCAGAGTCGCAGTCCCTCATGCTCCTCTGCACTTCCTTTGGGGCAGTTTTCCAGTCATTACTTGACTGTTATGACAGTGAGAAATATTTTAATTATTCTAAAGAGACTGTGTCTGTTCCTCAACCCAAACCTCGCATAACTGTTTACACAAAACCAATAAAAGAGGTATCAATTTAAAAGATCTAATTAAAATCAAATCCTCAAATGTGGAAAGATCAAAATATCAGATGATTAAATGTGGTCTATTAAATATTAGATTACTGACATTCTTTACCGTCGAATGATCTTTAGTCAGAAAATCACATTAATTCATTTTAACGGAAATGTGGCTGTGTCAGGATGAACATGTAAATCAAAATGAATGCGTTTTCTGCCAGTTCTTTAGCTTCCTACTACTCACGACAATTTGAGAGAAATAAAACAATCCTATGTATTTTTTCAGCACTGTAGCCAGGCTGACACAGAGTCAGAGCTCTTTTGAGACTATGATTCAACTAGTTCTCAGCTGTGAGGACTTTTTGAGCTTCTTTAATAGTAAAATTCTTAAAATTAGATAAAAAATTAGCAACCCCCTGCCTTCACCTGGGCCTACCATACCATTAAATGTTGTCAAACCTCTCAGTTTCTCTCCATTTGACCTTCAGGAACCAAATTATTATAAACCTGCCTTTCAGAACAAATCCCAACAATGATGTTGAAGGGGGTCTTTCACTTACTTTGTTCATCTGTGTTAGAGACAATCAGTTTATCTTTTTTGACAGGCCATGTGTCTCAGTCTTTTAAAAAAAAAAAAAAAAAAAAAAAGCTGTAATCAAACCTCTTCCTATAACCCTTGATTCGGGCACATTAGCTAACTAATGGCCAGTACTAAATCTTCCATTTGCTGCACAGACCCTCAAGAAAGTAGAGACTATTCAGCTTGATGACTTTTTTCGAATCAACAGCCTGTTTGAGGACTTTCAGTCAGGATTTAGAGCTCACCATAACACAAAGTAACACATTAAAGTAACAATTTCTCTCAATAATACTTTCAGCTTCGGATGATGGACTTACATGTATGTATATCTTTATATATCTATATACTGTATTTATACACACATATGTACTTGTGTTAATGCATGTGTATCTATAAAAGGAAATGTATGGCTTCAGCCGACTACTATTGTAAAGTGCCTTAAGATAACACTTGCTGTGAACTGATGCTATACAAATAAAGACTGGTTGATTGATTAAAAGAGGTGCAGTGGAGCTGTATTTGTCCTCTTTAGAACACATAAGCTAAAAATACTGACATGTTTGTTAGTTTGTGTGAGTGAATGCAGTGTTAACTCATGTGGATGTGTGGCTGTATTTGTGTGATGGAGGAGGGGGCAGCACCAGCCTCCCATTTGCAGCCGTTCCTGAATTTATTTTGCTATGTGTGTGGGACGGAAAGGCTTACATTCTTTGTCTAAAACTGGTGGGATGACCTGCTAGGTATGAGGACCAGTCGCTTACTGGTCGGGGCCTGATAGTCCAAAGGTTGGTAAATTGCTGTCTCAAACTGGTGCCCCTTGATAATTCATATTATTTTAATCAATACTTGGATTCATATAGCAGCAATGCATACCTAATATAAAGTTAGTAGTAAAAATCTGTAATAATCAGTTTAGACAGAGCATTTGAGTGAGCTTTCAGACATATATTGACTATAATTTTGTTTTTGACCATAAATCTGGTGTTGGTTGTTTTGTCATCTGACTTAACCATTTATCAGCAGGGCTTACCCTTCTACATTTTGATTCTAATCTTACTCACCCATATGTTTTATCAAGATCTACAGTAAGACCAATCCAGAAAGATGCATGGCTCCGTTTTAGCTACAGACAGGGAACAAACAAAATGAAACTTCAGTCTTAACCTGAGCAGAAATGTCATGCCTCCAAAGTCATGGCAGCGATCTTGTTTGATCTTATTACCTTGACTCACCTGTTTCCATAAAAAGATACTTTCAGCCTCACTGTTGATGGTAACCAAGTCACCGTGCTGCTCTTTGCAGAATTGTCGTGCCTCTTCCATGGCCCTTGATTGAAATGAAATGTAATACTGATTCCCATTCCATTCCAGCCATCCGTCAGAGGTTCTATTGTAGTCTATTGACATATTAAAACAAATTTCAAAACAGAGTGAAAATGTAAGATCACATTTTTGGTTGCATTTGGAGCCACATCAGTACTGTGTCGCTGTACATTATGTAACCCATGTAGTAACTAATACCTTACAGTCACCAGCAATGGATTTGCACCATTCATGAATCCATCAACCAATCCTGACAAACGTGACAACCTCTCATTTTTCTTCACCAAATCTCCCCCCAAAAACAATTAACAAAGCTTTAGTTCCTGTATTCTTGTTTCCATCCACAACAATATTGATATTTTGTTTCAAGAAAAATACATTAAATTACCATCATAATAAACTTCAATTGAATTTTTAGGTTTAATGCAACTCAGCCATTTAATATTAACATAGAGGTCATCTTAAATTGATTGAAGAATACAGGAATAATGTCTGCTATAGTATGGTAGTTAAAAAACACCATGCTTTGATACTGTTTCAGTGACACATCTTTAAAATGACAGGATGCTATAAAGTTGCTGTTTTCCAGTTGTACTGGGAAGTCAGTTCATATTTCTATCTGTTTATGATGGCAGTTCGTGTTTTTTCTCTGTTTATAAATGAAAATCATATTTTTCTGTTTATCAAGGTGTCGTCAGCCATCTTCTAATCTTCTAATCTAATGCACTGTTTCTCAAAATCACTGTATTTTATTTCTCCTCTCCATCCACAAGATGTCACCACTGACAGCATGTTGAAAAGGAAAGTCTGGTTTCAATACACGGCCTTGGCTCTGAATTTCAGCAGGTAAATACTGTGGCTCGGTCCGAGTCACCAAAACAGGGTTCACCCCTCTCTTATGCTAACTGCGCACGCTACGCAACCTACGACTCCCCCCCCCCCCCCCACACACACACAACATACTCATGCGCAGATCAGACAGTGGGGGAGGGGAGAGAATCGTGGAGTTTTAGCGTCTTAGCAAGAAAGTAGCAATGGCTGAAAAATAGCCCAAAAGAAAAAGGTCAGAGGAGTGAAAAGTGAAAAAGAAGGGCTATGACCATGAAAGAGCGAAGACCCGGGTCAACATTGGTGTTACTTTCCGACAGTGGGGGGAACTCCGCAAATTGAAAGACCTGAAAACGGACGCGGATTTCGCCGTCTGTGTGCTGGATAGGTAAGCAACATTAGCTTTGTGGTGCTTCACATAACAGTAACAACTGTCGGGCATTCATCATATTGTCTAATCTGCCAGAATGTACTGTTGTTGTGATGTTATCAATAATGGAAGTCGAGTTGTCTGACGAGTCAGGGTTACCTTAGCTACGTTGGTCAGCTACGCAGTTTCTACGGCCGTTTCCATGACAATGCATGTCCATCAGCTTTCGGGGGTGGAGCCAGGGGTGAGGTATGAAGGGAGAGGCGAGTCTAAATTCGTTTATCATTAACCTCCCAACTCGTTTTCTCCCACATCGCTGACTACACCTTTTATAAATAAAGTTCATATTTTAAGCTTGTTCACCTGTATTTCCCTTTTAATTTCTCTCTGTATGTCCCTCATTTTAAAATTATCCTGATTTCTTAAAGTTTTTTTCTTTGGGATGATACGACTTCAGTTTGGGAGACATGCCAGGCTTATCATTGGAGTACACTTTAAATGCCTTTGAGAGTATTACAGATTCAACACAGGGTGAAGATAAACCACTTTATGCTCACATGCCCCTAGTGGTGGAAACAGGGATGCTTTGGAAGCATCTTTAGCTTTTCCAAAGCACAAATCCAAGGTCTTATTTTCCCTGGTGGAGCTGTGGACATACTGATAGTCGATGCTTATTGGCTTTTTAGGTGCTGTCCACATGGAAAAGTATCTGCATAAGTTTTTAATCATATTGGTATTTCATCCACACGGATGTAGCATTTCGGGTGCCCAAGAACGCACATTTTTTGGAAATGGGGTCCAGAGAGATAAATCAGCAATTCCTAGCTGAGTGTTTCTGTGTGGACATTGAACATAGATTGTTTCAGAAATGATGATACCATAGACCCACCTTTTCCTCATACTCCATGGCCAAACCCTGACAACAACAGACACTATGGATTATGATGTCTCGTTCATGCAGAAGCTATTGAGCTTTTTGTGACTTTAACAGCAAAATCTCCTGCTCCTCTACATGAGCCACAAGAGGACATGGTAAGCAGTATACATCAGTGTCTATTGACATTTCTCATGATGGATATGTGTGCTCTATGTCTTCCTCTCTGGTTCTGGTATCTGTCTGCAGCAGTGTTACAGCGCCACTCACAGGCATATGTTCTCCAGTGTTTTGGTGTGGATGGGCACATTTCTTACAAAGTTTTTAAAGCAAATTAAAAAAAATCTCCGTGGCTTTTAAAATTTCCTTTCCTTTACATTCTCATGCTTGGTTTGATGTACATGAGAGTCAAGTTAGCTCTCTGTGTCTGTGATGTTTCTGTCGAGCAGTCAAAATCAAGCCTTCCCCTTCTTCCAAATAACAAAGGAGTGAACTAAGCTCATTTGAGTTAAAAGAAGCAGAACGGCAGTAAGGACTTGATAATGACTGGCAACCAAAGTACAGTGCAAATCTCTTTTCAAATCCAAAACTTGCAAGAAGAATTACTAAATTGCTTTCATTTCTCAAGACCTCCACCACTACAGTTTGAAGACTATAACATTCAGATAAGAATTCATGAAAACTTTTTTTTTTTAACATAAAAGCTTCAACTTATTTTACTTCTTTGAATTTGTATACAATTTTTCACAGCTGTCTGTAAATGTCAAGTCTACAATTGGGACGTTGGATGCTTAGTCTGAGTCTGCTCAACAAGCAATCAGAAGGTTGTGGATCAAGTCCACCTCCTGCTGTCACATGTTGTTGTGTCCTTGGGTTAGACACTTGACCACAGATTGCTCCCACTGCTGTGCCAATGGCATGTAAATGGATAAGAAAGGGGGAGGATGTTATTACTGGATAACTTGTGCTGAAACTCAGAACTATCAGCAAGTAAATCCGAGAGTGAATGGAAAGATGTGACCTGCTGTGTAAAAGCACTTTGAGTTGTCAGAAAAAAATAGTGAAACACTACAAAAGCTCAAGGCTATTTACCATCTACAATAGATTTTTGTAAATCTTGATAGAAGCACCTTTGTAACAAAAGAAGCTTTGATTGGGAATCTGTCTGAATGGAAAATCAATTCTGAGTCACTGTAGCTTCAGAATCTAAATGGAATCAGTTCATTAGATGAGAAAAGAATTACATCTCTAGTGATCGACTTTACTGCATTACTGCATATTATTCATCAGGAACACAAAGTTTTTACTTGATGATAGCTGACTTGTTGCTTTCAATGTGACAGTATATTATGTGAAATACAGATGCAAGAAAAGAAAAACAAGATTTAACTCTTGAAAAAATGAAACTCTTGATTTTTTTATGTATCCATACAGTGATGATAAAGGAAGAATCATGGTGCATTTGTGCATTTTGCAGATATCTTGAAATCTTACAGATATAACATACACATACATATAGTTCTTACCGGGAGGTGGAGGATCTGGAGTAGGATTCGGAGTTACCCCTTTGAAGACAAGAAAAGGAGACTTTATCATCATTCTCAACACTGAATAGAGGCCTGAACTGTTAATTGGCAGTGCAAAATGAAGACAACACCATGACAGATCTAAGGAGAATGCTGCGAAGGGGCAAGCAGACCTGACCAAAGAATTTAAAACAGAGGTGCTCTGGCCCGTTTCATACCTGTGGGAATCTGACACAGCCACCCAAGGTTTTTCTCACAATGGACATCGCTCCATTTAAAATTGTATGTATTGATTTCAACACAAGATTCCACATTATTTTTATTGTTTGGCTCTTTATCATCCCAGTGTTGGAACTGCACCTGAAAAACATGCACACAAATAAAGCAGGTATTAGTAAATTATTGGTCTTCTATTGAACAGAGGTTTTATTTTGCAAAACTAAACCAAAACTAACAGACTATACTAGTCAAGTAGAAATGAGATCACTCACTGGGGATCCATCGCTCCAAACATAGCCAGTACTTGGATCAGGGGCACTCAGTCCAATCCAAAGTGTACCATACCTAGTTACAATGTCATACCAATTATTCACATATTAACAGTCTCATCGTGGTGCAAAGATCATATTCTGTTAATTTTTTTTACAAAACTTCGGGCCATACAGTACCAATGCATGGACCCCAGGTCGTCCATACTATGGATGCTAAATAGATCTCCACCAATGACTGTGCAAAAATGTCTGGCCTGATACCAAGTCCTTTGTTCTGACTGGCCTTGAAATTGCTAAAAAAAAAAAAAAGAAAAAAAAGACAGTGGTTTGACAATAGTTGGTCACTCCAGGCTCTTGATCAACATTTAAAGAAATCTAGTGTAATCTGTTTTTCACTCTCACTATGTGTGACTATTGGGTGGTATCAACATTTTCTAAATGAGTAATAGCTCAATCTGGAGAAATGTTAAATGTGAGGTTGTTAAATTTTTTTTCTTCCAAATTTCTTCCAAAGCTTTCCACAAGCACCAACTGTTTGAGAAAACACAGGAAAAACATGATTAGTAACAAAGACTTGTCAGGGAATTTAAGATTTTAGGAACTTCTTTTGATGTGTCCAAACTGTTTTGGGCCAAAAATGTCACTCGCTGTGTCGATTCTTTCCCTGTGTGACATCACTTAATGCCCCATTACCACCTCTAACTTTATACAGTCAACTCTTTTTATCCCTTTAACTTCCAGCTAAACTGTTTGGCTGAGTTCATTAAATTCAGGAATGTTAATTGTGTTAAATTAGCATTGCTCATTATTGTCTCTGTCAGTGCTTTACAATACAGAAAAAACTGCAAACAAACCAAAAGAAGTGATACTTTGTTTGTGGGATTTACAAGTTTAAAAAGCTGAAAGCTACTATTAGTCTTTTGATCATTGTTATATTAAATATGTAACCATTTACCACTTCTATGATGATATATGTGTATTCATTATGTCTGTTATTCATAAAAAAATACGTTATTGTGTTTGTCAAACTCAATATCATCTATTTAAGCTATTTTTGCATTTTTTACAGACATCTCATTTCATTTTCATGTTCTAACTGCTTTTGTCCCTAATATTTGTGCACTTTTATGTCATCACACAATCAGCTGCTTTTAAAACCTTTCAATCTGACACCAAGACAATATGTTTTTTTTTGGTTGGTTTGTTGTTGTCTTTGTTCCCTAAAGTGTCACTGGAACCAATGATTTGTTTTGTTCTTTTATTTAAAACATTAAATATCCCTGAATTTACTGATGACCTCTACCAAAGTTGAGCTGGTAGCTAAAGGGCTGTGAGACTTAGCTGCTGCACACACAGCTCAACCTTTGCTGGTTTCAGTGTTGCTGACTGAAGCATTTACGGCTGTCTCATGATTTTGTCTCATACAACAGTCAAAACAAACACAAAGCTTGGTGTTATTCTTATAAGTAACTGCTGACTGGTGACTATTGGTCGCCTGTTTCTGTGGTTGCTGCTGGTGAAACTGATGAGTGCTTATGATTGCATTTAAATTACAGGATACACTCAAGCTCATCCTTGTTTTCCACAAAGCTGTAAGACCTTATTTACACATCAAGGAAGTAATGGATTGTGTTATTTTCTCACTCTCTCAGAATTCGGGGCTGATTTGAAAAGCTTAGCTTTTCAAGTGTTGACTAGTTCTCCAGCTGTGTAAGCTTAGCATCAGCTTTCCTGTTGGCACTGTTGCCAATTCTGGCTTTTGCCGAGTGAGCTCTAAGGCTCCTCAATTATCCTATATTTCTTGCAGCACTCCTTACAAGTCACATGTGTCATTCCCATTTTTTTGTCCCATGCTTGTGTAATAATCCAATACAAGTCCATTGACTAGATGAAAAAACTGATGGTGCATTTCTGTGTCTCTATCCTGTGCTGTCCCATTAGAATTAACAACTCCTCTGACCAACGAACATTACCTCTGCCGACTACGCCTGCAGTAATGATTTAACAGCACTATCATGTGAACATACTATGCAAATGATTGTTTTATGGCACTATAGCCTACTCAATGCTTAAAAATATCAGTACTTGGCTGCTGTGAATTGACATACTATTGCAGTACCAAATGCTGGGATACTGCGGTACACTGATTTTTCTCCCACCCCTACAGAGAAATAAAACAGTCTTCCAACATGAGTTAACATGGTCACAAGTAAAACTGTGACGGTGGCTAGATGTGGTTGGAATACATTTGAATTAAAATAGCTTTTGCATAGAATTTGCAAAGCATTGTTGCACATCAAACAAATTGTTACATGCTAATAAGCAGCATTTGTCATTGAATTTATACATTTTCTGTATCTGTGTGAGCAAAGATGTTTTTGAAAACTTCACATATGAAAAATAAAAATGAAAAAAACTTTTAAAATAAAGTTTGATTGCGTTTGAAACTGAGTTTTCAGAAATACCCACCTACAGATGAACATTAAGTTTTCGGATAGCAGCTCAACACAACCCAGCCAAGAAAACACCCTCACACATTTACAGCCAAAACATGTTAACTATTTAAATGAGCAACTTTTAAAGACATATTTCTGTGAGTTCATGTACATTCATGAGTTGGTGATCAACTCACCTGCTTGTTTTAGGTTGTAGCACTTGACAGTGCATTTTCGAACACAAGAATTACATTATCATAGTACAGTACAATTACCACCTAGAGAGAAATAATTAATAAATAAATATTTTCATTAGATTTTATCACTTAGCACTGTCATAGGATTGCCTTACTGATTACAATTTCCTCTCCTCATGCTTGTTTAAAAGAGTATTTTGCCGGATCAGACAAAAGCTTTTTCCAAGCTTTGTATTTATATCTTCAATAAAGTGATGGGAATTTTCTCAGGCAGGATAATTGTAAGATGAAAATCAGTTATCATAATATCCTTAGCCAATATCCCATTGTAGAAATTAGATTTCTTCTCATATAGTTGTACCACAAATCCACTCAAGTCTTTTGTTCTGTCTTTACCATCCTGCTTTTGTATATATATAGACATTGACTCAACATCTGTATTACCCCTTTTTACAAATATCAATTGACAAATACATTTGGAGTAAATGGATATCAGTTTCAGATGCTTATCATTTGCTCCACCTCAGTTTAATGCTGGCTGTGGCACACTAGTTGCTGATTAATAGAAGATTCAGTTTATAGGGCAGTGAAAATGAGGTGATTTGCAAACTATGATCTGCTTTCATGATCAAACATGGGAGAAAATATTGTCATTCATATCACTCTACCTTAACACAGTAGTTTCTTCCTTTCAGTTTTGACCAGTCAGGTGGACACATTAAAGGGGTGACAAAAGTGGGGGGTACAGGAGTTGCAGTTACCCCCTCTGCCAGGTGTTTACAGATGTATTTCTCCCTGTTGGTGCAGGGCAGCAGATCCCAGAGACCAGCAAAAATTCCAGTTGTCATTGCAGCACAGCCCTGTCCATTACCTTTCATTAATTTTAAAGAGAGAAATATGGAAATGTCAGCCTTTAAGACGTTTCTTGTAAAATTACAGAACTGCAGTGTAAGAATTCGTCCTACCAGCCATGTTTGCATTCCAGTGTGTAAAGGTCACTACGTCCGTGTTGGTCCACACAAACTGATCCATATCCTTCTGGTTTGAGAGCCCGAGCCAAAAGTGCTTCTCTGGTCTCATCCCCACCAAACTGATGAGGAATGCGTTATCTAACCTTGAAATACACACAATTTTATTCATACATATATTTTTTTTGACATTTCAACGGTTTAATGCATTCTCATAAATGTGAAAGTAAACAGTATTCTTACATATTTGAAACATCAGCTAAATAAGAATCATGGCTTTGGCAGTCAGCGGCAGCTTCATGAAAGTTTTTGGTCTCTGGCCCTATATAGTAGCAGTATGATCCGTGTCTCTTCCAACCCTAGAAAGTACATCAGGATCTTTAGTGATTTATACATTTTAATGATGTAAAGCAGTGAAGGACAGCAGTACAGATGTTTTTTCACAGTAATCAACAATAGAAATTTCAAAGTGGTAACAAGGATGGAGCACATCAATGAATAAGAATACTCCACCATAAGTAAGAACAGCCGTGTGGCCATTGTGGCTGTGTAATGTTAAACTTGGCATTCACTGTGCAATTCCAAACAGACGGTGTTTATGTCATAGTGAATTGTCACCTTCAATTGAATCATTGAATTGACCCACACTGTCCTTATTAATTATTTTTTACAGCCTCTTAGTAAAGCTGGGCAGTTCATTGAGTTTAACTTACAGCATGATTCATGAATGACTGAAACTAAAGGTTATTGCTCTCATGACATATTTCGCTTTTTTGTCTTACTTTTTACATACATCATATTTTAAGGTATAGGTATTTGTCTGTAAGTGTTTTCATTTATGCAAGTGGTGAATGTAGTAAAATCAGTAAGTAATTAAGTTTGTAATCATTCACTAAAGTTTTAGCAATTTTGTCACAATTATATTTGACATCATCGAACAGCCCTATCCCTCCAGTCCTATAATGCCCCCCCCCCCCCCCCCCCCATTAGAAACCAGACATATATGGCCTTGATGAATTTGGTCGGAGGTGCGGATCCATGCCAAAAGTTGGGTCACTGTAATGTAGTGTGTACATTGCTCAAGGTAAACTTTCAGTATAGTGCATTTAACAAGTCATAAAACTTGCTTTCAATGAAAAGTAAACACACAGTTTTGCAGCCTTCATCCTTAGTAGCCTCATCTTCAGTGGCTCTTGTCGAACTCATTTTTGTACAAATGAATCCGTGTTTCTCCTCACATGTTCGGTCAGCCCAGTTCCCACTCTGCAACAACAGTAAATTTGAATGTTATTTACCCATTGGTAATAATTGATGCAACTCTATTTAAAAAATGGTGATGTCTGATATTCGCATGCATGTGTTACTGTCCTGCTGTTTGATGGATTGTGGGCACATTTTTTCTGTAACTTCATCTTAACAACTTTATGTAAAGTCCATATTCATAAAGGTGGATTGTGAATCTTCACATTGGACCACTTACCTCCCCGCTGATGACAACACAGTCCTTGATCTCAGAGGACACAGCAGGTTTTCCAAACTCCCAGCTGGTGAATGTGACTGTAGAGTGGTCAGCCCACTCAAAAAGCCCCTCTATCTTCCTGTCATTCAATCCTATCCAAAGCTCATCAGTGGACACTGGAAATACAGATAGATAATATTATCTTTACACGAAATATTGTCTTTAAGTTTGGAATAGGGGATGCATAATGATGTATTTTGTTGTTTCCATATGGAATTCTGATATTTTCAGATCTATTTTGGCCAATACCCCCTGCAATTTATGAAAATAACTTCTATTTATACACCAAGAAAAAACATACTTTTGACATATAAAGCAAAACTAAGCTACAGCTCCCCTTTTTAGAGCATCAAACAGCTGAGCAGCAACCTACTGACTGAAACATTTGTTGAGATTAACTGTACAAACAGTATTTTATTTGACCATGTCTGTGCACTAAATCATAATAACTTTATGAGACAGTCCTGTTTTCAGGCAGTTTCATTCACAAAATTTGTGTTTTTTTAATGATTTTTTCATAGCTTGCAATGATGTAGACTTTAACACATTTTGTGTTGCTGCAAAAAAAGTTGTATTGAGCTATCTAAAAGTAGTAACCTGAGACGCCAGATGTACAGTCCCATGTATCTGCAAAATGAATATGTCCCTAGTCCATGACTCAGGCAGGTCTGTCTGCTTTGCAAGGCTATAAAAGTACATGTACTTCCAGTTTGTGGTTTTATATGATTATTTATTCAAGATACATACTGTAGCTTTTCAAGAAGCAAATGCTAATTGAGGGTGTTTAAGAATTGCTACAGTGTTTTGCCACAAAATATTCCAATATACTCAAATATCCATGCTGTCTTTAAGGTCTGAAAAAGGGTAATCCTTTGTTAACTTTTAGTCCAGCTCAGCAAATAATAAAGAGGGATTTTTTTCAACATTTTGTGTCAAAATCAAACAAAGCAGGGACTAAGAATCCAGAAAAACAGGTTTGTGGGCACTATCTTTGTGCCTTTTCCATATACCAATTCCAAGTTGGGAGACCATAAAGCTTTGGTCCTCGACATTGTAGATGCTGGCAAGATCTCCTCCTCTGTTACGACAGTCTCTCTGGGCATCAGGCCATGTTCTCTGAGTACGATTAAGGTAGAAGCAATGGCCATTGTAAGGAATCCAAGGTCTAGAACAAAACCCGGTCACAGCAGCTGTTTGTAGAATGGACAGAAATGAAAAGATTATCCGACAGAGTGTATTCAATGAAGCTTTACAGTTTGCATTAGCTGCATTGACTTGAACAGCTTCTTAGTTTTACCTTGTGTTGGCAGTGCCTCATTTGCGTTGCTGTAGCAGATGTACCCAAGTTTCTTGCTGCAAGGGAAACTTTGCCACAAGTAATTCACAGCTGCATCCATCATTGTACAGGTGTATCCAGGGGTTTGCAGTGGATGCCCTGAAACAAGATTTTCTTTAAAATTGCCCTGCTGCCAATACAAAATGCAAAGTTAGTTTAATAAGAATGTAAATGTCTTAAGTAACACCTTTGGACTCTGCTTTTTTTAATGTAAATTTCATCCAAATTAATTTTCAGGATGGATTCAATTAGTTGAGTTCATATTTAAAAATATAACTTCCCTATGCGTGATTTTCAGGTGTTGATTTTGAAAAAAATTGTCAAGGAAAACTACCTGAGTCCCATCTCATGTAGCGGTAAGGCCTCCCGTTAGACCACTTCCACCCCTGCTCTGGATTCAGGATGAGCCCAGTCCAAAGCTTATTTCCTCTTGTCTGTAGAAGTGCTGTTGGATTAATGTAGGTATAAATAAATAATTTAAAAAATTGATTGTCTGGGATTCCACCTGTCATTAATATAGAGCAGTGACAGTTCCTGTGACTTTGGTTTGAACAACATCACAAATTTGATATATTCATAAGACCAGAGGCACTCTTGCTGTAAACTATGCAGATGCACTCACATGATAATCAGCACGTCTGCTGTGTTGATTCAACTGTGCACATTGTCCAGAACAAGCACATTATTAATGAGAGCTGTAGTCTATACATAACCAGTGGCAGGGGCGACATGAGATCTTGATCACATTTGTGGAAACAAGTGTGACAGAGAGTTTTTAAGAAAAATTTAAATATCAAGATCACAATCATCAACTTTTGAATAATATGAGACTGCCAAGATACAAGCATCTGTTCACCCAGCTGATAGCTATTCAACTAGTGATAATATAATGGTTGACTTTGCGTTGAAACCATGGTTGACTTTGTCAGTGAGTGTACTTTTGTTTGCTAATTTTGCATGGAAAAACTGTAAGAACATCTCCAGCCTAAAAGTCAAACAACTCCAGAAGAAGAGTTTTTATTCCGTTTTTAAAATTTAGAATAATATGCAGCTGTCTGGGTCCGTAAATTGGTTAACCTTACAGTCAACTGTTTCAGAGCTGAGGACTTGGCTGGGAAAGAAAAACTTTGTGGACAAGATAACATTGCTGTTCCTGTCCACTGCTCTCTTGTCTGCAACAGACTCTGCCGCCACCACATGAATTAAATGAGACAAGACAGGTTGTTGGGTGTAAGCTGTCACGGCAAGTGGAGTGAAGGCACACACAATAGGTAAGATAAAATGTATCATCATCAGCAATCGAACAAAATCCTACTCCTTACTGCATATTTGTGCGGAGGTGTCATTGTGGCTCTTGTTTTTTTGGAACATAGTCACTTTGAAACTATCAAAAAGTAAAGACCAATTTCTCTGTATCACAATGTGCTCTTTATCTGTTTTTCTTATAACCACAGTGCTGTTGATCTCTGTCTTCCTTTCTCTTTGGCATGGCATCCTCTGCTTGAAATGAAGACTACCTACCTGTTTTTCTTTAGAATCATTAATACTTTTGATACTTATAAATGTTGGAATAAAAGCACTTTTAGAAAAAAAAAACATTGTATGGAAAAGTCAGACAACCTTACCTGTGACATAGGCCTGCTCATGAGGGTCAGTGATACTGAGCAGTGAGGCACCCTGCTGTTTGCAGCTTTTTGCAGCCTGAGACCATGTAAGAGCGGACTGTGTGTTGAGCTGGTAGTATGTGCCTGTAGTTGGGTGTGTATTCCACCCTCCTTTTGCTGCAATGAGACAAACAAAAATGGCTACATTAAGTGTGGAACAAAGTCTTTTACCGGTTCTCGGGTACCTTAGGTAGCATAATATTTTCTTGAAGTGGTCATATTTTGGCTTAACTTGGGTTCATATGTTTGATTCAAACTTCTGCTAGAGTCTTTTCACATTAGCTATTGCAAGGGGAAAAAAAGTAACCTTTCAAAGACAGAGTAGCCCTGATCCACCTCCATTCTGTCTCTAACTGAGATGCTCTATTGATATTGATATTTTGGCACTTTAAGGCCCCCTACAGAGAAGCCCACACTGCATGCTGCAAATCAGAGTGAATTTATCTTAATATTCTGACTCTACCCCCCAAAAACATGTTTAACTGGGGGTGGAGTTATACTGTTAGCCCCGCCCCAAATTCCAGTATGCAGCAAGGTGCAATTGTCCCTCAGCGGACCCATTGTTTTCTGATTTGCCGACTGGTCTATTCTTTGGTAACTGATTATTTCAGTGCAGACAAGTACCATGCTTTCAAATGTTCTATATTATTTCTACAGTCTGTGCCACTCTGAGCTTAAAGCAGCACTACGGAAGATCCCCGCTTGACCGGAGAGTGAACTCAACTACCCATGAGCTCTTTGGCTTACTGTCGTAAGACAGATCTGCCAATCGCGTGCAGGCGATTTTGTAGGCGATTCACAGAAGCCAGGACTTTGCTCAAAAATATCCTTCCGTCTTGAGTGGCTGTTTGCAGAATGGATAGCGACGAGGTAATGTATTTATTTTTGACTAAATGACGATGTTAAAAATCTCGAAGTTCAACTTGGTTTTATTGCCCTGAAGTCGCCCCCGCGCTCGTCCTGTTGAAGCGATAAAGTAAATAAAAGTAAAGACAACGACGAGCTGGCGATATCACACACTTAAAAAAGGTCTAAACAAAACTACATACTGGTATGTTCTGGATTTGTTGTGCTGTACTTTTTTCCTGTCAAGTTTTCTTGAGGAACTTCGTCATAAATTAGTCGCTAACATACCTGATAGTAGTCTGACATCCCTCCTCGTCTTTTATTTCACGCCAGCGAGTGAACGCCGAACCGATGTTTATTCTGGTCCGAGCATTCAGCTTGTTTTTCTCTCTCTTTCTTTGTTTTGTATCCTCCGACAAAACTTTTCTATTCATTACGTTCTTTGTTTCCTCTGCCATGGTTACAGCTCGGCGTTGACGATTGGCTTTCGCCGAGACTTCCTTGTTTTAAACGAATCAGGAATCTGGGGAAGTGACGTATGCCGTAAAGCAGTCCAAACTTGTAGTTTTTTAGTAAGGCAGGGTTCCCACCATCCACCTCGAAGTTACATAGCGCCAGTGAAAGGGATACAGACCACTCCAGACCACGACAGAGGTGTCATTCAACTCATTGTAAAGTGGTGGACCATCACAATGAATATCGAAGGGTTATATTATGTTTAAAAAACTACATAGTGTTGGTTTAAGAGGTTTAACTACGGACAGAACTGTGATAGAGCATCACTTGGGCACTCGTTTAGTAGAGATGGGGGTAATGATCATTTCTATCATCGATCAGACACTGGCAATTGGATCGAATAGTTTACTAGTCAGATGACAAGTGGTGCAATTATTTCTCTCTTATTGTTTTTTGGTTGGTTTGTCTTGTGTTTCAAAGAAGTATTTCATGTGGAATTGATGTAAAACACAATAAAGGACGCATGAAATAAAAAAAACACTATGACCTCTTTGGTCAGCCGGTAATGGGCTCCGAATTTAATAATGCTAGATATGATTCCTTTCAAGCAGTAACCTTTCTGTGATAAATATGTCACCGTGAAGGCACAATTCTTACGCAAAATAAACTTCAATGACTAAATGAATTGACAGTTAGGCTCAACTATGTTTCCAATCTCTGAATCTACTTCTCTGTTTCAGTGGTACAAGATTTTCTGGCGGGTTATGGCTGTTTACTTTAAGTTCACAAAATCTAGAAAAACTGACTGTTCTATTTCTTAATGGCATTTTTTAACTTTTAAGCAACAGCTGCATTGATGATTTGTCTTTGTACAACACTCACTGGTCACTGGACAGAAGCCCCACAGTTCATTTTGATATTTTGTTTCCACCGCACACCAGAGACCCGCCTGGGAGTCAATCCGAGTACACTCAGAGTACCACTGGTCTTTATACTGGAAGGGAAACATGCATGGTGTCCCAGCAGCACTTCCTCCAATAGTATAAAGCTCTAGCAGGAGACAAGAACAAAGATTAGTTTTAGATTATGTGAACTTGCAATGATTTGCCTTCTTTTCCAAAAACTTGATGTCAATGTGAACTAACAAAGCAGGAAAGATTCTTGGGATTTTTTGGACCTACAACAACCTTCCTTTGGGAAAAAAAAAACAACACCACCAATTCCCTTAGTTTCCAACTCCTCAGCTGCACTTTGGACTTCAAGTGAAGGAAAACACATGATTGAACAAAAAGGATAGAACAAAATGAACATGCAAAAAAATTACATTTTGTAAAAATGGGCTGTTTGCTAAAGATCTAAAAGAATTCCAACACCTTATCATTTGATTACCACCTTTTATATTTTAGGAAAATGAAAAAAAGGAGGTAAACATCTAGAGAAAACAACCAAAATATTTTTGTTATAAGGGCAAGTTCGAAAATAATTAGCTAAATGGATTTAATTTTAATTTGTTTATTTTAGAGGAGCTAGTGCAAGTTCAAATACATCACCATTGGCAAAAGTAAAAATGCCAGATTAAAGTCGTTGTCTAATGAGGAGGAAGAGCTGTATGCTCAGTTCTTCTGTATATCCTGCAATTTTTTATAACATTTTTATGCCATACATTTACTACCCACTCTTGCATTTTGACCCATCGATGTGGAGAACATCTATTTGAGGTCATGCTTTCTTCTATGTTAAATATTTTTGACAATAGAAAGACAGATATACAACCAGTTTGGCCCTGAGACATCAGAAAGGCAAATATCAGTTAAAAAAAAAATTTGATAAGTATTTGTTGGACAGTGCCACGCGCTGACACATAAAACAGTAATTTAAAGTAGCTGGTGGTGTAGTTTACCTCTGAATGTTCTTGTGCAAGCACCACTGGACATCCCTGAAATGGTGAGGAAGCTCTGAGGTCCCACTGTTCTGGTTAGAACTGCTGTGTTGTCTGCAGTGAGTTCAATGTAAAGCTCTTGGTCTTTTAGGGCCAGAAGAGTTTCATTCTTGCATTCCCACTTTTGAAGGTCACTGTTTTCATCACATTCATAGAGGTGTATTTCACTTCCAACACTTTTTCCTTGGACACCCAGGCACTTATTCTTTAGGGGAACCAGAAGACGGTCACCAGTTGTCCACCGTAAGTCATTGCAGAGGTTATTTGTTTTGACCAAACAAAACCCAGTAGCCTTGTTGGTAAGTTCAAATGGAGAATCTGTTCAAAAATACAACACAGAATCAGTTGTTAAGCTTACTCTTCAAACTGCACAGCAGTCCATCACTGGGGATTGTTTAGTTTTTATTGAATTCAACTAACAAGATTTAATATTTATATTTTCTGCACTGACTTACTACTACATTCTTGCTTATTTCTTTTCTTTGATAAAAAATGAGTAAGAAAACAGCAGGACAGAAGAGGTGTAGGCTGAAGCTTTAACATATTACACGTCACTTTTGTACATTCATTAGCTGTCTTTACATTTATTCAAATTAGTAAGAGAAAGTAAAAAGACGTACAAATATACACACATTTCTTTTTCTTATTGGCTGTAATCTGATTGATCATAGTTCTCAATGCCTGTGGCAGTTACGTGTGTGAAATTATTTTTAAATACAATAAAAAAAATGACAATTATCATTGCTCTGTGGTCCTAGTTTGAACTTAGGTCAGGAATAACACTTTTAAAATTTTAAAATCATTGATAATAACTTTCCTTTTGACTGACATTTATTCATAACTAATGATTCTGGCCTAAATATGTGAATAGATACAGAGCAACTGTAGAGTGTACGAAAGAAGCTCCAAATCATTATGGATCTGAAAAAATTAGGAGGGGTTTCCTGATTTTGATTGGTTGATCAGTGAGCAAATCAGAGTGCTGGTTGCATGCTGTGTATGTTCCCTCCTACATCTTTATTCTGTAAAGGTTTGACGAACATCAAGCTCTTGTGAACAAAATCAAGCGAGACTAAATGTCCAGGAAGACTTTTTCAGTCATATAATCCCAAATTATGCAAGTGTGACAGGTTGAATTTCATTTTAAAAGGTAGTCAGCTAAAAAGGGACTTTTAGTGTTTAAAAACAGTTGCAGTGACACAAGGATGTAATTTCATAAAAAACGGTCACAAAAAGCAATTGTTAATTCATGTAATGTTAAAAGTATGGTTAAAAGGACTTAACTGTGGTGGCCCTGAAGTGCAAATCACAACAGCAAAGAACTAAACACATTGGCAAATAACAAAACACAACAGCAAATAAAAAAATCATATTGGCACATAACAAAACACATTGGCAAAAAAACTAAACAAAACAGCAAATTAAAAGAAACACATTGGCAAATAACTTATCACATTTGCAAATAACAAAACACATTGGCAATGTGTTTAGTTATTTGCTGTTGTGATTAGTTATTTGCTGTTGTGATTAGTTATTTACCAATGTGTTTAGTTATTTGCTGCTGTGTTTTGCACTTCAGGGCATACTTAACTGGCAAAATCAGAAAGTTTCATAGAAGATTTAAAATGTATTAAAAATTTTGTGGTAAAAGTACTCTAAATGAAAGGATTTTAGTTACTGTTCAGAGTAGTTTATCTGTGGTCTACCTGCCAAGCCTTTGAGAAACGTTACCTGTGATTGATTAGTCATGCCTGCTTTTGTCTGAAGGGAGCGCTCTCGGCCATGATGCTCCACTCATATTGAAGCTATCGGAATGGAAGCGTCGTGTTTGAGCATCTTCAATCATATGATCTCTTCTCAGGTAAAAACAGACATTTTTCTTGCATTCTGTCCATAGATATATGTTTTTAAAAATATTATGTTGCATTTCTAAGCGTTTCCTATCAGAGTTGTAATAACTGAGCCAAGTTATTTGAAGTTTATGACCATGATATGAGACTTATTTCAAGCTAGTTAGCTTAGCTTTGTCTGAGGATCACGCATCGCCACCGGAGGTCAGTGTTGTCACAACTTAATTCGCTGGTGTATGTGAAATATACAGATAAGTAAGACATGCAAGAAGACAGATAAAAAGACTGTTTTGCTTTGTTTCATGGCTATATTTACAGTGTTTAATCAATGTTAGAGAACTTATGCTTTAATCTTTATCTAAAAACAAGAACATAAGAAACAAGGAGTATAAAAATGTAAGAGAGATATAAAATTTTCTGTTTAAAGAGGACATATCATGCTTGTTTCTCCTTTTCACTATGTCAGACTAGGATGCCTGTAAAGCATTTCTGCCCTCAGTACAAGTCATTTAGTTCCTTCATTGCCCCACAATAGCGTTCTCAAAATCCTCATTTTAGGCCATTAACAAGCTCTTGTTGAAACGCTAGGTCTCAAGGATGACCTAAAGTTACCTCGCAACGTCACAGTCCTTTGTGCTCTGATTGGTCAGTTCTATCGGGGGTACAGCCAGCCTTTCCTTTTTCTCTACTACTGTATTTTCCGGCAGGCTCAAAGCAACGACCGCGTACTGAGTCCCCCTACAGGCCAGAACTGGTAATGAGTGAACGTGAGTGAGGGAGTTTTATACCCCTGCTGCTGGATGTGTTCCTCAGTGAGGGTTTGGGGCTAACGGACATCACAGAGGAGGAAGTGTTTTATCAGATTACTCCAATAAAAAGAAAGGTACCTCGTGTCGTCATGACGTTTGAAATCTCGCGGACATCTCGCAATGACCTATTTTCAGAGGCATCAAATCTCATTCTAGGATATCAGAAAAAATACAATATCTAATTTTTTGAAAATTAAGGGGGTGTAAGGTCTTGTTTTCAGATTTATTATATTATATGTAAGTATTAAATCATGCATCAGCATGATATGTCTCCTTTAAGAGAATACTTTTGTTTAGTAACCTGTTTTATCTGCTTGTAAAAAGAAAATTAAAACTAAAATGAAGACTTTTATTTTTGAGAATAAGCCAGTGTATATGGGAATGCAATGCTTCAAAACCAAAGAAAATGATGTAACTATGTAACAAATATTTGAATGTAATTAAATTCATATTGAAGCTATCTGAATGGAAGCATCGTGTCAGAGCATCTTCATTCAATCAATCAATCAAAATTTATTTATATAGCACTTTTCAAACAAAAAAAATGTAGCACAAAGTGCTTTACAAACAGAAAAATGAATTAAATGAAGGATTTATAACCCAAACCCACTCCACCCAGCCCCTGAACCCACCCACACAGCAATCCATACACAGTGTTGATAAAAAGCAACATAGATAAAAGACAATAATAAAGCACACTGCTGTACCCAGTACGTACTGAGGAAACGCCGTCTTAAAGGTTTAAAAATGAGAAAACACTGGAGGTTAGGTTAAAAGTATAAAATTAAATATATCATGAAGTAAAATAAGAAAATGAATTTAAAAAATGAGAATAAAAAATTACCTGAAATTAAGTTAAAATATACTTATATATAATAATTAATGAAGAATAAAATAGGAAAACTAGAAAATAAAATAAGGAAAAATAGATTTAAAAAGAAAAGATAACAAATAAGACAAGATAAAATAATGAAAAGTGGCCTGTAATTAGAATAAATAAAAACACTAAAAGGTAATTCAGGTAAAATCTTGACTAAAAAGGTAGGTTTTGAGTTTGTTTTTAAAGACATTAACATTAGGTGCAGCCCTCAGGTCTTCAGGTAGGCTGTTCCATAAGCGGAGGCCATAGTAGTAAAAAGCTGCCTCACCGTAAGTTTTTGTTTTAACTTTGGGAACTGCTGACAGAGAACTTCCTGAAGACCTGAGGGCTCTAATGGGCTCATACCGTAAAAGCAAATCTGATAAATATGAAGGACTAAAACCATTAAGAGCTTTGAAGACCAGTAAAAGAATCTTAAAATCTATCCTAAAAGAAAAAGATTCATATGATCTTTTCTCAGCCTTTTGTAGGCTGCGACACAAGCACATTTTCAGATATTATTAAAAGCAGTTCAACTGTAATGGACATCACTTAAGACAGAAAAATATATTAAGAACTGCATAAATTCAAGATCAGGATTCAGGGATTTTCACAGCTATACATGAGGAGGTGAGGTGAGGTGGGGGGGGGGGGTTCTTACACTGCCACAACCAAACACTTTTACCAACAGCGTTTCAAAGTTACAACCAGTTTATATCATAAATCTTACCTATAGATTAATTAGAAATCTGACCAACTCTAGTCTTTCAAATCAGCGACTACTAAACTGAAGACTATTGACATCCTTAAACAAGACACACAAGTGACTATGGAACAGAGCGTACATAACAAAGCAGAAGTAAAAAGGCAATACAATGTTGGGATACTGTACCATCAAAAACCAAACAATGCAATGTTTGGATTAGAAGCAGAAAATACAAAGATGTTCTCTTCATGGTGAATTTCCTCTAGGGTTTCTTCCAGGAGAAGATTTTATCCATTCATGTCTTGCATAGACTTCTAGTGTTATGGGAAGTAATTTTTGCAGGTCAGCTTCAGCAGTATCATACTACACTCACATTTATATTTGTGGAAAATGGGAAGTGATTATAATATGTTGTAATCTGGGACATCCAGCCTACGTGGTTGCTCGTCATGCAGCCAGAGGGAAAATTCCGTCTTTTAACATTGTTTTTCTTCCCCCTTAGGGAGAACAGTAAGTGTCAAATGCATTGGGACATTCTTTTAATGCCAGAGGTGTTGGGGGAAAAAAAACTTGTTTATGTTCCCCGAAAAGGTGAAGTGAAGGATCTTGAACCAAATACTGCCTTTGTGAGTTTTTATTACAAACAGAAAAATTACAGTCTTGCAAGAATGGACACAATTAGAATCAGTTGAGAAGACAGCTTTACACTCATTCATATTTTAAGCACCTGTGTGTGTGAGTGTGTTTGTGTGTGTTGTGTGCTTATGAGGTGAAACTGTGCGATACGTATGGGTGCTTGAGAGGTCTCATGGGAATGCAGGTGTCAGAAACATAATATGCAAAAGTTAGAGACATCTCCGGAACATTTGACATGAACAGTTGATATCAAGAGTTGGGAAAGTTTGGTTTATACACGTAGACTGTAAAAAACATGGACGTCATGTCGCTTGGCTCGAATTGAAGTCGCCACAAAAACTGCTCCCCCTGGTGACTGGCTGCAGTATAGGTCAATTCTCCATCTCCCCCATTCATCTATACAGGCAGTAGTGAAACGTCAAAAAATTAATACACCTCGTAGAAATATTTCTCCCTTCGGTATGCTGTGGTGGTATGAAAGTATTATTGGGCTGTGTTTTTTCCAAGTCCTCTTTTCTGAAAAGTTTCTTATTCATCAGTTATTAGAGTTTAAAAATAACCGCGGTTTATGGTAGTTTCACAGTGATTTTGTACGGTGCATGCTGCGGAGTTTTGCGACCGTTTACGACAGCTGCGTCCAGATATGGTCCAGATATGGTCCAGATTCTCTACTGGCTGCACAATGGCGGCGCATATCTCTTTGTCCCCTATGTGTGCAGTGTATCTCTATGAAGAACATCTAATACTGACTTTTAGGTCATTGGTGATGTGTGAAGCTAAAGCTGATCCCTGAAAAGGCCATATGTGGCTTTGTATGTAAAGTTACATTTAAATATGCCACCTAAAAGGGCTAAATATGTTGAAAACTCATGCAATAGTAAATTTTCACAGCAGAGGACACTGCACTATACGTAAAGTAAATGTTCCAAAAGTCATGTGGGTCACATGAAACTAATACATTCAAATTGCATTTTGTGTCATTGGACGTTTCTTCTTCTGCTCCCCAGTTGTCAACTTGTTTGATTTGATCTTATGGCCTAGCTTATGTAAGCCTGGATTTAATGTTGAGTTTTAATCTTTCACTTTGTGAGATTCAGTTGGAGTTCTGTCTTATGTCATTGTTTGGATATGGTGTTGAAGTATAAAAGGTTGGACCCAGAGCAGATGCAGAACGATCAGGAAGGTGGTTAACTCAGGCTTTATAGCACTCAAAAAGTTGAAAACACAAAAAGTCTTGAGAGGGGAGGGGGAGAGGAGCACAGGTAAACTGGAGCAGAAGGGTGAATCCTCACAGTCATTTTTAATACTTATGCCCGCCTGTGCCTGTACATTGCTAAAGTTGTCATTTTTTTTCTTTCTTTTTGGCACAGAAATATTTTAGTAAAGCTCACACCTAATGCTATTGTAGCAGAGTCTGCCATTAATGTGCTATCATGAGGTAGAAGTAGTATGAGCAGGTGCTGACAAGCCACGTGTGTGACAAATAGTGTGTCCAGATTCAGACAACATATTGTTGTAGGTCGAGCTTGTCATGATGTCATATTAGACCAGGGGTAGGCAACCTGCGGCTCCGGAGCCGCATGCGGCTCTTTTGCCCCTCGCCAGTGGCTCTCTTGACTCAGAGGACAGAAGAGCAAAAAACGTCTTCTTTGACTTGCATTAAACTCTAATTAATTGATGTTTTTTTTTTTTTTTGCATGTTTTAGCACCAGCTGCCTTTTTTCTTTTAATGACAATTTCTTGGTTTTTACATTGTGAACTTTGCGTCATGTGTGCACCTCCCATGACCTCTGCGTGACCTGCAGCAGGTCGGAGAGAGAGCAGGACGCTGCGGCATCTTTAGCTGTGAGCTTGTGAGCTCACTTGATGTTCATTTTAAGTTCTGATGAAGATGTTTTGATGAACTCTCATACTTTCAACTGCTGCTGTGAAGGGATTTAAACTTCTTAAACGGAGGCATGTCGGCGATAAAGCTTTGGAAAAGACGAGAGACACGGGGAGACGATAATTCAACGCAACTGTGACGGCGTTGTTGAAGTGGGGGATTTTTACACAAAGATATCAGGTGGATGTTTTTTATTACCATTTCTGTGTTATGATTGCAGTCAGTCTCTCCCCCTCACATGATCTGTCATTCACTAACTACAGACTCAGGTGTGTGACTGTGCTACATATATATATATATATATATATATATATGTGTGTGTGTGTGTGTGTGTGTGTGTGTGTGTGTGTGTGTGTGTGTGTGTGTATATATGTGTATATATATATGTATATATATATATGTATATATATATATATATATACATATACATATATGTGTGTGTGTATATATACATACATATGTGTGTATATATATATATATATATATATATATAGATAGATAGATAGATAGATAGATAGATAGATAGATAGATAGATAGATAGATAGATAGATAGATGACAATTTTTTAATGACACATCAAAATTGGCATGAAACTAAACATTGAGTAATTATGTGGGATAAGCTTCTAAAACACTGATGAGATGTTGAAAAGCACCTCAAGAATTACAAGATTACTTCATGATTGATAAAATTGTGCATAATAATGATCAGAATGCAGGAAAGAAATGATTTAAATTTAAAATGTGAGGGTAAGACCTTCTGACCCCCATCTCACCTGATGATGTCAAATAAATATTTATGATTTCTCCACTGCAAGTAAAACCTGATCCTGTAGAAAAAAAAACGGAGCAACAACAATAAAAAAATAAAAAATGAAAATAACAGTGTTAACAGGGCTAATATTAATAGATGGTTATTTTCGTTGACAAACCTGAAAATCAAAGTAAACACACCATTGTTATTTTAGTTCTAAATGAATTACTTCAAAATAATATGGTATAACACTAATGTCAAGTTAAAGCAACAAAAGTGCATGGTCCATTAAAGAGCAGTCATGTTAGGTGGTAAAGCAGTTTGCTTATAGATCTAATGTCATTGTAATGTAGAGTCAGCAGGTGCTGCTGTCGTCATTTTAAGGTTCAAATGTGTTTTGTGGCTCCAGACAGATTTTTTTGGTGGGCGTGAAGGGCAAAATGGCTCTTTTGATTGAAAAGGTTGCCGACCCCTGTATTAGACCCTTGTTTCCGTACCTGGGATCCAGAACCCCCGGGGGAAGGTACCATAAGGTCTCATGGGGGTTGTGAGGCTCTGTGAGGTTTGTTGTGAGGGGTTGTTCCTCTGCTATTTCTCATTAGTCAATGTCTTTTTATGTTTTTCCTTTTTAAGTAGTTTTTGGGGCATTTTGTTGCCTTTGATTGATGATGAAGAAACACACTGAACAGGCTTATGAGGGGGTGAGGGAGAGCAGGGGAGGACACTCTGCAAATGCGCCTCAGACGGGAATCAAATCTAGGCTGTCAAAAGCAGATATGGATCATCCCTGCTTCCTAACCACTCCACCACCCTGGTTGACATTACCAGTGTTTTAAAACAAATGAAAAAGGCAAGGCATTAATTAAACACAGATATACTTTCTGTCATGCCTTCAACATCTGATTATAAAAACAAACACATTTTTTGTTTTTTAGGAGGAATGTATCAACTGATGCACATTTCTTTTTTAATCACTCTTCTGAGTTGTGAATATCTTTGCATATTTGTTTCACCACAAAATATCAAGCACATGGGCTTTCTTGAGAAAAAGTAAAGCACTACAAAAAATGTACTGCAGCATCATGCAGTAACACCTTTCTTCTATGAAAATTTTACCCTAAAAGCAGGGAAATTTGAGGATTTGGGTGGCACCATTTAATGCCATGTATCAGGTAGCATCCTAACCTGGCTATTTTCCCTCAGGAAGAGAGCTGGCCAGTTGCTTTACTGGCAATTATGTCTGAATGTCACAGGCCTCAAGTAAGCCCACTTTAAAAAGCCCAAACTTTCCCTTTAAGCATGTCTTCTATTTTAACTTTAAGAGTTTTTGTAAAAATATGATATGAAGAATATGATATCAAGGTAGAGGTGGGCGATATGGCAAAAATGTCATATCACAATATTTTAAAAATAAAATCATGGTTACGATTTTATCACGATTCTTTGATTTTTTTTGACTAATTTGCATGTTTGACCATTTTTTCCCTATGTTTAACATATAAAATGTGTAAAACCCTAAAAGAAAAAAAAAGACAAAGCCAAATAAACTTTCTGAACAGGTTTCAATTTAAATAGTGCAGTTTTTTTATAAAAATGTGCAATAGATGTAAACATAAACGGTAATGAACAACAATATCAACATTATCTCTTAAAGTGCAACAATTTAAAACAAATGTTATCTAACTGCAATGTCTATAATCTGAGTGAATAATACAGCTGCTTTAGAACAGATTTTTGTTCAGACATCTTCAAGCTTTTATCTCCTTTTCTCTTTCTGCCATGGCTTCATGCTACATAACCAAACAGAAGATACTACCATGCACTGTGCGTAATGTGCTACGATTGGCTAGTCGGGTGCGCGTCAAAGTCTCTGCGCCCACACAGACGATCTGACGATCTTTCTGCTTTATGAGATCATCCCCACGTTATAATCCTTAACGATTTAATATTGTCATATCGCACACCCCCATATCAAGGCTATATTTGAATTTTCTTTGATAAAAAAATTAGAAGACAACACACAATAAATACTCAGAGCTTTCTTTTTTCATCAGATTTAATGTTAAATGTTCATATAAAAATGACAAACAGCCATATTTTTACATATTTTAAGAGTACAAGCAATAAACATCTTTGACTTAGCATAATCAACATTGCAAAAAGTATGTACATCTAGTCACACGTAAAAGATCAAATTCCAGTCATTTCCATTGGGACATCCTTGGGCCGGACAGTGCTGTAACACGGCCGGCAGTCAAACGCTGCCACCTTTTAGAAAACTTTACCTGGTGACATTAAATAACTGACTCATGAACTAGGCCTAAGAAATGGCAAAAACACCAACAATTCCTAAAAATGAATTGGATCTGTTTAGAGCTCAGGGATTCAAGATATTAGAAATGACCAGATTCTTTTGCTTTTTGAATCACAGTGCTATTATAGGCTCAGCGATTTCTACTTCTGCATTTTCGATCAGTTTGTTGGTATCAACGACATCAGGCTGTGATCTTTCAGTGCCAAAGTACAGTGGATTGTCAAAGGTTGGCAAAGGCTTAGGAGACTTTTTGTAGAGGAAGAATGCAAAGGCCATCAGTGTAGAAGTGGCAACGATGATCAGCACCACTATCAGACTGGTGTGTACGCGACCTCGGGTATCCTGACCTCCATGGGGTCCTGTAAGTGAGTTTTGATCACACAAGATAGTTTAAAATTAATGAGTTCAAATTTCAGTGAAGCATTTTTTTTTTTACATTTATTGTTACTTTTTTTAAAGGCTTCATTACCCAAAGGGCTTATTTTTAGGTATCAAATTGTTCAGATACCACAAGGTAAAAAGGTAAACTTACCAGGTCTTGATCCTGGATCTGTAGGCATTACTGTTGGAAAAGAGTGGATAAGAAAGACTCAGATACATTTTGAAAAAATAAATGTGAAATTTCAACATCAAATAATCTACCTAGTTTAAACAATCCTGAATGGGTCCAGTTTTTCCAGCGGGGGAATGTTATTTAAAACTGTTTCTGTTTTCATTCATGAAGGCTAATCTTAATGATCGACTTCTTTTTGGCTCTCTTAAATAACATTTCAAATTAGAGGAACAAATTTCATGCATACCACATCTTAATGTTTTAAAATCTCACCTGTCAAATGGCACCAAATGAAAAAAAAACAAACAAACATTTTTCTGTTTTTAAATTGACTGGAACAGATAACCAACTATGGCACCCATTTACTCACAGATTATCAAACAATTGAAAAGTGGTAGGATAACTTTTCAAAAGAAATATGCATGAAAAAAGTGTTTTTTTGTAATACCTTTTGGTGTTTTACATATATATCCTCTGTCATGCCATCTACGGCCTGTCCTCCAAACCCCATCTGAAGATCCGATCTCTGCATAGTCATTTTCAGGCTCCTCGGGAGACCAGTTGGTGTAATCCACTGTTGTTCTGTCCAGCCACAACCATGTCCCTAGAACCATACAGACACTTAATAATTATTTACATGTTTTCAGTAAGCCAAAAAACAACACAATTTTAATATTTTTAACTCATAATATTTTGTTTGTTGAATTCTGTCCTTTAGTGATACAGTTGGTTTGTTTAATATTGCATCATGGATCATCACGGGTCAAAGTTGGGTGCTGGTCTGGCAGAGTGGTTAGCAACCATGCATGTCCTATATGCATGCTTCTGCCAGTCCGGGTTTGAATCCACCCTGTGACCAGGTTGCAGAGTGTCTTCCCCTACTCTCTCACCCCCTTTAACAAGCCTATCCACTGTCTCTCTCCTATCAATAAAGGCACAAAATGCCCAAAAAATACTGGAAAAAAAAAAGTAAATAGAAAAGACCTAAGTCTTAAATGAACAAGGCACAGGCTGGGTCCCTTCCTTTCTGGTTATGAATTTTGGGCTCCAAGTGTTTTAATTAGGGCTGCATGATATTGGAAAAAACTGACACTGCGATTTTTTGGGGGTTTGCGATACATTGCGATATACTGCGATATTAAAAATTGAAGAATTTTCACCAGATGACTTGAATAGCTCTGTTTGGGAAGAATTTGGTTGACTCACAATGATACCATTGCATTCATATAATACCGTTTAATCCAGGCTAAGGGGGTTCATCTGTGAATGATGAAGATTGCTGTATATAAAAGGGATCCAGGAGGCCATGTCTCTGATCAAAATAGAAAAGGTTTCAATTTCAGTTGCTTTTTTTCATTTCCCCAATAAATGTTGATGATATACAGGAGCTTGTGAAGCAAAATAAAAGTTTGCATGTTTGCGATAGTCACGTCGCATGCACGATGTGACTATTGCGCATGCGCACATTGCGATAGCGATGTTTAAACGATATATTGTGCAGGCCTAGTTTTAATTGTCCTTTTTCCTGTGTCCTTTGAAAGATTTAAGTCAGTACAACTTTTATAAAGAAGTGTTTTGTCTTTCATACTGAAATATGAAGCCTTCTGTTTGAAACTGCCTGTGGGAGTGGATGTACATGTCCGTCTGTGGTTGGCATGGTGGTGCGGCAGGGAGTGCAAGTCCCTCACAGTATGAAGGCTGCTGGTTCAATCCCCATGGTGGCCAGGGCATTCTGTGTGGAGTTCTCTCTTGGCACTCCAGAGAAAAACTCATTAGGTTGACTGGTGACTCCAAATTGCTCTTAGTTATGAAGTGTGAGTGTTCATGGTTGTCTGTCTCTCTATGTGGCCCTGCGATTGGCTGGTGACTGATTCAGGGTTTTCTCGCCTCTTGCTCGGTGTCAGCTGGGACAGGCACCAGCCCCCAACAACCCGAAAGGGATTAGTGGTATAAATAAAGGATGGTAACTGCTTTCTCCTGGCTCTCTTCATTACTCCAAATGTGTTACTGATATCTCTGTGTGTGTTGTCTTGCCACACACTCCCAGCAGTGAATATCGCTATTGCAAATGCTAGAGACTCTTTGTGACACTAAATGTCACTGCAAACTATGCAGTTTATACCAGAAACAACAAAGAAATCAGCCTAAGTGCAGATAGGAAGGTACTGTGGTCCAGACTTGACTGGAGTCCGCATTTTTGTGAAGCCTGATATAGAGTGCACATGTAGTAAGAAAGAGCAATGAATGAAAACCTGACTTATTCAAAATAAACAATAACAAATACCTTTATGTGTCTTAAAAAGGCCAATCCAGAAACCACTGACGCTATCTTGAAATATCTCTACATTGCTTCTAAGGAAATTTTGCTCTTCTGGGTCTTCAATACTCGCCAAGACTCCACCTAAAGAAAGGACACACAAAGTTTGATTGTTACAGCTCCAAAACACTCACTGATCTCGGCAAACTACACATCATCCATACAGTCTGAAACATTTCTTACCATGCCTGACACAGCTACTAGCTGCATCTGCCCATTCTATTTCTTCTGTCATGAACAGATAACAGTGACCTTTAAATGGCAGCCAGGAAGCACTTTGTTGGTATTCAACTCTCGTCTCTTCTGGGCAGACTCCTGGGAAAGTGGTTGATTCTGTTGGTGGAACATCTGTGGATGACATGTTTACAAAATATCAATAATGACATTTGAAACGTCTGAATGTAAATGTTGGGGCTCTTTGTTACCTGAATTGAACCATTGCAAACATAGGTGGAGTAATAACAAACAGCAGCCTCGAAAAGGGATCTTTTAAATACATTTATTATTATTATTATTATTTTTTACAATGGTGTATTAAAGGATAATTTTATTTTTTTCTGCTTAGTAGTAGAAGTCATGACCCATTACTTTTACTTTGCCCCCTAAAACACTACCTATTCTGATCAATTAAACCAGGCCAGTTTAGGTGTACCACGTTGGAAACAAGATGCCTGATTTGTCCTGATAGATAGATTTAATCAAGTCTGTGGTAAAATTTGCAGCTCAGTAGCTTGACTGTAGAAAGTCACATTCATTTCCATTGCTTTCTCTCAGTCATACCTGCAGACTGCATGCAAACGCTGTACATGGTCCTGTTGCAAAGAGATGTTCTCCATTGTCCATCCACATCCAGGAACACACAAGGAAGATCTGACCTAGGTTCATAATCAGCCCAGTTGGCAGAGTTCAAGTGCCAGCCATCAATGTATCTAAAATAACCCCCGGTCTGTAAACAAGAGGAGATCAGATGCATTAAACACGATATGGTCAGAGGTATAGGGATGTTTCTTTATTTGATGTGGTGAAAAAAATCCTACACAGCTCTGTCATTCCAAACTGCAAAACATTCAAGCAATTCCCGATCTCAAGTTCTCATATTTTTTAGGTGTAATTCCAACCTGAGTGACAGTTGTATGTGCTCTAAGTAGCTGCTGCACTAAAAAATGACTCTTGGCTCTATTAAATATAAACTGTATTTTTGTGTACATTTTCACTAAACCTGATCAAATGTAATGTTTATTTAAAATAATGAATGATCCCTATGTACATTTGTTTGAGTTAAACTGCATCTAAACCTCTAATGATGACATTAGTTTGACCTTAACGTTGACCACAAGATAGAGGTATGCACATCTGCAAGCACACAAATGGCTGTGTGAAGTGTTAACCCGTTACAATGTTTCCACAGCGGGTCGGGAAGAGCAGAGACTTTTTTTAATCTGTGGACAGCTTCTAAGAACATGTTGCAGCAGTTGAAAGGTTAGTGTGACCCTTCATTTTATTTAGTATATTTTGAAAGAAATACTCAGTGCTGTAATAATATCAAATAAGTGTTTTGACATAGATTTTGAGAATTAGGCAAGTCAATGTTTTGTACGTGTAAGAGGCTTATGCTCTTTAGTAATGTCCCGACAAAGCAAGATTTCTAACCCACTGTGGGTAAGGTGCAAGCATTAAGTTAGTATGAGCAAGCGGCACCATGCACGCCTGGACGCTGCTCAGAAATACACTGCCTGTATCAGCGGGGGGACATTGCTTCACACTCATGTCCACCCTAAGCTTCTGCAGCTTCGGCGGTGTTACCTGTAGAACTTGTTTGATTACCACACTGTGTCAATAATACCACTTTTACACTAAAATTTGTGGGGGGTTTTAACACAGGTTAACCCGCTAACAATTTTCAAGTGCCTCTTTTCCCACTACCAGCCCTGGGTCTAAGCTGCATGGCTTTGTTTATTCCTCTGGTGCATCAAGCTGATGTCATCAGGTTGATGACATTATCGGCGCAACGTAGCCCCTCCATGTAAACAATGGAAAGGAGCATGGAGGCCATGGATGCGGTTCTCTTTACTGTATTTTTGCCCCTCCTTAAAAATGTACAAACTCGGCGCTGATGATACAAATGTGGATCAAATTCATTGCTGAGACGGCAAAGAGTCATGTAAGTTACAGACGGAGGGGGTGGGCATAATGTTATGCTCTGGGGATGTTACACTGACATCATCCATAAATTAGCGGATCGACCCGGGTGTGATGTTCACTGAAGCCTATCGGAGGTGAGCCGATTAAAACCCGTGAGGCTTGCAGGGTCAAAGAACGCGGGTCGAAATGCCGATTAAACCTTTTCAAACTGCCTACATGAGCGAATTGTTGCCTGGTTTAAATGGGTTTTTGGTCAGTCTGAAAGGGGTATAACTCAAGGTGTTGCTGCTCATTGCCTGGAAAAGCTGCTCCTAAGTGGAGCAGCAGCATCTCTCACAGACAGAGGCGAGCATGAGCAGTTTGCCATGTTTAGCCTCTGAAAGAAAAAGTGAGGCAGTTGGAGCCTGCGCAGGCACTTGTAGTGGAGGTTTTTCCCTTTGAAACGGAAGGAGTCTGAAGTCTGCCTGAAGTTTGGATTTTACAAGGATGCCGAAAAAGACAGGTGTGGCTTAAACTATTGTAACTCCTCTAGTAAGTGAGCTGACTGAGCCGGAGCGAGAGAGAGAGAAAAAAAATTCAGACAACCTTATTTGCCCACCATTCTTTTTTTCTTGGCAACCATCAGATTTGATTTCACAAATTTTTATGAGCTCACATGTCTGGAGTCATCACTGTGAAATTTTAACTATAGGAGGCAGGGTATGTGATCTCACAGCCTGAGTGAACAGTCTAATGTGTTTTGGTTCTCTAGATTTTAAAGAAAGTAATTGACACTGTCGGTATTATTGACAGTCCTCTACGTGGGCAGCCAGAGATAACAATGTTTTTGATAGGAACTCTAGGTAAATGTTATACTTCTTGTTTGCGATCAATAACTGTAACAAAGAATTTATTTTTTCTTATTAGAAAAGAGTTATTTGAAACTCTAATCATTTAATGAGAACTTAGAAAAATAATGTTTTCTTTTTTTTAATTAAAAATCAACATGACGTGTATTATTAACCTTTACCTTCTCTTTGTTTAGTCCAATCCAAAGGGGGGCCTTAAGATTCATGGCCAGGATCTCGACATATGCTTTTGTCCACTCTCTTCGAAGGCTAGCCAGTTTGGCGTTGTCACCTGCACAATTTTTCTGCGCATCCTCCCAGGTTAGATTTTTTGTTACAATCTTAATGCTGTCATTCCCTACAGATACATATATACTGGGGATTGCTGGCTCTGGTTGAGGCTGTATTTCCGGATCTGAAGAAAGGACAGAAAAATTCAAACAAAGTTAGTATGCCCCTCACACTGGGGCATCGGTGGTGCAGTGGGATAGTGCGCTTGGTCAGTGGGAGGTTGCAGGTTCAAGCTCAGCTCTGGGCGACACATGGTGATGTGTCCTTGAGCAAGACACTTAGCCCCAAGTTGCTCCCACTGCTGCGTCAGTGGTGTGTAAATGGGCACGAAAGGGCGTGAATGTGTTAGAGATACTGATGGATAACTAACATAGAAACTCAGAACCATCAGTGAAGTGTATGTGAGAGTGAATGGGTGTGAATGGGTAGGCGTGACCTGCGGTGTAAAGCAGCTTTGAGTTGTCAAAGGGTGCATCCGAATAGTCCTTTTTTGATAAGGAACCTTCCTTACTGAAGAAATGACCCGGAAGCATTTAAGCGTCGGCCATGATAAGTGCTGTTCAAATTCTCCAAAAGTTAAGGAAAGGAGGGTTGTTGCTTCCTTTAATATCTCCTTTAGCATAGGAAACACTGGACCATCCTTTACAAAAGGAAAGGAGATAAAAACGCACCATTATGCCTTGCAGCACGTGACGTGTAGAAATATGGCTCCTGCCGAAAGTTTACGGAAACTTATGATGGAGAAGGAACAGAACGATGAGGCTTAATAACATTTATTAAAAACAATCAATAAAAGAAGGACAAATGAGGACTTTTACAATACTCCAAATATAATAAATTCAAACAATGTTCATGATGATATATGTGAATGAAACAGGGGCAATAGTGCTTCTGACAGTCTACTGTATTATCAGGCTTCAGATTGTCAGTGTCTGCCAAAGATGTCAGCATTTATAGATGCTCTCATGAACCTCATGGCTGTGAGCAGGAAACACACACAGCATGACCAAAAACAGAACACCATCACAGGTAAATCCTCTGATCATGGATTGGTAATGTTAACCGGTGAAGACACGAAACAAACCTGTGAGATAAGGCAGATAACAAATGCGCTTATTGAAGTTCATTTTTGTAACATTGAAGTTCGTCGTGGCCTACCTACATCACAAGTAGTCGTCACATAAATATGACATCAAAGTGAAAGTGCAATCGAATTCCTCTTTTACCACAGTCCTCCTTTCCTCTCGTGTTTTTCCCTCCTTCCCTTGACCCTGTGACGTTTTTTATCGGGGTTAAGGTAAGGTGGATAGGAAAGGACTTAGGAACGACTATCCGGATCCACCCAAAGACTAGAAAAGCACTATATAAGCTCAAGTTCACACTGGGAGGATGATTAAGTGTTCACTAAGGGAACAAGATGTTTACATAGCTACTGATGCTCAAAACGGGAAGAGGGAGCAGTCCTAATATAGCCGACTTTTTGGCTTTGCACAATAGCACTTTTTGTGATGATGAGATGTGTTCAACACCAAAAGACATGTACAACTTAAAAAGCTGAATATGCGCTCTAGACACTGTGACTAGAAAACATGCAGGTTAGGTCTTAAGCTTTTGTTGACAATAAGTATGCCACAAAAAGATGGGATTTTATTTTTTGAAGGCTGAACTCACCAAGATTGCGATGACAGATGAACTGATTGGTGTCATTGCAGTGCCTAATGTACCATTTGCCAATGCCAAGAGAAGGATTGCTTGTCATCATAACACAGTTTTCCTGGGGATAGAACATTTGAATTAGATAGTCTTTCAGCTTTTTTCCCTTCTCAGTACCAAGGTAATGATGGCTTGTTTAGACTTGTTTTGTTTCCTTATAAATATTGAGAAAGTCTTACATCATTCCATCTTTGATAGAAGCTCCCTTGACGGCGTACATTTTTCTAAGGGCAGAAAAGGATTACATTTATCATGTAAATAGAAAATAATATTTTCAACTTTCATTTTATACCAAATGCCTGAGAAGAGCTCCACTGCATCACCTTGCCAAAAGAAACCTTTAACTACTGCAGTGTATATTACTGCAGAAAGATCAGCAGTTTAGCCAGCAGGGGTCAGCAGAAAATACCCAGATTACCTTCCCATATTGATCAGAGGGAAAACATAATAACACTTGTGCAGCTGTTTGTTCATCATTTGATTACCTCGGATCTTGTCAGGGCCCCTCTATCTCCGATTTTAAATATCACGCATGATGTTATGTCTTTAGGACAGGCTAGCAATAGCCAAAAACAAGGACTTGTCATCAACCAGATGTTTCATACTCTGCCTCCTCATTTTTTTTTTTGTTTTTGGCAAACAGAACTGAGGACTAGCCAAGACAACTGCTTCTTTGACTGTGCCCATTTTCTTTTCTTCTGAATGCATGTTTAATTACATTAGCTTTTGTAAGATTCTTTGTCTGTGATATCTAGAAACAGCAGATGTGTAGTCCTGGTCTTTATCAATTTAGAGCTTTAGACAAGATTTAATCCGATGCCCTTTGTATTCATAATCTTCCAAAGACAATGGATTTGCCAGATTTACCCAGCAAATTTTATATTTGGCTAGAAAAAGCCTGTACCAATCCACATCCATGTAACAGTGGTTTGCTAAGAGAGTGCAGGACAACCTTCAGGATGTTAACAATGGCAGTCAAGGAAGATATTAGTATGGATAGTGCAAATTTTGTAGTTTTATTTGAGCTGGACGACATTTTTACATAAAAAGCAATGAACAACACTAAAACTGTTTCTTGGTGGAAAACAATGCTTTGCTAATAGGTTTCTGCGAAGCTTTTATTAATCACCCAGGTTGAATTATGCAGTTTACTTTTTGGCCGCACATAGTTCTGCACCATATGATGTGTTGATCTGATTGGCCCACAATGAATGTGGCAGACCAGACATTCCTGTTATATCTCTTCAAGTTCTTTGTACCCCACCAAAGAGGCCATGTTCTGTGAGGGTTCGCCATTCCCTAACACGGTCTGTGGTAAATTGCTTTGATGGTCATAAGATATACCACATTTCTGCCAGTATGATACCAGCAGGATGCATCATTTTTCATGCGTTTACCTGAAACAATGTACAGTACAGACATGCTCATATAAAGAATGGAGAATTAGATCAGGACACCAGCCAAAGACCTTTGTTTTTTGGGCAGTGTTGGGTAAATTTGCCCAAACCAGCAGCCACAATGTGAACTAAATCAATAGCAGTGATTTATGACAGAGAAAAAAGTTGAGTGAGATGTGTTTCCTTGCTTTTTCATCATGCTTTCTGCTTTCTGCTGATAATCTCACTATACTCAGGGCTCCACTTTCGAATCATGACAGCATTATTATAGGCTTTGTGCCGCAGAAGACTTGTTTTCAGTGAATGTTGGCCATTGCACACAGAAGACATAATTAGATTTTGGTGTCAATCTGAATATGGTACAGGTCCAGGAGTCTTCAAAAGCTTCTGAGCACTTCTAGTTTCCATTAAAAATAAAACCATGCATTTTGCCAAACTCTCTACTGTGCCTGCTCTACATGCTATGGACGTTCTTTTTTTGTAACAGACCATCAGGAAATAAGGAGTTTTCCAGGTGAAGCAGCTTAATATGTCCAAAACATTTAAGTGTAATTTCCTGTTTTTGAAAGAAGTGTGAGGTGACTTTTCAACTTCACCAGCCACAGTGTCAGAAAGGTGATATATGTCATTTTTAACCCTGGTGGATGTACACTGATACGTAATATTGTGTATACTCACAGAGTAGCCCCAGTTGGTGTATTTTCTTTTTCTCCCATCAGCCCAATAAAAGCCATCTTGTTTCAAACTGTTTAAACCAATCCACACATCTTGAGCTCCTCCTTCAGTCATTCTGGTGATTAGAAATGCTGCAAGCAAAGGCAAAAGACAAAGGAAAAAAAGTCATTATAAATTTCTGATTCTGGTCACATTTCTACCTTTGTGTCAAACATTTCATTTTAGATACAATAATTGCTGAAATATATGATACTTATCAACTAAGAATTAATGGAATAGTCTCTACATTTTACACAAACTATGTATGATGTCAGTTTGCATAGCAACAAAAAGTAGAAGGCAGCTAACCTTGTTCACGCCTCGTTGGAACTGAGACTAAATTGCCTCCCATGGTGATGCATATCTGTCTTGCTTCTTCCCAGGTAGCCTTTCGGTGAGTCATGACGCTATAACACTTTAGATAAGAAATCCAATAAGACGATTCATTATACCAGATATTACTATTTGTTTATGTCAATGCTTGATGTTATCAGATGTGTTCTTGATAAGTCTCTATGTACTTACATTTTGTTATTTATTAACCCAATGTAAATGTTGCCAAAAAAAAAAAAGCACTATATATTGTAAGTCAATGATAACCCACATCCACAAAGAGTTTGTATTTATTATATTTCTAAACATATCCACGTTACTAACTTTTGCTAAGTACTAGATCTGAGCTTAAAATCATTTCACAAATAGTGTTAGTTTTTTAAATTTTCTGAATGTGGGTGTCAGGTGATGGTGTATTTATAGAATTTATTCCAAAATGATTGTTTTTTAAGAATGATAACCCCATACACTGGCCGCATGAGTCCAGGCCAGCCAAGTGTATTTGCCATACATGTCTCTGTTTTGAAAATTAATTTACATTCAGATGGAAAGACTATCCACGTGTAAGTGAAAGTCATTTATCCATCCTATAAATGCAGTGGTTGAAGTGCGAAGATTAATATTGGAAATTAAGCTTTGTAGGTAAATGCTTCAACATTTTTCTGCAGCCACTGGCCAAAGATATAATCCCAAACAGCTAAACTCTTTTGAATATTGTGTTATGTTAGTTTTATCAAATAATTCACATTTTTGTTGCAGCAAATTTAGAAATCAAACAAAGACATTTCCTTGATTTGCTGCTTATTTTGCTCTCCCTAGGCTCCTATAGCTTACTTAAATTCCAAGAGGGAGGTTCAGTTTATGTTAGTTTGTCATTTGATACATTGACACAGGAAATACAGGCAAATCTAAGATTTTTTTTCAAAGGTCATATGGTCCTGCCCTATTTGCACTGAAATACTTGCAGAGGTTAGTTGACATATTTCATTTTGATAGAACATTCAATTTTTGTTGCAGACAAAGCACCATTGCACATTTATTTTTCAAAATTACTTTTCCATATTTTCAATTATTTATAAGGAAATGTGTTATTCACTACATGCATTCCATATCTGATTAACTTGTGTAATGTTTATTAAACTTAATATCAACTCTGTGTCCAAAAAACATATGTATAGAATGAAGCTTTATATTTAAAAAGGTAAAGTTCTCATGTCTGATTGTCTGCAATGAGTTCTTACCCTTGAGTCAAATTTGGTCCATTTCATTGGGCAGCCTCCTTTAGGTGCAGTAGTGGGGGCGACAGTAGTGTTAACAGGAGATGACAGTTTTCTTTTGCAAAAAGAGGAGTACTCCTGTCCACAGTTGGAAGTTTGCCAGAAGCCTGATTGTACAGCAGAGGTAAATATGCATATTTACATGTCACATTAGAGATACATTTATTTTGCAAAGTATCAAATGAAGCTCAGATACAAATTAGTAATCAGGTTTAAATTGTAGATTGCTGCTGTTAGGCACAGATCCCTTTGTTCCGTTTTCTATAGTTTTCTTCTTCTAGTTTTAATAATCTGCTATTGGTCTTCTTCCATGTTAGGTAGGGGTTTTATACATATTAAACAAAGTTAAAGTACAAAAAAATCATTTGTAACTAGGTCAATACAGTATTTATTTGTTTACTAGTGGAGTTTTTACATTTTCTGAAAGAAGCAAGACTGCAGGAAAATTCTCTGTCTATATTACTCACCCATATAATAGGTCATTGAGACACAATTCTCATCAAAGGTGTTGGTATTGGGTTGATTTTCATCCCATCTTTGCACCCCCACAGGAGATCCATCCATAAACCTTTAGACACATACATTTAAGACATGTCATTGTTAAGCACTTGCACCCTTAAACAGATAAGTAATTGCAAAATCATAGACATTTACACTTAACTAACCAGAATGATCCGTCTAGATCCATGGACAGACCTATGTAGTAGTGCCCATAACTCCTAGAGATCTGTGAGCAAAAACACACTGAAAGGTTGTAATTTCTTCATTCTGTTAACAGTCTGTCAGTCAGTTTTTGGTCAAAATATACCTGTTTCCAAAGGAAGACATTTTCGTCTTTGCTGGTGATAGATGCCAGGTCACCATGCCTCTGTTGGCAGTAGTGTCGTGCATCCTCCATTGACATTGATAGCCTGTTCACGTAATATTGGTTTCCTCTCCAAATCAGCCAGCCATCTCTAGTGGTGTTGTAGTCTGAAGACATGTTTGGTATAATTAGCATGGGGGCGCAACTTATGCTGAATGAATATAGTGGATTAATTAAATTGTTTTGATTTGTCAGACTATGGATGCAGTAGATTTAAATAGATTTAAAGTCAGTTAATGACATTATGATTGTCTTTTGGTTCTCCAGTTTATGGCAACCAACTATCTTCAGTTATTTGTGTGTATGTTTGAACCATTCATGTTTTCAATCCTACACATCGAACGCAACTTCGCAACCTCAGTGACCACTCTCCATGTAAAGTCAATATACAGCTGCAATGGGGCAGGGTTAACCCTTCAGCATCACGACAGCCACGATCAAGGCAACCTGGTTGCCCATTACTTTGTCGCCAAAGTTGAAAAAGTTTCTCTTTTTAGGCAAGGTTGTTTGTGGCTGTGCGGCAACAGCCAATCAGCGTTATGTGGGTATGTGGTGGTGTCCATGACAGACTGTTTGTATTCTGGCTCACAGAGTAACAATCCATATCTGTCCGGGAAACATTAGTTAGTAAATACTGTAGTTCCACCTAGACAAACCTCAGAGAACTCACAGAAAATGTAGCTGCAGTGTTTTGTGGTTGGTAGGTGAGTGAAAAGGATTCAGTTGGAATAATATCAGCTTATACATTATATAATATGATATGACCGCAGTGAAACTCAAGTGGGCGTGACATCACTGAGCGACGGCGATGTTGACCTAAATGAGTTGTCTATGGACATGCGGTGCGATGATGGTTGCAAAGTCACATTTGGTGTGAAGGCAGCTTTAAGCCGCCTTTACACCAAACACAACTTTGCCACCCCAACAACCACTCTCCATGTAAAGTCAATGTACAGCCGCAATGGGGCTGGGTTAACCCTCCCAAGATGCGATTGGCGCTTTTTGGGTGACTTTGTCGCCCGTCACTTTGTCGCCGAAATTGAAAAGTTTGAACTCTTCAGGTGATATCACGTGTGGCTGTGTGGCAACAGTTAATCAGCGTTGTGTGGGTGTTTGACAGTACCTGTGACAGTCTGTTTTTTTTCAGTTCATAGAGTGACAATCCATGACCAAAATTAGCTATTTAGGGACATGTGACACAACTTCAGTGGGCTATGGATTATGGTTGCTATGTTGAGTCATGTGTGGAAACAGCTTTAGTGTGTGTGTGTGTGTGTGTGTTTGTTGTTTTGTTCCTTCTTGTGTATATAAAATATCAACTTACCCACTGCTGTGTTGTTCGGGGGCGGTTTTGGAGTCACTCCTAAAGGAATACACAAGTTTTGTTGAATTGCTGAATAAGTTGCTGTCAGAATAGGCTTACATTGCACTATGACCGGGAAATACACAGCAATACAGTGAAGCTCTGGTTACACTTTATAGTAAGAGGTTGTTCAGCAACATTTTGAGCTATAAAATAAATCTAGAGTTTATTAAGACACTGTAAAGTAAATTACATTTAGCGTTGTTAAAGCAGATTCAGCACAGACACATAGGTGTTAGCAACCATAGAGAAGCAAAGCTGGCAATACTAGCAATGGCAGCGTTAGCCGCACCCTACCAAAGCACTTATTCTCTCCACCATTTTAGTTCGTACTTGTTGACAGTTTTGAAATATCTGTCCAAATGCAACCCTCATTTCATCACTTCTTGTTTCTCTTTGCCTTGTTTGGTCTTAGTTTGATTTGTTTTTGGTCTATACCAAAGTTTGTTCAAGCATCCACGCAACCATCTCATAAAAATTTCCACCAAAAGTAATTAGAGTTTGTTCAAACCAAACCAAATGTGTCAGGTTGCAGAGCGGCCTAAATCTTGGGTCATGGATTGTGCTGTCCTTTAGGTCAATGTCATGGAAGACGGCTCTAGGAATGGGACAATTATATTGTGTCACTGTTGCATGCAATAGCCACAGACAGGCCACACTGAGCTAGCTCCACTTCTGCGTAGAAACAAGTACTGCGCTATACTGCACTGGCAATGTGAACACAGCGAAACTGACCGTGGAAATACTAACAACGACAAACCTCCCTGTTTTTGGCTAATTTGCTACATACAAAGATTTTATGCACCATCTCATTTGAAAAACTTAGTACTGTACAGCAAAGTAACAGTAAAGAAATACAATTACAGTTTCTTGCTCTGTTACTGTTTTTTCACATTTCTGTAGTTAAGCTAAAGGACAAAAAAAGCTTCTAAAAGTATTTTTAAAGGTGGGACTATGGTGATCTGTCAACAGAGAAGTCTTGCTCATCTCTGTCTAGCTTCATCACATCATCTCACCAGCCAGTCAAGAGACAGTTCCTAACCACAAGCCTTATCACAAAGTTGTCCATACCTGCTTGGATCTGACAGATCCAGTCATTGTAACTCTCACAGTTCATATCGTTCCATGACCCTGATTCGTCCCAGTGATAAATTTTATATTCAGCACAGGATTCATCGTTGTTATGATTGTTTGGCTCTCCCTCATGCCAGTGCTGAAAGTTAACCTTTGAAACAAAAAAGTGAACACAAAAAATATTAAAATTAATATTGGAATGTTTAGTTTATTAAAATTGGGTAAATAATCAGGTGACTCACCGCAGTGCCATCACTCCATACAAAACCGGTGTTTGAATCAGGAACATGGAGTCCAATCCAGGCTCTTCCATGATTGCTACCAGATATTACATGGATTACTTAATTTTCTCTTTTAGATTTGAAACTGATTAACCAGAAATGTTGCAGTATTTCTTTCAGCATTACATTTAAACATTTTATCAAATGATCAGTAACAAATATTATCACTTGAAAAAATCTGGGCTCTATTTTAATGGCATGTTGTCTGAAGTGCACGGCGCACAGTGGTTTGGCACATGTCAGCCTCAATTTTGCTATTTTTAGGGCACATTTTCAAACCTAGGCATGGAGTGCAAATGAGATGGATTATGTGCCTTGATAATACATGGGTGTGTTTTGCACGCAACATAGATGGCATTTTGCTGTTTTACAGCAGGTTGGCCCTTTGAATGAATTCTAAAGGATATTTTAATTCCTCTTCTTTTATTGTGCCACAATACCTGAAGAACTCATGACTCATCATTGTGATCAATTCGTATGATCTGGATGCATCTATGACCTAAAGCACTTGGACCTTAAAGTTAAGAACATACCTCCCCACCCTTAGTTCAATCTCGCTGTGGATACTAAGAAGGTCTCCTCCTATGGCTCTGCAGTAATCTCTTGCTTCATACCAGGTCTTCTCTTCAGATCGAGGCCCTGTAAAAAACTTTAAGAAAAACATTAACTTAGATGTGTGGTTAAAAAGAAACCAACATATACCCCGGTGGAGTTCAACATTTCAATGATTTTTTTCAATTTATGCCAATTTGGATGTCTGGAAAAAAGATCACTGACATATGCTGACCCTCTAAGTTGATGCAGTAAACATGTATGCCCACAAATTAGTTGATTTATTAATGCAATGATGGGACAATACATACATAACTGCTTATTTGAAAGTATTTGTCTTATGTTGGAAGAGGAGAAAGATTAAGGCAGTTCCTCCAGACAACTTACAATTTTTATTTATTTAAACATTTTTGCAGAGGTATAACATGGTTTATGTTTGGCTTCAGGGCTCCCTCCCTCTAGTCTCCCTTCATGCTACATTATCATTCCTTGCAGATTTATTATAATACAGAATTTGTGGACTTAGGAGACAGTGTTTCAAACCCCCTGTTGGAGCCTACAGGCAGATGCAGAGATGGGGGGGATTTTAATGCAAGAGTGCAGTGCTAATGCTGGGGAGAGTGGGCTAAAATGGTGTTGAGGAGAAGGCAGATATCTTGCAGTTTTAATAATAGTAATAGTAGCCTCATATAGCACCATGTAAAAACAGATGTTTATGAAGTGCTTTAAAAGTTCAATTTCAGAATTACAAAATGGAAATCAAACAGTCAGATTGGAAACAAAATATTCAAAGACAGTTAGGATACGGTGGATAGAAATGATATAAGGACTAAAACCAGTAAAACATGATGACAGAATAAAGATGCAAGTGGGTGAAAGGTGAGGTAAAAGTAATAAAAGAAGACAACATGACTTCAGAAGAGATAGGCATGTATAAGAAATTTAACACACATAATTAAGTGAAAAACTAATTAAAAAAGTAGACTGCCACCGGGGGATGTTTGTCAAGTAGATGAGGTAGGTTAGTAATGGAAATGTTAAGCAAGGGGAGGTAATCTTTTCTGGGTATGTTGTTCTAATGTCAGTTGTTAACAAATAAAATCGTAAACATGGTCAGCATATCATTCTAAGCAGTCCTCCTATGTGTTTTTTAAGTCCTAATTCTTGCCACAGCCAAAAGAGGAGTTAAGGCTTTTGTCCTTTCTACAGATATCACACTAAGACACAGTGGGAATTACGAAATAAAACTGTCATATGGACGACTGTTTGAATGTGCATTTTGATTTTCAGTTAATCTGATTGAATAAATTATCAGCCAGTCAATATACGTCATTGTTATTTTACACATCTAGTATAAAATTAAATTGTCCTCACTTTTGTTCTTTAACTTTTTTCTACTCTAAGGGCCTGATCTACTAAAGGTCTACATGTAAAAAAAATACATGCAAACTTGATAGCCCGCACAAAGCTGATCTACTAACCAGGTGCACTGAGGATTGCTACTGTCAAATGAGCAAATAGCACACACAATCCATTTAGCTTGTTTGCCCCCAAGAATATTTCAGATTTCATGTAGATTATCATAACCCGAAAAATATTTGTAGGAGGAGAGAAAGTGTAATCATTTAGCGCCCACATTATGATATATCAAACCCGCAACAGATTGCTCTCTGTAATTTTGCGTCTTAATTTCACACGTTTGAAAGGCACAGATCGCTGTGGTCATTGTTGCAAGAAACAGGAGTTGCATTAACCAAATATTTTCCATAATTGACTGAAGTCTTTGATGAATGACAGAAAGATTTGGAGGCTGTCTGTCATTATGATGGACTGGAAAAAGAGGGGCGATCCAGTGTGCCATCATACTCATGCAGACACATGTAAAGTAAACCCTCTTTGTTTTGCGCTCTACATCACACAGAAGGTCATTTAACCTATGTAAAACAGATCTCCTTAGCTGGCTATGAAGGAGAATCACTCCATTTGTCACTCAGAGCTGACTGCATCACACTCTCCACGTTCTGACAGCAGGTTCAGGAGCTGTCAGTGCGTGTAGAGCATGACGCTGCCAGTGCACGTGTGTGTGTATCTGTAACACTGCACTTCAAATGAGAGGTTCTTGGTGATGAAGCTGTTTAACTCACTGAATGCTGTCATTTCGATGATGTTGAATTGGAATTAGAAAAGGAAATTTTAAAATGACAGATAAAATGGTATAAGGGAAAAATGACAACCTTGTCTGTCGAAATGACAGACAGCAGAAAAGGTTACTGCAAGTATGTTTATTTGCCTTCAACTCCAGGGCATTTATAGTAGATCACTCGCAACACCACCACTAATTGCACATGCAAGTTTTTAGTTTAAACATGCAGTATAGTACTTGTTATTTTGGATCTTAGTAGATCCCCCCCTATGATTTCATTGTATTAGTTACTGTGGCTTTACACCTCTCGTACCTTTGCACAGACGCTTCTTGTTCCAACTCGGGTCCATCCCTCTGCACACTTTGGGGGAGATTGAGTGGGTGGGGCTGGAGTTAAAATGGCCCCCTCTGCCAGGTGTTTGCAGATGTACTTTTCCCTGTTGGTGCAGGGCAGCAGATCCCAGAGGCCAGCCAGAATCCCAGTTGTCATGGCAACACAGCCCTGCTGGTAGCCTAAGTTTTCAAACGGTAAAATCAGTGATATAGGGTCGGTATCCTGCTTGATTCTCATGATGTAAACGCAGATTGGTATTTGTCTTCATACCTGGCATATCACTGTTCCAGTGTGTATAGGTGACTCGGTTACTGCTGGTCCACACAAATTCATCAATGTTCTTCTGGTTTGATAGCCCCATCCAGAAGTGTTTTTCCGGTCTCAACCCAATTAAGCTGACAAGGAATGCATTGTCCACCCTGGGAGTTTTAACACAATGTTTAGAATATTTTAGTCTCCTTGAATTGTGCTGATTTTACCTCTGAATACCTACATATCCACACGTTGTCACTTGATCAGAATAACTTGTTTAGCTGCCTATTAACACATGCATTATCTGAAATATCTAGTCAATCAATTACATGGCAGCAGCCACTGCAGGGAGGCATGTTGTTTGGGTTAAGACAATCTACTGAAGTTCAACTAAAAAATAGGTGGGAAATGTAATATTGGGGTTTTGAAAGCACCATGGTTGTTGGTACCAGACATGCTGGTCTTAGTTTTCCAGATACTGCTGATTTTCTGAGATTTCCGCACACACAAAAATCACAAGAGTCTGGAGGGAATGATTTAAAACCTAAAATAGCAGGTGGGTAGCTTTCGGGATAAAAATGCCATTATGGTGGCAGTTGTCAGAGGAGACTTGCCAGAATGATGACTAAAATAATGACAATAAAAACTAGAATAATCACTCGTTTCTACCAAGGTATGCAGAGAAGCAACAATTGAACCAGCTCTAGAAAAAAAATGGGTTGGGACATTGCTGTTATTTGCCATTGTGCTGATGAAAATTATCTTATCAGTGGCTTTCTAGCTTAACATGATTTGCAAAACAATAACATAACACCTTTGTGTGGGGGTGTAAGAAATATCAACAACAGAAATATCAATAAACCAAAACATTGCAATATTTTGCATCTCAATGCTAGATCAACATTTTAAGTGTAATATTGTTGTTTTGTAGCATCAGACATCCATCCAACTCTCTCCCTTTTACTTTTATTAGTATTGCTCTTGCACAATAACGTTTTGTCATGTTGCAGCAACCATATTTTATACAAGACTATAAAAATGCTATAAAAATGTCAAAAAACACCTTATATATATATGGAAAAATTTGTGATGTATTGTCCAGTTAATAGTAATGCAATATACTGCATTTTCACCTATGTATTGATGATACATTTTGTATTTCCTGATTCTTGCCAATGCACACCCATACTGTAGATGGAATGTCAAGGGAGGATTCTAGTAGGAAATCCTGACAGATAAATGCAGAAATAGTCTTAAGTATATATCAATTGTACACAAAGCGTGACAAACAGCACTGAAATATGTGTTGCTGTGTGATTTAAATCAACCACCTGAAACCTGCTGCTACAGAAGACATGTAGGTTTAATTTTTAATGCAAGAAAATCCACAAACATCAGCAAGTGAATCAATACTTGCTGATGGATCCACTATTGGATCCATAATCATAACAAATAATGTTTTAGGTATCAATAAAGGTCTGTTTGATTTCCACCAGCTGAAGTTAGCTGATAGTAGAAAACATACTCCTCACTGGTTTACCAAAATATGACTTTTCCTGTTCAGAAAACATTCGTATTCCACTGAGACACTGGAAAACAACACAAGAACCAGACCACCAACAATCGTGCCAGTTCACAGTCACTTCATTCGCCTTCTTCTCCATTCTGATGCTCAGTTTGAGTTTGCTGCCATATGACTGACTGCTAAAGTATTGTGTTGATAAGCAGGTTATCAAGTATACCTTCTTAAGTCATCAGTAAATGTATGTATCTGCTACAGTGGATCTGCTAAATGAATTTAATGTTCTCACCCAGTTGAAACATCAGCTAAATAGGAGTCAGCACTCTTGCAGTCCTCTTTTGCCTCATCAAATGTCTTCGTCTCTGTTCCGATAAAGTAACAGTAGGAGCCGTGCCTTTTCCAGCCCTATGGAGAAACAATCACTTTTTTTAGATTGAGGACTTGTGATTTAGATGTCTATCCATTTTTTCATTTGTGTGAGGCTGATCTAAAACTTATAGCAACATAAAATCTGCCATTACGTTATCCACTTATTTAGGGTTCTAATCATAGAATATTAATTAGGACAGTTTTCAAATATGTTAAATGCTATTTCACTTACAAGTTTGCAGCCTCTATCCAGATCTATTTCGTCTCCAGTGCGTGTAGTCTCACTCTGCTTCATACAAATATATCCATGTGTCTCATCACAATAACGATCTGCCCAGTTTCCATTCTGCAAGAAAATGGAGAAAAAAATTGAGTTATAGTTCTTTACAAAATGATTCCCATATCTATCTGTCTGTCTGTCTGTCTGTCTATCTATCTATCTATCTATCTATCTATGAGTAGCAGAATGATGCAGATGTACAGTTTTAAAAATGGAGTTAATAAATCAAAACTGACTTTTGGCCTCTTCTATTAACACATGAAAAGTTATCTCAGAATTGTTTTTAACTTATTTTTTTATATATATCTATATTTTTCATTGACATATTCACTTAATTCACAAATAGAAGGCCAGCTTTTACCTTTTCTCATAATTTACTTTTTTATGAACATCATATTAGACTGCATTCACGAATTTGTCTGTATTTTTTAAACCTTGTCTTTGAAATCTCAGAACTGTATTTCAGTGTAATTCTTGTATCTTTTTTCTTGTATCTTCTTTTACTCAAATGCATTCATATGAAATTCCTCCCCTTCTTATTATTTGTTTTCTCCTATTCCAAAAATTCTTCCTTAACAGACAAAGGTGAATGTTGTTTCATGGTCTGATTATCATTGGACTTTGACAACAAATTAATCACGCTACCATCATATGTGATATGATATTTTCTGAACCCATACTTTTTCAAATGGTTTAGAAACATCTTGTATATTTTTCTTCAAAAAACTTCAGATCAATAGTTTAAAAATACCAGTTTAAAAATAACATTGACAAATCCCTGAGCAGCAAAAATAGTTCCCAATTTGTCCTAATGTTCCAGTTATGATCACCTCCACATAAACATAATTAAATACATGTTGACAAATTATAAAATCTCGGGGGTTCTGTACCTCTCCTCTCATGAGGACGCAGTCATCCGCATCACTGGAGCCAGAAGGTTTTCCAAACTCCCAGCTGGTGAAGGTGACTGTAGAATAATCACTCCAGTCAAACAATCCCTCTGTCCTAATATCGTTCAGTCCAATCCAAAGCTCATCAGTGGAGGCTACAGACATGAACAAAAACAGAATTACTGGTTATGATTAAGCTCAACTGACATGCAAAATCTGTTTGTTTTTACAAGGGTCAAGAAATGAAAACTAATTCCAGTTGAGAATTGATAACATAAAGCTAAGGGAATAGCTTTCATCAGTCTCTTTTCATAATAATTCCCTACTAAATTTCTCTGATGGATACCTTGCAAATCAAGGAGTACTCATTCTCATTAGTGGTAGTCAACATTAACAGCAGCAAAGAAGTCAAATATGTGACCAAGACAGTCAGGAAGCTGTAGCAGTTGTGTTGCTTGATTTTTCACGGTATGAAAAACTGCTCAGTGCTTAGAGTATATGTCAGCGTCGATTTTATCAAGGATGGAAACACCAGCAACTTGCTAAAGGATCCGAACAACTTTGAATAAGACTTTCATGTGTTTTACTTGAAACTGAAAAACTGTGTGGCCTGCTTTTTTACATACCTGACACTGATAGAAATCTATAAGGGAATTGCCAAAAAATTGTATTGATAGACAGAATTGATAATATGATTAGTATCAATAAAATCATATCAATTCCCATCCCTTGTTTGTATTACCTTTAAAATGCAAAAAAAAAATCAAATGTCTAAATAAAGCCAGCAGATAACAAGGAGAAGTTCTGACAGTATTGTCTTATTGTAGATGTGTCTTACAAATGTTCTTACAAAAAATTCTCTGTTACTCAGTACTCATTGTGATAGATTTTCATAATTTTGTATTTTAGACATTGTTGAATAAAATAAAAGTGTAATCTCCAGCTGGAATGTGCATTTTATGCTTAATGTATTTTTAACAGTAATAGCAAAATCAAGCTTCATCGGCCTGTTTGAGCACCACAAGCAGTACTGTGACTCCCTGACAAGCAGAATAAAAATGCATCGCATTTTGTAAAACTTGAACATTCAAATTTTAAATTAATTGAAGGATGGTTTCCTGGTTCAATTCTGACCAAGTGCTTGGAGTAGCACATAAAGCCTTTTTTGTGCAGTGTGAAAATGTATCTAGCTTAAGTTCAGGCCTTTAACTTAAGTCCTAGGAATGAACTTTAGAGAGGGACAAATAAGGGTGAAAGAGGGGAAAATATCCTGGGATGTTTAGAACTGTTGCTTTAGTTTAAAACTATAAATGAGTTGTTCAAGGGGAAGCATCATGGTACACACCTAAGATACAATGATACTATTAATCAGCTTTACAGCTAATATCTACTGACAGTGTTGAGGCAATGGTGTCTTGCATCCCCAAAGTACAGCTTGTTTTTTCCTTAAACTTAATTTAAAGTTTAAGTTTTTACTTTTTAAGTGTGTTGTACGATACATGTTTTGTTTCAAATAAAAAAGGTTTGATTTTAAAATCTGTTAACACTAAAAGCAAACAAACAAACAAAAACAAGCAAAGACTGTCTTGACATACCATATCCAAGCTGAGAGAAGACGAAGCTTTGGTCCTCCACATTGCGGATGCTCACTAGGTCTCCACCTTCTTTGCGACACTCTCTCTGAGCCCCGGACCACGTTTGAACTTGTCGGTTCAGGTGGAAACAGTGGCCATTATAGGGAATCCAGGGGCTTGGGCAAAATCCTTGCTCAACTGGTGATAAAAGAAATGAGATATCAGGGATTGAATGCATGACTTTAAACTCTTGTACCTCTTTTTAAAATAACAACATGCTGAAGAGGAAGTGATACAGTTGATAAAAGACAAATATTGTTGTTTTACTTTGTGGTGGACTTGGTACAGTTCCGTCCTTATAGCAGATATAGCCCAGTTTTTTGACACAAGATGAACTTTGCCAAGTGTGCTGCAAAGCAGAGTCAAGATAGGCACAGTTGTGTCCAGGATTAGAGGCAGGATTTCCTGAAATAAAAAAACACAGCATGAGTAACAGCCATTAGCTTTGTTTTGGCCCCATTTCCTATAGAAAGTATTCAGATCTATTGCAGCTCAAAGATGCACAGCTGGCTCAGTGTGTCTATTGATTGCTGACTGCCAGTTTATGCACAATGGATTCTTCATTTTTCTTTCTGCCACAAGACAACAACATTGATTCAAACTGACTTGTTTCATATGAAGCTGTCCTAGAACTTTAGGCAGGGCTTGTTCTGGACATTGTTTTGTAAAAACTGTTCGAATGTCATGTTGTTTCTGTTTATTAGTCTTGTTAAAGTTTGTAGACAAGTAAACAGTCAACTCATAGCTCATCTTGTGGTATTGTGGTATAGGTGTCCCTCTTCCCGTTTTGGTGATGAGAAACTCACCTGCATTCCATCTAAGGTAACGGAAAGGCTTGGCATCAGACCACTGCCAGCCGTGCTCTGGGTTCAGGACCAGTCCAATCCAAAGTTTGTGTTTCCCGGATGCCAGTAGTGCTATGTGTTGATGTGTATTCATGTTTAAGATGGACAAAAAAGGAAAAGGACAGAGTAAGAGACCGTTCCTCTTTTCCACATTGTTCCTGTTTCTCAGAGTTTAAGAACAAGTCCACAACCAAACAGTAAAGTGTCAAACAAGCCACAATAAATTAAAAACACTGCAGAGGCATGGTAAACAAAATACACCACAAAGCCTTTGCACCAGGGTATCAGATGCAAAAATACACTTTTATTCCTGGCAAAATAGGATTGATAGCTTCAAATTTGTAACTGAAGTGCAAAGGAGTCATGTTTCTGTAAAACAGATTTCACAATCTGTTCTCTTTGCACACAGTGATAGTCATAGTGATCCAATGACTTACAGTTTAAGGAGACAATTCATTAGGCATAAGGTTTTAAATATCCAGTCTTTCAGAATTATAAAAGGTATTTGAACACATTATTTAAAAGCTAGTATGATTTTGCCCATCAATTATTTATTATGTTCATGTTAATTTAGGTGTGCTCAATTATACATTTTTTTGTGATGTCTTAAAGAGCACAAAACTTTGACGTCACATCCCATTTCAGGAAAAATGAGATGTGACAGCTGTGCTAAATTTAAACATTTTGCAAGAACAGACATATTCTTCACATTGTAGCAACACCTTTAAATATAGGAAACCATAAGCAGATATAAAACATCTCTGCAAAGTCCAAGTATAAAACAAAATTTGACATTTAATCTCAGTTCAATTGTGAGTCTGATGACACAGGGACAGAAGAGTTTTGTATACATTTACAGTTCATAAACTATGTTCAAGCTATAGCATAAACTCAGTAGCTATCACTAAAGTCTTAAACTTGAACTGGGAAACTTTTTTTTCAACTTTAAATTGCTTTGAACCAACTACAGAGAAAATAAGCCATGATTCATGAAATGTGGAAACTAAGCTGCAACAAGGAACTAATGAAAAGCAGTTATGACTCACACTGGTTTTAAGATTATGCAGACAAAAAATGCAGTCTAAAATGCTGGCATAACATTCTCTATATTAGCTTTCATAATGATTGCTTTGCTGACACCATAATATGATTGGGATATTATCCTCAATGGTGTATTTATGGCAGCCAGTGTTGTTTTTCTGCATTACAATAATTATCATTTAAATGTTGCTACTGAACAGGGGATTTCAGGTTTACATTCTTTGGGAGGATTATTAGAATTTACCTTGGGATAGCTTAAAGACGTAAGGGGTAAAATCTGGGACTATGGTTAAAAAAAAAAAAAGTTTGTATGGAGCCCTTGTTAGAAACATTAGGAAGTAATTTCTAATTTATGCAATAATTTGCAATTGGACATCATCAGGTTATATCTTCTGTTTGATTGGATCAACGTTGTTTGAATAACATTAATAAGAATTTTAATGTGCTATATTAGCTTCAGTTTTGTTAAAGTTTCATCAACTTATAGCTCACCTCCGACAAAAGCTTGCTCATTGGGATCCACGACACTTAGCAGGGCCGCCCCCTGCTGTTTGCAGCTGGTTTCAGCCTGAGACTGGGTCAGGACTGACTGTGTGTTCAGCTGAAAATACGCTCCTGTTATCAGGTTTTTGGACCAGTGCTCTGTGTCTGTATATTGAAACAGAAATGTTAAAACAACAGTAATACGTCACTCAAAGACTTTGTATGCTGCCATACTTTGAAAGTAAAGAGTAGAGATGTTATATTATATCTTAATTTTGATTAAAGGTCTCATGTCCTGCAGAATTAATGGTCTTTGTTTTGTTGAAGGCGCTCGGGGAGCAAAAGACTACGACACCTTCTGATAAATTCTCAGCTCACAGAGAAATACTCTATGCCTCTTTCAAGAAAATGCCTCTCAAAACACACAGTTTTTACTTCCTGGGGTTTATGATGTCATAGCTGTACAGCCTCCACCCACATGTGTCTTTTCTGCTGGTCATGACAGATGCCATGGCTGCTTTAAAGTCTGATTAACAACCTCTAACCCTTCCTTCCCCCTCATATCAGAAATTGTTTGGGCAGCAAATTAGCACCGAGCACTTAATCATAGCCTCCCAAAGCCTCCCCGCTCCCACATATCAGAGCATTTCCGAAAGGGATGGAAAAAGAGCTGCATCAAATCCTCTACAGAGACAAGATTTTTTTTTTTAATTCAATTAAAATCAAATCCTTGCTTAAAAGACACCCAAGTTAATGATGTAAATGGCCAAACAGTTCAGGACATGGGACCTTTAGGATTATTTGATGGGTATTAAGATATTTAAACATTTTTCATCATGAATTTTTCAACATCTTCATCTGTGCTTTAATTGCAGTTGATGGCATAGACTTGTATTTTCTTAAGCAGCAGCCACAACTGTGTGACTCATTCTGAAAGCTATATTGATCTGCTTCAGATTGTTGCTTTTCTGTCATTGTCTGTGGCTTTTTTACTTTTCAAATTTACTGGAACTTGTGCTGTAATAGTGACGCTCCTTACTTAAATTAAAGTATCTACATATTTATCCAATGTTATAACACCTGACAAAGTGGCACAGTGTATAAGTCAAAGTGGTTGTTCAGTCATAATTCTTTTGTTTTCATGATTGAAGAAGCTTAAAGTATAACTGGGACCAAAATCAATGGATTTCCCAGCAGTATATGGAAGTATAACTGTTTCTGTTGTAATGAAAATTAGATCAAAAGTGCAGTACTCACTGGTAGTTGGGCAGTATCCCCACTGTTCATTTTCATATCTAGTTCCAACTGCACACCAGTTGCGCTTTGTTGAAGAGTCATACGTTGTGCAGTCTCCAAACCAGCGGTCTTTGTACAGGAAGGGAAACATGCAGGTCTTACCAAATGCATTTCCTTCAATGGTGTACAGTTCTAAAAGGGAAAAAACGACATTGGTCATATTTCTTTAATTGTACCACTGAGGGAGAAAAGATTCTTGGTTAAACCTGCTTTGTCAACTAGTGCTCCAAAAAGTATGAGACAGCCAGCAGTACCAAACACTATTTTCTATTCATTGTGTTTAATTTGTTTATTTATCGTGCAATTCAGCATTTCCACTGTTTTCAACAGCTGTTTGTACCAAACCATAAGACTTTACTGTACCTCTGTATGTTCTTGTGCAAGCACCACTGGCTGTTCCTGTGATTGTAAAATGGCTGTTTGGTCCAACAGATCTGGTGATAACAATTGATTCATCAGCATTAGCAGCAATGTAGAACTGTGTGCCTTTGAGGGCAAGGAGTGTCTGATTCTTGCATTCCCACTTTTGGAGTTCACTTTTGTCGTCACAGTCATATAAACTAACTTCGCTGTTTGCACTTTTGCCTTGTGCTCCAATGCATTTTTTGCTTGAGACAGCAAATAGCCTATCGCCTGTCGTCCATCGCACCTCCAGGCAGCGAGTTGATCTTTTCAGCAAACAAAAACCAGTGGCTCTGTTTATAAGAGCAAATGGAGAATCTGCAGAAAAAAGCAATAAAGTTGTGTTCAAAGATGTTTCACAAATTCATATATTTGTAAATGTGTTGGTTAGTTTTGTGGTTTCAACAATCATTTTTGAGAAGTCTGGTTGAAATCCCCTTTGTCTGAATAAAAAGAAATGCATGTTATAGATCTGAATACTTATAGTAACTAGATGATACCCTCTTCTTTGAATGACCCTTCCCTGTTAAGTTTAGCAGACAGTTGCAGTCAAAGCACCCCTGTTGTTGCACTTGGTTTTCAAAATGGACTTAAAAGCAATTCATGCCAATCAAATGTCATCTTGAGAAAAGTAATTTTTTACTCATCTAGTGTAAAACTGCAGTCAAGGTAATAAAAAAGTATTGCAGCACATCAACCACCTGGATAAACCCCATACAAACTTGAAATGTCATGTCCAAAAGCGTGATTGTATACTTTACCATTTGTTGTCGTGCATTGAGCTGCTGGTATGAAGAGCACAAAGGCCGCTAGAGTTATCCCTGGGGTCAGCATTTCTCCGATAAGTCTCAGAGCACCATGCATGCTCCGTGCATTGCAAGCAGAAGACTTATGAGCATGAACATGAAAAAAGAGACAATCTTATTTCCACCGACGCGGTCAGTTTTTTTTTTCTTTACATTGACCAAGTGTCATGTCGCAGATTGGCACATTTCAACATTTTGCTACTGCTTGTAAAAAAAAAAAAGGAGGAGGGGATGTTTGAGAGGGAAGTGGGGAAAACATTCACAAAAATACCAACCCACACTCACTCACTCTCTGGCTTGCACGGATGTGATGCTTCAGAAATACTGAAGGAAGCAGCTACATTCACCTCCTGTCTTTGGTGAGGAAAAAAAGAAAATTGTGAGAGATCTTTTGCTTAACGTGACTCATCAGAGCCAACAGTCAATGCAGTTTTCACCCAAAAGCCCAGGACAAGTCTGACTCTTTATGGAAGGTGGATTCAGAAAATAAGGATTATAAACCTGTCTTAAAAAATGCACTTAATTATCCAGACATTGGAAAGGTTTAATAATAGAAAAGCATTTCCTCCAGAGCACTGGGGAGATCTCCTTCATTTAGGGATGCAGTTTATGGTGATGAAATCTTTCATGTCTTCTAAGGCTGTGCAGTAACGGAAATTCTAATTAAGATCAAGCTCATTTTTACTGATATTAAAGCTAGGGTTGGTAATTTGAAATTAAAATGATTAATATGCCCAGATGATAATCAATGCATAGTGTGTTCTTAAAAAAGAGCAAAATATAGCTGCTACAGCAAGAGTAAAACAGGGAAAACACCAACCAATCAACACGAGCCGCTCCATTTTTAATCAAATCAAATACCATAACACCTGTGTGCGTACATTTTGCCTGATTGCGCTGACCCGGATTCAATGCGTGTAGCCGAGCTAAGAGGGATCCAAGTTTGCCAGTCTGGAGAGTGCGTGCCCGTCAGGTCTTGGCTCTGAAAACAAAGGAAGCCTGCTGCAATCATCCCTCAACCCCAACCAAGCTCAAGTATCCCTTTAATTTTTAAACAGTTGTACAAAAAATCTGAAATAAACACTTTGTTTTTCTTAGTTTGTTGCCGCTGTGGGCTCTAATCTTGCAACAACTGCCACCCAGGCGACTGCGGGTGGCAGATGTCTTCTTTGTTTACGGCGGTTGGCATCCATTATTATTAAAATAACAGAAAATGACAGTCTCTGTGTCACCTTGATTTTATTTTTTAAACTAAATCCCTGCTCAATTTGAGTGAAGTGAGGTTATTATTGGTTCAAAAAGACATGCAAGATGGAGGCTTATGAAAAACAAGAGACCCTTTAGATTTACAAATGTGTATGGGACCTTAAGTAGGACACCTACGTAAATAGTCGATGACTCCAGAAGCCTTGCAAACATCTAGGCAAGTAAAATGCTCTCTTGCTATGAACAGGGCCATTCAGTTTGTGATGGACTTCTTGTTTATTCACTTAGTATTAATACAAGAGAGCTGAGAGGAGGATAGAGTACTGCTTGGACAATTATCAAACAGATATGTTTTGAATTGTTGCCGTTGAAGAAAAATTATGTGCATCCTGAGTTTAGCAACACAATATCCTGTTTGAGGGGAGAAACATTCAGATGCTGAGGTTTCTCCTCCTGACCATCATTCATAGCATTTTGTATTTTCACTTCCTCTTTACTTATTCTCCTTTTTGAAGCTTTGGACTGTGCTGGAAATTGCACCTTTGTGAGTGAGTTTTTAAGACTTAAAAGTAGATACAGCTTCTTATTTGCCATAAGTTTTATGAAAAAGACAATTTGCAAACTTGTTAGGGTCATTTAACGTTTATAATCTGAACTTTTTTATACTACTTAGTAGTGGCAAAAAGGAAATGAATACAAACAGAAAATTATGTGTATATCAAGAGAGATCATTCTAATTCTCAAGGATGACAATATTTTATTATCTTTTAGTAAATGTTTGTGCTTAGTCTCCAGACTTGTGATTTATAATAATAATGATGCATTTTATTTAAAAGCGTCTTTCAAGACACTCAAGGATGCTGAACAAGATTAAAAAACAACCACAGTAAAATCAACAATAAAATTAACAATAGAAAAGCACAACAGATAAGGACCGGTATAGGGAGAGGAGGTAAGCTATTGTCCAGTGGGGTATGCAGTCCTGCACAGGTGGGTTTTGAGTCTGGACTTAAAAAGAGACAGGGAGGTCAGGTTTCGGAGGTCTGGAGGGAGAGAGTTCCAGAGCTGGGAAGCAGTGCGACTGAAGGCCCTGCTACCCATGGTGCTGAGGCAGGCAGAGGGCACAGTGAAGTGGGGTGGTGGATCTGAGGTAGCGGGCTGGAGCGGCAACATTGAGGAGGTCAGACAGATATGGAGGGGCGAGGTTGTGGATGGCTTTGAAAGTATACAGAAGAATTTTGAATTCTATTCTATGCTTGACCAGTAAACAGTGGAGCTGCTGAAGGATGGGGGTGATGTGATGGTTGGAGGGGGTTCTGGTGATAATACGGGCAGCTGAGTTCTGGACCAGTTGGATTTTATGGAGGGACTTTTGAGGGAGACCGAAGGGTAGATCGAAGAGGAGGGAGTTACAAATTTGAGAATTTGCTCATCAGTCTTGTTTTTTAAAGTCCCTGAATCATATCTTTCAAACTGCATGTCACTTGCACGTCCATCCAAGGAACATTTCCAGAGACCTAAACTCCAAACCTTTTTGTTATCTCTGACTTTTCTGAAAACCACTGGCAATTGTTCAAATTGGTTTGTAAGGTTGATACCAACACACATGCAAATTGACCTTTACAGACAGATTTATATTACGATATTAATAGTTTTGCTAAACTATACAAAACCAACCAATTTACTTAATTTTAATTGAGTTTGATTACTATTCAAAAAGTAACCTTGTTTTGTTCTTAGGAAGCACTGTGATCGCAGGTAGAGTATGTGCCTCACAGCAAGAAGGTTGCCGGTTTGACTCCACTGTTGGTCAGGGCCTTTCTGTGTGGAGTTTGCATGTTCTCCCCGTACAAGCCTGGATTCTCTCCAAGCACTCCAGCTTTCTCCCACAGACCACAACATCAGGTTGGTTGATGAGTCCCATAGGTGTGAGTGTGAATGGTTGTCTGTCTCTCCATGTGGCCCTCTGATCAGCTAGCTACCGGTCAAGGGCGTGCCCCATCTTTCACCCTCTATCAGCTGGGATAGGCTCGAGCCCTTGTGATAAGCAGTATAGACAATGGATGGATGAATAGTTGGATGTTATTTTCCTATCAGTCTGTCCCTCTACTTTTGTGTCACCTGAAACTTTTTTCCTTGTTTTGTGTTCTTTTAGTTATCAAGCACTTGTAAGCAACCAGCTTTCAGATACAAACTTCCACTTCTGATGGTAGTTAGGCATTTACATCCAAGTGTTAGTAAAAGCATTGAGCCGGTGAGACATAACAGATAAACTACTAACATTGGCTGATGCCAAATTATTTGTTGATGAGTTGATCTCTGCCTGATCTGCTTCAGTTCAAATGGTCATTGGTTGATTCCCTGATACTGAGGTAAAAAGAATAATAGTTTTGTAACTTAAAATTGGATGTAGCTGTTGGTGGTGTATCCCAACGTAGCTTAGGATTGAAAAAATAGGACTTATTTGCTTTAACCGCTGAATTTCACTGCTACAAGAAATGGCTGCCTTGCTTTCAAGCTTGCCACAAATTAAAACCTTAGGTAAACAATCAGAAGGTTACTAGAGTCTTTTATCAGTGGTTTCCTTTTTTGCCCTCCCTACAGTGGAGTTTGGCTCGAACTTTTTTTGCTTTGATAAAAGAAAAAGGGAAAAAAGACCAGAAATGAAAAAAATGAGTAAAGGGAATGAGTTTTGTTGGGCAAACATGAGTCAGATGTATAGCTCATTTTCAAATATTTCAAACTATTTTATGAAAACATGGAGATTATAATCATCTTTTCAAGCACAATGTATGATGAATCAACTGTCTTTTTTAATTTTATGCCATCTACTGCCCACAAGTGCCATCAAACACAACTGCTGGCCTCCAGTGAGCCTATACAGTAATCTAACTTGTACCTAAGGTCATTGCTTCTTATTTGCTCTGTAATTTTATGAAATCCTCTTATCTTAGAACCCTTGCTCACAGCACACTGATAGTGTTCCTTTTATGAAATGATGTAAAAGGTTGTTCAATTTATGTTCCCTAACCCCCCAAAGTACATCAAATCAAATTTTATAAGCACATTTGTTCTTCAGAACTTTTTTTTGCCTTACTAGTGATTATCTCCATGTGCTGTCAACATTTATGTGGTTTAGAATGCTGTGACCTCACAGATTCAAAGTAGAACATGCAGTAACTTTCCCTGTAATGGTTTTTTTTCTGAAGAGAGCAAAGATAAAATACAGTAAGACTTTGACATTACAGCACACAGTGTGTGACTGAGTTGGTGACCTTATATGACTTCACCTCAGAAGTCACAGCCTGCCAGTTTTGAAAGCGCTGCATGTAGATCTTCCACACTTAAATGTTTGAAATTTGAATCAATTTAAAAAGACTAATTATATTTTTATTTTGATGAGCACATATTTCACTTGTTTTAAGCCAGAGAAATCCCTCATGTGTATACTAATGTGCGGACCATAAATGTGTCCTCATCATATTTCTCTCTACTGAATTAAAATTTGTCAGAGACTAACCCCTTGAGATGTTAAATCTTGTTTTAAGAGGGTCCCCTTCAATATATGGTTGTAAAGGTAAGGTATTATGGTGGTATAATCATTAATAACCATGCATGAAGTGATCTTTTTTAATATTAACATTAACTTTTCTGAGGTCCAGTATTGATCTTTATAGCAGCATTTACTTGATCTGCTATTAAATTAAAGGGACTGTGAGGAGTTTCTAAGTAATTCCAAAAAAGTCTCACTTTTAGATATATGCCTGATGGAAATACACACTTATCAATGAGTTTTATAGCATCAAAATAGGTTATCTATAAATGCTATTCCTTAGCCTTCCGGTCGGACAGAGCTGGACTGGCCTGGATACTCAACTTCAGGAACAAGACAAATAAAACTAGAGCAAATTTATATTATTCAGACACGTCTTAGAGCACCGGGCTGTAAGTAGCGATATACAGCCAGCTACAAAACTACGATACTAAGTGTTAAAAATTGCTTGTTGTCACACATCAAAAACTACCGCTACGTAACTAGAAAGAGATACATTACCTCATCGCTTTGCATCCTATAAGTTGTTGAAAAAAGAAGTTGTAAAGCAATGCAGAGTTCTGAGGAAGGTCTGAGCTGCGTTCATTAGCATCACAACAAACAAACACACGCTTTGGATTGCAAACGTCTTTTGGTGCGTTCCCGTTGTTGTCAGAAGTAGGAATGTTGAGCTTCGAGTAGGAAACTGCAACTGGAACGTCCCCCAAAGTCGGAATTTCCTACTGGGAACTCGGTGAAGCCTCACCACTCCCTAGTTGACAATGGAAGATGGATGCCCACAGTGTGAATAGTTACTTAGCTCCTGTAATAATCAGTTTATTTGCACTTCTGACTGGTTTGTGTCGCTCTAGATCAGCTGTATACATAGTATTGATAGACTTATATTTACAAAAATGCTGCCATAGTGATAATCACATTCTTCATGTGATATTTGTGAACCACAACGCAGGGCGTGCTAACGACGGAGATCGGCATGTTTTTTTCCGACTTCAACTGGAACACTGATAAGTCGGAGATGATGTCACTCCCAGTTTCGAGGTTGCTGGAACACAGCATTAAGACAGTCGCCGCGCGTGCTCATGGGTAGCAGAGTCTTTATTTTGCCAGTAATAGATTCTCTTCATAGCACCTTTAATTTGAATTGAGTCACAATGATTATTTATGTTAAACAGTCTCAACTGGTCTATAGCATTGTTTTTTAATCTTTATTTTTTGTTTTTTTAATTTTATGTTAGTCCAGAATAGTAGTCACTGTGTGGCATTTTGGTAAAAATAATGTTTCTAGGAAAAGCCAATAAATACCGAAGAATTTAAGTCTTGTTTATCAACATAAAATTGATATCACACTGTGAGTTATGGCCTCTGTTGGATCATCATTTATCTTGCTTCACCCACAACAGCTGCAGTGTGATCCCCTGATTATGTCAGCACATCCTGTTATAACAACATTGATCAGATGTTTCCTGTTGATATTTCCTTACTTATTTACTTTACTTTATTGTTATTGTCAGAAATAACAGCAGTTATCAACAAGAACGAGATTACGCTGTCAGTATCCAAAAACTTACATAGAGAAAAAGAAAGTGCATTTTGCAGAATCAACTAATTATATTGTGTGACGTTTTGCTCAGTATGATTTATTGAAGTCAGTTCAGTAAAATGACTACCTTGTGATACTAACTAAAACTTCATCATAAAATGTCCAGAGGTAATCAAAGAGGAAATTATTGCACCTGTACCACACAATTAGGAGTTACATTTATCCATCGTCTTAGAAATATTTAATTGACATACTAACTCTTTTTGAAAACAAAAATATAAATTGTAATTTGGGTCTCTTGGTAACACCTTTGAACCAGAAGTGAGGCATGCAGGGAGGCTCATAAAAACAAACAGCGGAAATGTAAAACAGTTGACTGAGTGCATGGACTTTAAGCTGGCATTTTACGATAAGGAGTCACGTCTCCGGTTCAGTTGTAATAAAAGCTACCCTCAGGTATTACGGGCTTCAAGTGTTAATCAGGAGATCATGCTGTAAGGATTTCTGCTCTTTGGATTTTATTCCCATGTAAAACAGTTCTTCAAATATGAAGGCAGTGCTCGCTCTGCTGCCAGGTAAGGTGCCTTTAAAGTGTTTTTTGTTTGTCTTTCTCTGTATTACTCCTTAATTCTAGAAAGTGTACATTCTTAAATCTTTATAGTTATTGTTTGACTTCAATGTTTTAAGGTTTTGGATAATTCACCAACTTTAAACCCCCTATAGCTACAATGAATCAAGTTCTGCAGTCATAATGGTATTCCGTAAATGTGCAAAGTGGTAATATTTCTGACTCACTTTAGTTTTTCTTTTCTCTTTTTTGAACCATTCTTTACAGTGTTGTTAGTCACTGCGTACTCTTGCACTGACGAGGAGTTCACCTGTAAATCTGAAGCATGTGTTCCTGCTACAGCCGTCTGTGATTTCAAGAAGGACTGTGAAGATGGCTCAGACGAGGAGTTTTGTGGTGCGCTGATGGTTTTCCACCTAGATCATATTTAGATAATACATACGTTTTTTTTCTGGCTTTTGCCTTATATTTGTCAACCATAAAGTCTGAAGTGTTCAAAACAAAACAAATAAAACAACTACAAATAAAGCTCAGTAAAAAAAGAGTGAAAATATAACAGGGTAAAATAATCATGTTTTTTTGGGTTATTTAACAAATCCAGCACTTGCAATTTTTTCTGGTTCACTTTTACTGCATTGTGTCCCCTCTCCTCTTTAAGGTTCCTGTGACTTCGAGCATCACTTGTGTAATTGGACTGCTGACAGTTATGATGAGTATTTTTGCTGGAAACGGCAGATGGCAAACATCACTTCCACTCCTGGACAGGACCACACATCAGGAAGTCCATGGGGTAAACATAAACCGTCTGTCATGCTCCAGTTGTGTTGATCTTTTGTCAATTCATAAAGGATATTTATGGCATTTTTATCTCAGATAAAGTGTTTCCAGTGTTGACTCTGCATTAAGGATTAACTCACTCCATATTTGAGGTGCAAGGTAACTCACTGTGAACTCATTATCATGCCCTACTCATAAAAACTCAGTGGAATTTCTTTAAATTTCAGGATCATACTGGATTCAGTCAGCAAAAGTTATTCCAGTTAACATCTGCATCTTTCCTGGATTGGCACAGACACACACAGCTTCACTCTTAGAAACAGAACCACACAAGAGGGAGGGCTACACATTTCCAATTTCACATTATAGAGAATATGAGCTTGGTCATACTCTACCTTACCTGCATTTAATACATCCATGTGCAATTAATTTGTGCATATATAAATAATTCTTAGCGTTTTTTTGTTTTGTTTTTTATTTCTAGTCTTTTATATATTTATTATAATGTTCATACTGCTTTTTCATATTGAAGTCTATTTTTTATTTGTCTTTGCTGTAACACTGAAAATTTCCTGGGAAGAATAAAGGTTTATTCTATTTTATTCTACTTATACCCTCTCAAGCATTTGTATACCTTTCTGAGGCATAACCTCCAAAAGGTGGTTCTAGGTTGATAAAAATCTAATATGAACATAGTTTAATTATTTTTAGGGCTGTCACTTTAGTGCATTATTTAGATTAATTAATTACAATGCAAATTAATGTGTTGTAAAAATTAATCGCAGGATTAAATATAGCACATGAACATTTTAATACTGTCCAGCTGAAGGACTTGTACATGGTAGTGGCACGTCACTTCACATGTGCGTCGCTAGTCAAACCAAACAAAGCTGAGGTGACAGCAGGAACGGCCTATTTGAGACTCCGCTTTATTCTATTTATGAATTAATCAATCTATATTTGTACTGTGTTCTTTAATAATGCACCAGGCCAGATTGGTTTGCTAGATGCCCTCCACCTTTTTCTTTTTTTTTTTGAATTTGATCTATGAAACACACTTAAAGTGTGATTTCAGTTGCCCGATTGAGCTTGGAATTATCTGGACATGATGCCCTGACTTTGGTTTTATTTAGTCACCAATAAAAATGTAGATTTACAATCTTCTCTTTCTAGTCTATTCATTTGATTAATCATCCACTACAATTTTCTAATGTCCTAGAATTCAAATTCTTTATGTGGGGACTTAAAGCAGATATGAGATTAAAATGTGATTAATTAGATTAATTAATTACAAATCCTGTAATTAATTAGATAAATTTTTTTAATCGCCTGACATCACTAATTATTTTATATCTTTTTGCTTGATGCAGGACACTTCATGCATGTAAACAGCAGTGAGACTGGTCACTTTTCAAAGACTCGTTTGGAGTTTTTTGTTAACAACCGGACGGCTTTGGGATGTGAGATCAGGTATGAAAACAGTCAAACTTCTCAAAAACAAATAAATGAATAATAAATGCTTTAAGATTTTTGAATCTTTTTTTCAAGGTTGTTTGTGAAATAATTGTCACTGTGTTACAGCTTTTGGTACTACGTTAATGGTGAGAAGTCATCAAGTACACCAAAATTTGCGTTGCAGATGATCAGAGGCACCTCAGCGAAAAACCTGTGGGAGACTAATAACACAGCTACTGATGGATGGAAAAAAAACAGCACGTTTATTGGTAATCAGCCAGGAGGATACACGGTAACTGAAATGTCTTTACTTTTTCAGATTGTGTGCACTAAAGTTATTGAGGATAAGACAGTCAGGGTGAATGACTACAGTGTTTGGTTGGTTGTCACACACCACTGCACTATGATGATGCAAACTACCAAAAAAAAGTCACTCTTTTGATTCCCTAAGTGTTCTGAGAACTATATTTTCAGAATAAAGAATACACCAAAGAAAAGTAAAATAAAATTGTTCCTTTTACAGTTTGCACAGAATGCTAGGTTTTTAAGTGTTTTACTGGATATTAAGTTCAAACTTTTTATCCATTTTTCCTAATAATTTGTCTTTGTATTGAGATTTAGATCCAGGGTCCACTCCCTTTATTGGTAGCGCAGTACTTTTACACTCAATCTTATCTTTACTACTCAGCTTCCTGTTGTTAGAGAACAACCAATTTTACGAACAAATTCAATAAAACCTGCTTAATACAATTTATTTGACCTGAAAGTGTACTTACTTGTCACATATTTATCAATATGACTTTACTGTCTAAAACTTATCAAGACCTTTTGATACTCATTCGTCATACATTTTCTGAGGTCATTTTTTCAATTGTTTATGTAATAATTGAGCACAACATGTTTTCTGTCTGCAGCTCCAGTTTTTTGGCAGCCCTTCATATCTGGGAGGCGGAGACATGATGTTAGATGATATCCTATTTGAGAACTGCGTAGAAGGAGATGTGCCTGCAGGATCCGACAAACTTTCATGTAATTTTCAGTTAAACACCTGTGCATGGTACCCTGATTATACTGCCAGTGAGTTGTGGAAAAGGGACGATGAGGTGTACACTGACAAACCTTCAGGAGATGGTAAGAATCATATTTACTGTTGAATCATTTTGTTGTAGATGTTGATTAAATATGTTGAATGTGACCTGGAAATTCTAAGCTGTAAAGGTTAATTATAGTTCATGTCAACAATGTTGTTGCAGATTTTAGATGCCTATGTGCTTAGAGTTGTCTTTTGTCCTCATCTTGAAGGAGAAAACAATCACTACAGTTTATTTTCCCTTTTTAGATGTATTAAAATTGTTATGTCCATTTGTCATTAAAAAAAAATTCTCAAATGTTTTCAGTCAGGACACATTGAAGTACAGAGTACCAGCTGGCCATTTTGATCGAAACCACTTTTTGATTTTAACTTAAACCCAACCCCTGACAGACAAACAGCCAATCACAGTGAAGTATTTTGGCTTACCATGAGGGTAGCCCCTCAGGTTCAGTTGGGGCAAAGTGGCCTGTTCTGCAAAACCTGCTCTGCCCTTGCTGACTGCATCCACGTGTGTTCCCCATTGGGATTGGGGGTCGAAAAAAGAAGCATGTCTGTGGTTAAAATCATTCCTACAAAGCACCAACATTTAAAATGCTCCAGTAACACTTTCTCTATAAGAATGAAGACAATGAGTGTCTGACAAAGCTTTCTGATCAGACTTAAACAGTATGGTATGCCAAAGCAAATCTTTCATTGAGCCAAATTCACACAGTCTTGCAATACTATTGTTTTTCTGCCCAACATGAATAAGTGTATCCAATCCAATCTATTTCATTGATGTAGAACATTTTAAAAAACAAGTATACTTAAGTGCTGCACAGTGACTAAATGGAAAAAATAGAATAAAGTTTTAAAAATGTACAAGCATATAAAAACAAAGGAAAGCATAACTCAACAACACAACAATTTGTGAAAATACACCCCTGATCAAAATCTTAAGACCAGTTGAAAAATTGCTATAATTTACCTTTTGCACATTTGGATCTTAATGAGGTTTTAAGTATAGCTACAATATGCAAAAACAAGAAGGGTGTGTGTGACAAAAAGCACTCTGGAAAAAGTAATTTATTGAAAACAACAAGTAAACTGAAATAGGCTGTTTATCAGCTGATCAAAAGTTTAAGACCATCGCTCAAAAAATTACAAAAAACTCTCCAAACCAGAACAAAAATGTTTCTCAGTAGGACTCAGTAATGAGTAGCTCCACCGTTCTTGTTAATCACTTCAAAAATTTGTTTGGGCATGCTTGATGCGAGTGTTTCCAGGAAGCTTTTGGGAACATTGCTCCAAGTGGTGAAGATGGCTTCACGAAGGGCATCAACTGTCTGAAACTGATGGCCATTTTTATAAACTTCCCTTGCCATTCATCCCCAAATATTCTCTATGGGATTTAAATCAGGGGAACATGCGGGATGGTCCAAAAGAGTGATGTTATTCTCCCTGAAGAAGTCCTTGGTCAAGCGAGCATTGTGAACTGCAGCGTTGTCCTGTTGAAAAACCCAGCTGTTACCACACAGACGAGGGCCCTCAGTCATGACGGATGCCCACTGCAACATCTGCACATAACCAGCCGCCGTTTGACTACCTTGCACCACCTGAAGCTCCAGTGTTCCACTGAATAAAAAAGCACCCCAGATCATGATGGACCCCCCTCCACTGTGCCGGGTAGAAAACATCTCAGGTGGGATCTCCTTGTCATGGCAGTGACGTTAAAGCCATCTGGACCGTCAAGGTTACATTTTTTCTCATCAGAGAATGAAACTTTTTTCCACCTTTCAATGTCTCTTATTTGATGCTCTCTGGCAAAGTCGAAACAGGCAGTTTTGTGGCGTTGAAGGAGACGAGGTCTTTGAATTAGTTTTTCGTTTTTTAAACCTTTTTCCTGCAGATGCTGTCTGATGGTTATTGCGCTGCAGTCGGCACCAGTAAGGGTCTTAATTTGGGTCGAGGACTGCCCTGTGTCTTGACGGACAGCCAATTGGATCCTCTGGCTCAGCGCAGGTGTCATTTTTTTGGGTCTACCACTTGCGTTTTTGTTCCATAATGCTCAGGATCTTTCAAAAATTTAAAATGACCGTTTTGCTGCATCCAACCTCAGCAGTAATGGCACGCTGCGAGAGGCTTTGCTTATGCAGCTTGACGATTCGACCACGTTCAAGAAGAGAAAGCTTCTTAGCTTTAGCCATCAGGAGGGCATGACCGTGTGAATGCCTGACAGAAAATGAAAATTTTGAGCAGATTTTGGCTCTAATAGCCTGTGGTCTTAAACTTTTGATCAGCTGATAAACAGCCTATTTCAGTTTACTTGTTGTTTTCAATAAATTACTTTTTAAAAGTGCTTTTTGCCACACTCTCCCTTCTTGCTTTTGCATATTGTAGCTCTATTTAAAACCTCAATAAGATCCAAATGTGCAAAAGGTAAATTATAGCAATTTTTCAACTGGTCTTAAGATTTCGATCAGGTCTGTAGAGGGCAACTTAATAGGAGAAAGACACATAAAATGGACCACACAATTTCCATGCTGAATTAAATGCCAAAGAGAAGGTTCTAAGATAAGATTTAAAGCAGGTAGGGTAAAGCACATTATGATTTAAACAAGATGGTGGTTCCATAAATTAAATGTTTCTAATGAAGACACACAAATGCAGCATCCTTGGTGTGGAAAAGCATTTTTTGCTGCTATAAAGTATAAGTTCAAGTCTCATTAGTGCAATCTGCAAGACATTAAAGGAAATTTTAATTTCAGAAAAGCAATATAAAATTATGTCACCACTGCACAGATGAATAGTACAGTCAATGATATAAGGGAGAATACTACTGATATGAATATTAAGCAGAACAACCCAGCACTGGCCCTATGGTTCATGTTTTGTTAATAGTGAAACCTCAAAATGTCCGAAATGTAATCCCAAAACAATTTACAGGTAGTGTAGTCAAGGCCAATACTTCAAAAAATAAAGTCTGTCAAAAGTTGTTAAAAGTCAAAGAAAATGAAGGCTTAGTTCTGCTTTTGGCCCAACAAAACCCTTCAAATCCAATGTGACAGCAGGGATGGTACTCTGAGTTGGTGATTCATCAGCAATAGTTGGATTTTTGACAGAAAAGGTTTTTTGTATGTTAGATGAGCATTATGATCACTGTTATCTCCTGCCTTACACAAAGAGGCCCCCTAAGTGGTCCACCAGATTGTAGGCAGCACTACTTAAGGGTTAAGAGCGAGGGTGAAGACGGTCAGAATCAGCCCATGTCTTCACTATTTGATTTGTGTTTGTTTTCTTTGTATAGTGTGCGACTGACAGTGACTTTGGAACGATTTTGTGATTTCCCTTTCCCCCTGACACAGGTCGCTTCATGCTCATAAGTGTTGACTCCTACTCACACGTAGATGCCTCATCAACAGCCAGACTTGTGAGCTTTCCTCAACCTCCGGATCAAGTCTTATGCGTCAGCTTCTGGTATCACATATTTGGCAACAGCATTGGTATGCACCTCTCTGACTGTTTCTACAAAATCAGAAATACACATGAAGAAAAACTTCCCTCCAGCAAAGGAGGAACTGTGGATTAATGATCTTTTTTTTCTCTTTATTCCCCAAAACACAATAATGCATTTATCTTATGTAAGATTCTTGTTCTTATCAACTTACTTTCAGGTTCATTAAAATTTATATCGCAACATCCTGGTGAAGCTGAGACAGTTGTGTGGATAAGAACTGGCACCCAGGGAAACAAATGGAGATTTGCTGATCTTACCTTTGACAGTGACAAACCAATACAGGTATTTGTGGATGTTTTTCTCAATGATAATCATTTTTATCATCACGAGGATGTTTAAGGGATTCATTTAGAGCAGAGGTAGGCAAATTCTGTGACCAAGAGGGCCAATAATTTAAATATCAGTAGCTACCATACTAGTTATTCAATTGTTATTTATTTACCATTTTATCTGCTACAGCCCGGAAGCCAACTGTGGCCCACAGCTATTTATATTGGCCCTCTAGAAATAAAGTAAAATATGGCCTAGATTAAGATACATAAATGTTGTCATTGCCTATTTTTACCTCTTAATTGTTTATTAGTATTAACTTGAGGTACAACATGAATGGCAAGTAATTTTACAACCAAAATTATGAAAAATCTTAAGACCCTGATGAAAGTAGAAAAATGGATTTTGTGAACACAGCAGCATAGACTGTGCTCATCTGCTCAGCCATCTGCTCCAATCTATAAATCGTGAAACAAAAAAAAAAAAAAAAAAAACAGTGAAAAAGCAGATTTTGACATATTTTCTTAATGTTCACAGTATACCAGACTTGAAAATGACATACAGGGTCAGTGGGGTGAGGAGTGAGGAGGGGGGCACTTGTGGCCCATAGGACCAGACAGTTGGTCATTAAAGAGACACAGAGAAAGGATTTACAGATGCAATTGAACAATAAATCAGATCTAAACCTAGGTTGCTTGAGGTTAAAGCCCTCAAGCACGGAGCACATAAACATGACCACTAATATGATACATAAAATAGAAAAGAGCCCCCCAAATAATCTTATTTTTCATGTTTTTGAGCTCATTCTCCAAACTTTTCTTGCCTTTTGTAGTTTATTATTGAAGCTGTGGTTGGTGGGAATCAAGGCAGCATAGCCATTGATAACATTTTGGTGACCAGAAGTGAGGATGGATCTTGTCCTGCAGAGAGAGAGTGCACCTTCCAGGGCTCTATGTGTGGGCTGCAGCCTCAGCCATCTGCACCTTTCACCTGGAACCGCATTACTGGAGCAATGAAACCCCCAGACTCTTCAGGACCTGCTGCGGATCACACACTAGGGACAGACCAAGGTTTGTTACTTCTCCTGGTTTGTCTTCCTTGTATCATGTAAACACTTGATAACTATTGTAGTGTTTTTGCATTTTATAAAATATTTTTCAATCTGGCACATTCAGGAATCAACAGTCTTGATATGGCTTATAGTTTAAAGCAAGAAAGACATTAGTTATAGATGATCTGTCCTATCCAAATAAAAGAACAAAGGTCCCAAAGTAAATTTTTAAAACATCCCAATCCTCTACATTTCTTTTTGTGTCTTTTTTATTTTATTTTACTCAAATATGGTCAGTTTATGTGTACAACACTTTGGTCAACTGTGTTTTGTTTGAATAAAGTTTTAATTGATTATATGCAAGCTCATGCAATCTGTCATCCCTAAATTTAGGTTATTACTTGAGCGCTGAGCTTTGGAATCATCCTCAGGGGTCTAAAGTAGCAGTGCTAACATCTCTGTTGGAGCCCACCCCTTCTGAGGGAGAGTGCCTATTGTTCTGGTACTACATGGAGGGAAGTGGTGTGGGAGAACTGAATGTTTACCTACAAACAACCGAAAATGATGGATCCCCAGTTCAGCTCTGGACCAGAAAAGGAGATCAGGGGAAGCACTGGAGACATGGAAGAGTGACGCTCCTCAGTCCTACTGACAGATATCAGGTATGTACTGTTACAGCAGCCTTGTGGAGCACAAACAAGCATAAACAAACACTCAAGGCACAACTGTCACCCACTGAGACTGAATGAAACCCTCTCGCTAGTATTATTGCCGCATTGTTAACAGTTGAAATGAAACTTAACAGGGTTTGTAGATATTATGGCTGGGGTGTGTATTGGCAAGAGCCTCACGATACGATACATATCACAATACTTTGGTCACGATACGATAATATCACGATATCACAATATTGTGATATATTGCGATATTATACAGTAAACTAGGTAAAACCTAGAGACAATGAATATGTAACCTTTCCATTTTATTGTAATTGAAATATGTCAAATGCAGTGTTACATTAATACACTTGACCTGAAACACAGAGTGGATCAAGTCACTTAAATTAATGTTGCAAAGAAGTTATTGTTGTTTTCCCCTTAAAGTATTGAAAGCATCCTAACCTGCAGTGCAGCTCAAACTGTAACTGAACACATGAGGAAAAAAGAGCTTTGAGTTACTGACAGAACAACAGTAAGTAAAAGTAAAAAAATCATATATTTCTCTTGTCACTGTCTGAACTGACACCTGTGCACCTGTGCATACATATTTATAAGTTGTATTTTATTTCAAACTCTGATAAAATATGAGTTTTTACTTTTACAAAAATATCGATACTAAGATTTGAAATATCGATATTGTATCGGGAGTCAAAATCGCGATATATTGCGATGCCAATATTTTTTCACACCTCTAATTATGGCTTGAAATGGCAATGGGATTTAAATATCTTGCTGCCAGGCCCCTTTACATTTAAAGCAATTGGAAAAAAATACCCTTTATTTTGAATTTGAGTTGCAGTTCTTTTATTAAGTAACCTCCACGAAAGAATAAGGAAAACTCAAAATCTGGAATAGCATGTCAAAACTGTCTGATGTGTTTTTTCTGCAAATAGAAATAACTTAAATGTGTTATACCTTAAAGGAAAAGTTTGGTTCCTGCAGCTTTTACATTGTTTATAGAATGAAGAACAACAATATACTCACCCAGAAGGCTTTCCTGATGCAAACGGTGCTTCGGGAGATATTTAGATCCAAAATCGAGCAGCGGACACCGATATAATGGTAGCCTGTAGGGCATAGATCGCCGCTCCTAAAAACTGCATTAATCGTCCAAAAACTCATGTTTTTCACCAATATTCCATCATGATTTGCGCCGAATGGACCGCCATTGCAGCCTGTGTCTCTCCACACAGCGCTGTGTGGCTGAACTAACCTCTGAACTGACGAGTTTGTTTACATGCTCTTCGCGCATGCGCAGTACTCTCTGGAGCGTTGCGATCGCTTCCTCATTTCAATGAGCTCCTTATCTGTATACTGTGGCTCCAAACTGTAAGGACGTCCATCATATTCAAAGTCCTCCTCCACAACATCTTCATCCCATAGACATTCGTCCATTTTGCACAAAACTGAAAGAAGAAAGTTGATTTGTAGCTGCCTGTCCTCCCCTGAAACAATGAGCCACACTGCGCATGCGCAAAGGGCATGTAAACAGCTCTTCAGTTCAGAGGTTAGTTCAGCCACACAGCGCTGTTTGGAGAGACACAGGCTGCAATGGTAGTCCATTCGGAGCGAATCATGATGGAATATTGGTGAAAAACATGAGTTTTTTTTGTGTGAGGGCTAAAAATGCAGGCTAATGAAAAAGTTGCAAAACCTGTAATGCCCTGATGTTGATTTCAGGCTGGCTACAGAAACCTAACACCCAAATAATTGAGTGCAGGGGAAATACGGTTTTCTACAGTCGTAATCTCTACAACCTGCTTTAGAAACAGCTGCAGTCAAATACATGCTGTCACTGTTATGGGGTGAATTTTCATGAGAAAATCACCTGGGTACATTTCAAGTGAGAATCTGTTTTTTTTTAAGCTGACTGCTTTCACACATATGGCTAGCCTAGATAATATCAGGGTTTCTTGTAAGTGTGAATTGTGTTTTATATTGGGGCTTTTTTACCATGCAGTTCCAGTTTGACTCAGTTCAACTTCCCTCTGTTCATTTGCTTTTCCAGGAGGGTTCAGACCCAATACCAGGCACAGTTTTTCGTATCACCTCCAGCATTGTCCCAAGCAAGACCACTTAATGGTCAGCGTATCACAAGAGTTGGGGGTATCACAGAAAGGAAAAGCCTCTTGTTGTCAGCTCTGTAATGCTGCATGACTTCCCAAACTATCTCGTTTTTAATATGTTTTTGTTTTGTTGCATTTAGTTGTCTCGGGAACAAAATTCATCTCCTCACTGTAGCAAAAAGTCACAAAGTGGCTGGCAGCTCGATCGCCTCTGTCTCCCCTTTGTAGTGAGGATGCCATGGTAGTTTCTCAAAGCCACCTTATGAAGACCTCGCCCACCTTAAAGAGGATCAATCTATACTGTAATAGAAATGGAGTGTGCAGAAATAAAACTGTGTGTAGTCAAGCTAAGTTTAGCAAATACCACTCATGAAAAAGCACCCTATGCTTTCTACTTTACACCTACATTGTGATGTTTGATCATCTATTCAGATAAGATTCATTTTAGCCAGGGGTTAATCAGGGTGTTCTCATACCTAGATTGTTTGCCAACATGTTTTTTTTTTTTAACTGATTCAGAATAAAGTAACCTAACTACAGGTGTAAAAACACCTGCAGTTAGCTCCTTATTTATAAAATGCAGCATGCAGGTCAGAAGTCATTTGTTGATCTTTGCTATGTTGAGCCATCTGTTTTGTTTTGAAGGTGGTTTTTGAAGCTGTAGTCGGGGATGAACCTTTAAGAGATATTGCTCTTGACGACCTTTATTTCATAAATGGTGCATGTCCTCCACCTGGTAAGTCACTGCTTTTTTTTATAAAACTTTATTTTATATGAAAATTATTAAAAGTAACATGTATAAATGTGCTTTGCACATGTGTTCTTGTTTGCAGGTTTTTGTGACTTTGAAATGGACATGTGTGGTTGGGTCAACAGTCCTCCAGCAGAGTCTGGACTGGACTGGGACTGGCTCTCAGGTGAAAGTGATAATTTATACGTTCCAAAAAGAGACCACACCACAAATTCTGCACTGGGTATGTGACCATACACACAATTTTTTTTTTTTTTTTTAAATGTATGTTTTTGGGCATTTTGTGCCTTCGTTGATAGGAGAGAGACAGTGGATAGGATTGTGAAAGGGGGAGAGAGAGTAGGGGAAGACACTCTGCAAACTGGTCACAGGCGGGATTCGAACCTGGACCGGCAGAAGCAAGTACATGGGGTGCCTGGTTGCTAACCACTCCGCCAAACCAGCACCCCGACCACACACAATTTTTAACTAGTGGTGTGCTTCATGAAAACTGTTTTACACAAAACATAGGAAAAGCAGAAAGACTCGTGGACTACACAACATGTCAAATGTGTCCCCTACACTAAGCATTTTTGTCCCATTTTAAGTTAAAAACACGAAGTCACAATTTAGACAGTTGATCTGTATGAACTACGTTACCCTATTCTTTAAAGGTTTTGGACATTGTAAATGTTTTTCAATACTTTAAATTCTCCGTCGTTCCTCTCTCTCATTCATTCTCTCACTCTCTCTCTCTCATTAGGCCATTTTATTTTCTTTGATACCTTTTGGTATGAGAAAGACGCAATTGGTCAACTGGAGAGTGAGACCATGGAGGCAGTGGACCAAGCTTGTCTGGAGATATGGCACTTTGCCAGTGGTTGGGGCATTGATAGTGAGTCTGGTTTTAGTGTGTTAGTAAGACTTATTTTGGTTATGAGAAAGTTAGCATTATTTGAATCTGATAACATTTTGTTTGAATGTAAAGAATTAGACAACTGAATGATTATTAGTTATTACACAAAGTATATTGTGTATGTTTCTTTTAGGGGATGTTTTTTTTTATTCTAACTGCCATCTAAAGTACTTACCTTTTGGTATACTCAGTGGCCATTTTAAAGTAACTTTACACAGTTCTCTGTGCCCCAGGGGCATTTTTTTCATAGCATTGGTTTCAAAACAAGTGCAAATGTTTAATATTTTATTTAAGTGTCATGGTGAAATTTAAAAAAGGTATTGCAACAACAAACAGATCTTAACTAAGCCGGTCCTTTCCTGATTATGGCAATTCTTAGTTCACAGAGTTTAAGTTGCTCTTTTGCAGCCATAGTGATGACATTCTACATATCAGAAACAGAAACCAAGAGAATACTGTTTTTGTCCCTCCTGCCAGTTTTCTCTATGTCCATTAGCGTCTTTAACTCTAGTGTCTGTCATGCATGTGTTGTTGGCTTTATGAATAAATGATGGCTTTTGCAGACTGGATATTGCCCCTGATCCAGCCTCCAACTGTTTTTCCCATTTTAATTTATGTTTCAGTGGAAGTTCAAATAGTTATTTCAAATACTGTTGTAAATGCATCAAAATAACAAAATAAAGCCCAAGACACTAAAAGATACAAACACATTTTCTCTATTTGAGAAGTGTAGACATTCCCTGACTTACAGAACTCCAGAAGCAACTACTTTATCAGGCTGATTGCTCTTCATAAGATAACGCTCACAAAACTGCAAGACATACAGGTACAGCAGAACATTTTTTTTTCAAAAAGAATATATGGATTGTAAAGTCATTGTTTTTATTGAATTATTTATTAAACAATAAAATCATTACACGATGCATGTTATTAACACTATCCTTTACTCCAGCCTCATTAGTGCTTAAAACTTGTATTTCACTTTATGTTGGCATTTAACAGCTTTACTAAAGAAGTTTTCACACAGCATTTGTTACTCTCAGATGGTTTGGGACTTTTCTGTCCTGATGTCTACCAGGGTGAGAAGTGAAACTCTGAAAAACTTTGAAAACCTCAAAGCTTTGTTGTAATGTATACTGGTTTCCTAAAATCCTAGGCAGATAATTAAAAACTTGTCAAAACTGCATACACTAATCTTTTAATGATGAATGTTGATGCTTTTAGGGCCCTCAGATATTACATTGACCATGTTTGTGAATGAGGATACTGGACTACGAGCTGTTTGGAGTACGAATGGATTTACAAATAGTTCATGGATCCAAGACAGAGTTGATTACAGTGCATCAGGACCTCACCAGGTAAAGGATGCTCTATTATTTTATCAACTGATATATTTAGATATACATATATTAAGATATACATTTCTTCATGAACTGTTGTCGCCTCCTATAGATCATTTTACAAGCCAGTTGTTCAGAGGGACAGCATGGAAGCTTAGCTCTGGATGACATCCACATCATCAGAGACATGTCCTGTGAGGACATGATACCCACCATCAGCCCAAGCCCTGCCCCCACTCCCACCACTGCTCCGGCCTCTGCCATGGACTGCGCATTTGAACAAGGTAACCCAGAGAATGAAGTCACTGAATTAGTTTGCTATGGAATTCCATTAGATATAAAGAGAAGAATTTGTAAATGTTAAAATTCCCATCAGTGACAGTTACAAGATCATAATATGAGATTTTTGACTTTGCCTTGATTTATTGCAAAGCACTGCAAATAAAAGCAAATCTACATTCAGCATTTTTCACTTGATTTTTATGTAGTTTCAAAAACAGTAAGTCAATACTTCATTTTTTGTTGTTGTTCCTTTTAAATTCAATAAAAAACATGTTTGGTTTATAATAAAAAATAAAACTTCTATTATACAAATTAATATAATTAATATATTGATGTATACATTTTATTTCTGAAATGTTGTGTTTCAACTTACCTTTGATGCCATCAAACCAGGATTGGAATAAATTTTAGATTTCAAAATTCATTGCTTCTTTCATCCTGTTTTCCTTCAAGTACTGGGAAACCTTGAGATTTCAAATCATACCTTGTTAAACAGGTCTATGCAGTTGGGTCCAGGAAGCCGGAAATGATTTGAACTGGACTCTCAGTAGTGGACTTAATGTGGATGAGCCATGGGATGGACCTCAGTATGATCACACAGTTGGAAATAATCAAGGTATTGATTTGCTTTCATGATTTCCATTTTTCTCTATAATATTTTAGAAAATAAAACCTCTTCTTTATACCCCACCCTTCACCTCAACTGTAACATGGACCAGCATATCTTGATTGTGACTTTACAAATAAACATGTAGTTCACATCCTGAGTTTCCAGAAGTGTGAAAAAAATCCACTGTGTCAGGTGGAAAAAGAGTTAAAGTGTTGATCAGTGATAGTTAGAAATCCAACAACACATTGTGGTTATGATTAATAAATTAATGAAACCATAATAGTGGCCCACTGAGCAGCCTGAGCTTAATGCCTTATAAAAGTGAAGCCTAAGCCCAAAAGAACACCAAACATCCATATAATCTTCGTAGCTCACTTTGTGGTGTGGTTTTTCGGTCAGTACATTACTACTGTTCACAAGCATAACGGCACTACTGCAGTAGAACAATAGTTTTGTATAGCAGTTAACATATCGCTGAAGTCTGAAGTGAGAATTTGGGGGCATTGGTGGCTCAATTTGGAGAGTTGCATGTTCAGAAAAGCATCATAGAAGTTTGAGTCTATTTATAATTTACTGTGTTTAAGAGAATATCTGAAAACATGTTTTCATTGTAAAAATGCAAATTTATTTAGGATTTATAAAGCAACAGGGTTAATGGTTATGGCTGAACCTAAAACAGATTATTCAGTATTAGATCATTGTTATTAAGAATCCGAGCAATTTTAATTCATTGTCTTTGAGCATTAAAAGCTGTGTTCTTTTTTGTATTCTATCCTTTTAACTGTATCCTTATTATCCTTTTTTTTTTTTTCATTTTTAGTGTTTAAATTATATGTTTCTTAATAGAAATAATCATAAATATACACACTTTTTGTCCATGTTTTCACTCTCAGAAACATGCAGAGAGAAATACACCTACATGCTCTCCTGTAAAAGGAAGTTTGGATTATATTAATCATTCACATAGTTATTAGTGTGCCACGAGCATGGCAAATTGCTGTGAGGCATGCCATAAATCACTGTAGGCATTGCTCTTTGAATAGCCCACTATCTTTCTGCCCCCAAGTAGGAGCCTAGGGAGTCCTGTTGGCACAGAAATACATATATTTACTTTAAGAAAAAAAACATTTAGCCCTGGAAATGTATGCCTAGCTTGGTTCTAGTCGAGATACAAGTATATTTCCCTGTCAAATATATATATATGTAATTTTATTCTCAAGGGCCTGGATGGTATCTACCTCCTCCATTATCAATTTGACATTTCCTTTGATTTAGGATCTGCTTGTGATTTACCTTACAGTCCAACAGCCTCTCTGTATTTTCTCCGTCTGATTAGGCTCCTTCTTGTTGTTGAATGGACCTGGGTTAAAGGATGGAGAGAAGGCTGCCATTTCTGTTCCTGTTGTTGATGTAACATCAGACATCTGTGTTGGATTCTGGTACTACATGCTCGGCCCTTCAGTATCCAGCCTGGATCTGCTTGTTCAGACAGTGTGTAAATCTTACAGCACAACTCAGCCTTCTGTCACAGTTTAAGGATTTTGACTGTCTAAATTATTATTTTTCCTTCTCCAGGAATCGTCTGAAGAGTTAGTCTGGACTCGTCAAGGGAGCCACAATCCAGAGTGGATTAAAGCACAAGTCACCATCAACATAGCCCACACAACATGGGTAAATTTAACTTAAAGCCCTCTCTGATGTCTTTACCTTTGTGAATTAAAAGATTGATCAAGGATACATACATGTTTTGATTGACTGATGATATTTCTACAAATATGAATGATTTCTTTTTGTCTCTTTTCAAAAAGTTGTCAAAAAGTTAGACCCTTTTTCTTGCAGCTTGTCGGTTGAATTGACAAAAGCACAACACATCCACATTTAATATTAGGAATTAATTTATTTCATAAAGAAATAGTAGCACTGTTGTCCTAGTAGTGGTACCAGTATGAGTTTTTTCATAAAGAAAATACAGTCCTACAAAAAAAGGATGTATTTGCAAAAATGCAAAAAGATTAGAACTTTAAAAATGTCTTTTTAAATTTGCTTTACCTAAAGTATTTTATTTACTGCTCTTCTGTTTATTGCAGATAAGGCTTGCCAGTCACAGAAACACCAACAGCAAAGGCTTCATTGCGGTTGATGACATAACAGTGAGGGAGGGGCCCTGCAGTAGCCCCGGTATGCAAACATAGATTTATGTGCTTTGGAGGTCAAAATATTTCTGAAGTGAATATTATTTTCATTTTTTTAAACATCATTGCAGATTTTTGTGGGTTTGACTCCAGCTCATGTGGCTTTGAGAACGATGTGGATCTTGAAGCTCGCTGGAATCGTGAAAAAGGCTCAGAGAATCAGGTGGATCACACCTATGGAACAGAAAATGGTGAGTTACAATGTTATTTAACAACCTGAGAAAACGTTATTGTCTTCAGGGATGTTCCCACCACTTAAAGTGAAAATGTAAAGTAAAAGCATTTTTACACGGTCATCATTGCATTTTAGTTGAAACAGTGGGGTTGGTGTCTCTAACAAGTAGACCTAATCATCATTTTTGTGAATCAGTGAATGAGACATAGTCGGTAAAATCTTTTGAAATCTCTGAGGCCTCTCGGCAGGCCCTCATCTTGGAAAGTGTGAGGCCCTTTACCAAACTAGTTATGAGCACAACTGTCTTACAATAATAAAGTTGTCCAGATTATTTATGCTATTTTGTTCTCAGGCTCTTTTTGATTATTTAAATTATTAAAATGGCAGGTATTTCGGTTTGAGAATATAGAAATGTACTAAAGTATGGAGGACATCAACTTTTCTCTCCTTGCTGCAGGTTTCTACATGACTGCAGTGGTCTCAGACTCAACTCAGGAAGAAGTAGCTCACCTGCTCACACCTGCAATCACCTCTGATTCAGAGATGTGTGTTCACTTCTGGTGAGTCCACTGCTGCCCATACAGAATGTTCATGCTTTGATCGGATACATACATTGGTCATACTGTATAATTCATGGACTGTTGGACTTTGTTCAGGTACTGGTTACCTGCTGGACCTTCTGACAGCCTTTCTGTGCACGTGATGCGGAGTGGAGAGGCAGAAATGGCACTTTGGCAGCGATCTGGAGTGCCATCCTCAACCTGGGAGGTGGCAGAGGTCACTGTGTCCTCTCCTGCAAATTTCTATGTATGGCTTTTTTGTAACAATTTATTTCTTCTTACTCTGCAAAATACATTTAAGGGATTTTATTTTAGATAGCCCATATCTTTCTAAACTTAGGTTCATATTTTGTGGACTCCTGGAGTATGTTCATAGTCACTAATGTTCAAAACACCCTGTGGTTTTACATACTAACTACCCCTGATCCAGCTGTATTCTCAGTCTGTCTGAGATGCTTTGTAAGAGCTCATGCCTCTTCAAGGCCCTCATTCCCCACATGGGCCCAGTCTACTCTGATTGGTAATTGGTCAGTCCAGGGCTGCTTGCCATGTTGTAATAAACTTTGCATCACACCGGGCTTTCCACTCTGAGCCAATAGTCTTAAACTGATGATTAAATATTGGTCAAATGTCACATTGGTGGACTTTTTAACTGCACAAGATATGCTTTTTTTATTAGGTGGCTCCAAGTCAAAGCAGTCGAGTGCATGTAAAAACATGCTGTCTGCTCTGTTGGACTCTTTGCTTACTTGTTTCTCTGTTAAATAAAGGCAGCATTTCATAAGGTGTATTTACAAAATATAAAACCACTGTTTTTGTTTTGTACACAATTTCAAAATTTTAGAAGAAGCAGTTAAAATTGGTCTCAATGGTCAGCCCTGTAGGTAGTCCCTCAATACTTGGTAGTTAGATTGCTCTGTATCGTGTAAATCATCTGTTAGAAAAGAAGTTTTTAACGGTGTAGTATATATACAGCTTAGGGAGTGCGTTTTTTGTTGAAAAAGTCTAGAGACAGGCAAGCAAGCAGCAGAGATGGATGGAGCTGAGCACCACTTCTCCTTTTTAATATAGATATGGTTTAGCCACACCATTAGAGGGGTGTGTGGGATTGAGGGGTGGATTTGGATGTTGTTTGCTGTATTAAAGGGCCAAACATTGGATGGTTTCCGTTTCTGTAAAGTATGCACTTTCTTGGAAAAAAATATGTTTAAACGGTAATTTAATCTGAAACTCCCTGAAACTGTTCAAAGAGGTGTATACTTAAGTTTCTCTGAATTGTTTTTTTTTTAATATCTTTATTAGTTTAGTTTTGTTTCTAACTACATCTTGCATCATGTCAGTCTCCCTGCTGACTTTATCAAGCTTAATTAACATCAATCTGCTATGATAGGTTGCCATAACAAACCAAGGCTGATTAATTGCACTTTGGATCTGTTCACATCTGCTTAACTCCAGATTGTTTGAATATGCCCTGGTATAAAAACAATGTCACTGTGAAGGTTTAGCAAACAAAAGTGCTGCAAGTGCTTACCCCCTCTTTTTAAACTGATGTCCTTCATCAGGTGGTGTTTAGGACCGTTCTTGTCCCAGGCTCGGACTCTGCAGTAAAACTAGATGATGTATTTGTGAGACCCGGGGCCTGCAGGCCAACAGGCAGCTGTGATTTTGAGTCAGGACTGTGCACCTGGACCAGCATCCACAAAGAAGATGGTCATGACTGGGTGGTGGCTCGTGGAGGCTTCCAGGGGCCAGCAACAGACCACACTACACAAACATCAGATGGTATGCACTGAATAGTACCATGTTAAAGATCTTATGATCAGGGGAGTGTGTCCCAGATATACACTCTCACAGAGCTGCTACAGATCTTTAAATAGGTCCTGAAACGTCTCTGCGGAGGCTCAGTTTTACTGCTCTTTGAAGCCTGCTAGGCACCCAGCATAAACCGTGTATAGTTACATACCAATATCATCAAGCAGTTTCAAAGTTTTTTTTCTTGTTTTATCATTCAAGATACAGTTTTTGTTATTATAAGTTCAATAACAGCCAACACTGAAATCCATTTGCAACATGAGACACTGCTGCTACTGTTCACCATCGAAACTTTTAAGGAAACTGTATCAGGATTGTTCTGCAAAAGAAAATGTTTAAAAGAACCCTTTGACATTGTAATTTAAATGAATACTTGATTGTTATGTCAGTGAGCATCTAAAAACTGTTGTCTCTAATTTGATTTTCAGGTCAGTTCCTATTGAGCTCATCCCTTCACCAGGACAGCGTCAGTCTGGCTCAGGTTTTGTCTGAATGGATCCACCTGGATGACACTTCCTCCTGTTTCACCTTTTGGTACCAAATGGATAGCAGGTCAGGAAAATAAACAAAATTCATGAAAAAATTACAACCGTTTCACTACCATCTGTAGCCATGTAGAGGGTGGCCTCTATGATCTTCATCCTGTTTTGGTTTCCTCATTGACTTCCTCAGGAAGACTGTGCAAATGTCACTTAGGCATGAATCACCTGCCTCCCTTTGTGCAAGAAGAAGAAGAATGTACTGTGGCAGAGTTCAATCTTTACAAAGATCTGTGTCAGTAGTTTTAAAAAGACCTTATATCAACCCTAAAAAAGGAAAGTCAAAGTGCAGTATTCTCCCTCAGAGGACTTTAACTGAAATCGAACGCAGCACAAGCAAAACTAGCTGTCTGCATTAAGGTGATGTTAAATACAATCAGTAAGGATACAAAGCATTATATATCATAGAAAATCAGGAATAAACAACACATATGCACGTATAGCACTGCATTTTTAATAGTGACCAACTTGTCACAGAAGTTTCTTTACAAAAAGCCCATGAATTTTTCCATAGACTTTTGGATTATTTAAATGGGTTATTTGCCAAGGAAGGTAAAAAATTACTACATTTCTGTTACTACATGTTTTAATTCTCTCGTGGGGAACACTTCTTATATATTTCTAAGTGTAAATCAGTTAGCAAAAGTGAAAGGCTAATGGTCAGTAATATAGGAAGTACACTCATGCAGGGTTCCTGCAGATTCTTCAAAAAGTCCTAATGAGGTATTCATTTTGGTTTGTGACTTTAAAACCATGAAGAGGCTAAATGTTCTTATCTTTATCTGAAACAGGTCTTGAATTTTAGATCACATGCTAATGAAGACCACAAAATAAATTTGGACAATATAATGGATTCTTCAGAAAACAGCAGAAAAAAGTGGCGTCAGCAGCGCGGTGCTTTGAGATGAAGTATTGCATCATTTTCTGCCATATGAACGTGCTCTTCTGTCATAAATGTGTCACCTTCCCTTTCTTTGGGGAACAATGTGGCTTAGTAAGTTTATTAAATTCCAGCAAAATTTAGCCTTACGTCACAAAACAGCATTATACCACATAACAGAAAAAAAGTCTTGATATATCACACCTGTCTTGATTGTCATTTGTTCAGTAGTGAAAAAAGAGTCTTAAATGTTCTTAGTTTAGGCCTTAAAGGGTCTTAAAAGTACTGAATTTGATCTTTTTAAGTGTGTACCTGACCTGCACAACTGACCTCAGTGTCACTGCCGATAAGTTACATGTTTAGGGCAAACAAGTTTAGAGTTACTGGCAATCTCTGTAGTTCAAGTTAGCCACCTGTTAGCCACCGTCTTTTGTTGAGGGATTATGGTGTGCTACATTCGATCTTGGAAGTCCGATTGTCTGAGTTTCAAATTAGATACAAGCGTAAAAGCCTGCTTTGGTCAGAATTTGCTGCTGGGAAGTTGGACTTTTTAAGATACTCCAGCTTCTCCAGCTCGTAACAGGAACAACTGGGATGTGATGTAATTCCCACTTCTCATGCCCGAATTCTGAGGTAAATCGGTTGCACCAAAAAAAAATTCTCAAGTGGAGCACTTAAAGATGTATTTCAAGTTGTGTGAAAAAAGAAATACATTTTGTAGGCTTTTACTTTATACATCTAGAGAAAATGTTGTGAAATAATCTGCACAGTTTAAGATGATCGAACAAGTAGTCCAACATGCTTTTTACCTCTGCCAAGGAGGTTGTTTTTCTGATGTATGTTTGTTTGGTTTTTAGCAAGATCATGCAAAAACTACTGGACAGATTTTGCTCAAACTCTCAGGAGATGTTGCTAATAGCGTGACGTAGACATTATTCTGTTTTGGTAGTGATCCAGAAAACCGCCACTAAAGAACAATTGTTTTGCTCAATAACTGTCTAACTGATAAAGATATTAACATGATCCTGAGAGCTAAGTGTGTGTTTTCAGGGTCAAGAAATCATATTATGATGGTAACTTTATCATGGAACTGTTGCGTATAGGTGTAACAATAATATGTGAGCTACCTTGGTAGAGGTTTGTGCTTTCCATTTGATATTTGCAATTTAGGACTCATAACTGCACCACTCTATCACAAGAGCATTAAGAACACTTGCCCATATTTCTGAAATGAGTCAGATATTATTGTCTCCATATGTCTTAGATGATTAACTGGTGGGTTATAAATGTATCTGGTGTGTAATTGTTCATCACATCCTGTATATGGCAGTCTGAGCAAGAGGCGCAAAATTAAATTTGAAAAACAACTCCTACCGTCTTCATTTTATAAGTGTGACCTGTGTTGTGTTGGGTTCAAAATATTATGTTAGTGTAACAACTAAAATGAAACAAGTGCAGAGGGAGTTGCATAACAAATAGGAAAAGCTTTCACTTTTTATTATGGAAAAAAGATTCAAAACATGACATTTTTCCTGTTGTTTTTAGTGATTCTGGGATACTGAAGGCTTACCAGCGTTCAGGTTTGTCAGAGGATCTGATTTTCAGCACCAACAGCAGTGGGAACACCTGGATGAAGTTCTTTCAAACTATAAATAGTGACAAAGCTTTCCAGGTAACCTCAAGAAGATCCACTCATTTAAACGACCAAAATAAGAATTTCATCCTTGACACTGATTCACTGTTTTTCCTCAATAAACTCTCACTTAGCTGCTGATTGAAGCTGAAACTAACAACAAAGGATTTATTGCCATAGATGACATTGAAATTATTCCTGGGCCTTGTCAAGGTAAATATTTCTCAACATTCTGGTTTGATTGTGAAACATCAGGAATTCAACAATGCCTTATTTTTTTTTTAGAGAATGAAACAAGTTCAGCATTTGTTGGTTGCTCATTTGAAAGCGACACCTGTGGCTGGCAGGACATCAGTGATGGCCAGTTTCAGTGGACGAGAGGAAGGAATGCTTCAGGCAACATTGGACCCTCTGTGGACAACACAGTGGGGAGTGAACTGGGTACAAACACACACCTCTTTTCTGATTTTTGTATTTATTTTTGGGCTGATTTCCCGCTAAAAAGATAAAAAAGACTGATGAATTGAATGTGCTGTTTAGACCGTAAAGCCCTCTTCATTTCCCAATACTGTACTCTACTTTATAGAATATCTTTTCACAGTTTTAACTAATCAGTAAAGAAAGCCAGGTATTTCTAATACTCACTTTTAGACATATCTAGGTGTTTTGTTTGGCTTTTTCTTTTTTTTTGCTCTGACGAGATGTTAGTTGCATGGGTAACAACAGCTGAGAGAGAGAATTGCATTTTTACGTGTCCCCCATTTACTCAATAATGGAAGCAACACTCAAATTAGGTAGATCATTCTTTAGCACCCACCCTGTTATGCTGATAATAAGGCTAAAAGAATCTGTAAAATCATGCTTGATGTTGCAGATATACAGTACTGTTATTTAGTAGAAAGTTAAAAATCTAGCTGTGATCAATGGGCATCACACCTCAACTTTAATGCCATTTAACATTAAAAATAATGTTTGAAATTTGTGCGAAAATGACATTTTTTACAGTTCAAGCAGTATAAATGACACAGTGACACTGTTTGTATTATGTGCTCAGGTCAGCCTTTGCTACAGTGCAGTCCTCTATATTGTGTTGTCCATATCTTAAAGGGATAATACAAGATTGTCAAGCCGTATGTACAAGGTACATTGCAATAGCCTAAACATTAGCCACACTAACAGACATAGGGTTATGTTTGTTTGATAGCTGTATTTCACTCTTTGAAAGCCTGCAGACTACAGCTGCTCAGTGTGCTGCCCAGTCTGCTGCAATATATTAATCTGGCTTCCATTTTAGTCTGCTCAGTTATTCTAGCATAAAAACACCCGTCCTTTTTTTAAATCCTCAACTGTACATAAGTTGTACACCTCGTCTTAACCTTATAGAGATATACCACTGCCATGCAGTCATTCTATTTGCTAAATAGAAAAGTATAAACGTGTTTTCAGCTTTTCGTTTCAACATGATCAACTTTTTTTAACATCACTGTACTGAAAACGTCTTTTTTCTGAATGATCTAGGCTGGTATATGGCTGTTGATTCTGACAGAGGAACACAAATCAGTCCTGCTTCTATGCATAGCCCCACCATGAAACAAGCCAGCAGCACCTGCACACTGCACTTCTACTACAACATGTTTGGGGAAGGTATGTTCTGCATATAAATGTATGTGTATGGGTTTAGGCATAAAATAACAAGATTGTTTTCATAGTGACAAATGATGTATGGTTCTCCTTTATTGGTAACAGACATGGGGGAGCTGAATGTGCTGCTAAAGGAGAGCTCTCAGACCACAACACTGTGGTGGCTTTCTGGTAACCATGGTGACTCATGGCATCATGGTGAGGTCTCTGTTGGGCGAACTCCCCCAGATTTTACCATCCTGTTTGAGGCCTCCAGATCCTTCAACAGTCCAGGACACATTGCAATAGATGACATCGATTTTGCCAACTGCACCCTGCCTGGTAGGCAGCTGCTTCACTGTATTTTCATCTTGCTGGTATTTTGCTCTTGATTCACATTTCTGTAATTTCTTTTTGTGTGCTTTCTAGAGCCACAGCTCCAGTGCCCTGGAACTATGTTCACGTGTAACAACAATGTGTGTGTAGAGCAAAGTCAGGTGTGTGACTTCAGCGATGACTGTGGAGATTCATCTGATGAAAACAACTGTGGTGAGGTCTCTTAAATCATATGCTTGAATGTATATAAAATAAGCAAAATAGCAATGCAGTTAAATCCTGCAGCATCAATAAGTCAAGTCCCTATTGACTTCCCTTTTTCTTATTGTTGCATAATTTCCTTCTTCATTCTCAAAGGTTTGGTTTTGATATTATGTAACAAGATGTGTTTTTTATTCATAAACTTAGATAATAATACAATATACTGTATGTTTTTACATGACTAAAAATGCAATCAAATGTTGTCTGACTCTGAGATTTCGGAATTGGCATTGCTGGGACTTTGTTTAATGAATCATGCATGTTGCATCCATAGTCCTGCAGCAATCGGGGGATTTAAAAAAAAAGATAAAAAAGTAATTGATTTTTGTTCTGACATTTCTCACAAAGGTAAATGTTGAAGGTGTTTTTGTTCAGTCAATGACAAGGCTTTTTTTGTCATGTATCAAGTTTCAAGAATAACTGTTTTTAGGTTGTTCAACAGAAAAGGCTAAATTTAACTTAAGTTATTTGAAATGCATGTGTCCTGTATACTTTAAATAATTGTAATTTTTTGTCGTAACATAGACTTTTTTAAGCAGGCTTGCAGATTTTTCAGTGATAATTTTCATTGTTGGTTGCAACCTAATCCTTTCCCCAACAGTAATTTTTGACAAGCAGTTTATACATCTTGTTTTTCTTTTTTCCCCAATCAACCAATAGAACAACAAGGTTTTGAGGAGCGCTGCAGTTTTGAACAAGGCCTGTGCTCTTGGTCAGACAGTGATGTGGACACACCTGGAGCAGAGTGGACTGCTCACACAGGACTGGAAGCCTGGCCCATACATGGGCCTCCAAGAGATCACACCCAAAACTCTGCCGCAGGTATCAGACTGCCTTATATTATCTTTTAGGGTCAGAATTATTTCATATTTTACATGTCATTTTGGGGGGCGGCTGCATGGTGATACCATGGTTAGTGCTGTTTTCTCACAGCAAGAAAGTTCCTGTTTCTAACCTCAGTCAGGGCCTTTCTGTGTGAAGTCTGCATGCTCTGGATGTGCCACTGTGGGCTCCCTCCATGTACCCCAGCTTGGTGACACCAAACTATAAATAGATGTGATTGTGAGTGTGAATGTGGTTTGTCTCAGCATGTCAGCCCTGTGATTTAGTTGTGACCAGTCCAGTGTAGACCCTGCAACTTCTGATGAAGTGGTGAGGACACTGGGAATGGGTGGATGGACAAGTTCTAGGTTATGTAAGCCTTAATCAGACAGAGCTGAGTTGAGCTGAAGATTCAGGAGACCTTTGGGAAGTACAGGAAATTAAGGAAAGCTTTAGGTGATGTTTGAATGTGGGTTGACTGCATCAGGATGGAGAGCAACCAGTGTTAAGCATTAACTACCGGTAGTTACTTGTTCCCTACCACTGTTATGAAATTATTACATTACTGTCAAGTGCTGAGTACTGTTAAGAATTCAAATTTCCAAAACAGCTAATACATTTTTACTTAATAAGCAAACTAATGCTTTATTATTGAGTAACGAGCAAACAAGATCTCCTTGTCGTGGGTGGGTTGTCATAGTTGCATGAAAGAGCAGGGAAAGTTCAAAAGTTCAAGCCAGCTTGAGGATAAAGACGAAGTGTAATTTGTTCTTAGAATTATGGAAAGTATTATTTTGTGTTTATTTTGTGTTAATAAAAGATGAACACAAACAACGTACATTGTTGTTCATAGTGAACTTTGTGTGAGAGGGAAATATATAATTAAATTTAAAGTTAAGTAATTGGTTGCTTTTGAGACCAAGTAATAGGCAGAGTGAATCCCTTTCTTTTAAAATGAGTGTTAAGCACCTATTGAGGAGGTCATGTCCTGTAAATGTGCCCCTCTGAATAACCCAAACAGTGTGGCATATTGTCATCAGCCTTAGGGCGTAGGCACATTAGGTCCACTTGTTTCGAACCGTGCCACGGTTCGCCATGGGTTCGCCCCCCTCCCTCTCCCTCGCTGGCTTGCATTCACACTGGCAATATCGAACCATGCCCGGACCCACTTGTGTATTTACTCAGTTTGAAACAGCAGGGGGCGATATGCACGTAACTGGTTACCAAACCTGCTACGGAGGAGAACGAAGAAGAGACTACCATGGCAACCATTTCCTACACCGAACAACCAATGTTTATGTTTCGCTCTCTTCTAGATTTTCCTTCAAATGTTTTTTTTTTATCGTGTTTGGGACGGCATCAGCGACCTTCTGGACCCTCGTAAATCATCGTAATCCTCAACCAGAATAAACAAATCGACAAATTGAGTAAGCAAAAGATTCAACCACAGGATTAACAGGAAGTAATGCATCAAAAGTAGATCGGTTCGGACCACTTTGTTTCACACCAGTGAAACCACACCAAATGTGGGGAGATGGAGCGGATCGAGGCCACCCCTTCATGGAGGTCTCGGACCGGCTGATTTGGTGCGCACCAAAGGGCGGTGGTTGCATTCACATTGACACTAATGTACCAAAACCTGGGCCAAAACTTCTTTGGTACGCACTAAATGTGGTTGGTGTGAAAACGCCCCCAGACATTGGCTGGCAGTTGCAAACCCAGTACAGTGCAGTGACGGTAGGAGGAATGTAGAATTGTTGACAATATGATGTCAAGCAGTGCTGGACTGACCACTTACCATGGTGGGCCACTTAACAAATCAGAGTACACGTAAGGCAGCCTTAAAAGTACATGAGCTCCTACAGAGAGAGAATACAGCACTGTCAGGGTCCCCTGTATATTTGACATACCGGTATTTAAGTGATTTTGGACATACCCTTGCAGTCATCAAAAATCCACAGATGGACCTGATTTAATGCGAAATTTGTCAATTTGTCAGTAATTAGTGTGACTTATTTGCAAGAACATAAGCAATCCTAAATCATATTTTTGTTTTTTATGATACAGGTCACTACATCATCCCTGGGACTCACCTTACTGAAATAGGGCAGACTTCAGAGATTCTTTCCAAAACTTTACTGCCCAGCTCCAACTGTACTGTGAGTATAAAGAGTGTCACTATATTGATCTCATTGGAATCAGGAATTGTAATGCCTTTCAGGGCTATACATATTTTGTTGGACAGTTGATAAAGAATGAAATTGAGAGAGAAAATGCTTCTTCAAGTGGGCTGACAATCTAATGATTAGACTTTCTGATGCCCAAGCCACTATAATTTTTGAATCCAATTTCAAAGTGATTGGATATTGCTTTAAGGGCCAAAGTGGAGACCCTTTATCCCAACAGTGAGTTAGTCGGTCACAGTGTGTCTGCTAATTGAGACAAATTATTGCTTTTAGAGATAACCGCAATACTGTGTTCATCCATGTTGTATCCATGAAGGTGAGATTCTTCTTCTTCGCTCTGGATGATGCCTCAGCCAGACTGAAAGCCCTGTCCAGGACGCAGCAATCTGGTCGTGATGATGTGGTGTTGTGGACAAAAGACGAGTCGCAGTCTTACAACTGGCAGAGAGCAGAGGTTATGTTCTCCTCCTTTGTCAATAGTAAGGTCAGTAAGAGCACCCACAGAAAATTAAAGATGAAAGTTTTGCCTTGTCTTTATAGTCAATTACATACATCCTCTTCCACATGAAACAAGAGTAGAATATCACCACAGCATATAGTCTTCATTAAACCACCTGTAACTTTCATTTACCCCCCTCCCCCCACACACACACACATATGGGAGAGGACTGTGGTGCTGGTGGAGGTCTGCGCAGGCAGGCAGGTATTTCCACCTGTTTGCTACCTGCTCAGCACAAGCTGAGTAACAGTTAAAGACTAATAATGAAAATTTATTTGCCAAAAGTTTTCCTCTTATGAAGACAGTGTTTTCATGTATTTATGTCTACATGGATACCATTTGCTTTTTTGTCCAAAATTAAAGTGCTACACAAAATCAGGAGCAAAAGATAAAACTTTTCTATAGTTAGTTGCTTATGGTATATTTTTATCACCATTGTTTGTTAATAACAAAGATCAAATTATGTGAAAAGGTCCAAAATTGCTGTTTTTGGATCATGTCTCTCTCAGGTTGTTTTCATATATGAGCGGACTGATGATAGCAGAGGACTGGTCGCACTGGACGACATCTCTTTTTCCAGGGAATGTTTATTTGACCTCGACAACAATGACCTGCCTGACACATCATCCACCTCTTCACCAACTACGTCCTCTACCACATCTTCATCTCCAGCCTCAACCCCAACTTCACCCACCGGTCCCTGTCAGGTAAACTACTCCTCACAGGAGGCCATAAGTAGTGCTGTTAAAGTTGAAAGTTTTGCAGAGAAAAAGCATTGTAGGAAATCCACATCCCCTCGTCTCTCTGTCACAGGACGACGAGTTTTTCTGTTGGGATTCAGACGTTTGTATTCCAGATACTTTGAAATGTGATTATCGTTGGGACTGCCCCTCTGGGGAGGACGAGGTTGGCTGTGGTGAGAAGAGTGACTTTTTCTCTGTCCATTTTAATTTTCTTTGTTAGACTCTTTCTTCATTTCTTTTTCTTTGGATCCATGGGTGAGCTTTTCTAGTAGAAATAAGAAACTTTAATTTTTTCTAGTGTCTGGAAGCTCAAGTAAGATTCTCCATCTTAAAATATGATTGTGAGATGATAGCCTGCAAAGAGGTTCATGAAGTCAGTTTTTGTAGACACACTTTTAAGTAATGAGTTGTCCCCTTCCCACCTTATTTATGTTTCTTTTACCCAGACTACTAATATACAGCCCATAATGTGTAATTCTGCAGCTTTACGACAGGCATAATAAAGTTTTATAGCTCCAGTTATATAATCTTTAATTTATATTTAAAACCTGGGACACTTCTGATAACCCTGATCAAATCCTGTTATTAAAAGGTTTCATGGGCTCTCTGGTTTGTTGCATCAGTTTTAATCATGGCATCCACAGACACAAGTGGCCCTGGATCACCAGTCAGCGTTGTCACTTGTGAAACAGGAACACCTGGTCTCATCCTAAATGACTGCAGTGCTTGAATCGTCTGAGTTTTTAGAGCAGCTTCATAGTGAGAGAGCAACAGAAGGTATGTGTTGGCACATAAATGGCCCTGTCAGCAACACTTGCTGTGGAATATTTTACGTTACACTTCCAGAAAATGAGAAAGCACCAATAGCATAGAGAAGTGTGTTCCCTGTTGCTGTCTAGGCGGGCGCGAGACAGCCTTGTGACTTAAGAAGCAGAAAGTTAGTAATTTTGCTGAAGACAGAGACAAAATAGGTAGACTTTCAGAAAGGTCAGTGTCCTTAGGTTTGAAATCTGACTTTAAAGTCTCAAGCAAGCGAGGCAGTACAGTCCAGTGGAGCAGCCAGATCAGCCCACCATTCAGTTTTTGACTGTCTAGGGAAGCACATCTATCCAGCTCGTGGGTGTGGTCTCAGCAAATATAACAGATACTGACAACATCCTAGAGAAGAGATCAGTTTATTTTTTGTTGTTCGGAGCAAACTAAAATCCACAAAACGGTAATTTATGGATTGCCAAAGAGGCAGCAGTTTTGTAATACATACAATAATTAGACCAAAATAAACACATAATAGCATCTGAAGGGAAAAGAATGTCCATCTTAGTCATACATAAAACAACTGATGATAAGCATAGCAGCCTTAATCCAAAGAGCTGAATAAAAAGGGGGATTGGAGGTAAAACACTGAAATGGTCATGTTTATCATGATAGTTATCTAAGTTTATTAAAAACTAAATGCGAGACACAATGAGAGTTTTTCTGTTTCAGTGGGTGTAAATTTTGCAGTGAAAAGTTCACCCACAGGTCATTCTTCAACACTCATTCTTTTTTTTCTTTGGGGCTCAAAATGTCAAAAGTAGATGAAAGTAGATTTTTTTTCCCCAAGAAATATGTGATTCATAAACCACTTTTCACCTCCTTTTCCATCAGCCATATTACTCACACCCTGCTGATTTTAGGTCCATGCACATTTGAGACAGACCAGTGTCAGTGGACAGATGTCAGTGATGGACCAAGCAGATGGGAGAGACAGAAATCTAGTAACAACACAGAGCCACCAACCGATCACACTACTGGAGCAGGTGACTGCAAGGGCTTTGTTGACAAATCATTTGAGTGCCTTTGAATCAGCCTATATCTAAGTTTTCTCTTGTTTGTAGGCTACTTCATGAAAGCAAATGTCAGTCAGGGCTCCACACAGAATGAGGCTCGACTCCAGAGCCCTGCACTCCCCCCTTCATCACCCTTCTGCCAGATTAAGTAAGTATTAAACATACAATTGTGTCCTCAGTTTTCCTCTTATCAACTCTCACGTTTGCATTTTTTTATCAAACGAAGCTGAATAACTAAAGTTAGAGTTGCTCAACATTTCCCCTGCTGCCCCTGACTTTATAACACGCAACACTCTTCCCAATCCAACACTCTTCTCTTCTTCCTTCCTCCTTCCCTCAACGCAGGTTTCACTTCCACATCAGCCCAGAGAGTGCTGGGTCACTCAGAGTGCTTATGCAGCAAGCTGAGGGGAATGAAGCAATCCTGTGGTCACGCAGTCACAACACGGGCTCCCACTGGACCCCAGAGCAGCTGCCGATTGGCCTGCACCAGCAGCCATACGAGGTGTTTAGTTAACAGTTAATATATGAATGCAACAACAGAGGCATACATAGACAACATACAGATGAAAATGCATGCATAACTCATGTGTCCAGTGACGTGATTATCATTAAATCATCTGATAGCCTTAAGAGTAGGAATGGATATTTACTATTGGTACCAATATGGCACCACTTCTAAAACATCAAGTACCTACTGTGGTGGATCTGAACACAGATTTTTGCGATTTATTACAAAACCATTCACAAAGCTTGCTGCAGCTGAAGATATTGTTCCTTCTCTGCCCAGTAGGCTGTGCAGTTTTACCCTGCATTGAGGTGTGGTCATTACATGTGACAGAAGCGATATCATATGGGCTGCAACATATTTGATGTGTTTACATGCACAGTCAAGTCAAACTACATTTATAGCGTGATTAGGGAATTCATACCATTATACGTGCACCAGAATGAATTTGTCGATGCTGCTGTCCCTCCCTTTAGTGACAGTAGAGTGATGAAGGGATAATGTATATTTGTGGGCCTATATGGAACTTAGAATCACACTTCTTCCCTGGACCGCAAGCTTACAAAAACCTATAGGTTTTCTCGCTGGGTTTTGGGTCATTACTGATAACAAGCTCTGGCAATCAAATTATCTTTGTGATAATCTTACAAATAATAAAAAATAATACATTTTATTTGGGGACACCTTTCAAGTCACCCAAGGCCACCTTACACGACATAATAGCATTTTTAGAGGGAATATGCCAATTCGAACAGGTGAGTTTTGAGTTGGGATTTAAATAAAGTGGTGAAGTCGGTCTTATGTGTGGGGGGAGGGAGTTCCAGAGCAGCTAAAGGGTCAGGCACCCATGGTACTGAGGCGTGATGTGGGGATGGTTAGCAGCCCAGCAGAGGTTGAGCAGAGGGTGCAGGAGGGAGAATGATCCTACTCTTCATATTTTTTTATCTTAAATGTAATCTGTGAAAGTGCAAAGCTGTTAATAAGCTACAATTAAAAATACAACATGGTGATTTGAAGCAACAGCAATATATCCAGTGTATATTGTCTTGTTGTGACCACTTTTTTGGGAATTTCCTTTAATAAGATGATCTGATCAAGTTGGTCCTCATTTCTGTGGAAGTGGTGTTTGGATTATTGTTTATTAAAAAAACAATCAAAATACTTGCAGTAGGGTCCCCAGGTATTTTTGGACTTGTTCACATTTCCCCAGCAACCACCCTTTTAAAAACACATCAGCACGTTAATATTCAAAAGTGGACAATATCAGATGCTTTTAATTATTTCAGATTAAAAATTACAATTTTGTGTGTGTTTGTGTGTTCATAGTTAAACTCAATCCAAGCATTTAACCGTTACTGGTGAACTAAATCCCATTTACTTTGGGGGTTGGGAACAGGAAATGATAAATGCGAATTTACTTCCTCATTTTTGGACTCATTCTTGCACCACTCAATAGAGCTTGTGTTCCCAGATGCTAGTTTTGCACAAGCTACTTAAAAGCAGAACACAAAAACTAAAAGAAATTAAAACAAATATTTGAGAGAATCAAAAGAAGTGCATTACATGTTAACAGTTAAGAAATGTATCGTCTTTAGGAGAAAGAGGCTGACGTGTGGATGTCAGAAGCTGTATATCTGTAATGGCGTCATTTTGGTCTTTTTTTATAGGTTTGGTTCAGTGCCATCAATGAAGGAGCTCAAACAGACGATTCTGCTGCAAATCACTGTGCAGCCATTGATGATGTCTCTTTTCTAAACTGTGAAAAATCCTTCCAACCACCAGGTAAACGGGGTCAATGATTGATTTGGACAGAACTGGTGTCGTCTTTGTAGTTTTTTGAGCTCTTAAAAGAAAGTTTAGCTAATTCCTAAATGCACTTCCCTCCCCAGCTCTGTCCACTTGTGGCTGTTTGTTTGAAGATGGACTGTGTGATTGGGTCCAGGGGGCTGATGATGAGCTGGACTGGCTCAGCAGGTCTGGACCCACTGAAACTCCAAACACGGGGCCCTCAGGAGACCACACAACTGGCCAAGGTCGCTGTCTTCTTTTGTTATCTCCTAAAATATAGGTTCCGAACAACTTAATTATTTAAATAAAAACGGTGCTACTTAAATTTAGATTAAATGAAACATGTGTCAGCAAAAAGACAGGGCAAAATACATAACGCACATCATTGCAGAAGCTCTGAAGACGTGTTATTTCACTCTGTTTCCTGTGATGTAACATGTATATTATGGATGCTTTCAGGAGATCTTGAGAAATAAACACATTACCAAAAGTAGCTTTGTTCGTTCAAACTATCAAGAAAACTGATTTTAAAGCTCTAAACATAACCAAATTTTACTTGCTATTAAGTACAATAAATTAAATGACTATGTGTCCAAACAAGGCTTCCATACAATTTAGTTGTTTAGACATTTTTTTCGTTTTTATCTATCTATTAAAGGCTGGACTTCTCAACCTAATAAAACCAGCAAAACAGCCTATTTGTTTATCCTAACTCACCTGTTGAAAACCGCTGTCCTAAAACATTACAGATAACTATTTATTATAGAAGATAAACACATTGGTGTCATAAAGTCTTGAATGATAACCCCAAAACAAACAAATTGGTCATGGAGAATATGACATAATTTTATTGTTTAAATAACCCTCTCACTGCCAAATACAGGTGTAATCTGTTGCAAAGACTTGCAAGATCACATTTTTGGTTGCCAAAACAAATGTTTGTGTTGTTTTGTAGGGACATATCTTTACATCGAGAGCTCCAAACCAAGTGTGAAGGGATATACAGCCCAGCTGAAGTCTCCACTGCTGCCATCTGCTGATGATGTGGGACACTGTTTCTCTTTTTGGTACCACATGTTTGGATCAACTGTGGGCTCCCTGAAGGTGTTCGTACAAACAACTGACACCATGGAGAAATCTCTGGTAAAACATTTCAGTTAGTTTACTGTTCAAAGTAATGTGAAAGGGGCTGAAAGAGGAACCACCAGCAAAGGGGAATGGATTGCAATGTGTGTTTTTTAGAAATGCACTTACTCTTCAAGATTTTGTCTTTACAAAATTTTGGAGGAATTGTTAGTTTATCTGAAACATAACACTTAACCACACACAAAATGTGATTCTATTGTAGCTCTCTCGTTTTCCCATAAAATGTACAGCTCCTATTTGGATCAATACGTCCATAATTTTTCTGAGCAAAGTTTCTCCATATTTCACATTTCATTCACAAATTGCTGTCCTTCCCCTTTTAGTTGATGGTTTAATGTGTGACCCCTGAAACGGGCTGGTGACTGGTCCACAGTGTACCCCTCCTCTCAGTTAGTATCAGCTGGGTAAGACCTGAGATTCTGAAAGGGGTAAAACATTACGGAAAATGGATCGATGGATCTCACAACATATAAGGAATTGTAGTTGTTATATTTCTTGAAGTTATTATTATTATTGATTGTAACTGTACCAAAAATCAAATACAAAACAACCATATGAGCAAGGTGAATTAAGACTGATTTGGACTCAAAGTAAACAGATGACACAGACAGTTGGAGTTTTTATCAGTATTGAAACCTATTTAGAGTGACAAAGAATGAACTATACTTTCTCACCCCGATGCCCTGTCTGCTCAACTTTACCTTTCTTCTTATTTTAAAAACATAAAAAAGCAAAGTAAAAAAGACCTCAGAGGTCAGAGAGGGCCGCTTGTTTTTATACAGAAATCTGTTTGAGTCCAGACAGTTAACTTCCCTTTATGATATTCTCTGAAGTTGATTGGGAAATGCTTGAGAGCGTTCTTTCTCTCCGTTATGGTTCTTTGCACATTATTGTGAAATGCTGGTTTCAAAATCTGCATCCATAGAGGGGTTGTATAATTAGTGCAAGCTGCACAGTTTTACATCCTCACATCCTCATTGAGTAGAGTGAATCATCTTGCTGTTCTTTCTGTAGTTGTGGCAAAAATTAGGAAACCAAGGAGATGAGTGGCAGCTGGTACAGATTCACCTGATCCTGCAGGAAGTTCACCAAGTGACTCTGGCGGCCTCGGTGGGAGGAGAGGCTGGGGACATAGCCATTGATGACATATCGATCATCGGTGGACCATGTCCTGCCTCTGGTAACAAGACTGAAACTGAGCATGATACAAAAACTTGAAACTTTTTTTTTAAATGAAAAAGTCTAGTTTTAGGGCTACATGCCAGAAAACAGCATGGTTCCTTTACATGATAAGTTTCAGTGTGTTGTGTGTTTCTTTTTGTTTTTATCAGCAGTTGCACATTTATAAAACAATCCTTGAATTTTATGGGGAAATCACAATGACAAATATTCTCATTTATTCACTGTTGAACTCCCTGGTTTATCTTACACAGCTGTTGTGATGTTCATTACAACGCAAAGTATTCTCTGAGGTTACATGAACATGTGTTCTGGGGTTTATTTTAATCCACAGCCACAGTCCTGCTGTCATTACCTACCCCTGAACAAACAAATGTAAACCTGAAAGTGCCCATTTAAAACACTCTATCATCTTTTTTTTCTTTGTGATCTGAAATTTCCATGATGGTTGTTGACAAAAGTCTGATTCTTTAGCTTTAGATCTGTAGGTATTATTTGTAGATCACATATATTTGGGTGCATAACTTACAGGTGATGCCATTTTTATCTGGACCTAATTGAAAAATTTGTTGCAGGGGACAAATCTTTCGTCATTCACATGTTGTTATGCCTCAAAAGCAAATGTAAAAGAATCATCAAGGTCACCCCTCATTCTCCTGGAATGTGTTTTTCAGCCTATCATGTCTTAGATTATTTCTGTTTCATTTGCCACAGCACACCTTCTACATTTGTGACTTTGTGACTTCTGTCTGCAGATTTGTGTGACTTTGAGGAGGGGAGCTGCAACTGGCAGCAGCAGACCACAGATGACTTCGACTGGATCAGATTTTCAGGCCCCACTCCCAACCCAAACACCGGGCCAGACAGTGACCACACCACTAACACACCCACAGGACATTACTATCTTCTGTCCTCTTCTTTTACTGACCAGGCAGGTCAGACTGCCAAAATGTCCTCGCCACTGTACCCTGCAGGTGAGCCAGTCAAGCAGTACTGTTTTAATCCAATCTTAATTCAGCCAGATCAATAGGGAGTCATCACAAATGGCCATCAGAGGCCATTAGTTACCTCCGCCAATGAGGTTATGTTTTCGGGAGAGTTTGTTTGTCTGTCTGTCTGTCCATCCATCCGTCTGACTGTGAACAAGATAACTCAAAAAGTAATGGATGGATTTTGATGAAATTTTCATGAAACGTTCAGCGTGGGAAAAGGAAGAACTGATTCGATTTTGGTGTTGATCCGGATCAGCGTCTGGCTGCCATGTGATTTTTGTGAATAACTACTGAACTTAAATAGATATCATTATGAATCCAATTGCTAATGGTATGTTTTCATGGTCAAGGAATCTAAATATTTCAATGAAATAAAGGTAGGACTAATATTTATGTTGAAATCACAATATGGGTGAGGACTGTGGTGCTGGCAGAGGTCTGTGCTCTCCGAGTGCTTCTCTAGTTTTTAAAATACTTTTTTGGCGGCTATTTTACATAAAGTCCCTACATCTCAAGTTGAAAATTCTCATTTAGTTTAGTCATATTTGGATATTTTTGCTCTCTAAAGGTTAATTTTCAGGCCTGTCTACACTAGGGATGGGAATGGAAAACCAGTTCCACTTGACAATCGTTAACAACTCCATCAAAGAATCAATATCATTAATCTTTTTGCTTATCAATTCCCTTATCAATTCCTTCTACTGACAGGGTTCAGAAGCATCAGAATTGTGGCTTAATTTTAATTGCACCTATTGTACATCCTTAAGTGAGTGGAAACACCAGTAACTTGCAGAAGCAGTTATCTATGCTGTGACGTGTGTTTGACATCGTTGACACTGAAAACCAAGCCAACATTTGCCCACACGGGAAATCTGCAGAAATCGATAAGGGAATCGTTATAGAATTGGATTGATTAGCAGGATCGTTAACAGCATTGGTATTGATAAAATCTTATCAATTCCCATCCCTAGTGTACACATAGATGAAAACATTTTCTTATTAAAAATGTTCTCTGCAAATACGTTGTTTCAAGAAATGTATCTGTCCAGTTAAGTGGCGCTGTCACACTGCTGCAGACATACACCAAAACCAGAGCAGAACACATGAACATACGCATACATGATGAGAAATGTGAAAAAACACTGGGGTATGCTGTACTCTGTGTCACGTTGTTGCTCATGAAGGTTGTAGAAGAGCAGAAGATTTTGTGGTTAAAGACATGACAAGCTCAGTAGCTTCTGCAGCACGAATGTGATGCCATGTCTGGTTTATTAGTTGACAAACTTAAACATTTATTTTAGTTGCAGTTAATAAAAAGTCAGTATATCTTGGTCAGCAAGTCTAATCGTTCTCTCTCTAAGTAGCCAAACAGTAAAAACCATGTAGTCATAAAGACATCTGTAAATGCATTTTATTTTTATTTATTTTTTATTTCCAAAGATCTTTAAAACTTATCACCTGATTTTTTTTGCTTAAAACCCACAAAGGCATTTCTTTATTATTATCAGAATCAGTGCTGGTATGTAATACAATCTGTCACAGTCAGGAAAGAGATCTGCAATAATTCGCAAACAGGAGCCACCTTCTGCAGCACATCTAGATAAATTGTGTAATTCTTGTGCAACTAGAGCTTAACTTGAGTGTATGAGTAGACATACTATCAAAATATGATCGAAGGGTTGGACATCTATAGTTCAATACTTCACTGTCCTATATTAAGATGAGAAATGCAGTAAATCTTCATTTTCTAATCAGCTGCAATGCTTTGGTGTTTGATTTGTATGTAAAACTTTATGCTTAATTCAAAATTGAAATCAGCACTCAGTTCATGCCGTGGGTTACTCAAGTAAATTCAAAGCACCTTAATTTGCAGTAATAGACTGAAAGGTTTCTCGCAATTGATTTTAAGTCTTTCATTATTTAGAGGGCATTTAGAGTACTGTGGAGATTACGAGCTCATTAACACAAGCAAAATGATCGAAATTACGAAGTCAGTTGCAAAAATTAAATAAAACCTTGTAAATTAAAGTTTAACATGAGCACAAACACGTACACATTTCATACATTTTTTTGTTCTGGTTTCTCTGCTGTGGTCTCAGTGAAGGGAGCTTGTGTGCAGCTATGGTACCACATGTCCGGTGCTGGCATCGGGGTGCTGAACGTTTACCAACAGAGTGAGGATGGAGAGCAGGAAGCTCTGATTTTCTCTCAGACAGGAGATCAGCGCCGTCTGTGGAGGTTTGCACAGGCATCACTTCTGCCCCGGGTTCAGCCTTACAGGGTGAGTGTCAGACACGTCATGTGAGGAGACACATGAACTTAATCTGCCAGTCATGGAAAAACTGTTACATGCACAAGCATCTGATATATTACTGGTCAGGAAAAATACTTGAAGTTTGGCTGGAAACAGAGTGTTTCAAAGATCCCACAAAATCAGTTTTCTTTGCTTTAAATGTCGTTAAAATGAGCTCAGGGAGCAGTGGAACACGATCCCATTCATAATATTCTCTTTTTTTACCTTCCTGAGATTTATTATGTAATAGGCTAGCTATACAGCCTCAACTACAGGGAAGAGGAAGAAGACCAACTTGATTTTTTGAAACATTTGCAAAAAACATATCCTTATATTCTCTCAAACCAAGCCTTCAAAGTGTTTTAGGATTGGAAGGTAACTCTCTTTTGGGCCAAAGTCACAGTTACTGTATGATTACATGAGCACTCCTTTAATACTTTCTAAATAGCACTGTCCTGGCTTGATTTCTACACTGATTCAAGACAATCTGAATGGAGTCTTGAGAGACCAAAATAATCTAAAAAAAAATCTCTCTTGGCTGCATAATAAAGCTCACAGTTGGCGGTTTCCATGGTTTCACTCCTTGTGTTCCAGATCGCAGTGGAAGGTGTGAAAGCTGGTCCCACGCAGGAGGGAGACATTGCTTTTGATGATGTCCAGCTAACAGATGGTCAGTGTCCCACGTATGGACATTGTGACTTTGAGATCAACATGTGCGACTGGACCAACCTGGGAGGAGAAGTCGATCAGGGGGACTGGCTTCGTGGAAGAGGGGCCACTCCAAATCCCAACACAGGACCCGGTGTTGATCACACTACAAACTCCATACATGGTAATATTTTTTTTTTCAAAGGTAATGTTTTACGTGTTCAGCAGAATAAAATCATACTTAAAGGATGAGTTTGGTTTCTACAGCTTTCACATTGTTTATAGAATGAAGCAGAACAATATACTCACCCAGAAGGCTTTCCTGATCCAAACAGTGCTTCAGGAGATATTTAGATCCAAAATCGAGCAGTGGACATCCGTATAATGGTAGCACATAGGGCATACAGCGCCGCTAGAACTGCATTAATCGTCCAAAAACTCATTAGTTTCACCAATATTTCATCATGGTCCGCTCGGGCTACTCCTCCATTACAGTCTGTGTCACTCCAGACATGCTGTGTGACTGTGCTGACCTCTGAACTGAAGAAGAAGAGCGCTTGCTCCGCACATGCGCAGTATGGCTCATTGTTTCAGGGGAAGACAGCCGGCTACACAACGACTTTCTTCTTCCTGTTCTGTGTAAAATGGACGAATATCTATCGGATGAAGATGTTGTGGAGAACTTTGAATATGATGGGTGTCCTTACAGTTTCGAGCCAGAGTTTACAGATGAGGAGCTCATCGAAAGAAGGACGCGGAGGCAAAGAGAAGAACAGCTCTCCAGAGAGTACTGTGCATGCGCGGAGGCAAGCACTCTTCTTCTTCAGTTCAGAGGTCAACACAGCCACAAAACATGTCTGGGGCGACACAGACTGTAATGGAGGAGTAGCCCGAGCGGACCATGATGAAATATTGGTGAAACTAATGAGTTTTTGGACGATTAATGCAGTTTTAGCGGCGCTGTATGCCCTATGTGCTACCATTATACAGATGTCCGCTGCTCGATTTTGGATCTAAATATCTCCCGAAGCACTGTTTGGATCAGGAAAGCCTTCTGGGTGAGTATATTTTTCTACTTCATTCTATAAACAATGTGAAAGCTGTAGAAACCAAACTTTTCCTTTAAAGGCTATGAGTGGTATGAACCAAAATCTTATCATATATATTTTTTGGCTTTATTGCATCACAGGATTCACATATCAGTTCATTTTCTGCAAGGGAACCACAAAAATAAAGTGTGCTCTTATTCAAATATGAACCTGCCAAACAAATACGCAAAATATGGCATAAAGAGCGTGCCGATAGCCTGCTGGTTATGTTTGTGCACAGACCACTGAATGGTGAGGCTCTCCTTTCACAAATGGCTTGGGTTCATTTCCAGTTTACTGTGTCTCTGAAGGGTTGGTTTTCCCAAAAACAGCTGGACCTTGCCTCAACATAGATGGGAGAAATGAAAGTGAATCATGACAATAGTGGCAAACCCAAGGATGCCCCGACAATAAATCTGTCCCCATCTCATTTTCAATAGGACCCACGTGTCTTTGGAGGTGTGATCAATAACAGCTCTGGATAAAGAAATCCTTTTAATATTAGCATTATTATCTATAATGATAATAAACTGAATAGGATTATTGTTGATTAATACAGCAATGTCTAGCTGAACTGCCACTACAATGGGTTTAACTGGTCTAAATGTTTGACTTTAAATTAAAGTATGTTATTTCTGTTGATGCTTAATTCAGGATAGAGCACATAGAGTCAAGCAGGTCCACAGCAGCAGGTCATTTATTGATTGTCAAGGCCATACCAATACATGTGTGCTGTTTGGAAAAACTGCCATGCATTTAGTTTTGTTGATCTCGCTGAAGTAAATATCAGGAATTGTAATGATAATGAAATGGAGCTAAAGGAAAGCCCAAATATTTGGTATACAATATCAGATTCTGACAGCCATTCATATGATTGTAGCAGCATTGGAATCTTCTGAGTGATAAAGTACTTCTTTGCACAATACAGAGTCTGCTGCATCAGGACTTTTCCCCTACTCTCTGTTTACAGTGCCAGCAGCCATGTCCATGCTGAAGCTGGTAGAGACTCACTGCATTTATTTTGAATAACTTTATTAATATTTTTATATTGCAAATGTAGATTTCAGCTAGACCAGATAACAAGATGTTTATTTTAGCTATGTTCTTTAGCCATAATGTGTTGATTTGTTTTTAGTAACAATAAATGAAGACCACTTTTATAACAGTCTCACCACTTGATGCCTGTAAGAGAAGGAATCACTGTTAGCGTTGTATCTTAACCAGGACTTCAAAATTTGCTTTACAAGTCATCCATACAGATGGATATAAAACTTTTAGACATAAACAAACAAAAAAATTCTGCACGGTTACAGCTCACCTCTTATCATGAACTCTATCAAATGACTTCGTTGAACTAAACTATCTTTTACACATGTACTGCTGCACATTGGCTGTACTTTATTGTGATGTTGACTTAATCCTGTTGAAGAAAGTTGAGTTTGAGTTGTCTTTCCTTGTCTTCACCAGGTTACTATCTGTATGTGGACAGCTCAGTGGGTGTGTGGGGGGACATGTCTTTTCTGGTCAGTGATGTGTACCAGCCGTCCACTAGAGGTCACTGCCTGACGTTCTGGTATCACATGTTTGGTGACCATGTAGGGACTCTCAGAGTATACATAAATGACCGGTAACTATCTGTACATGTTTTTAGTGCACTGGTATTTAATTGTACATGTACTGTGCTGATGCTTGCAGTACTTTTATCTGAGTTTTTTTCTGTACTTGCCTGTAGAGAAATGCATGCTGATGGTGATGAAGAGGGGAGTTTGATCTGGATTGAGGCAGGAGATAAAGGAGACAACTGGAACGAGGCCCGAGTGCCTATTAAACATACCGAGGCATTCTGGGTAACTATTTTATTTTATCAAAGATATTTAATTTTGTGTTATTACCAGTTTAAGATGGAAGTTGTCAGATAAACATGAAAGAAGCTTGTGAACAAATAATAAAAAAACAGTAATTTATGTTATTAACTGGCTGATTTTCCTCTTTCTAATCTCCAATGATGAACATTTCTTCTGTTTCAGTTTGTGTTTGTGTATCAGCGGGGAATGAATACTGGTGGAGACGTCGCTCTTGATGACATCTTTATCCTTAATGAAGGATGTTACTCAGATCCTACTGTTAGGCCTCCTGATGATGATAATAATGGTAACATGAAACTCTACTTTTCTTCTTCGACCGAGTTGATGGCTATTTACTAATGTCAAGACCAATTCATGATCCTCTGTGATCCTCTTATGAATTAATACTGATTTTAACTCAAGTAATACAACAATACACATGATGATTTACACTTGCTTATAAAAAAGCAGGGATTGGGGTTGCTGGTTTGGTGGAGTGGTCAAGAACCAGGCACCCCATGTATTTGCTTCTGCCGGTCCAGGTTCGAATCCCGCCTGTGACCAGTTTGCAGAGTGTCTTCCCCTACTCTCTCAACCCCTTTCACAAACCTATCCACTGTCTCTCTCCTATCAATAAAGGCACAAAAATGCCCAAAGAATACATTAAAAAAATAAATAAATAAAAAAGCATGGACAGCTTCACATGGGGGGTGTGTGTTTAGGATTGGTCTGAGTTTCCAACATGCCCTGTAGCAGTTTTTGAACATTTAAGAGCAGCAGTTGATGAAGATTTTGTCCTTGTTTTTTCAGCAGTATGCATCATGCAGGGGTAGCAGGGCCCTGGAGCATTATGTTTTCATTTTTTTTTTCATCTGTCATTGCCATTCTTGTCAATGCAAGACTGCATTGTAAAACACAATACAACACTGTGGGAAGTCTCCCTCAAACTTCACATTAAAGTCCACTTTGACTTATTGAAGTGTGGAGGGGAAGGGCAGGGCCATCAGTTTTCATGTTCATTAGTTGCTTGTAAGTGCTATATTTGGAGAACTTCTTTTTAAATGTTAGACAAACTTTTTTAAATCTTGTGAGTATCAAATTACAAAAACTATTGGATATTAGAGGTCAAAGGTTTTGGCATGAAACCTGTGATAGGCATTTTTTTAAGCATGGTCTTTATTTTTTTTACACAAAACAAGCACTGAAATCCCAAGTTTACCAGAGAACACCTACACCGTTAAAGAAAGACAAGTCCTGGAAATCACCACGCCACAAACCCACCCATGGCTTCATTCTGACCTATTACTCTGCTCTCGCTGTTGGGTCGGTATACTTTACAGAGGCCTATAATCATAATGTAGTAGCTGTAGTTTCTTATTGTCAACCAATTTTATGACAAAGTTAAGAAAAAAAAAACAGAAATGTCTTTTACATTTTTGATTCAAGATTTTTTTTCCTGTTATGGGGGCTTGTGTCATTTTGAAAGTCTTCTTCCACCAATACCAATTTCTTGCAAATAGCCAATATGTCAGTATTTCCAAACTCTATAACTGATACTTAAACAATATTATACGAAAAGAATTAAAGCCCCTATATGATCTGCACACAGTAAAATCCATCATATTCTTCCCTTTTAAAAGCTACCAAAAACAAATTGACAATCTGCCACCAGAAAATTGTTTTTGTCTTTCACATATATTTTATATTTTATTTATGTATTTATAAACACATTACACATATATACACATTTACTTTTCTTACCCTCTAGTATTTTTCGAGTATTTTAAACTATTATTTTATTTTTAGCCCTGTTTCCTCATTTTTAATTCAAGATAGCGTTTCCTCAGTCCTCTAATTCTGTTTTATCTCAGAATTTCCTTTTTATGTCTTTGTGTGTTTGAGTAAGTGAGTGTGTATATTGAATGTGGTTTGGGGGGTGGGGGTGGTGCGGGGGTCTTATGTTTTCATTTAATGCAATTTTCTGCTTTTTATTTCACTTATTGTTATTTCATTTTATCTTTTTTGCCGTGTAAAGCACTTTGTATTACGACGTCCTGTATGAAAAGTGCTATACAAATAAAGTTTGATTGATTGATAAGAAAAACTTATTAAAATTAATGTTGATATTCAAGGCAATAATATCTTCAGTAAAAACAGGCAGAAATGCTCATGTATGACAATTTGATCAATCACTTTTGAAGCAATTACCTGCTACTAATAGTATTGTGCATCCCTTCCAACAACTTTACATTGAACATTATTTCAAATTGTCACCAAGAAATTACTAGTGAATTCCTTTATATGACACACTGCACAGTAAGATGGCATGAAAAGCAGATTTTCAAGTTGTGTCTTATTAGTAGTAGTTAATTGTATTGTCTCAATTTGTGTTTGTAATATTTTTGGAATATAAGTACGGTCTGATTGTACAGAACAGTTAATCGCAAAATAACATTTTCATAGGATTCCAGCTAAAATTCAAAATAGTTACCCCTAACTGAACAAATTGTTTTAAGCTTCCTTTTTTTATGTGAATTCTTAAAGGTTAAGCAATCTTCAAACTTCTTGAGACTGATCTGTGTTTCTTTGTTTGCAGTGTCCGTGGGTCTTGCAGTTGGTCTCACCATACTGGCATTAGTCATCATCACCATCTTCCTCTTCATACTGAACAGAAAGTGGAGAACAAAGTCCGTAGTTGTTTAAATACCAGAGTCATTTACATAATCATCATTAGCTCAGAAAAAATGCAGGCTTACCCTCATGTCATTACTGCTTGTTTGTTTCAGGAATGAGACTGGAATTTTGAACAATGGAGCAAGTGACCAAACCTCTGAGCTGGACCTCTCTGAAAGCAAAATGGATGTAAGTAAGCTGGATTTCGTGAGGAAACATTTTGTTTTGCTTAAATAATTGAAATATTTGGGTTATGTTTTGGAAGAGTGGTTAAGCAACCAGGCACTACCCATATACATACTGCTGCTGGCCCAGGTTCAAATCCAGCCTGTGGCCAACAAAAACAGATAATTGTTTTGTTTTTTTTATTACAGGTTGTAGCTGAGTTTGCCTTCGACAACAATCTGTATGATTCATCGTCAAATGATGCTGGCATCACCATCGTCTCATCCAGAGCCTAGTCCAGAGAGATAGTACTTGTGAAACTTAGTAGCTGTGTGTCTGTTATGATGAGGGATGGGAATTGAGTATTTTTTTGAGGAAATATGAAGTAAATGAAGCCATTATCAATGCTGCTTATTGATCCAATTATTTTTGGATTCTCTCTGTATTTCTGTGTGGAGAAAGTTGGCTCAGACAGGTCTACAGTGGCAACAAGGAGAATCAACCGTCACTGCTGACATTCAGTGCTGTGATACACAGACCAAAGCTTCAGCAAGTTCCCAATGTTTCCATCATTGGGAATATATATTACACACACGGGACAATGAGTAGTAAGCATAATTTTTGCAAAATTAACCACAACTTCTCCTGTTTTCTTGATTACATCGTTGACTTCATTATCATTTCTGCTGAGTGCCTCAGATGAGTGTATGATGTCCTTGATGAACTAAGAGGAAGGAATTGAGAAGGGTAAGCATAAACATTAAGGATATCAATTCACTAAGCTATTTTTTCGCAAATCTGAACTGGAATTGGTTTTCTATTCCCATCCCTATTCATATCGTAGTTCTCATCTATGATAAGGATAGATGAGAGGATTTACTTTGAATACAATAGCTGAATAATGAATAATACATACATGCCTTTTTTATTGTCTGCAGATGTTTCCACACAGAAACATTACTGAGAATTAGTGAATCTTTTACTTTGAAAATGTAAAATAGAAATGTAAATCGTTTATTACTTAGCTAATATGACGACTTGTATGTTGTCTGGTGTTGAATAAGCTGACCCATTTTGTTGCACAACTGTTCTAACCACATTACCTCTAAGGGAAATGAAAAAGATTGTTCTATTCTCTCTGCTAAAGTAATCCTTAAAGCTGACATGAACAGTCTCTCCTCATTCTTGTAAGCAGATCATCACTGCCAAGTTATTATAGTTTGAATCAACAAAACAGTTTAGAGTGGAGATCACTTTCTTCAGTTAGAATTTTACAATAAATGCTAAAATAAACTGCAACTTCATGCGATTGGAAATGTTTTTAAACAGGAAATGTTTCTTGGTTATTTAAGACTTCTTCAGTCCTGCTGAATGTATAATGCTTTACCCTGTCATTGATAATACTGACTGTTAGGTGTATAATGAAATAAACAGTATTAGCAAAGCTCTCATTTTCCAGTCTCATTGTACTGTAAATACAGTCCAAAGCATAACAGCTTTCATTTAATATATTTAAACAGTTCAAATCTGTGCACATTTGGGTCGCGGCTTCTCATAACATGGTAGTGGTGGGTCCTTAGGCCGAGTGAGTTGAGAACCTCTCCTCTAATAGATGTTAGAAAGATCATCTCTTCAAGGTAAATCTATTACATTCAGGCTTAGCAGTACAGAGGCTGTCCAAATGTTCCTCGTTTGGCTATAAAACCAGAAAAAGCTCTACTTTCTTTGTAATACAGTTAAAAATACATTGTATGATGTGGAAAAATACTTTACTGTAACAATATGTTCATGGCCTGTAATAATCAAGGGTCCAAAACTTTCTTTACCATACAGCACCCCTGCTGACAGCTAGAACAGCATGTCTCTTGTTTTGTTATTAACTCGTTATGTTTGGTCACAAGGGATATAGTTAATAAAAGAATGGCAAGCATGTTAACCATGTTTTTAAGTGCAACAAGACTAGCTACAAAGCACAGTGTTAAGACAGTCTGGTGTGTGGAGGACTTATAGCATGTTTAAATAAGGTGTGTGTGCTGATTTGGATGTCTTTACCACTTTCCAGCTGACGGTGCCTTGAATAAAAATAAATAAATAAAATTGTATTGTGTCTTACCTTTTTGTTTTAAAATACATTTAGTTACACTTTTCTAGATGTTTATTCTGTTTTAGTTGTCACGTAAATTTGTTGTCTCAAGTCTTATTGTAAGGTTGTGCAATTTTGGCCCCCAAATTATACATATATATATATATATATATATATTTTATATATATATATATATATATATATATATATTTATATTATATATTTATATATATATATATATATATATATATATATATATATATACGTGTTTTGATGTGTTTAGATCTGACAGAAAAAAAGTAAGGCACTTGTCCAGTCCACATGGTTTAAGGTTACAATGTAGAAAGCCACATACACAGTAGCCCAGTTCACGCTGCCTGTCAAGGTGCAGTATTTACACTCCTGGGACATTTTGCCTTCATTTTGAATGTCTTGGATACGGAAGGGGGATCAAGATCATGTCTCCAGATTCATAATAAAGGTGAATAATGTGACATGTCACAAAGCCCAGATCATCTGAAACTGGTTTATTAGATTTGACAATGCCTGGACTCCACAGCCACCAGATTTCAATCCGACAGAGCATCTTAGAGATGCGGTGAAACAGAGATTTCGCTTCAAGGATGTGCAGAAAAATCCGCAGTGATTTTGTAATGGAAATACAGAGCAATATTTTTGAGGCATTAGTTCAGCCTAGAAGAATTAAGGCAGTTCTGAGGGCACGAGGGGTCCATACAGTGTCCTTAATAAAGTGGTCATTGAATATCTTTCTATCCTCTAATGTTATAACCCTTTGATTTAACTACTCAAAGCTCTCAGATTTTCGTGTCACTTATTAGCCTACCTCCGCCAAGGTTATGTTTTCAGGAGTTTGTCCGTCCGTGAACAAAATAACTCAAAAAGTAATGGATGGATTTGGATGAAATTTTCAGGAAATGTTCAGCATGGGAAAAGGAAGAACTGATTCGATTTTGGTGTTGATCCGGATCAGCGTCTGGCCGCCATGGCGAAAAATGTGATTTCTGTGAATAACTACTGAACTAAAATAGATGAATCCAGGTGCTAATGGTATGTTTTAATGGTCAAGGAATCTAAATATTTAGATGAAATAAAGATAGGAGCAATATTTATGGTCAAAATGAAAATATGGTTGAGGACTGTGGCGCTGGCGGAGGTCTGCGCTCTCCGAGTGCCTTCTAGTTTTTTTTTTTGCAGTGGGAGTGGACTAGACCATTTCAACGCTTTGGAGGGGTTTGTTACTATTATATAACATTTGTAGATTCTGGATATCGTTTGGCCAACGAATCAGATAATCAAGCAATACACTATAATATGTTATATCTGTATTTAATCACTGGTGCCGGCAGAGGTCCGACAAAATGATACCGTTTCATGATCTTCGCCTACGGCTTCGCATTTACCGACTTCTGCTCCTCAGAACAACGCCCAAGCTCCCGTATCATCTGCACCGCTCACATTTGTGCCTCAGCTCAGAGTAATGAGATAACACAATGCATGCATTTCATAATATTACCATGTACAGACACCTTAATCATGAATGAAATCACAGAGGCAGGCCAACACACACATACACATACCGCCTTTACGGTAAAAATAAATCGCAGTAATGCAAGGTATGCATGCGCGAGACATGTTACAGTCCGCTGAAGGGACCAATCACGTCGCGTGTAACTGAGCACCGGTCCGTCAGAGTGCTCGAGCTCCGGGAAGCGTGAAGGCCGCTGTGAAAGAACAATGGGAGTCGAGGTGGAAACCTTAAGACCCGGAGACGGTAAATATTTTATATTTCAGCTCCTGATATCCAAAATAATAAAGCAGCTCTCTAAATATTAATTCATGTTTAATTCTTCACTTTTAGGGAAGACATTTCCCATGAAGGGACAGACGGTTACCGTGCACTATGTTGGTAAGGCATAAGCTCTCATGTTTCCTGTTCAAAGGTCTTTTTTCTTTCATTCATTGACCTTCCTGTTGCTGAATAATAACCGTATCCGCTGATATATGAGCCCGCCATGAATTGTATGTTACACTTACAATCGAAAAGTTGTAAGAAATGTCGCATTCGCCTCCTGGCAGCCTTGTGTGGGCGCTGAATGAGGTGGGGGTCTTTACGGTAATGTCGAGCCAGGCTACAGCTAGCAGATCTTAGCACAACGAGGGGATTGTCTCGGTCCGTTACACATAAATGGAGCTTGCTGAACAGCTCACCGCTATCCCCACAAGAAGCTCCTCTAATGTATTATCATCTGTAGTGCATTAAATCTGCAAACGACACTTCATGACAGCTGAAGGCGCCCCCCTCTTGACCGTCGTGTGCTAAGCTAGTCAAACTAAACGTGCCCATGCTGGGGCCTAGTGAAGAATCAAGCGATGCGGATCCTAAAATGGCGACATCTTATAATTCCTGTATTTATCTTCAGTTTAACAGGTGATAAAATGCATCTTAATGTAGACCCACATGGAAACCTGCTGTTACTGTTCACATTAACAGCCTCTGAAATAACAGCCTTCAGCCAGATGTACGACCACAATGCGACCACTTAAGCATTCACTGTCCCTCACATTTTGCTGTAGAGAAGTTACTCATTAAAATGTCTGTTGGCTGACAAGAACAATGAAAGCTGTCTCAGGGAAAGGACATACTTTAATTCATGCTCTTCGGAAAATTTCCAGAGTTACTCCAAAACTGAAGCCCTGTAGATAACTTGAGATGCCTTAAAAAGCAGGAGCTTTCCTTTGCCCGGCAGCAGAGGGCAGCTGGGGGAGAAAAAACAAGTGACCAATATTGCATGTGGTGAATATGCCCATCATGTAATTCCAAAATATTGTCTGTAAACAAAAACTGAATTTTTCATAGATGTCAACACTGAAATTATTTAGCCATTGAAGCTACTATCTGCAGATACCAATATCTGACTGTTAATATTGGGCAACCATATATTGTCATTAGATTTATTGATTGTGCTACTGTTAAGTAAGACTAAAGAGAGAGAGAGCTGGAGGAATTCAGGTTGTAAAAAGGGCCTTTATTATTTGCAACTAGTATTTCTTGCATTAGTTTAGTTTATTTGTTTAGCTCAAATTTAACACAAAAACAAAACTGAGCAAGGTGGGAAGGAAGCCTCTGCAGACTTTGTACAGAGTTCCACACCTGCCCATAACAATCTGATTGCAGCTCATTATATTTGACCATGTCCAGGCCTTTTCATTTATTTATTTTTTGTTTTACTAACGATAGTCCCTGAGGCAGTTAGCCCCCTTCGTGACTCTCCTTTGGTTTCCCCTGTCCATGGCAGATCTCGACATCTCCTTCTTTAAAATTTCCCATTTATGATTGATCAAATCCATAAAACACAAACTATGAAAAAGACGATCTATTGTGACGAAATATAGCAAAATGCGGTGAATTAACGGCAAAAGAATGCCAAGAACACACACCTTAGCATGAGACTAATGCTGTTATTTACAACCTTCATACATTATTTATCCAGAAAATATTGATAAACCACCTATAATTTACTCATGGCTCACTGAATCCTCTCTCTCACTCTCTTAGTCTGCTCATCTACTCAAAGAGTTAAAGCAGTTTTAATCACACGCATTTTTGGCTTTCACCGCAGCTTCGCGTTTTAGACAAGGTGACTGTCGCCAATCAGTTTCCCCTTGATGTTCTTGCAAAATCCAAACTTTGACCAGACTTTAGACTTGGTCAGTTTCAATTGGGAAAACCTGTAGGAGTCTGAGCAAGGTTCCAACTGCTAAACTTTCAGAGGCCAAGCAATGCAAACTGCGCGTGCGTGCCTCTGTTTGCAGGAGACAGCTTCATCAAGGGGCCGAGACACATAGTTCAGGCTTTTCCAGGCAAAGAGCAACATCACCAAGTGTTACTGACAGAATGTGGTAATCAAACCCGGCTTAACAACAATTTTAAGAGGACACGGTAATGATTACCGTGGGAAGTTTTACAGCAGGTTACCATTTTACCAGTAACCGTTACATCCCAACTCAAAGCACACCATTTACGATCTACTGCCCTCGGCCAGCAAACAGCAAAAAACATGGTGTTTGTGCGTGTGCTCATTTTTGAGTCACTTAAATGATCCTGGAACAACAAGGGGACTTGATATTCTTAACTAAGATGGATATTCAGCAACCTGGTTCTTCTTTTTGTGTTATATTGCAATCTCTTTCTAAACTGGCATTTTTTCTTTTAACAGGGAAACTTTTTAATGTTTGTATGTCTGTGTTGATCAGTGTTTCCTGTTGTATAAGAATTGCGTTAATGTTTCCCTGTAGGTCTTGAATAATTTTGAAATAACTTGACATTGACTTTTAAAAGTGTGTAGAGACCCTGGAAAACGTTCAACAGACGCAAGAACGCCAAAGTATACGTTTGTGGAGAGGTGTTGTATTTATTTCCTCTGACAACTCATTTAGCTTGTTTGAATGTGTGGTTTAACAGGAACCCTCACCAACGGAAGCAAGTTTGACTCCTCCAGGGACCGGAGTGAACCCTTCAAATTCAAAATCGGACATGGTCAAGTCATTAAGGCTTGGGATGAGGGTGTTGCTCAGGTACGGAGAGGAGCTTAAAGTGTTCACATTTTTCACACAGCACAGGGCTTTCCACGGACATGGAGCAGACATCCAGTTAGATGCAATAGATCAAGTTTATGACAAGTTGGCTTGTCCTTGCTGAGGTGTGGCCAAACTGGGGCATATGCTCTCTGGCATCTGGATTGGCCACCCCGTGTGCTTATTCTAAATACTACGCTGTGATTGGCAATTAGTGCGTCAAAGGTTTACATAAAAATTTGAGCAACAGGCTTCTGTTTTGATGTGGATACTTTTAGTTTGTTAAAACTTTAATTTTTGACCAGACTTCGATCTTGTATTGATTTGGTGTCATAACATTAAGAATTATGTCTGGATAGAACAAGGGAAATAAATCCATTGTCCTTTCAGTTAGTGTGTGGGTGGAGGGAGCTCATAAAGATCATCTTTAAGGGGTCACAACAGAATGTATTACCAATGATTGCTTATCTGTATTCCCTTATTTTACAGATGTGTGCTACTAACTGTAGAACCACTTTAGCTGAGATACCAGAGAGTCATTTATTATTCACACTAAATATGCTTTTATTCATCATGAACTCTGTCTCCTCCGCAGATGAGTGTCGGCCAAATAGCCAAGTTGACCTGCACGCCAGACTACGCCTATGGCAGCAGAGGGTTCCCACCCGTCATTCCTCCAAATTCCACCCTTGTTTTTGAAGTGGAGCTCCTTAACTGTTAAGTTTGAGATTTGTCATTCAAGTTTCTTATTCCACCCACATCTCTGCCACAAATAAGTGTTTGTCCAAAGGTGAAGTTAGTAGCATTTCTAATATCAATAAATCATTGTAGAAAGAGCTGAGATTTTGTATGTCGACTACAGGAAGTGTTCACTGTTTGGGTGCCATGAAATAATCCGTTGAACCTGGGTCTGAACACCTGGAACATAATTGGCAGAAATTATTTGGTTTGTCAAGGTTCAAACAAATGTCTCTAAGGATTTGTGGCAATGGTTATTGATGTCAAAAATGCATATGAAACACCTCTTTAATTGTTTTTTTCCCCAATGATATACCTCATCAGTTGTATACCTGTCCATGCATTTATTATCCATGCCGCTTGCCCCTGTGGCGTCACACCTTTCTATAAATGCATTACATCAATAGCTTAAAACTAACACCTTTTAAAAAAGCTCATGTGAGATGGTTTACAATATCTTTTTCATCTCTGCTAAAGTTCTTAGACATAGATTTCAAATCCTGACCCTTGCATTATTCTTTGAGTTTTGCCGTAATTAAAGGCCTCAAGTGTCCTTGTGTTATGGCATCATGCTTAATTTTTGTAATGTTTAGTTTCTCCAGTGTGTCATGATCCTTAAATTGTTTTATTGGTGGGTATTGCTTGATTAAACTGAAACGATGAAAAAAATATGGTTTGTGTATTTGTATTTGAAAAATGGCTTTTGTTAAATGCTGTGATTGATTGCTGATGATAAAAGTGTTGTCATGAGGAGGTCGAACTCTGTTTAGAAGTTTATTCCAACACCAGAGGTTTGAGAGTCTTGTTCAGCTTTACTACATATTTTTGTTGGTCCTGTAATGGCAGTCTCCTAAAAGCTTCAACTTCATCAATATTTACCCTATGGGCGTTTCTATGTCAGTCTATTCAAACTAAATACTTGGTCATATTTTTGTTTCATCAATTTTTGTCCAAGGGTTCCAGTCAAACAGCAGCAGTCTACCTAATTTAAATAACGAGCAGGCACCTCGCTGTAGGTGGGAGTTCAGTTACAAAAAAAATGTTCAGCTGTATCGCGCCCCATATATTAAGGCTGCACAGAAGGAAAAAGCTGGTCTGTAAATTAAGTCTGAAACAGTTAAATACAGATGTAAAAAAAAGTCCACTTAAGCTTCCACTTGCTCAGCAATGACATTTCTCTCTGCTAAGGTTAAGTTTGTCAGTGGACGACAGCTATTGGAGTCCTTTGGAGAGATCTGTCCCCTACATCCAAGTCAATAACATGCACACAATACTGCTTAATATCCATTTTAAATCATGCCTATCTGCTGTTTATCATTATGGTTTCATTTCATTTATCTTCAACCTAGCCAAAATGCAGGTGTGGCTTTCATCTGGGAATCAGCAATATTTACCATGGATCAATCATTTGTTTGATAAAAAATCTTAAGACAGAGGCTATTGCACCACACGTAGATAAACGTTTTGAGAAGCCTCATGTCTTGATAAGTAATGATCCAGTGAGTGTGACAAGTTTCCTGGCACACTTGTTGGCTTTGCTGACATCTAGTGGACGAAAGGAGTAAATGCAGAATATCTGAACTCGGCCTGCCACCTTTACCTGCTCCCTGTATAAGCAGCAGTGATTAGAGAGAAAAAATAATGGGAAAAAACGAACGGATTCTAGCATTATAGTTGAAAATGAAGCTCTTTTACTGTTATTAAAGCAAGAAACAAACAAGAAAGGAAAACTGGCCTAAGTTGTAACTCCATAAACTTATATTTTATTCACCAATGTTTATATTTCTTTTGAGTCTTGGTGAAGCTCCGCCCTTTTCAGGAAGTTAAGGCTTTATCAGGCCCTACCCTCCTTAGTAACTGTTGCTATGTGGGACAGAAGTCCTTTACCTGTTTCTCATTCAAAATAAATGAAAATATGTTGGGGTTTGACAAAATGTAATCATTTAATTAAGTTGACTCGTTTTGTTTTGCATTGGTGAGAGAATAAACAGAAAATACAGTCAGATGTTTCCAGATGGCTCAAATCACAATCTTGGTAAATCCAATCCAATCCAACTTTATTTGTGAAAGGAGACATATCATGCCTGTTTCTCCTTTTCACTATGCCAGACTAGGATCCCTGTAAAGCGTTTCTGCCCTCAGTACAAGTCATTTAGTTCCTTCATTGCCCCACAATAGCGTTCTCAAAATCCTCATTTTAGGCCATTATCAAGCTCTCGTTGAAATGCTCGGATCTGAGGATGACCTAAAGTTACCTCGCAACGTCACAGCCCTTTGTGCTCTGATTGGTCAGTTCTATCGGGGGTAGAGCCAGCCTGTCCTTCTTCTACTGTATTTTCCGGCAGGCTCAAAGCAGCGACCGCGTATTGAGTCCCCCTACAGGCCAGAGCTGGTAATGAGTGAGTGTGAGCTAGGGATCTATATACTGCTGCTGGACGAATGTGTTCCTCAGTGATGGTTTTGTGGCTAACGGACATCACAGAGGAGGAAGTGTTTTATCAGATTACTCCAATAAAAAGAAAGGTACCTCGTGTCGTCACGACGTTTGAAATCTCGCGGACATCTCGCAATGACCTATTTTCAGAGGCATCAAATCTTGTTCTAGGATATCAGAAAAAATACAATATCTCATTTTTTGAAAATTAAGGGGGTGTAAGGTCTTGTTTTCAAATTTATTCTATTATATGTAAGTATTAAATCATGCATCAGCATGATATGTCTCCTTTAAGTAAATATTAAACCCTCATATTTAATGTCTGAACAAAACTGTCCCTCACACAAATGATGACCCATGGTGTAGGAAATAAACATTGCTGAGTACATCAGGCATTTTCCCTGATTTCCAGGGACACACAAAGAGGCCTGTCTGTCAGTTTAGGATATCACACAAATGAATTTTATGAAGGAAGGTGACAACATTAAAAAAAAAAGCCAACTTAAGAAAGAATAGAGTTGATTGCAGTTGCTTCAAAACATTTGTGTTAAGCATTACTAGATGTATTTGTAAAACTAATTGCTAATTTTATGCTAAAAACTCATTGCTGTTATTCAAATAAAGAGGAACAGCACCAGAAAAGTCATTTTTTGTGATAAATATGAGTATTTATCATGTAACCAACCATTTCTTCTAAATTAACTCTTTTTCTCAGGGAAAACATTGTATGTGGGTGATATTCTGATTATAATTATACTTATTCATGGTTTTACAATGGCATTTGAGTTTTGGTAACAGCAGAGAAAAAATTGCAATGATAATAAACCGTCGAAGGTTGCAAAAAATTAACTAAAGTAGCCTGAGATTGACGAGTACTAATTTTGAATGAGTAAATGTGTATATTACTAAATTCTATTTTGAAATTGAATGAAAAATGAAATTCAATTTTGAAGAGTTACGACAAGCAAATTTCACTCTTTTGGCGGAATGACCCCTTTATTTCATCAAAAAAAAATTAGATTCCTTGACCACGAAAACATTAGCAACTGGATTCATAATGATATCTATTTTAGTTCAGTATATAGTTATTTACGGAAGCCCTAAGAGCATAATTTTCGTCGTTTTTCGAGATCTCAACTTATTTATGTCGTTATCTCGGGATAACTTATTTATGTTGAGATCTCGAGATCTCATCCCGAGATAACTATATTAACTCGAGATCTTGGGAAAACGACTGAAATTATGTCGTTATCACGAGAAAACGGTGCTAAAAAAACGTGAAAAAACGTGACCTTTTAGGGCTTCCGTAGTTATTCACAAAAATCATATTTTTCACCATGGCGGCCAGACGCTGATCCGGATCAACACCAAAATTGTATTAGTTCTTCCTTTTCCCATGCTGAACATTTCCTGAAAATTTCATCAAAATCCATCCATAACTTTTTGAGTTATTTTGTTCACAGACAGACGGATGGACAGACAAACAAACTCTCCCGAAAACATTACCTCCTTGGCGGAGGTGATCAGCCGTGAGAATAAAGACACTGATACTGAAGTTTCCGAGCACCCGAAGCGCCCGTGAACGCAGAGTCTCGGAGGTAGGAGGTGCTCCCTCAGGTGGGCTGGGTCCCGGTCCATCCCTCACGCGCAGCTCTGATTCAGCTCCATGTTTTTATCCTGCACTTGTTTGTCCTGAGACATCCTCGCTGGTGTCTCCAGGCTCCAGCCCACTTCACCGTCTCTGCCCGGAGAAAAACCCGCGTTGTGTCCTTTGGTTGCTGCCTCCTGTGGACAAGGTAAGGCAGGGTGGGCCTCGTCCTGGTGCGAGGACGAACCTGAGCTCAGTTAATGTAATTGGCAGAAAGAAAGCGAAGGAAGTTGACGAAGCTAAACGGGACGGTGCCTTTTACCTTTTTACACTACGCAGCCTGTTAACACGTCTTTTGTTCTTCGTTTTAACGTTGGGCTGTAAAGGTAACCTGTTGAACTTTTCCAGAGTCAAGTCGCCTTTTACCTAAAGCAGGAACGTCTCCATCATTCAGGTATTGAATGTTTGGAGACATGTGTCCTGAAGTTGTTCCCAGCAGCCACTCCTGTCTTTACCTTTGACTTCACAGCTGTTTCTGTTTCCCACCGAAACTCAGAAGCACATGTTCTCGGTGGCAGCAGATCTTACAACTTGTTCAGAGGGTAAAATGATGAATGTAGGTCAGAAACTATCACCTGAAGTTTACCCATCAGCACATTCGCATTCCTCTCATTCCCCTTCTGCTTGGTAACACACACCTGATGGGTTTCTGCAGTGTTCATATGTTGGCAGTCTTACTGTAACATTAGAAGAGGAAACACAAAAACAATGTCAAGATTCCTTAACCAGAGCATTAAGACCTGAACTGTTGTGCCACTGGAATTTCAGAAATAAGTGAAAGTTAGATTTGAGTCGAAATTCAAGCAAAAAAAAGTGTTCAGTCAACTTAAGCATGATTAAAAAACTGAAATAAGTGATGAATGGTGAAGTAGGGCTATGAGGACCATAAGAGACGAGGACAGGTTTGTTTTCTACATTTTTAGACAGTAAGGTACCATAAAATACCAAATAATAGCCGGTTATTTGTTTCAATCACAAGGCAGACCAGGTGTTTATTTGGGAACAGGCGACTATTCAGGACAGGCGTTTAATTCCTTCTGCACAAAAATCTTGCTCAGCAAAAATGAAAAAATACGGTAAATATATTCAAATTATTTAATTACACCAATGAATATCACCCTTACATTTTCAAGGCAAGATTACAGTACTGTAAGTTGTACTTTTGCCTTCTTTCAACTCAGCTCTCTCTGAACACTCAAAACTGGTGAGGAATGACTGGTAGTTAAGGTAGTACTTCTTTTTTTTTTGCCATGGAGATAAGCAGCAGTGTGCCGCTAACTGAGTGTCTGGCCTCCTGACGTTAGTTAAGGGCAAAAAAAAAACCAGCGGCAGTGGCAACGTCTTCTTTGGATTTGTGAAGCCCTTGTCTGTAAGATTCTGGCTTTCTGCTCTCTCGTGCCCTCTGTGGACGATGAGTGTAACTGCACTGTCGTGAAACAGAACGCCACACACCAACCTGCATTTGTTGACATACAGAGGGAGGAGAAGCCGAAAGGACGTCCAGAGAGACAAATAAACCATGTGGACTGTAAAGGTTCAGTCTGATCATGTTTCCTTTTCAAGTGTCAGCTGTCAGTTGTGAACTGTCAGTGTTTGCATGTGTGTTCTGTAACTTCGACTGTAGCTCCGGGGCTGTGCCTAATAAATTACACCACACGTTTATTTGGAACGGGCGATTATTTGTCAAAATGTACTGCTACACCCAGCGTTTATTTGGAACTGGGCGATTAATTGGAACCAGGCGTTTATTTGGTATTTTACGGTATTTAACAAATTAACTCTAGTTTAGTTATATTATATCTTCTTTAGGAAACCAAGTTCCCATCTCTTTTACCAAATGTACTACTTTCTAAGGCGTTGAACTCAGGAATGCACAATAATGGGTTTTGCGGATATCCAGTGTTCCCAAACTCATTTTCTGTCTGTTGAATGCAGCCTGTTTGAAGGCTCTGCGATCTAAAAAGCCCCAAATTAGTTTTTTTTTTTTTTACCTACTTAAATGCTTGCAGGTTTTCAGCTTGATCTATCTAGTTCAGACCTAAAACCTTCATTTTTAAGCACATGCAAAAGCCAAAACAAATCAGTTGAGTTGTAGTCTGATGACTCTGCTTTAAACTGCACATATTTATGTTTATATTGTGTTGATATTTGTGACTAAGTTTGCTTTTGTGAATGTTTACAGAAATGTTGATTTCTGTGCCAGTTCATTTCAATTATTATTAATGAATCGTAATCTGCTGATAATATGAAGCATCTCTAATGCCAGAGCTTATCGCTCAACAAAACTGATACAGTTAAAGTATGTTTTATATGAATATAAATGTAAGGTAACCAGAAGCATAAGTATATAAAATTCAAATTTATACTGTACTAAGTATAAAGAAAGAATGGATTCCTTAAAGGAATAAGACTACTTAAAAAATCACAATCATACCGTTCAAAAAGTATGAACTGGGAATAACACACAAAGAGGCTAACTAATGGTGAAGAAGACTTTGCATTAGGTTTTCCTCCCAGTTTAGGTCAACTGCAGGAATGGCCAGTACGGATGAAAAATAATTTCCTAGTATTTTTTTACCTTCTACTTTTTGGTAAGAAACGGTTTAGTGTCACAACATGAGAATAATATAATTTGATATTATTCTATAAAACAAAGCAACAATGACTCCTGTTAGATATAATGCCAACAAAAATCCAAGTCCCAGGCACCACATGTTGTGTCTGCATGTTTTTTGTAGATCATAATTTGCAAACAACTTCTACACACTGTGCACGTTTTTTTATAAAGAATATAAGCAACATTTACACACATAGACTGAGGCACTAAAGTTATTCTATTCTACCAGATTGGGTTTCAGAATGCCAAAATCTGTTTTTTTTTTACTGATGGGCAATATTATTTTCTTATTTATAAACAAAAGAGAAAAAGCAGTGCCTCAGTTGCACAATTAAATTGGCAACAGACAATGAAAACTGGGGGGCACAGATTAGGAGCAATGGTATGCCATGTATGTTAATTTAGTTCTTTCAATAAGAGGCAAGGTGAATTCAGAGGAATTTAAAATGTCACTTCAGCACAGGATACATTTGGTAGATCTAAATAATGTGTCACATTGTGTTTTCTGGGGAACCAAACTTTTCAACTTGCTAAAATAACAATGCCAACAATTTGGGAACCCCACTGTCCAAGTGGGTGGTTAATGCAGAAGAAAAATAAACTAATAAGTGTATATATATATATTTACTATGTACATTGTTGTAAATTAATTGTAAATCTCACCAAATGGCCATGTTATTATGTTGAATTGAATTCATTGCACATTTTTTAAATTTTCATCTTGGGACCCAATCCTGTATCTCTTGAAAACATATCAGTTTGTCTCTATAACGCAACATATTGCTCAGCTCTTGTCCATTCATTTCTCTTATGATCACAAATATCTGCACATCATCTCTCAGGCTGAGGACTTTGTTAAATCTTTGTAAGATCACCATAAATTGGTGAACACTGACAAAAACACATTGGCATGCATTTACCACTCTCTGCAGCAGAGATTAAACACAGACTGGTTTGAGGAGTTAATGAGTAAACTGTGTCAAGGCTACATTATATGATGGTAACGTGGAAATGCATACAATATCTGTTACTGTGTGGGGGGAACATGTCAGCAATGTGACATTCCTGTTTTTGACAAATAATACCTGTGTGATGATGTGAAACAAATTCTGCCTCCAGGGTTTATTAGGAACAAGAGCAGTGTGGATTTCTGTTTTTGCCGACTTTTAAAGCCTCCTCAGGCTGAAGGGCCTTTCCTGCCTGTTAACCATTGTCTTTGGCCTGGTTTCCTTATGACAGGCTCTCGCCTATCTAAATAGCAGGGCCATCTTTAAATGTTTAATGAGGGCATGCTGCCCTGAGTGACACCTCTTTCCACAAACACATAATTTAGCAACTTTTCCACCTTCCTCTCAGTCCTCTGCAGAGGACCTGCCAGACTCGCTCGTCTTGTTTTTGTCTTCTGCAGACAATGACCTGTATTTCATGCTTCTCTCCTCCATGTCCGCCCAGCTTATGTGAATCATTTGAGGTGTGGCTGTCAGTCACAACAAGGGGCTGAACCTAACTGCTCTACACCGTGGCTAATAACATACCACAGGGCTGATAAACAAGCCTCTAGAGAGTAAGGTGATACGGGTGCTTGGGAAAAGTGCTCTAGCTACAGGTGCTGGAACCAGCAGCAACCTCCAGGACACGAGCCAATGCACAAAGACCAAAAACTTGCAGTTCTCTGAGAGTCCACTTGAGGCAGGCTGCAGGAAACCTGGAAGGTATGTGGTTGTTTTGGAACAGACAGTTTTTACGGCCTTGATAAAAATCTTTACAGCCTGGTCTTTTAAACCTCTTCTGTCTAGATATTTAAGGAGCACATATTATATTTTTTCAATAATCCTGTGCCATGCCATTCAAGGTGTTTTACATAGGCAGCAACCTCTGGGACTGCACAATTAGCCTATGTGGGAGTGCCAAAAAGTAGATCATGTAGTCTCTGCTTGAGGCTGGCTGCAAGAACCCTGAGGTTTTATGACTGAGTGCAGGGAAAGGCCAGTTTTTACAGCCCAAATAAACGAATTTACAGCATTGATCTTAACACGGCTTCTGTCTAATTATATTACATAATTTACCTAAGCGCTCTCACTGTACAGAAGGTGAACATTTTTACTGCACCTTTTTATATCATGGTGATTTCTGGTATTAGAAATAAGGGACATGATTGACATATCTGCAAGTCTAGGCCAGTCGCTATTGGTGAGACTGCCTCAGCTCGGATGCTGTCTGTGAGTACATTGATCTGAAGTTTGGTTAAGACAGCATGCTAAGTCTTGTCTTGACTGGTTTACAGCACCAGTAGCTGCCTAAAACAGCTCTTTCCCCCGGCCTCCTGGACTAGACCTACATTGTGACATCCTACCAGTGTGACATCAGCAGTTTAAAATCATTGGCTTGGATCGGTGAAACAAGTTAAGAACAAAGATTGTAGAATAAATGCAGCTTTGTTGACAACATGACACCAAGCAGCACTGAACTGACCAATTAACACAGAGCAGACAACCAGTCAGAGTGGACTGCACCCACAAGGGGAAGGGGTCCTAAAGGGGGCAATAGCTCTTACAGAGCATCTCAGACAGAGAGAGAAACAGCTGGATCAGGGGTATTCAATCTATGAGTGCACACAAAGCACTAGTAACTCTAAACTAGAAAGGCTTTTTGAACACCCTTTCCCCCCTTATAGCTGACCTAAGTCTCTACAAAGGCATTTAGATTCCCCTCCATAATATTGTTTCCAGGAACACAAAGGAACGTGAGGGCGGTAGAACAACAGCCCAAACTGTCTCTGATGAGAGCTGACAATGATAAGGGCATCTCAAGCACTGCTTTTGTTTTCTTCTCCCGAAGCTCCCACTTCAAATCTTTTCCGCCTCTCTGTTTTCCTTTATGTTGTTTTTCCTGTGTAGCACAGCCCCAGATGCAGTAGCCTTTTCCTCATTTTGGCCATCAGGGCCTTCATGGTCGGGAAGAATATGGAGCTTCAACACAAAGTATGGATGTGTTGAGGCTGGCAGTCTTTTTTTGGGCTATGATGGAAATTGTGTGATATGAAATATCCTCATATGAGTCTGGTTGGTTCTGAGACATAGCATGAAGAGGAGTGACTCTGGGCCTTTCTCGCATACTCACTACTCCCTCTCTCCTCACACTCACTCTCCGCTTTCTTGCAGAGGGTCCTCTTCACCAAAGTTTGACTTCAAGTTGAAACTCAAAACATGCAGATTAATTGTTGTAACTTTGGGTTTATTTGGTTTTCCACAATGGACCAAAAACTACCTTTTGAATTTGAGAGAAATTGCAATGTTGAGTCTGATTGAAACCAACATAAGCTGAATGTCAGTCAGACATTTTTACGAAGAACTAGCTGCACACAATAAAGAGAGACAAAGACAGAGACATAAATTACATATTTGTATGATAATGGTAATATTTTGTTATAATTCTCCTTGAATTTAATAAAAGAAGTAGTGCAAAAATTCCTGGTTAAGACTTATATTTGTGGTCCCAAAACAAAGTACTGTTGGTTTATGTGACAGAATATGCAGGATGTTGCTCAGAAACACTTTGTACTTGACAGAGGTGACAAAAATGTTTCATCATATTAAAAAAAAAATGTTTTTAAATTTGATAAAGAATGCCCAAGAATAAATTAGTATACTCCTGTTTTTATACATTCTTTCAAGGGTTGCATGGAATTGGAGTTTTTACCAATATTTCTGAGCATATAGTTGGCAAGACTACTGTTGATTCATTTATTTTTCAAGATCACAAAGTCTCGTTTTTACTTCTTTTATGGTGACACTCTTTCTCTTTTCATTTATAGACGTAAACATTCTGTGATGAGGTACACTTTATGGTACATTTGTACATTTTACCAATATTACTGCCAATAAATAGAAATATATGTACAACCAAATAGTGACAGTAATTGTCAGCAAAAATTTCACCAGAAACTTGGCACAGCTTTCTCTACTTTGTATGTGCATACTGAGTGTCAGCATAGATATAATTTTCAGTTTTGTTTTCCACAGTGTGTCTGTGTTATTGAAATGGACTGATGGATTAGTCCTGGAGTTTGATCCGCTACTGGTCAGGAGGTTGAGGGTTTGAGCTCAGCCCTGGTTATCACATGTCAGTGTGTCCTTGGGCTGGACTCTTACCCCGAGTCCAACTGAGTGCGTCGTGAGAGCACCATTGACAAAATCAGGCTAATTACATTGAATCATATGTGTATTCTAACTGATCATGAGCAAGGCTACGTGAAGCTGTGCAATGCGTCACAGCGTTTGTGCTGTTGTCATGTCGCTATTTTCTTTTCTTTCACTTGTATCAGTTCAGAAAACAAGGGAGGAAAAAGGCAGACTAACAAGATGCAGGAGGGATTTTGTCATTCCATGGCTTTTCTCACTCAACAGAACTTGTTTATCTACTATAAATAGCAGTGATAGATAAGCATGAATACATTTCTGTGGTGGAATTGTTTCACTTTCCCTTTCAACACAGGGAGAGACACTGCTTCGCTTAAAGACACCGTGTATGGATGAGATTTTGATTAATCAATTCCTCAATACAAAGCACTGCACATTTTCTCCAACTGAACAGTTGTTACTTATTTCATTTGTCCCGTAGGGAAATTGGGGTGTGGCAGGAATCACAGACATTTGACAACAGAATACAGTGTCAACACTGATACAGTGTTGAAAATGGACAAATAAAAAGCACACCAACATCACTAGAAACTCAAACAATGCACTCACACAGAGCAGAAAAACAAAGAAAACCTCATCTGGACTGACTTTCACTATTTAACATGACTGTTCCTCATTGTTCATTTTAAAAGAAGTATATATACCAAGTAGTGGGAGATGATATATTGTTTATAAGAGAAAACAGAAAATGGAATGACCCTTTTTAGCAGATGCTTTGTGAACAGTAGACATGAAATACTGTAAGACACAATATGACATCTGACACTTGGGTTCAGTAAGGGCACAGTGTAAGCCCCGGACCCATCTGTGAGGGACTGTGAGAGTAAAAGGCTGAGTATGGGTAGATGTGACCTGAGCCCGCATTGTTACAAAGGGCTGTTTATTTATGGCTGTTTGTCTCCATCTTTATTAGTGGTACTTTCTTTAAAAATGATCACATTGAGTATGATGTCAAATGCTCTTCTCTGTATTTAATGATCAGTGCAGGTGAACTGCAGTTGTGGAGACTTGTTATTGATGAGGGAACGTATCTTCAATGCAGGAGTGCAAGATGGTATAAAAAAGTCAAGATGACAGCTTGAAAAGCTTCTTTTTTAGAGACATTGCAAGGCAGTTGATGCATTTATAATAAGCAATGGATGTCTCTTTGTGTACGGATGGGGTTATATCTGGATTTTTAAAAAAAGGTTACGAACTAGGGATGTAACGGTTACCGGTAAAATGGTAAACCGCGATAAAATTTCCCACGATAATCGTTACCGTGTCCAATTAAAATTACCGTTATATCGTGCTTGATCACCACACTGCCTCAGTAACGCACGGTGATGCTACTCTTTGCCTGGAAAAGCCGGAACTATGTATCTGCCCTCGATTAAGGAGCCTCACGCGAGGTGCACATGCGCAGTTTGCATTGTTTGGCCTCTGAGTCTGACACATTTATTGACAAAAAACACAAAAGAACTGTTATGAATATAACAATAAAGGGGTTAAATTATTTCAATTCTGTGTAAAAGTACTTTTAGAACATTTTGAGCTCACTGCAACTATACCGCGATAATAATGATAACCGTGATAATTTTGGTTACAATAACCGTGATACAAAATTTCAATATTGTTACATCCCTATTAGGAACAAACCTTGGGGCTATAAGAATTCCTGGGTGTCTTGACCAAGGATCATATACAGTAGGTGTGGGAAAGTGTGGCAAACTTTGCCTGCTTGTGAAATTTGTCCTGGATTCCATGTTCTGTTCAGGGATCAGAACAATAACGTACAAAAGAAGCAAAAATGTACATGTATAAACAGAAAAATATATGCAGATTGTTGTCTCTGTTAGCAGTCTGTTTGTGAGCTTTAGGCCTGATTAACTCCTCATTATTAAAAAAAACTGTACAAAATGGCACCCCTACATTTAAAAAAAAAAAAATCACATGATTTCTTCAAATGTAAACTATTTAAGGTCAAATCACAAAGCAGCTACAATCCATATATTTGACCACAAATAATAAGCTAACAATTATGAGCTGATGCAACCATTCATTTTAAGCTTAACTGTAAATTCCAACAAAATCTGCTCTTTTCCATGACAGCGGTCCTGAAAATCTAAACTAACAACAAATTCACTCCAAACTAGGGATGGGTACCGAATTAGGTACTTTAAGAGGTACCGACAGAATTCTGTAGGTACTACCGAGTACCGATTCACGTAAAAACAAACGGTACCATGTTTAGGTACCTAAATGCATCCTTGTGACTGTGAGGGAGTGGAAGAAGCAGGCTTACTATTGGGTAGAGTAGGTGAATTTCCACACTGGACTTGAACGCAGCACAGCAATAGCGTTATGACGTCAGCAGAGATCTTAATATTAGACAAATTAATATTTATTACCCCATAAACACACACAAAAGTACTGAAAATCGGTACCGTTGAGTACCGATACCGATTCCCAGGTACCGGGCATCGGTACGGTATCGGTTCAAACGTGAAAGGTACCCATCCCTACTCCAAACACAATTATATCCATAAAAATCCATTGGTTGTTGTTTACAGTTTTAAATTTGCAAGCCGCACCGTGCTGCATGGCTACATTTAGAGTGAGAAATGAAGAGTATTTTCAAATTGTTAAAATCCTTCATAAATTGTCTTTAATAACCAGTAAACCATTGTTCTTATTTCATGGTTGAATTTCACATACAAAGGGAAACACTGTTCTAAAGGCACAAACTTGGAAAGTGTTGCCATTTTTAATAACTTCTGTCCATTATCTGAAGGTCATCCATGTTTTCTATAACGTTTGTTAACTGGTTAGTAATATACATTATCTGGCATCGGAATCAGTCGAGTTTCCCTTGCGATTGTGGCTTCCCGTCAACACGCAAACAGAAGCCACATTCATGATGCCACTGCTTGGATTGAATGCTTCACCTCCACTGTGAATGTTGCGGAGACTGAACGAGCGGACCCTCTTTTTACTCTGTCTCCAGATGTTGGGGTGTAATATTAGAAAGAGGGGGACACATGGACTCAGAGACAGGAGTGCCACATGTATTGCAGCATGAATTTACACAGATTTCACATCCTCACTGAATTAAATGTGAATGTTTGGAGGTTTTAATATAACGGCACATCATTGCAACGTTTTTGCATAAGCCTCTGTGAATAGGGTTAGGGTCATCAGATGACTGCAGTGCTGGATGACATGCTCGTTCTGTCATGTGAATTCGGCACCCTTCCTCTACTTTAGCTCACCTTTCTGCAAAGCTGAGCCTGAGCACCCCGAATACTTACTAATATTTGATGAACTGTGGATTAGGGATGTCCCGATCCGATATTGATATTGGATATATCGGAGTGGACATATACCATGTGAGGAAACCAAAAAACAGAAAAATAAAGCATGAAAAGTGAAATTTGTCTCACATTTGACTGTCTTCATGAGATTTTTTATGTGAAAACAATGGCATGGTGTTTAATGGCCCTCATCTATGGCAGAAGTGGGGGACTTGATTTATCCTTAGTCAATTTTTTTTAGGTTTTAGTTTGCTACACACTTCAATATGTTCTGTTTCTTATGTAGTTTGTGGTTCAGCTACCTCAGCCAAGTCTTGCACATGAGCTTCTGTGTGAGTTAAAGTCACATCGTCTTTATCCAAACAGTGATGTGTGTTTTAGGTGTGTCTTCCTGAAAGTTCCTGCTCCTCTGAAACTCTCTCTGCTGGATAAATATACGCTGATTTAAATAGCTTACTTTCTTCGGGGGGAAAGTTTGATATTTCCATGCAGTTTTGTCTGTTTCGTGGTTATTTGTCCGTAAATGTTTATTATTCAAGCCGTTGTTCAAATGCATTTTGTTAGTTTAATGAAGTCACAAGCCTAATTATTTATGCCTATTTAAATCACTAGTGATGTGTCTCCATGACCCTTAGGGGGTCACTTGGCACGTACGCCCAACCAGACACCCAGACATGTGGCTGGTAAACTAGGAACCAGTGCTTTTTGTTGGGGGAGGGAGATATACTAACCCCTAGGGCTGGGTATAGATTCAGATTTTCTGGATCGATTCGATTTCATATTAAGTGGTCTCAAATTGATTCCATTCTCGATTCGAAATTTGTTCAGTCTGTGTTATCTCAGTAAAAATAATGCTGTAAATAACTTTTTGACCTGGTACATTATTAAAACTGTTTTTACATTAAGAACTGAACCCAAAGCATTTATATTATCACATATCAATGATATGCATTAATGCATATTCTGCAAGTTACTTGTTTTTTGTCCAACTTGTCTTTTCTTTCATGCTTGTTAAATCTGAAATATGTCCAAACGTCAACTTTTAAACTCTCCGGTGGTGCCCATATAGTGCTACTCGCTTCTGCCATGCTTTTTTTGACCGCTTGCAGTAACGTCTCATGAGATCTTGTTCAGTGGAAAGCAGTGCTAAACGCGAGACTAGCAGAGTTGATAACAGAGGCTGCTTCTCGGACCGTCCAATGAAGAAAAAACTACCCACGTTAAAAGATCGATCTTTGGATTTTATGGATCGATTATGAACCATTTAAGGGGAAATCGATTAAAATTGATTAAATAGATTTTTTTTAACCCAGCCCTACTAACCCCACAGGTTATATTATTACTATTATTGTTATTATTATTATTATTATCATTATCCCGTTTGACAAAATCTTCTCCACATAATGATTTTTTTAGTGTCACATTAAAAATTGTTGGAGGCATCACATCCTTTTTATCACAAGTTTGCCGTACTTTATACATTTATTGGAATACCTGTCATAAAACATGAGGGCATAATTATTTTAGCAATCTTCCAAAAATGGCTTGAAATTGAAAATGTTTTATTATTGGACAGACATTTTAACAGGAAGGAGGATTTTCAAACTGACGTCACCTTTTATACCCAAACTTGAGTTGCTCAGTGGGCTTCTCTAAGAAGTCAGAAATTAACCAAGCATAACATTTTAACTAAAAGACTAATTTCTCTGTTCAGGAATGCAGTTAAATAACTTTATATTGACATCTTAACAAAGAAATAATGTGTTTTGATATTTTATCTGTTTTTTTGTGAAACAGTAAATTTGAAAAAACACAGATAACAATAGTAATCCTTTTAGCCTTGAAAACATCATTTCAGTTAAAGAGCTTCTACAGACTAGTGTATTATTATAATAGAAAATTATTTCTGTGATTACCACTGCTGCTAATTTAGGGCACTTGTGGCAAAAATCTTATATTGAGTGGTCTAATGAATTTGTTAAGCCTAGTAGACAAACAGGGTTTGTCACTCTTGTTAGTAGAACTGGAAATTAAATAATTTTAATGAGGATTGCAATTCTTGCCCTCCACAGTTACAAAAAAACAGAGTTATCAAGATTGAAAGATAACTGCGCCACATGATATGTTGATTTTTTGCTCTTCTTTCATTATTATTAATAGCTTCACTTTGAATCATTTTTATTTTTACTGATATATTTGTATGTATTGCCAGTTCTTTAATATTCAACATCATTGTGTCTAAAGCATTTACGTTCAATGAAAAGTTTGTGGTGCATAAAATCACTGAGGAAGTCTGTATTATAATCATGACTTCAATATTTATTAACATAAATTTTGCCATAATCGATCCGCCTTGTCAGTATTATTACTCTAAACCAGTATCATGGCTTCGACGTCTTTTTTCTGCCATGAAATGTAAATCAGGGACACCATCAGTACTGGTGTGTGTTCACGTTGTGTTTTATAAGTCTAATTGAAAAAGGGAGGTCACTTTATTTGTACACAAGCAAGCTCAACCCATGACGCTTGTTTTCGCCAATACTGTTAAATTTTGACAGACATGTAATTAAATAGAAACATTTTTCCATTAAAAGATATCTAAATCTAAAATAAATCAACCTATGAATATGTTGAAAATGTTGAGTTTGAGGCAGCAGGCAGTTAAATGTAATGGCACCAGAGTTAGCTATTAGCTAATATGCACTTGCTTCCCCTGGGAGAGTAAATACTTTCTTGGTTTAGAGAGGGTCATCCTGCCTATCTTACAGTTTACATGTTCTGGGTTTCTTCTTATTTTATAGCACGCCATCAGCGGGGCATCCTATAAAATTATAGAAACTACATCTTAAATACTTAACTTGATACATAATCACAGCAGGTGGGACGCTTTTGTGAGACCTTATTGCTCTTTTACATGAGACGTAGCGCCTCATACTGTACATTTACAGAAAAGGTGGATTTCTCTCTGATACACATAGTTCGTGATTGTGTAAGATCTTTAAGCATGTTTGGTGAATAAACTTGGGTTTAGGGGATCAAAATAATGTTGATACACCAATGTTGCAGTGTTTTTGTACAATACTGTAGAGGTATTTCATAGTGCAAAACTGATATAAGTCAGTGATTTATGGAATTGATTTCAGAAACCAAGGTCTATATAGAAACAAAAACTAACTCGAAACTGTAATTTTCTACAAATGATAACATGGGGTTGTAAATTTTTGCAGCTTGTATCATCACTTAATGCACCTCATTATCACCAGATTCTTACTGATTCACTCCTACTTGGGAGGCTGTAAATATACCTGGGTGGTCCACCCAAGTGTCACATCTAGAGGTAAAACATTAGCAAAATCAATCAGTCTTGTTTCGTGTCTGTTTAAAAACACAGACTTTTCCAATAAGAGTAGCAGGTAAAAGTTTGTAGGAATTAATATTGTATCCCCAAATAAGTTTGGAAATGTAGGCCAAAGTCCATAATGACTGGAAATGACTTATTTTAAAGTCATTTCCAAAAAACATTTGTATCCTAATGCTGTGTTTTATATACACTGACAAAGAATTGTTATAAAGTCTATTTTAAACATCAATGTTGTCACACTCTCATCCTGCAGAGATGGTAAATGAGAGAAAATGTAAGATCAGACATCTGTTTCACCTTTACCATGGTGCTTGAGCATGTCAAATTGTTGTTACTGAATTTTCCTCAGTCTTCTCTGTTGTGTCTTTGCCTTTGAGCTGGTTTGACTTCAGTTTTCAAAGTTTGTCAAACCAGTTCTCTCTGCTTTGGGTTGGATTTCCATCGCAGCAGCCTGTTGTTTAGATGTTTTTTTTCCTCTTACTTGCAGGTAAACCTGTCTGTGTGGAGGTTGGTGAGTCAGCAAGGGAAAGCAACTCTCAAAGATACATAATAAAGGTGTGTTTAATTTTAATTGCTGTTAAAAGAAAGTTGTTAATCAGTAAAATGCTCATTCATTTCAGTGTAAGTCTGCGCAATGATCTTTGTATTGACTTTATGTGCCTAGCTACCTGTTTACCTTTTTATTGTGAAAAACCTTGATCTAAAAGTTTACAATTTAAAAGAAAATGAAACCATCAAAAATATTACAGTTGTGTCTACAATACAAAGAAAGAACAAACAGTTTATATTTTACTTGATTTCATTTAAAAAATAAACTTTCTTACTGCTCATACAAATCAATAACAATTAAATTAAAATACATCAAGCATTTTTTGGGTCCAACCAGATTTCTGCTTTCTTGTTATGGGCTTCTTTTGCACAAATGACTGCAGCACTGTTGTGTGACATGGTCGATCATCAGTCTGTTGTTCTGCTGAAGTGCCTTGAAGCACAAGCCACTTTTGACCAATTCACAATGCGTTTAAATTTGCAGCAACAGGGCTCCATAATATTTCCATCAAGACTTTCACATCAATTCTACGAGGCCGTAATATCTTTGTCAAATCATGCAGCAATATTGCTTGTTTACACGTGACATGGCATGTGCGCCCACATACACACAAAGGAAAGTCTTAACCCCATCATTTCCATCCCTCCTCTTACTACCTCTGGGGATGGAGCAAAGAGGGGATCAGCTGATTCTCCACATTCCGTGTCATTTACAGTGGAGGTGAAGCATCTCAGGGGCAAAACTTATGCTCCTTCAAATGGTAGTGTGAAATGAATCACAGATAGCAGCCTTAAGCTCGTCTCTATGTTGATTTGCTGAATCTTTTATGGGCTATAATTTTTTTTTTTCTGATCAAAACAAAAAAGGCTTTAAATATTTCACTTGGTGTGCAATAAATCAAGAACATATTAAAGTAAGGATGGATTATATGCCCCGTCAATAATACATAGGCAAACAAACACAAGACGTTCATAATAAACTCACCATAATGAAGAATCAGTGAAAGTTATGGGCCTGTTTCTTAAATAGCCGTTCACAAGCACTGGCCCTGCTTTTATCAGCTGCTTAAGCTGGCTCAACTCACCTGTTGACATGGTAGATAATTCAAATAATTTATAAATGTTGTAAATACAGCATTCATACAATGCTGCTGCTTTGAGTTATATTAATAATCAGTTATCATTCTGAGCTGATCTGATGTTTCTATAGATTATTGATAGGTATTTTTTAAGTCACAACCTCTGAATTAAACCCTTACACATGAAGAATTTGAGCACTCTTGTATGCTTTGAAGGTGTAGTCAGCGGTCTAATCTTCTAATCTAATGCAGTATTTGTCAAAATCACCGTATTTCTCCTCTCCATCCACAAGATGTCACCACTGACAGCATGTTGAAAAAAACAGTCTGGTTTCATTACACAGCCTTGGCTCTGAATTTCAGCAGGTAAATACTGTGGCTCGGGCCGAGTTACCAAAACAGAGTACACCCCCTCACATCCAGGGGGCGATCATACTCATGCGCAGATCAGACAGAGGGGGGAGGGGGAGTCTTAGGTTGCGTAGTGTGCGCAGTGAGCGTAAGAGAGAGATACAATATGTGCAGAAGCAATGGCTGGAAAACAGCCCAAAAGAAAAAGTTCAGAGGAGCAGAAAGTGAAAAAGAAGGGCTATGACCATGATGATGCACGTCCATCAGCTTTTGGGGGTGGAGCCAGGGGTGAGATATAAAGGGAGAGGCGGATCTAAATTCGTTTCTAAACAACCTCTCCACTCGTTTTCTCCCACATCACTGACTACACTTTTAACTATCCTCAGGTGTCACAGATCATGCAGTCAAGTACATTTACAGCTACATCCAGAACCAAGGTGAATGAGTGCATGAGCACAAGTTTTAACCACAAGTTCATCTCAGGTTGTGCTGTTTCAGCATCATCGTGGTGACAGTGCGAGGGCCTGAGTACATGGTCTGAGCATTGCAGTTACACAGGCAGATATGAGATAAAACACCCTTCATTGTCAGTTTTTGAACAACTGTATTTATTTGTATTTTTTTCCTCTATGGCCGGGTACCAAATTTACTATGGCCTGGTACCTCTCTGCAGCTTGATGGGCGGGAACCTCTGCATTAAAGAAGCCTTGTCAGATTTACATTAAAAAAAAAATTCTTTTCCCCCCCTTTCCTGTCCCACTCCCTGTCTCTCTCTCTTTTTCTCTCCTTCAGCTGTGAGGAGGGGAGAGTGTTCCTCCCTCGTCCTCATATGGCCTTCCTGAATGTGTTCTTCACCCAGGCATGACTGTCACCCCTAAAAACCTTAGTGCTCAGCCTGGTTCCTCCTCTCTCACCGACACAAGTCGCAGGTTGGTCAACAACTATTTCAAGAACACAACACAACCGTCTGTGTCCTAGATTCCTTCATGAATAACTAAGATTGTTTACAAGACAAGAGTGATCAGCTGACATTCATATTTGGTGACATGTTTTACTGGGTTAAAGGCATACTGACTCATGTCAGGTCTTTTGTTCACAACTGTTACACTGCATCTGATAAATGGATTAAGATCTGATAGAAGCCCTAACACTGACATTAGCTGAAGCACTGAAGGCTTTTTTTGTGTGCTGACATCACTTTCACATGCTAAGCTTTACCTCATCACATACCTTTTAGATCCAGCGCGGTGCAGATGGATGAGGTTGATGCCCTGCGTTTGAAGCCATCCAATGAGGACTCGTTGTCGCTGGCTCCCTCCTTGGTTGAGTCCATCAACCTAGAAGGTCAGCTGGTCATTTTTTTAGCAGGATGAGAAACTGCTGAAAGCTCCTTGTGCCATTTCATTACAAGAGAACAGTGTTACTTGGAAAATGTCCCATGGAAAATTGGCTGTTTAATTTTGATGTTAGAGTACATTTTTATTGTGATCTTTCTTCAAGTTCAGTGATTATGAAGGGAAACGCCATTTAAGATCCTCTTGTGTAGTTGAGTTATGAAAAATAGTCATGAGGGGATAGAATTTGTAACAACATATAGGTTGAATTTTAATAGACAAAGACAATCTGTCATCCCCTTGGTTCACTGCTACAGATTTCAACTTGTTAGTGCTACTCGTATTGTTAGTTCATGTTATATTGTTAGTAATGAATATGAATGTCATTATTATCACCGTTTTGGATAGAAATTTATAGTATTTTTTATCTTTAGTTTATATATCTATATCTATCTATCTATCTATCTATCTATCTATCTATAGATATATACATTTTTTTCTTTTATACTTCTTATTTGCATTACTATAAATTTATTTAATTATTGTGCTTTTTTTATTCTTATTTCTGTTTTTATTCTTATTTTTTATTTTTTCATCCCCATCTGCTGGTTGATATCGATGCTTGTTTGAAAGATATGATGATGAATGGCAGGTGGATATATATGACTGATCAATTCCTAAAGGGACAAAAAAAGTGATCTTTCGTGCTAAGTCATTTGGAATTATAGTTTCATATAAGTAAAGTCATTGTAAGTGATGACTTTTTTCAATACAGTCACTTTAATATTTTAAATAGCCTATTTTGTATTTATTTATCCAACTTAAGATGTTTTTGTTATATTTGTTGAAAAAAAAATGTTTTTAGTATACATTATAAAGTGATATAATGATAATTTCAATAAAAAGAGAATAATAAAAAAAAGAGAATAGTCATGAGGGACAATGGAAGTTATGCAGGTAACCCATAGTGTAACAGATATAGATATCACTAGAAAAGTACTCAGAGAGCGCAGACCTCCACCAGTGCCACAGTCCTCAGCCATATTGTGATTTTCACCATAAATATTAGTCTTACCTTTATTTCATCGAAATATCTTTTAATCTTTTATTTTTTCCTCCACCAGGGAGGCTATGTTTGGCTTGTGGTTGTTGGTAAATTTGTTAGTTTGTGAGCAGGTGAACTCAAAAAGTTATAAACAGATTTGGCTTACATTTTCAGGGGATGTTGATCATTACACAAGGAGGAAATCATTCGATTTTGGTGATGATCTGTATCCAGCTGCTGATCCATGATTTTTTTTGTCTTATTTTTTGACCCAACATAATTAACTCAATGATTTCTTAAATAGATTTGGATGAAACTTCAGGGGATGTTGGCACAGTGAAGCAGCGATAAGATTGTAATGGTGATCTGAAAATGGATCTAGTTTTTAAAAATCATTTTTAAACACAGCAAAGTAGTTCTCCACATTTCTGATAATAACCAGCCTGACAGTGGAATTGCCCGGGCAGATGTTTGTGCTCTCTGAACACTTTTGTTGGCGCATTCATTTATCGTGTGAGGGCAATGGCACTATTGTCAGTTGGGGCAGTCGAGTCCAAAATTATCATGTTTTTTGAACATGAATGCACTTAATTGTCCACTACATTCAAAACTATAGGGAGGGAGTGTGAGATTTAGGGCACAGCCCTTCAATTTTTAAACAGTAAGTTTATATGAACATCAGACCTCCAGCACAGAGGCAATACTGTATCACTCATATGAGAAATATCTTTGCTTTGCACCAGTGACATGTAGACCGCTTTTTCAAGGTTTACTTTTAAAACAATATTAATATGATTTTGGATGAAGATTTTCAAGATAAGTCAGATTCTTCCAAACATAACTAGAAAACAATCTTGGATTTTGTGAATGGGTAATTGCTTGTGTTTAGTTTTAGGTCCTGAAACCATGATTTGGTTTTGTACTCTATGAAACATAATATGACTTTAAACATTAGACACTTTACACCTAAACATATTATACAGGATTTGTAAAAAATGGTTCAAGTATTACAAAGGTTCATAGCAAAGAGTGGATGTGTCATTCAGATTCCCATTATGCCCTGCTGCGAGGAGACCTGGAGTCTGATGCCCAGAACTTGGAAGTGGAGTCCTGGAGCATGGCTGTGGACCAAAACTACCAGAAGACCCTGAGCAAAGAGGCTGTCAAAAGGCAGGATGTCATTTATGGTAAGCTGTTTTAACCAAGCCTGATGGGTTAAGTGTTTATAGGAATTAAACCAATAATTAAAGCAACCATAATCGATCACCAGGTCCGAATGGTCATTGTCATTCAGTGATGTGCTGATCTTTTCCTTTTTAACTACTGTGGCATTTGTTTTAATAAGGATGGGGTAAAGGCTTTCTTTAGATCAACAGCTTTTTTCAATGATAAACTTTTGCTTCACTGAATCTCCATTAGAAGGCAAAACTGTTTTCATAAGGGCCTAGTGTTGAATGGTTTCACAGAGTATGTAGATATTTTCCCACCAAGACCATGTTTGATTTTATAAGAGCATCAATTAATCTATTGGACTCAATTTTCCAGAGTTGATCCAGACAGAGATGCACCATGTTCGCACCTTAAAGATCCTCCTCCATGTCTACATGCACGAGTTAAGGCAGTCTCAGCTTATCGAGGAGTCCAGGCTGGAGCGGCTCTTCTTTGGGGTGGAAGCTCTGCTCAGCCTTCACCAGCGTTTTCTCAACTACTTCAAAGTGCGTCAGAGTCAGAGTCAGAATCAGGAAGAAGACAGCCCAAACAACTACCAGATCACACAAATGGGGGATATTCTTGTCTCTCAGGTAAGAAAAGTAGAGATGGGAAGGCCATCAGTTCCAACAATGCTCTAGTTGCACTCGTAATACAGATGCTAGTGTATGTGTTCTGTTTTTTTGTCCGTTTGGTCATTTAAACTAATTGTAGTTGTTTTGAGGCTTTAACAAAATGAATATTCCTCATAGATAGTTATTTGAAGTTGTAGATTTCTGTTTCATTCACCTGCACATTCAACTGAAGGTGCAAATACACTCCTGTTTACTATGACTTGCTTCTGCTGCACCTGCTCCGTCTGTCTGTTATTGATGTTTACTGGGATGCAGCACTGACTTTGTTAACTTTGGAAAGGCATTATTAAAAGATAACATAAATTCATGTTGGACTAAATAATTGTGTCCATTGTTCAGTCTTTTTTCCTACTAATCTACACCTGGCTCTTTAATATCGTGCCCCCCTCACCTCTCTCCAGCCCACTGCTCTCTCTGAATGTGCTGACTTAGTGTACAGGTGTCTATAGGAATGGCTGGTATGTCTGAAATGCACTGTAAGGGACTGCTGATGGGTGTGTTTGACTCATAAGCAGAGGAACGACCATCTCACCTTTTTGTGGAGTTGTTTTGACAGCTGTGGTCGGACACTTTTGTTGAAGAAACATGATGACAGATTGAAGCACTGATGAGAGAAAGTCTGGTTCTCTAATATAATGTTCCCTGTGTGGCCTTGCAGGTAAACAGAGGATTAGATTTCACACATGGCATCAGTCATTATCAGATGACTGATTATTGCGAAAAAAAAAAAAAATAGGGGCTGTTGAAATCAAAGCAGAAAAGCTTTGCAATTTAAAGCTAGGGTCTACAATCTGAAAACCAGTTTGGCTGTTGAGACAGATTTGAAAAACGCAGCCTGCCCCCCCTTCACTCACCCCTCCCCTCCGTGTTCCAAGATCCCGCCCCCAGCTCGTGTTGCCTCCTAACAACACGCCCCCTCCGATAGAGCAAGAAGCCGGCCGGCAGAAAATATTCATTGGCGTTGAAGATAAATGAGATTTCTCATAGCTGGAAGTAAAAAACATGACAGTCATCCCCCTTGTTACACACAGCGGTAGCCATTTCAATTGGACTGGCAGCGAAACAGGTATGGCGTCACCACTGTCCGATCAGAGCAGAGCCGATTTAGGATTTACATTTCTCGGCGAGTCTTCACCAGCTCAGTTTACAATGCTAACCATGAGTGGCTAACTTATGCTAAAATCTATTGACAGAGCCTACCCGTTCTGACCAACAACGTTCAGTCATTAGCCAGGTTAGGCACAGACTGACCAGAGTTATTCAGCAGACATCGCCCACTGTAGTAAACAAAGTTGTTACCTGTTCAACAGAAATTTGGCTGTCTCAGCGTCAGTTTTCAGTCCCAAATCATTCTGCAACTTTTTTCACCGGTCGTACGATTCTCCATGACGCTTCAGTAGCTGTGCAGCTAGCTGCTCACCGTTACATGAGGGAGGTAGTGGGAAGGAGGCGGGACCATGGGCGGGACGGTGCGGAGCAGGGGAGACAGGGGATTGGATGGACTCACATACCAATCCGAACCAAGGGGAACGGTGGTTCTGGGGAACTGAATGGATTTTGTTCATTCTTTTTGGTCTTTATATTGCGTAGATCGGGCCATAGGACCATAACGGCCTTATAAACGGTGTTATTAAGATGTACCAAGCTTCTAAATCATAGATCATAACTTTAAGGGTAGCTCACCAAAATATGAGAGATTTGGAAAAACTTAGTAGAGCTAATAAAAATTCAAAAATGTATAGTTTCATCTGTCTGTTTTGAATAGGTGAATGCACTCTAGGTCATCAGAACAGACTCCAACATCTGAGCACTTAGAGAAATGTAAAACATGCTAAAGTGCATGTGAAATCATCAATCAGACTTTCTGCACAACAACAGTAAGTGAAAGCCTTTTTTATGATTATTTTTGGGGGCTTTGGGAGAGAGATAGTGGATAGGCTTTGGAAAGGAGACGAGAGAGCGTAGGGGAAGACCCTGTACAAACTGGCCACAGACTGGATTCAAACCCGGGCCAGCAGAAGCATGTATAAAGGATGGGCCTAGTTGTTTCCCACTCCGCCAAACCAGCACCCCCAGTGAAAGCTTTGAAATGAGTTAATAATGGTGGGGCTCCATGATTCATATTCATCTTTACGGATATCTTAATGGTGTTTATTTCCTCTTATCAGTTTTCAGGTGCAATGGGAGAAGGAATGATGGAGTGTTACAGTGTTTTCTGCAGTCATCACAGTGAAGCCATCAGCTTTTACAAAGATCAGCTGCAAAACAACAAAAAACTGCAGCTCCTCATAAGGGTGAGGGATCCACACTCTTGTCAACTTGTGAACAGGCATTAAAAATGTTGAGCACACAAGCGGGAACTGAGGGTGTGTCTGGTTGGAAAACATGTGGGTCTTGAATTTGTGCCTAGAATAAACTGTAGAAAAGGGTCTGTGATGGGGATCATCGACTGAAGGCCCGGGGGCCACATCAGGCCCCCCACAGCTTCTTGTTTGGCCCTCAGCGTCTCTTTTTTGTTTGTCTCCTTTGACAGCAAATGTAACCCCAAAAACGATTACAATGAAGCCAATTTTGTAGACATTTGTGTTACAGAAATCCAACAGTCAGCCAGTTTAAGCAAATGTTTAACCAGAGCAACAAGAATATTGAGTCAAACCCAGTGATGCCAAACATTTCAGCCACAGAGAGAACTGGTCAAATATTTCTGTTGCACCGTGTGGCTGGCGGCAGTATGAGCGATAGGACTGATCTCACTTTTAAAGACCATAAAACCAAGAAATATGTATAATTAATTCGTTAATTAGACAAACATATCTTGCTTTTAGTTATTTTGAAATTTGACCACCATAACATTTGTCTAGGAAACAAACAGGCCTGGACAAACGTAGCTGATGACCCCGGGCCTATGATGCACAGCAGCCCTAAGCAGATATGCATGAATATGATTTATTCCCTCCTCCTAAGAGTTTTGTTTATAAATTTAAGTCAGAAAGTCATGAATGGATTTGATGAAATTTTCGGGGAATGTTAGTCTTGGCACAAGGAAGTGAAGAAGTCATTAGATTAGAGTGGTGATCCAAATGTGGATGTGGATACAGGATTTTTTAAAGAATTGTTAACATTGCAAGATTGAGCATTTTTCCACACTTTCCCAGATAACAATGAATTTTAATGATATTTTCATGTCATGGCCCAAGGAATCTAAATCCAGAGTTTTAAGGATTTCTTAACAGTGTAAGAGGGCATTTTTCCACATTCTAAATAATAGGGCTGAACGGTTTGAGAAAATAATCTAATTACGATTTTTTTTCCCCAATATTGCGATTTACTCTGCTTAAGAATACATAAGATGAGAAACATTAAAACAATTGCAAACATAAGCTTTAGATCTTTTTATGGTAAAACCAATATGACACCAAATTAATCTAAAGATAAGAGATTTGAGAAAAAGTGGAGAAGTGAAGAACAGAAGCAAAATAGGTATGAAATTGTAAAAACTGGGTAAAAATGGTATGAAAGCAGAAAAATGTTAATAAATAGGTGCAAAATAGGTATGAAATTGCAAAAAAAAATTGGAAAATTTGGCAAAAAAAATCCAAAAGGGGCTTAGGAGTGATTATGGCAGCAAATTGGGAATCAAATTTGAAATTAAATTTCAAAAAACATGTAAAAATTCCAAAAATGGTTCAGACAGTGGCCAAAAAAAGATGAATGGGGGCAAAAAAGGCATAAAGTTGCAAAAATGGGGTTAAAAAAGGTAAAAATTGTCCAAAAGTTGGAAAAAAGTGTACGAATAGAGGTAAAAAAAAAAAAAATAGGCATGAAATTGCAAAAAACTGCACCACAATGCCAAAATGTTCACATTTTGAGCTAAAAATATTGAACCTTCTGCGATTTAAAAATTGCAACAAGCCATTTTGCGATTTAATCTAATTTGCAATTAAGTGTTCAATCCTACTTAATAATAACTAATTGAACAATGCAGCAAATGCCTTGGTGATGGGTTGTACTCTCATAGCACTTTTAGTTTTGAGAAAGAGTTGAAAAAATTCTGTCTTTCGTCACAATTATTAATCTCATTATCTTTTGGTATCAGCACTGACTTTGTCATAAGGGTGTGCCAACATTACATAGCCTGACATATAATAATGTATCTAATGTGCAATAATGTGTCTCTCCAGACCTTTAGAAATCAACCAACGTGTGTCTTTTAGGTGAAATGAAAGAAAAAAAGCAGTTTGTGTGTTTTACCCCCAAGGGCCTCTGCAGTTATACCCTTCTTAAGCATGTTTGTTCTTCCTGTCCCTTTTTTTGTAACCCGTGTGCTTTTATTTAAGATCCATAATTCAATAGGATACATTTGAGAAGATAAACGTTTTTTGAAACTTAAGGCTCCGTTATCATTTCACCCTTTAACTACCAGCTCTCTGTTTGGCAGAGGTCATCAATAAATTAAGGGATATTTAAAGTTTTAAAACAGAACAAAACAAATCATTGTTTGATTCCAGTAACACTTCAGGGAACAGAGAAAACCACACACACACACACACCAAAAAACAGATATTTTGTTGGTAAGGGATTTAAAGGTTTAAAAAGCTAACAGTTGATTGGGACGACATAAAATGCACAAATATTTGGGATGAAAATCAACCAGAAATTTCAGAAATGTGTGTAAATAAAAAAGCAATCAAAAATTTCTTAAAATAGATTATACTATACTGAGCCAGACAAAGGCACAAAACTGCTTTTAATGAATTTTGAATTATATATAAATCATCAGTAAATGGTTAAAGTATTTAAAATAAAAATGATGGTATTAATAATTATAATAGTTTAAGCTTTTTAAACCGACTCAAAGAAAATGTCAGTTCTTTTGGTTGTTTGCAGCTTTTTTTGTATCATAAAACATTGACAGAAACAAAAAATGACATGTTTTTGTAAGACATGAAAAATATTCCTAAATGTACTCACTTGTGCCAAGCAGTTGAGCTGGGAGTTAAAGGGTTAAAAAGTTGATGGTGGCTCCTGAGAGACACTTACCAAGAATATGTTATGACAATATAGAAGTGAATCATATGCAGTCTCCTGGATCTTGTAGACATACAGTCAACAGTAATGATTTTCTTCAGAGACTGATGTAGTGCAGATAAAACAAACTGAAATCATGAAACTCTTAATAAAGTACACTTTAACTTCTCTGATGCAGAAAATTGGTCAGCTGCCCCTGGTGCGAAGATTGGGTATCCCTGAATGTTTTCTTTTGGTGACCCAGCGCATCACAAAATATCCCATTCTGGTGGAGAGAATCATACAAAACACAGAAGGTAAAGTCCTAACTCTTACTTACATCTATATTAGATAAAGGCAGGATTGGTAATCATGGAAAACTAGCATGAATTTGAATATAGCATTTCCTTAGGACTACAAAGAACGGCGCTGATTCGCGACCATATGTCTGATTCAACTCAAAACCGGTCCTTAGCACATTGTTTTTTTTGCACTATGCCAAGTCATGTCTCACTCGGCAGTAAGAAAACACCAAAACATTATTCATACTTAAAAGGTTTAAAAATAAGATGGCAAGGTAGTAGTCTGAGAACGGGCATTGTCTCTACTTGCATGACATGCTTATACTTTTGTTTTTAAACAGACAAGTAAGGGTTTTAACTTATACCTCTACATGGTAAGTCAGTTAGTACTCACAACCCCATGCTGACTCTCGTTTTTGCCCTGGCTTTGTCCAAATTCTTTTTTGTTTCTGCCTTCTCTGCCTGAGTCTTTCTTTTCTTGCTCTGTTCAGCAGGAGGAGTGATTACCAGTAACTGGGGTTTTGGTAGTTAATCTGTCATTCTCCTGTGTACTTGAATCCCTCTCATCTCCGCTACATGTATTGAAAAAATGTACCTGCAGAAGGTGGGCCGATCGGCAGTACAGGATTTGATTTGTTTAATAAATTGGATCCGAATCACTGTGATTGGTTGGTGTTTTCCATGCTTTACTCCTGCTGTACACAGAGGCTATTTTTCACTCTTTTTTTTCTTTTTTTCCCCCCTTGTCTGTATTATCTTTTCAGCTGAGCACTGTGTCCGATGGCAGCGTTGGAAAGACCAATGCATTTTTTTCTAGCAGTGAGAGATAAGTAAATATGATTCACTGCTACAGTGACCATCACCAGCTCTCCCTGTAGGCTACTCCATCAAATCAAACTTTATTTAACCCCTGATGTGAGCTGAAGGGGAGGGCCATGCCACACCACAGTGTGAAAAAAGGGGAAACAGTGACAGACAGGACAAGACAACAGGGAGGAGGACAAACAGGTATTGTAAATATTTTGAGATAGCAGTCCAAGTGCTGTGCTGATTTTAGTCCATACCAGAAGTAAAGGCTGCAAGAAACCAGGGACACCAGAGATGCAGAACTTGATAGTGGGAGGGGGACCCACAGGGATGAAATGGTGAGGTCGCGGTTATGCCCCGCCCCTCCAGAAGAGCCAGGGCCGAGGTGAGTGCCGGAGACCGCCACCCAAGCGCCAAAGGGGGCCCTCGGATCACCCCCACAGAGCAGCGACCCACAGGCAGCCACCCACGCTGAGGTCCCCAGCAAGTGACAGGTAGATGGATCCCGCACCTCAGGCCACAGAGGGATGCATGACCCAGCAGGGCCCACCTGCCCCCAGGGCGCCACTGCGGGTCCCCACCGCTAGACACCAGAGCCCAGCCGCACCAGAAGGCCACCGCCACCACCCCAGTGGATGGAAAAGGGCTCCCCAGCACAGAGCCGCGGTCAGAAGGGGCCAGACCTCACCAGCCACACCAAGCCTAAAATAGTGAAACACCCCCTGTCCCCCCCTGTTATTTTGTGTCCTTGTTTCCAGACAAGTACACATTTACCCTCCACCGTGACTAAGTGCTACTCTTAAGTGTAGTGTGATGCATTAAAACTGGGGAAAAGCAGGTCGAGTGGGGTTTTTCACTATCTTTTAAGAACACATCATGCATTGACTGCCATCGTGACATAACCATCATTTTAACCAGTATGACAAAAAGTATATCTTAATCTGATTACCAACCCTGCCTTTAAGGTGAAAAATCCAACTGCTACCTGCATCTGTAGAACAAAATGCAAACATAAATGTCACTTATTTGTCTGCCAGGCTGTTCAGTGTCTCTTTTATGCTTCTATCAGAGGACACAGAGGAGCACCAGTCTCTGGTTCAGGCTTTGGCTCTGATCAAAGAAACCATCTCTCAGGTGAACGATCAAGTCTGTGAGTATGAGAAAGAAGCTCGGCTGAAAGAAATCGGGCTTCGTCTGGAGCCAAAATCACAGGGCCGACTGAAAGACGGCAGGCTGTTTCGCAAGGAGGATCTGCTCCAGGGAGGGAGAACGCTGCTGCATGAAGGCACCGTTATCTGGAAAACATCTGGTAAACAAAAAGGTTTGTGGCCACATAATTGACTTTCTTAACATCCTTCAAACACACGCGCTGTTGAGTAATTTTTCACTTCTCACTTTTCTTCAAATGTGAAGAATACGATGGAATCAGGTCTTTAGCCCCATTTTCACAAAGTGGTTTGGTGTGGATCAGCACCGTTTAGCTCAGGCCGGATCGGTAAAGCCTGATCCTGTTTGCGTTTTCACAGCCAGCCAAACCCTACTTGGTAGGTGGCGTATAAACCGGATGCTGATAGCATGACGTCATAGCAGCGTGACACAGTGTACCCGGCTATTAAATACAACAAAGAAGAAAACGCGACACAGTAAACAAATAGCAACGATGGAAGGCATCCAGCAATTCTTCTTTTTTTGTGATCAGCATGTGGCTTTTTGTTATGTAGCACAACCAAGCTTTGTTTCAGAGAAGGCTGTGTGCCACAAGAGTTATCTCCGCGAAGACGAGTGGAGATTTAAACATGGCGGGGTTATGTGTTGTTCCACTGTCGCACAGGAAGTGATGCCTCATTCGACCAATCAACGGACTGCAGTGTTTCTAGCTCCACCTTCTGGGGTCGGATCAGTATGCTTGACACCCCAACAGAAGGGTACCAAAAAGAAGGACGGTACAGTTCACTTATAAGGGGTCCTGTCCCAGTTTTAGGCTATGGAAACGCCACAAAAAACGAGCCGTACAGAGACAAACTGAACTGAGCGGAAACAGGACTTTTCAGGACTGAGCTACTGCTACCCTTCGTCAAAACAGAGCTATGTGCTGTTTTTTAGGTGTCCATAAAAATGTCTGAAAATGGTGACATAGGTTGGGAACCATGTTAAGTGAGGCTTATTGGTGTAGGAATTGGTGCAGTTATGGAGTAGACTGATTTGTTTGCAAGATAGCAGGTTAATTAAAAACGTTTTTATTGGGCTTTCAAGTGTTACATGAGTCATATTTTAACCATACTTTCTGAAAAATGTACAGAAACAGATAGAGAGGAGTTTAATCTTAAACCGAAATTAAGAACTTACAATCTAATTACCTCCGCCAAGGAGGTTATGTTTTCGGGAGAGTCTGTTTGTCTGTCTGTCTGTCTGTCTGTGAACAAAATAACTCCCTTTGGGAAAAGGAAGAACTGATTTGATTTTGGTGTTGATCCGGATCAGCGTCTGGATCTGCCATGACGAAAAATGTGATTTTGGGGGGTGCTAGTTTGGCAGAGTGGTTAGCAACCAGGCACTCCATGTATATGCTTCTGCCGGTCCAGGTTCGAATCCCACCTGTGACCAATTTGCAGAGTGTCTTCCCCTACTCTCTCTCCCCCTTTCAAGTCTATCCACTGTCTCTCTCCTATCAATAAAAGGCAAAATGCCCAAAAAAATACATAAAAAAAAAAAAAAAAAGAAAAATGTGATTTTGGTGAATAACTACTGAACTAAAATAGATATCATTATGAATCCAGTTGCTAATGGTATGTTTTCATGGTCAAGGAATCTAAGTATTTCAATGAAATAAAGGTAGGACTAATATTTATGGTGAAAATCACATATGGGAGAGGACTGTGTCGCTGGCGGAGGACTGCGCTCTCTGAGTGCTTTTCTAGTTAAAAAAGTTATTGTTGGAAGCCCAGTGTTAACCTTTAACTCAGTAGAGCTGAAGTGTGGTGTTCTTCCTCTAGCTGTTGAAACGGGCTGTTTTATCTTAATTTTCCAAAAGTGTTCCAGGAGGGGTGGAAACGACATACACTTTTTGTGCTTTTGTCTTTGTTTCACACCTGTAGATATCAGTTGTTCAGTAAACTGTATGAGAAATGTCCGGTTGGTCACTTGAGAGAAACAATAGAGCTTTTAATTTTGACTCAGAGAATCATTTATGTTTCCCTGCAGAAATCCATGCTGTGCTGCTGTCAGATGTGCTCCTCCTCTTACAAGAGAAAGACCAGAAGCTCATTTTTGCTGCTGTGGTGAGTTTAGAATAAGTGTTTTAAGAATTAAGTTATAAGTTGTAGTTTTTACACCATCCTCTCAGAGAAAGTATCAGCAACTCCCAACTACACAGACTAAAGACAATTGTTGTCTGTAAGGAAAAATTGAATTTAAGTGTAGTATGCTTTTGTCAGACTTCCTTTCTTTTCACCATCTTACACAAAAGTAAATCAAAATAAATATTGGTTATTGTTTTGTTTCAGTAACAATAACAGCTGTCGTATCATCATACAGGACAGCAAACCCACAGTGGTCTCCCTCCAAAGACTCATCGTCAGAGAAGTCGCTCATGAAGACAAAGCCATGTACCTCATCTGTGCGTGCACAACCAGCACGCCCGAGATGTACGAGATCCACACCAGCTCCAAAGAGGAACGCATCACGTGGACAGCACAGATACGAGAAGCTGTGAACCGGTGAGCTGCAGACCTGAGATGAATCATGCTGGGCCTACTGTCATCCAACAGCAGATCATTGCTTTGAGATGACTTTAAATAACCAAGCATTAAACAGACCAGTTGAAGCACTGATCAGACGATGTTTTTAAATGTGAAGAAAATGAAACACAATATTTTTATGTAGCAAGAATGTTTTATTAAAATAGTATTTAATACTGACAGTACTAATTAAGATGTCTGTGCTGTTCAGCTATCCAGAAGAGGAGCTGTATCGTGAGCTGACTGCAAGTCTGCAGCAGTTTCAAGGTAAGAGCTGAATTTACCCACAATTCCCAGTCTGTACTACTAGGGTACAGTTGGCATGGCTAGATGGCTTAAACATCTGTTGTGTATGTAAGAGATGAAGACGCAATATCTGCATATGTGTGAGGGGCACAGACTCGACCTGCCCTCAGTCAGAGTCAGTCATATGTGTTTGAATTTTGTCGCTAAATCTGGGTGCAGTCTGGTATTATGAGCTGATTAGAGACCAGACTGTGAACCTGTCAATGAAAAAAGAGGGTGGGACACAGGAAATAGCATCAGAAGACAACAGGAAGAGGTGGGAGTATCAACTAAGTGTTGCCCCTGCAAGAGTTTGATGTGCTCAGTTGGCTTAATTTGACTAATCATGTCATCAGTTATGAAGTGTGTGATCCACAATCTTTCGATCGTCATAGAAAAATCTGCTGAAACCAGTATATAAGTCTAAACTCTTAATTTTTTATGAATTGTTAAAGTCTGTGAAAGTTGTTAAGTGTGCCCCAGCTTCACTCAATCACACTGAATAGCAGCCAGTATTACGCAGTGGTGGACAAAGTACTCAATGCCAGTACTCAAGTCAAAGTATAGATACTCATGTTCAAATACTACTCCAATACAAGTGAAAGTTGCTCAGTCAAATTTTTACTTAAGTTAATGTACTGGAGTACCTGCTTTTGAAAATACTCAAGTATTAAAAGTAGAGGTGTGAAAAAATCTCTGTATCGCAATATATCGTGATATTTTGACTCCCGATACAATATCGATATTTCTAATCTTAGTATCGATATTTTTGTAAAAATGAAACCTCATATTTTATCAGAGTTGGAAATAAAATACAATGCATAAATATGTATACACAGGTTTTGTTTCATGCAGTCTATTCAGTTCAGACAGTAACAAGAGAAATATGTGATTTTTTTTTTTACCTTTTTGTGCTGTCAGTAACTCAAAGCACTTTGTTCCTCATGTAATCAGTTACAGTTTGAGCTGCACTGCAGGTTAGGATGCTTTCAATACATTGTTAAAGGGATAACAGGAATAATTTCTTTGCATCATTAATTTAAGTGTCGATGCACTCTGTGTTTTCAAGTTTTCAAGTTATTTCAGTTACACTTAAATGGCAAAGTTACATATTTACTGTCTCTAGGTTTTCCCCAATTTGCTGTATAATATCGCAATATATCACAATATTGTGATATTGTGATATATCGTGATATTATCGTATCGTGACCAAAGTATCGTGATACGTATCGTATCATGAGGCTCTTGCAAATACTCACCCCTAATTAAAAGTACATTTTCCCGTTGACCTTACAGAACGTAATGACTGAAACAATCTACAGAATGCACTGACCTGCTTATAGATCATGTAGAATTAAGAGTTTGAAAATATGCTACAAAGCCCATGGAAATGCATACTGAAACACTTTTTTTTTAAAATTTAACTCCCCGCCCCCCTTCAGATATGGCCATGGGTGCTCTGGTGTAGAATTGTCGTCTTTATCTGCCATCGTAGCCATTATTACTGCCAAGATGAACCGTAATCACCAACGTTAGCTCAACCTTTACCTGCCCGATCGCAGTAGCGCACACACGTCTTCTTCTTCTTCTTTGTTGTTGAATGGCGGTTGGCAAACCAACTCAAAAGTGCATTACCACCACCAACTGGACTGGAGTGTGGAACAGGATGCACGAAGTATAGATAACACCACTTGAACAAATCACATTTTAGAAGAGAAAATACATTTCATCCGCTGACTTCATACCTGTACCTAAAAGTAACGAGTAACGAGGCCATTAATAGAAAAGTAGTGGAGCTAAAAGTAGAATATTTGTCTTTTAAATGTAGTGAAGTAAAAGTCATAAGTTCCCCCCCCAAAGAAAAAAAACTCAAGTAAAGTACAGATACTCAAAAAAATGTACTTAAGTACAGTACTCAAGTTAATCTACTTCGTTACTGTCCCCCCCTGGTATTACTATACAGTATATGATACATGAAATCGGAATCAGACGTGAGTTTTTCCCCAGAAACACTAAATACAAGAAAATTCACCTTAAATTTTTCATTGTGATGCAATGAGTAGAAATCTTAAATGAAAATAAAATAAAATATGATGAATGGCAATCATGGGAAAAGAGCTGTACTGGAAGAGCTGTTCTTCTGTTTGAGAGCAAATATATCACAATAGAAAAATAAATGTATGTCCACTGTAAACAAGAAAACTTACATCCAGTATCCCTTGGTATTAAGTATGAAATCTGATTAAGGCTGTATTTTACTGTTAGGCTCCCTGAGCGGGGCAGAAAATGTGTTTAAACATTTCTTAAGGATCCATACATTTATCAATAGACAATTTTAAAACTAACTTTTATCATCAACAATATATATATATGTATATAATATATATTATGTACAGTAATAAAACAAATTTGTTCCAAAAGCTCCCTAACATTTCAAGTAAATTTAGGAAAATTAGACGAACTTATATTTGGGGAAGGATTGAAAACCCTGATCAAACTCTGAAATATATTTAGAGGTATGTTTTTAAATAGATTTTTACTGGTAGTTTTGGAATAATTGAATGAGGTTGTAAACAAAATGTCTTACATTATCAATGATGAGTTTCTGTGGTTGACAAAGTGTCTAACCACACTTCAACCACTAAGTACAAGTCATTTTCATTTTTGCATAAAGTTAAGATATACACAGTTTTGATTGTTAAGCAAGAAATAATGTAGTAGTCTTCCAGTTGGGTTGAAACATTATCAGGAAAATACACATTAACTACACGTGGTAGCCACTCCTCTAGGGTTCATATTGGGATCTTAACGTTTATGTTTTAATAAAATATTTGTCTTTTATTCTTCACATTCTTTCTGCTTCAGATATTCTCAAGATAAGGGATGACCAGATTAAACAATGTCTGACAGAGAAGCAGCAGATCTTTGCTGCTCTTTATGAGACTGTGACAGAGCAGGAGACCCCACACAAAGGTCTGCTGCTGCGTGGAGACATGACGGAGCTTCAGCAGGGGGAGACTCTGCTCAAGGGAGCCATCAATGAGGGTCAGCTGACAGCACTGATGTTTTCACTTTGCCAGTTTTCTGCTTCTTCTTTTCTGCATGACTCGAGCAATGAGGCAGTGTTCAGTATATTTGTGTTCACATTTATTTCTGACCATCAGTTGAAAAACTGGGCCTCCTTCTGTTTTTCCCCATGCAACATAAACAACATCTAAGGTGTGAATGTTGTCCTTTCAAACCAGAGATTTGGAGCTTGTGGTTTCTTTTGTTTGCAGTGGAAAACCTGCAGAACCTGCTTTTCTCGAGGATTAGAGATCCAAGCATTTTAGATAATGAGAGAAAAACACCTGAGGGGCTTTTCAGGAGGACACAGACTGATGAGGAGGTCGATGTTGAGCCTGCTGTGAGCGAAATAAGTAAGCAGATTTAAAATTGTTGCATTGATGAAGTGTCTGGGAATATCTCCCTGTATTCTGCTGATGTAGCATGTTAGTAACATATCTGAATAATATACGGCAAACATGAATAACAATGGATAATACTAGAAACATTTTTAAATGTCAAACTTTTCGTTCCTGCCTTCAGATTTAACATGTTTTTGAGTGCAGTTTTTTGCCAAAAGGTCAGTAAAGAATTGTTTTGTTTATCAGATGGAGATGCAGCTGAGAGTCTTGTTGACAGTGAGGAAGGTCTTCAGTTTGACAGTCACACCACTGGTGACCCCCAGCTGCAGGATACCTACTCTGAAAGCATGGAAGAGTCTGTGAGTAAGACAGGTGTAACTAAACCAAACTCTTTTTCATCTGAAAATAGCTACAAATTATTTATCATATATTTGCTCTTTTATTCCAAGGCTGATGAAACAGACCTGTCAGACTACCGTTTAACTGCAAATCGTCTCCATGAGACAGAGGTAACTCTTAGTACTTTAAAGGTGTAGTCAGCAATCTTGTAAGCTTCGAATCTAATGCAGTATTTGTCAAATTCACCGTATTTCTCCTCTCCATCCACAAGATGTCCCCACTGACAGCATGTTGAAAAAAAAAAAGTCTGGTTTCAATACACAGCCTTGGCTCTGAATTTCAGCAGGTAAATACTGTAGCTCGGGGCCAAGTAACCAAAACAGGGTACACCCCCCCACATCCAGGGGGCGACCATACTCATGCGCGAATCAGACAGAGGGGGGAGGGGGAGTCGGAGGTTGCGTAGTGTGCACAGTTAGCGTAAGAGAGAGAGAAACAATAGTTGCAGTAGCAATGGCTGAAAACAGCCCAAAAGAAAAAGTTCAGAGGAGCAGAAAGTGAAAAAGGGCTATGACCATGAAAGAGCGAAGACCCGGGTCAACATTGGTGTCGCTTTCCGACGGTGGAGGGAACTCCACCAATTGAAAGACCTGAAAACAGACACGGATGTCGCCGTCTTTCTGCTGGATAGGTAAGCAACATTAGCTTTGTGGTGCTTCACATAACAGTAACAGCCGTCGGGCATTCATCTTATTGTCTAATCTGCCAAAATGTACTGTTGTTGTGATGATATCAGTATTGTCAGTGGAGTTGTCTGACAAGTCGGGGTTACCTTAGCTACGTTGGTCAGCTACACAGTTTCTACAGCCGTTTCCATGACAATGCATGTCCATCAGCTTTTGGGGGTGGAGCCAGGAGAGGTATGAAGGGAGAGGCGGGTCTAAATTTGTTTATCAACAACCTCTCCACTCGTTTTCTCCCACATCACTGACTACACCTTTACTACTTGACCCTCTTTTCTGCCCTCATTCATTCAAACTGAATCATTTACTTGTGTCACTACAACTCCTCCTTTCTGCTTTCAGGTGTGTGATCGGGTGATACTTCTTGCTCAACGGCTTTACAGTTTACAAGTAAGACGTTTCACATCGATCAGAATTACTTTTTAATTTAGCAAAAACCTCATTACTAGAAGCATCTTCAAGCATTTATGTTAACATTTTGCTTTTGGTATCTTTTATATCAAATCATTTTTTGGCAAGAGTCACTCAGTGATAATGCCCACAGGAAGTGCCTGTGCCTTACAACTCACTGTGTTGCCCTGTTTCTAGTCAAAGAGACTAGAAAAGTGCCACATAAGCTCAAGTCATTTTACCATACAGTGCAATATTTTGTCTTCCTTCAAAATTTAAGCACATTTAAGAATTTTCCAGAACAAAAACTGTCTTTTATATTTGTAGCAGTAATATGGGGCCTACCTGTACCACCACACTGCACCCTGATGGTGACACAGCAGCACACTCACACAGAAGAAGGAGCAGCACAGTTCCTCATTGGCTTCATAAATAAACCTGTGGTACAAAATTGCTCTACTTGATACCTTTTATTGACATTTTCTGACAGTGTTCATAGTTAATTCTCCCTGGGCAATTCAATGTGTTTTTTAAAGCTCACTGGGTTGTGCTATTGAGCATGGTTGCAGCTCTTTAGACCATCTTATGAAGACAGAAAGCTCCTATTTACTATCTCTTAATTTAGATGTTCACCAAAGTCGTAAGCGTTTTTTATTATGATTAAAAGAAGACTTGTTAAAGCTTAAAAGTCCTTTCATATGGTCACTCTTTGAACTGAACTGTAACACTGTTGTGTCTCAAGCCTCGCCCATAATTTAAAATTGTTCTTGCAGAAACACACAAACTGCAGGCATCACGGTCTGTTCTCACAGCCTATCACCGGTCATGTCAGTAAGACTTGAATAGAAGAAAAAAAAAAATAAAAAAACAAGAAACTGTGGTTTGTTTTTCCTTGAAAATACACAAAGGTTGTTTTACAAGATTTCTCCCTGCTTTCCGACTCAATCCACTGTCTTGTCTTCCAATGAAGGTGTAAGTAAGTCCAGAAATAGTATCTTTAAGAAGAGTTATCATATCTTTTTCAGCTGTGATGAACTGTGTTTTTTTCCTTGGACTATACATTTTGCTCGTTCTCAATATGCAGGCAATAATCACCCAGCAGGACAGCCAGATCGAGCTGCAGAACGCGTTTCAGATGAAGACCAAGCAGCCGGCTCGTCACTACAGCAGTGTGCTGCTGGAGCAAGAGAAGCAGAGGAACCTGGAGAAGCATAAAGAAGAGCTGAACAACCTCCACAAGCTGCAGGCTCAGCACCGAGAGGAGCAGCAGCGCTGGGAGAAGGAGAGGGAGCGACAGAGGATCCAGATCGAGACCCTTGAGGCTCGGCTTCAACAGAGGGAGGACGAGTGCAGGCTGTGGGAGCAGAAGCTCAGCGAGGAGAAAGGAGAGCTGGAAAAGCAGAGAGACGACTACCAGCAGGACCTGGAGAGGCTGAGGGAGTCGACAAAATCAGTGGACAAGGACAAGGACCGCCTGAACCAGGAGAGGGAGCGTCTGGAGCAGCTGCAGGAGAAGATCAAGAAGAGCCTCCAGAACCAGGGGCACGCCAACTATGATGATCCCTCACAGGTATGGAATATGATCTGACTGCATGTGCAGCATGATTCTGGTTCTGGTTCTATTCAATTGAATTGAGTGGAATTTATTTTTATTTTGATCACGTGTGCAAAAAAAAAACAAAAAACAGAAATGTCTTTCACATAAATTAAAGAAGAAATGAAGTAATTATACATGCTCGAAAAAGGAGTAGAAAGAAGTAAAAACATATTAGTTGATCTTGTACATTTTAGAAACTACAAATCACGGATCGATATGGCTAAAGAACCACAAATGGCAGAAAGATCATAAAATAAATCTTGCCTTAATTTTATTAAAAACCACAACACTTTTTTTCCCTCTTAGAATAAAGATGCAGGCTTAGCACACTATGCAGCTATGTAGCATTTTCTACATTTATACTGAAAGCGTCTCTACTTACACAGAATAATAAAACTGAATTATCTTATCATTAATTAATGTCCTTATGAAACAAATTCAAGCCAAAAAATGTGGCTCTGAAAAAAGGATGCATAATATTATTAGACCAAAATCAGTATCAGTAGATATTCGCCTAAATAGATGATTATCACTGTTGGCAGATATGACAATTTTTGCAGATAATTACAGATGACATTTTAACCACAGGTCATAAACATCCCATAACGTGGCTGTGTTATTTGCAAAATTTACAATGTACCATGGTGTCTTACTTCATCTTCACACAGTGTCCACTTTCATAAATCCAAAGTGTCATTTCTTAAAGAATAAAATGATGTATTCTTTCTAATATAAGTGAACTGTAACCATGAAAGGAACAGGTCGGTTTAAGTAAGTAAAGACTTTGTGCTCTTGACACAAAATATCTGCATCTGCAATAATAAGTTTAGAAATAACAGCATATCAGATATCTACAAATATCCATTATCATGCTTTCCTATTTTAAAATATTAACAGTAAATATGTCCAGTCAATGCCACAACTTATTGAAGTTTTGGAAGACAATATCTGGGAGGGTTATTCCCACAAGCAAGTTGAGCTATGAAGTCAGTAAAGAAAAAAAGTCATGATTCTTGTTTATTAAATATTCTTCAACAAAAATTTTGAATGAATCCATTCTATTGATATTTCTCTCAGCTTCAATTTTCATCAGAAGTCATATTCTGCTGGAAGAAAGCTTTCTGAAATCTCAACCAATAATTCAGATTTAACTTTTTTTTTTCTATTGAAAGCTGACAGGGACAAGGAGGCTGGTGCTTCAAAGAATAAGTTTGGTTTCTACAGCTTTCACATTGTTTATAGAATGAAGTATAACAATATACTCACCCAGAAGGCTTTCCTGATCCAAACAGTGCTTCGGGAGATATTTAGATCTAAAATCGAGCGGCGGACAGCCGTATAATGGTAGCACACGGGGCATGTATAGCGCCGCTCCTAAAACTGCATTAATCGTCCAAAAACTCATTAGTTTCTCCAATATTTCATCATGGTCCGCTCGGGCTACTCCTCCATTACAGTCTGTCACTCCAGACATGTTGTGTGACTGTGCTGACCTCTGAACTGAAGAAGAAGAACGTTTGCCTCCGCGCATGTGGAAAAGTTACAGTTTGAATGTACAGTTGATCAATGTGTGATTGAACAGACTGACAGGACAAAAACATGTTTTAAAAAAAAATTATGACAGAGGCACTTGGGGGACATAATTGTATAGTTTTTATTTAACTCTGTTGTAACATGTCAATATTTGTTGCTTCCAAGAGATCTCTATAAACACATGGAGCTGAGAAACCAGCTTTGCCATCCCAAGACAGTTAGAGAAATTATCCAGATGTAAAGAAAGACAGAGATGTACTTGTTTTTGAAGCAAAACAGTAAAGGTGATATAAGTTAGACTCTCGAGGGTTTGAAATAAGCTTTTTTGTTTACCAACAACTGTTGGTGGTGAATCAAAAATGTACCTGCCAACTCTTCTGTCTTTTTATTTACCAGCCATTTTATTTTGACCATTTGAGTGATGGAATATTTATCATTTTCATGAATATAGTTTTCTAACAACAGGCAGTTGATAGATAGATATGTTACAGCTTTTAAAGACCGTACGTACACATTTGGTTTTTTATGCTCATAAGCACAAAAAAGTAGATTTTTGCTATTTGGATTTTTATGTGTTGTAGTTAAACAACCTAGTCTTAGTGGAGGCAAAACGATCCAATATACCTGCCACAGCATAAAACACCCTCGTTTGGCAGGTGCCCATTTCCAACCCTGCATGTTTTAGAGATTTCATACATCCAAACCTACTGAATAAAGCAATGTGACCCTCTTTGAGGGCCTAGTCCAAGATTTCTGAATACAGTTCACAGAGGAAGTTCAAAATCTGTGTCAAATGTAGGATAGATTTTTTAAGAAAGATCTGAAAAAACAGTCATGGAGAGAAACGAGAGCAGCCAGCAGTTCTGTTGAACAGATGCTAAAGTAAAGGTGAATTTCATTTTACAACCCTAATTATTTCATCTTCTTCTGTTTGTCTTCTAGGCCTGGAGTCTCTCCAGTTATCACTCATTCAGAGGAAGTATCGTTAATGGGGGAGGGAGTCTGATTTTACCTCCAAAGCTTCAAGCTGGGTCTTCATCTTCTGACTCTAAAGAAATTCCTCCAAAGGTTCCTCCTCGGAAGGAGAGCATCAGCCTTCAGCCAAACAAACCCGAGCTGCCCATCCAGCTGATGAGCACCACCAACCAGGTGCACAAACCTGCGGCCTTGCAGCAGCAGATCCCCACCAAGCTCGCCACCCTGCCAAAAGGGAAGGAGAAAGGCTTCAAGACTAAGAGTTCCCACCACAGAGCGCACAGTGCAGGTCAAGATACACATCTGTTTACTGCACTTGATCAACTTGTTTTAGTTGTTGGGTCAGGTAGAATATCACATCTGTAAGATTTTGAGCTAATTTTACAAGCCATTTCCCAAACAAAAGGAAGATAATGGTTTGAGAGAATTGACAGGGACCCAAAGGTGATTGTTAATCCTAATCATTCAGCCAAACTGATCAATTATTTAGCCTTCAAATGTAAAAGCTTTAAGGTCACTGAATTAAAATTGGTCTAAACTAAAACAGAATTTTAACTCCTGTTCTGTCTTTCTCCATCCAGCTAACCTAGATGTGAATCAGGTGCTGCCCATCAGAGTGAGCGGGAAGGAAGGAGGGAGTATGAGAGCAAAAAGGAATGCCAGTCCTCAAAAAAGACACCAATCAGGTAGAGACATTTACAGAAATGCACCTGCTTGATCAGTCTGTTGTACAGGGATCATCCTAACATTTGGACTCCGCTTGCATTCACACCTCATTCTTCATCAAACTGATAAAGAATGAGGTGTGAATTACTCCACAATATAACATTTTCCTTTACTGTGCTGTTACCCTGCACTTCACAGGATAGGGGCTATCAACTTCACAACAGACCATCGCTTATTTACTCCAGTAGGTGTCTTAGATTGTTCTGTATTATACTAAAGGGGAATGTTTATTCCTTCATATAATAAACATATCTACCTTCTGTTTATTCTTTTTTTTTTTTTATTTCTTTTTATTTGAAAGGCATATACATTTCTTACACTTTCATTGCACTAAACATCTCTTGCATCTGTCCAGACCTTTCGAGATCCATTGTGAGGTGTCACATCAAAGTTCGTTATTCTTTCCACACAGGTCTTGGATGTTTAGTTGTGAAAAGTCTCACTGTCTCTGTCCTTATTGCCTCTCAAGTTTTCCTGTTTTAAGTCATTGTTTTAAGACATAACAACAATAACATAGACAGAACAGAACGGGGAGCTTACAATAACATCATATTTCCTAGAGTTATTAAAGAAAAAGAGGAGTCATCACAGATTTTTAGAAAATTTAAATAAAATCGGATCTTACAGGTTTAACGTACTCAGTCCATTTGGACCATATTTTATTGCATTTCTCTCTCTGTAATTTAAGGGAAAACGATATTTTTTCCATAGTGTAAATCTCATGTATAACACCCATCCAGTCTTCAACGGTCGGTGGGTCAGCTTTCAACCATTTTCTTGTGATAGATTTTTTACTAGCTGACAGTAAAATACGAAACAGTTTCCTGTCATTGATGTTCCAACTCTCATACTGTATATCACTCAAATATAAGGATTTACATTTAAATGTAACACTTTTTCCAAACAGGTTACTAATATGTTCATAAATCCCTTCCCAGTATTTTCTCATAACCTGGCAGTCCCAAAAATATGAAAATGATTGACTCCATTAGTTCCACATAGCCTCCAACAAGCGTCCCCACTGCCCTGATATCTTTTCTGAACTGGTGTTAAAAAGAAACGCACAATGTTCTTCCAACAGAACTCACGCCAGGTGTTGGACCCGGTTGAGCTCCACTGAAGCTTACATATTTTTTCCCAACTCTCAGCTGAGATGGATACATTTCCTTCTCTTTCCAATTTTACCTTTATATAATCTGAGTTCATTTGCTTAGATTGTTGAATGGCTTTGAACAACTTAGATATTATCTTGTTACAATTTTGGGACTTAAGCACTGATAGTAATTCCTGCAGGAATCCCACCTCTCCCCCACCTCTGCCTCGAATGTCTGGAATGCCCCCTTGTGGGTAAACGAGTAATAACTAGTCAGGCCCTTAGTAATCCATTTCTTAAATCTATTATCACTTTTATTTGGTGCAAAATCTGAATCAAAAGCACACCACCTTAGAATTTTGGATGAAATGTCCAACTTACAAATTTTAATTAACTCACTCCAGGCTGTTTATTCATTTTATTCTATCTTTATCTATCTGAATTCCATATGAATTATCCTATTTGTTGTTTTGTGTTTGTGCTCCTGTAGCACTTGGAATAAAGGATAATCATATCCCATAGAAAGGGTCCTGTTTTAGATAACTGCATTTTGATGTATGTGATGTCCATCCCAAAGTCAAACTTCCTATCAGTACTTTATTGAAATATAAAAACAGGGAAATAAAAAGCTCAACAAGGGATGATTAGTAAATTAGGAATGGCAACAAACTATACGTGCAGCACATCAGCTTCATGCTTAATACTAAAACTGTGTTAACATACTTTGTGTCCATATTAATTAATTAAACAATTTCATTTCCATTGATTAAAAAAATCCCCTTTTGTTAAAGTTAGCTCAGGCTCTCATGGCATAGTATGATAAAAAGGAACAACACAGTGATGCTTAGTTTGCTGGGTTGATTAAGGTTTATTTAATACATAAAAATCTGAACAGAAGACTTGGGGACTTTACTTTAAAACTGTTGTTGAATTCTAAAATGATCTGCTTCAAAGGTAAGAGGTGAGACACAGTCGACAAGTAAGTAAAAGCCACTGTCATGAGATTTAAAATAATGTGAAGGCTCCTGAAGTGCAAGAAACTCATTGTTTTTGTACCTGAACTCATCGGAGCTCTGACGTATCATCTTTCTCCTTCTTCAGCCGCCTCACACCTCCCTGCATCCGCCCACAACGTGAGAGTATCTCAGTCCTTCAGCACGCACAAGAGGAGCAACAGTGATGCTTCCCCTCCAGCACCGCCCCCTTTCCCCAAAGAAATCCTTGAACCAGGAAAAGAGAAGGTAATATTCCTTTAATCCTAAACTACAGACTGGTTAATTTAGGCCTGAACTCCAGACTCCAGAATTTAGACTTGGACTTCAGTCCTGAACTACCCAGCGGAGGACAAATCCTGAACTTTAGACTGCAGTTGGAACCTGGACTGACACCATAAACTACAGACCTGAGTTTGGATCTGGATTAACATCATAAACTACAGACCTTAGTTTGGATCTAGCTACAGATCTGTGTTTGGACCTGGATTAACATCATAAACTGGGCCTGGACCTGGACTGGGCCTTCATGAAGACCTTTTTCGTCATGGAGAGGTGGATGAAGCTGCTGCAGACTCAGAATTCGACTTCTTGTCATCATCGCGTAAACATGTTAACCCTGGACCTGAATGGATTTGACTAAAAGGACAAAAGTTGCACAAAGACTTAAAACGCCTGTTTGTACATTGGGAATGAAAATATTTTGAATGAAGATGTCTCAAAAAATTCCTTGCCAAAGACTTTTAAAAGAAATTACTTTAAGCATTTTTTATTTAAAATGAATGTAGGTTGTCTCTTAACCATTTAGCACTCATGTCTGAACTCCTAAACTGTCTTTAATTTATGGATGGTAAATACAGGGTGAGGAAGTCAGATATTTCTTTAGTTAGCATCTTTTAGGTGCCAAGCACAAGAGTTTTTTTAATTTTTATTTTTTTTAAATGAAGCAGACAAACTTCTACCCTTGGGTCCTGCACCTCAGCTGTAAAAAAATGTCCATGGGTTTTTGGTGAGAGCTGCTGTAAATGTTGGCTGTAAAAACCTGTTTGTAAATAGAACCAGCTGACATTCATGTAAAAATGTAAAAACATATCAACCATGTGTTCAACAAAAGCTTTCCTCCAAAATCCAAACTGCTGGGTGATGGAATAAAAAGATAATGACTTGCCGTGAAAAGTGTATCTGTTTGGCTTTTGTTTTAAGACATCTGACAGGCCAGATGGACTTGTTCACATGTCCACAGGATGTTCAGTGCTGTGCAGAACTTATAAACAGATGTAAATAATGCTCACAAAATTATACATGTACTTGCTTTGTTTTTATCGTTATTGTTTATCTTGTCTTAATTCCAGGGAAAACGTTTGGGAAGAGCAGTGTTTCAACAAAACTCTCTAGAAGGTTATTGAACAAATACTCTGTCCTATATTAATGACAGGCCAGTAAGTTCAGTAAAACAATGATGAAGATGAAAACTGCTGCTAAAGAGTTGTGCTAAATGATAACTAATGTTCATACACTATGTTGTCAAAGTGTTTGTTCACCCATCCAAGTAATCAGAATCAGGTGTTCCAATCACGTCCATGGCCACAGGTGTATAAAATCAAGCACCTCGGCATGCAGACTGCTTTTACAAACATTTGTGAAAGAATGGGTCGCTCTCAGGAGCTCAGTGAATTCCAGCGTGGAGCTGTGATAGGATGCCACCTGTGCAACAAATCCAGTCGTGAAATTTCCTCGCTCCTAAATATTCCACAGTCAACTGTCAGCTGTATTATAAGAACGTGGACGTGTTTAAGAACGACAACAACTCAGGCTTTAAGTGGTAGGCCACAAAAACTGATGGAGAGGGGTCAGTGGATGCTGAGGCACATGGTCCAAAGAGGTCGCCAACTTCCTGCACAGTCAATTACTACAGAGCTCCAAAGTTCATGTGGCCTTTAGATTAGATCAAGAACAGTGCAGAGAGCTTCATGGATGGGTTTCCATGGCTGAGCAGCTGCTTCCAAGACATACATCACCAAGTGCAATGCAAAGGGTTGGGTGCATTGATGTAAAGCACGCCGTCACTGGACTCTAGAGCAGTGGAGACGCGTTCTCTGGAGTGACGAATTGCGCTTCTCCATCTGGCAATCTGATGGACCAGTCTGGGTTTGGGGGCTGCCAGGAGAATGATGCTTGTCGGACTCCATTGTGCCAAGTTTGAAGTTTGGTGGAGGGGGGGATTAGGTGTGAGGTTGTTTTTCAGGAGTTAGGCTTGGCCCCTTAGTTCCAGTCAAAGGAACTCTGAATGCTTCAGCATACCAAGACATTTTGGACAATTCCATGATCCCAACTCTGTGGGAACAGTTTGGAACTGGCCCCTTCCTCCTCCAACATGACTGTGCACCAGTGCACAGCAGGTCCATAAAGACATGGATGACGGGGTCTGGTGTGGATGAACTTGACTGGCCTGCACAGAGTCCTGGCCTCAACCCGATAGAACACCTTTGGGATGAATTAGAGCGGAGACTGAGAGAACCTTCTCGTCCAACATTAGTGTGTGACCTCCCAAATGTGCTTCTGGAAGAAAGAACCCTATGGATTAGGAATCGGATGCCACTTAAGTTCATATGCGAGTCAAGGCAGGTGAGCGAATACTTTTGGCAATATAGTGTATACCAATAAGTCCTGTACTAATCAGGCTGAATTAAAACTACCTGCACAGAATGGTGATTCAGTCAAACTCAATGATATAAAACCCAGACATAATCTCGTGCTTACATTAATGTTTGGTCAGACCAGTAAACTAAACTGCACACCAGTCTCTCAGACAGTAATTCAGTATGAAGAGGTCTGTACTCTTGCTGACTGAGCTGCGGCCACAAAGACGCTCTTTGTCAGACTACTGTTCATTTCTGCAGAGCCTGAACAGCAGCAGACTTCTTCACAGCTGGAGGGGCACGATGAAAAGACACATTCAGGGTGAAAACACACTGCAGACACTGAATTACGTTACAATTTCAACATATCCGAGCTGTGAAAAACATTTATCAGAATGAAAACAGACACAAAGCATCAGATACAATGTTTATTTATTCCGTATAATCCTCCTCAGAGGCATTAAAAACCACTTGGTGACAACAAACTATACTGGTGAATGAATAATTTTCTGCACAACACTCCTATTGATCAGCGAGGGCACACATCCAGAGACTTTAACTGATCTTATTTGACCACTTTATTTTGACTTTTTGACCCTTTAACCAGTCACAGAGGCGTGATGCTAGTCAAAAGCTGCATTAAAACTAGGCCTGTGCTCAAAATATCGATACGGCAAAATATCGTATCGCACTCCTTTGGGATACGTGTATCGATTTGGATTCTACAGAATCGATGTGGCCTAAATATTTTGACAGTTGTTGAAAATACACTTTGGCTAATGTAAACAGTGGCACAGTTCAAGGTAGAAGACGAGCTACATAATGAAGCATATGTTCTAAATTTGAACTTAGGTCTACCATCTTTGAGGATCTGAATTTATGGCTCTCAGGTTGTAGAACCACTTCAAACTCATCCTTGTTCTTTTTCTTCTTATAAGAAAAAACTAAACTTGTCAAGAATTTTGCTTAAAGCATAGTCGGTGTTCACAATTTACGTGTATCGGGGTACATATCGTATCGTGGCCTTAGTATCGGGATACATGTCGTATCGCGAAGTTGATAGAAATACCCAGCCCTAATTAAAACTGACCCAAATATTTGACTTTTAGACCCCCTACTCGTCACAGAGGCATGATCCCAGTCAAAAGCTGCATTAAAACAGACCCAAATTTTTATCTTTTCGACCCCTTACCCTGTCACAGAGGCGTGATCCCAGTCAAAAGCTGCATTAACATAAAATAAGACCCTCAGATCAGAAAAATCAGGATAAATAGTGTTTTTTCCTTTACTTCAAAACCCTGTAAAAGAAAATGTATTTACATAAACATATATAGATGTGAACCAACAAATCTTGTTGGCTCGTAAATTCAAAAATATTGTGCAAATACTTCATCAAAACTAACCGAAAGACATCTGTAACCCAACCTGCCATTCCTCGCCCTGCACATTAAACTGCAGCACATCAGCATTCAGGGTACAGTACTCCTGTTTACAGCTTGGACACATTCTGCTGCAGCTCTGATTCAACTGAGTTAAGGCCAAAACAAATTCTTAAGACAATAAGACTTGGGCATCAAATCTTGGGTGGCTTAACCGTCACCACCAAAAACGCATACAAAGTCTGGACTACAGGGTTATACACTGGTCTTATATAAAGGGTACAAATCTAAATCATAGCATGCAAAAGAAAAATAAGAAAACAAAAAAGAGCTTTGGCTCAGTGAAACCATAATAGCACCATGTTTTAAAGGGTGTGAAACTGTCCTTGCAATGTCATGAAGAGATACAGAAAGCTGAAATTACTTATGGTTGTGCTTTCAGAGGAAAGGTCTCAGTATGCTTAATACGAGCTGCTGGCTGGATCATCATAACGGTGTCTTTAACCTGCCTTTTTGGAAAACTTGTGTCATTTCCATCATTTGTGTACCTTTAAATCTGGATGATAAATAACACTGCTAATTATGTAGCTGTTTTTGGAGCTCTCTAAGGGAGAAATTGAGTTTTCCATCCCAGCAATTTAACTGGGTTTTACAAAGTTTTAGCTGTTATGCAGCTCTTTCTTTTGTCATGTATTGTTTAGTGTGGTTTAAACTCCTGCTCCCGACACTAGCAGTTCAACTCTCAGTCTACAGTGATAGTTGTGAAGCACAGACCTACAACCTCCATATCACCCTACCTGCCTCTGTTGTGGCTTGTTACGGGAGGGTAAAGTTTCAGTAGCATCAAGTGTCAGATGTAGTATGTGACGTCGGCAGCTGCACCTGCAGTCATGACGGTGCATGTCTTAGCGTCTTATACTGGTGTGGTGGTCACAGTGGAGTTTAAGACAGCCAACTTTTGGATTAGAACATAAGTAGGTGTTACAAGTATCCTAACAGTGCCTTTCCAGTGTGTATTTTTAAGCAAAAAGCTGAAAATTGGCAGGATATGTACCTTTTTAATTTGGTTCTTTGAGGAATTGAGCTGCATTTGGTGGTCTAGTTTGGTTTTGTACAGATTGGAGCGGTTTAAACACTCACCTTGTTTGCAGTGATGCTGCAAACAAAGAGCAATTATGGGGCCTCCATCACTCTATGGGGCATGTTATATGTGGACAATCTTTGCAGCAGCGACGGTGAAGAAATCTCTCTAAATCCACAGCGTATCTGAACATGGAGCAGTTTGTGTTTTTGTTAAAGCTGCCAGTGGATGGAAACGGACCATTTGCGTGACCAATAAATAGACTGCACAGTTTTTAGCCTGTCCCTTTAGGGTCAGTTTGGTTTGTCTGCACCTCTTCAGAGCGATGCTACAAAGTAGGACAACAGGGGGTTGGTTATTGGGCGCCCATTCTTCTTATTTGACAGTGGAAATACCTGCAGTTGTTTGCCGCACCAAGCTGAACTGAACTGGACTGCTTGGTGGAAACGCAGCTTTTGGGTCAAAGCTTAGATTAAGTAAATTTGCTATAAATTTGTTATTAATGCGTTACTTCTGTCTAATTTAATGGTACCTTAGGGCAAACTCACACTACACCCCCCAGCTTAATCTCTCCCCTCTCTCCCATTGGCCTGCACTTGCTCTGCTCAAACAAGTCTGACCATGACGGTATCAGGATAGGAGTTTTTTGTGTCTTCAGTCATTCTGATCAAATTCTAGAAGGGACAGCCATGACACTTTCACACTGCGAGTCCGTGTTTCATCATGTTCGAGCAAACCTTGCCAAAGCAGGTATCCTCAGAGCATGCCATGTTTGGAGCCGCACTAAACAACACTGACTTTGTGGGTAAAACATGCTCGAGTACTGGACTGAAAGCCAGGCACACCCGTGAGCAAAGGAACATGGGAGATCTCTTTGCTAAAATGTGATTTATACTGGCGAGTGGTATTGTTTGATTGTAGCGTACCTCGTCAAATTACTTTACTTTGGACAACATAAAAAGTTTTTGTGGACAGTAGCTGATCAAACACTGACAGGCATTTAATGAAACACTACAATTGCATTAGCTTTATTTAAAATGCCTCTTAGCGGGTCGTATTGAAACATCAGTATTAGTTTAATCTTCCTCTAAAAACCCTCATAGTAAATGTAAAATTTGTTTATTATAAACATACCGAGACTTGTCAGGCTTGTACACCAGACGATGTAACCAGGGAGAAAGCTTGATCTCTAACTGGCATTTTGTTCTCAAACTCATCACCTTTCAATTAAAATGAAGACATGTTAAAATGAGAATACACCAAAGGTATCAACTCCACAGAGATCATTTAACATTTATTAAACTGTTGCTGTTATAGTGACTACTTCCTTCATGAACTACTGTGCTTTAATGAATTGTCATACTCCTTGATATGTTTGTTTATGGAGTAGTAATGCCCATGCTGCTGTCTTTGGGTGTCCTTGTGTATGATCAGCAGTTGAAAAACAGAGGTATGGCTCAATTCCGTGTAATTTATGATCCAAAAAAAGCTTCAATTAGAGGAAATAATCCCAGCCAATCTTTGGCATTAGAAAATGTTTATGAAACTATCAAAATAATGATGGTTGCTTGGTGATGGTTGCAGCTCTGTCATATGCTTCTGTGGAGCATCAGAGGAGGTAAACTTAAGGGTGAAGCAAAACTGTTTAAGTCTATTGCTTGAAGTGAAAAATGGTGCACTTTCCCTTGCCCCCACAAAGAAATCTACTTCTCCTGGCAATGTAACTCAAATGACATAAATAGAGCTGATGAATGCTGCTTTGACCGAGCCTTCGAGGCTGGTCTGTTCATCTTTGCGTTTCCAGAGAAGATTTGTAATTTCGTCTGAACAGTTTGTGTAGCTTCCAGATCTTGCTTTTTTATTCCTTTTGAGCCGTCAGACTGTCTGTTAGAAGGTGTTTGGGCTGTGGTGCAGGTTTGGTTCTTGTCGTTTGTCGGCTTAATGACCTTGTGTATCCAGTCCCAGTACCTTGCAAGGTGAGTTATTCAGAAAAAAAGACAGACCTCTGCTCCTCTTCCCTTTGCACCATGTGCAAATAAATGTCCATACTAAAAAAATAACATCCATTGACTGAGACACGATGTAGAAAAAAAAAAAGTCAACTAAGAAAATGTGAAATGAAATATTCAAAGCCGTACTAGTTGTCCTTTCTGTCAGATTGGTTTCCCTCCTCCTCCTCTTCTTCACCTGGTGGGGCTTTCTGAGGCAGAGGCTGGGGCGGGGCTATGTCTTCACTCTGATTGGTTGCATCTTCCTCTTCAGTTTGTGGCCCTGGTTTTGTGAAGGGTCCCTCTGTCTGCGGCGCTGCAGTTTGTGTACAGTTGATGGGTGCAAGGACTATGGCAGGCTGCAGGGGACAAAAGAAGTGTTGATATAAGACTGCTGGATTGTTTCAGTGCAGAAAATAAAAAGTAAGAATAAGAACAGAAACTGAAAAGACAAAATAAAGAACATACAGTCATTCCTCTGCCCACATAAAGATTAGAAGATGTTTTTCTGTTAAAGAACTGTCGCCCATTACCACAATTAAAAGAGCCTTTGAGCTCAGTAATGCCAGAGGTATTCCTGTACATAAGAACTAAAGAAAGGAAATGAAAACAAAACCTCAGAGATTATACCCACTAAGTAAAACATGTAATACATGCTAACCAAATTGATTTAAAAGATCATATTAGCTACTCTAGATCACTATTAACACCACCTTTTAAAGCTCCAAGAATTAACTACAACAGAATTAAAACATCCACTCTTGAGGGGAAAAAAATCAACAAAAAAGGAACCTTAAATAGGATCAGGACTGGGCAATATGAACCAAACTTTAGATTTAGTTTTTTTTTAACTATTAAGAAACGTAGATGTCAAAATACTATCATCATGAACTCAGATAGGATTGTAGCAAAAACCAAATTATACCAGCGGTGTTATTTTAAAAATAGTGAACTTTTAAGTCAGCTGTCATTAAAATATGAATAAATTTCACTTTTTCAGCAAAAAAACAAATTTGCACACTTTCAAAATATGTTACAAAATGCATATTAATTCCAACATTTTAATGAAATGTTAAGTCCATACAACACCTGTGGTAAGAATTGATATTTCATGATCTTTAAATAAAAATTAATATTATTAAGGCAGAAACATGGGTACCATTTGAATTACACATATATGTTGGGAACACGTGGAAAGTGGACGGGACAGCTGAGGGATAAAAGAACCTCATCCCCTAAATGTTCCTAATGTATTTGTTGTACTCAGACTGTGTTCCCAAGAGTGCAGTTGACTTTAACAGTAAATCAACTGGGCGTCTGGGACTTTTATTTTTGTTGCTGTATTATAAAACAGGTCATGATGTCATTTGATTTTGACACTAAATAAAAATAGCCTTTTAAAAAGAAATAATTATCTCATTTTAGACTGGCATTTTAAAGAGTTTATCCTGTTGATGGCTGTAACTGTTAATGTGTTTTAGGGCTGTAATTCGAGTATCTCTTTCTAAAAGCAAATAATTTAACTTTGAACTAATCAACGGCCAGATAAGTCTAAAATATATATAACCCAAATTTACAAAAAACAAAGAATGATGTCAAAGCTTACACATTCTTAAAACAAATATCCTACAACCTCTATATTGCCCAGTCCTAATTTAGATAAGGGTGTATTGATGGTAGAGTGTGAAGTAGCAAAGCCCAGATAAAATACCTGCAGTGACATTCACAGACAGCTGAGCCCTCAGCAGCAGACTAGAACATACCCACAGTAACGTAAAGGGTAAGAGGCAGCGATGGGAGGGGAGGGAGGGGACAGTAAAACAGAAAGAGGTGGTTGGTAACGGATGGAATCATTTAAAGGGGTTACTCAACTTAAAATTCTACTTTACTCTGCATGATATTAAGCTAGATGTATTTTGCTGCATAAGTCTTTTTGTCCTTCGGCAGTAGGCGATCATATCAAACTGGTATTCACCACAAATCCACTTCCAGTCCAGAACTGGGGCAACTCCCCGCGCCACAGCGCTACGGCGAGGCTGGTGAGCAGAGTGCAAGGCACCAGGTAAAGCAGGGCCGGCTGACCCATCTGCATCACAGCCAGAGCCACGAATGTGATGAGCAGGCCGATGCCGTATGCTGCGAGAGATGCAGAGAGATTACAAACAAGGTCAGCATTTAGAAGTTAAACTGGAAAGACACAAAACCCAAAATGCTTGGACTTGGCCCAACCACAACACCAAGTAATGCAAGAGTATATTTTAACCAAGTTCAGGTTTTTAGGGAGCCCAATCAGATTTTAGCCTGCATCTTCCTCTGCTTTTCCTTTTACACTCTTAAATAGCTCATTCTTAGATTTGATGCTTCTTTTTAATCATATAGCTGAAACGTGTCAATAAAATTGTAAAGGCCTATGAGGAAAAAACTTTTATGGCAGTAAAATGAAGACCCCTTACATGCTCTTCACTAAATACGTTTTGATCTAGTTATCATGCTCTTTATTTTCAAAGCCTGCAAAATATTTACATTTGTCACAGACTATATCTTGCAACATTTCCCAGCCTCTCCCCCACACACACACATGCACATATTCCCACTTCCTATAATGCTCATCTCATCCAAAATTACCTCTCAATATCACCATTTTAGCAAGTCTACCGTCAAAAATCTCTCTGATATGTACGTACCAATTGTGCAGGCCACAAAGTAGATCCTGGAGGATTGTGTTAAAATGTCAAACCTGTGGCAGTACACCACCAGCAGACCTATTGGACAGAAAAACACAGAGGCATTCAAATCAATACACTACTAGGCCTGTCATGATAATCAATAAATCAATTAACTGCATGATAAATGAAAACGTCCTCTGTAAGTTTGCCAGCCTCGATAAATTGACACGTGCATGCATGTTTGTTTCCCTCCTGTCTTCGTACCAAACAGGCTGGATGAGAAGATGGTTCACTCAGTACATCTTTCTCAACACCTGGGTGCGCTGGTTATATAGTAGAATGAGCAGAGTGAGCCATCTGTCAGTCATTCAGTTTTTTTGGGGGGGAGGCAGGGCCGCACGAGCTTATATACACAGAGAGCTGCAAGTGAGTGTTGTGAGGAGTAACAAGGAAACAAACACTAATGTGAATAGAGACACATAAACTGAAGGTTCCTAAGTGGAATATCACAGCCCCAGTGTGGAAGTATTTTGGTTTTAAACAGAATGAACAAGATGTGAGCCCGTGAACACCAACAAGCCAATATGTCATATGTGTTTGAAAGTAGTGGTGATGAAGAAGGGGTGGTGCAGATGAGCCTTCGTCCTGACAGTCAGTGCATACTGAGGTGTTTGGTCTGCAAAGTAAATGTAAATAAAACAGCGCAAAATAGTGCACGTTCACTGACAGTGTCGTTGGCTACATTGCAAAGAAATGCAACCATTCAATCCGGCTGAATCGCCAGCATTTTGGGAAATTTCACAAACATTTGACAGACAGTACGAATTGACTGGGAGAACATACATGTCACAAACAAATCTGGAACTGTATAAACTCCATTTTATTTATTGTTTTTATTGTTGTGTGTGTTTTATTTGAGTTTTGTTTTTTTTTTTCTTTACAGAGACAGGGTCTATTTTTTTTTTATTAGTATGATTTTTATTCACATGCAATTTTTCCCATAGAGTCCATCTCATTTTCATTGTTTATTTTTCTCTTTTTTTGTTTGTTTAATTTTACTATATTTTTTGTTTAATTTATTTGTATTTAAGAGCTCTTAAAAAATTAAAGTTTATTGCCTTGATACAATGTGATCACTTTATTATGACATATATTAAAATTACATTAATGAAAAATGGTGGTTCAAAACAATATTAACAATAATATTGTTTATCAGCAATAATTTTTTTTAACAATTATCATCCAGCAAAATTTGTTATCATGACAGGTCTATACACGACTATACCCCATGTACACTGAGCAGTGCAAAGGAACCAAAGTTATCTTGTTCTGATTTTTTGCACACACCAAAAAATTCATTAATAAAAGCACTATTTAGACATAGTTCATATTTTCACATTTGCATATCTTGCAGAGAGACAAGAATCTCTAGTTATCATTATCAGGCTGGTTCCTCGTACTTTGTGACGTTAATGTAAATGCTTGTTCTTATTTACAGCTCTGTTAGACCCATTGTTAAACTGCCCTAAAGTTAAAGTGAGGGCTGAAGTTAATTTATTAAGTTGTGGTTCATTTTAGTTACTGGTTTTCATGTTGAAGAAATTTTTGGAACAACTACAATGTTACAATACAAACAGTTGAATGTTGTTTTTATTTATATTTGTCAAATTTTATATATTGAGAAATAAATGTATATTGAAAAAATCGATTCCCAGGTACCGGGCATCGGTATGGTATCTGTTCAAATGTGAAAGGTGCCCATCCCTATTTGTGGCCATGAGGAGAAAGATTGAGTCCAGACTTTGTGGGTTGATTTTTGTGAACATTTGGTTGAAAGGACATAAATTGCAGCCGTACAATATATAATCCAATACTAACAAATCAAAGAACAAGTAGTTTACATTGCTTTGTACACACAACCTGAACTATTTGGTTTTTCCTTAAAAAAATATATAGAAATACTTCTTTGTGTTTTTTTGTAATGAAAGCCAGCACCACATTTCCCATGGTATCGGTTATCTGCCTGCCTGCCTCCCTCCACAATTTTCATTTTTTTTCTGCCACCATCACACATGCAGTGAAGTAAGTTTGTTGTCATCTCTAAACTATTATATTTCTCTCTTAGTCTTTTGCTTTAACCAGTCAAATCATTGGCAAACAAAAAGCAGAACGCAAGCAGCAACAAACTACGTGGCGGTCTGTTTGCGTTTTCATATATCTGAGCTCATGTCAATTCAATACAAAGAGCGTTATAAGCATGAGAGTTGTTTAGCATTATTGCCAAAGCATTTCATTTAATAAGCAAAAGAAATAAATCTATTTTAATATTTATAGTCAACTTTATAATATCTATTAAGTCTCAACAATGGGACAGTGTTTTTTTCCTGTAAAATCATTTCCCAGTTGTGGAGCTAAGCAGCTTTATTTGTCTGTGATGAAATGACATGTTTAATTACCTGGTACTAAGATATCACCGAAGCCCAGCAGTGAGAAGGGTCGGTCACAGAGAGCCAGAGGAGACGAGTTTAACCGCGGCACTTTGAGCACCATGGGCAGCTGCAGGACACAAAAACATTTATGTTATTATCAGCACAATTCCTCAGAGCTGAATGAAGCCCCAAGAGCCAGGGTGTGAGCTCCAGCAGCCAGTCTCAACTCTGCCTAAATCCAAAGGGAGCTTTTAACACAAACTCACCTTCTCGTGTGTGGAGGAGTCAGAGGGACCAGCCGCTACCTCCACCATTATACTCTCACCACTCTGTAAAGGAACAGGGAATGGTTTAATGAAAGTAAAACACAAAAAACAGTAAGAGTTATGATTGAGCAGTCCTGACGTACCTTTGTAAAGAGTGGTGTAATAAATACGAAGAAAACATCATAAACAAAAAGCACGGACAGTAGCAAGGTGCAAGCCTGGAAGACAGAGAGAGAAAAATACCAACAGTGAGTTTAGTAACTAAAGCATCAAGAGAAAAAATAAATACAGGTAAAAAACATATATGTCACTGACAGGCACAAACCTCGTATCTCCAGAACTGCTACTTTCATAAATTAACAAAAATGCTCTACTTCTGAATAAATATCATATGTCCTGTACTTTCATTAGGTTAAAAATCTATAAAATGCAAATGGAAGGCGAGCAGGTACCTATGTTTTAAAATAAAATGAAAATTATAAAAAAAAAGAACACTGATAGATTTTGGCCTGACAGTCAGTATATTGTGTTTATTTTATTTAGGGAGTATTTTCATTTGATAGAAAAATTTTTCACAGACCTGCAATTTATTTTTGTTATTTGTTATCATATATTTATTTATTCATACATTTATTTAAATGATAGCCTTTTAAGGTGGCCAATCTCACAATGAGATGCACACAATGACATGATGATTAACTGACTGTTTACAGCCAAAAATAATTTAAATTAGATTTTTGGTCCATACTGCTCTGTCCTCAATGTTGCCTTTCCTTTTAAAAATGAGCATTTTCATGAATGTTAGGATTCTGACGAACCTTGAACGTGGGGAGTCTGACTGTTTTGAGCATGTAGAGACAGAAGGCGATCCCCAGGGCATCCTGCAACACCCACGCCCACCTAAAGGACACATAACCAGACTGTGAGTCAGCCCGCACCAGCATCAGGTCATGAGCTCCAACATGCCAACATATACAGACAGAAAACTCTCATGGTTTGAAAATTAATCAAGTATTTTTTTACTGAGACATCAACACATTTATCAGATCAGTGTCATTCTCTTTTGATGTAATTGTTCAAGACTAAAAAAAATGTCTCGTCAGGCAGCTCAAGCATCAACTGCCCTCAATACACCAGTTTATCATCATAGCGGCATCAACTGTGGCAAATGTGAACAAGTCCTTTGTGCAGCACCACCAACAGAGCCTGGTTCATGAAACAGCTGGACAGAAATTAGAAATCATCAGAGAGTGAGATTTGTTGTTACACTGATTTAGTCCAGCTCTGCTAATTTAAGTTAAATAAAAACAAACACCAGGCAAATTCCCTTCAGTATTGAATCAAACTTGTTTTAACCAACTTAAAACAAACTTTCTCTCCAATGAAGCTAGCCTCATAGATGGTCCTTTCATCACTAACACCACAGTGTCTTAAAGACAAACATGCTAAAAAGATTTAACAGAAAATGCCCTCTTTTCTCTGAATCTTCTTTGAACACTTACTGGTCTTCATTGCGAAACACCATCCAGGTGATGCTGACACCGATGCAGACGGCCGACAGCAGTAACATGCGGATCTGCGGCCGTTTGTGTAAGTACGGCAGGTTGTTTTCTGGAACCCTGCGATCAAAAAGCCAATAAAAACAGAGAAATCTGCCATCAAGAGTGTAAGGGGAAGAGTTTTAGGGTTAATATTAACCCATCAAAATTCCTCACCTGTATGTAGACCTGACTGTACTATTTCAAGATGCATTTGAAAATTATTTTCTTCACAAAAAAAAAAGCATACAAATTTCTCTATCCTTTGCTTCATGCTGACCTTGTTTAATAGTCATCATCTACAGAAAGATGATATTGGAAAAAGCAACAAAATTTGTAAAATTTCACCCATCAAAATTCCTCACCTGTATGTAGACCTGACTGTACTATGGTTCAGTTATATACAATTATTTTCTTCACAAAAAAAAAAAAATTTTCATAGATTCTTTACCTAACACAGGTGAAATAATGCTCAAAACTGAGAGAGATTTCTCAAATGAACTTGGTTACAGGATAATTTTTCTTATGTTTATTCTTTACATTGTTATATCATACATGTATTTTTATTTTCACTATACTTTTAGTCCCCCCTCATTAAAATGTATCTTAAAGGCCTTTTTAAATAATAAATGTATATCTTCTTTTTTGGCACGCGGCATATACTTCTATACTTAATAAACGAAAATACAGTTGAAAATTCAAGCACTCTTAAGCTCCCTGCCTTAAATTCAAGCCCTTTCCAAACCTTAAAAATGCAATAATACAATTACAATACTTTCATGGATTTCAATCAACCCTTCGAACCCTGTAAAAAGCTATTTCTGCTCAAGTCCAAAGTCATCCAGGACAATGCTTTAAACTTGTTTGTTTGATATGAAAACAGATAGGATCAGACAATTATAATTTATTTTATAATCTCTCATAGTCATGTTGCCATGAAAAACCTTTACTGCATCTAATATTATTATTTTTATTATCATTACTATTATATATATTATTTTTTGATTATGATTATTAAAATGTTTGCCATTAATTGATGTAAACTAATCCTTGTAAGAGGACATTTTGCTTTAAGTCCTTTCCTTTTTTATTTTCTTATTACTTATAAGAAAATGTAGAGCCTTTTCATGGAAATACATCACTTGCTGTGTCTTTGTTGTCCAGTGTTTCTCAAGGCTGTTCCAGCCGTGTGCCAGTCATTACCTAGTTTGACACAGACCCTGCAGCAGAGGCATAACAACTACACAAACTACAAGATGTACTCCATGTGGGTTTTTTTTGTCTGTCTGTGTCATAGAGAGGTGTCAGTACTAATTTCTGTCTGTTTCATTCATAACAAAAACTCCTCACAAGACATTACAGTAGCAGACCAATTTCCTCTTGCTCTTTTGCTTAAACATAAACACCACATTACTCTAACTTCCTAAGTTCAGCCTGGTTTATCATGTTTATTTTCTGCCACTAGCAATGGGTCACGTTTAGCAGAGTATAATGTGTACTCTTTACAGGACTGCATACAAAGAGAGGATCACACAGAAACGATGTACAGTAAACAAAAGCGTTTGAACAACTTCCTTGTATTATAAAACCATAAAGGTGAGCCTCACCTGCACTTGCAGAAAGGGAGTCTTCTGACAAAAGGCCACAGACAGCTGTGAAGGCCGACCGAGGAGGCCACACAGAAGATGGCTATGACCCAAATGGCTAAAAAGTGGACACAGAATACTTATGAGAGCATATGAAAACATCCAATTGTTTATTTGCTATTTAAGACAAGCTCTGTATTTGAATTATTTAGGTCCTTGCACATTTGAGTACTGGTTTATGTTAAACCACAGCAAACAGAGTAATGCCTGAAAAGATGATGAGCAGTCTTTTCATGAGATGGTTCATTATCTTTAGCAAATTTAGCTCTCTATGTTTGCCCTCTTATAGGGATGCAGAAGGCTCACACATTCAGATCAGTAAAATTTATACCTAATGCTGCATCTTTTGGCTGGGATGAGTTTTTCAAATTATTTGAAGTTGAAATGCTAAATTCCCTTTCTAATGTAAGAAAAAAAAAAAAAAACAGGCACAGGTGGCATTAAGTAGAAAATGGCTGAAGTAGGTCAATATTTCTTGCAGTAGTTTGATTTATCTCCTTTTTTTAAGATTATTTATTGTGCATTTTGTGCCTTCATTGAAACAAGAGAGAGTGACAGTGGATGTGCTTGTGAAACGGGGTGAGAGAGTAGGGGAAGACACTCTGCAAACTGGCCACAGGCTGGATTTGAACCTGGGTCAGCAGAAGTATATACACTAAATTACCAAAAGTATTTGCTCACCTGCCGTGACTCACATATGAACTTAAGTGCCATCCCATTTCTAACCCATAGGGTTCAATATGATGTCGGTCCACCTTTTGCAGCTATAATGGCTTCAACTCTTCTGGGAAGGCTGTCCACAAGATTGAGGAGTGTGTTTATAGGAATTTTTGACCATTCTTCCAAAAACGCATTGTGAGGTCATACACTGATGTTGGACGAGAAGGTCTGGCTCTCAGTCTCCACTCTAATTCATCCCAAAGGTGTTCTATCGGGTTGAGGCCAGGACTCTGTGCAGGCCAGTCAAGTTCATCCATGCCAGACTCTGTGATCCATGTCTTTTTGTGCACTGGTGCACAGTCATGTTGGAAGAGGAAGGGGCCTGCTCAAAACTGTTCCCACAAAGTTGGAACATGGAATTGTCCAGAATGTTTTGGTGTGCTGAAGCACTCAGAGTTCCTTTCACTGGAACTAAGGGACCAAGCCCAACTCCTGAAAAACAACCCCACACCATAATTTCTCCCTCACCAAATTTCACACTTGGCACAATGCAGTCCGAAATGTACCGTTCTCCTGGCAACCTCCAAACCCAGACTCGTCCATCCGATTGCCAGATGGAAAAGCGGGATTCATCACTCCAGAGAACGCATCTCCACTGCTCTAGAGTCCAGTGGCAGCATGCTTTACACCACTGCATCCAGCGCTTTGCATTGCACTTGGCGATGTATGGCTTGGATGCAGCTGCTCGGCCATGGAAACCCATCCATGAAGCTCTCTGCGTACTGTACTTGGGCTAATCTGAAGGCCACATGAAGTTTGGAGCTCTGTAGTAATTGACTCTGCAGAAAGTTGGCGACCTCTTTGGACTATGTGCCTCAGCATCCACTGACCCCTCTCCATCAGTTTACATGGCCTACCACTTCGTGACTGAGTTGCTGTTGCTCCCAAACTCTTCCATTTTCTTATAAAGCTGACAGTTGACTGTGGAATATTTAGGAGCAAGGAAATTTCACGACTGGATTTGCTGCACAGGTGGCATCCTATCACAGTTCAACGCTGGAATTCACTGAGCTCCTGAGAGCGACCTATTCTTTCACAAACCTTTGTAGAAACAGTCTGCACGCTTAGGTGCTTGATTTTATACACCTGTGGCCAGGCCAAGAAATTAGGACACCTGATTCTGATCATTTGGATGGGTGAGCAAATACTTTTGGTAATATAGTGTATATGGGTCGTGTCTGGTTTCCTACTACTCCACCAAACCAGCACTCCATTTGGTTTATTTACTTGAAAAGGAAAATGACAAATGAGAAACTTTTGAGTACCAGATTTGTTTAATCTCTGATGTTCTGACTCCATGTTAACAAGCCTGTGACTGTGAGATAAAGCTGAAAACAAAGTGGAGCTTGTCACACAAGAAAAACATTGTTGGTCACAGCCCGCCACATTCAGAGAAAATGCCTCATTAATCATGTAAGACCACAGCAAGAGACTGTTTGAGGTTTACCACCAGCGATAGATAAAGAGCTGTCTGGACTGGAACCACCATCAATGTTCTTGTCATATTTAAGCTGATTATCCAGAATGTGTTTCTGAAAACACAGCATCTGGGGTTTTATCTTTAAAGTGTGTTTAAATGTATTATGAGAGGGTCTTTACTACTGTCATACCAAGGCGGTCGTAGAAAAAGTAGAGTAGCACCAGCATGCTGCAGCACATGACCACGAACACGCAGATCATGATTGGTGTGACATCTACGGTCTCCTCGTCCTGCTTCTCAGCGCCATCGTCTCGCTTGTGCTTCATGTAGCGTCTGCAAAGGAGAAATTCAGAGATGCGCAATAATGTGGAGGGAAGAGTCAGGAAAGTACTACCTTCTCTGTAAGGATGAGAAATGTAGTGTGTCTGTTTATGTACAGACATCTTTTCAAATCAAATAAAGGATGTAACGTTTCTTTTAATACTGATATTATTTTCAATTATGTAAATGTAAAATGTTTCCTCTGACCTCATCTGAGCATTGCTGAGTGCAATGTTGAATGAAATGGTTAAAAAGATAGAAGGCAGGCCTAATACTCAATGAAAGGTTGTTTCTAGTTAGAACAACTGAGATAAAATTACCACATTAATGTGTGAAATGTTAAGTTTAACTGTGGAACTGCATTTGAACTTCTTATGCCCCAGTCACACTTTCCTGTTTCTCTCATGGCAATTGTGCACCGCTGTCATAATCCTGATTAAGCGTGCTTTGGCCACGGTGCATGCGCTACTTGATCTGGATCAAGGTTGTATAGTCGTGGACAAATGCCAGGGAGCGGGGAAGGGTCCCGAAAGTTTTGAACTGTTCAAAATTGTCATGGAGAATTGCTGCTCTCAGTGTAGCGGGGTGGAAGCCTAATGCAGTCCTAAGATGAATGGTATTAGCATGGCATGTACGGGCTTAATATAAAAAACCCTGATGTTATTAGTGAAATCAGTCATATTGAATTCACAGCAACAAAGATACAGATCCTAGTCACCCTGCATTAAGCAGTTTTTTATTCTTCTCCACCAAAAACTGCATGAAACTGTCCAACAGTGGAGAAGCGGGACTTCCTGTGGTACTTCTCATCTCTTTGTTTCCACCATGCTCCACGAGCTTACTGTTCCCCATCTTAGCTCCTCAAGCAAGGAATTTAAGAGAGCCAATGACAGAGGAGGAATGAAGCACCAGACGAGAAACCCTTTAGTCAACAGCTTTAGCCTTCTCCACATCATTGATTATGAGTTACTCAGCTGATGCACCCACTGCACAAACATCCTCAGTAATTATTTAAACACCTTCAGTTTATTTTACGTGGCCAATTGAGAGAGAAGAACTATAATTCAACACTGCTTTAAGTTGAAGGGGCTAATTTTGAGGGTTGATAGGCATGCTAAGTGGTGACTCTTAACACATCATCCTGAAACAACCTCCTGATCAGTCAGTGGAGAAGAAGTGGGGATAAATAAAGCAATCTAATGAGAAGCAGCCAAGTTTACCAACTTCTCCTAATGCTGCCTCTGTATTCGTTCAACTTAAGACAGTGCTCTTGTCTTTGGATAGAAAGAGGCTCATTGATAATTGTTAAGCTTCTGTCACTGATCATAAAAGTAACATATTTTAATCTTTTAGTATACAAATTTTAATATAGCAAACAATTTAATATAGCAAATCTGAAAAAAATGATGCATTTTTTTCTGTACAAGACAGCTTGTAGGAGTTTGTAAGCAAGTTTTAGTATTCAAAAAACAACAAAAAACTGCAGTATCATATCAGTGCCTGTAATTCTAGTGTAGTGACAGCCATTTTGTCACATTTTTTAAACTATATTCACTTTCAAGCCTTATTCACTGATGGCTGTGGACTTGCCAAACTAGTGAGTACGAACATCTGACCATCCTCTGTCAGTGTTTTTCAGGCTCTGGCTGCTTAGCACTCACTTCCTTCCTGCTTTCAAACAACACACACTGGTGTCCCAATAGTTCTTTTGCTTTCAGCCCTGTGCGTCACAAACCCTGTCTGACCGCGCCCTCAGTCACTTTGGCATCTCCATCAAGACGGGTGGACTCAGGCAGATCGGCTTTAACCCGTGAGTCACTTGTACAGCCTCAAAATAAACAATGCCCTTTGGTGGAGTTTGAGCCAAAACATACAGCCTCTTTGGTTTGAGGAGAAGAAACACATGTACATTCATCAGAGAGAAAGACGGAGCTTGAAGTTTGTTGCTGAGAAAACGGTGGCTACTTTTCCCCAGAGATGGGTTGAAGGATGAATTAACTGATTTAATTTTAGCAGTTGTGTCCAAAAGGACAGCATGTGCTGGGAAACTTTTTGTCCTGTGAGAAAAGAATGTCCTGGAAATTATAGAGTCATGTAAACTGAACACCACAAGCTGTGTGACCACTGATAATCAATCAACAGCTACTTAATCTTTAAAGCATGTTTTCCCATGAATTAAAGTACTTTTCATCAGATTTTCCCTTTCAAAACAATGTAGGAAGTGTCTTCTTTTCTATAACCTGAGCATGTAGTCGTTAAACACAGCCAAGTACTGAAACCAGGTTATCTCCGAGATACAAAGTTTAATTTTTGACTTTTCAAGAATAATGTACATGAAATATAACTCCAATCTCACAGCAATACAGACAATGGTAAGAGGACTACATACATTTTATTTTGAATTACAACCGCAGGATGTTATTTGTCAGACTTTAATGTATATTTTTATAGACATAATTGGAACATTACAAATTTAAGACACTGATCGTCTTTTGAAAAGTTCACAGAAGCTTTAGTCCTTTAAGAGGATGACTGAGCTGATGTCACCTGCAGCTCTTTTTCCATCAGTCATTCCCCATTCTCTACACTCTATCTACAGCCCTTTCTAAAATCAAGGCAAAAAACTTGCCCCATATTTTTAGATTAAAATTTAAGGAGCCTTGTCCTGAAAACTTTATGTAACTTAAGTCTATGAGTCAGTTAGCTTGGTAGTTTGCTGAGTTAGCATGCCAGAATAAAAAAACAGCTGACACTAACAAAAAGAAAACCTTCCTAACAGGCACTGCATCTAATTCAAGTCATCAGTGATGTTTCTGATCTCTAACCCTGAGGATGAGCCCAGAATAGGATGTAAACGGACAAATAAGGGACTTTTAGACCAAAGTTAATCATTTAATTTCCTTCTTTTGGAAACAATTTGAGAACAATAATTCTTGATTTATGGAAGACTTTTCAGACCAGGAACTCTTTTGTAAGTACCAGACTTATTTATTTCAGTTTTATCAGCACTAAATGTCCATTTTTTTCTAGTTTTCACTCTGTACTCTCAACCAATCAGTGATTGGCAGTGTCTCAATGTCACAATTTGGTAGTGGCTCAGTTCACTTGGAATCGCACCACAGATACATTCAGAAAACATACCAGGTATCTGCTTCAATCCATTTGGAAAAGCAACAAAAAAAATGTTTTTGAGGCCTATACCAGGTTGTGGAAATTCACTTTAGCTCTTTTTAAAGGGTAGAATATCTAGGCCTACTGCTGGATATGATGCCTTAACAATATTTTTTATGTTTTCAAGAGATATTTCCTTTGACAAAAGCCCATTTTTCGGTACACAGATCTATTTAAAGGAGAGTGTTCAGATTCTGCTGGAGGAAGTATTAGTCATCTTTCATAATCTAACATTAATAAGCATTAGTGAAGACAGAGTACTCTTAAACTGAGGCAGTGGGCTCTGTCAGAGCAAAAAACATGAACTGTAGATAGTTACATGTTTCTGTTGCGCTCTATCACTTTGTTTATTCCACTTACTTCTTGCGGTCTCTGCTGCCAGCCCAGTAACCTCCAACAGCAACTGTTCCAACCGCCATCAAAAATATGATCACCATGTTATAGTCGAGCACCGGCTCATTAGGCGCGTACATGGCGACCAGTCTTCCTTTCCCAAAGGTCTGCGGGAGAAAGTTACACATAAAGGTCAGGTCAGGACTGAAGACTTATAGACCCTGCTTGTCAGAAAACATACAGCTGTAATGTTACGTGCAAATGTAATTGTGTTTTATTGAAATAATTGAATTGGCAGTAAGGAAATCTGGTACTTAGGACCCTGCAGTAGTCAAATGAATATGTTTCCATTTCAAAAGGCTGTCCTCTTACCTTACTTATGTCCAGCATGTCTGTGTAGCTGAGTAGTGCAACAGGAATATCAATCTCCTCATACTGACTCTTGTTTCCTGCTGGTGGTGTCTGTGATTGAAAACAAAATAAGCCCATGCTTAGCTTTCAAAGTGCAATAACAGTTTACTCCTGCTGTACTGCCATTGAAAGCCAGAGTCCAAAAATGAAAACAGTTAAGAGGGGGGTTACCAGTCTGTCCTTGCTGACAATGAGCAGCCCCTTGGCCCCGTTAATCTGTGCCAGTCGGACTTTTTCATAGAAAGTGCAGTTGCCTCTCATCACCATAGGGATGCGGTTTGGGAACCCCCCCTCTGGGACCTCAGACGCTGAACACAGGACCGATGATGTCAGGTCATGGATCTGGAGGCGTGACTGCAAGACAAAAGCAAAACAAAAAAAAATATTGTTCGTAAGAGCTTAGGTTAATTGACCCTTTGTGATGGTTCTACCTGAGGAAACTAGTGTAAACATACTTTCAGGGCAAAATCACGTGACCCTTTAAGATAAAAGGGTATTCAAAACACCAATAGTGTTGAAGGGTTCAGTGAATTTTCACAATATTTGTGACCTACAGTCAAATTAATGGAGGGGAAATTTCAAACCTCTCCTGTCCGTGATAGAGGTAAATGATTCTACCATGTCAAAGAAAAACTTAATGTACACAGAGATAATATTTTAAATCTAAAACTGATTTTAATGAAAATATCCCGTTAAATCACTTGATTAAAGCTGATTAAAACAACTAAATAAAAAAAACCCCAAATAGTATGTTTTAAAATGTGCAATATTCAGAATGCTCAAAAACAAAACGGTTCTTGTGCATCTATCTACAGCCCATAAACCACAATTCATACATCTTGAAACTTTAGAGTTAATATCTTATCCACATTACTCTCTAGTGTCAGATTTGCAGCGGGGCCTGAAACAGCCTTCAAAAGTAGCTGATGCCCTCCTGAAAGGCCCTAAAAGTAGAGATTAGATTTCAGCATCCTATGCAAGCTTCCTGTTTCATTGATTACTAACAAACAGCAAGCCGTAGTTTATTCCCCCTGTTTTCTGCGGGGTGTAATGCACTTTCCTTGCAGATTTTTAAGTGCCATTGTAATTGCAGCACATGAAGCATGAGTTACATCTCTCCATTACTTACTGCCTTGTTGAGGTCCTGAGGTAGACGTGCCCACTGGGAGTTAAAGAAGATGCAGTAATCCTTTCCGTTGCTCTTACCCTTGTCACTGAAATGGGCCATGCCGTACTCTCCCACCACCTGTTCACACAAAAACATTTGAGTGATCCACACAGCCAAGAAATCACTAAAACACTGATGTTACACCACAAACTTAAAAACCAACTGTTTGACAATCTTGGGTTGCTTTGAATTGAAATGTAATTTTAACTCCAATTTGGACCTCAGAATTCCATCTAGCTGCAACACATTACAATATACAGACCCCTAATTAGTACAATTTGCCTATGAGCTAAACAATTCCCTTATCAATGCCTTCCATTTAGTCCGGCGCAGTTGCAAAATAACAATATTGACCCAGGATTCTGGGAGAAAGGTATGGCTGGACCTTACACATATTTACACCAACAGCACAACAAGCCATGTCTGCGGCTGTGTTACTACAACATGGGTGGAAACACAGTGTAGCATTTGCCAACACAGCACAGCATCAAGTATCAGGGGCGCCATGTGTTTGACGATGTTGGCATAGAGGACAAAAGAGGGTCTACTCAGTAGTTTTAACCATAAAGAGCAGGTTACATTAAACATGCTTTAAAATGTTGACATTGTCGTGGCAATTTCTGATCAAAGCTGAGGATCAATAAAGGATCTTGAGTCAAAAGATGTCTTTGTGAATATTTAATCATCTTGCAAGAGAGAAATCTGTCATATAGCACACAAGCCTGCAGAGAGAGTTCTGCTAGACAAAAGAACATACAGATTCTTAAAAGCATACAGGCAAATCATGAAACAAAAACGTCATACCTAAGCATAAAACACCTCCCTTTTCTGTTCATGTGAGACAGTAGGGCTGAACAATTTATCGTTTTCAGATCGAAATCGCAATTTTAGACAATGCAATTTTGTGATCGCCACAGCTGCAATTTTTTGCAGCGCTCCTGACTGACTCAGGATCTGTTGTGTCAAGGATTATACACATACTGTTTTACAAATTTGTAGACAATCTATCTGTTAAAAGTGCTGGTAAGCAGGTCAACAACACAAAGCCTCTGTTTAGGAGTAGAAGTTAATGAAAACAGATTATTTATCATCACTATTGAAGGTGAATAATGTGTTAAGTGTTTTTCGTCATTTATTTCCTTACTGTTGTCTGTGCTGTAAACAAAGTGAATTTTGCCCTAAAGTTTGATTTAAAAAAAAATCATGAATTGCAATATCTACAAAAAAAATCGAAATTAGATCTTTTCCTAAAACCATTCAGCCCTACATGTGAATATCCCAAAGCTTGATTAGAAGAAAATCGTGAATCGAATTGAAATCGCAATATCTGCCAGAAAAATCACAATTCAATCTTTTCCTAAAATCGTTCAGCCCTATGAGACAGTATCCCAAGTCACACCATTTTCCCATCAACTCCCTCCCCATTAGTCTCCAAGTTGAAACTTTCAGCTTTTGTTCATCTCACATGCAGAAGAGGGAGTATGGCACAACACAAGTATCTGATATATCTCACAAACATTCTTGGTCTCTGAGGCCCATTGTAAGTTCTATCTCTGACCTTTCCTACACCTGCATTCTGTTTTGTGAGAATGAACCTCAGACCATAGTTAATAACTTCAGGGGTTATATGAGGTTAACATAAGATCAACTCAGAGTGATTCAAACCAAAGTTATACCTGTGGAATAAAAATAAATGATTGAATGATTAATTTTACCATTACAACATCTTTTTAAATTATCCTGCTTGTCATTCAGTAATTCAATAATCAACATTTTAAGATTGAAAGAAATACTCAAGGTCTGGGTCACATACTGAGTAAATCGAGTTGGTTGTTGAGGAAGATTTAAAACACAAAATTAAAGTTTTTTTTAAAGACCTACTCTGCTGGCCATTTTGCTCCACACAGGATCCAGAAGTGAACTTTCTGACCCACGTCAGCTCCGACAGAAACTTATCAGCTTACATCTTCACCATTCTCAAATGGTAGGGCCGCACTAATTAGAACAGGAACATTTCTAATCTAGTATATTTTGGAATAACATTGCACAATGATATAAAGTGTATATTTTGAAACTGTTTATAAGCTTTCTGTGTTAGTGTAGACAACCTGGTATCCAAACTACACGGTGTACCTACCAAGGTGTTACCAGCACAGATGAGTGATTTATTGTCGAAAATGTGGAAAACTGTTCTACCTCACACTGTTAACTAATCCCTGTTCAATTCCTGGATCCACATTCAGATTTGGCTCGCCATCAAAATCTGGTCAGTTCTCCTTGTGCCATAACAAACATTCCCCAAAAAAACATGAGAATCTGTTTAAAAATTACTGAATTAGAAGCCAACATGTAGAAAACTGTTAAATCATGCAATGTTAACATATCCTTAAAACCCACAAACTTGTGCTCACACATGTTGTTATTACTAATGTTTATTTTATCTTTCAGTAGGGGTGTGCGATATGACGATATTAAATTGTTAAGGATTATAAAGTGGGGATGATCTCATAAAGCAGAAAGATCGTCAGATCATCTGTGTGGGCGCAGAGACTTTGAGGTGCACCCGAATTAGTCAATCGTAGCACATTACGCAGTGCATGGTAGGATCTCCTGTTTGGTTATGTAGCCTGAAGCCATGGCGGAAAGAGAAAAGGAGATAAAAGCTTGAAGATGTCTGAACAAAAACCTGTTCTAAAGCAGCTGTATTATTCACTCAGGTTATAGACATTGCAGTTAGATAACATTTGTTTTGAATTGTTGCACTTTAAGAGATAATGTTGATGTTGTTGTTCATTACCTTTTATGTTTACATTTATTGCACATTTTTATAAAAAATGCATTATTTAAATTAAAACCTGTTCAGAAAGTTTCTTTGGCTTAAATTGTCATTTTCTTTCTTGTAGGGTTTTACATGTTTATATGTTAAACATAGGGAAAAAATGGTCAAACATGCAAATTAGTCTAGAAAAATCAAGGTAAAAAAGAATTGTGATAAAATCGTGATCGTGATTTTATTTTTAAAAGATCGTGATGTGATATTTTTGCCATATCGCCCATCCCTATCTTTCAGTATTTTAAACAATTTAAAGCACATTCCAGCATCAATTGCAGTTGCAAATTGATTAAACTCATAAACCAAATTCTGTGTGATGTGAAAAACAGATTTTATTTTGGGACATATTTCCCGATATCCCATATATTTCTAGAACATACAGATATCTATGTGCAATGATGAGGTAAATTTACAACATATTTATTACAGTGTTGTCTAAAAGGTTAGATGTATTTTATTGTCATTTTCTAGCCTCACTTTTTTAAATTTGTGTGAACCTGTCTACTGTTTCAGTGCCAGTATATGACACTTAAGAAAGCACTGTCTGGTTTATTGTTCACGCTTTTTATTTACTTAAGAAGTGAAACAAAAATCGGGGTGGATGGTTAAACTGTTGGAAACCATCTACATAAAAAACACATGTTTAAACTAACCTGATCATATAAGGAGACTTTGAATGTTATCATTCACTAGTTTAGTTTAAAGAAGGTGAAGCAAAACTGAGGTTAGTGTTTTAGCACTTCTATATGGAAAACCCCTGTCCTGTGTAAATGAACTGTAATAACTACACTGTAAAATCGAAACTCGAACTCAGTGGGCCATAGTACACTCCACTTCGATATTTGCTTTGATATTACATGGAGCAGAATCACAACTTCTCTTCAGGTCAATAAATTCAGACGCGTTCACACTGATGTCTGTGTTGAACTAAATTGGAGTTATTGAGTAACCTTCCCCAGTCCAATGTCTGCTTGTCATACCATAATACAGCCTGTCACTGACTCACCAGTTCATGAAAATAGTCAGCCCATTAGCAGTAACTCTGCTGTGTTAATATCACATCTAAAGGGTGAGTGATGTGTGGGGCCCCCGCGGTGATCTCCGCAAGCTAACAGTCATAGCATCCTAGCTAATAATCCCACAGCACGGCCACAAGAAAACAGTCCTTATGTATCTGTAACGTCAGGACAAGGCAAACGCGTACACGAAGATAATTAGAAGGAACACATTTGGTCCCCCTCACCTTCTGGATGAGAACAGCGGCCAAAATCAGTGTTTCGGGGACCCTCATGATGCTTAGCTTGTTGTTGCTTCCCCCATCGACCAACCTACTGCTTGGCTCGAGCCCCTCACACGAACCCCCACCAGCTGTTCCGTGAAGACACGCCCATTTTATCATTTCAGGGTGTTTGATTGGCTGACGCGGTCACGGGCAGCTGAAAATGTATCTTTATTGGCTGGTGTCAAAGTCAGTCAAAAAATACGTTTTCATTACCAACAGACGTAGCTTTGACAAATACAAGGTAATAGAACGTTTTTTCTTTAAATAATCATGTCTGTAAAAGCTGTAGGTGTTTCTAATGAGGCAGAAGTAATGAATTAATAGCTTGGCTCTCATAGATGATAGTTCATGTTCTGAAGTGGTGGTTCTCAATGAGAGGTTTCGGACCCCAAAAGTGCTGCCTGAAGAAGATCATGGTGTACAGAACTTATTCATTTATTACAATTTCACTGTTGGAGCTGGTGACCTATTATTAGTCAGCATCTCAGTTATTCTTCTCATTTTCTCTGAGGAAAAAAACAGTTTTTGAAATGTTACCGTTTTATTTTTCTGCAACAAAAACGAAAATGTTCATGTTTTCACAAGAAAGTAGTCAAAACAAATATGTCACTTCAGAGCCTTTTTCATTATGCGCATTTAAAGCACAGATTTTGTTTACATAAATTAAGTAGTCTAACCAAATCACATTTTTACACGTAAGATTTTTTTCAGAATTTTGAAGGAGATACAATGGGTCATAAATTTAATGATACAAGAAAGTCAACTTTATATGATGGTATATGAAGGCCAAATAAGAATGATATGACTGGTTTTGTTGAAGATTTTTATTGGTTTAAAAAGTTGTATATTTATTTGAAAAAAACATTATCTTTTATCATTTAAAATGTGGTAAATATAAGAACTGACCTGAACATTTCACACTGTTAGCCTTCTATTAAGCCTGCTTTCAAGAGACTGATCAAATTTTACTTTTTATTTTGACTGTGTAATCAGAAAATGCTTGTAGTTTTTGCCTTGTATCCTGGTATTACAATTAACTAGACTGTGAAGATATACTGTTGTACAGGCCACTTGGGCTATTAAGACCGAATTTTTAAACTTCATACATTAAAAATGTATTTTTTTCCTGACAAATACAACTTTCTAAACTCAACAGTTCTCCATTTGGTTTCATGTAAATTCACAACTTGTAATCTCAAAAGTTTGAGAATGGTCATAACAGAAAAGCAATCCTTTGTTTCTCATCTCTGTGTGCCTAGAATGGCCAACAAAAGTCTGTGGTACATGATAGGCAGGAAAGTAGATTTCAAACAATTACTTCATCAATACAGAGTCTAAAATATAATCAAATAGTACAAATTAGAGGGATTGACAGAGTAATAGTCAATTCGAAAATAATCGAAAGCAATTTTTTAACTTCTCACTTTGTTTTTTAAATTATGTATTTGTATTTATTAAATTAGCTGTCCTTACTTTCATTGCATCTATTCATGTTTAAATGTAGCTATTTACTTTTTTATTTTTATTCATTCATCTAATGAGGACTGGGTAAATGCCAGCCAAGTAGAAAGGCTGTATTTATTTTATCAAACCTTGAGCATCAAATTATTGGATAATAATTATTATTAGTAGTTGTGATTTGAATAAAAGGAACTACTATTCATCATTCATGGAAACATATGATAATAAAATGAATAATGAAAACTCAAAGTTCAGTAGTCAAGCTGATTAAACCTACTTGTGGGTGGGTTTGTATAAAAACATCACAGGTTTTATACAAAAGTTTTTGTTTATTCAGCATGAGCATACAGTTACATTGATCTCTAACATTTAGCAATGTGCATTTCCCAGATGCACTGCTTTATGTGTTTTTTGCTGAATGCAACACCCGTCTAAGAGAGGCCTCTAGAAATTATAAATATGAATAAGTAAAAGAGAACTTAAAACATCAAGATTGGAGGAATGTATGCATTAAAAGTTTTACAGTCACAATTGTCCAATTATGTCCACTCTTTTCTTGGAAAGGACTTAACCCCTGATTTGGATCTATCTAGCTGTCTGTCTGTCCGTCTGTCTGTCCGTCTGTCTGTCCGTCCACATTAATCTCGAGTATATTGGCATGCATGGTGATGAAGAGGCAGTTAAGGCTTATACTCTGGCAGATTTCTTGTGTGTTTTCTGTTTTCTGTTTGTTTATGTTTAATATATAAGAGTGGGGCAGGGAAATATGGTCCCTGGACTGCAGCCCAGTTAGATGCATATTGTATAAAAAAAAAAAGTGTGTCCCTGTTTTTGCAACAGTTCTAAAGTTGTGTTTCTTTCACAGTGAGAGCATATTTCATTCAGTTGAAACCCTTTCACTCCACAATTGTGAAACCACATGACTTTTTGGACTCCTGAAGTCTGACTTCAGCCAACAAGGCTGGCAGGGCTGCAGCTCCGCCTTATCCCTAACCCTGTGTTTTCACAGTAATTACAGTTTACTGGAGAGCCTCCAGTGTGACTGCTAATCAGAAGCTTTTTGCTTTTCATCCCAACTTCTGCTTCACATCACCTCAGAGGAACATATAACACTTTTAGGTTCAGTTTATTTACACGAATGAAGAAGAAATGTCATTGTGTAGCATCTAAAGTTTTCTGCTTTTCCATGTCTTTAACTGATGTACACTATATAATTTTGCAGCCTGAGCTGATTGTCAGACAGAATTTAGGAGATGATAGGGATGCACTGATACAACAGTTTTATGCTAAGCATAATGGACTTATGTATTGGCACTCTCCATATATAATACAAAAGTAAACACCCGATAATGCCATTGCAGTTCTTAAGGTTACTCATTCCTCTAATGGACAACACACAGTCTACTACTTTTGTCACCCTCATTTATATTCAAATATAATTTCGATGCAGGTATGGCTAACTTTACCTGCATGCTGGAACAATTACAATCTAACAGCATGCTGTGAGTGAGAGTGCTGTGAGTACAGGTTTCACATTTTCTTTTACGAGTTACAAGTATTGTCTGAAGGCTTTGTGTCAGCATTGAAACAGATATTGATATATTTTATATTGATGCATTCCTGTAGTTTGCTTATTATAACACAGAATGCATGGATCTTTTAAGAATATTGTCACTACATTTATAAAATAAATTACTCATGTCTAAATATTCAAACTAAAACAATGTTAGGTTATTTCTCTGCCCACTGTGTATATAATATAGTTTTAAAGAGGATCAAAGGGGTAGGAAAAATAATGTCCCCATCTATTTTAGTCTAGTAAGCAGAGTTTTTTTGCAATCATCATTTTAAAAAATGCTTCAAAATTCAAAACTTGATTGACTGACTTTCCCATGAAGCTTTTGTCCCATGAAATTTGTCCAAAAAACCCATTCTCATACTCCATAGACGCTAAGAAAGAGGGGAGGGTGGCTAAAATGCTTACTTTTATCTACATTTTAGGACTCACTACTGTACTCTTACTCAGATGATGCATTTTTCTGCCTTCAGAACTATCACAGGGGTCCCACTAAATTCTGAAAGTCGTAAAATGTCTTAGATAACAGTAAATAACAAGTGATAAGTGAGTTTTAAACATTGATTAAAAGCACTTTGCTGAAATATATGGATATTTTATCATATCCACTCTTGTTGATACATTTTTTGTGATTTTCAAAAATGTTCTTGTTGGTTTGCTCATCACATGATAATTTAAAGCAATCACAGCAGCATATATGTTAATTAAAATCTTTATTTCCTGTAAACAGATGGAAAAGGAAAGAAGTTGAGGGAATGCAAGATTGGCTTCAAATGTAAAAATTCCAGTGGTGCTTGTTTGGTGGAGTGGTAAGCAATCAGTTCCATCCCATATATGAGCTTGTGCCAGCCCGGATCCAGCCTGTGGTCAGCTTGCAGAGTGTCCTCCCCTACCCCCCCCCCCAAAACCTCTCCACTCTCTCTCTCCTCAACAAAACCATAAAAATGCCCCCCCCCCCCCCCATAAGTAAAAATTCAAGAGTCTTCCTTCAAGGTATGAAAAGAAATTGTAAGACAGTAAGTTCAATATAAATTCCAGAAAATGTATTTTTTTTTACTTCAGCTGGTTCTTAAAACAACACACAATAGTCTTCAGTGTGACTTTTTAAAATATTCAACAATCCTGAATCTCTTTAGACACAAAAAACATATAATCTATTTGAATGCACAGTGGTAGTCTTGCATTGTGTGATAAACATGGCATAAATTATTACATTTGGGAATTACTTTTTACTCCAATAACAGAAGATTTCAGGTGACAGGATTTGGATCTCCTACAGCCACTTTCAAACTCAAAAAAAAGCTCTGTGACAGGACAGAATAACAAATACATGTGAACAAAATTAAAAATTTACCTCATGACTGCAGAAGTATACAAGCCACAACAGACACAAGTTCTTATCATGAAGAAAAAATATTTTTGTTTTGGAGATTTTCACAGAGTTGTATCACAATATTCAATTGTAGTTTTACCAGGAAACACAAATGTGTTTTTAAGTATTTGATTAATAATACATAAAAGCCTGTCCTGGGGATAGGCAACAAAATGTAGGCTGTTTGTGAAGACTGCGGAGCCTGCAGCAGAGGGCGCACCACACATGTATCAGCACTGGTCCCTTTTTTAACTCATCATGTATTATTGGTGATATTTATTTAAGCTGTGATATAGAGCAAATGATGGGAAGTCATGGCAAGTGGAATAATTACAATGATACAACAGATTTATAAAAGAAAATCAAGCACAATATCCCTCAGCAGCAGGTCTGAAGAGACTTGTTAAAAATTTCTAAGTTTAACTTCCTTTTAATTTCTCTATTCCTTTTGTGACTTCTGCAATCTGTTGATTCTGGTGTGCATAAAATGATATTTTAATACAAAAAGTAGGAAACTAATTTCAAAAATGATGGCCAATGCTATCACCTGCAGTCTGAAAACTGATCAGGAGTGAAATCAGCATAAACATTTTTTCAGACTGTTATATAACCCATATCTAATAGGACATGCCTCACTCTCTGTGTTTATTAGAATGACATCAGTGTCTGTAAACTATTGTCTGTGGCGTGCTTGAACTTGTTTTTTTTAGATTGAAGTACTGCAGCAGCTTGATTCACTCCTCATGATGTCACTCCATATGGTCCCCCTGCTGCCCAATATTTACCTGCGGTCCTCGACACTCCACAGGAACCGAGGCGAACTTTGACTTCAAAATAAAAGACCGCAATTACGACGTACCTGCTGGTCATCACATTCAACCATCAAAACTTCTTTATAATTAAAAAAAAACTTTATGTGATAAGGTCATACTTACTTCGCGCCTCCCTGCCCTGACGCATGGAGCATCGTTCTCATCCTGCAGGGGACTGACAGGACTGAAGGCCCTGAAATGTGATTGGCTGCTCTCAAATTCTCAACTTAAAAACTCTTGAAGTGAAGGGGCCTACTTAGTCTTGTAAATTGCAGTATCTAAATTGCTCTTAGGTATGAGTGTAAACATGAATGACTGTCTTACTCTCAATGTGTTGACTGGTTCAGGGTGTACCCTCGCCCATGTCAGCTGTGATGGATTGCAGCCCCCACGACCTTGGATGGTCAAATGGAATAATCAGCACATCTCAATATTGGTTATCCAAGCACTCTAAGATTTTTGAGAAACTACCTTACCCCAGCCTAACTGTGCTTATGAAAAGTGTCATTCCACACCACTTTGACCACACATCAATGCACATGAGAGGTTAAATAACTTCTTAAAACATTTCATTACTGTTAACTAAAACCTGTGCACGACACAATGCATAAAGCATATTGTAGCTATATGGTGGCAAACCTGAAATGTTTTCTCTATCAATTTTGCAAATTGTATCATTGATTGTCAATGTTATCGACTCTTTTAAACCAATGAAGTGGTTATTTTAGCCCCTGTCATTGCTGGAGTTCCACTTATGAGCATGACGTAGCTTCAGAGTTATGGTGACAAAACTGTGACTTTGTTTTGCAACAGCATCTTAAGTTAGTTGTATCTTCTTAATAAACCTGCCAGCTTAAAAAGGCCCACTTTAATAATGATTATTGGTGTAATAATAATAATTTACATAAAGTAAAAACGCTGCGTTCATGTATTTGTTTATTTGTTTATTACTCCTCAAGGCACCGCTGTTGAGAAAGGCTGGTATAGAAGACAGGATTTTTTATGAAGCGTGATATGTACTGAATTTAGTGGCTCCTGCATTAAAATACCCCGCACGTGCCAATGACCAAAACGCTTGTAAGTCTTTTATTTTGAAGGAAACCGGAAGCCGCGTTTCTCTACGTGTAGGTTGACTCTCCTCTCAGTCTGAATTCCCAACTACTTTGAGAGGAATGAACCGCTCGTAGCCAACCGCACTGTAAGTATACTCCGCATCAATACGTTTACACTTCGTTTTGATCTGTTGTTATCCTCTAATGGTTATTATTCTCCTGTTAATCATTTAGACAAATTAATCTTCGTCAAAAACAAGGACGGCCGGTGTTTTTACCGGGATGTTAGCTAGTCCATGATAACCAGCTAAGCTAGCTGTCCTTCATCACAGGTTTATTCTCTTTCCCTCTGTTTGTCCTGGATTTCGGCGGTGTCGGTATGTTGTATTTGTGGCTGGTGTTTTCCTAGTAGTTTAACCATTATATAGTTTTATTATGTAACTTCTCCTCATAGCTAAACGTCCTTTGTCGGCTTATACTCTTTACAGTACTGAGAGGACGTTCCGCATTTTAGCGCTTCAGACCAAAATGAGTTTTTACTGCAGCTCTTATTCAACATGAGGATATTTGTGGTGTTTTTTTAGTTTAAGTGAGTAAAACATAGTGTGCCGTGGCTGAGTCCCAGACCCTTTAATTGAGTCAGAGAGCTGGTTGTGAGCAGGAGGTGATGTCAGTAGGACTGGTATGCAGAGTCTGACATCAGCCAGAAAAAAAGTGTCTGAAAAGCTGAGGCTGTGTTGACTCGGGCCAAATAAGGAGCACAGAGGAGCAGGTACTCAGAGCTGGACAGAGGTAAGAGCAAGGGCTGGACAGAAAACAACAACATCAGGAAAGAGATACATGATCAGGGAGATAACATGCTGTCTTCTTTAATTCACCTGTAAAACCACCTCTTTAGACACGATTTTGATGATACTGCAGGATTGTCTCTGCTTTGCTTCTTTGCTTATATGAGCTGTAAATGTTGAAAGTACAAATTACATTTGTTTTAGCTTTCGAGTCACATTTTATAGCCTTTTTCTTTATGAGTAGTTTATCCCTAATAAGTACTTTACTTAAGTGTGTATTTTGTAACTTTTGTCATAGCGCTTAAGGTCAGAGAGACAAAAAAGAAACAAGAAGTAAAAAAAAAAATCAATTTGTTTAATTAACTATTAATGCCACAATATAAAAACATTACTTCAGTGCTGGTACCAAGTGTATCATCACAGTTCACAGTTGAAAATGTATTTCAGTTATCAATACTCAATATCTAGTGAATCAGAAAACAGGACATTCACTTACAATTACGAGTAATTTTGGGTGTACAAAAAACTTTGCAGTTCTGTTTTAGTTATTAAATATTTTTGCTCTCTATCTATTGGTGGTTTACTTTTCATTTGGCCAAATACAAAATGCTAGTAAGAGATCAGACTCAACTCATCTGTATAATATTGGTGCTGACAAATATTAGCTTTAAACGCGATGAATATTGGGATCACGTTTATTTACTTCTTTTTACTTATCTTTGTACAGCACTTTGATCGACTGCTGTCTTCTTAAGATGCTTTATAAATATACTTGACTTGGCTTGACTAACTGATGTTGAACATTTTTAGATATTTATATAGACAAAATACACAAATGAACCACATTGCTTCACCCTGATATTACTGCATCGGTACAGATTTAAATTCAAGTGCTACCTTTTATTTTTCAAGAGTGAAGCATTACTGTCTTGCTTTGCAACTATACCTCATACAAACAGACTGTCAAATGGAGAGCAACAGTTTTCGGAAAGTAAACCCTTAGAAAATATTGGCATCGGTAATAATGAGTTGAGAAATATCGGATAGTCGTGCATCATTTTGGTGATATCAGTGCCACTGTCAGTTATACTTGCTTGTGGATTTGATTCTTTAGTTATTATCTTATCAACTTTTATGGATGTTTGTAGTAAAAAAAAAAAAAAGAAGAAGCTGATCTGTTTTTTAGAAGCAAAAATATCAGACGTATGGCTCCTCAGATATTAAATGCTGTGCTGTATTGACCTCTGCAGGTTGCTGCCACACTGAAACTGGTTGTTGTGCTGTTAGCATCACTCTGTATGAAATTAAGCCACAATTTTGGCCTCTTCTGTCTTCCATGATCACACTTTTGAATTCTTGTTGCACGTGCAGAACTAAGTGTAATACTTCACTGATGTCTTTAATGTCGAATTTCATGTATATCTGAGCAAATTGTTTCATGTGTTTAGATTTCATTATCTTTGTCTTTTGTTAATATTCAAACCTGAAACAAATTACTGATTCATCACACTCCGCTTTCCTTGTTAAAGGTAATACAAAACTGAAAATACTCAGTACTTAAACTATATTTAAGTGAAGTAAATTTCACTTATACCTGGGTACATGACTGAAAATCTCACTTTACTTTTATTATATATTTCTTTGTTATAGTAATAAGAATTAATCAAAGGAACCTTGCTTGACTACAGCAGTGTTGTACTCATTCCATTTCTGGTGCGGTGCTTTTTAATTTGTTTCTGATATAAGATCACATATAAAGTCATTATTATCATGGTTATATTTATTATTATTATTATCATAAAACCATATATTGCTTATTGTTACTCAAGCTTAGGATAAAGTCGCAATTTATGTATCCCTTCAAGTAAAAGTTGGAAGTACTTCATTGAAAATGTACCAAAAGTACAGAGTAATCCGAGTATAACTCTGTATTGTGCAGAAATTAAAGCTAAAATGTGATGAGACGGCCATTTGTTTCAGTAAAATATGTTATGGCATGATCAATTTTGATCCAAGTTCCAGATATGGCTCAATAGTTTGACACTCTTTTTTTACCCGTCAGCCAAAGTAACAAACATTACAGACAACAGAAGCTCCATCACATCAAGAACAAACATCATGAATGCAGTTTTTGTCTCTTTCTGTTATTGGTTCGGGAACTATTGAGGCTGCAGCAATGTTTTCAAGGAATCAGCGTAGCTCCAGTTTTACATCACTTAAAGGACATTTGGTTCACTATATATTAGCTGCTGAGTATCAGGTTAGTGTTGCTGTAGTACTGAGTATTGTGAAACTAAACTTAGCATTTGCATTGAACTCAAAGTTCTGGTAACATAGAAGTTACAATAGGAGATGATGGAAGGAGGTGGTTGATCAGTTTAGTGTTTCAATCCCTTCTCCACTTAGTTTTTAGGTTCTTTGTTAAATGCAGGAAAGCACAATACTTGACAACATAAATATTACTCATGTAAAAGTACTATTTAAAAATGCTACTTCAAAAAGTGGCCTAATTGCAGTCAGTTACTTTTCCACCTCTGTCACAGCCAATACTTAAATCCCAGTTTAGATACCGTGGCTCTGATTTGTTTGCTCTTATCTTCCCCCAGTATCCAGTGAGTTCATTTCTCCTTTCTTTTTACTGCAGTGAATCACGAGGTGTTAATCCCATCATCACTATTCCAGTCAGCACACCATGGCTGGCTTCAGGCAAGAGGATGTGGAGCTTTACTATGAGATGGGAGAAGAGCTTGGCAGGTATGTTTGCAGATGTTCTGCCTCTCTGATCAAAAAGTTCCCCTAAATAAAGCACCTGGTTGATGCCCATGTTATATCACTGTTAGAAAAGACATATGATCTTGCGTGTCCTTGATATGTTACAGGTAACAGGTCTCAAACATGAGTGTAATGGGGCTGTCTAATACATCAAGTTTGAATGTACAGCTTATATTTCAAGTCAGATACATGAAATGATGATCGGGTGTTTTTTGATGAAGTCAGTGCTGATATTGATGTAGAAACGGCCACAGAGCACATGTTCTGTAAGAAAGATCCTTTACACCAAAGACCACCAATATTATCCTTAGTGTCCATTAAATAATCTGACATTTTAAATCTGTCATCTAAATAGTAAATTAACATATTGATGGTTTTAGTTCATATAAGAAAAAAATATTTTATTGGTAAAGAATCAAATAAACAACAAAAATATACATCCTGAATAGGCCATGGGACGATTCACTTTTCTCCCAATTTGATTATTTGCGATTTTTTAGGTGCCGATTCGATTTAAATTGCGATTCTACAATATTGCTGATTTTTGCAGTCTTTAGTCTCCTTTTTTTAACACCAGTGCGAAAGATGAACAATGATGATGCCTACAGACTGCATCAGGAAAAATACACATCACATGTGAGTCCCTTTTTAGGATTTATATTTTAACCAGCTGTTCATACTCTCTCTTCAAAAGCCTGGATTGCACTTAGAAGTGGCTTATGAACACAGACTAAAATGAAGCATTTAAACTTGGAAAAAAAAAATCGTTTTTTTTTTTTAAACAAAAAAATCTATTTAAAAATCGTGAAACAAAAAATCCCGATACTGATGTGAATCGATTTTTTTCTTCCACCCCCTAATCCTGAACATCCAATATTGGTTAATTTATTGTTTTTTATGATCAAAAACTGCGGAAATTCTCCTTCAGATTCTCTTTATGGCTCAAATACTTCGGCCAGTCTCACTTCTTCGATCCAAAACATCTCTCCTCTCTATTTGATTCTCTGTCTTATGAAAAATTTGACTAAAAGTCATCAAGTTTCTCTAAAGCCCCTGGCACAGTGCCACAACAAAGCTCCATCGTCATTGAGCTTTGAGAGTTCTGCATCAGGACATGATATGTCTGTCAGTGCATGGTGCAACACAGCAATTGCTCCACATAAACACAAAGACAGAGACAGTGACCCACAGCACTCCTGTCTCTGATTCTGCTTTACGTCTCTGATACTAACTCCAGAGACAGAGCAGATTATTCCCGCCATTCTGTCTCTGCAACATTCTGAGTGGAGGTGAAGCATTACAGGGGGATTAATGTAATAGCTGGAAACGGCAGCATGGAGCCTTTGTTTTGGTACTTCCAAGCATTCTAATAAAAAGGACTTAATAGTTTGTTTCTCTTAATATTCAAGAGTAAAAACAGAAACGACAACCCCAACATTCTGAAGTGTTGCCCAGTGCTTTTGTACAGTTCAGTCTTTAGGAGTTTGTCTGCAAATTCTGGTAATTTAAACTATAAAGTTGTCAAATACTCTGTGTTTAAGTCTTCTATATTTGTTTATGTAATAATACATGTCACCCATCATATTAATGTTTAGAAGACTGATGATGTGACATCTATTTGACATTTTTTACAGGCAAAAACATTGAGAAATGAACCATGTATTTTAGAGTTGTGCAATGAATCAAGTTTAAATTTCGATTACAATTACGGGGTACTTGCATTTATCTATGCGTATCTTCTTTTGTTGCTTGTTCTTTCATCATCATTGAGACTGTGTTAAGTGTGAAGTTCAAATATTGTATATAGTGTATGTCATACAATCTTGTGTTTTCTAATCATGATCTGAATAACTATCGAAATTACGGCAATTATAGTTTTTGCCATAATCAAACCACCCTTTTACCTTTTATGGCTTTTTTATTTAAACAAACATCACGAAAGGATGTTTGGACAGTATTGCCCAACCCTTGTTGGTATTACAGTTAAAGGGAAACCTGACCTTAAGTATCTCAGACACAGGTGACGTCTGTAAAGCAGTTATGTTTAAAAATACATCAGATGTATCAAGATGATATGCCATCCTCTTGGTATATAACATAAAAACAAGTTGCTGCATGGCAAGAAAGATCCAAGGTAGTTGCTGCAGATCTCTTTTCACACTGACTAGTTGGGCTAAACTCTATTTTTCGGAGCATGAGGTTTTGAAGTATCACTTTTTTAGGAAACAAAAAAATAGAATGGACTGCTATTAGAATCTCAAAGTTACATGAGCTGTATTTGTGTTGCATTATGATCACTTATGAGCTGGCCAGCCAATCTAAACCATCAGATGTGATTAAGGTAAAAAGAAAAAATATATATATATATTAGTGACATGTTTGCAGCCTGTTCACTCTGTGTTTGTTAGTTTGTATGTGAACTGTCAAACGTCAGCACAAGAAACTTCTATATCCATCCCTAAGCTGCTGGTTTCTGCAGTAATGCAGCAAAAGTGTGACGTCATTAACTCAATGTGCCTTTCCAACACTGCTGTGCTGGAGGAGAGAGCGCTGCACTGTGTATGTGTGCTGAGGCTGATATTGAAGAAAAAAATGATACAAGCACTTTCCTCTATCCTGGTAAACTGTAGTGTCTTTACTTTCTCATTAATAACATCTTTTTCTTCATTCTTTGAAAAAAATGTTATACTTCTGTTGTCTTTGTTTATATTAGTGAATGCTGGTCAATGCTGCAAGCCTACTGTTACAACACAGCAGCTTCATTTTCCAGCTTGTGACCCAGCTACCTTGGGAACTATTTTGATAACATTATGCAATATCTTGTGTTTCCCAACCAAGGGGCCAGAATTCAAGGGGTCATAAGATCACTGCTAAGACTTCATTTGTACCAAGTGAATTATTGCACTGGATAGAACGGTGTTTCTCATTAGGGGTGGTGGTCACCAGTGGCCTCATGATACAACATTATCATGATACTTAAGTCCTGATGTGATTTTATTGTGTTTCATAATATTCCCAATATGCTGTATGAGGCAATACTTGATTTTGCAATATATATTGGGATTTAAAACCTGTTTACATCCAAAAAGAATAAAATGGCCATATTCTTTTAAATGTAATAAAAACTATATCTCCGTCAGTAGATTCATGTCACTCCAGGAAGTTTTATTAATAACTGGAGTAAAACTCATCAACTGTTGTCCATGCTTTGCCAGTGAACGAATGATGCTCTGTTGTGCTCAGCCTCTCTTCAACTATTAGCTTCACTGCTTAGTAGAGCTTTGGAGCTGCTGTGTCTGTGGAATAATGCAGAGACAGAGGCTCATACCTGGGCTGCAGTCAGCTCGTAACAGAAGGATAGTGCTCTTTTCTTGCCTTGCTCAGACTTTGGGGGCAGCTTTGACAAGCTAAGCATGTGCAATGCTGGCTGGTTTCTTTCAACAGGTTAGCGTAGCTCTAGCTTTGCTGTTGTTGGCTTTTGCATTCCCTGGGCACGGTCAAGGGAGGTGAGCTGTTTTTCCACAGCATTTTATTCTCATGCATCACCCCCTGCAAACCCCTTGTGTCAGGTCCATCTTTTATATCAATTTAAAAGTCCAAAATAAGTCCACACAACGGATTTAAATGCAGACGATGCTTTCCTTTTGTTGCTGTCCCGAGCAGCCATGTTTGTTTACTAACTCTTCCCTGCGCAATGGACGTCACCTCTGCCAACATTACATGCAAAGTGTCTCAACAGCACCATCTTGTGGACTTAAAAAGCAATGATTTTATTTCAGTAGAAGGAAGGTTGGAAATTAATACATTAAAAAATTTTAAGAGACATCAGAGACAAACCATTAAGTCCAGTCAATTTTGCAACCAGCTAATGTCCTTGAAATTTTTTTAGTATATGCATTTTGCAAATATGTTTCCCCCAGTTTTAGTAGCAACTGCCTTTTATTTGTTCTTTGCCTTTGCAATCAGACAAGTTAATGCTTGATGGGTTTTCTCTCAGACTTATCCTCTTATCCATTTATCAAGACTAATCCCTTTATCCCTTCAACAAGTCTTAGCCTTATATTCATTTGATCCACTTTGTTTCTCAGACAGTTTTTTGAAGTTATAGATCTCAATACATGTCTGTTTATGGTTTTCATTAGGGATACACAACATTTTATTCATCATTTTATAACCAGAAAAACCTCTTTGAGATCAAGAATCTCATTTATCACAGAGGCCTGAGCAAGACTTACAGCAGCACAGTCGAGATGTTACAGACATAAAACATTTGCAAATAGGGACACAACCAATCACAGAGTAGAAAGTAAATGGTCAGAATATCCACAACTCAATACATCTACTTCAAAAACGATTTACGACTCCAGCTCCCCTCAACAAAAAATGACTGCAGCAGATTCCAGTCATTAGGAGCGGCACATGTGAAAACATGTATTGTTTTTATATTTCAAGGCAAACTCTGCTCAGATAGCATAAGTAAGTTTGCTACTGGGAACAAAGACAGAGGCTTTCAGCATTTTTTACACCAACAAAATTAGATGGATGAACTTTTTTGTCTCTTGCAGGAACTTTGTCCAAGACAACAGTGCTGCTGACACTGTATACATGGAAACCACTAGACAACATAAAACAGTTACATAAGCAAGAGGTCGCAAGTGTGGTCAGTAGTTATTGTGCAATAAGATTTAAGTGCAGTGCTTGTTACAAGCATTGAAATAAGTAGAAACAAGTTAAAATGATGGAATAATAAAGAGAATAATACAAAAACAGCAATAACAGATAGAAGACTGGTGGCAGTAAAATAAGCTGAAAAATTATACAAAATTATGAAACTATTGCAGGAGAAGAATTACTTGGACTTTTTGTTGAGAAGAGATGTGGATGTTGGGAGAAAAGAGAGCTTATAGTAATACAAAAAGGTATTTTTAGGGTCTTTTTGCTAGAAAACAGCAGTTTAGATGCAGGTGGTGGGTTGGCATGAGGGAGTTATGCTTCGTTTGCAACTTATCTAAGTAATTTCTCCCAAACAACTCTGTGTCGAACTTCAGAGACATTCAGACATCAGGGTGATCAGGGAGTAATGTTTTTCTATTGTTAGGCACAGTTGATGTGCATGTATGAGTGAATACAAAGCCAGGCTGCCTCTTGCCAAAGTGGGGCCATGCACAGCACAACTGTTGAGCCAGAGTTAGCTATAAAGCTAATTTACATCCTTGGCCAAGAACATGAGTGTTGTTGAAGATGTAGTATCAATGCAGGTATTGATATTGTGTGATGAATTGTATAACAGTAAAAAAAGTAAAAGGAAATCATTCTTTTACTTTGTATCTAACCCCAAAACCATCAAGTGTGATAAAGTTATTTAACTGTAAACTATAACGACCAAATCATTTAAAGAACCTTAAACTGGACAAGAAAACAAGAAACAAGTAACTTTATCGTTCTGATTTTTCCTCCGTCATTTCCACAGTGGACAGTTCGCCATCGTTCGGAAGTGCAAGGAGAAGAGCACAGGTATCGAGTACGCAGCAAAGTTCATCAAGAAGCGGCGGCTGTCATCCAGCCGGAGGGGGGTGAGTCGAGAGGAGATCGAACGGGAGGTCAACATCTTGCGGGAAATCCAGCACAGCAACATCATCACACTGCACGACATCTTTGAAAACAAGACGGATGTGATCCTGATCCTGGAGCTGGTGTCCGGAGGAGAGCTGTTCGACTTCCTGGCCGAGAAGGAATCTCTGACGGAGGAGGAGGCCACACAGTTCCTCAAACAGATCCTGGACGGCGTTCACTATCTTCACTCCAAACGCATCGCTCACTTTGATCTCAAGGTCAGCACACTGTGGTTCTGGATGCGTGTGTTTGAGGGCCTGAGATAGCAGTCATAGTTGACATGTCAGTGAAAAGTTCTGTGTAGATGTAAGACATTTATGCTGTGTGTAAAGTATTTTCCACCTCTTTGTATAGTGAGCATTTTTAACTGAGAGACAACAAAGCAGCACCAGGAGAGTTTCTATCTATGAAAATGACAGTTTTTTGTTATGTCCACATGTGGTCCTCTCGTGAGAAGGTCTTTTAAAGCATTCTGTCCACTTAAAAATGCAGCAAAAAGCATAAGCTTGAAATACACAACATAGACGAGATCAACTTTTTTTTTGTTTTGTTTGCACTTTCTATGCAAAAGCAGTTAAATCCCCCCTGTAAAAAAACAGTTTTGCATTCATATCTATTCCCACCACAAGTCTGTTATGGTTCAGCTTGAGGCATTTTTAACTGGAGCTAGCAGGCATATTTATTTATTTTTATTAAAGTAGAAGACATATCTGTAATTTGAATCAAGACCTATTTTTTACTTATTCTTTTTAAATAATACCAAACAATTATCTAACGTTTACATGCTAATATCTTTCTTGTCTTACACTCCAGCTATAATGATAATATCCCTTTCGTAATGCCAATAAATAAAGTGTCAATAACAATAACGCCATTCTAATAAGGCCTTCACATTAGCTGGCAGTGAGCAGCAACTCTTTTCAATATTAAGCCATCGTGTAAATGTATGATCCTCCATCCACGAGGTCGAAGGCCTCAGTTGTGCAGCCCAGACATAAAACTTTAGATGAGGGAGTCACACATCAATCTGTCTCATAGTAGGCAATGGACAGTAAGCTGAAGCCTTGAAAGCAGATGTCTGCACACTACACTTCCTCAGCATCACCTTTTGGCTTAAGATAAGAAAAAGCACCTAGTTTCAGTCACTCCAGACCTTTTTCAAGTGTTGTGAACACATAGCGCTCTTGTTTATTTGCTGTGCAGGACACTGAAAACGAACTTTCCTACTGTGTTTGCCTTTCCTTTTTCAGCCTGAGAACATCATGCTGCTGGACAAGAACGTCCCAAACCCCAGAATCAAACTGATTGACTTTGGGATAGCTCATCAGATTAAAGCTGGAAACGAGTTCAAGAACATCTTTGGAACACCAGAGTTTGTTGGTGAGATCGGGTTTCTTTTTCTCAAATATCCGAGTTAAACTTTTTTCACTGAGTTGCCCGTGCTGGTGAACAAGAGTGTATGTCACAGATCTCCACATCTGGTCTGAATTAAAATGCTCATTCCTCTTTGCTTTACAGCGCCAGAAATAGTCAACTATGAGCCGCTTGGACTGGAGGCAGACATGTGGTGAGATTTTAACTTGTTTTAGTGTGGTTATTTTGATCTGTTAAAAAGGTTTCCACCAGTTTGACGTTTTTCTCTCGTGTTTGATACCTCTCATCTCTGCAGGAGTATCGGCGTGATCACGTACATCTTGTGAGTTACATTTGATATTTCACATAAGCATTTTCCACCAACATTATTACCTTTATATCGTACTTATAAAGCAAATTTGTGTCCTGGCAGGTTGAGCGGGGCTTCACCTTTCCTGGGAGAGACCAAACAGGAGACCCTGACCAACATCTCTGCAGTCAACTACGACTTTGATGAAGAGTATTTCAGCAACACCAGTGAGCTGGCAAAAGACTTTATACGCCGTCTTCTGGTCAAAGATCCAAAGTATGCAGTTTTTACATTTTTTTCAATTTGATCTGCATTGTACAATTAGCACCAAAGTAGAAGGATCTGCTTGGTCATTTACTCACTTGAGGATCTTTTTGCAGAAAGAGGATGACGATTGATGACAGTCTTGAACACCCCTGGATCAAGGTCAGTCTTTTATTAGGCATTTTCTTTACCAAAGTATTTTTAAACATTCTCAGTAAAGAAAAAAAAAAGACTTGGGCGACACTATCAAGGAGGAGATATTCTAATGTGTGCATGTTAAGGGGAAGGCGGGTTGGGCTGGGCTTTAAGGTAATTTTGAGTTCATTTGGTAACTTTTCCCAAAATGCAGGAGTGACTACAGCGAGTTTCACCCCAGATTTTTAACCTGGCCTTAAGAGTGACAAACAAAAGCTGCTCCTCAAATCTTGAGTTGTTGTAGACTTTAAAGAGATCAGGCATGTTTTCAGGTCCAAATCAATCTAAAAAATAGCAAAACCTTGAAAGCAGCTTTGAAATGAACAATGGATAAAGAGGTGCAGGAAAGAGTCCCAAATGAAGAAGTCAGCCTGCATTGAGCACTTTGGTTCTCAAGGCCATTGACTATGTGGGATTAAAGGGACAGTGATTCAGCGGAGGGACACACGACGTGTTAGTTAGGTCCGGATAAACTTTATATTTCCGAAATGTTTATGCACTTAAAAACAATCACATGTAGCGTACTCTTAAACTGTGGTATTACTTTTTGATTTGAGTTCTTGTAGGCGGAGAAAATACCCTTTGTATTTGGTACGGTACTTTCCAGTTTGCGTCTTTTTCTCGTCTCCTGCGGTTACAGTCTGTGGCTTACTGAGGGAGAGGAGAGAACTTTCTACTGTATCTAATGTCCTTAGTGACCATATGGAGCTCATACAACCCCACTACAAAAAAAACTGAACTGTCCCTTTAAGGAAGACCCTAAATGCCTAAAATATGATGAACACATGCTTACAGGAATTCCAAGTACAATGCAGAATAATAAACTCCATCTGACATAGTCGCACTTTTGAAGTTTTAAAGATTTTTATGTATGTATTCATTTTAAAGACAGGTACTAACAAACTGCGAAGAACTAAAAAAAAATGGCCAGGAAACCTACTGCAAGCTTTTCTGATAGTATTTAATCAAGTGTTTCATTTCATACACCATATTCACAGCTAGGGGGACCAACTTGAACAGGTCATTTGATTAAGAGGAAATTCTCAAACTAGAGCTCACAGGGTGACATTAAGCAGAAGAAGTGTAACTGCTGCTTAGTTGAACTGCCATGTTGTAATTCCATGTAGCATAACAATAGCTTTTACTCTCCCAATTATGTTTAATATAAAAAAGATATGAAAGTTAAGATTTGTTTGCCGAGATGATTACAAAGAGCAGTGTGTAGTTTGTTTTTCTTTTGTTACGGACCTCTTATTATCAGCATTGATCCAAAGAAAAAATCCCATAGAGTTCTGCATTTACCTACAAAAACATGTCCCACCTTCACCACTCATTTAATCGTTGGAGGCTAGGATTTTCTAGAGCCTGTGTAATAGCTAACAGAAGCATTTTGGACTGACTTCAGTTGTCCAACAGAGGTGTACTTTACTCCAACATAAAGCAAACTACATTTGTTCTTACATGTAGAAATTAAAGCACATTGGAAGATGAAACCAAACTGACCTTAGGTGAAAGCCTCAAACTGGATTAAACAAGAGAGTGTATCAGTTCAGCTTCGTATTTTACCCTAAGACTGGTGACTGTGGGTTTAAAATACAACTTAAGTTTTGCTTTTATTTAGCTTTGATATTCTGCTTAAGGCCGCCCTGGTGTCTGCATTGGACACTCCATTAAAGTTTTTTTTTAGTTGCCATCCTTTCATTTTAGAGGCAGGTAGAGTTGTGTGTCATCTGTACAAAGGTGGTGGGTGGCACCAATCAGGAGAAAGTTACTGGTCCTGGAATAGAGCCTGAGGGGACACCACATGGAAGTTTAAAAAAAAGAATGCACCCCAACCTGATTTGACAAACATCACTTTGACAAATGGGACCTGAACCACTCTGAAACTGCACCCTTTAAAGTTGCCTAAAGTCTTTAAATCCAGTATTCAGTCCCCTTATTTCTTTTTACCTCTCCAGGTGATTAAGAGGAGAAACGTTCGCCAGGAGGAGAGAGACCACAAGACCGAGCGCCGCCGCCTGAAGACCACACGTCTGAAGGAGTACACCATCAAATCCCACTCCAGCATGCCACCCAACAACACGTATGTCAACTTTGAGCGCTTCTCCCAGGTTCTAGAGGAGATCACAGCAGCAGAGGAGGGTCTGAAAGATCTGGAGCGTAATCAGCGGTCCTGCAGGGAGGACGTGGCAGCGCTGCTGTCCATCTACGAGGAGAAGGAAGGCTGGTACAAAGAGGAGAACCAGAGCATCTCCAGCGACCTGACCCACATCCGCCAGGAGCTGCAGCGCACCCAGGCCCAGCGCAAGAAGAGCCAAGAGGAGACGCGGCTCACCATGCAGGCCGCAAACATACTCAAGCGCAAATTTGGTCGTCTGGAAAACCGCTACGAGGTGCTGGCTGAGCAGGTGGCATCCGAAGTCCGCTGGGTGGAGGAGCTGGTCAAGTCCATATCTGTGGACAAGGAGGTCAGCACTGGGAGCATGCCGTGAGAAATACTGACTTGATGATCCTGAAGTACCGTCCTGCCCGTCTTCTCCACCGGTGTCTCTGCACAGTGGAGTTAGAGTGGGTCAGTCAGTCATCATAAGCTCTGCTGCTGCTGCCATCAGGAAAAAAAAAAAACACTCCACACTTTTACACGATTGAGAGAGCCAGCGAGAAGCAGAGAGGTAAAATGCTGAACCCATTCCTTTTTGAAAAGGCTCATTCCTGTGTTTTATGCATTTATTTATAATTTTAGAGATCTTATGTACTGTTATTTCTGTATGTTGTACCAGATTACATCTTTGTTTGCAACTGTTTTAGCTCATGTTGCAGTTGTCAGAATTGAATTCAGTTTTCTTAATCCTCTTTATCTTATCTGAATTTGTTCAAGAAAGCCATACAAGTCTGTTTGTTTTCTCTAGCCTCAGGTTATCAGCCAACATAGAGTTCAGGGGGATTTATTTATGTACATTTCAGATTCAGATGCAGCTGACTTTATATTTTCAAGTGGCAGAAAAAGCTAGGACTTAAAAGAATGCAATAAACCCTCAGCTCAGAAAGACAAAAGTTGAAGGTTATTGCTTTATTTGAGTGGTCTGGGATTTCCTTTGTTTAATAGTTTCATGGAAATAATCAGAAAGTCTGGTCTTAATTATAGGACAGGAAGGAGATCTGAGACTTTGTTCAGTTTCATAATGCTGTTTTTAGGTCTGTTTTTCAACTCCATTAAAGCTAATACTTTAAAACTTATTAAATACCGTCAACGCTTCATTTAGCTGGGTTTACATTTCCGGTGTTCAGTTCACCTGCTTGGCTTTGCTCGTATTCCGTGTACTGTACAAGACCCTTCCTCAGATTTTTGACGCATGTCTAGTAAAAGGGTCTTTAGAAAAGGCTATTTTATGTATGTATGTATCTTTAGAAACAGCTTTAGCACCATAAAACTCTAGAGACAAGACAAAAGAAAGAAATTAATCTACTGAATAAAATTATCCTTATCAAATGGGTCGTACAGAGAGAAGTCCAGAGAAATCAAAGAGAAGGCAAGACAAAAATGCAAATAAAATGATAAACTAGTGTAGAAGTATATGAATTTAAAGTGCCAGATTCATAGGGATAAAATTAAATAACAGTAAAGCGATAAAAGATAAGGTAACATATATTTGTAATTGCCAAAGAAGGTAACAGTGGAAATGAAACAATGATGAGAAAGATAGAAACAGAAGGGAAAGAATGAGAGAAATTAGATAGGAATTAGAAATGAAAGGATGTTTAAGACAGGACTTGTGAAGCATGAGGAAAGGGCAAGTCGAGTGGAAAAGGGACAAACAGGGCAGAGGAATAGATATTAGAATGAATTCACCAACAAATATGGTGTGCCACAGAAAGGACGCTTGTAAAAGTGAGTTTTCAGCAGTGATTTTAAAGAAGTGGCTTGCAGTATTTCTTGGACAGATTGACTTTGTAATGCCCAACTGAGGAACTGAGGCTACAGGCTGATACATAAGGGCTCAGCAAAAGGGATCAGTCAAGCTTCTTATCAGTCCTAAATGGGAAAGGAAGTGACAGTAAAAAGCGAGGATAGGAGCGATGTGATGTGTGAGGCCACAGGATAGAGCATTGGGACCGATAACTATATTTTCCCAATGAAGAGCACTATTTGTCATTTAAGACCCTCTTAAGTGTGCTGTAGCACCATAAAAATTATTATGTCAAGGGCAAGTGCCCAATTAAGTCTTTTTAAAGTTGACAGAATTATTTCAGATATCCTAACTTCATCCTTTACAAAAAAAATACACTTGGCACAGTGTGTCCCAAAAGAGGATGTACCAGTACATTTCTAGAAATAACTATAGTAATATTATTTTCTTGGCAAGAAAATTCATGATTCATGGCAAGATACATTTTTAATACTTCATTCCTGCTTATAAATTGTTAATTTGTAATTTGTATATATATGTATATATATTTATATATATATATATATATATATATATATATATATATATATATACATATAGATATATAGATATATATATAGATATATATATAGATATATAGATATATTTAAAACTCAACCCTCTTGTGCTGGTTTTTGTTATTGATACTCGTTATATTTGCTATGAAAGAATGTAAACCGAAAAATAGAATCATTTTCCATATTTAAAACTATTAAATAATTGTTTTTTCAGAATTAACAGTCAACAGAACTGATTCTTATACTTTTGTCTTATGTCAGTATTAAAAAAAACAAAAAAATCTGTATAAAAGCCCCAGCGACCATTGGGAGAAATGCATATTTCGGCAATGAGAAGAAAAAATGACAGTGAAGCTATCCGCTAGGAAATAACCACACCACTACAAATTTTATGGCTGGCCTGTAAATTTAAGAGCATAATGTTAGATATTTTATTTTTGTATACTGCAGGTACCATGTGATGATAACCATAGTCATAATGTGTTAAGATATGGCCATTTATTGTCATAACAGGTCATGTGTGAGTATTTTGGAAACACAAAGCACAGACAGACTGTTACAACAGATAATGACTTGAGAGATGTACTACATTAACGGGGTCAGTATTGAATAGGTTGATTATCGGTATTAGATTTGAACATTTTTGTCAAAATTTACTGCTGTTATATTAGCAATAATATTAGCAGTATGTCCGTAAGCGAAAGCATCATTATTTACAGGATAAAATGATGTTTTTCTTGTGTTACACCTGGTTCCAACACAGTAGACTGTAACCATGGCAGGATATGGCTGAATGCTAGAAGAACATTTCTATTAAAAAGTGGCCAAACAGTGAGCAGACTTGTGATCAGATTTATGGTAGTAAGAAAACATGCCTTGTCCATGTGAGACGTGTTTAGCAGGTGGACCGAACACCTCAAAGGATTCACATTTTAGAGTTAAATGAGCTGATCATACCTTAAGGTTTCATCCTTAAATCATCTCCCACTAGCTTTAGGTTAAACTACACTTACCATGAAACCTCAGTGGGATTGTCAGGACTCAAATCTGAATGAACAGACCTGTCGAATAAAGCAGAATAACCTGATGAAGAATGTATAAACTCATCTTTGCAGTGCCTGTAAACTAATCAACCTTGTTGCCTCTGCGACCGCTCATCTGTCATCGAGTTAACGACATTTCTATCACATTGATAATGCTTAATGTCTTAAATGCAACAACTTTTGCACATGAGCCTTGTAAACCAAATAGTGTGCATGAAAACCTTCCGTATAAACTGTAACGTTCAGTGTTTTCATCCTGACCGCCCCTGCACACGTACAAAAAACATTCCATCGTATCGTTTCACGTTCAGGCGACACATTCCCCGTGTAGAGTATAGAAACTGTACAATATATCCAGTAGTATTTTTCTGTAGAGATGTACTCATTTGCACTTAAATGATTGTAGCAATGTTCCGAAATATATTTTAATCTGTCTCTAATGTGTAACAAAGAGCTGTAAAATGAAATCATGTCTGTGTAGTTTCAAATAAACAAAGTCGTCAATGTTGCTGTGTTTTTTTCCTTCTTTTTGTAAAAAAGGAGAACAAATCTTGATGTGTTGATTTTATGTTATATAATTTTGGCTAATAATAATCGTACATTTTTGGAACATGTAGTGGTGATGCAGAAAAGACCCCTACTATCCATATATGGATACACGGGTGGAGGTAAGGTGGTCCTCTTATGGAAGCAGAGAGCTCCCTCTGGTGGTTGTTCACCAGAATACATAAGGAACTGTTTGCTTACAGTGAGTATCCGTGGAGTCTGGGATAAATTCCTCTGCTTTAAATAATCAGACAAAACGAATAAAAGAGAATTCACCTGAATGTCTAGTAAAACTGGTCCAATGAAGAAGTTGACTTGAAAATTTCTCCCACAAAAATTCTGACAGTGCTTCTCTGACCTTGGCATCAATAGGGAGTTCTTTTTAATGAAGGACTGCTGCTCTCTGGATATTTTCCCTTTTTGAATCAGTGTCTCTGAAATACGCAGACCAATGTATGTTATCAATGACCATGCCAGATATGGAAACTGAAATCACCTGTTTTTTTAAATGCTCAGTTTAAATGTCAGTACAATGTCCTGACCTTGTCTACATGTCTAAATGCATCAAGTTGCTGTCATGTGATTGGCTGATTACCTTTTAACATGAATGAGTAACTTGAATAGGTGCAACGTGTAGGTTGGCTGTTCAGTGTAGGATTTAAAATAACTGCATATAAGCCTGAACAGTGAACATGTTTTAAAAGGTATTTTATCAGTAGAAAAAAAACATGTTATACTTTCTTGAAATTAAACTGTAATGTAAAATCTATGGGGGCAGAGGGGGGATTTTTATAAATGAAAAATTAAGTCATTTCTAGTCTGTGCAGGTAAGTCCAATTTTCATGTGTTGTTTTTCATCTCCTATATTTGCTCACAGTCCTGCTCAGTATTATTGGCACCCCTTCATTATTTTCATTGCTTTAACAATATCTTTAGAAATAAATTGAAATGTACCAAATTTATGTCATCGGGATCTTTTAATTGAAGGTCCAAAATACTTTAACAAAAAAAAACTTTTTTACAAGTTACATGTTGTAATTTCAAAGAGGGAACTGAAAAAAGCATGTGCAGCAATAATGGCACCCCTCTTCAGTATTTTGTTGCACACCCTTTGGCACTGATGACAGCCTCCAAATGTTTCTTTTAGCCATCTATAAGCTTCCTGCACTTCTCAGCTGGTATTTTCTCCCACTTCTTTCTATGCAAGTTGTTCAAGCTCTTGAACATTTGCAGGTTTCTTTTCCCCAATGGCAGATTTCAGCCATACCAAAGATTTTCAATCGGATTGAGATCAGGACTTGTTGCTGGCCATTTTAAAACAGGCTATTTTTTTCCTTTTCAACTATTCCTGCGTGCTTTTGGATGTGTGCTTTGGGTCTTTGTCTTGCTGGAGGGCCCCACAATCTTCGACTCAAACCAAGTGTTCTTACACTGGGTAGAACATGACGCTCTAAAATTTCTTGATAATTCTCTGATTTCATGATTCCTGTGATACGGTCAAGGCCTCCAGTACCCAATGCAGCAAAGCAGCCCCAAACCATTATGGAACCTCCACCATGCTTAATTGTTGGTAGGGTGTTCTTTTCCTTGTAGGCTTCAAGTGGTTGCAATTAAAACTGCCTATTCTAAATATGACTGCATGATCATAGTAGCTAATGACGTATAATTTACAAACCTTAATATGTGAACATTACTTCTGCAAAGTTTGATTCTGATAAAGTGATGCAGAGCAAAGTTAAGAGAGGTTTGTAAAGAAACTGTACTGTCACATTGTGTACTTAAACTTCATGGGTACCAATAATGATTAGTAGACTGTATATTGCTGTGATCACTTAAGCCGAAGTTCTATATGTTAAATGTCATCTGGAATGATAAAAGCTCAGAAGTAAACTGAGGCAACTTTCACACAGAAATTATGAAATATTGTAGTTTTGTTAGTTTATTGATCATGGCAACAATAAATAAATCAAAACACAGCTATTTAACTTAATGTTTACAGAAAACAAAATCAGATATCATCTGTTAGACATGAGGCAGACATTTGTTGTGTAAACTTTGTGACTGGGCTGTTTGAGTGAGAACTTGAAGGTAGAGACGTTTTCTTTACATTAAAATGTACAAACCTTGAAAGCAAAGACAAAGATAGCTGATAACCTTTTTCTATGGTTTTCTTTTTTTCCCCTGCTCCTGAGGTATGACATAGAAACTTCATCAGTGGATATATAATTGTATTAAATTTCTCAATAAAATGGTTTGGTGGCATATATGTTTTAAAGTCAAATATACTGTATTTTCTGTGGTATGTATTCCTCTTAAAGAAATTTTCCACAAAAACTTTAACAAACAGTAAATATGTTCTCCAAATGATCTGAATTTTCTTTAATGCAAATGATTTTCCCCGTCACCCCGTTCTGGCTCTCTGATTGGTTCACTCATCAATCAGTCAGAGAGCCTCCTCTTTAGTGACCATTGCTGGGCCACCTCCAGTTGGACCAACTTTTGCTGGGGTCAAGACATTTTAGTGCATTGTGATGAAATTGAATCCTTAATTCCATCACTCTAGCGTGGTTAAAGGTGTGCTTATGGTGTCTGCAAGATATCTATACCTTATATTTGTCGTTATTTATCAAAATGTTCCTTCACGTATAAGGGCAGCATTTATAAAACTGATAATATATGTGATGCTCTGGTCATGGGACATTACTGTAACTTAACAACAATCTAACAGAAAGTTGTTGAGAAGCTACAGTGTAATTTAATCACTAATACTAAATTCTTGTTACAGAGCTGTAATGTTACTCAATAGCAAACTCACAAACATTATTTGGTTATACTGTTAGCATTTTGCAAGGTTAACGTTGCGGTTCTTTAAGGTTTAGTGTGTGGAAGCTGGCAGCATTTCACCAAACAAACGTTAAATATAGGCTACCATAAGATGTGGTAGCCAAAATGCAAATCATTATCATATTTTTTGGGAATGCCCAATAATACAGAAATACTGGAAGGAAATACATACAGCAATGCAAGATATTTTTAAGGTTAAAATACCCTTTGATTTTAAAACTATGTACCTTAATTATATCTCCCCTGACATAAAAGGTATTGATAATTATTTAATTGCTCTTTTGCTTACAACAGGTAAAAAGGCTCTTAAATAAAAGATGGATGACACCTGTTGAACCTTCAATTACTAACTGGATTAATGTGACAACAGAAATTTATATGGTGGAAAAGATAACTTTTTTTATTTAAAATTTGGCAAATTCAAATCACATTGGACAAAGTGGGTACAATATGTTAAGCCTTTGAGACCTGATATTCAGGATTTTGCATCGTGAGGGGGGATTGGATTTAGTAATTCATGATCATGTTCTGTCACTCCTTTTTTCTTTAATCCATGATTATTGTCTTTTGAAAATTACGAGATGAAATCTGCATTTTTTGTCAGTTTGGTTTATATCTTAATTTTATTTTACTCTATTGTTTTTTTTAATTCTACTCTGTAGCACCATCTCCCTGGATGTACATAGTTTCTTTTTCCTGACTCTTTGGAAAAAAAAAAAAAGTCCAGAAGAATGAAATTCTTGAACTTGTATTAAGGTACACGAAGAACTGTTGGAATGTCTGATTATACCCACTTTTGTTAAAATGTACCTACTAAATGTAAGGTCTTTACAAATGGACAACAAAAAAATGAAAATTACAAAAAAAATAAAAATAAAAATATATATAGGCTATCACGTTTCTATTTGTATGTAAAGTCCATTGAAATAGGTGTACAATCATTCCCATAAAAATTTTGTTGAATGTTTTTAAGTTAAAAAAGGATTTTTATATCTTTGTACAGCGAGTCTCCCTCTTGTGAAGGCTGACATAACACACCTCCATGTTGTCTACTGGTAGTTTTTAGGGACACAAAACACTAAACAAGCCCTACAAAAGTTTAAAAACCTATAATCATCATCTTAACTGACCAATAATCCATACAAATAAATGTTACAAAATGAATAGAACAACCCTCCCCCCATAACTGTAGTAAATGATTCCCTGTTCGTGACCCTTTGTGGTCATCAACGGCTCTCGTCGCTTCGTGATGAGATGTGTTATTAACAGACGGGCTCATTCCAAAATTTGAACACTAGATGTCGCTAAAATGCCAGTTTCTTCACAATGCACCTTTAAAAAAAGATAACAAGCAATAGAATTGATTCAGACCGTCATGTTTATGCTGCTCTATCCAGATAGTTACGTAGAACATGTCTTATTGGTTTCTTGTTGATGTGCTGTGGCATAACAGCCAAAGTTAGCAGAGATCACAAGCATCAGGCTTTGGACATTTTTTTAAAGAATTTAAGAAAGCTTTAAAAGAGATATGGAGGTATTCTTAAACACTCTAATGTAGTTCGATCTTCATTATTTTATAGAGGTCAGCTTAGTAAAAGAATTGAAGAAATTCTAAAGTCAAAATGTGACGCAGCAGCTAAATGTTTCGTCTAACCCAGCAATAGTCATCAAAGAAGGCGGGGCTTAACAACAGATCTGTTCAATAAAAACAGAAACTGTCCGGTTCTCAAATGTTCATCCTGGCAATTTCTATAGTCCATATTGTGACTGAAAACGTATCAGAAACGTATCGAGCAGACTTGCGTAAAGAATCATGTGATTATTGTCTTACAAGTCTCTTCGGGTTTCCATAAATTTGATTTTAGATCATTTGAACCATTTTGAAGCAGACAGATGATCGGAGTTGAACAGCTACAACCACCACAATGTAATTCTGAGAATACTAAAAAGTTAACTTCATCTGTGTTTAATAAAAAATCAGCTGTGGCAGTGTGTGGATTCATCCCCAGAGGATCCGGGAGTGAAACTTCGGCAGTACAACATCTGACTTCTACCGCACGTTTCTGTTAAATCAGTTTAACACGATTCAGCCTGTCAAAGAATCCATCAGAGATACTTGAACACTGACAGAGCAGTTAGAAACAGGTCCTCTTGTCCTTTTTTATCTTGGTCCAGATAAAGACACCGGTCCATTTTTGCAGAGCAGAAACATGAGGTGTTTATGCATCTTTCAGTGAGTTTATGTGTGCACAGAGTTTGAGCGCAGGTCCCAGTTTGATGTTCATGGTGCTGACCAGGTGATCCTCCGTGAGGAGAAGAAGAGCCTGTCCATCGATCTCCTGAGAACGAAACATCTCTGCTACATCCTGACCACCTTCAGAAAACAGAACATGTTAACAATATGGCTTTAATTCTTTTTGAGTGAATGAATGCAGTGAAGATCCAACAACATTCAGTGTAATGCACAAAAGAGGATTTTTATTGCCCTGAAGAGCTGCAACAGCAAAAGGTTGATATCTTCTTTTAAAGCCAAATTGCTTATTTCAAATGGACACCATTAGATTTCAGATTTTTACTTTTTACTTAGGACCAAATTAGATTGTTCTCTCTTGTTCAAAAAAGTATGTTTCAAACTGTAGAACAACCTATTTAAAAAGCCCACTTTATGCTTTTTCAATGTTTAACATGTCTCCTCCAAACTAAGATTTTCACTAGCTGGTTCTATTAAAGGATTCACAGGTATATGGAACTCTCTTTTGACATTTGTCGACTCTGTAAGCATTTCTCCAGACTCTGAGGAAGAATGAATTAAGACAATGAAATAGCTACGCTTTGGCTGCAGGCCCCCACCCTTTCTTCCCTTTCTTTCCTTTCTTTCCCTTGCTTGTTTGTTTGTCTAACTGTATTTATGTTTATGTTGTGTTTATGTTACTTACTTACCAGCTACTATTGACTGATACACATTTTTGTGCCTCATTATTTATACATCAATTGACTTATAATGCCTATATACATCCCTATCGAGACCTGAGCAGGTTCTTATGGGAGGGGGATGGGTGGGGTTAGTGTACAAATACCTCATTTTCGATTGTATTTTTTATGTATATATAATGTTAATTTACATATTTGTACACAAAAACTTCAATAAAAAAGAGTCTCGTCTTTGTGATGGAGTACTTCTATGCACAAGACAAAAATGCCCACAGCACCAGGACTCCTCCCTCTCCTTCTGTTTGCAGCACCAGTAACTTCCTGAAATGCCTCATTCCCTTGGCCCCTTTGAATAAACCTACCAGTTTGACATCCGACCATTTTTTGTCTGCAGCTTAAGCCCATTGGTTTGGAATTGCAGAGAAGTGAAGGTAGAATGAATACAGAGTTGTTGACAACATGGTGCCAAGAAGCACTGAACTAACTCATCACCACAGACTACATTGATCAACCAATCATAGCAGACTGTGCCACATTGGTAAGGGATCCTTAAAGTAACAGGAGCTTTCATAAAGTGACTAAGACAGAGAGAGAATTCAGGTGGATCAGGCGTACTTGGTTTGAAGGAAAGCGGCTGTTTTGTACCTCTCTGATTTCCAAACACCATGCCACCTGCTCTGATTCAAGGTATATTCCTCTTCATACTCACATTTTCAGAGTGTTGCTCATGTCACAGCCCTACCTGGCAGTGAGTTGATGAATCTGAACACTTGCTCAACGTTCCACTCGGACGGGCAGCTGGCATCCTGCTGTCGGTCTGAAACGTTGATTGTTTCGGTCACTGTCTGAGCCTGCTCCCTCTCCGTGTCCCTCTCCTTCTCTCGCCTTCTCTCAGTCTGTTTACGGAGCCTGGTGGTCATGGGAACTGGAGGTTCATCTTCCTGCTGCTCATTGTTCAGCTCCTCTTCACCCCTCAGTGACTTTTGATGGACCTCCTCTGAGATAAGCAACCTGGAAGTCTGTAAAGCAGATAAACATTAAACTGTCTGTTTTTAGATTTTGCTTACTTCATCCACACTAAATACAGGAGAGCATGTCCTGATGTGCTTTAATGTGAAGTATTGATTGCAAAGTATGTAGACAAACATTTTTTTTCGACTCTGTACAGATCTCGAAGTGGCTTTTACTTTTTTAATAAGTCCAACTCAAAAGGACATTTACAAGAAGTCTGAAAACTTCATGGTAATTTCTGCAGATATTTTCTGTAACATTTCTTAAAAAAAATAAAAAACATTTCTCAACATTTCTTTGAACTTTTAAAGAACTAACAAAAACCCCTTTAAAATTTCTAATTGGTTGGACCATATATTGTTTCTTGATTATATCATTTTTTATAGTTTTGCATTACATAATGAATACCTGTATTTAATAGGCTACCTGACACTGTATGTTTACTTTGTATTTTAAATGATTAAATGAGTGATTATTACTATTGATTAATAAATGATATGCACTAATGCAGTACGCTGCACTTCGGGGTGGATTCTGTAGGGGGTACGCGAATACCTGTCAGGTTAAACAGCTGTTTCAGGTAGTTAAAGTTCAACCTGGCAAATGTTTGCATTGTGAGCTTTTATAAATGTCCTGAAGTGTTGGCAGAGAGGCTGGGGGCTGGATTTGTGAGGCATCTATGAGAAGGAAATCTGTCCTGAGTTATCTAAGATTCTTTTAGTAACGTAAGTTCAGTCATACATCCTTCTCATTAAAGCTGTGGTGAGTGTTTTACAGTTTCAAATTCATTAATGAATACTGTATGTTCCAGAAATGTACATTTCTTAAAAGTGAACTACTGTTGCCCACTGAAATTTGCTGATAAATAAAACAAAATAAAAAAACATTTTTTTTGGGAGGTCGAGATTGAAGTGAGCATGACGAGAAAAAAGTCAAAATTTTGAGATAAAAGCAAAAATGATGAGATAAAAGTTCAAATGTTGAGAAAAAAGTGGAAAAACAAGAATAAAATCAACATACAATGTATTTTAACTGTATTGTCGACTTGTTGACTTTTTTCTTGTCATCTGACTTTTCCCAACATTTCGACTTTTGTCACAAAATTCTATTTCCACTTTATTGTTGCCATTTCAACTTTAATCTTGAAATTTTGACCTTGCTCTTAACTTATCAGCTTTTTTTCTTGACATTTGACTTTTTCCCTGACATTTTGACTTTATTACAAAATTCTATTTCCACTTTATTCTCATCATTTCAACTTTAATCTTGAAATTTCAACTTTAATCTTGACTTCGCCAAAATCATTTCCTCCATTCAACATGGCCCTGATACGCTTCTGTAAGTGAGACATAATCCACTTTAAGAGATTTTATTTGTATGTTATACGTACTAAAGGTGGGAGCTGGGGGTGGCTGCAGGCTTGCAGACACATTTCTTTTCTCGCTGCTTTAAGTGTGTGAGAGAAGGGGGTACATGGCTGGAGGATAAGTTTTTGAAGGGGTACAGACTGTGAAAAGTTTGGGAACCACTGCACTAATGTATTGATCTTTAAGCTTGACTGATATGTACAGCAGTCACACTTCTGATTTATTTCTATACAAATGACACTATAAAGGCTCTAGCTGTTGATCTCAGCATGCCAGCATTAACTTTGAACCCTCACAGGTCAAAGTTTACAAGAAAATACAGTTTTTAAATGTAATGCACATGTTGCATTTATCATTTTTGTACTGATGGAAGTCTAACTTATTTGCTCTATGAAGAAAAATCAAATATAAAATGGCTATTTATTGCAAGAAATGCTGTGGCAACTTGTGATATTTTTAGACAGTACCTGTGGGCATCTCAGAGGCTTGTTTTGTTTGTTTGTCTGGTACAATGGACAATTCATGCATCTATCATGTCGCCTGAAATGTCTTAAAGAAAACAAATGTTAAATGAGCTGGCACTTTGGGGACTCTTCCTCTTAGAAACAGTCTAAGTTTATAACATTTTATGAATCTATTCATTCTGGTTCCCGAAGCTGTGCTGCTGAGGGCTGCAGATCAGTGATCCCTGCAGCCCTCAGCACTTCAGTCTGTGCAGTGGGTCGCTCTTGTTAACTGACCTGTCTCTGAAAATGTTCTCTGGAGGCCCCGTTGACTCTGCTGGGGGGTCGTCCTCTCCTGCCCATTGGCCTGTGACCCCAGCGCTGTGCTCTCTGCACAGTGGTATGCTTCACACCAGACCTAGGCACACACACATTTCAAGTATTCAGATAGATGCAAACACATCATGCAGTTCACCGCAGGTGATGATGGCCCTGCAGTCATCTTGTCAGTAATGCAGCCCTGAAGCCCACTGAATCATCAGCTATCCCCCAGCAGACACTTACTGTCTGACAGTTACAGGACTTTAAGCTATCCATTCTTTAATGCCTCCAGTAATGCGAAGCAAAAACTGGCCATAATTATACTCCTGAGACTCTTTGTTAAACTCAAATGAGGCCTAACCGACTCCAGATGTCAGATTACATGTTTCACCAACTATGAGATGCATGTTTAAAGAAGTAATTACTGTAATTCTGCAGTTTTAATCATAATTTATGCAACAAATTACAAGTTTTTACTGCAAAATCCTGCATTTTATTCCTTAGGTCCCAACTAGTAATTAGTGCCTTGCTTAAGGCTGTGTGTAGTGATCCCTGGTTAAGGGTGCTACTCATTGTTTACACTTTATTCTTAAAGGCAGGATTGGTCATCAGATTTAGATACAGTGTTTTTGTACTGGTTCAAATGATCTTTACATCCATGGCAATCAGTGCATGATGTGTTCTTAAAAGAGAGCAAAAAATATGCTGCATTTCAGACGACCCATAACTCAGAAATTTCCCAGTTGAAATCTCCGAGTTTCGACCTGAATTGTCCAGGCAAATTACGACTTCAGTTTGAGCGCAAGGAATTCTGGTATGTTAATTAACCAACATGGCAGGCAAGATTTATGCTTTATCAACTAACTCATTTGAGTGAAACAGAAGTGGGGAAATGGCACATAAGGTAACAGAAGCTTATACTTGGCAGTATTTGTCATGATTTAGAGGCTGCCATGTTGTTTAGGCAGTGATGTGACGTCACAAGTCGTAACTTGGAGTACATCGATCTGGTACGAGTTCATGGGTGGGGAGTTACCAGTTCGACTGTCGTTCCAGTGCATTTTCACGAGTTACAGGTGGGAAAAAGACAAGTTACAGGTTGCCTGGAACGCAGCAAAAGCCATTGTCTCCAGCAGGAGTAAAGCAGGGAAAATACCAACCAATCACACTTAGTCAGATCAAATTTATTCAACCAATTAAATCGCGTGCTGCCGTTGTGCCCACCTTCTGCGTGTACATTTTGCCAGAGTGCACTGACCCTGATTCAGCAGGCATAGCCGAGCTGAGAGGGATAATTAATTAAGCATTAAAAAATCTTTTGGTCAAAGAACTTCTACATATTGATATATTAATTATTACGGAAACATAAAAACTAATGTTGGTAATTACTAATGCTGTTTATTTAGGGAAGCAGTGGCATAAACCTTACACTAGTATTGTTGTTTATTTGGCCATATACTACTTTTGTAGTTTCTTGTGGAAAAAGTAACCCAGAGTGTACAAAATACAATTTCACTGATATCTTTATTAACTCATTTTATATGTAAATCATAGCAAAATGCTAATCTGTAAGTTTTATCATGATATTTGGATCAGATGTTACTGCACTTAATTATACTTCATCAGTCAAAACTTAAACATATAGTTGATCTTTCACAACAGCTGATGACCTTTTTATTGATCAAAACTGTACTCTAAATACTCAATACTTTGAGAACACTCCAAATAGAGAGCTTTATTTTTTTTACTTTACTTGAATAAGTTCTTGGAGGGCTACTTTTACTTACTTCAGTAAAAATCTATCAAAGTATCTACGTATGTTTTTGGAGTATATCTGTCTGTACCTCTGGGACACAACAAAACAACAAAACAGAAAATGTCAAGTGATTCTTCACATTTTTCTCGAGGATGTGCTGCATTGTTTGAATTAACATGAATTCAGAGGGTCCGACTGATTCCTGCTGCTGTTTTTTTGGAGAAATGTAACAGTTGTTTTTGGTCATAACAACTTAATATATGAGTGTGTGTGTGTTTGTGCATACTGGTGTTTGTGCTCCTGATTTACCTTCTGACACACTTCATGGAGCAGAAACATCTGGAGTGCTGAAATATGTGAGCGTAACCTCTGCTGCCACAAAACTCACACTGTAGCACAGTGGAAACACTCTCCGCTGGATCTGTAACTCCACAGAACAAGCTGTTAGTCATTATTTACACCCAAAAACAAAACACAGTCACAAACACAATTTCACATGACCAGTGGTGGGCAGTGATGTTACCGGAAATGTATTATTGTAAAAGTTGTCATTTTAATTAATTAGTAAAATAGTTTATAAAATAGTTAAAAATGCAATAATATTACAGTCATTGATGAAAGTAATGATTAGATAGTCCATTATATTTTGCCCTGTGGGGGCTGTTCACATTGTTACGTCTTTACCTGTTGTAAATTAGTGTTTTGAAGAAGGAAAATTCATCCATCCATTATCTATACCCCTGATCTCTGTTGGTGTTGCTGGAGGACTGGGGCCTCTCCCTGCTGACATTATGTGGAAGGCGGGTACACCTTGGGTCTGTCACCAGACAATCACTGGTTAAGTAAAGACGGACAGCTTCTCACACACTCACTCATATCCTATGGTAACCTTAAGTCACAGTTTAAGCTAATGAATATGTTTTGCTCTGTGTGAGGTATCCGGATTGCCTGGAAAAAACATGCACTGGGAGAGCATGCAAACTCAGCACATAAAGATCCTGACCAACTCAGGAGGCAGAACCAGTAACCTTCTGGTCTTCACACACATGCACTAACTGAGTGTACTGTGAGAATATTAATACTGAGCCCTTACCCCTCTTTAAAACAAGACTCAAAACCCATCTGTTCAAGCTCTCTTACTCCCTCTGATCTTTGCGCTGTCTATTGTATGGTTTTGTTTGTTTTTATTCCTGTTTATGCCTATTTTAATGCACTTTTTATCTTTTGTAATGTGACCTTGAGTGTCATAAATGGTGCCCTTAAATAAAATGTATAATTATTATTATTATTGTACTTTACTTAAAGTGTTATAAGCTACGGAAGCCCTAAAAGGTCATGGTTTTTCCATGTTTTTTAAGCACCGTTTTGTCGTGATAACAACTTAATTTCAATCATTTTCCCTAGATCTTGAGTTATTTATGTCGTTATCCCGTGATAACGACTTATTTATGTCGAGATCTTGAGAAAACAAGCTTCGTTATCCCGAGATAACGACATAAATAACTCGAGATCTCGGGAAAACGACTGAAATTAAGTCGTTATCACGACAAAACAGTGCTAAAAAAACGTGAAAAAAACATGGCCTTTTAGGGCTTCCGTAATAAGCTGCTCTTGAGACTGACTGATAAAGTAAAACTACCACCTATTTAAGGAATAATGAGTAAGACATAATTTGATCACAATTTTCAAGTAACTTGCCCAACACTTTCATTTGGGTGATAAAGTCAAAGAAAAAAAACTTTTTTAAATGGACAACAAAGACTAAAGGAAAAATTCCATTGCAGGACAAAAGATACAAGCATTCATAGTTGGATAAAAATTAAAACTATGTCAAAATATATGAATCATATAGATTTATGAAGCTTTCAATAAACAGGGTTTGTACCAAGCTTCTATAAAAAACCTATTAATAACAGACACAAAGACATGCACACTGACTCTCATACACGCACAATAGTCAAATCTTTAATTAGAGCAAAAAGAGATTCAAGTAATCCAGAGCCAAGAGAAGCATGAAGCTCAGAGCAGTCTTCAGACTCAGACGAAGTCTGTCTCACAGAAGTTTTTCGTGTGATGGATCTACATAGAGTGCTACGGAGGAGATGCACAGATGTGCAGTTATGATTTTGTTTGTATAAGTCACTTCCACTGACTTAAAGATTTATGTTCTTTAAAGTGATCAACAAGAAATATGCACTTTCACACACCTAAGACCACCTCACCATCTGCTGCAGTGTCATCATTTTCCATTTCAGAGTCTGTAGAGTCAGACAGGTCAGCTTCCAGTGGGCTGTCCTCTGCTGCAGCTGCTCCATTAACTGGGATCTCCTGGGATTCAGGCAGTGAAGCCTGCTGCTCAGGTAACAGGGATGCGGGAAAAACCTGCACAAAGACTTCACTTAAGTACAATTTTTCTCATTTACATGGAAAAGGTGCAAAATATGTTAATGATTTTCAATTTAGTTCCTTGTATGTAAAGTCTCATGTAGCCCACAAATGAAAAAAAACAAAACAAAAGGCCAATGCATGATCATTTTTTCATTCTTGTTCTTTTTGTCCAAAGTGTCCATTAGCTCAACAGAATTTTCATGCTACTGAAATGGAAACGATTTGAAGTTTAGCTGTTGTTTTTAAAGATTTTTTTCAGGCTTATTTTGCCTTTTTTTTTTTACCTTTACCAAAGAAGTTGTGTTTTTGTTGGATTTGTAAGTTTGTTTACAGGACAATTAAAAAAAATCTATGAGAACATTTGAGAACATTTTCATGGAAAATTTGTCATGGTACAAAGAAGAAGTGATCTGGATGGGGATCAAAGTTTTTTTTAAAGGATTTGGTAACATTGCAAGAAAGGGCAGTTTTCCACATTTTCCCAATATATTTTGATGACATTTTCAGGGGATGTTTGTCATAGCACAAGGGAGAGGTGATTCGATTATGGTGGTTAACTGAATCCTGAAGAGGATTTAAGAATTTCTCAAGATTAGTTGACATTGCAAGATTAGAAAGTTTACCATATTTGGACAAAAATTTGCCTGACAATGTCATAATTGTCTTAGTGGAAGTTTGTGCTCTAGGGGCACTTCTACTTGTAGATGAGGACAGTGCACAGAGTTTGATACAGCAGCTGAAGAGTGGGGAGTGTCCTAAAAGAAAGGAGCCACAGGTCTAACCTTAATCTGGACTCCTTGCAAGTGGGATGCCAGCTTTACCGTCTATCAGGTCATCTGTGCCCCTTTGAATAAATATTCTGTCAGCGCTGCCACCATCATATCTTACCTTAGCTGATATTACAATGATGCCAATGAAAAATCATTTAATGATTAAATAGAAATACTGTATATACTTAGATGAAGAAGTCAAAAAATTGTAATTTGTGAACCTCCACATACCGGGAAAGGCTCCAGACCCTCTCTGATGATGAAGCCCTCCACGAGGTGAGTGAGGACAGAGGCTGTGAGGATCCTGTCAGCACTTGGTGGGGGGCTGACAGGGGAGGAAGGAGGCTGGCTGGGGCCTTTGCCTGCTGCTGGCAGGACAGGAGGAGGTAGAGGGGGAGATGGAGGAGGAGGAGGAGGGTTGATGCTGCTGTTGGCTGTGATGATGGTGGTATTGAGCTGGGCCAGCTCTTCAACAGCTGGTGACCTGATGACTGAGGGACTGGATGTGATGGAGGAGGACTCCAACACTGCTGAACAATGAGAGACAAGGGAAAGGTCTGGTTAATCTACCTGATGCCATAGAAGCTCCTCCTCCAGAGTTGCCTTGTGTCACAAAGGTGAGCTCACCTTAGTCCTAAACAATGTTAGAATCAATCCAACACACTGAGACATGATGTTTATGTGTACTGTGAGTGCTTGTGTCAGCAAGTGTGTGATAAGTTTAAGTTCACTCTTTAAATGCTTGTCTAAATTTGATTGTTGTGTGGTGTGTATAGTACTTGTTTGGTTGCTTAATCAAAAAACTCATACTATAATTTTTGTGAGAATTTTTTGGTTTTGAAAATAGACAAACCAGTGATACACCATACACATGTTTTGTTGGCAGTTCAAGCCCATTAGCTGGGGCTGGCAAGCCCAGTACAAAGACCTAGCATTGCAGGGTCGTTTGCACTATGGCGTCAAGCAGCAGTGAACTTGCCAATTACCACAGAGTAAAATGGTCAACCAATCAGAGCAGCCTTGGCCCATGTTGGAATGGGGGCCCATGTTCCGGTAGGAAGTAGGAGCACCCAGAGAGTACCCTTGCATGTACTGGGGAGAACATGCAAACTCCACAGAAAAAGGCCCCCACTAACTGGGATTCAACCAGAAACCCTCTTACTGTTAAAAAAAAAAAGAGAGAGATAACCAACTCTCGCTGACCCAAGGCTGCTTTTGACTCAGATTTTGAAGTAATTTCAGGATAAACTACATCTACCTTCACATTTCAAAGGTCTCTTCTTATCAGTTAGGAATATTGGAAACAGTTTCCATCTGTCCAAAGATCTTTCTATCTCATGATCACATTACCTGCACCATCATGTTTAGGACTCACACAGGGAGGTTCTTGGGTTTTGTTTCTCTGTGGACTGTCAGAACAATCATCAGTCTCTTCAGTGAAATGCACTCCGTTCACTCTGGATGTTTGCACAGGCTGAAATCCAAACCACAACAGACTCTTGATCAAAATAATGCATATTAATGACAACACAGCTTAAAAAGTTTAACTACAATGAATGGTGGCTCACAGCTGGGGCTTCACTCTGTCTGACTGGATGCACTTTCAGGTCCACAGCCACCATCTGAGGAGGGGGGAGGCTCTGGTATGGCATCTTGACCATGGTCTCAGCTAGAGGCAACTCTTTTTCTGTCAGCAGCACTTGTTCTAACTGGACCGCTGAAGCCCTGACAGAGTGAGAGGGCATCCTCTGCAGAGAGGTGGGGGGATGCTGGGGGAGCCTGGGGAAAACCAACATTGGAGGCGGAGGTGGAGGTTGATTCAGCACTTGAGGGAATGAGGTCCGACGCACAGGAGCCGCCACAAGAGGAGGAGGCTGAGGCTGGACAGCTGCTGCTGGGATTGAGGTCTGTGTTGATGCAAAAACACTGGCGACAGAAGAAAAGGGAGGAGCTGGAGGAGCTGGGGTGTCATTGTTAGTTTGTGATTGGGTGCTTTTTGTGGTCAGTCTTTTAATAGAAAAAGAAAGCGGGGCAGAGTTAGTATCTTGAGGTGTGACTCGGAGAGCAATGGGCTGAAGCTGGCGGTGATGTTGAGCTCCTCCTGTTGTCTGTTGCAGGATGAGCTGGTGCTGCGCCACCTGCTGGCCTGGCTGACCAGACACATGCTGCTTAAACAGGGAGTAAGCTGAAATGAGATGAGATGGATGCATTTAGCAAAGCTGAAAAACGCCATTTATCGAAATAAGCCAAATTTAGAAGTTATGCTGAATGAAAAAGTAGCTCACCTGGGGTTATAACCTGAGGTCCAGCGGACTGCTGTGAGTTTTCCACAACTCCTGTTTCTGTTGAACTGTCACTCAGCTGGTTTGTCTTCAGGGCACAGATTGATGTTCTGGATGAAGCTGCTGCTTGAGACTGGTTAGATGGCTTTAAAATCACTCTGTGGGCTGTGGCCAGAGCGCCGGGCAAGTGGGCATGTAGGGCTAGATTCTGGACCTAAATGTTTGCAGAGGGTAGAAACCTATTACTGTGTTTATCATAGACAGATTTTATTATCCTTGCACACTCAAGGAACATTTTCACCTTTTGAACACACTCTCTCTTTTAATTTTGAAATCGTACTCAATTTGAAAATGCATGCTTTAAATACACAATCTTGAACTTTTACAAACTAAATGAACTTATCTTAATGAGTAACAAGCTTTGGTATCCTCAGTAAAATATATGTTGACCTGTGATTGTTGGGAGTTGGAGTTATGATGATGCTTAAGGAGATTAATTAAGGTCTATTGATGAGGGGAAGGGGTTCACACCTATGCTTTTTAAAGAAGTTCACACTGGTCTCCAATGTCCCACCGATATCTACTTAAATACCAGATTTTGGAATTCTCATTAACCACACTGTTTCATCCCTGCACAAAACAGGTTGTTTGATATAAATCTTGATAATCTGTGTATGACCATGTCATTCTCAAACAGTGACATGGTGTCCATTTTACAGCTCTGTGCTCTAATGTTTACTGTGGCTGCACAGACATGGCTAGATATACACCTTCACCATTGCCCTCAGTATAATGAGACAACAACTGGCTTAAGAGGAAGAGCCGCCAAAGTGAGGCAGCTGAATAGCCCCTATTGACACATTAAGAGAATATATTTTAATGAACTATGAGCACATACTTTCTAAAAGTGGAGCAGGAAACACAGGGGGAGAAATTATTTTTACTTTTTATAGGTATTGTTAGTTGACAGGCTATGGACATTTGTTTATAAAAAAAAACATTTAAAAGTGTATTTAGCATAGTGTGGGATCTTAAAGTAATGTGTATTATGCAATTTGGGGTGGTAAAATTTTGTTGGCAGGGACTCTACTGCACTTAAAGGTACACAACACAGAGACCCTGTATAAGGAGGTTGTATTATATTTTGTCATTATTTTTATTTTCTGTAAGTTATTAGTTCTGTCTCATATTATTCTCTTTTATTTTGGTATACTTTATTTTAGTGCCTTTTTTTGCTGTCTTTAAATGCTCTCAATGCTGTAAAGTTCTTTAAACTGCTATGTGTATGAATGGTGTTTTATATATGAACCTGCTTTGCTGAACTCTGCTTAAAGTCTTTCATATTTGAGGTTTTATGGTATGCCAGGTTATTCTTAATTTGTGAAGGTTTGTACCTGAGAGGAGGTAGGTACTGAGGAGCAGGAGGTGACAGCCGGGAGGTCTGATTGAGCGGCAGCCAATGGGGCTGCGGGCGTGAGGATAAGCTGACAGAGGAGAAGCAAAGACAGGACAGAGATGGATGGCAAATAATTTTGAAAAGAGATAAGTAAAGTAAGAGCATAAAAATAAATCTTGGAGAGGAACCTGTTTGACAAATAGCATATGATATTTGAAGAAGTTTTCACCATCTGAGTGCGCAGGTACATCTGAGCTTGACTACAGTTGGATGGTCTGTTTCCCAGAAGCATGGACTGCTGGGATATGGAGGCTGCTGCACTGGCAGAGTTTGACGTTTGGGTTCGGCCAAGCAGCTGGGCTGTCACTGGAGCTGCTGGTAGAGTTATCTGGATTTACAGACAGTAAGAAGATGACAAATGCTGAGGTTGATCCTAAAGGTTTGAGAGTACTTATAACCTGAGACAGTGAATTGTTTTTATGATTAAATTTAACCAATAACTGGAAATAATCTTAACTTATAATAACCTGATTAAACCCATTAACATACATGGCAAGAAATGACATATTTACGTCAATACTTGGATCTTTGTAGTAAGTTAGTCTGATTGATTGCCTACAGCAGCAATTTCTTTCTACTCTTCCTGTAAAACCCCAAATCGACCAATTTCACAGACTCTATATTATATGCATTGTCTCTCTGTATATTTCTTTCTACGGAAGAAGTGAAGTTTTTTCACATACTTCATTTTTATCTATGCCAAGGCAGTTATGTTTTTGATGCCATTTGTCTATTTGTCTGTCTTTGTTTTGATGATCTGAATCCATATGTGTATCTAGTAATTTTTTAAAGTATTAGTTAACATTTTGTGATAGGCCAGTTTTCCACATCTTCAATAATTTGGCAAACAATGTCAGAAATGCCTTGGCAGAGGTTTGTGCTCTCAGAACACTTCTAGTGTAAAGCATTATATTTGTTCCAGCTTCACTTCAAAAATGCTGTTTCCCAACATTCTTGCTGTTGCTCACCATGTTTACTGGGTTTTTTTTCGGCTTCAGCTTGCAAATGTGAATGTAGAAGAACCAAAGGAACTTGATTTAGCAGCATACATGCACTGAATTAAAATAAAAAACACTGTGCCAAAAGCAGAATGTGTTAACCTTAATTCATCTTATATTTCACAATCTGATAATGGTCTTTATCCGATCAAGAGTGCCATGTTATGCAGTTTGCATGACCTCTTAAAGACTCCAAAAGATAACCTCCAAAGATAACTCCAAAAACAGATAATGATCAGATGATGTTGTTCCTGACCCGATGAAACTTACAGATGAAGCAACAGGCTGATGAATCAAACAGCTGCTGGAAGGTGAAGGAGACTGCCTCTGACACAATGAAGCCTAGAAAATATTTCAGACACGTTATATGTTGTAGTTCATGTTAAGATATCTGCAAAGCACAGCTTTGCTCTGACCTGCTGTATGGTGGCCAGGCTCTGCAGGTGAGGGGAGTGCTGCTGTTGCTGCAGGGCAGCTGCCTGCAGCATGAGGTGCTGCTGCTGGGCTGCGTACATGTGATGAAGATATTGGGCCGCCATGCTCTGAGGCCTGTGGATGGCGTGCTGGATCACCTATGAATAATATATACGAAACATCAGGCACTTCACGTATGATTCTAGGTCAATCAGATGAAATTCAGTTTATGCATTTGTAATGATCATGAAACTAATTCAGAGATGAAAGCAGTGCAAGCACAATTTTTATATAACCGTTGTTATAGAATGTTTTATTTTTGTAGATAAGCTATTTTTCAAACATACTTTTATTTTAGTTACAAAAGCAAAGATGGAGTTTAGCTCTGGTGCCTTTCTGTGTGGGATTCAACAATCAGTAAAGTGTACTGAAAAAATCTGTGGCATCCCGAAGGTTAGAAATAAAAAGGTTTTATTTCATCAAGACTACAGACTTAAAATCATGCCAACATGTTTCAGCCTCTCAGGACTTAATCAGAGCAGGTACAAAACTGTACAACCTACACAGAATAATATGGATAGACAATTTAACACCATTAGAGTAAATATTAACACAATTTAATTGTGTTGGTCGGTCCACATCACAAAGTGTTGTTTTCACTCCTTTTTGGAGACCTGGTGATTAAATTTGTATTAAATATAATTGTTGACTCTTTCCGAAGTTAAAATGTAAAACTTTGTAACATTTTACAGTGTGGCCTTTAATCAACACTTCTATGTAGAGATAGGAATGCACTCTATCATTGTATTTGTTTTAAGTACTTACGATTTAACTGTGTATTTACATTGCAAAATATAAACACTGCTGTATTTATTACTATAAATCAATGGGGAAAATAAGCAGAATATTAAATCATGTTAGTTTAGAGCACAGATATTAAACAAACACAAAAAAAATTGCTCTGCAAGTTCAGAGTTCAGAGTTAGAGATCATACAGTGATACCTGTGGATCTGATTTGCTGAAAGATCACCTTTACACTTGTTATAAACACCCACTCTTCTTCAACCTAGAGTACATTTTTAGGGATTTGACTCCACACAGAGTTGATGTAACTCTACACTTTTGACAAATTTTGTCAACATCAAAACTTCAACTCTTCTTAATGTGATGTGTACTTCATTCAAACATTTACAACAATCCAATACAAAAATGCAATCAATCCAACTGACCAGTGCAACAATAAACTAAATGTAGGTCTTGTTTGAGGATCTCTGAGCATTTACGTATGTATATTTGATGAATTTTTTTAACAATATTTAATGTCTTTCCGGAAGTTTTCTTTAACTGCACTGGTATCATGAGCACATTTAATTTACCATTTTCACATCATTCTAAAATTCCTACTCTACTCTACTGTTATTCTGATGTTACACTCTGGTATTCCAGTCTATTTGTTGAATTAACACTGAGATTCTCACAACAGTTTTCTTTATTGTTTCTTAATTAAAAAGAGATCTCTAGTCTTAGATTATTTTTTAAAAAACAAAATAAACATAAATGATTGAAGTAACGCTTGTATTAGTGATGATAATAATTGTATGGAATGATAACTGTTGGAAGTCCCTAAATGCAATGGGTAGTTTTGATATGATTGTACTTTATGGTTTAATAACAATTGATATGGATGCTTAGAGTAGACATTGGTCAGATGGTCTTTTGTCCTGACTCAACACAGCCTCCTTGTAAGTTTGGTTGAGATGACATGTGCAGTATGGCAGTGTCCACTGATATGAATCCACAATGTTCCAAAAACTCCTTTAATAATCACATGATTGATGCCATTGCGCTTCTTCCAAGTCTTTCTACAGTCAACAAATTGGAACCAAGAGGATACATGAGACCCAATGACATGAGCTGAAGATAATAACACAGAAATGAGTGAGCATGCATGGAGGAGTGCATGAAGATATGAGTGTAAACAAAGAGGAATACAGTCTTCAGGTTTCAACTTTAGATAGAATTTAATTAGAGTTTTCACCCTGAGCTTGTCATCACCAAAACACAAAAATGGTCCATGGCTTAGCAAATTTAAATTTCAACACTGAAAACAAAAGAGAAATTTATGTGCTTTAACCCAACTTGAAGTATAATGTGTTAGTGTCACAGTAAATTTGGAAACAGCATTCAACCTCTGTCAAAATAAATGCAGCATCTCAGATCTCACATTTTTCCTATACCAATGACACAGCTTAAAATTATATGATTACCAATTTGCAAAAGGATACAATCACATCAGATCAGTATTGCCATCAGGCTTGCTATTCAGGACATGAATCAGTGTTGGGTTTACATGTTGAGGGAATTTCTATTGGTGTTTCGGTCCAAGAAAAGGAATACAGTGGAGCTAGAATGAGAAAATGATAAGGTATGACACATTTTACATTTAACAAAAGAAAAAACAGCACTGACTTTAAAACAGAAGTGTAAACTTACAGAGCAAATTGTACTTATTTGACTTCCATGTGCCCTTCAGTGTGTTGTCATTCTCACTCCCATGAAGAGTGACATCCCACTTTTTATAATTTAGACTTACAGCGGATATTAGCTCGTTGTGCTGTCTACTTTGAAGACTCTTGCACCATATAGGACTGCGTATGTTGTCTGCATAGATGAAGAGACAAAGCAATGAACACTCTGCCTTTTATCAGCACTTTTAACACCAGTCAGGTCAAACAATGCCATTGCTCCAGGTGTGGTCTATTACCTGGACTCCTCCAGATTCTGAAATGTAATCATTTATGTGAAGAGATCTAAAAAAAAAAAACATAATTCATAGATAAGAGGATAATTTTTAAAGTGCCTCATAGTTGTATCTACGTAAGAAGAGCTGAGACTGCCCTGGGACCCACACGACAAATGATACACTGTCATGCAAACTAAACAAACACTGATATGAGATGTGAAGGTGAAATGGCTCGCACTCATTCGTGTGGAAAAACCTTTCAGTAAATAAGGTTTTTGGGTGTTATCATTGTTTTTGCTATAAAAAAAATCCGACAGCTTCAAAGGTAACAGAGCCCCGTGTTATTAAGAATGGGGTACAATTGCAATAAACTTCAAACAATGCTGTTGGAGGTCTACAGTGCTGTCTAATGCCTGAAGTTTTTACATAAATTTGCAGATAACTCTCCATGGTATTGTCTGTTCCCAAGACTGCACTGGTGTCAAACTGACAGGTGCAGGTAACTCACCTTAAACAATGCCTCCACAGGCCCCAGGTGATGCCCATTGTCTGGTTTGAAAGTTTTTTACATGGAAGTGTATCTGAGGTACTGTCTGTTGCCTGAAGTGCCTTGATTTAAACATGATAGTGTATGCAGAGCTCCCAGCATCTATTTCCCAGATTCTAAATATAAGACTAACGACAGCAGTGGACAAAATACCATCTATTCACTGGATGCCATTAAAATTAACTTGTCATCAGCTGCAGTTGTGAACATTTCTTTATGTTGCCTGAACCTCTCGTCTGTTGCCAAAACAATCACCACAGAGGTCTTGGGTCCTGTATATTACCTGGGCAGCTTGTCTGTCTGGTGAGATGATGCTGAGGGAGGTGGAGGGCACTGGGGTGCACACGGTGCTGCTGCAGCTGACTGTTGTCATAGTTCCAATAGCTGATGTGGTTGGGGTGGTGGTGGCCACAGTCCTGTTCGAGTCTGCCTGATTTTCCTCTGGACTCTGTGTCTCCATCTCCCAGGTCACACTCACATTCAGTAAAGGGAAAAACTGAGGATGTGAACAGATATTTAATAAAAGACACAATTTAGAATTGGCATGTTAAACGTCATTTCAGACAAGCTTGTTTAAATATCAGATTTGCTGCTTTTGTTGTTTTGCAGTTTCTAAAACGTCTCTTTTGGAAAACAAGCATGTACGGGGAGCATGTGAGCTACACACAGATTAACACTGAGATAAATCAATCCTGTTTTATTTGAATGGAAAATTGTTTAGAAAAACAGTTTCTGACATATCCTGATAATTTGATCAAATTCTGTTCATAACTTTTCTGACTTAAAGATATAACTAAGAAACAAACTGGTGCAAAAATGCAACCCCCTTGGCAGAGGCAGAAATGTCTGGGTCACATTGATATACCATGAAGATGCTGTATGAAGATTTCAGGCGGGTCCTGGTTGGCCCTGTCTGCCTCTGGCCAGAATGAGAACAATACTCTGTGTAACACAGAGGACACATGCTAAAGGCTTGTCTCAAGAAAACAGGAGCAAACTGCTCTAGACAGCCAGGCTTTATAAGAGTGCAGGATATGCTTTTGATACCCCAGCAAAGCCAGAGTAAGAGTGAAAAGGAGCTTGTTCTGTAAAGTCCAAAGGGCCAAATTTATACAGCATTGTAAGGACTAATGAGCAACTGAACAATCTATGGTAGAAAGGATGTGATGTTCTTTAGAGCATATTATTTTGGAAATGTCTTTCTCTTCATCTCATTTAATAATATGTTTTATTTTACAAACTAAAGGAATGTCCCAGGTCTGAAACACTTTGCTTTGTGTATTTGGTTTCAGGGCATCTTAGACTCCTATGAACCTCATTCAGATTGCAAATGATAGCCTATCTTCTTAAATAATAAATTGCCATCAAAACATTTTTGAATCTATTACCACTGTATATAATCTAAGTTGTTTCATTCTTTTTCTGAGTACACATAATACATCTATAAGACATAATCATCGAACACCATGGCTAAAATACAACGTTTTTGTTACCAAATGTAATACAATATCCAATAGAAGGGTGTAAAACTTGTAAATGCTGTTTTGGTTCATATGGCAGAACACTATTGTCCTCTCTGCTGTGGATTCCTGAATATTGATCACATTTTGCTGCAGAGCCTTCTCTCTCCATCAAACACCACCAGGATATATTTCACATAAACCTCATCAATTACAAATTAGCTTGCCTTTAAGGTTCCTATTCTAAATTTGGATAACACTTTCAACAGAGCCTGCCTCTTCACCTCATCCCCTCTCCCTCAGTTCTCTTATGCATGCACATTTATTCTCCTCTTGTCGGCGTTACCTGCCTGCAGTTCATACACATGAGCCATCAGGAGCAGACCAAAGCACGGCACATTGTCCCAGTCAGGAAGCTTATACGGCTGCGTCAGTCATGTCTAAAATGGAGATAAAGAAAAATAAGCACCAGAGCGCATATAGGAGGATATGTATGAATAAAAAGCCTGATAGAGCACCGCTCGCTGTGCGGGAGGACCGTCAGCATCCAGACTGCACGTTGCGCTCCTGACGCACAGAGGGAGAGTCCTGATGTTTGCCACACCGGATTAAACATGCTCCTTATTGCTCTTGTCTGGTACCTCATAAAATCTTTCAACGTTTGCTCCAAGAAGGAGGAAGGATGATGAGCACTGGAGGTCATAAAACGGGCAACACATCTCATATTAAATGCTCAAACAATGATGGATGGATGATCTTAAAGATGGATTTTAACACGGTGATTAGTGTTTTCATTTATAGAAACAACCGATAAAATTAATTCATGAGGAATTCTTTGTAAATGTTCCTTAGACATGGTAACATGGCAAACATAAAGCTGAAGGGAATTTGTATGTTTACTCTTATTTCAAATGAACTTAAATCCTTCGCACTGGTTGTGCATATTTTATGCACCGTTCAATCTTCCTTTTTTTTGATATAGTTTTACTGTGCTCGTACATTTGCATTTTCAGGCCGTTGCCTTGGAATTGCTTGATTTAACTACTCTCCACCAGAGGGCGTCATTTTAACGAATGAACATACATGAGTGTGAGTGTTTGACACAAAATAGTAATGCATATGAATCAGTGTTGCTGCTAATCACTGAAAAATCCCAGGCGTTTATAATGAAATGCAAAAAATACTTTGCGTCAAGCAGACTGAAAATAATTCGTTTGTTTCTATCTAAAGCACAGTGGAATCATGACAAAACCTGGCATTAAGAGGGTTTAAATATTTCACAATATAAACATTTGATGTATATGATATGAACTGTTGTTGATTTGGCAATCAAGGCTCAGAAAAGTTGAAAATAAAATTAATGTATATGTTTATTATAGCCACCTTATGAAAGGCACATTTTAGTTCTGAGCCTGAGGAGTGTTAATATTCGACAAAATAACATGCATAAAAATAGCTGTTAATCAATGACGAATCTTGGGATGATATAATCCAAACCAAAACATCTACTTTGCATGACGTATATAGATTATAATTATACTTTTAATCTTTATTTTAAACTAAAACACTGTTTGATATCAATAAATAGGTCAGATGTGGGTAAAAAATAGCTCAATAAAAACAGAATATAATGTTTATGCTCAATATTTCTTACAGCTTGCTTTTAAAAAGCAATTTTGTAGTGCTTGGTGATAAAACTAAAATTAGATCTGTAATTAAACACTGAATGATGCAAAAAAATGGTTAAAGGTCTCATGTCATTGCAATATGCTATTTTCTTTGCTTTCAATGTTGTTTGAATGGACTTGGGGAACAGAAGAACATGAACATTTACTAGACTCTAAGGATACTGAGAAAAGCATCATATCTCTTTAGAGGATATGCCCCTTAAAATGCTGTTACTCGAGTGTATTGTGTAGTAGCTATACAGCCTCAACCTACATGTGTGTTTTCTGCTTGTCACAGGCAGATGCCAGGACTGTTCTGAAAGTCTACTCTGCAGCCTGTAAGTTCTCCTCCCCCTCCAAACAGGCAGCATTTGGGCAGCCAATCAGGGCAGACCCAATTAGCATAGCCACGATAGCCCTGAATCCAAGTGTCTCCAAAGGGGAGGGAAAAGGAGCTGAATCTGATCGTCTACAAATTTGACATTTTCATTTTTTTTTTTTTTTTTTTTTTTTACATAAAAAATCCTTGCGTTACAGACACTCAAGATATGATGCAAACGTCAAACAAACCAGGACATTGAAGTAATAATCAGTCTGATATGAAGATGCGTTTAATGGTCGGGTAATAAATCTCATTTTAAGACAGCAGAGATTGATTAAATCACTGTATTCATTTTCACAGACATGGACTTAGCCCTAAAGGACCTCATCCCTTAGCTAATCGGTTTCTAAAAATAGCTTGAATCTGAAAGAAAATGTCTCTGTTCTTTGTTACGGGTTAGTTTAGATGTTATTTCCAAATCAGAGCACTTGAAAGCGCCACATGTCTGGAGGGTCTCTGCGATGTCTGAGCTCAGATGTTTGAACGTAAAGGCAGCACTCCCCCACACCAAAGCCTCAGTTGGTACAGTCGGAATGCATGCAAAAGATTTATTAAACTTTTCACTTAGTTCTCCCCTGTTCACACTCGTTCTTTCTGAACATTTAGAGTGTAAGAAATGTCTCCTAAAGAATGCTAATGAATGAAAACGAAAGACACGCCTTCAGCAAAGTTAGCCTAGAAGTTGATGTGGCTGTAAACGCAACCCCAAACATTCCGACAATGGACTCGTCCGTCGTTAGGCCTTTGCAGTAGGGAGTTGTTTGGCGGACCCCGCAAGTTTTCTCCTACTTTAAGTGTTATTTTTGTTTCTCTCAAGAAGGATAACTTATTCATTTTTACCATCGGTAAGCTCCTTTGCACTCTGTATTGTCGACGGACTTCACAAACAGGGTGTTTTGGGCGTGGTGGCCGAATAGAGAGCCCTAAGGAGGAAGGAAGGCATCGGTGACTCGGACTCACCGCAGCGGAGCTTATGATGCCGACGTTGCGGGACAGCACCATGTCCCACCCCGGCGAGAATTCCCACCAAGTCCGGGTCAAAGCTTATTATAAAGGGTAAGAAACTACCGGGTCTCCCATTGTGTCAGCAGCTCTGTCCACAATCCAACCATGAGCTGTTCTAATCTTTAGAAGGTGGCTAACACTTGGCTAATATTAGCCGGAAGAGCTAACGGCTTGCTAATGTTGGGCACTAGGTTTAGGTAAACTAAACAAACAGGCTAACAGGTGAAACTGTCCAGAGACATTATTATCATAGACACAGTAAGTGTTAGTTTCATTTACGAAAAATATACCCTAAATGTTCGTCGGCTGCCCCTTTCAAAACAATAAGACAACAACTAGCTTAAAGCATAAATTGATGATAACAAATCAGACAGGATGTCTCTCAACTTTTCTTCAACCAGACAAGACGAGATTAAAATGTTAGCGGTGGGCTGTCGGACTTTCAAATCCCTGTTAAAGCTGTTTTTTTCCAAGGAAGACAGGTGTTTGTTTTCCTGAAACACTGACATAGTTGTTAAGGTGCTATTAGAAACACTTCATATCGTCATTTAAGCAAATAATGAAATAGCCTTGATCATGGTGTCGATACTAAGGTGTGATAGAGGAGATTTTATGAGGGCATCGTTATCAGTAGCCGCGCAGCTCTCATACTAAATACGAAACCAAAGAGTGAAACTATGTTAAGGCATGATTTCAATGTAGGAAAGACTAACACAAAGCAAATAAAGCATTCATCCAAAGAAAACAAAGCAAAATTCAAGGTAGCTGCCAAATTGATATTAGACAAGTTTCTGGGACATCTCGTGGATTTACATTGTTCGTGCCATGGCTGTCAAATGGCCAGAATTTAAGTCAGAGACATATTTAGATGGAGAATAGCACTCCTACAGTTTGAAAGATTGTCATCTCGGTGAATAAACAGTAGCAAACTGTATGTACTGTGTATCTTTAAATGATGGTAATAAAAGAAGTTCAGTTTGACAAGGTTTACAACCAACCATGTGTGATAGTTACTGATTAACAATGATATCAGTGTTTTATTAGATTTTACAAGAAAGTATGCCATCCAAGACTGATTTTTGATCATCTGGAGAAGGGCTAAATTAAAACAAACTCAGAGTTTGTTATGTTATTATGCTCAAGAAAAAGTACTTTACTTAAAGTGCATGAAGTACTGGCCCATAATCTCCTCATATAAATTATAGAGAAATAACTTCAAACCAGGTTGAAGCAATGGGTCGTGTATTTTGCTTGCTCTGAGGGCTTGGGGCTAATGAAAACATGTTCACTCTTTCATGTGTAGAAAAAAAAACTGAAATAAGGAAATCAAGTCTCCAGTCAGGCTGGGAAATTAAATTCACATCTTGATAACAAAGTGCGATGCAACAATAAACACACAGATGTGTGTGTGTGTGATCTTGTTTGGCTCAGTAACAGATAGCCTGTAAGATGTTACAAAGTACATCATCTACCTCAATAAATTTCAGTAAAACTGAAGTAACTTATGTTTTAGAAACTACTCTTGAAGTATGTTAAAAAGTCAACTAAGCCATGAGTAAGTTAAGAAAGTTACTTTGTACCCCTTATACAAAGGATCTGCTAAGTAGATATTAATACTGCCCTTGTGTAACCGAGCTATTGAAGCTTTTACTGAAATACAAAGTGTATTTGTTAATGTTATCCTATCGACTTGAGTGTGGTAGCAGTGATATTTGACAGCACATCATTGCTCCCTTTCCCATGTGACTTTAATTTCAGTAGGTCAGTAGGTAATTAATAAAATAACTGATATATTGAAATGTTCATGGAGTAATAAATGACCCATCTGATGAGAAAACAAATGGATATCGTGAAGTTTTGCCTAACTTTCCTTTAAATTTTGGTTTGCTTTTGAATTTTATGTACTTTTAAATCTAAGACTTAGACTTTAAAAATCATAATGATTACTGAATAATATTTACAATGAGCCTGCTAAGTTCTAAATACTGATTAACATTAATGCCTTGATAGGAGTTTTAGTACGGCGTCATACCTTAATGTTGATATAATAGAATTTAGTCATAGAATAAAGAGCAGCAGAGAAACTACAGAATGTTTTCAGGGATCTATACTAGCCAGTTAGCTGAACAGCTAAAGCTTTGTAAACAGAATTAAGAGTTTTACTGATGGAAATCAGACTGGGCTGTCCTCTAGTGTGAGAGAAAACATTGATAGCTATATCAGTAGCTTCTTTCAGGTATTTCAGACATAAATGTATCACAAAATATGACTCCCCCTCAATCTGAACTTTAACACTAATAGGTCTGTTGCTAAATCACTGATGGACTGATTGATTCAAATCTTGCATTTGTAATTCATCACTTTGTCTCTGATAAATCAAAGGTACTGGGGATGCACCAGTACGACTCTTTAAGGACAAGTACAAGCCAGAGTCTCCTACACATACACAAACAGTTGGGTAATTTAGCAACTGGTTTATCTACAGCCCATCTTGTTTAATTTTACTATATTTTTTTCCTAAAAAAATAGAAATAAACTCAGATAGAAATCACTATGTGAGGCATTCAGAAAAAGAAAGACATCCAGTTATGCCTTGTATTTGAAAGTCACCAGCTTTGAGTCATTTTTGAAACATTTTTCTGTAGCTGCTTGCTGCTCGTATCATCCTGCACTTCAGTACTCGAGCTTTTCTGCCGAGGTAATTAACTTCATCATCATAAAGCTCTCACAATCACTGCTCATTTCCTGCAATAAGAGAACATTAGTAAAGAATGGCAGATCTCATATAATGATGTTTGAGCAACTTTATGTAACATACTGTTGATGATAGCATTAGTGTCAGTAGGTTATTTCAGGTATTTCACAGTAAGTGTGGGAGCATAAAAAAATAAGGCTACAGATAAAGCAAGGTGGGACGACACTCAGGCTCAGTGAGTGCTTGTATATTTCTTTAATGAAGGCTGCAGGTACTTGGAAGTGGTGTAAACACTTTATTACTGTTAAAGTTCTTTGGAATATTCAGAATTTAGTTTTGACAAAGCAAACTGCAGAGCTTGTTCAGAAAGGGTTTTTTTTATATCAATCTTGAACTTGTACTTCACCCACCTGATAAAATAATGAGAGGCTGATGCTGGTTGTAAATGACATGAAGCAAGGTTGGAAATTAACCGACCCAGCACCTGGCTTTATGAGTGTTGAATTCAGAAATTAATGTCGCTTGCAATGTTAGCCACTTGATTTTGAAACTCATGAGTTATGATGAGTTATCATAGCTAGAGAAATAGAGTTTCCTGGTGTAGTTGTTTTAAAACAAAGACACTTTAACATCATATAAACCAGGCATTTTCATTGTTAGGAAATAGGCTTCATAACAATAATGAAGCTAAGCTGAGCTACGATTATTCCAGCACACTGCCATTTTATAAACACAGGTATAAAGAAAAGATTGAGCCTTGTAAAAAAGAGACCATGTATCTAAAGGCTTGAGTGAAGCTGTGCTGAGTATTTTTATGTCCCTGCTGTTGTTGTTGATAGGTTGAGCAAATATACCAGACACTGAACTAAAATACCTGGGTTTGGCTGATGGCATGGGCAAATTTATAACCTTGATATCAACAAAGTTTTAGGAGCGTAACTTTAAATACAGTCTATATGAGCTCTAGTACTGACACTGATATTGGTATCAGTGCAACTCTAAAATGAAACGTCAGCCACAAGCTCTGACAAATCTAATCTGACTCAGACTTAAAGATCTTGAATTAACAAGTTCAATATCAGGGTTCCCACATGTCCTGTAAAACCTGTAAAACCTGGAAATCCTGGATAATGATTGACCAATTTTCCAGTCATGGAAAACCTACAAAAAATGAAGAAGAAAGTAAAATGCCCTGGAAAAGCTTGAATTGTCCTGGAAAATTATTTACCTTCCTTCTGCCTTGTTATTAAAAAAAAATTAAACATAGTAAATGAAGTAAAATGTACTTGGTAACTAATGCACACATAGCCATAAAATATGAGAAGATAAAATCATGCGTGTTAAGGAATAAAATATAAATTCTTAAAACAATGGTGACAAAAAAATGGCCAAATAAAATTTAGGCTACTTCAGTTAATCAACCAAATATATGTAAGTATAAACTGCAAATTTGTTTATTCATTCTTTTTTTAACAACAGAAATGAAGGGAATATACATACAAAAATCTCAAACCTCATAATTCATGCTACAACAAAAGAGAATACAGAATCAAAGAAAATAGATAAAATAAAACTACAAATTTACAACAGCGAGACACTACATAAAAGTCGGACTTAAAGATAGCTGGCAGACCATGTTCATGCCCAAGAGTTATAAGTAAATACATTTTAAGGGGGAATGAAAACATCTTGTTACATTCCTGGAAACGTTCTGTAAAATTATTTCTAGAAAAAAAGTTGGAACGCTGAGTATGTTTGATGCTCTACCTTTATTGATATAGTTTGGTGATCACCGTTTTCATGTGCTGCTACTAAATTCTTTGTCCACACCAGCCGTGTTTAACCTAAAGGAGACATTATGCAATCATGACACAAGACAAACATCACTGCCCTGTAGACGAGAGTTCACACAGTCACACTGAGCCTGGCAGAGGTGGGTCATCTATTGAAGTTTCTTATTTGGATTTGTTAAACCATTGGTCACCCAGTTGTTTTCATATCACTCCCTTCCCTGTCTCTGCCTGATGGATGAGTGATTGGAGCACGGCCAAGACTTGAAAAACGTGAAGTGCAAGTCACTTTAGCCAGACCTGTTCTATTTCTCTGCATGTCTGTGACACACCTCGACTCTGTAATGTGTGTTGATCATTAGATGTCATCTGGCAGAACAAAACATCTCAAGTATTCATGAGGTTACAGCTCTGGAATCTCTGCTATGTTGCTGCAGTGAGGATGTAGTCTCTTTGTTCGGCTATTAGGATGCATTAAGTCTGGCCGAGTAAAGTGTAGGTAGGGTTTCCCACAGGAGTGAGGAATAGGAGACTGTGGATAAAATGTTGCTTATAAATAGCACAGACACTGACAAACCAATCAGCAACGTTTCTTCACTTCAGTAAAATCCAAAAAGGTTTCCTGTTGAAAAATGGCTTCACCTGGTCTGAGGAATAAACATAATTTGTCTTAATGCTAAACAATTCCTTCATCAGGACATGCCATGCAGAACAATGCTGTCATGCTGTTGTGAGAGGCAGTCAGCACTGACAACAGTGAAGCAGCCAAAGAGGTGATCACAGGGTGACAGATGTGATGAGTGCAACCTGTAATGCCAGGCTGTGCAATCAAGGGTAAACTGAAGCATTTGTAAATGCAGCACAGCATTAAATATCAGAAGTGTCGCGTGTTTTGAGCTGTGCAACTTCACTAGTCTCACAATTTGAATTGATTATAGTTATGGAATTAACAATTAGGGCTGCACGATATTGGAAAAAAAGCTGACATTGCGATTTTTGGGGGGGTTGCGATAAATATTGTGATATTAAAAATAGAAGAATTTTCACCAGATGACTTAAATAGCTCTGTTTGGGAAGAATTTGGTTGACTCATTATGATACCAGTGTATTCCTATAATACTGTTTAATCCAGGCTAAGGGGGTTCATCTGTGAATGATGAAGATTGCTGTATGTAAAAGGGATCCAGAAGGGATCTGTAGGGATCTGTACAAAATAGAATAGGTTTCAATTTCAGTTGCTTTTTCTTCATTTCCCCAATAAATGTAGATGGTATACAGTAGCTTGTGAAGCAAAACAAAAGTTTGTGTGTTTGCGATAGTCACATCGAATGCGCGATGTGACTATTGCGCATGCACACATTGCGATGGCGATGTTCAAACGATATATTGTCCAGGCCTATTAACAATTCAGTTTGATTCAATATCACAGTGCATTACTGTGCAACACAGTGAGTAGTACCCTTGATTTTCTTTTTAACTGTACCAGGTTACCTTTTAGTATACAATTAATACAAGCAGTCAGATATATGCACACTCTTTTTTTTAATTAAGAATGGCTTTTGAGATCAACTGCAAAAAAACGATTTTTTATGTAAACCAAAATTGATACATTTCATAGTTGTCATCTTGCTTTTGTGCTTTTTCTCCTTGGAAACAGAGCAGATGCTGCCGTCCAGCAGCAGCCTCTGAAAGATGAAACGATTATTGATTGCCTCTGCATGCATCTTCATCTACATCCCTATCACGATTCATCAATTAAAGATTTTTTCTGACACACGTTTGTCACAGAAAGTCTGTGTAGGCTGACAGAACATCCCCAAAATCAATAGGTGAATGTATAAATAATTTTATAGATGAGCAATATAAATAATGGCACTGATATTGATAAAACATATCAGTTCATATCCCCTATTCTTGCAATCAAAACCATCAGTTTAGTAATCAGTTGCTTAGTTGAAAAGTAAATAACAAATATTTCATCAATGTTTGTGGTTTTATCAGTTTCCTGCTAAAAGTTGGGGGCAACTGAAACCAATTTTTCAATTGTTTATAGGGAAAATTATTAACCTGCTATTTCATGATAATTTTTAAAATTGATTTCCAATAATTAACAATCACAGCCTCAAGAAGTATACGGTTTTTTAAAAGCTAGTGGCAGAGTATTCATTGTAATTCTGTGATACAAACACTACAAAGCAAAGGGTATATGTTGTGAATTCATTGTGATCTTGTTTGAATCATGATTCATTTTGAGTTGAATCGAGGCTTCAGAATCTGAACCAAAATGTGCCTTGACCTGTTAGAAGATTCTCACCCTTACTGTGGATTAGGGATGTAACGGTTACCTGTAAAATGATAAACTGCAGTAAAATTTCCAGGGTTATTATTACAGTGTCCTGTTTTAATTACCGAGTTACCGAGCTTGACCGCCACACTGTGTCAATAACTCACGGTGATGCTGCTCATTCCCTGGAAAAGCCGGAACTATGTGTGTCTGCATCAAGCAGACGCAGTCTCTCTGATGGAGACGCGCAGTTTGCATTGTTTGGTCTCTGAGTCTGAGAGCAAATGTTAGAGACACTACAGCGTAGGGATGGGTATTTCCAGCAACCCCACGATACGATACATATCCCGATACTGAGGCCACGATACGATGTGTATCCCGATACACATAAATTGTGAACATTGACTGCGCTTTTAACAGAATTACCAGCAACTTTTGTTTTTATTACAAGAAGAAAAAGAATAACCCTGGCTTTTCAATAATTCTTCAACTTAAGAACTTTAATTCAGGTCCCCAAAGATGGTAGACCTAAGTTTAAATGTGAAACTTGTGAAATGTGGCTTGTACTTTGAACTGTGCCATTGTTAATATTACCCAAAGTGTATTTACAACAACTGTCAAAACATTGAGGCCGTATCAATTCTGTGGAATCCGTATCGATACATGTATCCCCAAGAAGTGCATGACGATATTTTGCCGTATCGATATTTTGAGCACAGGCCTACTACAGTGGAGGCTTTTCCTCTCAAAACAGACTCTGAAGTCTGGTCGAGTTTTGGATTTTACAAGGATGCCGAGGGGAAACTGCTTGAAGACAGTCACCCTGGCTAAAACACAAAGCTGCAGCAAAAGACAGACACACATGAACTGCTGCACTGCTGTGAGCGGACTGAGCAGTAGAGAGTGTGAGAGAGAGAACAATCAGTGAGCCATACCTGAGTGAATAACAGGTGGTTTACTATATTCTCTGTCTAAATAATGTTTTAATCTTGTAAATAATAGCATTAGTGTCATTTGGAGTGTGTTCTTTTGCCATTCGTTTACCATGTATTTGCCCTATTTTGGAATTAATTGTCTTTTCCCATCATAGTTTGTGTTTTATTGATTTCATCTATCGTAATCTGAAAATATTAAAGAAGGAAATATCTAAGAGATCTGCCAGGGAGAGGGGAAACCATAGGAGAGTCATGAAAGGGGGCTAACTGCTTCAGGGACTGTCGTCAGTAAGACAGAAAAAAAAAATGCGTGGACATGGTCTAAAATAATGAGCTGTAACCGTGTAATAACCATGATATGAAAATTTCATACTGTTACATCTCGGTAACGGTGCTTCTGCTTGTCTTTGGCACAGGTTGATATTGGTCCACCCAACAAACATCAGCCATGCTCAGATTAACTGTCATACACATATGTGAGTGGTAAATGGCTATTTATTATCACACATCGACTGAATACTGGCACCAAGCAAGCTTAACTGCTGATTCAGAGGAAAAGTCCTATTGGGCAGAAAGTCTAACCTGAACCAACTATGATCTGCTCACATATGGCCCTTTTCCACTAGCCCTACTCTACTCTCCTCGACTCTAACCGACTCGACCCGGCTCTACTCTACTCGCCTTGTGCTGCTTTTCCATTTAGCCCCAGTCGTCTGCCCAACGGCGTGCAGTGTCGCTTTAAACAGCTGAGCAGCACAGCGAAGATGTCATTTTGAGCGCGACGCAGTAATCAGTGGCTTTTTGTCACAAACCGAGTAAAAAAGGAATGCGTAAGAGGGCTGCAGATGGCAATAAGAAATGCCCCTTGAGAAGCGCAGGAGAGTTTTGGAAGCTTTACAACAGAATGAAGCCGAGGACGAGAGCGATCGAGCTGCAAAGAAAAGACGTATGAGGGTAAGCTAACGGTAGCTACCGCTAGCGTGCTAGGTCGTCGCGCTCAGGACACATTGATGACGACATTGTCTGACCAATCAGTAGCCGGCAGTCGGTGACGTCATCTTTTAGTATCGACTCAGCTCGCTTGGAACCAGAGCAGAGTAGGTACTAAAATTAGCTTGTTTTAGGAGGTACCAGGCTAGTGGAAACACGCTGCTAATCGAGTAGGGCCGAGTAGAGTAGGACCAAGGCGTGCTAGTGGAAAAGGGCCAATAGTCAAGCATGAGAAAATGTTGGCATTATGAACTTTTAAACCAAAAGGAGGCTGGATGATAAATTAAAGTTTCAATACAGTAGCGACATGGACTGCAGTTTTCAAATAGCAGGAGGGTTGGAGTGTCAATGGTCAAATGTGTGTCAGAATAGCTTTTTATTGTAAATATTTTGCCGCAGAGTTTTGGCCTCAGTATCATACACAGATGGAGAAATATGAATTTTATATATTTTTGGTGTAGAAATAATGAGAAAGTCAAATGTAATTGATTTTAATATATATTGCACCAGTCAGTTATATATTTTGTAATTAAAAAGATTTAACAAAAGTCCTTCTCTTTGCTACAAGTTGTGTGTGAATCACAATATAGATCAAACTATTGCAATTCAGTTTATTCCCCAAGTTGTTCAACCCCACAAATAATTTCTTGAAATAGACATAATGCAGTCAGTTGAAATGCCATTTTAGATATTCTTATCAGTATAATACTGATTATCGAAACATCACTATTCCGAGCTATGAACTTGTAAGACTTTCCTTCAACAAAACAAAGTATTTGAAGTGTTAATCATGTGTTTCCCTCAGGTATGAGTTGTACTTTATATTGTATATTTAAATGGAAAACAAAAATGAAAAGCTGTGTTGCAGCTATAGTGGCATCAACACTCCTGTTTCATGTTAAGGAACTAGGATCCCTGTAATCCACAGGTCACACAAACATATTCTTCATAGCTGATTGCTTTTTGTGTGTCCCAACATGGCAATAAATCAAAACAACATTTTGTCTGTATAGTTCAATCATTCTTTAAACATTCAGATAGCCGGCTAAACTTAGCTGATGCTCTGTGGTATTGTCTGAGTTCATCTATTTTCAGTTAAGTGGTGTTTTTGAGTCCATTTTGTCGACTTTGCATGTTTATGTTCGGTCAGTGTCGGCAGCCGCAGTGGCAGCAGTCTGGTGTCAGTCCGTAGCAGCCTCAGCCTGTCACTGGCTCGTCTTCATCTTCCTCTAACTCATGGTGATGGTCAATCGAGAGAGCTGTGAATGCACTGAGCACATGACGAGAGATGCTGAATCTGTTCAATGGTTGTAGCTGAACTGCTTTTTAAGAATGGAAGGGGATAGGGCTGTAACAATGCTTTATCTTGTATAGTGAAGATTTCTTAAACATGATTTGTATTGACAGTATGCAGATTTTTGAAACTTTGTGTTGCTTATACCAATATTAATGCTATTTTTTCTGTCAATAGCACAAAGCCTCCTCTGTTCCTTTCATTGTGACTGTCTATGGGAACAGATGGGACGCAAAAAAAACTGAATTAAAGGAAACTTAATGACTAAAACATTTGATTGATAAAAGAGGACTCTCTGTGATGATGAGATGATCCAGTGTGGGATATTTATGGTCAATTTGTAAGGCTAAAATGTCAGCAGTAATATTCTGCAAGATGCTAAATCTGTAAATACTGATATTGTGATGATTATGTTGGTTAGAATGAGCTCTGGTTTCCTTTGAGGGATGGTTTGTTTGATCGTGGTAATGTGCCGCTGCTATATTGTGTAGAGGAAGCATCTGCAAAGATATATATATATATATTATATATATATATATATATATATATATATATATATATATATATATATATCGCTATTTCTATGCAGGCACCACTAAATACCTACTAGAGAAAAGTAAGTGGTATAATTGTTCAGAATTGTTTGGAAGGTGCAAATTTCTTAAAAAAAAAAAAAAAGGCCACGTCCCCCGATAATCTGTCCGGACTAATGAAGTTTATTCGCCTTGGTTAAACGATCAGATTGTTAGTTGTTATTAAGAGCCTCTGGGAAAGGAATTTACAAACTGTGCTTTTTAGATTTATCATTCCTTGAAATAATATCTCACAGGATAACCTTATCTTTTAAAAGGTTTTCTGATCATTATGACCCCCATCTGCTTTTACTTTACACCATCGACTATGAGGTGTATTAACGCTCATTCTTATGTCTGTCCTATTTGATTAAAATAAAAACACAGTGCAGCTGCTTTGACTGCAGCTGTATTCCATTAGGCATACCTTACAGTCATTAAAGACACTAATGCTTCAGACTGAGGGATCAAGCTTACTCGAGCAGCATGCGGAACTTGCCTCACAGCTTTTTCTTGATCCCTTGTTATGTATTTCACTTCCTTCACTACGTTTATATAGCATAAAACAAAGGAACTGAAATGGATGAGGCTGTCTTTAGACCTAGATCCTTATCCTGCAGTTTAATTCCACTGTATTAACATTCTTCTTAAACATTAAGACTGTCACATTTTCACAGAGGGTGGATATTTGCTGAGGAGTTGGTCAGGTTTTTAACCAAATATTTGTCTAACTGGAGGAATGTGTTGGTGTACGCTGAGGACAGCAATCTTCTGACACTTCCTTTTTTTCCTTCTTATCTGGTTGGTGCAGAAAAAGTGTTTTGCAATTATTCATTTTTTCTTATGTTAATGATAATGCCTGCAAACACATGCACATCAATTGTTCAGTTGTTGAGCCATTAAAATAATTTGGACGTAAAGCAGACAACTCAAAACGCTGTTGCTCCCAAAAATAATATGTTTTTTTGTTTTTTAATACATCAAGAAACACAAAGTTTCAAGCCTGGCTTCACTCTTCCTCAGGTACTAACTCTCCGCTAAGACCCTTGATACTGACGAAACAAAACAAAGTTGTAACCCCCACTACTGGGCATGTCCTTATTCACAATAATCAAAAATTGAAGACAAACTCCTACAGGTTGTCTGCATTGTTTTAAATCACTGGCATCCTTCTGTTGTCCAAAAAATTTTACTATTACATACCATGTGTTTAATAATAGTAATAATGATTAAAAAAAAAAAACATGTTTTTCAATGGTTGATCAAAAAGGCAACATTTCAAACAGCTGGTAGAATTTTCCTTGATTCTTGATTTAACCTACCTTTCCCAATTTTTCACAATATCATTCAGCCCTACTCTGTGCCTATTTTCACTACAAAGTTTAGGGGCCCTGTTACAGTTTCTTTAACCAGATTATGAAGCAGCAGCAGAAGATAGGCGGAAAATGTGTGTATTTGTTTTAAACCTAAAGGGTGTGCATGGAATTTAACTTTCAGGGGGTGCATTGCTGACCGCAGGCATCAATTTCAACTGATGATCTTGTCTTTTAGGAAATAAAGGTTTCTAATTATTAAAATTATTATTGACTTTTGATCGGTTGTAGTACCTCCAGTTTATACACTTTGACATAAAAAATGCAGCATTTATAGCAAAACAGTTTAGCTAATAGGAGTGGGATAAAAATCGATTCACATAAGTATCGTGATTTTTTTGTCTGCTGATTTTTAAATAGATATTTTTAGTCAAAGAATCCCCCCCCCAGAAAAAAACTCTTTAGGCGCTAAAGTCGCTAAATTGCGGCAAGCGACATTGCTAAATAAAACAGGCCACAGCTGTTAAAATAGTACTGAATAATGTTACTATTTTTCACAAGCAGATAGTGGACAGTAGGCCTGTGCTCAAAATATCAATACGGCAAAATATCGTATCGCACTCCTTTGGGATACGTGTATCGATACGGATTCTACAGAATCGATACGACCTAAATGTTTTGACAGTTGTTGTAAATACACTTTTGGTAATGTTAACAGTGGCACAGTTCAAGGTAGAAGACGAGCTACATAATGAAGCATATGTTCTAAATTTGAACTTAGGTCTACCACTTTTGAGGATCTGAATTTATGGCTCTCAAGTTGTAGAACCACTTAAAACTCATCCTTGTTCTTTTTCTTCTTATAAGAAAAAACTAAACTTGTCAAGAATTTTGCTTAAAGCATAGTCAGTGTTTACAATTTACGTGTATCGGGATACGTATCGTATCATGGCCTTAGCATCGGGATACGTATCGTATCGTGAAGTTGCTGGAAATACCCAGCCCTAGTGGACAGGTGACAGGTTTCTATTCAAAGTTTTGGCTTATATTTATTTTGATACACACACACCAGATCGAGGGACACAAGTGTGGCTGTAGAGGCTGTGGAGCGGAGCAGAGAGAGAGAGAGGAAAAGAGAGACACACACACAGAGTGAGAGAGTGAGTAAGAGTACTCCCGATGCTAAGAGTACTTTGTCAAGTGCTGGCTGACTCTGAATCTGAGGATTATTTACTCTCTGAGGATGATGGTCAGATGTCCAGTGAGGATGGAACTGGTGGCGCATGTGCACGGAGCGGGAGCGGGTCCGCGCGCCATTACAGTCCCCAAGCAGCACATACTGATGCTTTGGCTCTCCCTGGCCAGGGTAGAAGTAATCGGCGAGTGCCGAGGATGGGAACATGGTCTGGGATGCAGGGAAGCTCAAAACACAGCGAAAAGTGACGGTGTTAGCGGGAATGAGAAAGGCCGCTGAGCTCTGGGCAGACGAGGGAGAAGTCGGGGGTAAAAAGCACAGTGAAGGCAGCAGAGGCATTCATGCCCGTAAATTACAGCGATGATGATGGGTGGGAAAACTAACCACTTTGAAACTATAGCCTTTTTAAATCTTGATAGGAAAATTGAATATTTTCTTGAAAAAACTCTGGTGCCTAAAGGGTTAATAAGCCACTTTTATATGCAATCCAGGCTTTTGAAAAGAGAGAGTATAAACAGCTTGTTAAAATATACTTCTGAATAAATTCTAAAAACTGACTCACATGTGATGTGTGTTTTTCCTGATATAGTCTGGAGGCATCATCATTGTTCATCTTTTTAGCTGGTGTGAAAAAAGCTAACTAAAGATGGCAAAAATCAGCAATATCGTAGAATCGCAATTAAAATCGAATCGGCACCTAAAAAAAAATCGCAATAAATCGAATCGGGAGAAAAGTAAGTCGTCCCAGCCCTATTAGCTAACATACAGTGCTACTCTGCAATCGTGTCATTTGACTTTCTAATGACATATTTCACAGAAAATGTGTTGTTCCTGGCATGGTAACATTTTTTTTTTTTTTGGGGGGGGGGGGGGGGGGGGCTTTTTATGGCCTTTATTATATAGGACAGCTGAAGAGTGACAGGAAAGCGGGTGAAGAGAGGGGGGATGACATGCAGCACAGGGCTGTGGCCGGGATTCGAACCTGCAGCCGCTGCTGGGGGTTGGCAGCCCCCGTACATGGGGCGGACGCTCTACCAACTGAGCTAATGTCTGCCCCGCGGTAACATCTTTTATCTGCTGCCATTCAACATTATCCAACCTTTTTTTCCTATAACTTTCAAAATACATATTCTCTGAATAGTATTAAACTGGCAATTTTAGCATCAATGCCATCCCTTTAGGTTGTCTAAACAGGCTTCATCCCTCTGTGAAGATATGCGCTTCATTGTGTTGGACATCGTCAGCATGTTACGGGATCTACAGACACAAACCACGCATGAATGGGAGAACGAGGCTCTCACCGCTCGTCTTGTTCTTTACTTCAGTGATCACTGCTGTATCCATGACCACGTGAGCTCTGCAGAAACATATTCAAACAGGATACAAACAGCATTGATAAGCAGTTTTATCTGGCCCAATATCTATTTTTTTTAAAAGGTATGAGATCTGTGTCCCAGCCCTGCCTCTCTTGCGCTAAATGTACTTCAGGATTCCTGTATGAGGCATGTTGTTTGGCAGGAAACTGAGATTACACCAGCCTGATGAAGCACTTCAATTATTTTACCCCTTTGAGGGGAGCTGCTCCTGTTTTTCAAAGACCCTGCCATTTGCATGAGTGCTTCCAGCTCTGCTTTGTTCAAAATATGGGAGGCAGCCCTTGTCTTCTTCTGCTTTTTCTTTAAAAGCCCTTTGAGCAGTGAACCACAAAGTCACACACACGACCCTCTCCCATCCATCTTCTCTTCACCATTGACTGCAGCTAACCAGTTTGGCGTCACAGGTTCTCCACAGCTGTATATAAAGAATCATCTGTGTTGTGTCTACACAACCTGCACAGTGTTTGTAATATGGCACAAGTGGTGGGTTACACACGTCTGCCAACAAGAGTGACCTTGTCTCGGCTCAGCATGAGTGTGTTTAGTTGGTGCCACAGTTCTGCGTGGAGTGATACTCCCTCCTGTGTAGCACCTCAGGTGGGCTGCGTTGCCAGGAGACTGCAGCATCCTGCAGTTTGGGTCTCGTTCACCCTGACCCCCTGAGTGGGACGATGCAGGTGTTTCTATATTAGGCGTGTCATTGTTACTGTTTTGGTAACATTAGCTTGTGGATATTCAGAGCTTGACATGAAATAAAAACAGCTTAAGAGATGGTAATATATTTAAAACAAGGTGGTTTAATTAATATAAATCTAGTTTCTGTTGTTGTAAAAGATTGATAGTCTAAATACTTACCATAAGGAACCGCTAATAGTAGCATACTTATCGACCACACCACAATCTACTTTAACTGTGTTGTCTTACTGAGGCATTGACCATTTTAATTACATGTATTTTAAGTGTTATAGACCAGTTTGAAACTGAACAAGGTGCCGTAGGCAGGATTACCCAGGTAAGATGGCAATTTGACCCATGTAAGATGACAGTCATAAACAGAAATGTGAGTCCTAAACCCAAAATGTTGAGTCATGTATTATTTTTGAAAAAAAACATATTGCAGGCAAACTTCTGCATACTGTTCAAGATGCACAAATACATTGGCAGCATTTGAAAAAGTTAGTGAAATGGGCAAAGACGTGAACTAAGCTCTTCTTAGTTTCATAACTGACTTAATAAAGCTAGTTGCACATCTCAGCGTGGCTATACATACCAACATCACTGACAAAAGCGAAGTAGGCCAAACATCACTGATATTACTTTTTTTATTTAAACATTTAAAGAGATACTTCCGATTTTTTGAAGTGAGGTTGTGTGTGGTACATGGCATGAGCCTGAATGTGTACCTCAGTGTCACAGCTCAGTTCTGTCTCTGTGCAGAAAAACACGGGGCATATGCTAATGCTATACATTGCATTACAAGGTGTAAGATTTTTTGCTTAATTAAAAGAATTCAGGGAGGAAAGGGGCCACAAAAATCGTGTGGGGTCAGCACACACTACAAAAAAAGTTGTTTACATCTGCTTTGTATATCAACTACACAGACGCTTTGATTGAGACACTGCACAGCCCAAGTGTCCATCTGCCAGCCTTTTATTTTATATACTTTGGAATACATTTATGAAGAGAACACAGTACTGATTGTTTATTTTATTTTTGAGGTCATTGTATCAATGATAAGTGAACTTCATGATAGCTCACAGTGTGTTTGTTGCTGTGGGGGTAACCTGAGCTATAAAAACATTGTTTGTCAAAATGACTGTGCTTGGTCACCAGAATAATCCTTAAGCAGTCATATGGTTGGCTAATCATTATTTTATGACTAGTTTTATCTGTGTGTTGGAAATATTTAACTAAGAAGATTGATCCTTATGCTGCTGGTAGTGGATGTAGACTGTGCCATGTCTCAAAATAGCAAAGCACAGCGGTGGTGTAGGGGAAATTACAAAGTGAATACAAACAAACTGTTTTTGTTGATCATGATGATCCCACGCTGTTTTGTGGCCTGTTTTTTCCCATAATTCTTTTCATTAAGCAGAGAAACTGGCTCATTATAGCAATGTATACTTGGGACATAAGCATTTGTCCCAAGTTTTTTCTGAACGGAGACAGAACTGAGCTGTGATGCTGTGGCACATGTTCAGGCTCATGCCTTGTACCTCACACAACCCCGCATTAAAACCCCAAACTACCCCTTTAAGAAGAGGGGCCTTAAATTAAGTAACAGACAACTAGAAAGCACTCAGAGAGCGCAAACCTTTGCCAAACTAGCTCACATATTACTGTTACATCTATAAACATTGATTCAATGATAATGTTACAATCATAACATGATTATTTGACCCTGAAAACCCACAGCTAGCACTCTAAATTATGTTGATATCAGTATTAGTTAGACAGTTATTAAGCAAAATGATCTTTCACTAATGGCTTTTATCTGAATCACCACCAAAATGTGATAATTTTAAGCTGGACCATAACCAACATCTCCTCAAAATTTCAGCAGTATCTGTCCACTAGGATTTGTGTGATCTTGCAAACAAACAAATATACGCTGGCAAAAACATAACCTCCTCGGTGGAGTTAATAAAAGAAAAATATTGTGGCCTTACTAAAAAATGTGCATCTTTTTGAATGAAAATGCAAGGTCATCTTCACCTAAATAAAGACTGGTCCACTTTTCTTAATGTTCTCTTCTTGCATATTTCTCAAAATGACATGTTTCTGTTCTCTGATTGCAATAATCACAGACATTTAAATTATTTTTTTATTCAAAGCACAAGCCGTTTATTGGCTAGGGGTGGGTATCTAAGTTGAAAACTGCTCCAACTTTGTAAAAATGCATTTCATGCTCTACTGTATTTTGTGCCTTTGTGCTAATCTTGGCTTCTTTGGTGGAGCCCGTCTGGCTAAGGGGTTGATCCCTGACCCTGCGGTCACATAAGCTGTGTTTCCACTGAGTGGTCCAGTTTGGTTCGCTTCAGTCCGGTTTGGAGTGGTAAGCCCTGATCCACTGCCAGCTGTACCCTCACCTGGAGGCTGGGCTGTAAGCTAGAAGATGAGGGCCACGTCAGCCATGTTCAGATGCCTCTGTACTCCCTCCTTTCCAATAATGAAGCTGTGCACCTCTGAAGTACTCCATGCTGTTCCTGTGTAATAGCACAAGTGGTTGAATAGTCGCTCACTCAGATCCATGGGTGATTTTGATGCCCAGCACCCCAACAAGTGACTACCAAAAAAGTGGGGTGGGGTGGGGTGGGTCAGTTATTTGGTTACCTTTCTCCATATTAGACAGTGGAAAAACCCATAACTGCATACTGTAATGAGCCAATATGGAATGTGCAAATAAGAACATCAGTGTGTGATTGGATGTGTGTGATATGTGGTATAAAAAGCACTGTGAGTTATCAGATGGCTGAAAAGTATGTGTACTAAATCTAATTACCAATTGAATGAATTTTAAGAAAGTTAAAAACAGTGAGTTCCAGTATTAGATTTTTTGTATTGTTTGATTACTAGTTTATTCTGTTTTGTTTGACAACCATTTACTAAAAAAAATACACATTATATGTCGTTCCCCAGCTAAAGAAAGAAACAAGTTGTTATTTTTGATCCATATTTCACACAACCTCCAAGGCCACAAGGCTAGCTGCAGGATTATTGCACAGATCATTTTTACAGCCTTATTATACATTTCTACAGCCTGGTTCAACAAAGTGCTTTGGTCTAAATGTTTGATATATCCAATGCCTCTCACTGTAGGGGAGGGGGTAACATCATGGTCTGTTTGACCTATTAATGGATTCCAGTTTTGGCTTGTTAGGGCATATTGAAAAAGGCCTCTAGCCTTCATGGTTTTGCTGTAAGTCACAGTCTGAAGTCCTGCCCAGCTCTGCTCCTCTGTCTGTCACCAGGCTGATTGAAATTTCATTTGAAGAGACATTTTTGAGGGAGGAGTACTCACAGATCAGCTTCCAAAGCTTCCTTAGATATTCACACAGCTGACGTAGCATTGTTTTCGCCTGTCCTTCAGCTTGTGCTGTATGTGTGTGTACCAGATTGTATTAGACCGGATATTTGAGCGTACATCTCAGTTGTGCAAAGGTGTTTCACAGGGCACACCCATGCATGGCACTGCTGACAGAGAGATGGATGGTCTCGGGTGCTCTTGGAAGCCCAAAGAGGCACTCAGGCCTTTCCTGCTGCATGAGTGCTCACTAGTGACGAATGGCCTCATGCTGGGCAGATGGAGCTGCAGAGCGTCTCCTCACAGCAGTTCAGACGCCAGGGGCACAGGCCAGCACTCCCTGCCTCCTCCCCCTCTCGTCTCTCTCCTCCCTCTTTAATTTAGCTGTACTGAAGGACGAAGCTGAGCAGAGGAATGCCAGGTTTGTGTGGAATGCCACATCCTCCCAGCTACACGGGAGTGACCAACTCCCAGCCGTTCAATGCGGAGTCCTCCTGCCTTAATCATCCAGAGGAATCCAGCCTGCCTGCTTTCATTGTCTCTGCTCTTTGAATACGATTTCTGTTTCCTTTTTTGTTAATGTAAAGTCACGTTTCATTTCAGATTATTTCATTGAAACACTTTAGGAATGCAGTATTCCCCAATTCAGGTCAGAGCAGGAAGCATAGATGTCATCAAAAAGCTCATTGGGCTTGTTGGCTAAGCTGGAGTTGTTGTTTCCTGAACCTATTTTTAGTTGAGGGGCTGCGTCAAAAACAAATTTCTCACTTATCGTATGTTTTACTGATATAATAATAAAACTATAGTAGGGATGTAACGGGATGAAAATTTCATATCAGGGTTATTGTGACCAAAATTATCACGGTTATCATTACTATCGCGGTATTGTTGCAGTGTGCTCAGAATGTCCAAAAAGTACTTAAAAACAGTCTTGAAAGCATTTAACCCCTTTAATATTATAATTGTAACAGCATTTTTGTCTTTCTCTTCAATAACCATGTCATGAGATGTTCTGTCAGTAAATTTGTTTAAACTTATTTCATGAGAAATAAAAGTAAACAATTCTGGCAAGTATTTGTCATTGTTATGTAATAAATGCTTAAACAGTGTAAATACAAGAAAAGAAAACAAGGGATTTGAACTTTAAACAGGATTGTCTTTGTAAACAATGGTGAATGAACCTGTTCAAAGTGTTGAGACGACCAAAAATAAACTTAACCTATTTTACATACACTCACACATTCTTGTTTGTCTACAGCATTAGTGTCCATGTTACAGCTCGTTATATGAGACCATGTCCATGCCTATTTATTTTTTATTTATATATTTTTTGTTTTACTAACAATAGTCTCTGAAGCAGTTAGCCCCCTTCATGACTCTCCTCTGGTCTCCCCTTTCCATGGCAGATCTCCTCAACATCTCCTTCTTTAATATTTCCAAATTACGATTGACTAAATCCATAAAACACGAGCTATGACGGAAAAAAAGACGATCTAAGTGTTTTTACTGTTCTTTTATTAAGACAACAAAGGTATACGTTTTTGTTTTTTTTTTTACCTTTTTTGTCTTAATAAAAGAACAGTAAAAACACCAATGTTCTAAGAAGACAAGATGAATCTAATCAGTAAAAAAGACGATCTATTACAACGAAACATGGTGAAACACGGTGAAGAAACAAGGCGAAAGAACGGCAAGAACACACTCAAGAATGTCACTAATGTTTTTATTTACAATCTTTATAAAATATTTACACAGAAAATACTGATAAACCGCCCATAATTCACTCAGGTATGGCTCACTGAGTCCTCTCTTTCTCTCTGCTTGTGTGCTCGAGGAGTTACAGCAGTTTTAATCACGTGCATTTTTGTCTCTTTCACCGCACGGTGCGCACCTCCGTCTGCGAGAGGCGACTGCCCATTTCCAGCTTTTGCAGTCAAAGAGCAGCATCACCGTGTGTTATTGACGTAGTGTGGTAATCAACACAGTTGAACGGTAATTTTAATAGGACACAGTAATGATTACCGTGGGACATTTTACCGCGATTTGCCATTTTACCGGTAACGTTACATCCCTAAACTATAGAAACTGTGACAGATTATCTTAATCTTCTCTATGAAAAATGATTCATAGGCTTCTATTCCAGTTTTTTCTGCCTCAAAGCAGAATTACAGACTTTGATATTATACTAGCAAAAATCAAGCTGAACTGATAGCAGTTTCAGTATCACTACAAACATGTCGAGTGTCCTGAGTACTACATGTTACTGTAAAGAAATATACAAATCACAATAAAATCCAGGCCAGTGATGATTATAGGCTTTGGGTGTATTTACTCGATATTGCGCAGCAGGGATAAGGATCGGTAACTGCCAGTCAGTGTGTCTTTCTATAGGTGAAGTTCCCTGCTCCACACTCTAACCTAGGTGTAGGGATTTGATAAGATTTTATTGACACCAATGCTATTTACAATCCTGCCAATCAATCCAATTCTATAATGATTCCCTTATTGATTCCTGCAGATTTTCCATGTGGGCAAATGTTGGCCTGTAGATTTTCAGTGGCAACAATGTCAAACACACGTCCCAGCATAGATAACTGCTTCTGCAAGTTACCGGTGTTTCTACACACTTGAGGTTGTGCAGTAGGCGCCTTTGTAAAAAAAATCAAGTCACAATTCTGACGCTTCTGAACCCTGTCAGTAGAAGGAATTGATTAGTTAAAAGACTCATGTTATTGATTCTTTGATGGAACTTTTAATGATTCTCAACCAGAATTAGTTTTTGATTCCCATCCCTACCTAGGTGACTCTGATGCAGCCTTCATGCTGGTTGCTACTCGCCAGAATTAATGAAGGAGTCAGAGTCTGCATGTTGCTACGCCAGCTTACTACAGCAAGTTTGTTTGGGTTGTTGGGGAAAGAAGCGTAGATTGAAAAGAGTGAAGAAAAGCAGATGTAGAGCGTAAGAGAACTCGCTCAATACGAGGACATTGTAGATTAAAATTTTTTAAATTTTGGTTATAGGATGAACCCAAACAGTGGAGAGAAGAATAGAGATCGAAGACTTGCCCCAAGATTAATCATTATAGCTCTACCAGCCTGATGCTCATTTTTATACATCTATGTCACTTCTTTTTGCCAGGCTGGGGGGGTTTCACTTTTCCAACAATTCATTGATTTTCGGAGCGTACATGATAACTTAAGAGGATATTCAGTTAATCGTGTGTGTTTTCAAGATGTCTTCTTCTTCTTTTGTTGATTTCTGGTAGATATGAGGCAGCTTTGGCATATTGCTACCCTTCATACTCCATAGATGCAGATTTTTTAGATGTCTTGCATTTACAAGGCTGCTAGCTGCCCTCATCAGGAGTGTCGAGGTGTCCTTCTTGCAGTTAAGGTCAAGAGAGAATGATGGTCAGCTCACTGCAAGGTGCACAAATCTGCTGCTGAATTGTATAATTCACTATTTAAATTACAGTATATTTACAGTTCAAGTGCAGATTTTTAGCCCAATGCTTGGACATGGTTGATTCATCTATAGAACTATTTTTATCACCGCATAGGCATGAGATCCCTCTTGAAAATGGGATGTCACATCTCAAGAGGCCTTTATTACATTGATACTTAATGGAGACAAATATGGTAGGGATGCACTTGTGGTCTGGGCAACCATGAGTTCATGAGTATACTCCTATAAAAGGATCACCACAACCATTTAGGCATGAAGATCCTCCTGAAAACGAGATGTAGCATCTCAAGAGGCTAACCTCTAATAAATCAGTCGACAGATCTATGGTTCATGGATCTGTCACTAACTTTAGTTCTTACTTTAGTCCACTTGTCTCTCTTACCTCCCTTCCTTTGCCCTCACATTCAACACAGCATCGTGTTGATTTGCTGTTCATCATGAGACTGGGATCCACATTCATGATTTCCTGCTGCTTAACAGAAGGTTTTTTCTTGCCGCCATGATGGAGGGATTCATGATTGGCTATATGGATTCATGTTGGGTGTTGGATGTATATATATGTATATGTGTATTTTATGTATGTATATATGTATATATGTGTACCCATAAAATGAAGAGCTTTATGCTCTATTGTAAAGTGTCTTGAGATAACACTTGTCATGAATTGGCGCTATACAAATAAAGATTGATTGATTGATATTCGAATAAGGAGGATAAGATGACAACCCCAGGCCAGGCTGCACAAAACATGAAAACGCTGGAAGAAGGCCGGTCTCTGTTCAGGGCAATATTATTGTTTGTGTGATATGAAAGAAAAAAACTAGTTGAAAGTCTTCTGCATCACTGTGCCTAATTTATTTTTATCACTTTTAAGTTTCTGCTGTTTTTACTCTGACTGCGGCAACCATTTGCTGAGCGTGTATCTGTGTCACAGAGGATGTTGTGTGAGGCTGCTGAGATGTGGCTAAACTTTAACTACAGTGTAGACTCGGTGTTTAATGAACACCCACTGCTAAGGTCCTGCTGCATGCGACACAGCTGATGTCACCTGCTGGGAAATAATACGCTCCCTGCATGCTCTGAAGCCACACGAGGAACCTTTTAGTTTCACATTCATGTTTTTATGCTCTCTTTATCTTCTGACGTTTATCAGGAGGAGGTAGACCTGGTCCAGAACCAGACTGTTGGAGCGTAGTCGACAGTCTTTTCTTCCGCCTCCTCACTAGAATGCTTAACACCAGGGAGATGGAGGGAGAGGGTGAGAAAATACAGGGGGTGGTGGTTGTGGAGGCAACAGACTGATGCTTACGTCAGTTTATTCTCGATCGCACAGCTATATTCATCCTCAGAGTCTGGTTTACTGTTCAGATTTCAGTTGCTGATGTATGATAGTTTCACCATCAAAAGCCATACTCAGGAGTTTCTTAAAAAAGGAGAAATGGACGGAAAAAGTCAGAAATATTGTTTTAGCAAGGGCTTGATTCGATGATAAACCATAATCTTCAGATTGAGAGTCTAATCTTGCATTGTGTTCTATGATAAAACACTGCTTCAAACATTTATATTTTTATTTAAAAAGAAAATATGCCTCAAACACACCTTCTTTTTTGACTCAGCTTCTTGTGATTCTGGTTCTGCTTATCAGTTCCATCCCCTGACAGTTCCAGTTGTGACACTGATTCTTTTTCCCCTTTATTGTCACTCTAGTGTAATAAATTAAAATAAAAAAGATAAAAAAATAAGCTTAGCATGTTTATTAATTATATTCTCTTTTGTTAATTAGTCAGTTCACAATTTCAGATGAAACATGATGGCTAAATTGAAATTTTAGTCTTAAAATGTAACTACAGCCATCCAAAAATAGTTGTGTTTTGTAAAGCTAAATGCTACAGTAAGTTTCAAAGAGGTTGAAACCCCTTCACGAAAAGTCTTAAACTTAATTTACAGTGACATTGTCCTCCTCTCTCCTTGTCCATTTATGATTTGGGTGAGCCCTGCAGTGTCTCTTCACCGATTCTACAAATATCTTTTTAATATTTTTTATAACTCTTTTACCATAACAGAAATGTGAACGTAAACGTAGTTGTGTTACCACCTGTGCATGACATCGAGACCTTTGCTCAAGCTGCCATGCTACCCGTTGCTGGAGATACAGAGGCTTTTGTGGATGGGAGATCAAAACACTGACACTCTCCATTTCCTCATATTTTGGCTGTGTTGAAGGAAATACTTTGTCACATCGTTTTTGCTGCATTGCTTGTACAAATGTAGACAATGTCTGTTATTATCTTTGTGTAGTTTATTCAAACTTCCACTGCTGTGGTCTGCCCTGGCACTCTTCTCAAAGCATTTGTTTCAGCGTCATGCATGACATAATGCTGCATTGACAGATCAAGTCCTTAAAGATACATTTAACCTTTTTGGATGGCAGTATTCTTCCTGAGGTTAATGTGGTGTTTACATGACAACATTTTTGGACAAAACTGAGAGTTTTCATTGCGTTTTCGCCTCCCATTTACACGAGAATGGTGCCCGGAGTGCCTGAATCTGCGAACTTTTGAAACCAGAATCCAGAGTGGAGAGTTTTGAAAACATATTGATGTCTGGCTCTGTGTAGACGGGATTCAGTGTTTCAGGGTAAACACTGACATCACCACATGCGCAGTACTCTTTCATATGAAGGCTACGCGCACATGCCAGGAATTACAGCTGTGGACGTCTATAGAGTAACGTGTGCTGTTTGCTGTGCTCGGTTTGTTATCCAGACAAAACTATCCAGATTGTTGTCCAGACAAGAAACTCCTGTATTGTTGTAACACCACTGTTTCTTGATAAACCTACATCACCATCCACTGGCCTGGCATGCAAGCTACAGCGTTTTCAGTCATTTTTGCATCTCCATGTGGATGAGGATCCTCTTTGAAAACGCAAAGGAAACTTCTGTCTGTTTCTGGTGAAAATTAGAATTCTTTTTCCTCCAGCTCTCAGCAGCTCAGGTTGATGTGATGTTTGGACTGGGGATCTTTTTTCCATCTTACATCACACTTCGATGTTAGATTGACTACAAATCTCTCCATTCCCTCATCAACTTAGAGTTCTTTGCAACCATTAAAATAGAAAAGGGGTTTTTGTCTTAATTAAGACATGGTATCGAAAATATATTGTATTTTTGCAATAGTGGCACGAGCTATGGTCATATGGTTGTGTATTTTGTCGTTTGGTTTATTATCCCATCATATTGTATGATCACACTGTATTTTAAGATAACCTTGGATTCCCAGCTAGGCAGTAAATTCTTTCAGGCTTTCCAAGTAATCACAGCCTCTTCTTTTTTATGCTAAAAGCATGCTCAGTTAACACAGTCTGAATAAATGACCATAAACACAGTACGTAACAAATTTATTAGACCACATATCATAAAACCATAAACATTTAAGAAATCTTTCAAAACGTGTTTAACTGAATTTACTGAAAATGTTATTGTTATTGGACATACGTTTGTACAGGAGTGAAGAATATCAAACTGAATTCACCTTTTTAAACTCAAATTTAGGCTGAGCTTTCCCGAGAGGTCAGAAATTATTCAAGCACAATATTCAACCGCCAAGACCCTTTCCTGTTTAAGAATGCAAATACATAATTGTAATTTGACATCATTATCAAGAAATAGTAACATATTTTACAGTTTTTTTTGTAAGACAGTTCATTTCAAAATTCAAGGTGACAATAATATGTTTATTTTAATAGTAAAATTATCATTTTGTTGAAGAGCTTGTACATGCTGTTGTATTAACTGATCAGAGACATAAAATGATTTTGATTATTACCACTACTGTTAATTTAGAGTGGCAGTGGCATACACCTTTCATTGGGTAGTGGTCTTATAAATTTGTTATATTTTTTTATGTAAACAAATAACCCTCTGTAGCACACATACATTTTATTTCATAGCTACTTAGCTCTCGGCTACCCTCAGACTAACAAATGGTCTAGGTAGTGGTGATTTAATAAAAGCTTTTCTAGTTTTAAGTTCAGGAGTGACATGTAATCATTTACAGTTTCAAAAACGATGAAGAGCAAATAGACAAAGTTTAAGCTCACACTCTTTAATGTGTGTACTTACTGCTGCATTTACATTGTTGTAGCGCTGTTGAAAATTGAGATCGTGTACAAGCCCTAGAAATGTTACCATGACAGTCTGGGGCTGTCTTCGTGTGTTTGTTGACCTAACAGGCTGTGTACTGTCCTTGGACTTGGACTGCAGACGCCCTTGAAAGTGAGCACCATTGACTCCGTGTGTTTAGATTTTATCACCACGCTGTAAAGCTCTCAAGTTGATGAAAAACTGTCCATCTTTGACGACGGCAGTAAAAGAAGCGTCTTTTTCATTCTTGTGGGCCATCCCCTGACTGGTGGGATGTATTTTACACATTATCCCCTCTTTACCCCTCTTTATCCCCTTGTTTTGCCCATTCGGTCCCCTCTGATCCCACACACGAGCTCAGACCGCTGTCGCCTGCCGACCTGTAAAAGCTAATGTGTACCATGTCCATCCCCCTTCTTGGGGTTGTAAAACAAAGCACAGCCGGGCCATAGGGCTGCGGACAGGCGACATCAATCCTTAGCACCACCGTGAAACTGCGGGGGGACAGATGATCTTAGCCTCAGGGGGAAATGCTCACGGTCACCCGCCACTAGGCCCCTTATCCCCCATCTCACCATAACGCGTGTGAGCTGAGGAGCTGCTAGAGAGTGATGGACTTGTTGATTAAGAGCAGTAAGCCGTGTGTTGAGGGGTTTTCTGCCTTCAAAAAATTGATGGGGTGTAGTGGTGGACAGTGATCCTTAACCACAGCGGTCACAACACGACTGCCACGGCCATCATTCCCGCGCCATTCTGCCTCATTGTGCTGCTCTTTGTCCATAATTTGCTGTCTTTCTCACTCTTTAGTTTGCTCTTTTCTTTCTCACACCCACAGTCATGCTGTACGGACGGATACACACACTGATGTGACGAGACTGACAGACTGTGAATCACACAGTGCCGATTGGAAAGGCCGATGCTGCCTTACATGTTTCTCCACAAATCAAAAGTCTCTTTTAGTATTTCCATGTGGAGCACTGGAAAGAGAGAGGCCATGTTTCCACTTAAAGTGATAAAAAAATGAAACAACTAACAGATTTATCAAAAAAATACCAAAAAAAAGAAACAATAAAACATTTGAAGCTTCAAACCTTTGGCTGATTCAGTCATGTTTCTTCATATCTTTGGGGTTTTTTCTTTGTCAGTTAGTTTAAGGGGAAGTTGGGATGTACATCTTCCTTTTTTTGTGACACTCACTGTTCACACCTTTGTTATATTTATTTAAAAAGATCTGTTGAACACGTGGTTTTAGCTGATGAGCTGAGAGTTTCACCGCTGTTTGTTTGTTTCTGTAGAGCTGGAAAATCAATTGAGTTTTAATCTCACTTACTATTACTGCCTTTAACAATTACAAAAACTGAATAATTCAGATTAAAAGATTACTAACATGTTGATTTATTTTCTTTTTCCGTTACTATTTGCATTATTTGAAATATTTATATTTTAACATGTAAAGTCCTATGTGTTGCCCATTCTAGGATGTTAAAAAGGATATTATCAAAAGCAAAAATGCTCAGTAAAAGCCTGTTTTGTGTATTTTTAAATCATCGAGAAATCATGATTCATTATTATAATCTCAGTATCTTTTTTTTTCTCCAATATTTTTATTGGTATTTTTACAAAGACAAAAATCAAACATTCAGCTCAACAAACCCAGGCCTTAAACCCATACATTCCTTAACATACCACACATACTTCCATACCCACACTAAAGCTGCACACATAGAGTAGATATAAAATTAATAAAATCAATCATCATTTTTACACATTCACTCAAACAAAGCCTACATTCCTGGCTTCTGTAATGTTAATATATGGTTCCCAGAGCTGGATAAATTCCCTCTGTTTGCCTTCAACGATGTATGTTAGTCTCTCCAAGCCAACATGTTCTGAAAGTTCCTTTCTCCACATTCCCAACGTAGGAGCATCCACACTTTTCCAACAAAGTGCAATCGCCCTTCTTGCTTGTAAAAGTCCAAAATCTATAAGTTTAGTCTGTGTGTATGTTTGTGAAAAATCCACCGGAAATATTCCAAGCACACAGAGTTTGGCACTGAATGGAATTTTTGTTTTAAAAACCTCTGATAAACATTTAACAACGTCCTTCCAAAAATCCTGGATCTTTGGACATTTCCATAGACAGTGGATAAGAGTACCGTTTTCGTTAACACATTTAGTACAAATATCTGGAACATTTACCGACATGTGATATAACTTGACAGGAGTTATATACATTCTTGTCAACCATTTACATTGAAGTAATTTCAGTCTTGTACTTATTGTCTGTTTCTGTGCCTTTAAACAAGCATCGTTCCAGTCTGCTTCATCAGCATCCTCGTGTATGTCGTTTCTCTGGGCATTAAGTTTGTCTAGAGTTGACTCCTTGGCATTTAACATCAGTACCTTGTTATATTTAGAGATCTGGCCTTTTTTTCCCCAAATTATCCAGGGTTATCTTCTCTATTTCTGTCAAAGCTGGAATACATGTATTTTGCCCAGATTTTGACAACATGAAGTTTTTTTTAATTGTAAATATTTAAAGAAATGTTTTTTGATCTCAGTATCTTTTAAAATGATGGTGATTTTTTGGGGTGCTGGTTTGGCGGAGTGGTTAGCAACCAGGCACCCCATGTACTTGCTTCTGCCGGTCCAGGTTCGAATCCCGCCTGTGACCAGTTTGCAGAGTGTCTTCCCCTACTCTCTCACCCCCTTTCACAAGCCTATCCACTGTCTCTCTCCTGTCAATAAAGGCACAAAATGCCCAAAAAATACATTTAAAAAAAATGATGGTGATTTTGATTTTTACCAAGATTTAGCAGCCCTAGTGTCCATCTTTTATTTTATTTTGTTTTTTGAAAGAGGAAGATTATCAAAACCTCTGCCACTTGGATTTGTGATTAAATATCACCATTTTGTGTGAGGTCTTTTTATCCTCCCCTTAGACTTTGTTGTGGAACTTAATGCACCAAACTGTGGCGTAGGTGGTTCAGGTTGAATACACATAACGTTAAAAGCTTCTCACAAATGTACGATTAAAAACATTTCTTATGTCCTCTGCAGGGACATCATGATCACTCATTTTGAGCCATCCATCTCGTATGAGGTTCTGTATGGAGAAGTAAGAGACATGTGCTCCATGGACAATGACCAACTCTTCACCATGAAATGGATCGATGAGGAAGGTGAGTCCCCCTGTTACTTAACACCTGCACCTTCTTTCTTTCTCACTTATTCTGCAGAATAAGGAACAGTTTCTTTGACAGGAAGAGTATATTTATAAATACAAAAAGTTTGAGCTATGTTTGGCTCTCTTGTTTTTCATCAGTAATGAAATTCAAACCCTCCCCTCAGTTCAGTTCCTTGTTGCGGGACAGCTAGTCATGCAGTAGTGACATTGTCACAGGGAAGATGGAGCCATCACATCGCTCAGGATAAGGTCAGCCTGCCCAAACTCATTAGCCTCAGATCAGCTCCCACTGGTGGCCACACACAGAGAATCAGCAAAGTCATTAGCCCGTCTGAGGAAGAAAAGCTGCTCTGCGGTCATAATGAAGTTCTCTGTTCGGTGAGAGCTGTCTCACTTTTGGCCCCATTACAGGATGAACTCACATCTTTATCTCCCTAATTAAAACATATACCTGCAATTAATTAATACACTGTAGCTTTCGTTCACTTAGGCCAAACCCCACCAACAGCTGTTTTGTTGACCTGCTACATTACAAAAAACTCTGAGGTACAACTTCTATTGTAAGAGCACAGCAGCCCCTCTCTTGTATTCCTTGAATGTTTTTCCTATTTCAAACTGAATCTTGAAAGTTTGATTCAAGAAACATCAGGTTTCACAAGAGGCATGAGTGCCAAGGATGTGAAGCATTTTCTGACTGCTGTCCCTCCCCAGATTTCTCCCACAGACTTTTTTTTAATTTAATGAGGTTATTAAAATCTTGCCTTGTCTCATGTGTTGCTAGGTGACCCCTGCACAGTGTCGTCACAGCTGGAGCTCGAGGAAGCCCTGCGTCTGTACGAGCTCAACAAAGACTCAGAGTTGATCATACATGGTGGGTTTCACTGCTGCTCACAGACAAGTTTTTATTCTGTCATGTGGGGCTGGTTTTGATCTGATTTTGGTGGCTAGGTGGACCAAAATATCAGTTTAATTGTATGTTGTCTTCTGTGCTTTAATTTTTAAAAAGTATGTTGCTAATGAAGAAGCTCATTGGAGGGGGCCGTGCTGACACAGTGGGAGAGAGTGCTGCTACCTGTGGCCCTTTTCACAAGTGCTGTTTTTTCAACAGCTCTGAGATGTTCACATTAATTCTGAGGTCATAATGTCTGTGTCATTTCATGCTTCAATGTGGCTTGATTGTGTATGCCTCCACATATCGACAAAGGCAGACATATTAAAGGATAAGTTCGGTTTCTACAGCTTTCACATTGTTTATAGAATCAAGTAGAACAATATACTCACCCAGAAGGCTTTCCTGATCCAAACAGTGCTTCAGGAGATATTTAGATCCAAAATCGAGTGGCAGACAACTGTATAATGGTAGCACATTGGGCATACAGCGCCACTCCTAAAACTGCATTAATCGTCCAAAAACTCATTAGTTTCACCAATATTTCATCATGGTCCACTCGGGCTACTCCTCCACGACAGTCTGTGTCGCTCCAGACATGTTGTGTGACTGTGCTGACCTCTGAACTGAAGAAGAAGAGCGCTTGCTCCGCGCATGCGCAGTACGGCTCATTGTTTCAGGGGAAGACCGCCGGCTACACAACAACTTTCTTCTTCCAGTTTTGTGCAAAATGGACGAATATCTATCGGATGAAGATGTTGTGGAGGAGAACTTTGAATATGATGGGTGTCCTTACAGTTTCGAGCCAGAGTTTACAGATGAGGAGCTCATCGAAAGGAGGATGCGGAGGCAGCACTCCAGAGAGTACTGTGCATACGTGGAGGCAAGCGCTCTTCTTCTTCAGTTCAGAGGTCGGCACAGTCACAAAGACATGTCTGGGGCGACACAGACTGTAATGGAGGAGTAGCGTGAGCGGACCATGATGAAATATTGGTGAAACTAATGAGTTTTAGGAGCGGCACTGTATGCCCGTGTGCTACCATTAGAAGCACTGTTTGGATCAGGAAAGTCTTCTGGGTGAGTATATTGTTCTACTTAATTCTATAAACAATGTGAAAGCTGTAGAAACCGAACTTTTCCTTTAAGGACCAAAGTGATGATGCAGAGTTTGTTTGCAGAGTGGGATTCATCCAACGGTAACGTGAAAGTGTTTGCATTGCTAGCTGCCAGTTCTCCTTTCAGTTTAACATCTAAATGTCTGTAACTAACAATCGCCACTTGGGTTGAATGATTTCATATGTGAGTGTTATTTGACACGGACTAAGTTTGATTTTATCGCCTTATTTTCGTCTGAAATAAACAGCCAAACAGAGCTTTTTCATCAAGATTCTACCCCTGACATCATCTCATTCTACTGTATTCTTTCATTATCCTTGATTGATGGCAGATGAAGGCTATTTTGCAGTCAATAAGCAGAGCTCCAGTGGATACTTGCAGCAGGTGTTTGTGTTACAGTTCTGGCAGAGGACATGAGGAGTATTTGAGGACTGTAATGATTAAAAATAAAATAGTTTCTCTCATGTGACAATCTGGTGTGGCATGTTTTGTTGTCAATATTTTAACTGTCAGCCATCCATCAGCCCCCATCCCTATTTAGAAAGAATAATGATGCTCACTGCTGTGGATATTAATGCCACTGTATCATTAGCAAATTTAGATTTAAATTATTTATTTTCACATACAAAGTTTCATAAAAAAAATCTTTAAATGTTTAAATATTTCAGTTCAGACAGCTTTATCTATCTCACAATCTATTAATGAAACCTATTTAAGCAAGCATGGGACAGATAGAGATGTCGAACATTATAAGTAGCTGACATACAAAACGTAGAGCAAGATTAAACAAGATAAGATAAAGATCAAGCAAGTGGGGTAAAAAAACCCAAGACAATATAAAAACTGTAAAACCAGCGGAAAAAGTAGTTCAGACAAGAAATAAAAAATGTCCTCTAAAAGAGTCATTTAAAATGGGTGTGGTCTGTGTTTAGGAGCTTCATGATAGCAGAGGGAATGAAGGACTTTGAGTCATGACATGATCTGGTTGACTGATGATTCTTTTTGCTTTTTCAGCTGCTAAGTGAGTAAATGTTCAGTGTGTCTTTATTTTATACATATACAGCATTTTTACAATAATAGGTAGAAAATACCAGTGATTTAATATCCATTTTTTAATGGAGGGCATCTTCTGATTCCTGACTTTCATTATCTTTCCCTCCCTTGGGAGCAACTGCCCTAGAGCCCTCCGACAAACCCCCCCTGTGGATAGGAACCCCTTCTTTGAAAAACGCTGTGATGCTGCACAGAAAAACAATCTTCTAAACATATGAACAACGGGTCAATGACCTGTGAAAACATTGCATCTGCTGTTGACGTCTGTCTTTGTGCCCCTGAGCTGCCTCACATCCTTGCCATGGCTTCACGTTTTTGACAGAGAGAAGGAAAACTATGAATCAGAAGGTCAGGGCTAACTCAGCCTCGGGATGGATGAGATCTGCAGGTCTGCTTGTTAACGAGCTTGATGGCTGAAGCCCACGTCTGGCCTCTGACTCATGCTGCACCAGTCTAGCTTCATTCATCGCTTTGTCTGTGCCTCTTATACACTCACAAATAACCCTCATCTGAATCCTCAGGACAGTGAACCGCCAGGTTCAGAAAGACAATACAAGTGCATTTTTGATGAGCTGCCCAGTGTCTGCTACAGGTCGTCTATTGTGATGGGAAGAGTCAGAGTCTTTCACACATCCTGAGGTGTGCTGTCAGACTCCAACCCCTGAGTGAGTTTGACTTTAAAGATAACTTGTCTTTTTCCTTCCAGTGTTTCCATGTGTACCAGAGAAACCTGGCATGCCCTGTCCGGGAGAAGACAGTGAGTCAAACCTTTTTTCCTCTCAGTGTGTTTGGTTGGGGATGAATGTGTGAACTTTTTTCACTCTTAAAAAAATCTTGAAAAGCTTTGACCAGGTTAGGCTGATTACAACACTAATGGATACATTGAGATCAATAAGGTAGAATGTTTCTTTGTTGGAAGGAGAGCTGGACAATATATCAAGTTTTTAAGATTTTTGACAACATTTTTAAGACATACACTACATTGCCAAAAGTATTCGCTCACCCATCCAAATAATCATAATCAGGTGTTACAGTCACTTCCATGACCACAGGTGTGTATAATCAAGCACCTAGACATGCAAAGAATGGGTTGCTCTCAGGAGCTCAGTGAATTCCAGCGTGGATCTGTGATAGGATGCCACCTGTTTAACAAATCCAGTCGTGAAATTTCCTCGCTCCCAAATATTCCACAGTCAACTGTCAGCTGTATTATAGGAACGTGGAAGTGGTAGGCCATTTAAACTGACAGAGTGGGGTCAGTGGATGCTGAGGCGCATAGTGTGAAGAGGTCGCCAACTTTCTGCAGAGTCAGTCGCTACAGACCTCCAAACTTCATGTGGCCTTCAGATTAGATCAAGAACACTGTGCAGAGAGCTTCATGGATGGGTTTCCATGGCTGTGCAGCTGCATCCAAGCCATACATCACGGAGTGCAATGCAGAGTGTCAGACGCTGTGGTGTAAAGCACTGGACTCTAGAGCAGTGGAGACACTTTCTCTGGAGTGACGAATTGCGTTTCTCCATCTGGCAATCTGAGGGACAAGTCTGGGTTTGGCAGTTGCCAGGAGAACAATACTTGTGGGACTGCATTGTGCCAAGTGTAAAGTTTGGTGGAGGGGGGATTATGGTGTGGGTTGTTTTTCAGGGGGTTGGGTTTGGCTCCTTAGTTCCAGTGAAATGAACTCAGAGCAGGTCCATACAGACATGGATGACAGAGTCTGGTGCGGATGAACTCGACAGGCCCGCACAGAGTCCTGACCTCAACCCGACAGGACACCTTTGGGATGAATTAGAGCGGAGACTGAGAGCCAGGCCTTCTCATCCAACATCAGTGTGTCACCTCACTAATGCACTTCTGGAAGAATGGTCAGAAATTCCTATAAACACTCCTAAACCTTGTGGACAGCCTTTCCAGAAGAGTTGAAGCTGTTATAGCTGCAAAAGGTGGGCACGCGTCATATTGAACCCTATGGATTAGGAATGGGATGTCACTTAAGTTCATATGCGAGTCAAGGCAGTGAGGCGGTGAGCGAATACTTTTGGCAATGTGAACGTGTAGAACTTTTACTAACCGCATACACGAGGCTACTAACCGACGTGTACACGATTACACATCAGAGATTAATGATCTTTTTCAAGCGCAGTTGCACTTTATAACCACTAGAGGATTTGGTCTCCTTTAGAACACCTCCTTATTCCATTAAATCAAAGACATTTCAGTAGTTATCAGACAAAACTTTATTCAGCGAGCAGAACTTAATCAGTAGGCAATCCATCTCACCATTTTAAGGCTTAGGCCTACTTATAACAGAAAGTAAAACGAGCTGAAAATAAAACCATTTATAATTATGACAGACGAGAAAATGTACAAGTGAAAGCTGAAAAAAGGTTTAACCTTCTTTTTAATTCATTGTTTTAAGTTTTGCTCACTATTGGACAATATTTTTTAAAAATTAAAGTGCAAACTGCATCCCTCTTTCACGACTGGAGCCACATCTGAATTTAATGTCTCATAGTAAAAGTAATCTGGAATTGGCGAGAGAAAGCAACTCAAAAAGAAGCCAAAGTAAGCTGTGAGAGGAAGAACCTTAACCTTTATATGCACAAAGTTAAAAAAAAAAAAACTAGAGGGGGACTCTCATAATTGTTCACTAAAACAGTGATTCCCAACCAGGGGTACGTGTACCCCAAGGGATACGCGGGAACATTCAAGGGGGTACGTGGAAAAATGTACTAATTTATTTCCAACTTGGAAGGACTGAGTTAAGCCTGTCAATAGAATTGTATTTTTGAGCTACAACTAGTTTTCCCAGGGAAATAATAACCTGAATCAAGCCAAAATGAAAATGGGTGCCAACCTGCAGCCAGGAAAATATGGATAAATAGCTGAAACATCCAGTTGCTCTGGATTCAGGAGATGGTTAAGAGAAACCACAGAGAAACTATTTTGAGTGTTTTGATCCAGATTTTTAAAGTTTAAATGCCTGTTTGAAGGGGTCTTATTCAGAAGAGCTCAAAGGTGGACTGCGGTAAACATTACAACAGTTCTATACAACAAAGGCAGGTTGATTATTTGGATTTTGTATCTATTTAGTAATATTACATTTTTATTTTCAAGACAGTATTTTATTTGTTGTTATGTATAATTTGACTTAAAAAGGAGCACATTTCTGAGAACTCAAATGTTCAAATTGAGACAAAATATTTTAATTTATTAATCAAATGTGATTACATTCTGCTTTTGAAGAATCATCAACACGTATGAGTGATGGGTTACTCATGGCATGACAAAAAGGCTCAGGGGGTACACAAGACAAAAAGGGTTGGGAACCACTGCACTAAACTGTCAGAAAAAATGCGTTTTCTAGACGCAAGGTTTTGTGATCAGGTTGAGAAAAGCCGACAGAGCACCAACGAACAATATAATGAACAACAACACGCATTAATGCAGACAGAGTTAACCAGCCATTAACAGTTTTTGTTTTTAGCTGCACAGCATTTGTGTATGGAGAAGATTCTGGGCACTGCACTCAAACACAATAGCAGCAGCAGCAGTCTCTTCCTCCGGCTTGTTCGGGTGTTTCCATCGCAGGTGGTTTCTCATGCATCACGTGCTGCTGTTATAAGCCAGTTTTGCCTGACATAGCCTACACTAAACAGTATTTCCACTGGTAGTTTGTTTGAAAAACTGCCACACAGTGCTCCGCTTGATGATGGCTGCCTCTGCGTCTCCGAGGCAACCGGAAGTGACACGACACTGGCTGTGGCTGCAGATCTTTTATACTAATGTGACATTGCACCCCTTTCATCTGTTATATATGCGGATAACTGCACTAGTGAGAACATTTAAGTGTATAGCTGGTTAATATTATTATCTAAAGCTTTCAGGTAACATTGTCACCACTAAAAATAATATTAAAAAATGAGTGAGAAATGAACGAGGAGAAGGAGGAGGAAAAAAATGATGTGTTAAACGGTTATTGATTTTTAAACAGTTATGATTTGTTATCTGTGTATCCATTTACACGTTTAGTTGTTGACACCCCTAATACTGTATATACATCTCTGTTGTTAATTAAATCCTTAGCCCAACGCTTAGCAATGTCTTATTTGTAAAATAGCAAACCACTGATACCTGTTTGATAGTCAGGCAGAAAAAAATCCCACAATGTTGCCAACATTTTTGGTAAAATTGAACAAAGCTCTTGCAATATTGTTGATGAAAATATGTAGAGCTGCAACTATCGAGTATTTTTGGAATCGAGTACTCTGTCAATTATTTCTTCGAGTACTCGAGTACTCTAACAAAATATACTTTTTTGTTTTTAAACAAATAAATCAATTGTATACAATGCAACATGTTAGGGCTTTCAAATTGAGCAACCAAATGCCGTTTATTCCTCAGAAAAGGGTTTTTATTTTAACAACTTTCAAAGTTTAAACCAGTACTGGCTTAAAACAAAGCCAATACAATACTGATTTACAAAGCAGTAATATAATTCTGCAATTATATTTGTGAAGTGTGTTCTGGAGGGCATTGTGTAGTTTGGATTGAAATCCTTGATCATGTTCTTAAATCCTGTGTCCTCCACCATGGAAAGAGGACGCATGTCTGTGATGAGTATATTTAAAATGCTGTAATAGTAATAGTTGCAGCCCTAACGACGTGATATCATGCTAAGCTACGTGCTAAGCTAACTCCGTTTGACATCAGACACACTGCACTGTGTTTCCTTTTCGTCCCTTCTTGTAATGACCACACACTTGGGACACTCTCTGCCGTTTCTTCTGTGGACTCTCTCCTTTCTGTCCCTCTCTTTTCTCTTCCTTCATGATTGTACAAGCCGCCCAGCAGGCAGGTGAGGTGTGCCACTGACACGACCGTCCGTGTCAAACACTGTAGTAGTCCAGATATATATTTATATGTATAATTATATATTAAACGAGGCTTCGAGGCACAAAATTTAATTCGAGGATATTTTGTAATCGAGTGCTCGCGAATATTCGAGGAATTGTTTCAGCTCTAAAAATATGATTGTTTTTATGACTGATGATCATTTGTTGTGTAATGTTGGATTCATGTTGTCCAGCCATACATTTACAAGGTAAAATGGGACTTGACCCTCCTTTTATCTTCCCACAGAGTCGATATATCGGCGTGGAGCGCGGCGCTGGAGGAAACTCTACTATGCCAGCGGTCATGCTTTTCAGGCCAAACGCTTCAACAGGGTAAGAATCACCGTTGTTATGTTACTGTTTAATGTGTTATGTTGAATTATAGCAGGGTTCCTATAATGCTGGAAAACCTGGAGAGCAGTTGACTGATTTTCCAACCATGAACAATTCCCGAAAATTAGAGAAAAATTAAAATGTAGAAAATCTGGACCTGTTTTGGGACAATGTGTAATTCTTCACCCAATTTCATATCTGTGCTTCCCCAAATAATTAAAGTTTCCAGAGTTTCCATCATATAACTTTTATCATATTGGTAGATGAAGGTAGTAGTCACTTTTTTGGTTCTTTATTTTTTTTTTTTGAGGAGCTTTTTTTCTGGTTTAGACAGAGAAAATTAGGGAGAAAATCAAGTTGCAAATGCTCAAACTGTAATTGTAACGTATTTCTATCAATAATATGAAGTGCTGTACGGTGAAATTAATTTGATTTATCTATTAAAGTCATTATTTTTAAGCATGTTAAAGCTCATGATTATAGCAGATTAGAGTTCCACAAAAATGACAATATGGGGCATGAGCATGGTGGGTACATGTCATATATTGTCATCTAAATTGTCCTTAAAAATATGAAAAAGCCTTTAAATGATCTTTAAAGAGAGTGGGAAGTCTATTGTTTTTATTTCAGGTTTTAGATATTTACCTATTTTCACACTATGATGGTCACTGTAAAACTCATTACTCTCTCTCAGTAAGTTCCTGATGACACAATAAAAGATAAGCATTACATAGAACAACAGCTTTAGTAAAATCTGATCTGAAACTACATGATCCAAAGCCAACAGCCACTGAAGCGTCCCCAGAAATGTTTTTTTTTTTTTTTTTTTTTGATTATGTTTTCTTTTGTTTTTTTTTTCCCCAGAGAGCCCACTGTGCCATCTGTGCCGACCGGATCTGGGGTCTGGGGAGACAAGGCTACAAATGCATCAACTGCAAACTGCTGGTGCACAAAAAGTGCCATAAACTGGTCACGGTGGAGTGCGGCCGACCGATGATTCAGGTGAGGAGGACTGTGAGGATTTATCTGATTGTGTGAAGTGGATCATTTTCATTCCTGACTCACACACTTCAAGGCTGTGCTCTGCGTCTGATGATGCTTAGTGACTAATGTTGTTTCCCAGGAACCAATGATGCCCGGCCCACCATCGAGTCCATTGGACCAACCTGAACAGCCAGGTAATGTGCACATTATTACATCTAACTATTTGCGAGTTTTAGTGAACAAAATGGTCACTATGTTTTAGAAACACATAAAACTCCCTCTTTTCGTGAAATGCATTCTTATTTTAAAAACACAAGGAGGCCATTAAAACTTTAAAAAATCACACAACAGATTTTTTTCTGTATGCACTGAATTTAAATTATATCAGCAATGTGGAAAAGATGTTTGTATTAAAGGATCTCACTTTAAGTTTTATGTAACTGACATGCAGCCTTAAATGAACTCTTCACATGCAGTTTCTGATCCAAAAATACTAAGCTTCTCATTTTTTATTGATTCCATGTAAGGGCCAAAACCAGCAGTGTGTATGTTTCCCACTCGGACTCTTTCAGCAAGTGTATTAATCGACTCCTTAATCATTTCATTTCCCCCAGAGATTTAAATCCCTTTAATGTTTGACTTATTGGGTTTTTTTAATTTATTTTTTTAACAGTTTCTCTTTGAGAATGGGTCTACCAGCTACAGTACTGTCTGAAAACATGGAATTACCCAGACTCTGTTAAAACCATTATATAACTAAGAGCCCTGCCAATTTTCAGGGTGAAGGGTCTGAAAGGACAAGCCAGGTGAAGCTTGGTACCATTATTTTCTCAATAAAGGTCAACATACTTCATCAGAGCCGCTGAGTAGGTCTGAAGTAGGTCACACTCTAGCAATGTATTAGCAGCTTAATTTTAACTGTAATTTGTGTTTGTTTTTTTCACTGATTGATACATGAAATATGTAACTGTTCAGACATTGAGCAGGTTAGAGTTTTGAGGGTTAAAGTCAATGCTGGGAGGAGAGTCAACTTAAGCACAGAAGTTCTGGTGGTACCCCCATGCTTAACAAGGGGATTGTGACCTTGTTGCTTTTGTTGCCATTATACCCACTCTACCAATATTGTCTTTCTGGCTTTGCAGCAGTTAGATGATGGCTAGAGTATCAAAAATGCTAAACCTAAGATAAGTTTGTTTGTGATCTTCCCATGCAGTTTTGTTCTACCAGTAATACTGCGTCACACCGGGGGCTACTTGTACTACCTCAGTGATCACTCTCCATGCAAAGTCAATGTACAGCCGCGATGGGGTGGGGCTAACCCTCCTGCGATGCGACAGCCGCTTTTCACACCACCACATAGCTTGTCGCCGATGTCAAAGTAAAAAAAGTTGATCAATCAGCAGGTGTGTGCACGTGTGACGGTACCCTATACAGACAGTTATTCACCTGGACTACGGAGAAACAATTTATGTCCGTGTGGGAAACATTAGTCAGTGAGGACATTAGTTCCGCCTAGACGGACCGTGGGAAACTCACAGATAATGCTGCTGCAGGGCATCAGCTGCAGTGTTTTGTGGTTGATAAGTGAATGAAAAAGATACACCTGGAATAATGTCCGCTTATACATCCTATTATATGATATATGAAATGATCACGGTGAAACTCGAGCGGACGTGACGTCACCGAGCGCCGGCCGATGGCAGCGGCGACTAAAATGAGGTATTTATGGACGCGCGATGCTACATCAGTGGGCGACGCGATTTTGGTAGCTGGGTCGCTTGCGGTGTGAACGCAGCATAAGGATTTGCAGCAGCTAGGTGTTTGTGCAAGCAAGATTTCAAACTTTCACCATGAAAGTCAAATGCTGGCTTAAAAGGAGCCAGACCTGCACCTGTTGTCTGATGAGCAGATTTTATTTAAATGTATGGTGTGGTACATACACTCACTGGTTTATTAGGTACACCTTGTCAACACTAGGCTGGAATCCGCTTTGCCATTCCAACTTCCTTAATTATTTATAGCATAGATTTAACTAAGTGCTGGAAACATTCCTCTGAGATTTTTGTCTTTATTGACATGATTGACCATTGACAGTATGTCCCTATGTGACTGCCATGTACTCATTTTCTGATGATTCAACAAGATAACCTACCTTGTTACAAAACTTAAATGATCTCAAACTGGTTTCTCGGACATTACATTAAGTTCACTCCACTTCAGTGACTTCAGTCAGCGTTGCCTTTCACTGACTGTTCAAATGAAGTGAAAAATCATGTGTGACAACATTTTGCTTCGTCTGTAAGTTAAGTGTTAATTAAGATAAACTGTGCATCCTTTAGGTGCAAACAAACAGACACACCTTAAATGACAGCTTTTCTTGTGACTACATAGTTAAGCTTTGACTTTAAACCACAAATGACACCATACCCTAACTGAATGCACCAGGAGTAAGTGATTGGACCAAAATCAGGCTAGCTTCGTTAAATCAGGTTGAAAAAAGGCACACATTTTGCCTTGACGCCCTGTCTCCATTTTGTCACACGTATGGAGACAGACAAAGAGCTCGGAAAGACAGGTGGAGGAGATTTTCCTGCTTTTCTCACTCAGCAGAGCTTGTTCATCTGTTTTACATGACAGAGATGGCAAAGCATTCATCCATTTTGGCGAGTGGAATGATTTGCTTTCACTTTCAACACCGAGGGAGAAGCTTTGTTTGGCTCACAGAAAGCAGTGTATTGATGAGCCTTTGAGACCAACCCTTGTCAATACAAAGCACTTCACATCTGTTTCTCCAGATGCACAGTTAAAGCACTAGATGTAGCGTTTACAGGGGAAACACGAGGCATGGATTACATTTATAGCTGCATGGACAGTAGGCGTGTGACATTCAACGCTCTGGTTCATTTAGGACAGCATGTTAGACAAGATTGTCATAGGTGCTGCCACATGCTACCAAATCAGTCAGTTTCTCTTCCATTAGAAAGGGTTTCATTTATGTGTTCTTTAGTATGTGTAATGATATGTTTAACTGAAATCTTGTTTGCTTTGAATTGCTTGTTTGAAGGGATTTTTTGACTCTGAAAAGATAATTACATTTCATAGCTATCTATAGAAATAGTGATACACATATCCTGAAGGCCTTATTAGTACATGAGGGGCCACCCCAGACTAAAAGCTGCATTTGGGCTTTGCATACAGCACTAGACATAAGTCCAGTCAGGTGGTTTGGAGGCTGACTGGAATGAAAGAGCTTAGGATTGTTGATGCTATTGTTAGAGAGGCTGTCGAAACCACTTTTATTAAAGATATTTGCAGGCAACTCGAACAATTGTGTGAAAACTTAGTGGGATGCAAGCATATTTTTAAAGTCTATTTTCTGTGTTTGCTTGCTACACATATACTGGTCATATATGGGCCCCATGTGTGTGTGAGTAAAGGAAGTTGAAATAAAATATGCAGTGTCAAATAAGGATTGATAAAATGTGTTGTCTTTTCTAATGAAGCAGAGGGTAATGCCTCAGCACTGTGGAGCTGTGAACAAAGCGTGTGACTGTCTCTCACCTCCTTTTTCTCCCTCTTCTCTCCTATTTTTTCTCCCCTGCCTCCCCCTCTCCTTCTGTTTGTCTGACACTTTCTTCTCTGTTTTTTTTTTCCCCAGGCCCACATAAAGAACCCAGAGAAAGCTCGTTGCCATTTGACGGAGTAGAGAAAGAGGTGAGAGAGGAATTTCTTCAAACAATATGTGTGACTCATAGTCTGTCAGCCTGTCAGTATCACCGGCATCGATGAACATGTGTATATGTATATTTAAAGTGTAAATCAGGAGGAAAAGGAGAGAAGAATAACCTCACCTGTAATTGGAAGCAGGTCTGTTTTTCACCCAGGAACATTTGGGTGATTTTTCTTCTTCCACCTGCTGTGCATGTGTGTGATTCGAGGCTCATGCAGACGTAGGCAGCCTCACTGTGCCGTGTAGGTATTGATTTCCTTTGGCGGAGCTAATAAAGTAACCTTTTATCACCGCTCTTAACACCAGGGGCTGATTAATGGCCAGGGATGTAGTTTAAGGTTGGAGTGATGGCGGGGGAGTTGTTGGACCAAGCAGGAGCGCTGAAGATGGGGATGAAATGGATCAGGTCAGACACAGATAGATGGGGATAAAGGAAAGAGAGCCAAATTATCTTATCTTTGGGCCCATGCCTGTCTCTGAGGATGGTGTGTGTCATGTGAAGGGATGTTAGATGGATAGATGGGGGGAAAGGTTCCCTAAGGAACAGATTACAGGAGGGAAGAGGGATAAAAGTGGGGAACAGGTAAGGTTTATTTCAAAACTTTACAGCCAGGAGTCCATCCTATCAAATCTGATAACCTTACTTAGTCCTACTTCTTGGTCCTACTTTGACAAAATATGTACAAGGAATTGCTTTTGCTCTCCGACGTCACAAAATCTTTTTTGCCATTCAAACACACGTGCACTTGAATTAACATACCTCAGTAAATGGACAAGAAGACTGAACTGCTGTTTTCTTCAATAAAAAAAATCAAGTTAATGCCTTTTTAAATGTTAATGTTAGTGATTTTAATCAATTTCAGACGCCTTAACACAAACACATGCACTTCATTTCATATCCTGCAGTGACTTAAGATGTCACTTAATTTAAACTTAAAGCAGCTGTGTATGAGTACATAACCTTTAAAATACAACACTTTGTGTGACTGTGAACTACCTGATTTTTACCCATTTAAGAGAAGTCTTATTTAATAGCTAGCCATGTATATTAAATGTACAAAATGTAGTTACCATGAAGGTTTTTTTACATTACAGGGCACCAGGGAAAGCAACACAGAGGCTGTTCCTAAAACCCTGACAGATATTTTTGTTTAATTTGAGCATATGTGTTTGAGTACAGCCCTCCAACACTCTCTGCAGTTGTTTAAAATCATAGCTATTGTGCCCCTCGATGCTTAAGTGGTGCGGCACGAGCATCACCCACAACACAAATGAATGGGGATGAAATGTGCTTGAGCACGACACTGAATGCTAGTGCTATAATGCAGCGGTCACAGTTTTTTCACCAGGTTATTTCTTAAAAACTCCCTCGCTTTGTGTTGACTGTCCTCCAGGCGGGAAGCAGCAGAGACACGGGGAAATCGCCTTCCAGTCTGGGCCTGGCAGACTTTGACCTGCTGAGGGTTATTGGCAGAGGAAGCTACGCCAAGGTGCTGCTGGTGCAGCTGAAGAAGACAGAGCGCATCTATGCCATGAAGGTGGTGAAAAAGGAGCTGGTCAATGATGATGAGGTAAACAACAGCTACAGCAAACAATACTGTAACAGCTGCAGCGTAGGATCTGCTGGCAGGTAGTCACTGAGTAAACTGATGTTGAAGCTTTTTATAGAGCTATAATTAGGGTGTAGCTCTGATAAACTGTGCCATTTTAGAACGAGCTCCATCATGGAATGGCAGCCTCAACTCTCATCCACAATCTCTCTTAGGTACAGGCATCCACAAAGAAACTGAAACTGGTGAGGTATATAAAACAAACCCTAACATTTGTTAACAAGACTGACCGAACATGGCAAACCACCATCACTAAACCTGGATTTATTATGACTCAACTTTTCAAAGTACACACAAGTTCCAGCAAAGTCAACAACAGAATGTCATTAGGTAACTCACAGGCTTCGTGCTTTATGTTTACTTGCTATACATTTTTTTTGTAGAGGAAGAAATTGTAGCATCTTTAAGGAAAAAGATAGATCTTAAAATTGCTGTAAAATGTTGTTTTTTTATGAATTTCACTCAAAAAATAATTTTATGAAATGTTAGTAGCTGAAAAAATGCACATACAGTAATATATCACTATAACATAAATATGCCATGAAAATTAGATACAATGAGCCATATGATCTGACAATATAAGCAATACATTTAGATGCAATACCATACAATATGATACAGTACTGTGCAGTAGGATTTGATACAGTACAATATAAAACTATATGTTGCAATATTAGATACAAAATGATACAATACACTTTTTCTGTCCACTGAGAGAATTTGTCTCCAGTGCTGCACACATTGAGATGCCTCTTCAGGACAATAACTCAAAACAACAAATAAGAACGTCATTGAATGTTTTTAAGCATTTAAAGAACATCCACTTAATTACGTGCTTTGTTATTAATTTATCTAAATCATCTAAAGCATTTCTTTTCAGGTAAACTTGCTCACTCTACTTTGCCTCTTTTTTTACTGGGATATTATTTACTTCACTGTTTCTGTTTTGTTGTTTTCTCCACCATATTTGAGTCCTTATTCACACACTGCTGTAATCTGCTTACCTTGCTCGCACTTCTATTTCCCCACACACCCAGTTTCCTCTGCTCTCTGCTGCTCGCTCTGCCTCTTTCTTTAGCTTTCTGTCTGTATGTTTCAGCGCTGTGGGCAGAATTTATCAGCCTTGCACGTATGTTATGTAATGTAAGTAGTTTCAGAATTGGGGAGAAAACTTTTTTTAATGACATAGAGCAGACATGTCCAAACCATTTTCATTCAGGGCCACATATTGAACATATGGGCATAAGTGGGCGGCTTTGATATACCTCATCTTTAATGTGTTAGAGTTAGAGATGGAAATCAAAAAACTATTCCAGCGGATAATTGATAACTCTCTAAAGCAATCAATATAACTAGTCCAAAAATGGCAGATTTCATCTAGCAATTTGCAAAACACAATAAACATGTTTTAAAGAGAAGAGGAGAGATTAAACATGGTAAAAAAAAATTGCTAAATGCAACACTCCCTCACTATACAAAGTTCATAATATCAGATCTCAGAGGCTTAACATATTGCACCCACTGTGCCCAAAGCAATTTGAATTTGCCCAGTTTTAAATTAACAGAAAATTTGATCCTTTCCATCTTATACATTTCTGTTATCACATCTATGTTGTTATTAATTGAAGGTTCACTAGGTGTCATCCATCTTTTAAAAAGAGCCTTCTTACCTGCTCTCAAACAACACGGCAATTAAATACTTATCAATACTTTTGATTACAGGGGATTTATAATTAAGGTATTTAGTTTTGAATTCAAAAGGTATTTTGGCCTTAAAAATATCTTGAATTGCAGGATGCATTTCTTCCCATAAATGTCTTTTTTTAATGCAGACTTTTTAAATTTAAGATTGATTCAAAATCTAAGTAAGATTGGCCATGCAGAACATGATTTACATTTTCTAACACCTTTAATGTTGAAGTGATTGTCAAGTGAGCTATGTTCAGCCTGGGTTTCAGCCTGCGGCCTCTTTCCCTTGTGTCTTCCCTTGCTCTCTCACCTCTCTTTAATTTTCTATCCACTGTCTCAGCAAATAGCCCAACACATAACCTTATTTGTCATTATGAAATACAACAAAAGCCATCGGCTACAGATATTTTGCATATAAATATACAGAGCATCTCCGAGTAAACTGTGCACTCACCACACTGTCACTGACATAGTTGATCTAAAAATTATTTGCATTTCTTGTTTTTCCAACAGCCAGTCTATGGATCAATGAGTGGGTGTAGGTTAAATCAAATAAGTTCACCCTGTTGCGTACATCTAACATGATGGCAAGTAACATTTCAGTACATTAATAAGTTTGCATTCCAATTTAAGCAAGCCTGTCGCTTTAAGATAGACAAGTGTAACAATAACTCAACGCCTCCACGTATTGAGATGTGAGGAGGTTAGTTGATTGTGAAGTCATCAGTCTTGAGTCACTGCCATGTATAATTAATTCAATTAGTGCATTCAATGGTGTCTGTAATTTATAACATAACGAACATGTGCCTCATGCTACTGAACATCCATCTTGTCTGAAACACTTTGAGCTAAGTTGACAGACCTCTTCCAAGTCAGCCTCTTTAAGAAGGTGCGGATGAATCATCATGTCATCAAAAATTGATCTTGACGTACACATGTAGCAGCACAGCCACAGGCGATGGGAGTAGTTAGCCTTGATTAGGCGCACTTAGTGTGATTGTCAAATTGACAAGCACCTCTCGATCAATGGTGAAGTGTTCATCTGTCCCTGCCCTGTCAGCGTGAGCAGCATCTGTGTCCAGACATATTATCACCGAGCCGTCAATAGAGGCCGCCTCCTGCTTCCACAGGCTCAGCCCTTTTCTTTCTGCTCTGCACCTCCATGGCTGCAGCCTTTATGTGAACAGGACAGTCAATAACGTACCATGCTTATTCAGCTTTTTGGAGTTCAGGGGTACCTCATCTGAATTATCTCTGATGCACTTTTTGGGTGTGTTCTTGTGTGTTTCTGTTCCAGGACATCGACTGGGTCCAAACAGAAAAGCACGTTTTTGAGCAGGCCTCTAATCATCCCTTCCTGGTCGGCCTTCACTCTTGTTTCCAGACAGAGAGCAGGTGAGAGCTTCACTGTCTATGTCACATAGTTTTTTAAAAGCCTGATAAAACCTCTGTTATATTGCTTTCACACTAAAATTAATCGGTTGAAATGCCGATTAAAGCCTTTCAAACTGCCAACAGGAGCCGATTGTTACCGGGTTTAAATGGGTTTTTTGGACAGTCTGAAATGGGCATTAGAAAAATAGTCTGTAATGTTTTTATAAATCTTTCAAATGTGTCTATATGTTAAAAGATCATGTGCTGTGAGAAATTAAGCTTTTAGGCCAACTCGGGGTAAATTCTGCCAACAACGAGCTTTCATTAAAAAAAAAAAAAAACAGTAGACATGTCAAGATATGCTACTGTTATTGAACTTTGGAGTCTAAATGATGAAGATAAAGTGTGAATAAAACACACTTGTACTTTAAGCTATAAGCACAGACTTCAAACCTTTCCACACTGTATTTATTCACCTATGTAGAATTGTTTATTATTTAAAGTTTCTTCAGTTAAAAGCTTCTGAAAGCTGTTTTTAATTTCACATAAGTTGATGGAGTGCTGTTTGATAGTGGACTCTCTTGTTTGCACTTTGAATCACCCCAAATAGGGCTGTCACTTTTCCTAAAAACCAAAATAAACTGGTTTTAGAACAAGCATGCTAGTAATGGCTGAATCGATAACATGTATTTTCTAAAAGTCTGTGCTCTGCGCATAATCTACACAACCTAGTATTTGTTTTCCTTGGTGTAGAGCCCAAAGTGCTTCCACACTCCTCCCAGGGCCTTGTTGTCCACTTGGAGTAGCTTGGCAACATTCTGAGTGGATTTGACAAGGGACAAATTTCAATTTCTAGACAACTGGGTCAGAGCATCTCTAAAACTGCAGCTCTTGTGGGGTGTTCGTGATTTGCAGTAGTCAGTAAAGAAGGTGCAGTGGTGAACTAGCAACAGGCTCACTGATGTACGTACGCAAGGAGCAAAGTCTGGCCTCTGTGCTCTGATCCAACAGCTGCTGTTGCTCACACTGCTGAAGATGTTAGTGCTGGTTCTGACAGAAAAGTGTTAAATACACAGTACAGCTCATGGGACTTTATAGCTGCTGACCAGTCAGGGTGGTCATAATGTTATGTCTGATTGGTGTATAATTACAGTTTGAATACGAATGTTTCCAAAGGTTTGAATGGATATTCAAAAATCGAGGCTAAGCTGACAGCCCTGCTCACAAAAAACTGTTGTATTACTGTTGTATTGCTTTCTTACAAACCAAGAAAGCCAGGTTAGAGTCCTATGGTGTGTTTCCATCAATAAGTTTCGGTTGGTTTGGTTTATTACAGTTAATAATTGATTGCATTTCCAGTGTCAAATGCTGGGAGAGATGTCTAAATAAGTGATCTGTACTGTCCCCCTTTTTTTACCCTTGTGTTGGGGTACCGGACATATTGATCCACCCCCAAAGGGTGGCAGTAAGCATGCTTCACAGTGGTGACTGGTCAGAAAATGTCATTATCAACATTTCCCAAATGGTATCTTGAAGATTTAAAAAAAAGGCATGTGGACTGTGTTGGGTTTTGAGAAGACGTTTCTCTTCTCATCCAGGAAGCTTCTTCAGTTCCCATTTCCCAAATGTTCTGCATTATTTGTCCTTTTGTCCTGCAGCCATCTCTCAAATACAGCTTGATTTCTTGTTTAAATGAACAGCTATATTCAAAGGGGAAAGATCACAGCCTGCTTGATGTCCTATTCTCTTTGCACTTCTTTACTTTATTGCTCTCAATGCTGCATTACGCTGTGCTGCTGTGAAGTCATACAATTATGGAGCTGTTACATCTATCATCATCCAGCTCACATTCCTGCCCTCAAGGAAGAGTATGGAAGGGAAGTGGAAAAGGAAGCAAGATAAGGAACTTACTGTACCAAGCATACCAAACTGTACTGAACCAGGCCTGACCACATTGATGTAACACAGCACAGGATAGATTTAAACATAACAGATCACACAGCTAAGCAGTAAGCAGCAGAATACAGAAATAAGATACAGACACAGAACAGGAGCCTATAGAAGTAGTTCCTGGATGTGGCAAGTGTTTCCACAGCAACAAGTAACATGTTGGGTCTCACAATCTAGGCTGTGTTAGAACTGTGCTAATAAAGCATTTTTCTGGAAATGAAAACTTTTCTAAATATTTGAGTCTCTCGGAGGAGTCACCTCCGAAGATGGCTGGGTCTGCCACACAGTCTGACCAGTGCAGCGCTGTATGGCAGGAGCAGCAAACTCCAGCTTCCCTTCCGCAGTCTAGAGGAGGAATTCAGGGTCTCTCTCACAAGAGAGGCAATAGTCTTTGGAGATTCCAGTGACATCAGAGTTGCATCAGCGGGCATCATGGTGCGCACCGGCAGGAAGTTCAGAGCTCAAGAGGGGCTGGAGCTGGCGGAGTCTCTGCTATGACACAAAGCTTTGTTGGACACAGTGGCTGTTGGGCGAGCAGGGTTGGGAGCCATCCCACAACTACAGTCCAATCGGGCCCAGGGCAAGGGCAAGCACCATCTTGTTCTGGAGGAGGTGCAGGCAAGCGTTGAGGACGTAAGGACCAGCAGGATGGCAAGTATGCAACAGCAGGGAGCATTAGCAAGGTGGGACGGAGCGCTGGAGAGGAAGCTGACCGGAATGACATCTGGAAGGCAGAGCCACAGCACATCAAGTTTTTGGTCCAAGCTGTTTATGATGTGCTACCCAGCCCGTCTAACCTGCGAGTGTGGGGAAAGAGCGACCTTCCATCATGCCCTCTCTGCCCAAGAAGGGGCACACTGGAGCACATCCTGAGCAGCTGTCTAGTAGCCCTAGCAGAAGGCCGCTGGCCCGCTACCGCTGTCTTCACAATCAGGTCTTGAAGTCAGCTCCAGCGTAGTGACCAACAACAAACACACTCGCAGCAAGAGAACAATATCCTTCCTGAAGGCTGGAGAGAAACCACAGGGACAGCAAACACCTGCAGTCAGCCTACTCTCATCGGCAGGAGACTGGGAACTGCGAGTTGATTTGGGCAAACAGCTCAAGTTCCCGGAGTATGTAATACCAACCTCCTTGACCAGACATGGTGCTAACATCTGCTTCTTCTAAGCAAGTCCTTTTAGTGGAGATAACAGTCCCCTGGGAGGACAGCATTGAAGAGGCCATGAGCTCATACAGGAATGCCGAGAGAGAGGCTGGAAAGCCCGCAGAGAGCCAATAGAGGTTGGATATCGAGGCTTCACTGCTCGCTCCCTGTGTAAAATCTCCACCCTCTTTGGAATCACAGGAGCTGCGAAGAGGAGAGCCATCAAATCCACCACAGATGCGGCAGAGAGAGCCTCTAGGTAGATTTGGATCAAACGGGACACAGGTCGGGGACTGATCACCCCCGGCTGGGTCGCCTGAGGGAGGGTGTCTGATGTTGCAAGACCTGAAACACCCTATGATCTCAGGAAACATCACTGATGATGTGTCCCAGCGCATCCAGAGATGTATCTATACACCATCTTTAAATATTAAAATAAAACATGTCAATATATTAAGAATAGTATTAGCCCTGTTCAGAATGTTTTACACAATTTTGCACAAAAATCATATTGTACCTCTAATGTCAACAGTATAAAAAGTAAAAGTTCTTGAAAAGAGGTTAGGTGATGTTCTTCTATTTTATTTTTCTGTTTGGTTGCATTATGGATAACATTAAGCTCCTATGTTTAGGAAGAGTTGGAACACTGTAGTTTTGAAAAGGGGTATCTATTCTGCATCAAATTAGCTTAACATTAGCTTATTTTTGTGTTCTTTGTTAGACACTATTTTCTTAATCAAATCCAGGATCACTAGCTTGCTTTATCCAGAGTGACAGTTACCTCAAGTCCAGTGTAAACAGGATCTTGACGGACACCTGATCTAACTGTCCACATAACCTGAAGGCTGCTATCAGAGTCAGATAGGCTAACATAACAACTCAACTGTTTCCCAGGCTGATGGCCCCCATGCTGCTTCGAAACAGTAATTTGTCCCAAATAGGCCCTTACCAAGTTCAGATTGTATAGACAGTCTGTCAGAGGGTGGTGTGCTCTGTTTTATAAATTCTTTTCTGATTTGTCATGTAGTAGTATTCCTAGATTTCAGTTTACTGGATTTTTCATTATTTTGATCGTTAATCTGTTATGATAAAAATGAAAAGGCTTGAAATATTTCTTTTATTTTGTCAGGAGTCTAGGTTTTCTAAAATTGTACTATTTAATGTAAATTAAGAAATAACTTTATGCAAATTTTTAGATGCAAATTTTGTACACATGCTCTTTTATGTCTCTGGACAGAAAACTGATCCAGTTTTTGAATGCGTTCTTTGTTAATGAGGAGAAGCAGATAATATACGGTAATAGGGTTTGAATAGATAAAAGAATGTGATGTTCAACATTCAAAAGTTTTTAGAAGTAAATCTATTATTTGCACTTTTTTACAGACTCTTCTTTGTTATTGAATATGTCAACGGTGGAGATCTCATGTTCCACATGCAGAGGCAACGAAAACTCCCAGAAGAACATGCCAGGTAACTTCATATCTTGAATATCTTCATATGCAAACCTATTGTTTCCTTAAATCTGAAAATAATGTGATTAAGAGGAAAGTTGTCGAATTCAACAGTATTATAGGTATTATCAATATTAAACCATATTTCCAAGTAAGCATTTTACAATGAAATGTTTAGTTAATGAGTTTTGAAAGCGTTCTGTTGACGCCCATTCAGAAAATGGATCTTACACTTAGCACTTGTATACATGTCTTCCTGTCTTACATAACTTTTAAGATAATACCTTAGTCAAGCAATGTTTTCTTTTGTCTGAATATGTTCCATTTAGTTTATCTGAATGTGTTTTTCAGATTTTACTCAGCAGAGATCAGCCTGGCACTAAACTACCTCCATGAGCGAGGGATCATCTACAGAGATCTGAAGCTGGACAACGTGCTGCTGGACTCAGAGGGACACATCAAACTCACAGACTACGGCATGTGCAAGGTGGGCTTTTTAGTTTTGTGTGTATGATGGACTGCCCCCATGATCCTATAAAGAACTGTTCAAGATTATTTTTAGTTTGAAGATTTCTGAGATAATTTAGGAGCTAATGATTTGTTTAATTTAACAGGAGGGCTTAAGACCAGGAGATACCACAAGCACTTTCTGCGGTACCCCAAACTACATCGCCCCTGAAATACTGAGAGGAGAGGATTACGGTGAGAGTTACAATTTGCAAACACATACCAGGAACCATATCATTTTATTTCCAATGTTTCTTTTTATGACGCAGTGTCTGGTAATGTTAGTCAGTTGATGCATCATCACAGGAATAATCTTCACATTTTAAAATGTCAATCTGTAAAAATGCACTGGTTATGTAAATGGATTGCTGATTCTGATACAATTTTTTTTACATTAGTTCATTTTTCTTTCGATCTGATTTGTAAAAAAGTGCCTCAATGATGTTCTTCCTTTATGTAGTAATCCCTCTTCTTTAGATGTCCCTAGTAATGGTGCCTCACAAACTGTATGATGACGATGACCTCTCTAAGAGGCGTTGTAAAACTCAAGCACTGTCAACATTTCACATTTGTGTACGAAACAAATCATCATCTTATTTGCTGCCTCTATGGTGGGCTCTCAGCGTTAATTAGACCAAGACGATGGGGAGTGTATATTAAATGTATTTTTTGGGCATTTTGTGCCTTTTTTGATAGGAGAGAGACAGTAGATAGGCTTGAGAAAGAGGGTGAGAGAGTAGGGAACTTTGCAAACTGGTCACAGGCTGGAATCGAACCCGGACCAGCAGAAGTATGTATATGGGACGTGCATGGTTGCTAACCACTCCATCAAACCAGCACCCCGGGGAGTGATCCTCCCTTTACATGGATCTAGCCTCTACCTTCATTTATGGCTGATTGTTACTTAAATGCTCTCAAAATGGCAGATTTTTTTCTGATAAATACTAGAAGACAAAACCTGTTTCTACATTTTCTATTTATGCTTTGAGACTGACAGAGACTTTCTTGTTGCTAAGACACTGAAGGAGCTGTTATTTAAAAACCTTTTGTTTCTCCTCACACTTTTTTTCAAAATGAAATTTCTGATGTTGTGATGCTCATCTCATTTTCAGGCTGTAGGTTTTGAACTTTAATTAGACTTCACTAAAATATGCAGTGTGCCTGTTTGTCTGTTGGTGCTAATCGGCATCAGATCTACACTATGAAAAGCTGACTGCTTCTCCCTCACCATCGACAGCTCCTCAGTCTCCCTCTCCCCTCAGGTTAAAAGTAGGGATGGGTACCTTTCACATTTGAACCGATACCATACCGATGCCCGGTACCTGGGAATTGGTATCGGTACTCAACGGTACCAATTTTCGGTACTTTTTTGTGTGTTTATCGGGTAATAAATGTTAATTTGTTTAATATTAAGATCTCAAATTTTTCCAATGTAAATTTATTTCTCAATATATAAAATTTGACAGATGTATATCAAAACAACATTCAACTGTTTGTATTGTAACACTGTAGTTGTTCCAAAAGTGTCTTCAACATGAAAACCAGTAACTAAAATGAACCACAACTTAATAAATTAACTGCAGCCCTCACTTTAACTTTAGGGCAGTTTAGCAAAGGGTCTGACAGAGCAGTAAATCAAAAAGCTTTCACATTAACGTTACAAAGTACAAGGAACCAACCTGATAATGATAACTGACGCACATTAAAATGCCAAGTTAATACCATATTAAACACGAGGCTTATTTACCTGGACCAGATATTCTCCTTGTCCCATTTGCTGCCATCACCAAATGTTAAAGCCATTTCTTTTCTTGTGTTTCTGGCTGCAGACGACTAGTCTTAGACACTCTTCAGCTTTAAGGAAAATTTTGTGCGTCACCAGGTGCTTCCTCAGATTTGAAGTATTTCCACTGCTGACCTTACACTTGGCATCACAAATATTGCAGCGAGCATAATCTGCATCACATTTAATAAAGCAGAGCCATACTTTAGAGCAATTTCTCTCAGCCATGCTTGCCGCGGCTGCTGACGTCATTACGCTATTGCTGTGCTGCGTTCAAGTCCGGTATGGAAATTCACCGACTCTACCCAATAGTATGCCTGCTTCTTCCACTCCCTCACAGTCACAAGGATGCGTTTAGGTACCTAAACATGGCACCGTTTGATTTTAATTTTGAATCGGTACTTGGTAGTACCTACAGAATTCAGTCGGTACCTCTTAAAGTACCGAATTCGGTACCCATCCCTAGTTAAAAGTCTGGGTGTCTTCCTGAACAGTACACTCTCCTTCAAATCACACATCAGCATCAACAACATCACCCGGTCTGCCTACTTTCACCTGTCTAGCAAACCGTCTAGCAAAAGCTGCTGCGCGAGAAATGTATTAAAAAAAAAAAAAGAAAAGAAAGAAAGAAAAAGGCCTTCCAGCACCTCTTTAAAATTTTCTTCCCCACTCCTTGTCCATGGCAACAAGAGCAGTGGAGATGGGTTGTCAAAGCCGAAACGATGTCCTGTCGTGCTGCACTGCAGTGTGTCGCTCGTGGGCAGTTGGAACACTTTAATAAATTCAATGTAATTAGCCCGATTCTGACCCAGACGCCTGTTGGCATCGTGTTCAGTCAGGTCATGGGGTGATAATGCATCCATTTACTGAATTTGAATTTTGATGGCTTGCAAAGAAAATTTATGTTCAGAACTGAAAAATATATTTTTTTCTTTTTAGGGTTAATTGAAAAAAGATGTGTGACGTTGAGAGTTGTGGAAAGAAAATCTTTATGCTTTAAAGAGTGATCTAATATTTTTGGAGCTTTTTAGAGACTTTAAAATAATCTGTGCTATAAAATACTTGTATGACTTTTGTTTGTACAACAGTATATTATCCAACAGCACAATTTAACCTGTTGTATTTTTTTAAAAGCTGTGGAATTTTTATTTCTATATCCAAACTGTTTTTTACATTTTTCACATTGACTGTATTTTTTTATTTGGTAGGAAAATTAAATTACAATCAGAACCTAGTATCTGAACCTTTTGCAGTGTTTTTTTTTTATTAAAATGTACAAAATACTGAAAAAGTATTTTTAAAACTACTAAGAAATACTACGAAAAATAACGTGCACACACACTCAAAATAATGTGATCTTTAGAGAAAAGGTAATGACAGGTTGTCTTATAATCTGCTGTCTCAGTCCGATGTGCTACATTTAATTACTGCTAATTGTTAAATATCTGATTCATTTTTAACATATTTGTAATTAATCAGAAAACTCTTTGATGAGTGGTTAAAGGGCACATAAAAGAGCAGTACCATTAAAAAAAAAACAAGAATATTGAAGATTAGGCTGACAGGAATAAGAAACAAGAATGAACTTTATGAATACAGAAATATAAAATGTCAACAGTAGATTAAAGGTGTATGTGGCAGTGATTAGACAAAAGGGAAACGGCTATTAAAAGCCCAACTTCATCATTGTCCTCAGGCGTTACTCTCAGATTTATTAAACGTGTTATGATGTTTGTGTTTTTTCAGGGTTCAGTGTGGATTGGTGGGCATTGGGTGTACTGATGTTTGAGATGATGGCGGGCAGGTCGCCCTTTGACATTGTTGGGAGCTCCGACAACCCAGACCAGAACACAGAAGACTACCTCTTCCAAGGTAACAAACAGACGAACACCCACACACACTGCTGAGGTTTGTAACCAGAGGGGAAAATGCTCAGTGGGAGCGCACAACACCTTTGTATTAACACCTTTCTAATTGCTGTGTCTTCAGGCATCAGTCACATACCATCTGCTAAGGGGAGCATGCCAGTGGTTTAGTTTCTTGGCTAGTCAAATCAGTACAAAACAACTAACTCATATGTAGACTAATTTCATTTTTCACATGGTCCCTGATTTATATGAACAAAACTAAACACAAATCAACACTGTCTTTTATCATAGATTGTTCAAGAAACAAGAAAAATGTCTAGTTTAGTTTTCTTTACAACAACAAACAAACAGCAGAATGAATCATGTGACGGATAATGCTCATCCTGGAATCAAAGATAACGGGTAATGTTTATTTTCAAGCTTTTGTTGACCTTTACTTCTGAGTCTTAGCCGAGAGCAAAGATGGTTCAGCATCTAAGACTCTGACATTCATTGAACAGTACCAAAATGAAGCTGTAGAATCTGTGTTGTGATTTGTCTCAGTGGTTATCGATACAGATTTTGATACCCATCTCTACCTACAAGTGACTTGATTAATGCATAACTGCCTGTGGAAATATTATGATTTGGCATTTTGTATAGGGTTTGAAAATGATTGGATTTTTTGATACCAATATGATCATCAACTCTGCATGTGGATTCAGTTTTTTATTGATTTCCTTATCAATTTTCTGGATTTTGTGTTTTCTGCCCACAGGTTTTCAGGGTCAAAGACATTAAACAGTTAACTCTCCTGATATCCAGTGCAGTGTCTCGTAGACAAATGTTGTTCTTGGTGTTTCCAGCAATGCTTGGAATCAGAAACACAGGATGTTGTCCAGTTAGCATCATGATGTCAAAGATAGCTCATATTTTGACTGCTTCTGTCTTCTGTCTGCCATGATTACTACTTTGGCTTCCTGGAAAGCACAGTATCGTTGATTTGGAAGGCATTCAGAGCTTAGCAAAAGAAACTGATAAGGCAAATGTTAAGCGTATAAGACATGAGGTCATAAGAGTGAAGTCAAAGATGTAATCATGATAGACGGGTAGAAGTGGTTAAATTGTGTCTTCATTTAACAAAACTAGGCTAACATCCAACCCTTTCAGAGGAATTTCTCTAAGCAGCACAGCATTAAATATCAACAGTGTCATGTCTTTGACTTGCTGCCACTGGAAACCTGAGTAGGTCAATTTTTTTCACAAAGAAAATCAGCAAGAATCAATAACAGAATCATCATAGAGTTTGATCATTAAGCATAATTGTTGATGGCATTGATATCAATAAAATCCTATCAATTCCCATACCAAGTTAACATGGCCCTCTGTTATTTTCACATATTTTTAAAATCTATTTTTCAGGCTTTTTCCCTTTATTGATACAGAGAGAGAGACAGTGGAGAGAATCGGAAAGTGGGCCAGAAAGCAGCAAATTAGCCGCAGAATGGAAAGGATTTATTTCTTTGTCTGAAATATTCTTCCTTGATTTAGCTTTTATTCACATTAAGCAAGAGGCTCATGTCAGCAGATGTGCACATAACTCTGGGTTAAGAAGTCCACCTCAAAGCCCCCATGGATTTTGTGATTTTGTAGTGAAGCAGCAGTAAGAACACACACTGATCATGAATACCCCTGAATTATCTGAGTCCATAAGTGTGGAGTTAGGGCTGGGTAATTAATCGAAAAATAACTGAAATCAACATTTGAAATAAACCCTCGAATCAAAGTAATTTTACTCATGACGATTATTTTTATTATTTTCCCTGTGTAAGTCACGTGATCACGCACACTCCAAATAGCCTACGTTCACAGTTTATACAAGAGTGAAGGACGCACCACCAACTTGGAGAAGACAAGCGGCAATCAGAGGACCTTGTAGCCAAGAAAAATACTGTCTTAATTGTTTGGGCACATTTTGGATTCTGTGCAGAGGACATTGAGCAGAAAGAAGTTCGGTGTAAATATTGTATAAAGACCACGTCGATGACCATCGGTATCACCACTAATTTGTGCCAGCATAGCATAAAATAATCATTTATTAATCATAATCGAGGTTAGGAGCTTCAATTATCGTGATATTGAAATTAGGTAATGTCGTCCTGCCCTATGTGGAGTTTGAGATTCAGCCATAGTGATGTATAAAAACGTGGACAACAAAGACATCAGACTTCTGTTTATATCCAACATCTGTACTCCTGCCAATATTTTACCTCTAACTGCAGACCATGACCTTGTCATTTAATTCTTCAGTGAGTGTCCGTCTCACCCATTTTCTCCCCCTTTTTCTCTCACCTCCTGCAGTAATATTGGAAAAACAGATCAGGATTCCCCGCTCGTTGTCAGTCAAAGCTGCCAGTGTCCTCAAGGGATTCCTCAACAAGGTAAGAGAGGGTCAGACGGGTCTGGATCAATCTTTCACACTGCTGGCTTGAGTTTGACATTATTATACTTTCTGTTGGAGTCAAAGACGTTCGCCTGCTGTCTTTATATTCACTCTTCCTCTCACACCTTTCCCATCATATTCCCCCCTGTCCTCCTGTTGTCTGCCTTTCCTTCTCTTCTTTTGCACCATTATCTCTCACCCTCCTCTCTCCCTCTCTACCTACAGGATCCTAAGGAGCGTCTAGGCTGCCATCCTCAGACTGGCTTCGCCGACATCATGGGCCATCCGTTCTTCCGAAATGTCGACTGGGACCTTGTGAGTCATTCACTTACATTTCTGTTCGTGCCTCCTCTCCTCTCTCTGTCTGTCTGCTTCTGGAGTTACCCCGTTCATCATGATTTTTATCACACTCTTAAATGATGGGAATCACTGTAGCTGAGCCAAATAGGTCAAAGCCAATCCATTTATTGATTCTGCAGGAAAGGAGAAAACAGAAAGCTGCTGCCAGACAGCAGAAGGTCAAATTTAAGTGCAGCGGTGTCGTCCTCCCTGTGCTGCCCTGTGGGCGGAGAAGCACCGAGCTGATGGTTATTAGTGATGGGATAATGCGATTACACACAGACAGGTGGAAATAAACTGACCAGGTAGGAGACTGATAGCAGAAGAGATGAAAAAAGGAGAATTGTTGATGTATTGTGAGAGAGCAAAATGTTTTATTTATTCTGTTATTTATCTAACGAAGATGGCCTTTGGTTTCACTTCAGTTCTGACTCATCTTTTCCTAAATCATTCACTAAATCATACTAAGCAGAAAAGATCATTTATTTAAAAATGATACGCCGATGACGCATTTCGAAGGAGTGTGATTTTCATGGTAAAAAACAAACGAAAGCCCCACTTGCAAAAGAATCGTAAAATTTTACAGCCTCAACGCGAGTAAGTTGTTTGTGTGAGCGCAGACAGCCCAGTTTTTCACGTCGACTTTGCCTAAGATCTCCAAGGGGAAGGATTTCTTTGTTTATAAAAAAACTCAACAGACTCTTCCACCCAGTTGCCACGTTGCTAATGGTGCGTTCCAGTTGTAGTCGGAAGTCGGAATTTCCGTGTTCCAAGTAGGAAACTGCAATTTGAACGTCCCCCAAGGTCGGAATTTCCTACTAGTAACTCGGGAACCTCGCCACCCCTGAGTTGACAATCAAAGATGGCTGCCCCCAGTGTAAACAGTTATTAAGTCCTGTAATAATCCGTTTATTAGCACTTCTGACAAGTGTGTCGCAGTAAATCAGCCGTATACATTGTATTGTTCAACTTATATTTACAGAAAGCATGCATGATTTCCTCGCACCCTCTAGTATCAAGGTTCCTGCGGGTCCTTAAAAAGTCTTAAAGTGTCTTAAATTAAAATCCAGGTAATTAAGGTCTTAAATTGTCTTGGATTTACCATAAATTTGCCGTCGGTATTACATTTTCAGACGGCATGTTTAATGCCGATGGGAAAGCACTGTGGCCCGCTGTAAAACATCCGACAGTTTGAATTTGTTTCATTGTTTTATTAATTTACCGTGCAGTAAATGTGAGATTGAGCGGTGGCCCGCCGTAAAACATCGATTAATCGTTCAGAAATACAACATTGGACTGTGGGACGTGTCGCCATTCACGGTTGTTGAGGTGAGGGGAAAGATGCTAAGATGGGGAAGTGTAAGTTCAATGAAAATGGATGGAAGACGATTCATTTAAGAGGTGGTTGGCCCTGCTGAAAACAACAACAACAATGCCATGTGTAAATTCTGCAAAAAGACTTTTTCTTTTGGGACTATGGGGCTCAAAGCCCAAAGCCGTCGAATTACACATGAGAGGAGATGAATACCAGCGATATGTGGCAACAGCTAGCGGGGCCAGGTTAATTCCTGTGTTGCTTCCTGTGTTACTTCCAACACGACACACAGCATCAGTGAGAAGACATACGTTGTCATGTTCAATGAGAGCTTGAACGAAACTACTAAAACTAAACAAATTGACCTTTATTTGCGGTTCTGGGGCACAGAGGAGACGGAAACACAGCACGTCATTTCACACACAAAAAAAAAAAGGAAAAAAATGCCACCGTGTGCTTTGATGGTGTTTACAATAAAATACTGTATTTTCTACCACAGAAATTGTCATGACATTTTTGGGTCTTAAATAATATTTTTGAGGTCTTAAAAATGTCTTAAACAGCATTAAATTTGACTTTTAAAATGGTGCAGGAACCCCGAGTATGTTCTGTGTAAGTCTGAGAGATGTGATGTGTGAGTGCCTTAGTGAATTGCCCGGGTGACTCACATAAGCAAGTTGGGAGGGAACTGTTGAAACCCTTTTCGTCCTCAGTGTAATTCTTAAAAACTGTCTACTGCCCATAAAAAAGTTTGACTTATTAAGTATCCTAATTTTGACAATTATTTCTTGGTGACCAGCATGTGTGAATGCAAACAGCCTGCCTTTTCACACATGCAGCTTTATCTTATTAATTTAGCAGAAAATCTGATCATTAGCAAACGTTCATATAAAGCATGAATAAAAATAATATGTAAAGAGTTGACCAGAGTTTTATGTGACATAATACAAACGTGCACAAATAAGCAGCCACCTTTCATTTTTCAGTGTTTTTGTACTCTTAAGTTTAAATATAATAGCTTAAAAAAGTTTCAGTTCCATATGCTAGAAAGTACAAAACCACAAACTCCAGAGAGTGTTAAAATGGTAAAAGCCAAACCATCCTCTAAACGTAAAACAGTCAGACTCTGATACCTGGTTGAAGTCTTCCCTGCTTTATGAGTTGATCCCTGTTTGACAGCAGCAAGCATCACAGACAGACCAAAAGGAATCCCTCTGAAAGTTAGACTCAGTCTAAAAATACTCAGTTATTAATACAGCTTCCTGTCAGTAGTTAGTAAAAGTTGTTATTCATGAGGCGATGACACTTCCTGAAACTGTAAATGAAACCAATGCCAAAGGACTATTTTTAGAGGCTTTGGTGAGTTGTCAACATGTTCACTAGACTTGTGCTCATGATGAAACTTGTTTTACTTAACCAACTAAAAGCTTTTGGTACTCAGTTATCCATTGACTATATTTATTTGGTTTGAAAATATTTTAATGCAATGGGCAAGGGCTTCTGAACTTAAGTTTTTAATTGTTTTACTTTGATGGATTAAAAGTTTCATTTAATCAAATGTTAGATGTGTCATTACTGATGAAGAGGTAATTCATTTAAACACATATTCACTATGTAGCATACTGCTTTGTTAAAGTTTTAAATGAAAGGGTTTAGCATTTTTACACATTCATCTCACCATTATAGCATGATCTAAACTGAGGGAAACAGTTACATGTGTAAAATGGGTCTCGTGTAAATACATTGAGATTAGGCCTTAGACAGGTAGACAGACAAACGTGACCTTAACAGATGTACAGACAATACTGCTGGATATCCAGACAGACAGACAGACAGACAGAGAGCGAGGGCATTTTGCCAGGGATCTACATGACCTCTTTCTCCCTGTTTGGTCTGGAGCAGGGACCTGCAGTGGGTCAGAGCGTCTGGAGGGATCAGGTTTCACCTCTCCCTCAGCCTCACCCCCTCCCTCCTCCTGACTGCAAAGTTTCCCTGCAGTATATAGTTCTGCCTGCAGGGGGCGCAGTTGTTGGCTTGCAGATGAGTATAACAACAGTTGAGAGACATTAGAGGCATAGACAGACTCATGAGTGGAGTGATAAATAAGATATCACAAAGTCTAAACATTTTAACTTTCCTTCAGATGTCAGTCACTCTGGTTCTTTAATAGAAATAGACATTTATGTATGTATAATTTCCCTCATGGATTTTAACATTTCTCAAAATGAAATGGAACTCAAGCAGAAAGTTATCTCCATTATTAATTAATTGTGGGTTAGGTTTTTCTAAGGTAAAGGTGTTAAACACGTTAGTTTCCACAATGACATTTAGAAATATGTCAAGATTATATTATATGAACAAATAAAAGTCGTAAAATGGGAATAAACCTTTATGTCACTGAAACCTTCAGTCATTCTTAAAAGATGTCAAGTTTCCGTCATTTCAGTTATTTCATAAAACCAGAAGAAAAAAAAACAGTATGAATAGTATTATGGATGGACTTAGTTCTCTTATTGTGGTGTTCATCTTGATTTTATCTAAGAAAAAGTATGTCTATTAGACATTTAGATTCTTGTTAGATCATGTATTAGATGTTTAGAAAGTGAAGATTAAACACAAACTATTTAATTCCAGAAGCAGTAGGCTAACAATTGCAAATTGGTCTGAAGTGACATGACTTCAGAAGAAATAATATTCAGTTTGTAGCTGTTCAACACTGCCATGGCAATGTTGGGCCTGGCGCCTCAGTTCTGATGGTGGGGGGGTGTCTCTTGACGCCTTGGCGCGCCGGGATGTTCTGGGTGGCCCCGTGCCCCTGGCCTTGTGGGGCAGTCTGGGGGTGCAGCTCCCAGGGGGGGCTGTGGGCTGGGCTGCAGGCTAGGCTACCTTTTTATATGTATGCTTGTTCTCCTTTCCTTAGCTGTTTCTTCTTTTATTCATAGATGTACACAAAGGTCTTTAGCATATGTGTTTGTAGCTTATGTGTAGTTTCTCCTCTTGAAATGTAATTAGTTCTTTTTGTTATTACCCTCCTCAACACACACAGACTTACCTACACTTATATGGATGCTTACAGTACCTGAATGTACAGTATTTTAGATTTAACAAGTACAAAGGAAAGTATGAGTTGGACAAAAAACAAGTAATATGCAGAATATGCATTAATGCATATCATTAAAATATGATTAATGTAACTGCTTTGGATTTAGTTCTTCATGTTAGAACAATTTTTAATGATGTGCCAGGTCAAAAGGTCACTTTTATAATTAACAGCACTATTTTAACTAAGATATCCCAGACTGAATAAATATCCAATTGAATCGTGAATCGAATCGATTTGGGACCTTGTAATATTGAATCAAATCGATCCAGAAAATCTGAATCGATACCCAGCCCTAATATGCACTCACGGATCATTTTCTTGTCTTGTGTTATTTTTCTTTTAGTTACAATAAAATGTATTGATAAAAAAACACACTGCAATGACAGGAAATAAGTTGATAATGAAACAGCCTAAATTAAACCATCATTTGTGACCTATTTGGACATCAGCCATATTTCCCCATCAGTGAGATTATGTACACAGTTGCTATGTAGAAACCTGAGTTAGGTCTTACATTGGTAGAAAGTGATGATTCTTGTGACTCACATCATGTAAAACATTTCAGGATCACAGCAATACAGTTACTACTTTGAGGCAGACTACCAATAACCTGACAAAAGAAACAAAGTGAATTTATTTAGCATTCAAAGTCAGCTGTTTTCTGCTGATTAAAACATCCTATAAAAGTCCTTCATCCGAAAATGGCCACTTGCTGCACCTCACTTTTTGTGGATTTAACTTAAAGTTTAGGGTTTAAGGCTGGGTTATCACATGTCAAGGGGCCCTTGTAAGCCCAGGCTATGACTGGATTCACACCTAGTCAGGGAATGGTCTTCTGAACAGCAGAAATGAGAGATATTGACGGCTTACTTTCACTGTCAGACACAAAACAACAGTAAACTGCAAGACTGTTGCTGCTTGAGGATGAAAACTGCAATTTGCTTCGTAAATGAGACCTTTTGACAAAGTAAATATGGCAGAAAATGTGCATGATTGATGTCTTTATGCATTCAACTGTTTCACGGGCCAAGTCAAATTGGGCAGCAGGCCGCATTTGGCCCCTGCACCACAGTTTGAACACCCCTGCTCTAGGCAATACGAATCAGTAAAAGTAACCACTTTAAGGGTAAAACTACGCAAAAATGACGTTGGCTCAATTAGATGGTACAATAAATATCTTTACAGGATTTCACTTTTCCTCGACTAAACATCTGCGGTAGAAACTTCTATTTAATGTGACATTGGGGTTGTGACCTTGCTTCCTTTCATCAGCTGTTCAGGCCGTCGACCTTCAACAAAACTAAACTAAACTGGAGTGACAATGACATGCTGTTAATCATGGGTACGAGAGGAAATTTTTCTGAGGCAGAGTGCACGGAGGAAGGAGTAGAACGAGGGATGGAACACCTGTTGTGGAAACTGAAGAGCGGGATAGATCCCAACTTATTAGGACGTGCAGATCCATGAACTGTGGATCTGCACTTTTGTCACATCACTTCTCCTGTGCCTCTCTGGTCCTGATGATTGAATAAGGCAAACCCAATGTTCTGTTATTCCAAAGTGGGAAAACCAGACGCCCAAAACAACAAGCCAAAGTTGGCGAGGCCCATGATACGTGATGAAAATTGGTGCTGTGACCATTTGTTTTGCCTGTTTCTACATACGGGATAAACACAGGAGTGGCTCATCTTCTAAATATTCAGGTTTATTTTAGTTTGTCCTCTAACAGACACCGCTGTAGCTCTCACCTTTGAACAGCTGACGAGAGGAGATCAGCGAGTAACTGGTAGAAGGATACGTCGCCCATATCTTGCACCAAAAAATAGTTCCAAACTCAGGAGCTTTCTAGATAAAAGAGAAATGCTGTAAAGAATCTTACTGTAGTGTATGGTTGAGCCCTTGAAGGAGGTAATTATGAAGCTTTCGGCAGCACCATCAGCTACTATGTTTTTATTTTACAATTGTTTTTTGAATTAAACTTCATGTGCAAATTTTCAAGAATTCAACCCTGTTAATGACAGACTTTAAAGCAGACATGCTCAGCTCTAAATTACAGATAATCATATCTGTTTAATAAATCTATACTTTAAGATACAATAATTTTTTGTACTTAAAATTCAGTAAACAACAATCTCTTCTCTTGACCGCCTCCTTTTCTTCTTAGACTGAATTCCTACAGAGCACACGTGTGTTTTTGAAGTCGGGAGAAAACTGTGGGCTTGTTGTGTCTGATTCTGTGTTTTTGTTTTTCCAGCTGGAGCAGAAGCAGGTGGTCCCTCCTTTTAAGCCCAACATCTCAGGGGAGTTCGGCCTGGATAACTTTGACGCCCAGTTCACCAACGAGCCCATCCAGCTCACGCCTGATGATGAGTGAGTTTTCCATTGTATTCTCTCTCTTTTTGATTAATCCTGTCGTAAACGTGTGTGATACTGTTGTTCTTGTAAAGGCTATCCCTGGCAGTTTGTGGCTTTTCTGTTTAACTCCTAATACTTCACTAAAAATACATTCACATTATTTTCTTTATTGCTTTGCTCCATGGGATCTGTTTTTATATTTATGATGAGTAATCAATGAGTTAGTTGTAAAAACAAAATGCATAAAATGTAGGGCGGGGTATTTCCAGCAACCTCACGATACAATACGTATCCCGATACTAAGGCCACGATACGATATGTATCCCAAAGAACAAGGATGAGTTTTAAGTGGTTCTACAACTTGAGAGACAAAAATTCAGATTCTCAAAGATGGTAGACCTAAGTTCAAATTTAGAACATATGCTTCATTATGTAGCTCGTCTTCTACCTTGAACTGTGCCACTTTTTACATTAGCCAAAGTGTATTTTCAACAACTGTCAAAATATTTACACCGTATCGACTTTGTAGAATCCGTATCGATACATGTATCCTGAAGGAGTGCGTGAAGATATTTTGCCATATCAATATTTTGAGCACAGGCCTAATAAAATGATCGTTGGAAAAAACCCAGAGCCTCTACCAGTTTGTCTCCCTGATTGTTTATCTTGTCATTTCTAAACTTTAGTCTCATAGGCTTTTTTCACTTAAATTAATGCTTAATAAAGTGAGTTCATTACCTCCACCAAGGAGGTTATGTTATTGCCGTTTGTTTTTCTTTGTTAGCAACAGAACTTAAAATGTTCTGGGTGGATTTCAATTAAATTTTCAAGAAATGTCCAGACTGGGACAAGGAACAAATGATTAGATTTTGGGAGTGATTCGGATCAGTGTAAAACCACCATGACGAAAATGTTATTTTGGTGAATAACTACTGAACTAAAATAGATATCATTATGAATCCAATTGTTAATGGTATGTTTTCATGCTCAAGGAATCTAAATATTTCGATGAAATAAAGGTAGGACTAATATTTATGGAGAAAATCACAATATGGGTGAGGACTGTGGCACGGGTGCTTTTCCTGTTACAAACTTATTATAACAAATTATAAATTATAACCAATAAAAATCCTGTTTGTTTGTCCGTTCGTTTTGCAGTGACGTGGTGAAGAAGATCGACCAGTCTGAGTTTGAAGGCTTTGAGTACATAAACCCACTCCTGATGTCAGCGGAGGAGTGTGTGTGACAAAGCTCCACACACACACCATTCCCAAACACACTCACTACACTCATACGCTCACACACACACACACACACTCTCTCTCTCTCATGCACGTTTAACGTGGCGTTTCAGTGTCTTCAAGCTGCATGGTTACGAGACAGCGTGACAACATCAACCTTCTGTTTGAGGGCGGCACATGCACAGTAGAACGCTTATTTGCCAAAACCAGACTCACACTCAGCCATTTATAACCACTTGCCCTTAAGCCTACCTTCTTTCTTAATTATTTTTGTATCATGTAAATCTGCACTGATATCAATCTTCTCATCGGGGCCTCTTTATCAGTAGCCAGCAGGGCTACAATGTTCTTCCAAGGTGGTTGCTGTACACAAGAGGGGCAGGGGGATCAAAACGTGGCCCCTGACATATGAACTGAAAATCCTCTCCTTCCAGTTGTAGGGGTGTTTTCGATGCACATTTTATTTGTATATATATGAATCTACTATGAGGATCAATGTTAGACAAGGCCTTTTTAGCTACAAGCCACAGTCGGACAAAAACCGAAGACTTAATCATCAGGACGTCTTGTTGAATTTGGCTTTGTGGCGATGTCCCCTCTGTAGAGGAAAGAAGAATCATAACACTAGCCTTTAAAAAAAAAAAGATAATCTATATATTTTCTCATTTTTTATTTAACAACATAGCAGTCATTTATATATGTTCTCAGAGCTCAAAGTCCAGCTTGAGTTTTAAAAAGGTTCAGGATGTGTTGTTGGATCAATACAACATCTGGAAACAGAAGGCGCCTGCTCTGATACTTTGGCCTACAATGAAGGAACGTGACCAGCTGCGGCATCCAGGCAATACCAATAATGAGCTACTGCTCCCAAACTGTGAATGAACGAGCTCGCTGTGCCGGGAGTCGAGCTGGAGGAGTAGAACGCTGGAGCACAGGGGAAATGTGTCTGTGCAGATCATCCATAAGAATAGACAGAATTCATATGAACACAGGACCAAAAATCATTTTTCTTTGACGATGTCTTGCTGGTACGAATGAAAAGGTACAGTGAACACAAGGAAGATGTGCTGTTCTGAGTCATACACTTTATATATTCAGATTTTTTTTTCTGCTCATTTTTAATACTATGCCTTTTGGAAACATATGGTCTGTTTTCTTTTGTTTTGTACTTTCTTCATTCCGTGTATGTTTTTTTTTTTTTTGTAAATCAAAACACTAAATGATTGTTTTAATGAGAGTTCCTTCAGAAGTCCAGAGCCATGACGTTGTGGCTTTTAAACTTCGGTTTGCCCCACTTTTCTCCATCTTTTTTACCACACCTTGATAGAGTGGTGCAGAGATGATGTGATTTCATAGATCAAACTGGAAGAGTAAGCAATACGCTGGTTCCAAGGTTTTTTTAAAATGTATTTTTGGATTAATCCTGAAAATTAGCTCTGTGGCATGAAAAAAAAGTTTGACTCTAACACATTGTTCATCAAGATGATGCACTTATAAACACTTGGAACAGTTTTTATGAACATAATGAAATAATGATGTTTAATGTCCTAGGCAAACTTTGCAACTCTAAATGTTTAAAAACCCACAGACGTAGAAAAAAGACATGATTAAGTACAAAACATTTAAACTAATTTCTGCATCTCAGGACTCGTTGCTGCACCACTCTGTTTCAGTCAAGTTTCTAAATCTTTTTTTTTTTTGTCAGTGCTTGAAATAAAGTTAAAGCTCCATTGACCATCTGCCCTCTCTCTGGATTTACACTAAAGCTGTATTCACACTGCAAGCCTTAATTCTCATTTTAAATTTTTGGATGGATCTGATGTTATGTTTGTCTGTCTGCTTTTTTTAATGTGTCCTGTGTCAGTCAGCTGTTTAAACATCATGAGTGCACTGATGAAAGTGGCCCAACAGATCCGAGTCCATGTTCAAACTTTCATCTGAATCTCACATCTGGGTTAAACACATCTGGTGTTGAGGTCTCTTTGGCGTGCAGTGTGAATGCAGCCTCAGTAATGCTGCATTAACATGACCAAGCTTCTGTCTGAAGTGTTTTGGCTCTCACATGGTGACCAGAGGAACACTTTTCATCTGTTACATGTATTATTTTTGTTCCATTGTCATTTTTTTTGTAAATCAGATACAATGATGAATTTTTTATTACGACATTGATTCCAAATGTTACTTGATGAACCCAGTGGAAACACTACTTCTTGTATTGGTTGTGTTTTGGGGTGTTTGTCACCCAGAGGACTCTGCTGATCTTTGTTATTAGTGTGGAGGGAAAAAAAACACAGACAGTAAAATAAACATTTTATTTCTCTCCTTGTGGTAATATGTGCCTGTGTCGCTGTGTGTCTTTAACTGGGCCATTTATGTCTTGTTCTACCTTGAGAAAACAGCTGTGTGACGTTTGTCTATCTTAATAAAACCAGGAGATTTTTTACCATTTAACAATAAACAACCTCAGATCTATAGCAGTGTTAATTTTGATTTTAGTTTGTTTTAGTCTTTTGCCTAAAATATCTTTGTTATAGTCATAATTTGGTCATCTAAACTTTAAATTTAGTCTATTTTTAGTTTAGGAACTTTCACAACACTTTTGGTTGACAAAATCTATTGTACATTTAGTCGACTTAAATATTAAGGGGAAAGCATAAGGCATTTTTTATGTTTCGTTAAAGATGCTATGAGGAGTTTCTAAGTAATTGCAAAAAAGTCTCACTTTTAGATATATGCCTGATCGAAATACACACTTTAAGATGAGTTTTATAGCATCAAAATAGGTTATCTATAAATGCTATTCCTAAGCTTCGCGATCGGGTTGGACAGGGCTGGACTGGCCTGGATACTCAACTTCGGGAACAAGACAAAACTAGAGCAAATTTATATTATTCAGACACGTCTTAGAGCACCGGGCTGTAAGTAGCGATATATAGTCAGCTACAAAACTTCGATAATAAGTTTTCCAAAAATTGCTTATTTTCGCACATCAAAAACTACTGCTATGTAACTAGAAACAGATACATTACCTGGTCACTTTGCATCCTGTAAGTTGTTGAAAAAAGAAGTTGTAATGCAATGCAGAGTTCTAAGGAAGGTCCGAGCTAGCCTTGCAGAGCAGACAGACTTGCCTGATTCTGAAATCCTGCAGGTCCGTCTCGCCAGCCACTGTTGTCCAACGAATTCACTCTGCTGAATTCTTAACGGCCCAATCAGGGAAGAGAGGCAGGAGCAGCAGAATGCGGACGTGACGACAACCGGAAGTTGAGAACGGAAATGCCGATTAGCCTATTGTCCTCATGGCTACCGAGTGAAACTTAGCGAAATCTGCCCTCCTCAGAAGTTTACTTGTCGGGATTGTCTTCGACGAGGTTCATGTCACACATAAGTATGAAATTAATCATCTGTGTGGTACAATTTAGTGTAAGACGATAGTAAAAGGTTGTTAGCTGTTAGCAGCTAAGTTAGCGGCTAATGGTCATTAACTGTTGTTAGCTGTTAGCGGCTAATGTCCATGAACTGTTTTTAATCGTTGTTAGCCATTAGCCACCATAGCCGCTACATTATAGGAGGCAACCCTGCTTGATGTGGATTGGTCTGTGATGAATGTGACGAGCGAAACAATTGTCCAATCACAAGCTTGTGTTTTTTTTTACGTTCTGCCCCTGAAAACATATTTAAAGGGCTCCTACCCAGATGGACTAGTGAAATATTTCTGTGGCAGATATATGGAGCTGTCCATCTGGCTTGTCAGGTTAGGTCCGATCTGCATTTATTAGCGACAAAACAAACACTTTGGCTTGGGTCACGTCTTTACGACAGTAGCCGCGCATGCTCATGGGTAGCGTAGTCTTTATGTTGCTGGAAATAGATTCTCCTCATAGCCCCTTTAAGTTTCTGAATCATGTTTTACTCGTGGATCCCGCCATGAAGCTAAGGTGGCTGTGATTGGATGTCCCTCTTAGCTCATCTAGCCTTTCCACACAACCAAAGTGGCTGTGATTGGATATATTCCTAACTTGTCCCTACTTTCTACATGATGAAATTAAGTCTGATTGGATTTAGTCTCTTTAAAACATTTTAGTCTAGTTTTTATCTGGTGATGATATTGTCAGTAAATACACTTTTTAAGTTTTGTCCATGTGCACTTGTTTTCTTTTAGTTATAGTCTAAAAGAAAACAAGTGCATGATGTTAGTTTTCATTGGGGGAAAAGGGTTCCGAATGAAAACTATAACAAAAATAATTAGCCGACAAAATTAACACCGGTCTATAGCTTTAAAAGTCCCCCCTCCATCCCTCAGATCAGGGGTCTTAAACTCAAAATGATGGGGGGCCACTTTCAGTCCTGTCACTTTAAGGGGCCAGATGGTCACACTAACTTTGAAATTCTGAAAATCCAAGGTCTTTGTCTCCGAAAGTTTGTCTTTTTGGATTCCAGTTTTCTATTTGCTTTCATAGCTTATCAAAAATAATAAATGCGTGTATTCTTTTTTATTTTAGTTTTCAATTTTCACAATAAAATAATATATCAAAAAGAGAAGCATTAACAACCACACAAAGTGAGACTTCTCATTCAAACATGAGGTGACTCTTATCTCATTAAACAAAAATACCTGCTGTTTTCAAGTATGTGTCTGTAAAATAAATATGATTTTAAACAAAAAATGGGCATTTAGGGAGGATATAGACTTTCTAGTTAATGTGTGAATTCTTGAAGTTATATTCCATACAAAAACTGTTTCAAGCAGGTAATTTGACATTAGTCCAAATCATTGAGTGCTTCTTTCTTGAAACTGTCTGCGTTCTTTCACTTTAGAAAGGAAACAGACTAACAGCAATTAGTCTACTATTTGAAGCCTGCAGCCCACTCCCAAACTTAGAACCAGACACGCCATTAATTAGGGCTAATAATAGTACTTTATTAGTATATTATCTTTTTAGTTCAAACTTACACTAAAGAACACTGAAAGTGTCTTGTAGTAAATAATGAAAGGCCAGAAGTGCACTGAGAAAACATTTCTGGATCCACATGCAGATTTGGGTCACTGCCAAATTCCAATTACTTGCCCGTTGTCCCATAATCTGCATTTCCTGAAATGTCATCAAAATCGGATCAGAACTTAGTGCTATTTTTTAAAAAAATGTGAAAAACTGCCCTATGTCTCCATGTTAACAAAGCTTTAGAAAATCAACTGATAACACGTCAGTAGATTTAATAAGAGATGGGACTGCAGTGCATATTGAGTCTTGTTCCTGTGCATAAAATGAACAAAATGAAAACATGTTCATCACAAATACAGCAGTGTTAATAGTTCAAAAAGCAATTGTGTTAAATGAAATCTTTCATATGAGTATCTTTCTGTCTTTGGCCATAAGATTTCTTGAACAGGTCTTAAAGGAACATCCTAACAGAGACATCAGGATATTTTTTCTTCTTCAATAACAGAACTGGCTGCTAAAGACGGAGACCCTGAACTCTTAAACTTTAAAAATGAAGCTGCTCATGGAGAATTTATATGTCAAGGTTTCAAAATGTGGGACTGATGTTATTTTGAAAGTTGATAAAGAAATGTGTTAATGTTAATGCAGTCTCCTTATTATGCAAATGTGTGTTCATCACAGTCACCAGCAAACTAGTTGTTCCTTATATTAGACAATCAATTTTAATTGTTGCTCAAAAAAATGACATAATTCATTTTATAATTTATCCTTGAAATATCACAGTATATATCCCAGAAGGGGAACATATTGCAGTATGTTTCCCACTATTGTTCAGCCTTATGTGAGCCTTAAAACAAACTCTGGGCTCTTTAAAATCCCCTCACACTAAATGTCACATTCACCGGTGCTATGCAAATGTTGCATTCCTGTGTAGACTGTCACCAGTAGATTACACCCATGAGAGGAGGATCAAGCCCTGAGTTGCAGGACTAATCCGTGAGAAAGAGGGCATGCTCTCCACCAGGTAAGCTCAACAGCTGCATTAAACAAATTACACCCCCACTCATAGACTGGATCCCCTTTAATGTGCCTATTAGTGTTAACTAATCCTGTTCTAATGCATTTATAACACCTGGTTCAGTCTCTCACAAGGACACTCCAAAGCAGACGGAGAGATGACTCACAACTGGCCCGATGAACATCATCCAGAATGAGTAAAAACCTCACTTATAATAGAAAATAAATTATCTTTTTGTGGCTTTAGAGGAAAATGGTTTTGACAGACAATATCTGTTAGGCACCAAAAGAGTAAAGAGTTTTCCTCAGTGCAGCCCATCAAACAGTGCCTGATAACATGTCTGCCTGAGCCTCTAAGGTGTGTTGAAAGATTTATTTTAAATACCATAAAATACCAAATAGTAGCCGGGGCGTTTATTTGCTTCAATTACTGTGCAGACCAGGCGTTTATTTGGGACCAGGCGACTATTTGGGACAGGCGTTTCGTTCCTTTTGCACAAAAATTTTACTTAGCAAAAAATGAAAAATATGGTAAATATTATCAAATTATTTATTTACACTATATGAATAACACCTGTACATTTTCAAGGCAAGATTACAGTACCGTTGTTACACTCTTGTTTTCTTCTTTCAACTCAGCACTCTCTAAACACTCTTAATACTGGTCATGGTAGTTAGGGTCTTACTTCTTTTTTTTCCGCTGCACCGGGGACATGGAGATAAGCAGCAACGTACTGCTAACTGACATGTCCAGCCTCCCAACGTTAGTTAAGGACAAAAAACAAACAGCGGCAGTGGCGACGTCTTCTTCGTTGAATTTTCAAAGCCCTCGTCTGTAAGATTCTGGCTTTCTGCTCTCTAGTGCCCTCTGTGGACGTAGAGTGTAGCTGCACGGTCAAGAAACAGAGCGCCAAACACCAACATGCATTTGTTGACATACAGAGGGAGGAGAAGCGAGCCGACAGGACATCCAGAGAGAGAAATAACTGTAAAGGTTCAGTCTGATCGTGTTTCTTTTCAAGTGTCAGCTGTAAGTTATGAGCTCAGCATTTACATGCGTGTTCTGTAAACTTTGACTGTAGCTCATACACTGCTCCGAATAAATTACACCCAGCGTTTATTTGGGACCGGGCATTTATTTGGTATTTTACGGTATTTTTTATCTGTACAAAGTCACAGAATAGCTCAAACAGGAAAAGAAACATAAAATCAGTAGCAAGTTACTCCCATGATTATTTTGACAAAGTGTACTTGAGTCTTCCTGGTTTCGGGGACACTTTTCAGCATCTGGGTTTTCAAGATCTCTTAGCCAAACGAAGATTACTGGAATGGTGTTTTTTTGTAATAGAAACTAAAGAAAGACAAAGAATCAGTTGTTTTTATCTTCATGGTGTGAGATAAAAAGTAGTCACTTATGAGGATAAGCTTAATTTATTTAAACTCAAGACTCATGTTTATATATAAATATATATGTGTAAATATATATATATATATATATATAGATATATATATATATATATATATATATATATATATATATATATATATATATATATATATATATACCTGTGTGGACTTTGGTCTTTCTGTCCAGGTATTCCAGTGTTATCCTGCAGTCCAAAAAAAATGCTTATTTGGACTGTAAACTGAGTTTGAGTGTCTGTGAATGGTTGTCTGCCTCTTTATGTGGCCCTGATTGGCCATGATGATTGGCTGGCAACCGGTTCAGGATGTACTCTGCCTCAGCCCAGTGTCAGCTGGGATAGGCTCCAGCCCCCCTGTGATGTATGGTGAATAGGGTAATTTTGATTTGTCCTGATTTTCCCCCCCTTGATGGCATCTCTCACACTAGTAGCTGTCACTTCTGTCTCCTGAAAAGTCTCATGTCCAGCAATTTCACTTTTCTTTGCTTTTAATGTTGACAGAAGGGTCTTGAAGAGCAGAAGAGCATGACTCATTTCAATAAACTCTCTGTTCATGGAGAAATGCTTTATGCCTTTTTAAATAAAATGGCTCTTAAAATGCTCTGTTTTTTTTACCTCCTGTGGTTTATTATGTTATATCTATGCAGCATCCAGCCACGTGTGTCTCTGCTCATCACAGGCAGATGCCATGACTGTTTTGAATATCTACTCAGCAGCCTATAACCTCTTCTCTCTCATCAGACGTGGTTTGGGGAGCCAATCAGGGCAGAGCTCATTATTATAGCCTCACTGTAGCCTCAGATCTGAACAGTATCAATCAGTCAGTCAAACTGTATTTGCATGACATTTTTCAGACAAAAAAATGTAGTTCAAAGTGTTTTACATAAGAAATAAAATAAAACTAGAAAAGCACTCGGAGAGCGCAGACCTCCGCCAGCACCACAGTCCTCCCCCATATTGTGATTTCACCATAAATATTAGTCCTACCTTAATTTCATCAAAATATTTAGATTCCTTGACCATGAAAACATACCATTAGCAATTGGATTCATAATGATATCTATTTTAGTTCAGTAGTTATTCACAGAAATCACATTTTTCATTATGGCGGCCAGACGCTGATCCGGATCAACACCAAAATTGAATCGGTTCTTCCTTTTCCCATGCTGAACATTTCTTGTAAATTTCATCAAAATCCATCCTTTACTTTTTGAGTTATTTTGTTCACAGACAGACAGACAGACAAACAAACTCCCGAAAACATAACCTCCTTGGCGGAGGTAATAACACTAAATGACATAAAAAGTAGAAAGTTGCATACAAATGAAAATAAAAAAGACCCCATCCACTCTCATAATTCACATACAGGGCACACGTAAAATTAATCAAACACACAAAGACATAAAAAGGAAATTCTGGAACAGGAAACAGGATTAAAGAATTGAGAAAGACTGAGGAAACGCTATCCTTAACTAAAAGTGAGGAAACACAGGAGCTAAAACTTAAATCATTATTAAAAATCATACTATAGGGAAAGAAAGTTAAATAAATAAATGAATCTATATAATACAATTTAAATAAATAAACTGGTAAAATTAGGTAATCTAAAACCAGATGTGTCATAAAAGCAGCTAAAAGTAGGATGGTAAAAAGAAAAGCAGTACACAGAGAATAAAACTCCAAATAATAAATCTGAACTAGAATGTAGAAATAAAACAGATTAAGAGGATTAAAAATAAAGGAAAGGGTAATAAGGTAAGGGATGTACCAAAGGGATGAGTAAAGGTTCATCCTTTGCAGGGGCAAGTTTTTATTTAATTCATTCGACTTGCTGAATTTGCACCTGAAACATGATCTAAATGCTCAAACACACCAGAATATGAGATCTTTAAGGGACGCTGATCGGTCAGGGTCTCTGCAGACCAGGCTCAGTCATTCTAACTTAAAGCTTTAGTGGATTAATCTACATGATCACAGATATTAGCTGCAAAGCTAACTTAGCCAACTGTAAAACTATTGCAGTCTCATCTATGGAGGCTAGCAACTTACATATTTCTAACACAATGTGAGATTTTGTGTACTCTAAAAACAAATGTTGAAGTTTAGAACTGAAAAATGGTATCATTAAATTCCATATACACGTTTTTATCCTGGAGAGTTAGAGTTTGGTGGTAAGTTACTCTTAGAGAAAAATGCAATGTGAAGAGAAAAGTAAAAAAAAAAAGTTTAAAGTCCCACATCCAAAGCTTGTCTAGACAAACTGGTCCCATCAGGCGTGTGATAGTTTTATGGCAGAGAGCAGACCTGAGTGCTCCCACCCTCCCAGGCGTCTGGAGAGAGAGAAAGAGCGAGATGGGGGAATTAAGCTTGAGTCGTTAAGCTTGAGCTTTTCCCCTCCAGCTGCCCGAGGTGTGCGTGTGTGCGGTTGCAGGTCATGTGGCTGTTTTAGAAGACCCTCGGCCTGCCTAGGGGTCAAAAGGTCATTGACACCATTGCTCCCCCAGCCTCTGCTTTTACACAGCGCCGGGCATTTAGAGGTGAAAGAAAGAGGGGTCGCTAAAATGATGATGTGTCAGAATAAATAATAAAGCGGATTGATTTGTGCGCTGCAATAACTCACACAATGGTGGATAGAGGCCCATTGTGTGAGGCTTATGTCACATCCTGCACCACTAGACTATTGTATATTGTCTCAATTGAAGCAGTTTTTGTGGAAAATTACTCTCCTTGTGAGCCTGCCCGAGACAAAAACCAGAACGGCCACTCGCACGATGAGGATAAATGTCTGTGCATAATTCTCTATTCCCATGATGGCGTGTTTGACATTGTTCCTGCGCCCTTTGAGGTGCAAAATTGGGGTGGGGGGAGACATGTATGCCTCCCCAGGCACAGTGGCTCCCTGTCACCTTGTGGAAGACGCAGGGAAGACTAACCTTGTATAATTAATGATGTTAAAACGGTGGAGGATCTGGAAAACATCCTGTTTTAATTGCTCTTATCTTGTTGGGTGTTTTATTTCGTCCCTGAAGGGATTAATTAAGCTGTGAGAAGAATCATACTTGCTGCTGAATGCAGCCTCTTAGTAAAACACACACTGCAGTTTAAGGTACATCTATTGACAAAGGCTGCATGATATCACGCTACATTAATGTGTGATCCCAATGGTGGTTCTGGGATAATAAGCTGTTTTGAATGTGAACATCTATAATTAAATGTGCTTGTGACATCCTCTCTGCAATGTGATTTTAAATTGATGGCTGCAGCTTTAGATATTGTAATCAAACAGCAGAGGCACCTAAGATATAATGTATTCTTCAGATACATGAATGTTCTCCTCAGAACTCACACAAGATGGATTATTGAGGAATATACTTAAGGGATATATATTAACAGAACAGTAGATAAACGTATATGTCCTGATGTAAACTCAGGCATTAATTCACAAGCAGTGCAGACAGTGTGGCTGTGCTATCAAATGAATCATTTTAATAACAACATGTCAAACGACTCCATCAGAAGGATATTTTCACTTCAATTCTGACATATCTTTCCAAGAATTAGTTTCATGACATTCTTACATTCTTTACACAGCAGCAGTAGTACCCGCCTTCTCTTATCTGACGGGCCTGATATTTGATTGACAGAATGATCATCCAATCATCAGCTTTCAAAAGGTTCTGCCCATTCCCAAAAACTTTCCATGGGCTCTTTCCCAATTCTTCTTCTTAATATTATTATTATTATCATGGTTATCATTAATAATAATAACAATAATAATAATAATAATAATGATGATAATAATAATAATAATAATAATAATAATAATAATAATAATAATAATAATAATAATAATAATAATCATAATAATATGATGAATAATGATGATAATAATAATACTAATAATAATAATAATAATAATAATAATAATAATAATAATAATAATAATAATAATATTGATAATAACATAAAAATACTTCTACTACTACTACTACTACTACTACTAATAATAATAATAATAATAATAATAATAATAATAATAATAATAATAATAATAATAATAATTATACAACTACTACTACTACTACTACTAATAATAATAATAATAATAATAATAATAATAATCATAATAATGATGATGATGATAAGGATGATGATGATGATGATAATAATACTAATAATAATAATAATAATAATAATAATAATAATAATAATAATAATAATAATAATAATAATAATAATAATTATACAACTACTACTACTACTACTACTACTAATAATAATAATAATGATTATAATAATGATAATAATAACAATACAGATAATTAAAATAAAAATAAAATTATTTTCTTAGCATTGGTATTATTTTAAGTTTGGATTTATTTATTTTTTTTAGCAAAGTTACTATTAGCAATGTAACCAGTCTTCCTGAGGTGCTGTCTTCCCGGGACACCCACTTTGCTGTCTGTTTTTTGTTTCAGTCTCAGGGAACTTGGTCCTGACTTTCAGTGTTATTTTTAAGTCTGTTGCTATTAGCAATGACCCAATTTTAACCTTAGCAAATATTGTTTTGAAATTTTCATCAGATTGATCCGTTTGCTTGACCTTTCAACTCATTGTTTGCTTTTATGATGTTCATGATTTGTCTTCTATTCTTTTTTAAAACTCATGTTGTAAGGTCTGCTCAAGTGGGGTTTATGTTAATATTAAGTTAATAATATTAATAATATTAGTAATATTAATCATAAGTTTACATGTCCTGGTGTGATTGACTTTTTTCATCATGTTTTTGATGGCTGTTAAGCAAGGATTTGATTTAAATTGAATGGAATAAGAAAAAAAACCCTCAGTAGGATCAGATGCAGCTTTTTTCCCTCCCCTTTGGAAACACTCTGATCTGAGGTTGTGGGGAAGCTAAGGGGGGCCGTGATAATGAGCTCTGGGCTGGCTTGTTGCCAAAATGATGTCTGAAGGGAGGGGAGAGGAGGGGTCACAGGTCACAGAGTGAACTTTCAAAACAGCAATGGTGTCCTGGTGAGCAGAAAACAAACATATACAGTAGGTAGAGGCTGTGACTTTAGGCATTGTACATTTCTCTGTGAACTCAGAGTTAAGTCAAACGTGTGATGTTCCTCTGCTGCCCAAGCCCTTTAAATAAAAGCAAAAATAATAATTTTGCAGGACATGGCCATGGGACCTTTGAAATTGTTTTGGTTTGTAACAGGGCACACTGCTGCTCCTTTGCTGTGCACCACTGCTTTCCATCTTTGATGTTTGGACACTACCACACAACTTGATCTACAAAATAACTGAACAACTAGAAAGCTGTTTGGCTCAGAAAACACCAAAAAGCCAACGGAAAATGTAGATCAGTCATAAAGTACATTATTTGTAATGATGCCACTGCCCATCACTACAAAAAAGGCATCCATGTCAAGACTCAACCCCAGTGTGATTTTAACAATATTAATGATAAAGCATCTTCCAAACTCTCTCTGTCCTCTGAAAATCAAAATCTCCAACTTTTATTTTTCTCGAAACAAAAGAAGAGACTCCAAGGCACTCTCTTTATACTATTAAAATGCCTTTATTTAAACAGCATGGTCATGTAGACCTTGGCCATTTAAATAAAGGCATTTTAATAGTATAAAGAGAGTACCTTGGAGTCTCTTCTTTTTGTTTCCAAGACTTTTTGAATCCCTTTCCAAAGAGCACCTCAAACAAACTCTGTTGAGTCCAGGTAGCACTCCTTTTCTTTGTCTTCTTTTCTTTTCTTTTTCTCTTTTTAATCTTTTGTCAATCAATCGACTACTATTGAATTTCAATGAAATGTCATTTACCCCTCAACAGCAACCAATCAAACTTCTCATTGAACATTCAGTGCAAGTTTAACAACAGAGATTACAGTTAAAATCTGACACAATCCACAGAGAGACATGCGCTGAATATTAGCCATGAACTGTCTGACACCTCACGCTGCGTTGGTGAAGGTGTGTGTGTGACCTCGGAGCGGCCTTTCGGTAAGCATCATTACACCAAATTACAGATACATCCACTGAACAACTGTACAGACACATATTTCAATATCTTCTCATTGATCCTAGACAGGATGTATGAAAACGACTGTGAGAGGAGTCTGCCCCAAGGGTCCACTTAGCACTGAGTCCAATAATAACACTGAGTCTGGTCTTATCAATGTGTCTGTGAGGCCACCACTGCTAATGCTAACACTTTTTCTATCTATCTATCTATCTATCTATCTATCTATCTATCTATCTATCTATCTATCTATCTATCTATCTATCTATCTATCTATCTATCTATCTATCTATCTATCTATCTATCTATCTATATGAATATATATTCTCCATCCTTTAGCTCTAATGAACAATCAGTGCTGCTCACAATACTGCAGATATGAGATTAATTTAGTCCCCGCAGTACGCAGAGTGATGTTATTACAGGAAAATCAATGTCCCTCTTGTTGTTCTCTGAGGCTGGACAGGGTGTACGCACATCTGCTCTCATAATACAACTGCTGACCTTGCTGTCAGAGAGCGAGCCAGAGAAAGAGAGAGAGAGGCTGCAGAGAAACAGCCAACAGTGTTGTTTATCAAAGCTTTATCAAGCCTGTGTGCGTCGTGACGTGTGACAGCAGACAGTGGGTCAGTCAGCCAGGGTGCACTGAAAAAAAAAAAAAGAAAACCTGCATGTATGTAGACAGGGCATGATAACCTCTGTAGATCAAGATATCAGCCGAGGTAATAAATCATATTTGATTCGGGCACAGGAAGAAGACATGGCTGAGGGATTCAACCTCCTGCAGATGAACATGAATGATCTATAATTCATAAAATTTCATTATTGACCTCCTCATACTCACATTTTATTAACTCGCACCGTCACTGACAGCACAATAGACCACTGAATGACCTCTTGCCCTTTTATTCAGAGGATGGGTCCATAAAGAGAGGCAGGGGGAGGGGATGGAAGCAAAAGGGGGAAGTAGGAGCTTCACTTTCACCTGCTGTGAGTTTGCCCTCGTGTGCACAAAGTTGATGGAAAGCCTGCAGAAAAAGAAAGGACTGATACCGATTTTGTCGTGTAAGTTCATGCCGGGACAAGAGTCAGCCAGGGTATGTCAATAAAGCCAGGGATTCATGCCAAAAATGGGGTAAGGACGCACAAATGAATGTCCAAAAGGCAACCTTAAAATGTAAGGTTTTACAGCCTTAAAGATTTTGACACTTTTTACGGAAATGGAAGAATTTTAAGGCACAGCTGTCTCCGAAAAGTGGCAGTATTGTGAAGAAAAATACATTTTATTACAGCATGAGACCAGTGTCAGTACATTACCATACATCATTTATACATTGCACATTGAATGGTAATGCATGGCTCATGCACAGTAATGGTTATTTTTTTATATGTGGAGCATGTGTAGACGTGTGTTTTTGCTTTGTTATTTTGTAATTTGGTTTAGTTTTATGTATTCTTTTATTTTGGCCTTATTTATTTATAATTACACTTTTTCCATGACATCTACCATGGTAGAGGCAGATGGCGATGTTGTTGATCTGTACTTTTGCTGCAGTGTAAATAAAGATTTTTTTTTCCCTTCCCTTTGATAATACCAATAAGTATAATAGTTCATATCACTGGAAAGCCTGATGAGTCAGCTTAACAACAAGGCTTAACTTCTGAGGATTGTCTATTTTGGAATGAGCAATGTAACAAAAGATAGCACCCAAAAAATGTGTCTTCCCCTGGAAGACAGCCTTCAGCTCCTCTGAGAAGCAAGAACCAGACTTCATGGGGTGTTGTCTTCCCAGGATGCCCACTTCATGGTCTGTCTTTGACTTCACCGCTCTCATGGAACTCAGTCCTAAGTTTGGAAATGGTAGCAGAACTGACACAAAATAATGCTGCATACCAGCTTCCAGTTGCAGAGGATTTTGGGACACTTTTATGAAGTGATCCCTACACGTTAAAGGTGTAGTCAGCGATGCGGGAGAAAATGATGCGAGAGGTTGTTTATAAACAAATTTAGACCCGCCTCTCCCTTCATATCTCAGCCCTGGTTCCACCCCCAAAAGCTGATGGATTGTTATGGAAACGGCCGTAGAAACTGCGTAGCTGACCAACGTAGCTATGGTTAGCCCGACTCGTCAGACAACTCGACTGACAATATTGATAACATCACAACAACAGTACATTCTGGCAGATTAGACAATAAGGTGAATGCACGACGGCTGTTACTGTTATGTGAAGCACTACAAAGCTAATGTTGCTTACCTATCCAGCTCACAGACGGCGACATCCGTGTCCGTTTTCAGGTCTTTCAATTTGCGGAGTTCCCCCCACTGTCGGAAAGCAACACCAAAGTTGACCCGGGTCTTCGTTCTTTTCATGGTCATAGCCCTTCTTTTTCACTTTCTGCTCCGCTGACCTTTTTCTTTTGGGCTGTTTTTCAGCCTTTGCTACTGCACATATTGTATCTCTCTCTTACGCTAACTGCGCACACTACGAAACCTATGACTCCCCCTCCCCCCTATGTCTGATCTGCGCATGAGTATGATCGCCCCCTGGATGGGGGTGGGGGGTGGGGGGGGAGTTCTACCCTGTTTTGGTAACTCGGCCCGAACCATAGTATTTACCGGCTGAAATTCAGAGCCAAGGTTGTGTATTGAAACCGGACTTTTTTTTCAACATGCTGTCAGTGGTGACATCTTGTGGATGGAGAGGAGAAATACGGTGAATTCAACAAATACTGCATCAGATTAGAAGATTAGAAGATCGCTGACTACACCTTTAAGCTGAGTCACTCATTCCTCAAATACACAATCCTTACAAGTTGTACCTTGTTGTAAAGGTGACTAACCAGGCTTTCCTATGTTAAAAAAAACACAATATCATACATCTATAATCTATACCGCTTATGAAGCGAGCCAGATGACTTTGGACTAGAGGCAGGGTGCACCATGGACCAATCGCCAGTCAACTCCTGGGCCACAAAGAGAGACAACCATTCACCCACACCCAAGGAAAATTTAGAGTCACCAGTTCACTTAGCATGCATTTTGTTTCATCTGTGGGAGAACAGACAAACTCCACAGAAAGGCCTCAACTGACACAGGGTTTGAACCGGCAGCAACCTTCTTGCTCTGTGGCACAAACACTACCTGTGCCTCCAAAAATACAATACCCTTTGGTTTTACTAAAGGGAGCCATAATCAACCTAAATAAAATATCCAGACTTTTACCATTTAGAGGGGTTGGTGTCAAAATCAGCAGTCTACATAAGAGACTGCTGATTGCTTAAAATAGCAACTGCAATGAAAGAAATTTCATAAATGCCTCATGGCCATCACCTGAAGATATCAATATCATGCTAATAATATTGTGGACTCTCTATGTTGATTTACGCTCAAACAAGAAATGAGGTAAGACTTTTGTTGCTGTTGAAAACAAACATCTCCATTTATATGATATCCTTTTTTTTCATTAAACAGGGCTATCGGTCACCTTCCATGCTGGTGAGTGGGATTTGTGAACATTTGATCAAATCAAAAAACAAAGAAATGTGATCAGGACAATACAAAATTAATTAACTGGTTCAGTAGAAGCTTTTTTTTCAATTGAAGTAGCAATCTGGAGATATATAAGAAGTTGACAGTTATGTTTTATCATTTGTATCACTACATATGGAAAAGTTTTGATAACTAGTGTCCAGTAAAAAAAAGAAAAAATGTTTTAAAGTATAAAAATCAACATGTTAAATAATGATTAATCTAAGACACAGACCCTTAGGACTCAGATTTGGGAAGAGTCACAGCACTATATATATTTTTAAAAAACTGGTGAATGCACTTTTAGCAGCTTGACTCAGTGTGAAATATATAAAACCTAAAACATATTTTAGATGTATGTGTTTCTTTATTTTGTATATATATGGAAAAATGAAATAAATGTTTAAAAAATCCCCAGCAGAAAGACAATTTCTGCCACAATTAAAAGCCATTGAGTTGTGTTCTATTTAGATGGATAACATAATTTTGTAATAATTCTGTTTTAGGAACATTTTCCATATAATTTGTTTCATGTAATATTTCTTAAACATTGACAGTGGCCAGAGGAAACTAAAATTATTCCTTGTGTGGAATTTGGCCAATGAACTGAGTTTGTTTTTGCCCTGTTGCTTTTGTTATTGTGCCGAAATTTTTCGAAATGTATGGTTTTCTGTCTTTTTTACCCAGCCCTATAAGGTTATTTATGGATGGACCTACAGCAGTGCTTGCCTTATTTTGTAATAATTTGACATAAATTAACCAGTAAACTTATCAAAATGGATGAAAGAACTTTGGATGTAGATAGAAATCAAAAGAAGTTTCCAGAAAAGAATTGCTACACGCCACTGCTGTGCCTGTAAAAGTCACCGAACTCCATCTTTAACATCCTCCGGCGGCCCCGCAGTTAACATTCACCGCACACTTCATTCACTCTTCTCTCTTCTCTCGGCTTCAACTACAGCTGGAAGAAACAAACCCAGCTCCGGCAGTGCGAGACAGACAGACAAGCCGACAGACAGACAGACAGACGGAGAGGCAGGCAGACAGACAGAGACACCCCCGCATAGTTTCCGTCAGCCGAGTGACGTCTCCGTTTCTCAGCCCCCTGTGCAGTGACGTGACGGGCTGTAGTGGAACCTCTAGCTGCATCTTGTTGACGGTCCGCCAGGCTTTTCCAGTACGGAGAAGACCACGGGCGAGTGAGGACCTACCGACACAGCGTCCAGGCAAGTCCTTTTATTATCAATATATTCAAATGACATGGGGATGATAGGCCCTTTAAAACAAAATGAGGTTACATTTTAACAGTTTATTCCGCTGCCCGACGATTAACGGTCGAGTTTTAAATTCCCGTGGTCGGTCGCAGCTGACGGTGTAACGCTTAAAAGAATCGCCGTGTTGACTGGTGACTTTCAGCCGAATGCGTCAGCGGTTATCGTGGTTTCAGCAGATGTAGAAATCGTTCAATGTCACCTCGAATACCTCTTCGTTTTGTTCTGTAATGTTGTGCCAAAACATCTACATCACTTACAATTATAATGAGCGAAACAACGCGGCGTTTATTCGGGACACCTGACGTTTTGGGAGCTGTTGAGGCTACGACAACCACAGACGCGTTCGGCTGAAAGACACCACTTAACACGGTCACTCTGTAAATCGAAACTGCGGAGCGGAGAGGAGGAGGGGGCGAAGCTAACATGGTTTAGCCTGCTGCACCGCTCTCTATTTGGGGGGTTAGCCTGGTTCTACCGCGCTCCTCTGTGATTGTATTAGCTTTCTTCAACAAGACAACCAACGTAATATTATCACGGGTTAATATTTGTCACTGACAAACGCTGTGTGCGTGTTGTTAAGCCGATGTGTGTCAATCTTTTTTTAATGTCGCTCCCAATGCTGGGGTTTAGTTAGCCTGTCTGTGCTCTTGAGCGGTGTTGCCAAATACGGCGACAGAAACAAGCGATTACATGTGTAGGGACGAGCCAAAAAGAGAAACGAACCTTTAAATACACGAAATAATAGCCCAAAATAAAAGAGATAATCTACCATAATGCATAAGAGATGCAGTTCAACTAACAATACCCTGTTTCTTGTAATTTGTCTGTGATTTTCTTTATTAACATACCATTGAAAAAATGTCTAAAATCTGTACATTTCAGAGCATTTTAGCCAACAAAATAAAAATAATGATTCAAACCTTTAAAACAATGTCTTTAACAAATGACTGCAAGTGAGAGATTATAGTTGAATGAGGTGATGATTATCTGAAAGTCTTTCAGTTTTGATAAGCCCAAGCAGGGGCATCAATACTGTAAGCTGGGGTGGGTCAACTGGGGGCCTGTGGGCTACATGTGGCCCTCAAACTTCCTTCAATAAATGTGTTAATGAAAAATGTTGAAAGATCTACATTGAAATAAACGAATAAATATTTTTTTGGTTGTTTTTTTTTTCAGAAATTTGAACTTCAATTGCTTTTAACAGCTACATTAATACTTTAATGTATTTTCAAATGGCAACTATAAACAGAAGTTCTTACCACAATAGAAATGCTACATTATGACTTTGTTTTTTTATATAAAGATGTCAATTCCTATACTTGTTAGTGGGGTTTTCAAACGTTTAGCCATATAACCAATAAGCTTTTTTATTTCCTAAAAGTTTTAATATTGGATGAAGGGGGTTTGTGCCCAATCGCAATGAGATGCGACAATTGCTGTACTACTACTCAATAAATGGCTTATAATTTGCCATCAAAAATATTGCATTGCATGTTGTTTATCTCATTAAATCGGTGAGTTTAAACATATAAATGTGATAAAGCAATTTGTGAGACATTTGCCATCTTTGTTTTTTCACGTGTAGAAATAAGCTGAAATTATCTTTATTTTGACCAATCAGGACAAAACTGATGTAACCTTTAATTAAGCTAAGATGTCCATCCCGGCTGGAGGCAGACTATCGTGTCTCCTTTTACTGTGGAGAAATCGAGGGGGAGCTCAGACAAAGCCAAAGCAAGCTGCGAAAGCTGAGCTCCGGGCACAGTGAAGTACCAAAATCGCGAATAACAATGTAATTTACAGAAGAAACAAGTCCGAAGTTGCTTATAATTGACGGACTTGGCAACATCGCCTGAGCGCTGGGTTAGTCTGCTTCATGGTGCCGGGTTTTTAAACTGGACGTTGCTATGCTAAGCTAGCTTAATTAGTGTCCGCTATCTAAAGACAAAAAATATATTAAATTGGAGAAGAATAAACAGGTTTTCCTTTCACGGTGCTTCACTGTCGACCTCCACATATCCCCCCAGTGCCGTTTCGTTTCATGTCGTATTCAAATGCGTGCTGTTAAATGGCTTCTTAGCCTCGGTTTATCTGTGGATGTGTGGACGACATGGCCGTAGATGTGGCTGAACCCCCGCCGTGCCCTCCCCAGGTCGCTGTGTGCAGTTTAGGCTAGACCGCGGTGCCTTCCCAGACCAGACCAGACTGTAGTGCAGACAGTGAATGTCATTATCAGCGCTGTCTGCATACCAGTGCCGTCGTGGCGAGCCAGCAGAGGAGGCGAGGTACAGTTTGCAGTCTGGAGAGGAGGAGGAGGAGGAGGGGTTGAATGGCTGAGGATGGAGCAGAGCAGGAGTAGATGCAATGCCCTTGCAGCAGCGGAGAAAGGAGAAAAGACGTAAGGGGTAGAACTGCCGGCTGTGATGATAGTGAGTTGGTTTCGATAGGTATTAGTCGGTGCTGCTGCGGGGTGCGTCAGTGAAATGACAGAAACCCGGTTGGAGGTCAGTGCAGACTGTTTTTTTTGGATGTGCTCTCCCGTCCTGATGTTTGTCCCCCCTCGAGTTAATACACCCACACTTAAATTTCCACATTAAACGTCAACCTGCGTCGGAATAAAGCTCGGGGGTTTGCATCGCTGCAGCTGTCGGAGTGCCGACACAAGAAAAAAGCATGCAAATGAGTCCGGTGTGGTCACATAACCGAATTATTTCTCCCATTTCTGTCAAACCGCAACCCCCCTGTATTGATTAATGAAGTAAGATGCATTCCCGCATGCTTAAATGCTGCATTTGCAAGTCAAAGCTCCCGTCTTTTGGTGTCATACTGCACCAGTGGCCATTATAGTCGACAGTGCGTTATAAATTGGAGATAGCAGCTCAGTGTTATTTAGCTCGTTTAAGATGATTTGGTAATTCTGCAGTAAATGCACGTGAGTGAAAGAGGGGGGAAACACTGCTTTCCACAATGCTGCATGTCAAGCTGTGAGAGGATTAAGAGTGTGTGTGTGAGTGTATGTGTGTGTGGGTTGGGGGGGGGACTGCTGTTAAAGCCTTTATCAATTGTTTTTCATGGAGTTGATGGGGTCAGCATGGGGTAAGCAGACCTAGGGGAAGGCACAGTGTGGCTTGGAAGGGCACTTTCATTTGCAAAGTGAAATGTTTCTTCACCATTGTACCAGCCCTACATTAACAATGTTATGAGAGAGGGGCTGGGTGGTGGGGGGAATTCACTTAGCTCGTCATGTCTGGTCAACTGGTTTTGCTTGTTAGATTTCTCACTTTGTGCTAGAGAGTTTGTGAGAGCTTTGGTAAAGAATCCCAAATGTAAATTTCCTTTGGGGTTCAATTACAAGGGCTGAGAAAGCCTCCTGTTTGTGTGAAGTATGGTAATGGCCATTTGGTTTAGTGGTCCATGCAAACAGCCATTGACCTCCCGAGCCCCCCGGCTGGGACAGCTGTCATAAAACATTTAAACTCCTTATGGATATTTCCCTCTCCCCGGCATTTTATGAGATGATTTTCAGTTTGTTTATTCAGCTAGAGGAAAGGGATTGATTAGTTGTAGTAAATATGTTACTGAATTATTGTTCAGCCCTCTCCTTTTTTCTAACCAACTTTTTTTTTCTTGTGTTCAGGTGGCTGATCAGAACATACAACAGCGTGAAACTTCAGACATCATCATGCATTTGTCGAACTATCAGAATATTTGTGTTATTTGAAAAGACTTAAAGAGAAAGTTTAACAATCAGAGGGAAAAGAGACAGTCAGCACACACAAGTTTCCCAGTACTTAGACATGGCTGGCACACAGACCAGTTTGAAAACCCCTTTCAAAGACTTGACCTCATTCAAGGGCAACATGAAACGGCTTTACAGAGAGCGACTGGAGGACGCACCCATCAAGAAGCGAGTGATGGCCGAGATAAACTTGAAGCGTCGCAGCTTAGATCCCCTCCCCAAAACTCTAAAGGTGAAGAGGGAGCAGATGGAGGATCTGCACCACGACTCTGACATGGATGTGGAGGGCCGAGCTGAACTGCACGTGGTTGGCTCTGCTAAAGCCTTGGACCTGAGCCCTGGGCTCAAACACACACTGGCTCAGTTCACCCTCAGCAGTCAGAGCTCCCTGGGGGGCCCCGCTGCCTTCTCAGCTCGTACCGGCCACGAGCACCCCGCAGCCGGCATGCCCCCCCTGCCCTCCCCTCCTGTTCTTGGAGGGGGCCCTCTGCTGGTCCCCTGTGACAGCTCCACTGAACTCACCCACTCGCTGCTGGAAGGAGAGTCTATCTCCTGCTTCGTTGTCGGTGGAGAGAAGCGTCTCTGCCTGCCCCAGGTGCTTAACTCTGTGCTCCGTGACTTCTCGCTGCAGCAGATCAACACGGTGTGCGACGAGCTCTACGTTTACTGTTCACGTTGTGATGCCGAGCAACTGCACATCCTCAAGGTGCTGGGCATTTTGCCATTCAATGCGCCATCCTGTGGCCTCATTACGCTGACGGACGCACAGCGGTTGTGCAATGCTCTTCTGCGTCCTGGGGCAGCTCTGCCTGCTGACCCCAGCGGTAAGCTGTCAACCCAAGGCCTGCTAAAGGAGAGTGAATCCAGCTTCCAGGTGGAGCACCAGTGTCTGGGGAAGTGTCAGGGTCTCTTTGTGCCCCAGTTCTACACCCAGCCAGAGGCACCATGCATTCAGTGTGTTGAGTGCCAGTTGCTCTTTTCACCACAGAAGTTCGTAATGCATTCACACAAGTCACCAGATAAGAGGACCTGCCACTGGGGCTTTGACTCGGCCAAGTGGCCCTGCTACCTGCAGCTTGCCAGGAAGTACCAAGGAACGCCAGAGGAGCCAAAACTCAAGCAGCTACTGGACGACGTCAAAGAGAAGTTCCACTACAAACTCAAGAGGTCGCTAGACAAGGTAAGGGCATTCCTCTAAGTTATACATTTCTTTATCTGTCTTTGTTTAAGACCAAATGTTGTTCATCCTCAATCTAGTGTAACATCCACTGGGATGTATAAGGGTCTCATGAACTAGCTGGCCTTCTTCTCTTTCACGGTTTAGTCCTTCACCTCTGTGTATTCTGCAGATTTGGCCAGACTAACTCATGGCTGCTGTTTTTTTAAACCGGTGTTGACCTAGTATGTGTGAAATAGTCCTGGGACAGGTGGTGACATCTGCCTGCCCAGTTTTGATCAGACAGGTTTCAGCCAGCTGGCCACAGCCAAAGGGGAAGTGCATCATTTGTCCCTTGAGGTCAGCCTGAGGTCACTGGGAAGGTTGCAGAACAAAAGGCCAATAAAGACGACTGATGAAAACTCTTTTAAATGTGTTTCAAAAAACACCACAAGTAACTCTCATTCCTGTTTTTACACATTTTACTCTGTTTAAAACAAATCAAAGTAATAATGGTTGATACGACTGGTTGAAAATACTACTTAAGCTCCAGATGTGCATTCCAACACATATAGATACTTAAAAGTACAAAAAACTATATTGCAAATGTTAACTTGATCAGAGTACTGGCTGTTTTCACCAGTTTACCGAAGCAATAACTTTCTTCACATCTGCTTTTCCTCAAGGGAATATCTGACTGAAAATGGCTTAATTGCATGAAGTCATCTCAGAAAGCCTGCAGAGTCCTCCTAATGATTCATGATTAATGATTATGGCCATTCTTTTTGTTCTTGTGTAAAAAAATGTCAATGCAGTTCTAAGCCACAAGGGCAGCAGGTCTATTGAAAAGGCAGCATTCAGCTGCAGGAAAAGCTCTAGATTGTTTCCCTGCCATTGACCGGTTTTATGTCTCATGACCTCCCTCTGACCACAGCTGACTGCCTCTGAGCATTGTTTTATGGCTGCAGGTATGCTTTTGTAGATTTTTAGCATGGTGACTGTAAGGGAAATAACATTTAGAAATGTGCCCAAGAGCTGGAAATATATTGTGTTTTGAAGGTATTGAAAACTCAACATTAATATAGGCAATATGGTTAATTGGCCATGTTGTCAAAAGTTTTATTTTCCACTAAAGGGCATAAACAGAAAAATGTAGGAATGACAGTGTCGCTTAGATACACAATGCCCGTAGAAAACACTACACACCACAGCTTTACATTAATGGCTGAACAAGGCAAATAGATGCATTTTTATAGGATTTTGGAGCAGTCAGTCAGAATTCAGGGACCTCTATTCAGCCACACTAACACTTTATCCCTGAAGAGAAGAGTTACTGACAGACAAGGGCTACATTTAGACACAAAATAAGAGCAAAATTCACAGAACTGCCAACCCAGGAGTTAGGATTAGAATTTTTATGAGCTTGTTGAGTACGCTTTGTAAATCAGACCAGAATCGGGCCGGACTGTTGTCCGAATTAATCTGATTCCTGCCACCATTGTTGACTTATTCTCTTTATTTCTCAGCCACGTTTTGTATTCATGTATGTTACACATTTAATTTTTCTGTGGGAAAATTAAAGTCTGGAAATCCACAACTTTCAATAACATGCATGAATACTGTACACAATATAATTGAGTTGAAATCTATGTGAATGACTTTATTTGATACCATTGAATCAAAACAGAAGTCCTTGATACCCAGTCATTTGTTGTCATTAGTTTCCAAATATTGAACAGATTTCTTTGAATTGAATAAATTGTTTTCAGGCGTTAGCTACATTTTGAAAAAGGGTAGAAGAGCTGTATGCCAAATGTATTATGTATTAAAATGTTGACAGTATCTTTTGTACAGTTTAGTAAGTGTTGAGAAGTTGTATGAGCTATTTCAGTATTAGCAATAAAAAAGCTCCTAATTGGGTGTCTAGGACCTTCAGTGCTGTTGTCATGGTGAGCTGGCTTTACTTTAACAGATTAAAATATGGGCCATTTATCACACGTTATATTGTTGATTGTGCATCTCACTCTGGCTTATAAAGAAGAGTGAGGGTCTTTGCTCCATATTTTCTGACCTTACCTCTGGCCAGAATAAACAGAGCTCCTCTCTTACTGGCAAGTTTGGTTTGGGATTGTGGCAGAACAGGCTGCAGGTCAACTGAGAGGACTGTTGTGTGTATTCTGTGTGCAGGCTGAAAAAGGAAACATAAGGTTCAAATTCTATAATATTAATGTGTACCCTGGTTGAGGAGATGCCATGCTTTTTCTCGTCGACTTGGCCAGTGAGTGTGCCGGAAATACTTTCTGCCAGCGTCTAGTCTCTCGACCAGATTCCTGTCTCGCCTCTTCCCAACTGTCCTCCTCCTTTTCCCCTGTCTTGGTTTTTTTAAGGTATGACATTGAAACACCACAGAGAAAAACAGCAATGTCAGGCACTCACAAACAACTAAAGCTCGCAAACCAGACACAAACACGTTCAGAAAAATAAGCTCAAGGTGGATGATGAGTCCAACCCCCCGTTATTATGTGTTAGTGCGTTTGTGGATGAGATGTTGCCAGCCTCGCTGTGTTTAATAAGGTGGTAACTGGCGGCTCGTATGACACATCTTCGTCTCACACTTTGCCAGGCTCTCTGGAGCCGCTGTCTCACCACAGTTACAGGTGCTGTCTGCTTTCTGCAGGATGATTATCTCAGTCTGTTTGCTTCTTTTTTTGTTTTTCCTTTTAGTCCAGCAGAATTTGATTGGTAGCTGTGAGCAAAGTTGACCTTGTTTGTTTATTGTTGAGGACTCAGCTTGATGGGAAATGATGTTTTCAAGCTAATTACAGAAGTGAAAACAGCAGAAGTTAAGGTAGACAGAGGCACATTAACCCAGAAGTGGTCCAATTCCTGGAAACACCAGTTGCCTGTAGGTCTACAGGAAGCAGGTGAATAAAAAGAGGACAGCACTATGTCTAAACTTAAGCGGATGTGGGGTTGTGTGAAAGGTCAGTGGGCAGAGAACAAAGTGACCTGATAGTGTACCGCTTCTCCCAGTCAGGATGTAGGGGGTCCTTTACAAGTTCATGTACTTTGTTGTCAAAGGACTGGCAAATTTAGTGTGTTTTAATGTTGATAGGAGACAGAAGGTCAGACATTATTATTTGTACCGATAGCATTTACATGTAGGATAGGATTTGACACTGATGTATATTAATTTTAAATGAGCTAATGTATTGTGTTTTGTAATAGTTTTTAACATAAACAGCTATGTAATTGCATTGTGATTGTTGTGAACCTGCCCAGGGACTGCAGATGGAAATTAGCATTTGCTAAATCTGGTACAAAGCATCTTTTCTACTGAAAGAGTAATGTATTTGTACATGGTCCCTGTCAAATAAATCAATAAACTAAACTAAACATGTATTTTTCCATGAAACAAGGTTATGCATTTTCCCAGCTTCTTTTGGGTAGTGCAGCATTCAATGAACTGAGACTAAATTATAATATTATCATATTATATTTATATAGTATGCTGTATATAATATATGCTTTTTATGGAGCACTTATATTATCAGTCAAAAGTAAATTATATTGATGCATGTTTGATTTCACAGTGTCAAAAAACTCATTAATACTCATAATTTGGTTATTTATTATTAACAGCAGTCAGTAATTTCAGGCATACTGCTACACTGATAAACATATTTTGGGAACATTTGAAAACTTAATACCCTACGACAGTTTCACCAATGTTTTGACTTTGCATTTTTATGCATTTGGTAAATTATGTTTCTGCTGAAATATGGCAGAATATGAACATTTCAATACATTTTGATACCACCATTCAGTAAAAAAATGAAAATGTTTCTGTGTAAATCACAAGAGCGTAAAAGTGCAACAGAGCGAGGACCCAAAAAGTGTAGCTTTAATATTTATTGGTGCACTATAAAACCAATTCAAATGTTCTTTTTTATATTTTTATTTTTATTTTTTTTACAAAATTAAGCCTTTTCAAAGACTAGTTCTGGAACAGTCATGGATGTTTTATATTTGCGTACAGAAATATTTGTATAATAATAGAAATGTAATTGTGTGCTGCCATGTAGCTGAAAAATATTGAGATATGATTAGTTGGTCCACATTCCCCAGCCGTGTTTGTGTATGTTAAATGAAAGTCAGTGTTGAACTGAACAGGAAGTGAGGCAGACGGACATGTCTCTCACCCTGAACATCCTCCAGACTCTCGGTGTCCAGCCGTCTCCACTGCACTGGCTGTGTGACTCATTCTTTCCATATCCCAGTGGAAGTTACTGGGAGGCCGGCCAGGCAGCTTGTAGTCACACATGGTTTTTAGAAAGATGGCCTGCCCCTGTATGTTAGTCTAACCCCGACTGCAGACCCCTTTTCCCTGTGGCCCTTATTTACACACAGTGTCAATGTGCACGTTTACAGGCAGTTCATAGTTTCACCCAAGAGCTTTGAGACCTCTCAGAGAGAACAGACACAAACATGGGAGCCTTCTGGAAGTTTTTTCCCCACCTTCTCCAGTGGCTACTATTTCCATATCCTGTAAAGAGTGTTTGGTTTGCCAAAGTGCAGTTAAAAACTCCAGGACTCGCGCCCTGTAAGCGGTGCTTTGTGCCTCAAGGCACTGCTAACCTGTCTACTGATCCCTGCTGTGTAAATAGAGCTTGCTAGACAGACGCCACCAACAGACAGCAACAAGCTGAAGCCTTATCTCGAGAGTTACTTGAGTACCTGACAGACAATGGCCTCATTTTGCATTCAGGGGCAGAGGCAGACACTTACTCTCAGAAAAGACATCATCAGGTTTCATCATTTAAGTGGATGATTTATGATCTGACTGAATGTTTACATTACAATTCTTTTCTAGGCTTGCTTGAGTAAGTAAAATATGTGCCAGGATGTATCGACCAGTATTTTTAACTAAATGGCAGTACACCATTTACCTCAACATCTTTTTCTGTTTAGACAACAAATATTGGTCAAAATAACTGAATGAAAATCTTACAGTATTTAATTAAAAATCAAATGTTGTCATAAGTTTGATATCACAGCAACAAAAAACCACAATTGTAGACACTTAATCCAGGAAAGTGTTTTTTCTTGATCCAAAAATAGAAGGTAACTTCTACACACTGTATTGAACAACAGAATATTAAAACTTGTTAATATTTTGAGGCTGACAAAAATTCCTGTGCTCTTATTTATCAAGTAAATAATAAATAATACCAAAATGATAAAGCTACCAGTATTTTTATTGATTGATGGCAGCAAAAAAAACATGATATGAAGTTGTTTTTAACAAGAGAGATAGAAGGCTGCTCAACTTGTACTACTTCTTAGGTAACTTTTGGAAAAGTTGATGCAGTTGGTAGAAAGTGAGGGAAATTCCTTTTTATTGTTTTGATCGACAGCAGCTTTAAACTTTTACTGGGGCCAACCATCATGAATTACCTCAAGTTTTGTTGAAAATAGGAGAAAATATCGTCATATATTGTTCTTTATCTCCACTCTGTCTTCTGCTATATTATTTGTCCAGTCAATCTGAGGCATGACCTTTTCTTAATATGAATGTCGGAGGAAATTGTTTCAGAATAAGAAAGAACACCATGACCTACTATTTTAGACATATTTCCTGTCCTCAACGAACAAAACAGCATAGTGAACATAGCTGTGTGTTCCTGATTTGCCTCAGCCTTGTTTGTTGCATCGTGCTGGCCTCGAGTCAAAAGTGTCAGACGAAGAGAACAGCCTCCCTCTGTCTGTCTCCCTGGCTGGGCTGACACAGTGGCTGCGGCACAGACGGCAGACAGCTGCATCTCTCTGGCTTCCTCTATTTGCTATTTGGAAACCAGTGACTTCATTACCGCAGACCAGTGCAGCTGCACTATGTGGCTGTCTCCTTGGCTGTCTGCTCTATCTGTCTGTCTGTCTGTCAGCCTGTTTTCTTGTCAGTCATTCTCTTGAACTGTATCTAATTGGATTTTGGCAGGCTTGCTAATTGTTCGCTGTACTCCTTTTGCAATCTCTGTCTCTCCCTCCATCTTGACATCAGTCTTCCATCTGCCTTTATTCTGGCAGTGGGTCCTTAACCAACCTGACTTACATCCTCAGTCTGCTCCCTTCTCCACCCTCAGCATCATTTCTTTTCTTCTAACCCAGACGGCTCTGCTGTTACCCACATGTGTCTGTAAACAGTCAATACCCCTGGGCCCCAATCAGCGGACAGTAACAAAATAGGCAGCCAAATGACCCGATAAGTCGATCGTTACATAAGCAATAAGACCACTTGTGTGCATCTGCGAGCCGGATGAGAGGGAAGCCAGTGGCTATTGATCGGGTCTCCGACCTTGATGGATGTGGCGAGTTGTCGGATGACACGGACACTGAACAGAGGAGGAGAATAGGCTGAGAGTGGAGAGAGAGACAGGAGAAGAAGAGTGAAACAGTGCGACTCAGTTACAGGGACCACAGCTGTTGTTGCATAAGTTCCTGTCTGTGTTCAGACATGTGAAACACTCCTAAGTTAACCTCAGCTCTGCTTCTACTATTGCCTGGCTACATTTTTGTAGCTCAGACAGAAGGCCAGACAAGGACAGAGGAGAGGGTGTCTGTGGTCAGAAACTCAACATTCCCTTAGGGGAGGCACTTAAATAAATAAAGTTACAGTGTCAAGGAGAGGTATGAAAAAAAAGAAGATGGGAGACAGGTGGGTCTGGTTTCTCAGGTACTAACTGCTCCATACTGCCTCCCATGGAACAGACCTCAGCCGTGAGGTTGTTACAGAGAGCTGGGCCCAGAGCTAGGAACCATGTTGAGTTTTATTTATTTTTATTTTTTCCTCATAGTATAAAATGTAACTACAGAAGACTATTTGCGACTGTGAAATACTTTAAGATTTTATGCTAGCATTTACTCAAAAAATTTAATGTATTCACTGCTTCAGTTAAGTATGTCATATTTTTTACAAAACGAACCATGCTCCTGTTTCCTGTCTGATATATCCAGGAGGTTTTCAGTTCCTGTTGATTATGCTGACTTAACTGAACTAAAAGTACCTACTGTTAGCCCCCTGCACTGTGTTTAACCTTTTTTAGCAGACATATCTTATGAAATCAGTCTCGAGGTTAGATTTCAACATAAGACATGATGACACCTCCCTAAAGCCTATAGTGTATAAGGTCTTGTGTTTTCCTTTGTTCGTGACTCTTTTCTGATCATCCTGGGGGGGGGTGAACAGCTTAGAGACCTCAGCAGCTGAGTGATTTTGTTATTTTTGTGTAGTGCTTTACATTTTGTCAATACATGGTTGGATAACCGATCTAATCCGGACTTGTGCTTCCTTCCAAACCGAACAATCTAACATGACTGTGGTATTCTAAAGGTTTGAAAATTGTAGGAAAACTTCCGGTGAGTGCTACAGTGGGTCAAGATGTAAAAATAATATGGAAAATTCTCACTGAATAGAGACAAAGATAATGGCAAATATTACTGGATTATTTCAAACACAGCCCTAGCATGTTATCTGGGGCCCTATTATGAAGAAAAAAACCTTAATTAAATGACAGTGAGTCTATGTATGAAGAGTTCTTTTTCAAAGTGCTATAAAAGCCAAAATAAAAAAAAAAAATTACTCTGTGCTATTCTTTTGTATACCGATTGTACTACCTGCCCTATCAGTATTTAATGCCAGAAAGCTATATATCCCTGTTTAAACTGTATTTCAAAGTTCAGTTGCCCAGCCAACCCAATGCTGAGCCTGGGTAAATAATGTCATTTTTCTAAATGAAAATGGATTTATAGCGTTTTGGAAAAGAGCTCTTCATATCTTAACTTAGCTGAGTCTTCATCAGGAAAGGCTGTCCTGTATTTGCAAATAATCTGTACAGTCTTACTCTGTTCTGAAAGGCTCATAAAATGCTTAATGTTTTTGTCTGTATTTCCCAGCCCTAGATGGGCCCCAGCTTTTCTTCCCCACAGTTGAAAATTAACCTCCACTAGACCTGAGCTGAACCACAAATGCAGCCTGGAACAGCCCCCCTTGGTTGTCCAATCACATGAGAGCTGTCTCATGTTTCCCCAGCCAACACTTTGCCTCCCTCCCCACTCATACACATATTTCTGCCCCTGTCTGTATGGCTTTGCATTTCCCATAGAACAATTATCCACTTATACTAAATACACAGCAGCTTCTTCTCCTCCTGGCCCAGAGCAGCCTACAGTCTACATGCATGTTGTGCAGTTTGATGTGAGAGACAGCCTGTGTTCCCTGTGCACAACAGGCTGCGGCTTGGCCAGTGTGTGCTGCCTGTTGTAAAGGGCTAAATGGGGCCCCACAAGGTAGGAGGGGCTGAGCTGAGGGGCCTCTGGTATGTCACCATCAGGTCAGTGCCAGTATCACAGCTCCATAACAGCACTGCAGCTCACTGGAGGAACGCCAAAATCATTAGTGCGCTGTGTTTGTTTTAAACAGAAAGAAATCTATGCAAGTTAAGTTTTAAAAACCAACATTTGACAATGGGCACTACCCTAAGCCACCATTTTATTCCCTTCTTGGATTTGTTGTACGTTATATCACAGTTTCTCCTATAAACTACAACATCACATTTGAGATTGAAACACTGTTGGCCACAGCTTCCCACCACAGCAGCAACCTGCTATTTCACTCCTTTGCCACCTCACCACCAGAAGAAGAAAGAGAGAGTGCACCACTATGGCACCAGTATGAACCGCAGAAGAGATAGGTCCATCCAGATACACTGGAGCCTCAGCCACATCTGCCAACAGCCTCATAGACTAAACAAACTGGCCAAGCCCCTCCCTTAATGTCCTCTGGGCTTTAAAAGAGTCGTGGATTGACAGCCTGTTTGCATGCGCTCTTGCTCTCTTACCCCCAGGGTGCTAGACCAGTTTGTTGTAGGAAAATGAGTTGAGAGAATGAGTGAAAGCGAGGGGGATATACTGGGCTACGAGTTCAAACAGAACTGTAAGAGGAGGAAGAGGCTTGCATTGTAGCACAGCTCTACCTTGCTTGTTGCATGAGAGCAGAATAATAGGAGTCTTGGTATTAATTAATCAATGTGTTGATGAGAAGATTAAGCGTCCACTGTCTGGTATCCCAGGGAGACAGTCAGACAAACAGGTTGTGTGTATGTGTGTGTGTGTGTTTGTTGGGGGCAGGGAGTTGTGGCAAGGGAGGTGTACTGTAAAGAGGCTGTGGGAGTCTGCCAGCCTCTGCGTGTTGTGTGCAAGCAGAGAGCGTGGTACGTTTGCATTTGAAAGACTCCTCTGTGCCGCTTTCCCGGTGGGAACGGTGATTAATGAAGATATAAATGGAGAGACCTAGTGACGGCGCTTTCCATAGGAGCACCACATCCACAGCAGATGAACACGCATTGCACAAACACACACACCATATAGGCACTTAGACCCCCCCTCTGTCATCTTTTCTCCCACAGCCACAGTTTCCCAGACAGGGAGATAGACATAGGATATCAAAGGCGTGTCATGAGTCCCACTGGGCTGCCACCCGGCACATCCACAACATGTAGAGCCCAGCCACTACACTGATCAATTATTCATGATGCAAACACAGAAATCAGGGGAAATAGTCAGCCGACACGATTAAAGGAATCCCCATCTTTCACTTTGCCAGCAATTTGCTTGCATGTCTGATAATTGTGCGTCATTTCCATATGGAAGTGTCTCTGTTTGCGTTGTGTACACTAAGGTATAGAGAGAGAAATTGAAAATCACATTCAGCAGAGAATCAGTTCCAGTTCTTGTTTAGGAAGTTTATATAATTTGCCTTCTTGTTTAACTATTCCCTTACCAGGTCTTTGACAACATCCAGTGTGCCTGGCAAAGCTCTGAGTAGATTTATTTACAATTTGATGAGACAATTGAAATGAAATACTGTTGTCCAAGTAAGCATACACTAGGGAAAGTTGTTTTTTTTAACCTCGACAAAGCTGTGTCCACTTCAGTAGGGGATGATGGACCCTAATTAGGCTCATTATAATGAACGTTCTTCCTTTTAATCAGTTGTGAAGAGTCATCAAGCGGTGCATTTGATGAAAGTTTTGAATATGGACAAATATATACACTCAGCAAAAATATATACGCACAGACTCTAAAGGTTAAGTGAGGATGTACTTTCCGTTAACATGCTCAAAAATATTTATTTGTGACTTTTGTCACTTGTCATCATGCCACAGATGATGCAAAACATGAGGAGGAATTCCATTGGCATTATGAGTGCCAACAGTTGCAGCATGCTTTCATGCTGTTCATTCATTCACACTGTTTCATGCGTTTATATTTTTGTTGAGTGTAGTTCAGAACACTGAGAACTCCATGTCAAGCAACACCCTTTTGGCCCATTGTTATGGGTAAAATGAGATTTTTACAAAGGCTACTTTAGCTTAAGAGTAGCATGCACTGTAAATCACTATTGCTTTGCACTTTTATTGTAATAAACATTAGCAAGTTGTTTGACTGCTTGATAAATACTGTTTATTTTCATTTTATTTTATAATCAATGATAAAATTAAATAATTAAATCATCAAGTATTATGAATAATGGTATTGGTATTGGTGTGATCCCATCAATTCCCCTCACTACTTAGGTTTATGTTTCTATTTTTAATTGGTTTCCTGCTCGTGGTTAATTGAACACAAGCGGTGTCAGCCAAGTAAAAAGCTGCTTTGGCCCGTGCTTGTTTTGACCTTCAGCCCACGCACCAGATGAAAGCAAAAAAGCATTGCAAACCACTGCGAGATGCTTACCTGCCAAGCTTGGAGGTGATTACTTGCCTGCCCTGGAAGTCCTTTATTTGCAGCTTCACCTTTGCTCCACTAACATCAAACACCCTCCAACTGCTTCTCTCCCTTCCACCGCTGGCGGCCCTTATACCCTGTAAATCCTTATCTCACTGGGGGCCTGACTGATGTTGCTCAGGGCATAGCCATAAAGTTTGCAACTGGGAAACAGACCACATTAGTGAAAGTGAAATAAGTGACATTTTGTGGTTCCCCTGGTCCTCCATATTTCTCTGCCTTCCCTGCCAATGTTGATGTGTTAGTCTTGTAGCGTAGTTGCACCTGCAGTGCTGCCGCTCATGGGAATCACCAGTCCCCTTCATATTTCTTTAGGCAGACAGACATACATGCAGACATCCAGTCTTCTTTGCCTCATGGCCCTTAGGGGTCTAAACCAGCTCATCAGGATCCAGTAAATAGGAGACAATTTCCCTCTGGATCCTCTACACCCTCTCTGCTCTCCAAATCATAAACTAAGTCGTAGGCAATCCCCAAGGTTGTTGACCTCGAGATACAATTAATTATCTAATGGCTTACATGATAGGTGTATTGTGTATTTGAGAATACCATAGCTAATGTGCTTCATAAAGGGTTGCATGTGTTGAGACTGGTGAGTGCTCTTAAGCATCTTTGCATGCAAACTAAGAAGGAAGTCCTCCTTTAGTGGCCTTAAGCATCAGAGGGGCACAGCTCATGTTGGCCTTGTAGTGCTGCTCTTTCATTGTGTGTCAGCTTTTGATTTGCATTTTTCTTGGATTTAGACAGCCTTCCTCTTGGATATTAAGGCACAAGGAAATAGTCACTCACAGAAAAAATAGGATTGCCTTGACTTTTGATGGTGTTGGCACAAAAATCCTATGTGGTTTAGCTTTTTTGCCACACTTAAACCAACAAGAATTAATAAGGAAACTGAAATAAATGAACAATGGCATCCATAAAGTCTTATCAATACCCGACCCTCGCCTTCTTGTTTTAATCCCAATAAAGACAGGTCTTGGTGCCTGATTCCATCTTTCATTTCACCCCTGGCGAGTCTTCAAGGAAATCATAACCACTTCTAAAAGGTTACTTTAAAATACTGCAAATTAGTGAGTATCATCACTACTAGAATCACATGTGATCTCCAACACAGAACTTAAACCTTCTCTGTTTTAGCCTTATACTGCCACAAGACTTTGAAACTACTGTAGCCTTGAAGGTTTTGTCTTACTGCTTGCAAATATCTCTGAAACAGAGCTTATCTCCTCACTAGGACAAAGTGCCAGTGGATGAAAAACAGCTATTCCATCAGCTCCATGTTTTCTCTTGTTTTTGGACGTCTCTGCAGTTTTGTGCTGTTGCATAATAACCCAGCCAAGAAGGTGCAATTACAGTATAGTACCTCACACCAAAACTGCATGGAGTTGCACTGAGATGAGGCAAATGTTAAAGAAATGAAAAATTGTTGTTGATATTGCTCTGTGCGTGATGATTCGATCATGATTTTAAGTTTTAGCTCTCCACTTTTACCCAAAAGCAACTCCTTAGTAACTCTGAGTTAACTTACTTAGTCTTGCCTGAATAGCTTTGTTGCCATTTTACTTAATCACAATCTCTTTCCTCCTTTCCTTGACTCAAATTTTCGCAATAAAGCAAAGCCGGTTCTTGTGGTTAACAGTCTGGTTACATCTTAACCTGTTCCTATGACAAGAGGCTTAGCTATGCCAGACATTTTCTATGTCAACACTATCAAGATTTGGTGTCTGAGACATATCCTGATCCCAAATTAGGCCATATGTACAGTAGTTCCTCAGAAGTCTGACTCATGATGAGGGAAGAAGTCTAGCCTCCAGTGAAATGATGGTGAAACATTGGCGAGGCTGCCACTGCTGTCAGCTGCTTTGGCAGACAACTAAGACGCCCTGTGTCTATTCAGTTAATGCAAGATTTGTGGATACAATTTCAAATCCAAAACTAACTTAATGTCCTTGTGTCTCCAGAAGTGAATTGAAAAAAGGCCAGACTGTGACGTGAGCTTAAAATATTTCCACATGATGACAACAGCCCTTGTTAGACACATGACACACTCTCACACAGACACACACCGTAGCATGGGATGCTGTGCAGATGACACAGTCCATCGTCCCAAGATAAAAGGAAGTCAAATGGGTCAAACACAGCCAGAAACGCAGCCAGACACACGAGACACAGTCACCGCCACCGCCGGCCGCTTCCCCCCCACGTCACCACGCCAACCCCCCTATCCTGCAGCGTGAGTCACTGTGCTCCATCAGCTCTGCAGTCTGCTCTCAACTCATCAGCGTCACTGTGGAGCCAGGACAAAGATTTATCACCATCCTGCTCTGTTTGATCTACGCCCAGGTGTGCTCACTTAGAGTTGTGACTCAAGCGTAATGACATTTAGCAAACCCAGCCACGCTGAACCCAGACAGTGACCGGTTTAATGAAGGAAGTCTGATGATTAGGTGCACACGCTGTAGGTTCGCCTGTCAACATAAGCAGAGCGGTTTATTTCTCTCCGCCTCTGAAAGGGCAGGGAAATATTTTGACTTTTTAAGATCTGTCCAGAAATAGAAGTAAGATAAACACTGACAAGAACATATGTATAAATATAGATGATGTTGAGTTAGAAAATGAAATATGCCTGGCCCAAAACATGGTAAAAACAATGATAACAGCCAGTGCCAGTTTCAGTAAAGTATTAATTGGCCAAAAAATGAATTTAAGTGTTTTGGTTAAAACAGAAATTTTATATATGTTTTATGATGGAGCATTTGTATTATCAGTCAGGTCAATCATTTTGAATATTTGATACCACAAAAATAAAAAAAAAACATAATTAGTAGTCTCAACCACTGGGTTTAGTAGTTTAGTGCTATAAACCATTAAAAATTTGATTCCAAACCAAAATTGTGACATCTTCTTCACTTATCTAATTCTCTGACCTGAGAATAGATTCTGAAACCTTGAAAGGTTCTGGCACCAACACATCCAATTCTTATTCCACTGAATTACAGCTCATTCATTGGGACTCCATGTAAGTGCTTTTTAACAAATGCCAAAGCCAAAGATGCCAAGACTTTTCTGCCTTCTTTGCTCTGTGAAGTAAAGTGCTTCGATAACAAAGGCCAGCGTTCACATCCATTCGTTTTACATTCACACACTGACATTTGAGGTTGATATGTAAGGTGTCCACCAGCATCCACATTGAATACTTCACACATATTTTCCTGCTGCAGTGAGAGCGATTCAGGGTTAAGTGACACGCTGAAGGACACATCAGTGGGTGACTTCTGGACCTTTTCAGTTCAGGGATGAATGACTCCACTACTGACGCACTTTCAAAACTGTAATTGTTAAGGAGTTTCACACAATCTTTCAGGTGCTGCCAATGTTTTGTGTAATTTAGTTAATACCTTTTCTGATTTGCTTGAAATTATGACTAATTATCACAGTGTCTGAGCTCATGATTTTATGAGTCATGGTTGAATGAAGATTTATCATTTTGAAAAGAAGGTGTATTTTATTTCTAAATTTTTACGACCTAACTTTGCAATTTGTTCTGTTTTTTTGCATTGAATACTTTTGATAATTAAAAATAAAAAAGTGCCCAAAAAAGGGAGTTTAGAGTTTGATTTTTCTGCTGTATTATCAAACAGGATTTAGCATGGTTTCTTTTTTGCAAGAACTTCTTCTGAGTTCATAAATCTGCTTTTGTCACAGTTAGAGCTGCACTGAATATTAATTTAATTAAAATAACAATTTAGCAGTTCTGTACTTATGACATTGTTTTCCCATGCTTCTTTTGGTGTGATGTCCCTTAGTGCAAATATTAACCATGAAAACAGGTCAAAATTTCTCTTACAGGATGTTTTTATGCCTGATTTGGGAAGAGGAGACTCTACATGACCCAGTTTGCAAGATGTCATCTTTAAATAAACGCTACACAACAGAAAGACATTTAAAACGGGTATCGTTCATGTCATATAATTTGTCAAAAGTGCTGACATGGCTGATGCCGTGTTAAGGTTATTTTAGATTAGATTAATGTTCGTACTTATTAATCTCTTTGGGAAAAACTCCCTAAGGGAAATTTAGTTTAGGGGGTTAGGGTATTTATCTATGGATGTGCAGTGATAGTCATTTATTGCTTTACAGAACAAATAAAATAACTAAAGTCTTTTTCAGTCAGATCTAAAGAAGAATTGAGATATTATTTTGATCCATATCACCCAGCTTCTCCCTTTGACCATCCTTTGCCAGATTTCTCTGTGTGCGTGGGTTTCAAAGTCAAAGTTTTTCCCTTAATAATTCAGATTTACTGATTAAAAGCAGATACATCATGTGAATTCTGCAGCCCACAAGCTTTTGTGAAAGTATCAAGCAATGGTCTTCAGAGACTTGTTTTGAGAAGCCGAGCTTGTCGCAGAGAGAAAAAGAGTCTTGGTAGCTGATGGATTTGCATTACTAGAGCTTTGTATGGGTGTGTGTGTTTGTGTGTGGGAGAGACAGCCGAGCCCGAGGGGACTGGACAGCAAAACCAAGCTGCCCAAGCAAAGACAAGCAGTAGAGGCTTCAAACAAGCTCCTGCATGTAATATGGATGAGACCGGAGCTCCCTGCAGAACAGTCAGAAGACCCAGGGCTGGATTTAACTGTCTCACTCTCATGTGTCTGTGACAGATTCAACCCTGCAGAGTTTTTTTTTTTGGCCAGGTGGAGCCTTTCTTTTTGTAGGATTGGTAGAGTATCACAGGTCAGGCCCCTTTACCCTCGGTCTTTCTCCACCCTTCATTCTGTCTCACCTCATCTCATTTTCCCTCCTCCTCCAGCCCCGGTGCAGACGGCGAGGGCTGAGCCGGCATTGACATTTACTGCAGTATTCCACATTACAGCAGAGCAGCCTCCTGCTGCTGAGGAAGAAGTAAACAAACCATGGATCGATAAATGCCTGCATACTAGAGCCTGTAAAGTAGGGTTTAAGTCAGGGCCAATTCCAACTCCCTGCTTTAAAAAACACTCCCTTGTTTAACTATGAAGACATATTTCCTTTCAGACTTGTTTTATGAGTGAATCAAGAGTCTAATTCTACCAATCACAACTGTATATTAGTTGTTGTACATTATCTACTCATTATCTGAGTGGTTAATGAGGATACTATTGTAACAGAAAGTGCAGAAGTCATTTAGATGCAGAAGGCACACTTTTTTGCTGCGTTTGAGTGGATGCTGTGTAATTCATTGCAAAGACAGAGGGCTGGGCAGTGTCTCCATTTTGTGTTTTCTCTCTGTAGTGATAGCAGAGCATTGCTGGCTTGCTGACAGCCTCTCTCGGCTTTCAGTCTGCTTAGCAACGCTCATCCTCTCTCTCCACAGCTCCCTCACTTCCCCTCCCCGTCTCCAAGCACTCTGAGTTGTTTCCAGCATCCGAATAGTGAGCCGAGTTCCCTTATATAGAAATCTAGGCAGCAGAGTTGTGTTTCGGCACTGATAGCGTGTGTGTATTTCTCTTCCTAATTGAGGAGTAGAGTCGGGAACACACCTCCAAACTGTGCTTAGCGGCATCTCAAGAGACTTTCAGTTTCGCTTTAAAGGATGACACTGGCCGAGATAGAGCTCAAGTGATGATGCGTACAGTCACCCACAGACAAGACACGAGCCCACTGGCCTGGTTTTCTGTGCTGTTTTTCTCCTGAGATAGTTAAGTGTCTCTGCTTGAGTCTGTGTGCGTATTTGTGTAACCACACATTGCTTGCGTTAAAACTACGTCATTTTCTCCGTCCTCCTACTCTGCTGTTTGATTTTCTGTGCAGTTGTTTTAAATGCTGTCTGTGAACTTACATGCGTAGTTAAACCTTGCAAGCGTGTGTCTGACTCCCAGCCCGGTTGACTCACATAGGTGAGCCCCGGCAGCTTTGGTAATTAACGCTCTGGGGGGCACTGGGGAAAGAAAGTGGAGCGCACTCACACACTGAGCTGCTGCGCTGGAGACGGTAATCCGCACATGTATATGCAGCTTGTATGCTCTCTTGCGCATGGGTGATTTTTAAATGCCGTTCACTGACTCAAACACACTGCCATTTCCTTCTGCATACGTGTGCATATATACAGTAGCATTTTTGACCACATATATCCGCCGGTAATGCTTTGTGACAAGCCTGATGACAGAAACAGGGGAGGAAGGGATTCGGGATAGATTAGGAGTCATAAAGCCGTCATAATCATGCTGTGAAGGTGGAAGAAATGGTCTGGTAAAGGGTAACGGTGTATTTCAGCCAAGCAGCGGGAAAGATAGTAAGGTTTGAAGGTATAAAGAGATATTTTCAAATGAGCAATAGGATAACTTTTACAAAATGAGAGAGAAGAGCCATTAAAAGTTGACCTTATAGTTTGTACCATAAGCAATCACAGAATGCTTTCCGATAGCTTGCAGCGTGAACAAGGAGGTCAACTTTTGAAAGCTTTTATCCCTTATTAAGTGAAATTTTTCCATGAAACAAAAAAACAGTGCTTTCCATTAAGTGAGGACACCAGGTTTTAATTAAGAGATCCCTCATTTTAAAACCACAAGTAAATTGAACAGACAAATATTAAGTATTTGTTTGGCCATCATGCTCTGAAGTTGTAAGATGGAGCTTGTACAGTAGAAGGGGACTAATTTGGTCCATTACAAGTTACAAGCAAAAACCATAGATGTGACATTAATACATTATTGAGAAGCAAGTCCCACTTTGATGTAACATTAAGCTTTTCCATGGCAATAATTAGCATGACGTGTCTGTAATGGCAGCTCAGTCACCATTGCCATTTTAAGTTACTACTCATAACAACTACATGAAGTAGGCCTGTGCTCATAATATCTATGTTATCAATGACACAGTTCAAAGTCGAAGCCAAACTTCATGAATGAAGCACATGTTTGAAATTTTAACTTGGGTCTAAAAGTTTTGAGGACCTAAATTTAAGTATCTTGAGATGTAGAACAATCTATTTCTTTTTGCAATGAAAAAACACATTTAAAGTTGTCAGGAATTCCGATAAAGGCATAACAAATGTTCATAATTTACCTTTAATGGTATATGTATCGTATCGTGAGGTTGCTTGAAATACCCAGCCCTAAAATTAGGTTGGGATTTTTGTTATTAACATATAATTTTGCTTTCTAGTTTTCTTTAAAATCTGCTGTTAAATTGCACAAATGCATTGGCTACATCTGGAAAACAGGGATAGAAGTATACATCAGAAGTCATAATGCCACCATAATCCCGCTTTGAAGATGACAAAACATGCAGAGGTTAAGGAAACACTCCCGGCTGTCTGTGATCTGCAGCTGCATTACCATAGAGAACATCTTGAAAATAAATCACTCATCCTACATGTTGCGCCTCTCCACAACAAGGCTTTTTTTTTTTTTTTTTTTATAAAACTGCATGATTGAAACTTAAATTATCTTATTTTGCAATATACTTTGTCTGTTCACGGCCATTAATCACAGAACATACCGGCAATGATTTGATTAGTGTACATTGAGGCCCTGGTGCAACAATCAGGCTGCTTACTGCTACAGCATGCATGTGAGTAATGTTTCATTAAGTTCCCATTATGCCCAGCGATATTGATTCATAAATCACAAAGTATGTGACACATTTTCATCAGAGGTTAGCAGAGTTTAAACATATCTTTGCTTGTTGCCTGTTTGTCTGTCTGAAGGAGAGAAACATCAGATTTCAGTTTATATGTGGGAATGTAGACATTTGTGTTTGGGATTATGAGAAATCAAACATTTTGTGTAATTTTTCTCAAAGTAATAACTCCAGTGATTAAACATGCGTAGTCATCATTAATTTTTTAGCTGTCCAATTAGTACCAATTGACTCTGTGATAACAAGCGCAATTCCTCTCAGCTCATGCAAACTGACATTTAGTGAAGATAATGCGGCTTTCAAACACATTTAGGATGATTTTACATTTTAAGAGTTCCCAGTTATTTAAAGTAACCTACGTTCAGAGTGTACTTGGGGGGATGTGGGTTACCTTTGCTTGCTCAGTCTATTCCAGCCAGACAGTTTGTCCATTCATGAAGTAACATTATTACAACCCTGCTCATGTACTGCTGTGAATATAGACTGAAAGCTGCCGCCTGGGATTTGACTGTGAAACATGAGAGACAGAGGAGGAGGGGAGGTAGAGAGATGAATAGAAAAATTGATCGAGAGAGCTTAAAGAGACGTCATTCTCGGGACTGTAGATTGTTTCCAAATTTAACTCCTGTCGGTGGTGAAGCTTCAGAAGGTGGGGGAGTTTCCTTTACACAGTCTTTCTTCAGTCAACTGTGCTTCGCCACCAGGTCTTAAAGGCTAAGGCCACCAAGGCTGTGGTGTTAGGATTGTAAAATGGCAGACTGTTGCTGTATGTGAAAGGAACCAGCCACACACTGGAAAGGGTGTGTGTGTTAGGCGTGCATGTGATGACTGTCTAGACAGCATGCCCATGTGGTGCAAAAAATGTGCCCGAGGCCTGCAGCCAAAGCAATTCAGGAGTGAACATAGCCTTATCTGCTGCTGCTTGTTGTGTGTGTGAGTGTGTGTGTGTGTGTGTGTGTGTGTGTGTGTGTGTGTGTGTGTGTGTGTGTGTGTGTGTGTGTGTTGGGCATGACTCGTCTGGCTGATGCTTATCAGTGTGCTTGTCTGGTTCTGTTCTCTCCGTGTTAGTGTTTGGAAACAGGGAGGAACAGGTGTGTGTGTGAACTGTGTGTGTCTGGAATAGAGGCACAAACAGGCAGACAGTCACAGGCTGTCTGTTTGTCTCTTCATCTGTCTTGGCTGTCTGCCTGTTTTTTTTCTTCTTTCCTGTGTACCTCTGTCACCTGTTTGTCTGGCTGTCCACCTGTCAGACCTGTCTTCACCTGTTTCCTGCTTTATGTTATTTGAGTTTATATCTTTACCAAGAATATGTGAAATAGCACACACCGACAAGAATCTACTCGACCACAGAAGAAACACTGCAAATGCTTTTCTGTTGCATACTCAGGTCAAACCTTTCAAGTGCTGAAAGAAGTGTTTTGTATTTGCATTTATTCAGTTTTATTCTGTGTATATTTTTTTCCTGTAGAGACATCAAGGTAGGAATGGGCTTAGGGCTGAGCAATATATTATACACCTATTTTCTTGCTTCCTTGACTATCTGTAGTTAAGTCCTGATATCACCTCTCTCTCAGAGAACAGACCATGATGCATAGTTTTTACATTTCCTAGACATAAAATGCAAAAGCTACAAACAATGTTTACCAAAGTTCAAAGAGTGAGTGTTAATTCTTTCTCTTGCACTTTTTATGAGAAGTTATGAAATATTAACCTTATATTTTTAGTAAAGATCTACTTACTGTATATCAAAATACCTTCTGTCTTTAAATAAAGTGTAAATTGGGAAAAAATGGGTACTGACATGCAGTGTGTAGTAATAAACTAGATATTAACCAACATTTGACACCTAGGATTTATAGTTCTGATGCCATGGTTTTAAAAAAGCACTGATATCGTTTGGTGTATTTATTGTGGATATTATAGAGGCCATATTTTGCCTTATATCAGGTTCAGACAGTGGATTTGGCTGCTACAGAAATATTCACAGTTGCAGGTGTATTCTAAACTAAATACAAAGCAAAATAAGACTTCTTTAAGTTCAAAATTCTGCTATCGTGACGTTAAATCTCTAACTGAGTCAGCACCAAGTTTGCTCTGTAAGTCATGGTCATGGTGGAGGAACATAGAAATTCAATGAAGTCTTTGACATAAATTTAGCTTTTATCTGACTGTAAGATGAGTCAGGATCTCATATTATGTTTTTGAAAATGACGGACTTTAAACTGATTTCCTGAATGACATAACAATCACACTGTGCCATGATCGTACCAGAAACCATGAAGTTGGGAGTATCAATGCAAGACATGGCACATCTATATTCCTCTCCTAATATCATTCAAGATGGAGGATTTTACAACAAATAACCACTAAAGAGCTTAAAACGTAGCCTCTGAAAGCAAACCCAGTCATCTCATTTCACAGTGCTGTGTTAATTACTAAAAAAGTGTATTCCTTTAAACGCCCCACTTTACAGTCTGTTTCCCCTGTGGGCTGTTATTGATTTGGCTGCTGAAACAAAGTGTGGCTCCAGGTCCATGGATAAATGGCTTATTGGATTAAGACCTCCATATAAAGGCCTTTGGTGCGTGTGGTGGAGGCAGTGGGCAGGTGGGACCACAGCAGTCTCAGTTAACACACAGAAAAACTAAAGAAAGACTTAAAGCTTTAACGTCAAATCTTCACTGCAGGCAGCCTCTTTGAATCTCCCTAATGAGTAAAGATGGAGGGTGGTAGATTACAGAAGACAAGGGGCTTAAATAAGTTTTCCAACATTTGGATGCTTTGATAAGAAGAAGCCAGCATGTGGTCTCTTGCGAGGCTGGGTGATGCAGACCAGAAATTAAATCTTATATAAATCAAAGACTCATATCTCAGTCATAAATGTTAACAGCCGGTTGATTGTTTGCCCAACAGAGAAGTTTCAAAACCTTTACTTGAGCAACACACCAGTTATTCTACAGCAAGGACAACTGAACTACATAATTCTATCATTCATTAACAACCTGTTCATTAATGAGAATGAGTGTGCACATTTATTAGCATCTAGACAACAACAACAGTCTAGATAAACTTAATTTAGGTATAATATGAAACCAATCCTGATATTTTATCAATCTGCCATGACAGCCTTTATTTAGTAGTTTGAAGTCTAAAGATACAAGTGGCTGTTTCTGTTAAATGTGCTTAACAGGCAGTAAATACTCACGTCAACACAGTAGCAAAATTATCTTGAATCCTATGTTTAGATAATCACTGCATGTGAATTTATGTATTATTTTTAATTGAATAACCTTTAAGAACAACTTTATTCATCCTTTTAAGTTTCCTTCAAATGGCCATGTGGCAGTGCAGGTAATCCTAATGTAGGTCATACTTGGTCTAGACACACATTTAATTATATAGTTTCTTGTCTTCAATGGTCACAAATTGCAGACAAACACACTTCAACATATTTTTTTTAAGAGTGTGTACTGATACACTGTTCAAAAAATCTGTTGATTCACTTTTTTTGGTTAAATCTTAATTTTTTACAGTGTGTTTCAAAATGATATACTTTCCATTATTCAAATTATTGCTTTTATCAAAAATACAGATAATGATATCATGTCACATTTTGAACCAAAAGAAGAATGAAGAGTCTACATTGCTCAAATTTTTTGGCAACACTTGCGGAAACATGGTGAACATGATAAGGAGTAGGGGATGTCATGAGGGTTGCCTTTGCTTTTCACCAGTTCACCTAGTTTTCCAAACATCTCAAATTTTTGTAATCTTGGTTGAAGCAGGTAAATGTCATTATTTCTTGGTTAATCGTATAAATGCTCCTTAATTTAAATAAGTAGTTTATAGTTTTTCATTTATACTTTTTTAAATGGATTATCATGCACCAGAGAGGCACTTTACTGTGAGCGACTCTTCACAGTTTATTTACTGAGCATTTGTCCCGGTAACTTTTATGCTGTCAATTAAATGTTAGTATAAACTTTATCCTTTTAAACAATCTTTTCTTACTCCGTGTCTCATTAAAAAAGGGTCCTTGGATTCAGAAAGTTTGATATATTGTCCAGCTCTTGTCTCTAGACAGGAAGTATATCTATGTATCCGCAGTCTGATCTTTGACACAGTTGACGACTGCAGCAGAACAGGATGTGGTCTCGAAACAGACAGGGCGTGACTGACTGTCTCTGGGACTTTTTGTGTGTCAGTGTGTGTGTGTGTCTCCTCCTTTCCTCCCTCGCTGTCTGAGCGCAGAATGAAAAGGCACCCAAATAAAAGCTGTTTACTTCCTCCTAAGAGAGAAAATACAGAGAATGAGTTGCATTACTCTGTCCTCTTCTGCTGCCCACCACCAACCCCCCCGCAGTCCTCCTCCTCCTCCTCCTGAATGCCAGCCTCATGAATGGCTCAGAGGGGGAGGAGGATGAAGACCAAGGAGGATGAGGGAGGATGGGTGGCACAGTTCTGTTTGGGAGCCCCTCTCTTTCAGTCCCACGAGTGAGATCGTCGCATTCGCCTGGGGTTTGTTTTCATGCACTACAACTGATGCCCGCGTTTCAACAGATGTGAAGACAATTGGGCCCAACAGTGTTTATGTTTAAGGGCACAGAGAGGATGTGAAATAGATTTTAATAACACACACTGTAAGACACAACCACACACAAACACACAAGGCCTGCTGCTCAGAGATTAAAGGTCAGAAAGGAGGTTTGTGTGCTCTTTATTGTGCCCTAGATAAGATTTGCCATCAGGCTTGTTGAGACTAGCTGTGTTTGTGTAAGTGTGTTATATCCTGGGCAGGGCTCAGGCACTGTGACCATTTTTGTGGCTAATTCTAGGAAGAGAAAGCTCATGCTCAGAAGTACACAAATGGCGAAACATTTGCATCCTGGGACATAATTTATTAGCTTCTATTAGCATTTGCATCTTAGATTTATTATAAAAAAATAATCTTTTAATTTTTTTATTGTCAAAAAACAAAAAGATATTAAGAAGGAAAGAGGCAGAAAAAACAACACTTTTATGAGTTGAGTATTTTTATCTAAGTGACATGTTAAGTTGATTTGTGTTGTTGTGTTCCCTCTGCTCCTATATTTTTCATGCAAAGAGCTGATTTGAAACATGGAAAGTGCTTCACTTCAGCTTGTACATGTAGTGGGGCTGGGAAGCATTGTATGCTTTTTATTATACATGTATAGAGACAACATGTATATTTATAGCATGTGTGTGTGTGTGTGTTCTTATCAGCTCAGAGGCGGCAGTCATCTGAAGTGTCCATGTGACTGGAGCGGAGGAGGCGGAGAGCTTGACCTCGGACTTGTTTGCACTTTGCATGGCAGTGTGTCAGACTTGGTGTGTGTGTTAGCGTGTGTCTGCTTTTAGTTTCAATTCATAAAAAATACCCCAAAAGTAAGCCAGTACCTAGAGCTGGGCAATGTTTCAACATTTGGAGAGATGACTGATATATTTAAATGATACACAACAGTTCAGGAGATTCTGACTTCAATGTAAGTGCTGTTTATGATGACATCAACGAATGATATTACTCAGAGTCTTTTCACATTTCCTTTCAAACAGGGGTGTCCAAACTGCTTCTTTTTTTAACTAGGGCCATTTCAAGAAAGTCCAGAGTCACGCCCTGTCTGTCAATTTTATATATCCCAGCTTTAAGGCAATAAATTTGCAAAAACAAATCTAGTTTTAAAATAGCCACAGCATTTCATTTGTGGCTTGCTATGCAGCAGGGAGAGGAGACACTGGTTCATTTCAAAACAAAAGCATTATTCAAAAAGTTGACAAACTTTGTGGGAGTGTTGGCACTTCAGGAGTAATTAGGCGATATATTTTGTAGATTGGATTTTGTGATGAGGCAGAAAGCAGAGCAAATGAGCACAGGTCATGCTGCCATATGTGACCATTATCTTTTAGTCTTCATTCATCAGGACAGTCAAATTTGATCAGTTTGGTTTTAAGTATTCTAACAATTACAGACCGTAATCTGCAGTTGGCCCCTGAGCTGGAGTTCAGACACGCGCAGTATTCAAATTTTGAAATCTGAGGTCAAAAAAATCATTAGAACGTCCTAATTTATCTCTGAGCGGTCTTTAATTTCAAATGACATGTTGACTCAGACAATTTTTGTCTGATCTATTTTTAGCTGTTTAATGTGGCTTCTGTAAATGGTAGGAAAAAAGAAAAGAGGGAAAAAATGGCAGAAGTAGACGCGTGAACACTTGGAACAACCTGAGATTAATTCTTAACTCTCCATCCAATGTGGCAGGTATATCAAATAATTGTCTGGCCAAGGCAAATTTTTATTGGCCATAATAACAATTTGTGTTTTTGTGTCACATTGTTCAAGTGCATTTAATCAAGGCCATTATGTGCTATTTTCCAAAGAGCAGATCAGATAGAAGAAAGTGTTTGCTGAAAAGTTAAACTTGTTAAATCTCAGGTCTCCAAATTGTCTTTAAGGGTCTTGAAATACCTTTTAAGAATGTGTGGGAACTTTGTTCAGTTAAGTAATTGCTAAGATACGCTAACAGTAACATACTTTTTGATCAAAAAAACAATGTAACTGAATGTTGTCCACCTTTCACATCCATCCACTCTCATGTTTGGTCCAAGAGTGGCAAAAAGCCCACAAAAACATCTATTAACATCAACATTTGTGGTATTTTGATGACCATTTGATATTCCTTTAAAGCATATGATGTAAAAATCTGTATTGTATTTGAGCACTCTTCTAAAAAATATTGAGAAACATTTTTTGACCACATTGTCCAGCCTGAATGTCTTGGTTTCAATTCATATAAATCAAATTAGAGTGAGTTTGTTTTTTTAGGGAGCTAAGACTGGCATAGACTTAAAGAGACCTGTTTATATCTTCTGCTACAAAGAATTTGGGCTCCTGTTAAAGTGCTCTTATCTCAAAGCCTTCACTCCACTCAAAGATAAACTCTACATAAATGATATACTACTCCAGCTAGCACAACTAATTATGAAATCGAACGCTTTAAGCAGTCTCATTTCTCATCCAGAATTGATTGAACCTTCAGGAAATTATGGAAGCGCAAAAGCCTTAAATGACTAGATTTTTTCATGGGTCTTCACAAAAATGTCCCCAAAAATGTCAGCACCCATTTTTGCCGTAAATACTCCAGCTTAAAAATGTAAAAATGGCAAACCAGCTGGATGCGACATGTTTTCATTGTAGATTGGATGGGAAGCGTACAGATAGAGGTCATGGTGAAAAACCAAACGGCTTCAGCTGAAGTGCATTTACTCTCTCCCGCCTGCGTTTGCCAGACTGTGTGTATGTATGGTAATGTACGGTCCTGGATGTCTGTGTAGTAGAGTGCCGCTTGTTATTGTTGGATTTAACAGCACTCAGGCTACACATACACACCCAGAAAAACACTTTCTGCTCCATTAATGCGTCTGCCTTAGAAATGTCACGTGTGCTAATGGTCTGGGGACCAAAGCAAGGCTCTGGAAATGGGTCATTAAAAAAGTTCACATGGCTCTGTGTGTCTAGAGCAGCATGTTTCATCTAACCGTGTAGCTCTGGGATGAACAGTGAGTGTGTATACGTGTGTGTAGCTGCAGTGGCAGGCAGACTGCTGGTGATTAGGAACAACAGGGCAGAGTTCAGCTGAGCGAGTGTGTGGAATGCTAATCCACATTGTCAGAAGGCGAGCTTCAGCCTGACAAAGGGGCTGGAGACATGGGGGGTGAGGGGCTGTTTGTGGAAGTGTGGTACACAAGTGTGTGTGTTTGTGTGTGGCTCAGACCCACATAAGAGAGTTGCTTCATTATTATAGATCAAGACATAGCAGCAGCACGTGAGAGTTAATAAAGCAGAGAGGGGTTGTAGGTGTAACAGACTGAGAAAGAGGAAGCATTGGGGACAGAGGAGACAAGAAAGAAGCGTGTGAATATGTCCAAATGTTATGTTGTATTAAATGTTTGGAAAGTGCAGCAAAAGGCAGGTAAATGAGCCATTCAGACTTACAGACATAAATTTAAAATGTAAAAAAATGGTGCAAGTCTACAGGCCCATGACGGACAGGGCTCCTAAAATATTTCAATACATATATATATATTTTAATTCTTTAAAAAATGTGAGAAAATTAGCTAGTTTCCATTAGGCAAGATTTTCCCCACATTGGCCTGTTTTGACTATTTTCCTACCTGTCTGAAGTGACAAGAGCTTCAGGTAACTTTTAGAGACAGGTTTAGAAGTATTTATTAGGAGAAAGTATATACAGATCAAATTCTATTGATTTTGAATACATGTGTTAGTATGGCAAAGGTACTGCCGCCCTTTAAGTAGAAGAAAGCATGCTAATTTGAAAATACTAATACTGAATGAGGGCAACATGTAAGACAAATCTCAAAAATTTAGGTTTACCCATGACCCCAATAATACACAGGGGTCTTCTTGTGCTCCAGAGTCCCCTCTTCTTGGTCGAGGGCTGAAAGGTTTGAAAACCCTTGGTGTAAGTAATTTTGCAGGATGGATTAGAACAGTGGTTGTCAGGCCTAATATAATACGTTTTCATGGGGCTCACATTTTTTCTCAACACCCCTGCAGCTGGTCTTTAAACAGAAATGTGTTGGATGGTTTATGCTATTTATTTAGGTCATACTAGAGATGTAAGTGTATTTTAGCCCAACTCTAGTTACCATTAATGTGAATTCCGGGCGTCATTATTGTAGATCAGGGCACAGCAGAAGCACAGATTGGGTAAAGAAAGCAGAGGGTGGGTGAGGGGTGTAAAGATGTAATGGGCAGGAATGAGGTAGAAATCAGGGACAACAGCGGGTGAAAAGACAGCAGTGTTGAAATGTGTAAACGTTTGCACCTGAACACATTCATTAAGGAATAAAGAGCGCAGGGCTACAGGAATAATGAGCAGGAGAGTGTAAGCATGCGCGTATATGTGTGGACGGGTGGGTGGATGGGTGGGTGGGCGTTAAGCTGTCAACTGTTAGGAATTACAGGGGGAGACAGTGGCAGCCATTAGTGTAACATGTTTGTATATTTTATACGTGGAGACATTCAGCCAAAGCATAGACACGCCAATATGAGACACACTTTAAACAACAGAGTACATGAATGTCTTTTCTTGTGCACAAGCACACACAAAGCTACCTTTTAATGAGCTGTCAGTTGTCTCGTCAGCAGAGCAGAGCTGTCGTGGAGGTCAAGCAGATGAAAGACCTCTGAATGACCTGGTGCTAATGTGAGTTTAGCCTCATGCTCGCTGCCTCTGTCTGCGTTTGTGTCACCTTAGCAAACACTCGGGTATGAGGGGTTCAGTAGGTGTTGTCTTTGGCTGCACCTGCAAAAATCTCTGCTGTTATTAAGGCTTGAGACATTCTTAATGATTTTGCAACAGCCTAATACTTGATCACCCTGTCTGGTTATTCACTGCACAGTACAGTGATATTAAATTGGCAAGAGCATGACACAGTCTATCTGTCGGGCCAAAGCCACTATATAATACACCCTCTATTCATTCTATTTTATACTATTTTTTTAATTTCCTGAAAAGAAGCAGCCTCCCCAGTGGCTTTTTGTGCCCCTGCCTCACCTCTATTATGCCCTTGTTCCTACCTGTGGAGCTGGCATGGATCAGGGGTCAACTCGTCGCCCCATCAAACTTCAGCAATGTTCACTGTTGAGGTGTGACATCATAGGGCCAATATCCCAGCTTGAAGCTTCACTGTGAAAGAGCCTTCTTTAATGCTCATGTTTCTACCTCTGAAGCTTGCACAGAGGGGATCACTACAGCCCCCGTCTATTCCTCTGTGACATTCAGGAGAAATGTCTCAGGGGTGTTATTATGCTGCCTTGAAACAACAATGTGAATATGTCTGTGTGCTCTAGGCGAGAATGTAGTAGCTAGTGCAACACACACACACACCCACCCAGACAACCTTGATAAAGGGAATCCTGCCAGCGAGGACCCAGCTCTCCTCTGCACCACTGCAGCGGCTTTATTGTTGTTTTCTGTCAATTCAACCTTCTCTCTATCTCAGCCCTGTCCCATCACTCCCCTCTCCCTCTCTCTCTCTATCTCACTGTGCCTCCCCCTCCTCCCTCTCCAGTGCTGCAGTGCTGCCTTCAGGAGAGAAAAAAAAAGGAAAAAACACCAACCACAAGCGCTTGTAAAGGGACGAGCCCCCTTTTCTATAGACACACACAGAAAGACACACCTGGCAACGCATATGGCCGCAGCCTGTTAGATTTGCATTCACAAGCTCATTCATCCATGCTGTTGTAAATAAGGGACTCTCCCCCACATACTGTACACATGAATTAACACACACACACACACAAATCAGGACTAAATGTAGCTTTTTGTCTTTGAGACTCAACAGAAGCTTAAACAGATGTGAAAGCAGTTGGCACAGTATCCACAATACACTGTTTTATGGTAGTTTGGTTCATACGGTGAAATTACTTTTTTTTCTGCCCAAAAAAGATTTTCAGTGCCACATATTTAAACTTAGTTTGACTTGATGATAGTATTGTAAATAAGAGCCAAACAACCTTTAAGGCTCTTCTGCATTATGTGTTTTCTGATACATTTAATGCAGAAATTCTGACATGTTTTTGAACTTGTGGACTAAATGCATGTGCCATATAATTATGTGATGTTTTATGGAATCGCTACAGAAAGTTGTTAATCAGTATTAGGTGACACGTCCTTGCCCCCTTATACCGTTTACAGACCACCCTCGCAGCAGTGAGAACACCTCGGGGCTAGGTGTGTTGCCCAAGGACAGATTGACCTGTGACAGCCAAAGCTGTGCTTGAACCTGCAACCTTATGAATTATACTCAGGCACATGACCAGGCGGAGCCAATGACCACCAAGTAGGTTAGATAAGAAAAAAAAAGAAGTATATTGTTATGTGAAAGTAGTACTTTCACAGTAATCAAGCTGCGAGGCTGGAAACAAATCAGTCTGTCACGTGGCCATTCCCTGGTTGTCAAAGTAATCTCTTTGCATTGTTGTTAGGCTGTTTAGTGCTAGTCATGACAATTACTCGTCTGGTTCTAAACAGAGAAAAATCCTTTTGCCTGCTGAGGAAAGGCTGTTTGTTCATTATTCACCGTGTGTGTTTTCTGCGGATAAACGTTTATAGATGGCTTTAAAAGGCTTGTAAGTCAATTATTGATGTATTCTTCAACCTCTATATCTTTCTCTCTTCCTTTCTGCCCTCTCCATATATTTTCTTTTCCTGTTCCCACTACGCCCCATCCCCCCCCTCCCTCTCCCGTCTCTCCCCGTCTGTTGCTGTGGGCTAAGCTAGCCGCTCAGTTTTGAGACGCTGGAAAGTCTTGCTCCTCTGGTGCCCGTGCTACCTGTCAGTTCAGTAGAGAGTGTGTGTGTAGTGTCAGGCCTGTCTGCTGCAGATAAGCATCAACTCCATCAGCTTGTGGCCTCTTGCTGAGCGTGTCCTGGATTTGCTCAAAAAACACACACAGACACACACAGACACACAACTAGCGGCAGTGCCAGCAGTATTTACTGCACACACACGGCTCAGAGGATACAAGCTGACACAATGAATCATAAACAGTCTACAGAAAATATGTCTTCAAGTTGAGTGAATGGTTGGCTCCCACTGCGTTGCATGTATACCACTGAATCACACACACACGGAAGGCACATGACAGGCCATGTTGTAGCTATGTTGACTACCGGTTCGGCTTTTCCTCTGTTTTATTCATAAGCTTTCCTCAGTGGGCTCATTCAGCCGCTCTACTCTTAGCTTATCCATTTTCCTGCTTCCTCTTTTTTTCCTCCCACTCTGCATCACTGGCCATAGCTCACTCCTTCTGCCTACTTTTAATGCCATTTGTCTCCATTTTCTATCTCTTGGATGTCATTTGTCTTTATTTCCTCTGGTTTGAATGTCATCTCGCTCCATCTTTCCCCCTCTGTGACCATGGCGGTAAATTTTACCCTCTCTACTTTGATTCCCTTGGTTCCCACACTCCATGACAGACTGTGCATCATTTTGATGCAGAGCATCCTATCATACACATTAAATGCCATGCTCAACCTTGATTGTAGTGTTGTCATGAGCGTTGAATACAAAGACTATTCAAGGAAAAATCACATAGTTTTGTATCTGTTTTGACTAGGGAAGGAAATCAAGAACCAGTTCCTTTTAGATAACAGCATGGATGTCATTTGCCTTTATACTGGTGTCTACTTCATCAACTTCTCCATGCCTTACAAACAATTATGTCAGGTTCATGCAAAAGGCTACCAGCATGAATGACAACAAAGAACGTAATACAGAAGTCATGCCAGATGGAGACAGAAGAGATCCAAAGTGAGGCTCAGTTTTACACAAAGTGTTGCAGTATGCTACATCTGTGGCTGTGTGAGTTTAAGGAAGGGGGGAAGTCAGTCAACATGCTGAAACATTTGTCAACACAGCATGTTAATAAGTATCAGTATTGCCCTGTTTTTGGCATTGTTGACACACAAAGCCTGTGCAGACTGGCTCTTCACCACATAGATCCACATGAGTTAAAAAGGGTATTGAAAAAAGGAATTTGATCGAAATGGCACTGATATTGGATTGCATCATTTAAAGCATGTGATATTTAAAAGTATCAAAGTACTGAAAATATTGATGACCTTACTTGATTGTGTTAACATTAGCATGCTCATCTTATTAACCACCATCTCTCTCTCTCTCTCTCTCTCTCTTTGTGTTTCAGAAGGCAGTAGAGGAGGAGGAGAACCAGGTGAGGAAATCCTCTGCAGGATTCTGCCCCCCCAGCAGCAGGTTACCAGACTCCGACCCTGCCAGAAAGGTCAGTCATCGGTTTTCCTCTCTCTGTATCCATCCACCCATCCCTCCATCCCCTCCCACTGCTCCAACATCCCTGTCTCCCCCTCCTCCTCTACACACAGATCGTCTCTCAGGGTCACTACCCCCCACCCTGACTGACAGACACACACCCCCTGTTCAGCCATTCATGGCGGCACGCTTCTCCTCTCTGACCTGTCAGGAAATATACTCATGCTGCTGCTGAAAGGCTCTGCTCTTCACCTCCCCCTGCTGCAGCACAAAGACACTAACTTTACAAGCACACACAGGGCAGCAGCTCTTTATCATGATTATCTGTCCTTTTCAAGCGAACACACACACACACACACACGTACTCTCCCAGCTGATGGCTGATGGATGATCCCTCATCCACATGTTCACATGCATATATTAGCTTTATTAGATTATGGCTCCAGGAGCGCCATGTGCAGTACAGCACATTCCCTTCTCCTCCTGCTGTGTCTCTACATCTCTTTATATATATATATATATATACATATATATATATATGCATGTCTCTGTGTGTGTGCCTGGACGTGCTTCTGATTACTATGCTGAAAATTCATCCAGTCAAGTGCAAACTTACATGCAAAGATCAATAATGGTGGAGAGGGGATACCATTCTGTGTCATAGTAATCACAACACAATGGCTCAAGAGACATTGTTGCTGTTGTGTGTGAGTTATTTATGTGTGTTTGTTGTTATTCACAGGGGAAAACATCTCCACCCACCCTGGTGTTCAACCGTCTCTTCTCTGACATCAAGGAGGAGCCAGGACACCCCTCCCTGGTCCATCCCAGGTACTACATCACAATAACTCTGATAAACTGACACCAGAGCATGTGTTCAGTGCAACAGCTCTGTGATGTTTTTAAAGATGCACAATACTTCTTTTATTCAGACCAACTACAAGACTATAATTTAAATTACACCATGAGTGTTCTTTGAAGGGTTGTTATTCATCCCTCCTCTTTGTAATGGAGCAGCAACGCAGCTTTATTTCATCCTTATTAAAGGAACACCAACCTGATGACAAGACTCCTACTTGCTCAAATGATTAGGCTAACATCATGCTGTAAAATGATACTGAGTACAACACTGGTTCTCACTCTTTCAAGCAAAAGACTCCCAAATGCAACATGAGAGACTGAGGAACCACTTTGAACCTGATGAAGGGTAAAGCATAAAATGTTGAGCAAAACTTAGCACACGTGCAAGCTTACATGTTTAAGATTTTTTACACATTACTTCATTTCATGTCTCTGTGTATTTCATAGCAATGAGTAAAAGGTAAGCATCTTGCAACCCTTGTCTATGTGGCAGTGACTCAACTTTGGAAACCACAGGGTTACTAAACTGGCAGTGTTTCAAAAGTTCAAGTTAGAGTCCACAGGCTCGGTATTGGCACTAATGCTGATGCTTGATATACTGATGTGGTATTGTTACATCCCTGGTTACTTCTGTTGTCTATTTAACGAGGATGTAGTTTTTCAGGTTTAAACACAGTGAACACTTGCTGTGCTTAAAATGTTTCAGAGAACAAACTGTAATCTAAAAAGGGTTTTTTTGCCAGATAATCACTTCACAATCACATTTTATTTGGTTGAAAGTTATATTAAATGGGAAATGCTTTCAACTGCAATGAAGCAACCAGGGAATGTTACTCATTTTGCACGGTTTGAGGACTTAATTTGTTTGAATACAAAAATGGAATAAACACAGTGACAACTAGCCAGGTTCAGGTTTGGGTCACTTTATTTGTACCTGTGGGTAGATTTGTTTTGCATCCAGCTAGACAGTGACATCCATCAACATATGATCACATCTAAAAAGAGATGTAACATCAGACAACACATTATATCTAGCGAAAACTTTTTAAAACACATCAAAACATGATACAGGTCCATTAGTAAAAAACTAACTAAAAAAAGTTCCAGTGCGTCCAGTGTTCTTCAAAGCAGAGCATTCACAAGGGAATAAGTTGAGTAAAAATATTGTTTGAAAAAGATGTCCTCTACATTAAGCCTACATTAAGCTAATTGTGGACTGAAAATACATTACCAAACAATGTCATATGAAAGACCAAAAATCAAAACAAAGAAGTATGTAACAAAGTATGTAATATACAAGAAAATGCTTAAGACTCAAAAAAATCAGGACAAATAAGAGAGAAAATATTAGTTGATAAATCACACAGAATCACCAGTGCCTGACTAAATCAGGCAAAGTCAAAAATGTACTTTAGGACCTTTAATATAGAGTATTGTATGTGGTTATGGGCTGAAAATAGATTCTATAACAAACATAAAATGAAGTGACACATAACAGAGAAGGAAAATACTTAACCATTTAAATGCTACCTTCAGTACATGTTCCACTTTTTTGGCTAATAAAACAACCCAAAAATTGATGATGGAAAGTCTGGGGGTGGACATCGCTGGTGAGTAAGTTGTAGACATTTTACATTTTCTGTTACAAAAGGAATTAATAACCACTGTGGAAGTAGGCAGGTCCAAAAACTTTTAAACTATCAACAACATCTTAAACTACAGCAAGAGCATGTGGTCATGACTTCACTCAGGTTCATTCATCCGTCTGCCTCAAACACTTATATGTAATATTTTGTGCTTTCTTTAATAGAACATGTAGCATCACATATTGGAACCAGCATTTAAGGGAAAGATCTTGAAAATTACTGGATTTTTGATCGATTTGAGCAGAGCTGAATTGATGGATTAAGAGATTGAATCCCACTAAAATATGATTGATGTCAAAAATGTAAATGATTTAAAAATGACCTAAGTTAACACAGATCAGGAAATATGAGAGAAATGCCATTTCATCAAAATAATTCCAAATCATGAATAAATATCTATTTACTTAATCATGAAAAATACATTTTAGTTTTATTTAGTTTCATACATGTTATTTTCAACTTACAGTTAAGTATGAAGACTGTTTTAGGGTGGATGAACAGATAATTAAACAAACATAACACTAAAGGAAACGAAAATAAGCTCAAGATTCCACACAAGGCATTTAAAACAGAAATATGTACGAGATCACAAAATCATAACTTCAAAAAAATACATTATTAAGCAAAGGCGGAACTACTTACATGATTTTTTCAAAGTATAGTAACTGGTTTATGGCTGCAACAAACCAGTTCTTCCATTGTCTGTTTTGTGGGTTTAAGTAGATTTTTATGAGCATCTATCTGTACTTGAATTACTCCAGATCGTTTAGAGTTGCTGAAACTGAGTGTACTTACTCTTCTTTTTTCAATATCCAGTTTATATTAATATTTTATTTCAGACAGAAGTCACTGAATTAAACTCAAATAAAATCCTTATCTTTAATTTGCTATGCTGCACCCCCTCTTCTCCTCTATTCGCCTCTCATCCTCGAGCCTCCGTCACGTGTCTAGCTCCCTCCTCAGCATTCGTTTCCTCTCCTCTTTCCCTCCCTCCTCCCTTCCCTCAGAGCGTACCAGCCTGTGTTTGGACATGGCGCGCTGATAGTTTGCACAGTAATCTGACCCAGATTAAAAAATGGAATTAGGTGGTTTATGGCGCCACAGCTTCATGTGACCACCTTGACACACTGACTGTGTGGAGCCGTCAGCCCGGACAAACTGGCAGGATTAGCGATCTGGTCACCTACCAGCATCACATGACCACCGCTTTCTAAAACCAGTCACAACTTGCGCCGACCAGTTTATAGCCTTTTTTTATTTTGCTCTGCTGTCTTAGAAAATGAGAGAATTCACTGGGACTTGACATTCAGAGCACTTACATCGTATTTGGGTTACTACCGACATCCATTAGCAGAACACTTGTCAAACACAAGGCAGGCTTACATTATTCAATCACATCTTAGGCGTTTCATGTGAAGGAGTTTCAGATTCTCACTCAGGCGAGCAGGCAGTGCTTCATATTACATCCAGAAGACAGAGGAAGCGAGGCTTGGCTGCTGTAGTTTTTCAGGCAGAGCCCCACTGAGCTGTCATGCTTAACCTAGTTCACAGCTCCAGCTCCAGCTCTGTCTGGAGGGGACTGCTGGTGGGGGAGGGGTTCAAAGCTCCTCTCCTCCTCCCTTCTCTCCTCTTCTCTCCTCTCCTCCTCTCCTCCATCTGCTTCTCTATCTCTTTCTCTCTCTCTCTTTGCTCCCTCCATTTCCCGCCATGCAGCCAGGAATAGAAAGATAGTGTTGGCTCAGTGGCTTCAGTGCATCTATCCACTCTATCTCTCTGTGTTACTACCTGGACGTTTGTGATAAGCTCAAGGTCTGTTTAGGCTGAAATCCTGTAAACACATGATAAGAAATATCCATATTCCACCCTGTTTGTTTCAGCTCCTGTCTTCAGATGGTGCAGCAGTCATTGTGGGCAACAGCAGCCACAGAATTACTCTTATTTTATGACACAGATTCAGCTCTGTTTCATTGTTGTAGAGGAGGTAGTTATAGCAGACATATGTGGTTGTTTATGTACATCTGCAACAGCAACATCCGTAACTCTGTACATTTTATGATCTTCCCGGGAGTCTGTAAAAGACATATCTGCTGGCATTGCAATTTGAATATAAAAACATACAAAAGACGGTGCTAGATTCTTGGCATACTGACAGAAAAACAGAATAACAAAATCCCAGATCTGTTTGTAATATTATCATATTATATGATTTAAGCAAAAATAAATCTTATATCTGAATTGTCCTTTCTCTTCCAGTTACTACCTGTACACCTACGACAAGATGGTGGCTCCAAATGTGTCGCTGCGGAGGGAGGCGGAGATGAGCCCTGAGATGCTCGGAGCGCTGCTCAAACACCACTACAGCCGCAGAGTGCTGGGACACGACGAGCCGCCCATGGGTCAGTAATGAACTGCTTATACTGTATTTCCACTTTAAAGCATTAATGCATCTTATTGTTAATCAGTAATCCATGAATTTAAATGTCCCGAATGTTTGAAATTCAACACCTTATTTGTCTACAAACTTAACTCTCAACACAAAGCTTCTGTGTTGTCAGAGAAATTGTAGTTTTCCAAGCAGAGGTGCTAACATTTAAATTCCAATTGTCAGAAGTTGGGAATTCATGTCTGTTTTTATTACTGTCATTATTCCTTTATGAAATGAAGAACAGTTTTTAGATGCTAGGTAAAAACTGTTATTGCTTTTTAAAAAAAAAGTAAAATATTTTAGCATTGAATCCCAAATTGTTAAGCTTCAGAAGTCTGTCATTATTGGCTACAAAGCAGAAGACACTGACACACAAGCAACTTATTTTGGTAATGTCCTGGTTAACAGTTAAGCATTAACCAGATAAAAGTTCTTATTAAAGTACTTTGGGATTTATTGATTGCACAGAGACAGTGGATAGACTTGGACAGTGGTGTAGAGAGTAGGGGAAGATGCATGGCAAATGAGCCAGAGGTCAGATTTGAACCTGGGCCAACGGCTTTCGACAAGAGACGCAATATATGATGTTTGCATGATTGTAACTCACTCAGTCATTCCACCACCACAAAGTACTCACCTTTGTATTCTTCCACAAGTCCAATATTACCATTTAGCTTTGCCTACAAAGTAATAATGAGCCAACAATGCACTGCAAGGCTTATCACATGACGCAGGGACTAATGTTACTGCAATATAGTCCTTAAATGTTTCCTTGTTTCTCAAATTTATCGAAGGAGTTATGTTGCTATTCACAACTTTTCAACCTTGAGATCTCTGATCTGATTAATCTACCTGTGAGGCAAAATCAGCCTTCAAGCTGTCAAAATAACACATTTTTGCTATTCTGATGTTGCTCCTTGCACATAAAGCTGGGCAATTAAGCAAGTTTGAGCTTCCTGTTACAATAACATCTCAAATGACTGATTAAAAGATTCCTGTGCTTTTTTTAGGTGTAAGTATTTTTTACACATATCTTTCCAGCCATTGCTTATTTTTGATGTTCAGATTGATAGCATCACGAGCATAAAGTTCAATGATTGCATGTGGTGGATATTTAAAAACAGTGAGTTATTAAATTTTATTATAGTGATGTTAATATCTGTTAAAATAAAGGCAAGTATGATTGATGCCATAATCAAGCAGACCTACTTGACTCCTTTTTTTTTGTTAAAACAGTAATTTTAACAAATGAAATGAAGCCTGAGATCTCTGTAAACTGGCAAATGATGATGGATTGCTTATGAATTAATGTTAAATGATTCTGCTGTGTTAACAGTATGTACATTAGACTTACACACATATGTATGCACTTGCCTTCTATTAATACACGACACACAAAGGCAGCGTGAGCAGTATACGTACAACATAAGCGGGGGAGACGTGCACATCATGTTAACGGTGCACACTCAGACACGTGTGTACTGTAAACATACAACCTAGAGTAAAATGACACACACATTAATGCACAGAGTTCACATTGCAGCCTACAGCCATGCACATAATCATGCATTGACCTTCACATAAAGACTCTGGGGGCGCCTCACTATTGATGAACAAGAGGGGTGGAAATGGCAGTGACCCGGTCTCTCTACTATGTGTGTTTTTGTGTGTATATGTAAGACTGCTTTAATAAGACATGCTTATGCTGTTTATATAGAAGGAGTGAAGGAAGGGGAGGGGGTGGTCAGAGGAGTGGTTTCCGTCTGCCATTATTACACCGTGTCTGACTGCCAGGACGTCTCTCTCTCTCTCTCGCTCGCTCTCATATCTCTCAGGCATTCGTCCCCCCTCCCCTCCATTTTTTCCTCTCCAACCAATCTGTCTCTCCTGCCTCCATCCGACTTCTCTGTCCCCTGGCAGCGATCTCCACATCCTCACAGAGTCCATCCTCTGTCTGCTCCAACACTTCCTCCTCCATCCATCCATCCATTCATCCATCTTCTTCTCCTTCGTCTCTGCCTCCCTCACAGTCTGCTGCCACTTTCTCTGCCCCTCTCCACTTCTCCTTCCTCCTCCACCTCTTTTTTTCTCATTGAATGCTTTCTTTTCTCATTGAATGTGTGCCTCTCTCTCTCTCTTTCTCCTACTTCTCCCTTTTCATTGCACTACCACATTACCAGCTCCTGTGATTTGTGCACCTCTGCTATCCTCTGCGTGTGTGCGTGTGATGCCAGCTTGAATCAGTAAATGAGGGTTCTCTCTCCAGTGCCAGACATGCTGTTTCCGATCACGCACATACAGTATGAGTACATTATGCTGGGAAACACTGTTCTCGTGCGCCCTCTGCCACACGTCTCATCCGTCTGTGAGCTTCAGCCTTCAACACATCATCATTACGAGCCTGCACATGCTCCACTGCAGAGTCTGTGAACATGTGAGAGTGTGCCTGATCAGAGTTTGAGCTGAGGAGCTGCTGCAGATTGGCGCAGCTCCTACAGAAGGCCTTTTTACCCTGCTCTGTTCTCGCAGACATGCAGAGAATCATTTTTGGTTCAGTGTTTGGTTCCTCAGCTGTGCCTGCGTGTTCACATTGACAAAGAGGTGCGAGCTTCTGTTAGGTTGTGCGAGGGTGTTACTAAGCGTAGGCGTGAGTGTGCAACAGCTCAACTCGTGCTTCCTGTCTCTCAACCAACTCCTCATCCCTTTTTTTTTGTTAATAAAGAATTCATTTTTAACATCTCCGTGGTTCTTCTCCCCTCTCCTCAGATCTCCATGCATCTCCTCCCCTCACCGCTGGCGCAGAGGAGACCAAATCCCAACGTGCCGCTGCTGCCTCGGCCACCGAGCGGGAAAGCCAAACCCAGGCAGTTTCCATGGAGACAAGCAGCCCAAGCTGCAAGAAAGCCACCCACAGCCCAACCCACACCCCTCCTCCTCCGCCTGTGTCGTTGTTGTCACCGGTAACCAAAGTAGCGGCTAAGGACACGGGCTGTGCAACGAGCAGCGCCGCAGTGGTGGTGGGGGTGCTGGAGGATGACAAGGACAGGATTGTTGTGGAGATCATGCAGATGTACAGCAAGCAGCAGGAGAAGCTCAACTCCACCCTGCACAAGCAGCTGCAGCTCGAGATGGTGAGTTGGTGGCTGGTAAAGGGCAAAGAGCAAGATTAATGTTCTTCTGATACCTGCCTTCAAAGTGTCCTTGTTGTAGATACAAGGTAATACTCCCCTTCCAATGACCTCTACATTTCCCCTCTTCTGACTAAAACCCCACCAAACTACTGTCCATATCTTACTATTGGATTGTTCCGCAATTAGTCCATTAGAGTAGTCAGGAGAGGGTAAATCAAAATGTCTCACACATACAGACATTCCAGTTCATGACTATCCTTGATTTAAGATGAGCAGATAGAACTAAGGTGTCCCACATCATATTGAAGATCTGATTGTGGGCAGCAGGGCCAAAAACAATAACGCATGGGTGTTCCCTGTGGCATCAACAATGTGACCTCCCTACTGATGCTCACATATGAAGCATTTTTCATCCTTAGTGTCACAAATTATTAGTTTATTCTTATCTCCGTTAAACTTGTCACTGTGTCCTTAGGAGCTGGAGGCGTTGCGCGGGGGTGAGGCGGCGAGGCTGCGGGAGCTGAGCGCAGAGCAGAGAGAGCTCCGCAGCGAGTTGGAGGCGGTACACAGCGAGCAGGCGCGACAGCTCAGCCAGGCTCGCCAAGAACAGCTGGAGCTGGAGACCCGTCTGGAGCAGCTGCGACAACAGGCCTGTGCCTGTGAGCCCGGGGCGCAGCGTCAGCAGGAGGCTCACTACACTGCACAGGTATGGACAGGAGAGCCCACATATAGATACACTTCACCGAAAGAACAGAAGGACTGGCTGTTTTCACCTCAAGACATGAAACCACCAAAGAGAAAAAGCTTCAGTTCAGCTCTTCACATATTCTTTATTATCACATATTCATATTCTCATTTTTTGAGGTATTGCCATGAAAATGCAGGTATAGAGCAACCTGCCCAGAAATAGAAGAGAAACAGAAGCACAGGGAGTTTCTTTTGTTGTGATAAAATGTAAACGTCAACATTACTTCTGTTCACAGAGTAACAGGTTAACAGATTTTGATCTTATGTGATGTGCACCTCATTACATCAAATAGATCACATTACCAGGGGTGTTGAAAATAATCTTTTTGATGAATACATTTTGATGCAGACAGTGATGTTTTTGCATCATTGCAGAGACAACATATACTTGTTTAATGTAAATGATATTGCTTTTGTCCAAGATCAACATTTTGTTATATATGTGCACTGATGTATTTCCTTGAATGAAGAAACACATTTGCCTTGTATGAATTACTTTATAGTCGGTGATATGAAAGTGTTCAGTGCTGTTAACACTCTTGTTGTGTCATTATGAAGTTGAACAAAAACATGTTTGTGATGTTTTCCACATTAATGAGGTAACCTTTCTAAGACAGTTGCTACAAGCTGCTGCTAGACCACAGTATTGGTTTTATTATTTGAGGAGAAAAACAATCAAGCATCGGTAGGCTGGACCATAAAATGTATTCATTTGATTCATGCTGAAAATACATTTTGCAAACACTGATTTCAAGGCACTTCCTTAATAGTGTGAAAGAGTATCTGACTGCTTGTATTAATAAATAAAAAGGTATTATGCATTGTGATGCATTGTGATATATAATCAATTTGAATTATTGACTTAATTATCACAATTGAATTTGACTTGTGAGACTTGTTAAGATGCGCAAAGCTTCAAAGTACTGCGACATTGTCATTTGGTTGGTGACAGTTCTCACTGTAAATACATAACATTCAGGATGGTATACACCATCACATCTAACGAATACATTGACAAGTGTGTTTTTATTTTCAGCAAAACCTTAGTAAATACCAGGAGGACCTGTAGACCAGTGAGAGTTGAGGATAAACACACTAAAACCCTACCGAGTCAGCTCTACTTTGAAAAACAAAAGAAACAAGGAAAATAAATAAACAAGGCTTTCACCTGCACTTTTTCCTCTTGTGGTTGAGTTTGTTTTGTGGGGAAACCACAAAAGACAGATAAGTAATATTTCCTCTGAGACTATTAGGTTCCTAAACTAAATAACCTACTTTGGCCTGTGCAAGTCAGTTTGCTCTTGAAGAGCGTAAAAGTAAAGACTTGAGGCCTTGAATTCGATTGTTTCTGTTGTACTTGTCTTGACTAAGGCGCCAGTGCTTTTGACTTTTGGACTTGTTTAATAAAACCGTGTTATGGGTCAAGGTTGAGCCAGTGTTCAGGGCATCATGCCTCGTATCTGCTGTCAGGAAAGAGACAACAGTGTGGTTTAAAACACTCTAAGTCAAGTACTGTCATTAGAGAACACACTTAACAGACGGTACAGAAAATGATGTTCATCTGCCCTTAATCCAAATACCATCCATGTCTGACTCAATCATCTAAATTCACAAGAAATCTAATGAAGTACAAAAGTATCTGAAGCTCTTTCTGTTTTTTTACAGTATAACACTGAATCATTTCTTGTCATCACAGAAGCTTTTAGTACGTCTGAAACTCTGCCCTGTGACTTATTACAGCCTGTTGTTAAATGTGATAATGTGATAGACCAGTTGGCCGCAGGCATATGTTGACCTCATGTCTGTCTGTCTGTCCCCTCCCAGTTGTCAGAGCTGCGTCAGAGGCTGGAGCAGGCAGAGGCGGACCGGCAGGAGCTGCAGGAGGAGCTGCGCAGGGAGCGAGAGGCACGGGAAAAACTGGAGCGCACAATCTCCCAGCTCAAGCAGCAGATGGCCCAGTCTGGCACGGCGGGAGGCAGCCCCTCTCCTCCTCCTACCCCTTCCACCGGACCCCCTAATGTCCACTCCCCACCCTCTTCCTCCCCTTCGTCCTTTTCTGAGGCCCCGTCGGCTGGCCAGAATTAACTGCCACCCCCCTCCCTCACTCATTCCCCTCCCAATCACCCGCCAACTCTACAGACTCAAACAAATCAGCCTGAGGAAGAAAGGAGCTTCACATCTCTTCCAGGCTGTTTTTTTGTTCAGTTTGTTCATCTTCCTTTCCTGTTTTATTTCAGCGTAGGACTGACTTTCGTTTGTAATTTAACATCACTTAAAAAAAAAGGTTTATGTTCTGTTTTTAATCCTCTTCCTTTGCTCCCCTCTCCTCCGTTCAAACAGTATTTAAAGTTATTTTGAGGGGCCTGTATGCTTTGGTTTTATTTATAATTTTTACTGAACAAACAGCTGCTTATCAGACAAGAGTTTGGTCAGAGGAGGACCAACTCAACCCGTCACCTTCACTTTTTCTCCCTCCACAATCATCACCCTCCTCTTCCACACCCTGTTGCTCGGTTTGGATTCTGGAGCTAGTGACTTAGAGATGGCAGACTTAAGCTCAGACACACGGACTCGTCTCAGCTCCTAACAGGTGTCTCTTACAGCTACTACCTGGCACAGAGACTGGTGCCCAAAGACAGAAAACCGCCCCTGGATATGGGGCCCATTCTCCATCTTTCTGTATGTACAGCCCAAACGCTCAATAACCAGCGACTGCAGGAAACTGCATGGACATTTCAGTACTGTTTTTTTTTTTTCCTTTTCTCCTTACAAAAACATAAGAAAAGTGTAACTTGTACAAAAAAAAGTCAGATCTATATGGAGAAGAAAGACCTTTACTGTACAAAAAGACAGATGTCGTAAAAACCTCATGAAAATATGCCAATAGTGACGCTGAACTTGAAATGAGTGTTTTGAGTGTGATTCTTATAAGGTAGCTGGCTAGTGAATCAACTAGCCTGGCCTCCAGCTGCTCCTCTCTCAGACTGGTTTTCCTCGGCACTCTGTTGGGCAGCTCCTGGACTCTCCTGCAGCAGACCAGTCAGTGCATTTACATGCATTAGAAAAAGTTAATTATTGTGTTAGTCTAGCTTAAACTTTACCTTAAGATGCATGTGAAAATATTAGTTAACCTAAAATCTAACCCATGGTTAAACTTAGCTACACATTAATTGGACCCTAACACAAAGGGTGCTCTCAAATTGCTCCCTCCACACTGTAACACTTCGTATTGTTGCTTATGCTGTAAGGAGCCCCGCCATCATTCCACCTGAAGACATTCACATTAAATTGCAATGCCAATACAGCGAGAAACACACACAGCACAGCACTGCAATCCCCAGCTGGCTATGTGTGCTTCCTTCTCAACTTTATTACGCCTGTGATACTACCTCCTAAGAAAATTCTCCCATTTCACCTTTGTGATGGTCGCAGTGAAGGTGATACATCACAGGAGCGTGAAATGCAATGGAAATGAAGCTTAACTTTCCAGCACAGAGCAGAACAAACGGGGAGACGTTCCATTCATAATGATGAAGGGTTTAAATGCAGCAGCAGCAAATCACAACATCATCCATATTTGGAGTTAAGTCTCCTTTTTAGCATCTTAGTGTTTCCACTTGATGCTTTTGTTTGCAAATAATCAAATCAGCATTTCCATGTTTAACACTTGAACTTTAAATCCTTATGTAAATGTTAACTAATATTGAAGAGTTCTTTAAATCCTCATCTGTTTAACTATGGCACTCAATGAGGCGGATCCTTAACGAGAGTATCAGAGCAAAAACCAAAGTGTGGAGGGAGTACGTTGAAAAAGGCCCTTGTTTTTTTACTGATGTCCCAAAACCATTGCTAAAGACATTGACTTGGAAATCAAACAGCATAGATGATATGCATAGCCCAAGTCCCATCATACAACCATAAGTTAGAGGGTTTAGCTGATTTGCACCAAAAGTTAGCAGAGGGCATGTATGAAATGTACGTATTCATATTTTTTCTATTGAACATGCAACTGATTAGTTGATAGCTAACTAAATGTCCATCATTACTTTCCTAAAAGGGGGCTAACTAACCTGCACTGTAGCATAAGCAAACAATCCTCCATCATTAAATAAATGTCTCCTTGCCATTTAATTACTCTGATGGAGCTGTATCAGTGTCAATTTAACTGTGCATGTAAACGCACGGAGGCTGTCAGTTGAGCCACCAGTTGCCCAGTGTCCCCCAACTTGCATCCCCCCCCCCCCGTGCTCTCGGGAGGCCTCACACCCTCCTCCACTGTACTCCAGCACCATTGCCCTCTTCTGGGAAACACCTCCATGCTGTTGTTTTTCACCCACTTTGGCTCAGACAGGAAACTCTGCGGCTGCTTTCAGGGCCTGGCATGAAGACGCTCACGGGCAGTGTTGTGCACTTTAGGCGCTCTCCTCCCCCAGAATCCCCTGGGAAAGGAATGTGTCTGGACACGGGGGCTGGCTGAGCCGCTGCAGCTTTTCTGAGAAAGAAGAAAGGCAGAGTCTCACATGTGCGGGTAGCTGCACTGTGTGAGAATAATACATATGACATTGAGTGTGTCAGTGCAGTCCAGGCATTCAGGCAGAACAATGGCCCCAGCGTTCCCGGCAGATGATCAAAGCTCCGGTCTGCCCCGTTTTCTGGGCTTCTCTTTCTCTTCTTCTTTTTTTTTTGTATGATCTGACTTCATTGTTAGCAGACGGTTTTATCCCCACCCTGTTCAACACAGTGTCTTGGAAGAATGTGGGCCACAGGTGAAAGCAGTTACCCCAGGGTGGTTTGGGCCTCGAGTTCGGCCCCTGCGCAGAGTTTTTCTGCCTGGCTGAACAAACAGCACCGGGCAGGGAGAGGAAGCGAGGGCTGGCGAGGATTGAGGGGAGCGCTCGGGGGGGACTGGTGCACTCTTACCCGCAGCAGGCTGGGTGGCCCAGACGCAAGAGGTACAGAGGGAGCCCTTTTTTGTTCAGTGCAGTCAGAATGGGGGCAGCTGTTGTTGTCTGGGGGCCTCCGCTCGCCCTAGGGTGAGACAGTACAGGAGCCCCCCAATCTCTCAACAAGCTCCCTCCCTCCTGTCCCACAAAACAACGGTCACTCACTCCCTCGCACACATACCCGTCCATCCATCTCCAGTGCAGGATCAGCTGGGGGTGTGCAGTGTTTTGTTGAAGCCCAGGAGAGCGAGCAGGCGTCCAGCCAGAGGAAAAGAGGACTTTATTGTGTCAGTTGCTAGGCAAAAGCGCTTTTTATTGCCACCGAGGAGATCCCTGTAAGCAAGTGTGTGTGTGTGTGTGTGTGTGTGTGTGTGTGTGTGTGTGTGTGTGTGCGTGCGCGTGCGCGTGCGTGTGCGTGTGTAAATAATTGTTCTAAAAGAGGAGGGGGATCGGCCTCAGCTCAACTCTGAGCTTTTTTTATGCATCTGCTAAAAATGCAAATTGATAGACATTCCACTGTGCTCCATCCTGTTCGATGCAGAGTTTCTGACACAGCTTCCCTTTACAATAACAGACTTTCCAGAGCGGGCGGAGGACAGATGTGGTTTGTTGAATGTCATATGAGCAGGTGCAGGTGTGCAAGCCAGTAAAATCAAACACATGCAGCAAATGTACACTCTACTGTTCCATTTAAACCTTTATTGAAATTATGAAAGAAAATATTTAACGTATTAACTAAAGATTTATATTCACTTTGTAAATACAGTAGTCATTAATATATTAACTGTTCTTATATGAAAAATCTTCAAAAGGTTATATAAATTGGACCAGGTTTTGCTTTCTTCCTTTTTTTTAAGTGGTCTTTGCAGATATAAGAACTTGGCTTTCGTCAAGTGCATATTTGGAAGTGAAACGCACGGTTTACTGAGATGTGATACAGGATAAAATAGGAAAAAAAACTTTGTTACACACTTCCCCCTTTCTATTTTTTTTTTCTTTGTGGATTTCATCTTGATGGACTTTTTAATGTGTAATGTAACAAACTTTTCCCTCTTTCTAAATCCTTCTCCTTGATGCTAAATTGACAATTTCTTAAAGAAAAAAGAACATTTTTGGATAAATGAAAAGAAAAAAAATGATTTTGCATGTTTTGCTGCCCCTGATGTTTTGTGTCACTGAGCCACTCTATCAATCTGTTCATTGATTTAAAAAAAAAAATCTCACGTTACGCACAAACTATCAAGATGGCTCATATGCATGAACATTGACCTGTGCAAGTTTTATATCCTTATTGGTTTAAAGGATGGCTAAGTCAGATAATGAAGAACATAAAATGTAGCCTCATTTGATTTGGAAATGATGTATGAGAGTGTGTATGAAGAGAGAGTGTGTGTGGCCTCTTACATCTGACTGAAGCACAGCAGCTTTGAAAAGGGAAATAGTGAAACTTGTTCTTGGATGTGCTGTCATAATTTCTGATTCTTATGTATCCTTCATGTCTGGATGTGTTGACATCACTTAAAAGATAATCAGTATTAAATTTAACTAATCATCTCTTTGGCAAGAATATAAATCTATTTAAAAATCCTTAACTTAATCACATAAGCAGAAAAGTAAATCTGCATTGCTGTTATTTTACTTTATGTGTATGTCCAATTTTATACACAAGGGGGCACTGTTTAGCTTATCTTCTGTTCACCCTTGTTGCAAAATGAGTTCGTGTAAAAGAAGCGGGAGGAAACAATCCCTTGTGACATGGTTTGCTGGGCCTTTATGCATTTTGCAGTGTTAAGAGTACTTGGTTATGCTTTGTACAGAATTTTACTGGTGGGAAGTTAACCCAGCAGATAAAAATAAAGTGAAAAGGGCAGAAATGTTTCACCTGAACCACATTTAAATACACAACATTTAATTTTGGCTTTTGAAGACAACCAGTAAATGAACTTGATGTTACCTTTCAGCTGTTTTTTGGAGTCTAACATCAGCCAGTAAATATTCTTCTTTAGTGTGGAAGACTGATTGATCACACAGATTACTGGTTATTAAAGGTACACCATGTTTTACTTTTTACACATCCTGTTGTAGATGAAAAAGAATATATATAAATATATCCATGGCTTGGCTTCAAACTCCCCTTTTCCCCCTTAATGCTGTTTATGAAACACTGAAACACAGTGTCTGTGTATGACCATTGCATACTACGTTGCCAATACTACAGTGTGATGAGACTTTTGTTCTTGCATGAATCGAGACACTGTTCTCCTACCTCATGTTGTGATATAAAAAGATGTTTTTTATGCAGAAGACACTGCATCTCTGTTTATCATTGATATTTACGAGTAAATTACATACCTGTAAATGCTTTTAGCTAATACCTCAGTTGTATCTAGTGTTTGTTATTTTCTGTTTTCCCTCCCCCTCAATTTCAGATCTTGTAAATATACCCTGTATAGACAATGAACTTGGATCAAATTCAAGTAAAGTTCTGTAGTGTCAAATCAGTGGTTGTCTCTTGCCTTCATTATTTTTGATTTATTTTCTTTCTTTTTCTCTTCTTTATAGTCATTAGGAGACTGATTGAAAGCTTCATATGGTCTTCTGACAAAAGTACAATGTAACCTTGGCTTAAGAAAGTCTGGAGATGATATACACTGAAACTTTTTTACTAATTCTACACTGTAAAAAAGGCTAGTTGTTTTAACTTCAAAAAGTTAGTGTCAGGGCTGCCTTAAAATTTTAAGTTTTCTGAATGTAGAAATTTAAGTTCAGTTGAGTTAAGAACGATTCAGATCAAGTGAACTTCTTAAGTTCAATAAACTTGCTATTAAGTCAGCTCTACTTGAATTGTTTAAATTAAGAAACTTCTAAAAGCAATCCAATTCCAATAGTATTTTTTATGCCAACACAGTAATTAAACTTCTTTAAACTAAAGTTTTAAAGGTAAAACAACTTGATCTGAAGTTCAGGTCACTGATGATTTTGAGCTAAATTGACTTATTGCATTTGGATTTAACTTAGTCACTTTAACTTGTACTCATTTTGTTCTGCTGTGACACAAGTTTATAAAATAAAGTTAATATTTGCTTTAAGAGAAACAATCTTAAAAGCAGAAAAAAAGGTTTAGTATTTAAAGGGTATTATTGCCAGACAAACCAAAACAACTTCTGTTCTTCATGCTTTAATAACACAACTGGCAATTTTTATCACATGTTCAATGTGGATAGCAAAACAGCTCTGAACAGATTCAAGATACATTTGCCACAAAAAGTGCTAGCTTGCGGGAAAAATGCATCCTCATCCACAAATGTTCTTTAACTTTGACTAAAATTCATCTGGCTTGCATGACGGCTCGTTTGGTGGAAAACCAGCTTATAGCTAACATCTTCTACTGTTTTATTTCTTTTTTCACATTTGTGGATGAGGATCAGTGACCTGAACTTCAGATCAAGTTGTTTTAACTTTAAAAATTTAGTTTAAAGAAGTTTAATTACTGTGTTGGCACAAAAAATACTGTTGGAATTGGATTGCTTTTATAAGCTTGTTAAACTAAACAATTTAAGTAAAGCTGACTTAAAAGCAAGTTTCTTGAACTTAAGAAGTTCACTTGATCTGTATTGTTCTTAATTCAACTGAACTTAAATTTCTAAATTCAGAAAACTTAAAATTTTAAGGCAGCCCTGACACTAACTTTTTTAAGTTAAAACAACTAGCCTTTTTTTACAGTGTATTGTTATCGTCATAACTGACCATTTATGATTGATTTTTGTTATCTTAACATGTTCATGTGTTTAACTCATTTGTTTTAGTTTTTGTATTAGTCAAGTACTTTTCTTAAAATCTTAAAAATTCTGAAACTAAATTATAACTAAGCTTTTTTTTTTTCCAAAAGGGCAAAATAAAAAGCGAAAATTTTCAAAGATTTATAGGGTCTAACACTATTATTGATGTCATATTGACATCAGTACTGCAGATATACTGTAGCCTTGCGTAATCAGCATTAAGCATGTAGATTATTTTTGCAAACATTTAAGTCAAGGAAATGAATTTCAGATTAAAAATTAAAGCTTCATAAAAAGACCAAGAGGTCATTTAAGGCAACTGCTGGCCAAGGAGGTGGAGAGGAAGAAGTGAAGAGGATTTTTCTTAAGTATCTTGGCACTGACAAATCGACTGAAAGGCTGACCACAAAGTCCCTGCAAATATTCTTCCTTTTAATGAAACTTTTATCTTTTAATGACAGCAGGAAAGTACTTTTATTCTGCTTTTATTGAGAGTGTCCTGTTCTTTTTGCAGTATCTGCTGGTTGGAAATGCAACAGAAGCACCAAAAAAGTCCTTCAGGAAAATTGTAACAGTGTCCAGTAAAGTGACAGGACTGCATTTATAAACAGCGAGCATTAAAAAAGGCATCCAGCATGGTGGGTGATGGTGATCAGAGGCACCCCCTTGCCCCTTCGTTTACACTGTTGCCCTCTCGGCAGCGTTACTGTGCTCCTCTGTTCACCAAAACGGATCCAAATTTGCGTTTGTTCCACAACAGTCAAATTTTAAATGAACAACCAGGAACCATTAAAATAGGACTGTTTGGTCTAAGCCAACCTGCCTGTCCATCACTACAAGTTTTCCTTTGCTTTTCTCATCCTTGTGAATGTATTGTTTTGTGTTTTCTAGTGATTCTGTTGCAAAATGTCGGTGATCTCTTCAACACCTCAATTTCCCTACAGGGACAAATAAACTAAATAAACAAAACTTTATCTTGTGCAGAGAATTAGTCTCTAGTCATGCAGGATACGTGTAAAAAACATCAAAAAGCAAATTAATCTTGATAAAAGATACATTTGGCACATAAAATTATTAGGTCATAACTTGTCATGTGGAGTGACTTATATTTAACATGTTAAGCTATACCATGGAGTATATAACTCGGACTTACATCCCATTAAAATATTTTAAGAGGCATATTTACCTCTCTGTAGGTCATTCTTTTAACAATGGTAAGGCTAATTTTTATTTACCAAATCAAGAAGGGAAATGAAAATAAATGTAAGATTGAAGACTGTATTTAAATATATCATATTACTAATTAAATCATATTTCTGGCTCCTGTTAGTCACAGGCCCTAAATTGTTCAGACTTTCTCCTTCATGACCTTTGTGCAGCTAATCTAAAATCTGCAAAGAAATATTTGTCTTGTACATACTGTAGATGTGCTTTAAAATGCAAAGAAGACATGTTAAAGAGAATGTAGGCCATATTAAACTTAAAAAAAAACACACACACAAGACTTGCCAAAGGCTGTCTCCTCTGGTGCAGAGGGCGAAGTGTGTTGAGAAACACTTTGCAGATTCTTTAAAGGTTGCTTACTAGCAAAGTGTCAGGAGCAGGAGCAGGACGAAGTATCAATCACGTCTCTTCCTGTGTCAAACCTGACCATCCACGCCCTTCTATTTTGTCTTTCCTCATATCCTGAGGGTCCTAAAAGGGGGGTTGTCGAGCCTGGGATCCACGGTGAATTCCCCATGAACTTCCACAAAATTGATACTAACATTATTCATGTTTTCAATTCAGTTCATCGTAAAACTTTGACAATAAAGTAATTGTCAAATTCATCTTGTTCAGGAGGGTTATCCATAAAGACGTGATTTCTGATTCTGATAGACCCCCACATGGGGCTGTTATTCTGGTGCCTCTTCTGGCACTTTTGCTTAAAAGTATTTTTTTTATTTTCACTCTCATTCAGGTTGCACCTTGGATTTCCACTCCTTCCTTCATGTGTCCTGTGTGTATTTTCACATTACAGTCATTCACTGTCCTCTGCAGCGGAACTAAATTTAAATCTCCACTCACAGAAGCTGTCAGGAGGAACTACTGCCAAGCCCTGTGCGAGCTGCGAGGCCGGACAAAAACATAAAACGACTGCTATAAGGGTGCTGTTGAGGAAGCTCAGCCAGGCAACATTCAGGCCCAGGAATGCTGGTATTCCTGCAGGTAGCATGAGGATCACAGCCAGGAAAATCAGGAACAAGCCCCACATGTCCAGGAAAATGTGAATTGTTTGGTTCACAACATATTTCCTGGACAGTGTCATACTTTGGCCAGTATTTTGGTCTTTTGATATCCGTGTGCTGCATCCAGCATGTAGTGCTGCGAAGCCCAAAGAAAGCAGGAGCATCATGGTGACCTGCAGGGTCTGAGAGGTGTGGGGGACCCAGCACTGGTGAATCTGGTTGTGGGGTACATCCTCTAAAACAGGACTGAAGTTGCACAGAAAAAAAACGTAAAAGGCTGCGAGGTACCACAGGAGGCCAGTCACAGTCATGCAGATGAGCCATTTGGCCTTGACAATGCTGGGATAAAACCTCATCGTGAGAGTGTAGAAATGGTCCAAACCAGCTAAGATTACAACGGGCCACTGCAGAACACTGTAGACTTGTCCGAGAATTTGAACCAGCAAACAAACATGGTACTTGGTCAGCTTCAAGCCCAGAAGGAGGATGTATCCGTCAGGGTGGAGGTGAACAGTGGCGACAAACAGGGCCATGGTTGTGTCGACGATAGCAACAGAAACACTGAAAACTCCCAGGAAGCTTTTGCAATTGTGGTTTCTCTGGATGAGGAGCAGTGTCCAGTTCAGGAGACATTTTCCTCCCAGGCCAAGCAGGATGAATGGGATGGGGATCAACATGGTGGGACAACTGTCCTGGAGAGCACCAGTCACAGGCGATTATGGAAACTCAGCTGCTGTAAAAAAAAGAGTGAAGACTTTTAAAGCCTTAAACTTCATCTTAAATTTACACACATTGGTTTGTCAAAGGCAGCTCCAAACTCAAAAGTAGATCAGAGCTGTTTTTAATGGGTCTGGAAAGACACTGATGGCAAAGAGCCCAAGACACAAAATCAGTCAGCAGATGTGCATCCATGGATTTGATTTCACTCTGTTTGACCTTTACGACCAGTAAAGTTTGACTGTTTCTCAAGATCTTTACTCATTAATCTTGTTAACCTGGGACAATAATGGCAAATAGTATCCTAAATATCATTATTGTCTGGCCAAAATAGAGGTTTAGAGGTTTGTCCCTGAATACTGTTGTTGGTCCCAAACACTGACAACTTGAGCAGAAGTCCTCCATCACTGCTTGTCTTAAAATTCATTGGAAATCTTGAGTACTGGCTGAATGGAACAATACATTGGCAATGTCATTGCTGACGAGGAATTTTTAGACCCATTGGTGGAGGTACCTGAGCTGCACTGGTGACTATCAGTGGTTCTCAAACGGTGTGGCGGGGCAAGATTAGGATTTTGCACAACCACGACTTAACACAGCAACTGTTAACCAGAGAATGAGTCTGCAATTTACTCCATCTTTTGCAGATCCATCAACTTCCTTGTACAGCTGCACATTCTGTAGCTTTAAGGAAGCCATTGTTAATCATTTTAGGTATCGAACTTCCCTTCTTACAGTTCATAACATCCACTGGGTGAGGGGACTAACCCCTGTTTATCTACACCGCTCATTAGTTCGGTCAGCTTTATAACTGTGTTCTGTCATTTTTCAGTATTTGTTGCGGAAAGTTTGAAATTAAAGTTTCAAATGACCTTCTAAATAATTTAAGTGGAGCTTTAAGCAGAATTTCAGGAGCAGGACCACACCTCAACCACGCCTCTTCCTGTGTTCCTTTAAATTCTAACCAACTGTTTCCCTCTTTTGTTTCACACACTCATTGCCACAGAACTATGTTGGGTTGACTATATCTGTGACTGGGTCAGATGTTACTTACTGTTGAATTTCTACAAAAATTAGAGAAACAGTTATATTGCTGTTTTGTCTTTTGTTTCGTCTTTTGTTTTGTTTTGTAATGGGTTGAGTTATCATGTTGCTGCAGCTTAAAGTCTCCCAGTCTGCCACCATACTTACCTGGGTAAATGAAATTGCACCTATGCTGAGGTGAGTGCATGTGTGTAAAGCTCCTGCTGATTTTAGGTCGTGTAATACTTTAAGACTGTTCCTGAAATTTCTGCTAAGATGTATATTGACTGTGAATGGAGTGGAAACCAAACAGAAAAGTTACAGACTGTGAGCAGGGAAAGTGACTTTATTCCTGAGCTACTCTGTGTTTGCAGACTGAGCTAATGCTAACTGTGTGTGGGCTGCTCGTGTGTCACAGTGATGAGTCTGTCTGTCTTGTGCAGATGTGAGACCTTGGCAGCTGCTGTTCTGATGACTTTATTGTTGGTTTTTACACCGAGCTGGCACTGCTAAACGTGTTTTAGTATTATATTACTGCACTGAAAAGTAAAGTTTGTGAATTCATAGAGCCTTTTGTTTCAAGCAAGAACGTGGTTAAAACATGATCTTTAAAGATATAAAAATGCATGTCATGCATTTTTAAGATTATGTTAAAATGTTTTGGATATTTGTGATAAAATACAAATATATTCTTTGCATTTGCTACTCAGATGAAAATGTATTTACATTTTCTGATCACTTGTTTGCTATGTTGAGCTGAGGACATGAGAGCTTACAGCTGCGGTATGTTATTCTGATGACTTTTATGTCAGTTTTTACACCAGAATAAAAGAGAGCTTGTGCAAGAGCAACACCTCTGTGGTTATGATATCCTCTCTGCACCATAAACACCAGAGACAAATCCTGCCAGGTCCAGTGAAAAAACACAGCAGGTTGTTCCGGTGCAGTTGCAAGAATGCCATGACACACCAGTTACATACAACTGGGTTAAACTTTTATATCGCTTTATTTTTCCTCCAGGAATTCTCTGTGTTTGGTACTAGTTTAACAATGTAGCAAATAATTCTGCCTGTGCCCGTTGGCTCTGCCCACTGAATCTCATCTTGGAGAATATCTTTTTCTGTGTATTCCCGTTCTTAAAAGTTACCCTGTTGATCCACAAAAATAGGAAGTCATCGTCATTTTTGTCAAAGTCACTCATGTTTGGTTAGGTATTCGTTTCCTATTTTGTCTTACTGAGTCCACAGAGCATATTGTCAGAGTAAGTGTGCACAAGCAGAAGGACACAGACATTTTCTGTCCTGTAATGAAGTGCCAAACACAGAATTCCAAGGGGACAAAATGAAGTGCTTTTGCCCAATCCTAGATTCGACCCAACATTGTTTTGTGGTTTGTTTTTAAATAAAACTCACATAATAATGCTGCGCTCCAGGGGACCCGTAACTTGAAAATTTCCCAGTTGAAATCTCAGAGTTCCGACCCGAAAGCGTTCCAGGCAAATTACGACTTCAGTTTGAGCGCAAGGAATTCTGGTATGTAAATTAACCAACATGGCAGGCATTATAAGATTTATGCTTTTTCAACTAACTCATTTGATGAAACAGAAGCGGGAAAATGGCGCATAAGTTAACATAAGCTTATACTTCACAGTGTTTGTCATTATTAAGAGGCTGCCATATTGTTTAGGCAGTGATGTGACATCACAAGTCGTAACCTGGAGTACATCGATCTGGTGCGAGGTTGGAAGTTACGAGTTTGACTGCCATTCCAGTGCACTTTTACGAGTTACAGGTGGGAAAAACACGAGTTATGGGTTGCCTGGAACACACTGTACCTGCCAACAGCAGAATACCTTACTGGTGGTCTTAGCTTGTTCTCCTGAAAGGTACCGTGCTCCTGGGAGCCCACTTTACTGACTATGGTGAAGTACCTGATATATCCCAGCTCTGAAAACACTGACATATCCATAATTACTAAATATTTGTCCTGAGTATTAGAGCTGTTTTTCAATAATTACTATGAATTAGACATCATGGGCCCCCGCGGTGACACATCTCATTTAGATGTTTGCCCTATTAATGTTTGATGATGCTCTCTGTGTCTGTTCATCTTTTCTGACATGGATGTTTGGTTTTTATCGCTCATTAGTTTCACATTTTTGAGCTGGGGCACATTTCTTCTGTTCAAATCAGACTATGTTTGAACTCATGCAGAGCTGGTGCAACCAATAGCTGCTTTATCTGGAGTCTTATGATGTGAATTTCCTTTGCTTAAGCTGTGTAATGACCACAGTTTCCTGAATCTGAGTGAGGTGTACTGAATCTGTAAAGCTATGAGCTGTGATAAAAACACAATGAGCTGATGGACACCAAAACAGAGCGGAAATGAGATTTTTTTTTATTCCATTTGTGATTCTCATTGGAAGCACCATCTTCCCAAACAAGCAGTCATTTGATCCACTGGTAATAAAAAACTATTGATCGTAGGCACTCTCAATTCAGAGGAAAACATTATTGCATATCAATTATTCAGAGTTTAATGCTCACAACCTCATCAAGACACATTTGCTTTGTAAGATTTCATTGCTAGAAACATTTTCAACTTTGAGAACTGAACAGTACATGAATGAATGAATGAATGAATGAATGAATGTTTTTATTTCGAACTTAAAATGGAAAAGGTACATATGTATATCTCTATACAAATCCAACAAAAGTAAAATATAAAAGGTAAGCAAAGGCAAATAGCAATTACAGCATTTGTACTACTATCATTAATATTTGCAAGAAATTATAACAGATTCAGTCCGAAAAGGGTGCAGGAAGAAGTAACAAACTTATCTAGTCCCACCCCTTTTTCATTTTAAAAATGTCTTACTTAAATTCACCCTGAAGCCTCTTCAGGTCATAGCCATCAACTTTTTTAGCAACAAAAGTAACAGCAAGCTCAGACAAATAATAGTAATAACAAATTTCAAAACAAAGACAATAATGACACATCACTGGATACACACACCCATGATGTTACTGATTTTCTCGCTGTTTTTCCATTCTGTATCTGTTTAATATTTCAGCTTTAAAGATGAATTTAAACCTACCTATTGTTTCCCTTAACTTCAGTTCATCACTGCAGCTGTTCCATAAAGTAACTCCATGGAGTATTTAAGATATATTAATATATTTGCAAACACAATATAAACTAAGACAATATGTTACTGGCATAGCATAAACTGATGTTGCTTTTAAAAAAAGGATCTCAGACCTAATGTTCAGAGAAAATATTGTTTACACTTAAAACCTTTAGCAATAACATGCCCATTGGCCACAAGATAAACGTCAAAATATTTGGGCCAGATGGAAATGAGCATCTTATTAATGTTACTCTACTTCAGACATATTTAAAAGGTTTTTACACAATAATTTTAGTGCAAAAATGAATTGTGTAAATAATTTTAATTCAGTTTTACTGTGTATGTTGGTATTGTGCAGCTGGCTGTTAAAGATGGGCCTTTTTCATGACATAGCTTAGGCCAGTGTGGTTTTGTCTTTTTTCTACTTCATAGAAACAACACTTAAAAATATGAATTATTCACTGTCAGTTATAAAATACTGACGTATTATTTTTTTATCCATATGTCTCTGCCCTACCAACAATCATTGTTTTTTAACAGCAACATAACAAAATGCACGTCTTGAGGTTTGTTTTGTTACCTCCACCAAGAAGGGTTTTTTTTTTGCTACTGTTTGTCCATCTGTCTGTCTGTGCGCACCATGGTTTAGAAAGTTCTTTTTAGATTTGGATGACATTTTAAGATAATGGTGACAGCAGGACTGCCCACAGCTATGGTTTGGCCCCAGATTTTTACATGTCTATAAACATCATCATTATGACCCAAAAATTGCTTTCTTTCCAGCAGGGTCATATTCCTGGATTTTTGAGTTTTTATTAACTAAAGGGGCCACACAGCAGTGGCAGCACCAGTGAACATCTTTTCAGTGTCCTTACTTTAAATTTGTTTTCTCTGACGGACCACTGCCTGTGTTCAATGGATATGTTGGCCCTTAAATAACTGATTCTGATTCTCAGGGACAACAACATGAACATAAACAAAAGCTCAAACCATTTTTTAATAAGCAATAAAAAAAACGGGTTCTTTGCTAACCCTTTGAGGGGCCCCTTCATGTCTCTGGGCCCCAGAGAGCTTTACCCTTTATCCTCCCTTATGGGCACCCTTGGGTACAAGGGAGATGTGATAACATTAGGTGATCTGAATCTGGATGCAGATCTAACTTTTTTTTAATTTAGTAATATTAACCATCTATTGCATAGTGTTGCCATATGGCATCAATTACTTTATCTTCATTTTTCTAAAAAACTGTGAAATAAAATGTATGTTTTTACATTTAAGTGTGAAGAGGGGGCTTTTAGTTTGAAGGAAATAGAATTTATGAGGCTGCATGACCAGGATATCTTGTTTGCCAGTCCTTTTTGCTAATAGACATTTGACATCCAAACATAATTGTCTGGGGGTTAGGGTTAGGGTTAATCTTCTCCAAGATTGTCTTGTATTTAGAATTTTTGGAGTATTTTCACCAAATGAAAATTTAAATCACTATCTGGGGTAAGTACACTTTTTTTGTTTCACACTTAATTAAATTTTGTTGTTATACATTTTTTGTAATATGCCAAAACAGATTTGATGCCATATGACAACAATATGCAAATATGGAAAATTCCTAGTATATACAACCTAATGGAGTTCCATTCATTTACATAGCATGAAACTATCCTGAGACTGTTTACACCTTTTGCTTATGTTTTAAAAGAAACAACATTATATATTTTTTTATATTTTGTAATTTAAGGTACGTTGCTGCCTATCTTTGACTCTTTCCTCCATAAAAGATGCATCCCAGCTACTTCTACAGGAGATGGAAAGAGAGCAGGGTAGAAATAAACTGTCAAACTAGAGGAGGAATTAGATCGAAATCAAGTGAAATGAGTTGAAATCAAATGAATCAAATGAAATAAAACAGAAAAAAAACACTTAATGAAATGAAAAAAAGAATGATAGACTGAACTTAATTGAAACAGGTTCAAGGTTTTGGGTTTCTTTTAGCAGACGTTGAGAGGAACTGCTTTGTTGACTTTCGCAAGGCATGAAATGAAATCATATCAAATCAGTTGAAATGATTTGAAATCAAATGAAATGAAACAGAGAAAAAACTGAATGAAATGAAAATAAAGAATAATAGATCGTACTTGATTAAGCCAGGTTCAAGGTTTCGGGCTTTTATTAGCAGACGTTTTAGATAACTGTTGAAATTCTACAATGTTTTCACTGTATAAATCTTTATTTGTTCATTTTGGTTCATTTTTTTCATGTATTTATTATTTAGGCCATTTTAAGTAATAAAAGCATTCAAAACATTTTTTTACCATTTTTAAGTAATAATTCATGCAATAGAGGGTTAAAGGTTTGTGCTCTCTTAGCACTTCTAGTTTTGTTTTGTTAAAAAGACATACACTGCCCACCTTAAATTCATGCACGAAAAAGCATCTGACCTACCAAAAACAAAAATATTTTAACTAAGGCGGAAAGGCAGAAAACGAAAAGGCTCATAAGACAAATCACCCATACAAGACAAATGAAAATAACTTTAAAAGATACATTTTGATGTTGAATTATTTCCTACCCTCTGTTTTACCATCCCTCTGGTGTGATGGAGATGCTAGTGGTGCGCAGCCTTCCTCTTCTGTCGCATTAAAAAGTTCTGCATTCATTCAAGCAACCTTTGCAGCAGGGACCTGAAATGTATGGAGGAACAACAGTGAAAGCCATCTGAAAGTACAAACCACACAGGAAACAGAGAGATGAGCAGATAAGTTCTCAGGAGCCCCACTTCTGCTTTGCATAGTTGTTATTCAGTGCAGACAGAGGAAAATAAGCATCTATTCGAGATTTGGCCCACATACCCAGAGTCATCCATTTCTTAAAAGCACTATGTTTTTGGCTTCTCATTATGAGGAAGAGCTGCTCTCAATAATTATCTGATGTGCTCTGTTGAACCAAGACAACAAATAATTCCTGTGAGATGTAAAACTCAATGGTGACAAAATATGTGTATCAATGCAGTGCTGGAGCCGCCCAGCCCACACGCTGGTTCATAGATTGTAATGAACCCAACCACATAATGGAGTCCAGGGCCATAACAGAGAAAATGATAGACATGATGTTTGGGTTGAAATACAAACTGTGCACACAGCAACACTTCAGTCTACCTACAGAACATGTTTAGATAAATACTGCAGTAGTTTGTGTTTAAAGATTTCTTAAATGTCTCTAATCTATCCTCTTCAGCCTTTTCAGTCACTACAGTCTCAACCATATTTAGCTGATGCTTGTAGGTATTTGTTCATCTGCAGCTGCAGTCTGGCAGGTCCACAGAAGCAGCTTGTTTCCTGCCTGGTCTTGTTGAAGAAATTGTTTAAAATGAAGGAAAACAACCATTTAAATATAACTTTGTGATATGAAACATTTTTAACAGAGACCATGAGCAGCCATACTTACATAATCTGACTTTGGAAATGTATTGAATCCTTCAAGGTGTATTCTTTGTATTCCAGAAACAAAAAGCCTTCACATTTGAGCAAGTTGAACTTCATAAACAGGTTTCCACTTGCTGGTAGATTTAAAAGTGGATCCTCTTGTTGAGTGTTTGTGTTTGTAAGTAAATGAGTTCCACTGAGCCTATTGTGTTTTGCATAGTAGGCCCTGCCACCTGCATATGGATAAGTGTAAGAGGGGACAAAAAGGAGAGTGACCGTGTGAGGAACATTTATGACTGACATATATTTATGACTGGAGTGGCTTGTTGGTTTGGGCAGAGCTTGTAGAGAGGGATGAATTCCTATGGTGGTAAAATATGATATTGCCTAGGCTACATGATGTACGAGGGTTGACTACAGTACATGTGCAAGACTAAACTCAGACAGGCAAGAAAACGATGTGTGATAATGAGTTAGTTCAAGTGGTCTGAACGTCATGTCCTTTGTTTGCACATCATTAAAGTTAAAATGAAACATATTCATTTGCTGTGTTCAAGTTTGCAGGGATGCTTTGGCACCCTTGGGTTTCCTCTGGCTTTGTCAGAGGTGCTTTCAAAACACTAAAAAATCCATTCCATGAGTTAACATGAAAGTGCAGATAGTAAGCATTTGATCCAATCATCCAAAACAAATTTGTCTTATATTTTTTTCCCTGCAATAATGAACCAATTTATTCTGATGTTAAATACAAAGTCTTAAACATAATTAGGGTGAAAAGCTATTATTAAGATTCTATGGAACTTCAACAAGGTGGAAGCTAATTAAAATGTTTTTAATGTATGTCTTATTGTGACATCTTGTTTGAAGATTTCCTTTTAATCAAATGTTCTTATCAAGGTGGTCTCCATGGCTGTTGCAGGAGTGTATGAATGACCGATTTTTAAAAAACAATCAGAGAAACTTTCAGTCAGGTCCTCAGACATTTTTGTAGTTGTTTGCAATTCGCAAGTGGCAGTAATTTTAAACGCACAACAGTTTACGATTCAAACTCAGACAATTTTAGATGCATTTTATTATTTTATATAATAATAATATAATAAACTTTATTTGTATAGCACCTTTAAAAACATTGGTTTACAAAGTGCTTTGACAGCAGTCAGGAACATGAGATAACAAAGCACAAGAATTTAAACACAAGGAAAAAAAGAACAACCGAAAAAGGTTCAATAAATCAAAGAACAGTTAGGACATACACAAATAGCAAAATTAAGCTGAGAGAGTTCCACAACACATCACATAAATCAGTTAACCCCAAAAGAACACAGACACAGAGGAGGCCCCGACCCCATGGGGCCGGAGACACAACACACCAGGTTACAGCAACACACATCAGGATGCAGTTTACATTCAGGAGTAAACTGCATCCTGATGATGCCAACTAACATCATAGGTGCTATGTCCAGTGGCTCCAGCCCCATGATTCAAAGGCCCTCTCCATGTGTCATAGGAACCCAGACAACACAGGAACACTGCTACTAAAATGAGACCATGAGGACCAAATAAAAAACAAAGCAATATAAAAAGCCAATATAAAATAGTAGAGATGAAAAAAGAGAAAGAACAATAACACAGTGACCTTAAAAGATTTCTATAAAGAAATTAAAAGTATGACATAATAAATAAAACAATCTGAATTAAAAGTAAATAAAGACACTAGTCTGTTAAAATAACAAATAAGAAGTCAAAAATAAATAAATAAATAAATAAATAAATAAATAAATAAATAAATAAATAAATAAATAATAATAATAATAATAATAATAATAATAAAGAAAATGTAGCTAAAATGATAAGAAAAGGATAAAAAAGACTGAGACACAAATAAAAGGACAAACGACTAAAACAGGGGAAGAAGGAAAATAAAAGACTAAAAAGAGACTAAAAGGACTAAAATGAGACTAAAATGAGACGGCATCACATAAAGGCAATTCTGTAAAAATATGTTTTCAAAAGTGACTTAAAAGAAGCAACAGACTCCGCACGCCTTATCTCCTCTGGCAGGTCGTTCCAAAGTCGAGGAGCTCTGATGGAGAAAGCTCTGTCACCTTTAGTTTTAAGCCTCGACTTTGGAACGACCAGGAGGCCCTCGCCAGAGGATCTAAGGCTGCGGGCTGGCTGATAAGGGGTTAAAAGCTCTGAAATGTAGCTGGGGGGCAAGCCCATGAGTGATTTAAAAGTAATCAATAAAATTTTAAAATCAATTCTAAAACTGACAGGAAGCCAGAGGAGGGAGGCTAAAACTGGAGCGATGTGATACTGTCTACTAAAACCAGTTAAAAGCCTAGCTGCTGCATTCTGGACCAGTTGGAGGCGAGAAAGAGATTTTTTGTTTATACCGGGGAGGAGGGAGTTGCAATAGTCCAGTCTGGAGAAGATTAGGGCATGAATTATTTTTTCGAGGTCTTGAGGGGTGAGGATATTTTTGATTTTTGCAATTGAGCGTAGGTGAAAGAAACAGGACTGGATGGTTTTACTGATGTGGGATGAGAAGGTGAGGTCTGAATCAAAAATTACTCCTAAATTTCTTGCTGATTGTTTGATGTTCGTTGAAAGTGTGCCAAGACTGGACTGTATGAGAGGGGAGTTGTTGATGTTAAACAGGATTATTTCGGATTTTGTGTTATTGAGTTGCAGGAAGTTTTCTGCCATCCAACTGTTGATGTCCCTGAGACAGTCCATGACAGCAGGTAGGCCCTGTGGGTCCTCAGGTCTCAGGGGAAGGTATATCTGTGTGTCGTCTGCGTAGCAGTGAAAGGAGACTTGGTGGCGCTGAATTATTTGGCCAAGGGGCAGCATGTAAATAGAAAATAAAATCGGGCCTAAAACTGAACCCTGCGGTACACCACAGGCAACGGCAGCAGTAGAAGAGCTGTGATTGCCTATGGTGACCGCACAGGTTCGTTCTAAAAGATATGACTGAAACCAGCTAAGTGCAGTGCCCCTGATACCCACCCAGTTGCTAAGACGTTCAATTAAAATGGCGTGATCCACCGTATAAAAGGCTGCACTGAGGTCTAAAAGAATTAAAATTTACATTACACATTAAAATCTCTTGTGCATGTGCTCATCATGGACCTTATTTCAGGCTGTTATGGCTGCTGCCTCCTCCTATCTGTGCTGGTCTGGCTTTGGAGTGCTGTTTTGTATGTAGGTGTGTGCGTGCAGGTGTGGAGGACGAAGACCGTCGGGCAGATTCTGAGCAGCTGCAGTGCCGCAGCAGCCAATCAACCTGAGAACCAACAGCCCTCCTCCTCTATAAGAGGTCCAAGGAGCTGCGAGAAGGGCAGCATTTCAACAGAGCTCTTTGTTAGAGAGAATCATGTTACCTGTTTGTCCAGAGGTCCTGTATAGAAAGGGGTGGTGGTTTAATTTTTCTTTGTTTGATATCTTTGTTTAAGTTTAGAGTGATTTAACTCCCTGTATAGATCAAATTAGATTTATTTTTTAGCCTGCAGTTTAGATTGAAAGCCTTTTTAGTTTTTTCTTTTGTTTGCTAGTTTTCTAAATCTCAAAGTTTTAGGTTTGGTAACCAGGAAGTGCTAAATGTTGACACTTCTCTATTTTTGGACAGATTCTTTCACAATTTTATGGTTCCTCATCAGTGGCGGTTCTAGACCAATTTCACAGGGGGGGCCAGGCTGGGGCCAAGGGTGTTGTCAGAGGGACACGTTCAACCCCAACAAGAGACTGAGAAGTGTTCACCATTCAAAACATTTGGTATAATTAATAAAGTAATACAAAATACTAGTAAACGTATTTCAGTTGCAGGAAAGTTTATTGCATGTTTGTTACATTTTTCAACAATATGTCCAAAGAAATTGTTCAATAAACAAAATAAGACATTGTTTTTGTCTTCATCAACAAGACAGTGTTCAAGCCTTGAACACATTTATTTTAGAACAAAATTTAAAAACAGCAATGGTAACTGTTTCAGTAGCAATGCAGACAATAAAAACAATGAGAGCATCCACCATACCATTTATAAGGCTAATCTCATGGGTCTCAGCACTTCAGTCTATTTTCCTGTAAAGGACTGGTACCAGGCTGTCTTATCAAGCTCCCTGTGGACACTCCCAGCTTTGCATTGACGGGTCTTCTTTACATTTGCTGATATCTGTGGAGGAAGACAAACTGAGTCAAAGTAAAAAACATTTATACTACAGGGACACACACATAGATGCAACACAAAAGTAAACTTGTGATACAAAGTCACTTAATTTTTAAATCAATACATCTATAAAAGAACACCAAACTAACAACACTCGTATTGTACAGTCACCAAACACAGTTACACTATTGAAAACATTTATTTGTGTTTACAATGGGGATTTTTTGTGGGTCAACTTTATGGAAGGGGGAAAGGATGAGTGGTGCAGTCTGGTTTAATCTAGTGAGTAAACTCTAACATACTCTGATGGGTGTTTGTCCTCTTAGGGCCTCCATACACTGAAGACATATTTGCCACATTTTTACCTGATTAATACACCGTCTACTGAAAACAGCTCTGAGACCCTCTTATGGGCCTCCACCCACAGGTTGAGGACCACTGCACTAGTGGATGGTATTTGAAGCTAAATACTTACAGATTGTTCTTATACCATGGAGGATAAGTGATGCAGGAAGCCTCTGGGTGAATTTATCATCTAGAAAACAGTGATTGAGTGAAAACAGCAGCTCAGAACTGGACTGATGAACAATATTGAGTTTTATTCATCACCAGACTGACTCGTCATTTTTAAAGAATCTCCGTTAAGTTAAACTGAGCACATGAGCTCTGAAGACACAGTTTGAATCATAAAAACACACTGAGTGACTGACGGTCCCTCACTGTCCCTGTCTGCGTCTTTACGCTCACCTGCACACAGAGGAGCGCATGCACAGACGCTGACAGAAAGTTCAAGTCACACAAAGCTGATCTTTGCGCATTTTGTTGTGGTTACAAGATATTTCAGGGCGTTTTCTAGTGGGCACCACGTATGCTACACCCCTGTGTCCCCCATGGGATTTGTGCCTATAAATTCAGCGTGAGAAATCGGAGGTGTGGCGCGAGAGTGCGTGAGTGCGTATCACAGCCGGTGCGTAAAACTTGGCAGACCATATCAGCCTCTGTGCTTTCATCAACCTCCTATTAACTCAAGTTAGTCAACAACATTTCCTGGTCTTACCATGTAAAAATTACACAAACAACAGAGCTTTACTCACCTTAATTCTCTGTGGTAAATCTTCTTGTATCACTGTGATGATTCTGTCAGCAAATTCTCTTTAGGTTCTGGCAGTGTAGCACTCTAAGGGGTATGACTGGAACCCAGAGCCGCATCATTTGTTCCGCCTGTCACATCAGCGGGACACCACAGTGTTTAATATATGCTTGGTGTGGAGGGGGGGCCACAGGGGGGTCCAGGGTCAGTTTTACAGGGGCACTGGCCCCTGTTGGCCCCTCCCCAGAACCGCCACTGTTCCTCATCTTTCCTCAGCTTTGGCTAAATCCTGTGACTAACCTGACTATCTGAATATTTAAAAAATATGACCAACACAAGGATCACCTGTGCTGTGGAGTGTTCCAACCTGAAGGGTCCTTAAAGCTAGGGTTGGTAATCTGATTTAGATACACTTTTTGTACTACAGGTTAAAATGATCCTTATGACCCGATGGCAATGAATTCATAATGTGTTCTTAAAATAGAGCCAAAAATATTGGCTATCTACAGCAGGAATAAACCTGGGAAAACACCAACCAATCACATCTTTGTAACCCACATTTTAAACCAATTAAATCCCATCCCTGTTCTGCCCGCCTCCTGTGTGTACATTTTGCCAGCATGCACAGACTCTGATTCAGTGCATGAAGCCGAGCTGAGAGGGATCCAAGTCCGCTGGAGAATGCTTACCTTTCAAGTTTTTGCTTTGAAAATATGGGAAGCCTGCTACGAGCTGTCCCACAACCCCAACCAAGCTCCATTATCCCTAACATTTTAAGACAGATGTACAAGAAATCTAAAATAAACACCTAGTTTTTCTTGTTTTGTTCCGCTGTTGGCTCTAATCTTGCGACAGCTGCCACGCAGGCTACTGCAGGTGGACGTTCTCGTGAGGCTTTTTCTTCTTTGGTTTTACGGCGGTTGGCATCCATCATTTTGGAGCATTACCACCCTATTCAGGCTAGAGACAGAGTTCAGTTTGGAGAGGCAGAGGAATGTTTTTATTATTATATTGTCACACGGGAGATTTATGGGAGAATACTAATACGGTAGGACATCGGGAAAGAGGATAAAATACGTAAAATACGGTAGTTTCATGGCCAAACACACTTGGAGTAGTGTAAAACATGGCTGGTTTGGAGTTGAATCAGTCCTCTGGTTGTGAATCAGCAGCGCTTGGGCATGTGAGCGGGGGGGTCATTTTGGAGGAGGGGTGGGAGGGGCTAAACAGAGCCCTGAGAGCCCCGACCGCTTTAACATTTCATTGTCAGAATGACTCATCCAGTCCCTACTCCCCAGACCCTGGCTCCAAATGCTTGTTATGCCAATGATTAACACAGGGGTATTTTGGCTTCATCCTTCTCAACAAGACGAAGTAAAGGCATGCCGTCCATCTTTATATACCATCCATGGTAGAGGCACAGAGTGAAGTGTACAAGTCATATGCTTCCAGCCCAACGTTATCATAACAGTAAGCATGAAATCCTTACTAAATAAGCTGATGTCCCATTATAGCTAGTGAGTCATAAAATGTGTTCCCTCAAACTCAAAGAGTGGTCAAATTTATCTTCCTAGTGTGTAGTAAAGGCAGAGGGATGCAGAGAAAGTGAACTATAGTTTAAATCCTGGGGATTAGAACCAAAAAGACTTGCTACCAAAATGCCAAGCTTAAATTCAACCACTTACTTTTGTAAAATCTCCAAATCAATTTTGATCTGAAATTTTACAGTATGGAGTTTGAGACAGTTCAATCGAAGAGTGAAAAAGCTCCGAACCTGTGATAGTGACTTGTCATGCCATAAATAATTCACACTTCTGTTATAGAGCATTGATGATCCTGTTCTGAGATGTAAAGTTAAGACCTATTGACCAGAATAATCCTGCCAAAATATACTGCACAAGAACTGAATTTTAAAATGTCTCTGTTGTTCTAGGTATTTGTCACTCCTTCAAAAATATTTCTACATTAACTGTGTCAGTGCTGGACTAATGCAGCAGAGTCATCATCTCATTCACATTTAAACTACCGCACAAAAATGCAAAATAAGATGCACACATGTTCTTGAGTTCTGACCTGTGGATGCAGCGATGAAGGTCTCGTGTTTGTTTCCTTGACCGCGGTTATTGAGCACATTAGATCCAAGGTCTGTGCAGCAGTAATATCAAAAAGCTTTTCTCAGGGAGGTGTGGTTAATGGTATAAAGATCCAGTTGGACAGCCTGCTCACAGCTCTGATCACTGTTCAGGGAATGATTTTGCTGCCAAATTTCAAGATGGCATAAAACAAACAAAAAACCCCCCCAAAAGAATAGATTTTGTATCCTGCCCTCTTAAGATTTTTTTCTTCAGTTGTATTCATGATGTTAGGATGCCCTTGTAAAGCATGTTGAGTTACCTTCTGCCTAAAAATATGCTTTACAAATGACTTATTATCTTGCCTTCATCTTCCTCTGGGTATGTTTATGTAAGTCAGGGATGGGCAACTGGCGGCCCGGGGGACACATACAACCCTCCACATTTCTGAATGCGGCCATCAAGGCAGTTTAATTTCTATTTGAAAAAAAAAGGGATTAATACATAAACACAAAGGAGAAAAAAAAAGTAGAAATAGTTAGAATAGTATAAACATGGCCCTCTACAAAAGCATATTTACCCATCACTGAATTAGCATATAGGTATTTTTTGTAGTTTAAAAAGATGCACAAGTCACCTGAAGTATAACTTTAGATTATACAGTCTGAACACTTGGCAAACATTGTGCTTGACTTTGAATCAGTCAATCAGTCAGTTTATCTTTATAGCACCAAATTAAATTTAATGTTTAACATTTTTATAATTTACAAAGGTTTGTCATCAGTTTGGCAGGTAAGAACATTTCTGCTGATTTCTACTGTCAGAATGTTGGTTTTAATAGTGACGGGAGCTTCAACTCTTTTCACTGATTCATATTTTTTTTGCTCTGCCCAGTGATAAGAGCTGACTTTTGGGACTTAGGAATTCATTTAAAATGTTTCTTACCCCATTAAATCAGCCTTATTTTTATTTCTACTTTTATTTATTTATTTATTTAAAAATTGCTGATGTTCGAGGATGTTTTAACTTAATTAATTTACATTATACACTTGCATAACAAGTCACAGACAAAAAGAACATTTTACCTGATGCTTTCATTAAATCAGAGATAGCATGGTCATATTAGGTCAAGTCACATTTGTTCAAATAAGACTTCACAGGATCGGACTATATTTGTCAAAATCAGTATGAACAGGTATACAAGTTTCTTGCACAATGGGCCTTAATGCTTACGTTATTTTATCATTCTGATGAAAAGCAGTCGTTCTTGAAATGTAGCTTAGTACAACAGCTCCAACTATGTGAACACTGCAGCGTTTGAGGTCTTTTGTTTCCTGTCTTGTCCTTCTCGCCTCAGCCCTGGCTCTCTCTGGTTTTAATACGTGCTAACTACATATTTTGGTTTCTGAAATCACTATGACTCACCACGTGAGTATGAGGCACTGAATCATCAAAGCATATGTTGATGTTGATGTTGATACACAAAAACGTGTAAAAACACAGTTACCAGAGAGAAAAATACAGACAAATCAGATAAAGCTAAGTTATGGATTTAGTTTCAGCTTGCTTGCTAAATCCAGGCAGTGGTTAAACTTTATTGAGAGGTCAAGCATGGTTGGTTTTACTCAAGTCACCCATTCAGATCAGGCATGAAAGGACAACTCGAACGCATGAAACAGTGTGCAATAACATGACGAATGATTAGGATTTTATAGGACATTATAATTACTGTATTTTTCTACCTTATAAATTGAATTGACCCCTTGAAGCCAGTTGTATCGTATTTGATACATTATTTTATACCTCTACCTAATTAATATGATCAACAATACTAAAAAAAATCTGAATACAATCAGATAATTGATAAAAATGTCCTCAAGTGGATTATCAGTTGCCAAACACACTTAATGTATCAAGTAAGATTTAAATTTTATGACAATTCAGATTATTTTGAATGTCAGTAGAAAGTGAGATAAACATTTTATCTCCCAAAAATTAGATTTTTTTCAGGCTTTAAAGGATTAAACATATTCTTAAAGTTTCCATATTTTTACTGCAGCGTCATCATCAACTAGGACAACCCACCCTATCCACTGGCTGCAACGAGTTTAGTTGTCACAGTAGGTCATGCTCATGTGATGCAGATGTCTTGCTGTTTAAGTAATTCATTAAAATTAAAATGATCTCCATTTCACAGCAAGACCATAATCTTTCACCTATTAGCAACACCCACTGTAGGATGCACCTATAATGGTTTATGTGCAGAGTGAGAGTGCTACAGCGAATCCCTGTCAGTACAACAAAATGATCAGCTCCACGACTCACTTTTGGACCCCAACCCACCAGGTGAGACCTCTTGTTATAGGAGAGATCTGTTTATCTATCCATCTAATTAATGCCTTGTGAAAATGAAATAAAAAAAATGTGCTGAAAAATGAACTGTCACATTTTCCTTTATTTTTTTGAAGTCCATGAGTATGACATTACGAGGATTTTGACAAGACAGCAAAATGGCAACCATTTTCTGTGATTCTCCACAAGAAAATGGTACTGTTTTCTGTTTGTGTCGCCCTCCAAACCGTGGGGGTGCTGTTTTTTCCTGCGACCCCTCTGTCATGCGCCCTGATCTCCCTGCACTGATTCTTCAGAGCTGTGCATTCAGAGCGTCAGCCCTCCTCTCTGTGGTGTATCGGTGTAAAGAGCTACCGAGTTAACCAGTGACTTTCCGTTTTCTGTGTTTATTTATTTATTAGTAGGGTATTATCGTCTTCATCATCATCGTTATTATTATTATTATTATTGTTATTATTATAAGGCTATTTAATTTTATCATAACGTTATACAAACTTCCTGATCATGTCTTAACCCAAGCAAGGATGTTTTTTTTTCTTCTTTATTTTGTATGTACGGAGCTCCCCTGGTGACATTGGATAGAAAAAAAATAATGCGTGGCCACGAGAAAGTAAGGCGAGGCCACGAGATAGTAATGTGTGGCCACGAGATAAATAACGCGTGGTCACGACATAGTTCATGCGTGGCCACGAGAAAGTAATGAATGGCCACGACAAAATTCACTTTTAGTAGGTCAATATAGTATTGAGATCTACTAGTTTCAGAGCAATACAGAGACTGTCGCCCCTTTATTTGGACAACTTTGAATACATTTCTCGTTATTTTAATTTGGGAATGAACTACAATGACATTCTTAAGTCACTTGCGATTAGGCATGGAGTAATTCTTAGCAAGAGACACTTAATTCGGCTGCTCTAAATGACTGCGGTCATACCATCTGTGCTTCCGTGATTCTGTTGCGCACTTTGCCCAAATATTACGGTAGGCCAAAGGTTACGGAGGTATTTATGGTGGTGCGTTCAGTGGCACAACATTATTGATTACAATCACATTTAAATCAGGCATTTGACGCCTATTTTACTTTATGCGAATATCAGAAAAATTAGTAAAATTTATTAAAAAATTAAATCAAACTTGTACGAGGTCCAACAGAATATTGTACAGTACATTCCCAGGTAGGCCTACCTCTGTGCTTCTTTCCTGAAAATGTACTGTAGCATTATTGATTGACAGCACATCCAAATCAGGCATTTGAGACTCATTTTAAAGAACAGCAAATATTTAAACATCATAAAAAATCAAAGTAGTACTATGATCTCTAAAGTCCAACAGAATATTGTAAAGTCCTGTCTCAGGTACCTCTATGCTTGTTTCTAAACATTATTGATTGAGAGCACATCAAATCAGGCGTTTGAGGCTCATTTTTATGAACAGCAAATATATGAAAATTCTCATCTGTACTATGATCTAATTTTGTTGATCTGTTGGACTTTAGAGATCATAGTACTATTTTGACTTTTTATGATGTTTAAATATTTGCTGTTTATTAAAATGAGTCTCAAATGCCTGATTTTGATGTGCTCTCAATCAATACTGCCACAGTAAATTTTGGGGAAGGAAGCACAGAGGTAGGCCTACCTGGGAATGTACTGTACGATATTTTGTTGGACCTCCTAGATCATAAGTACAAATTTTGATTTTAATTTTTTAACTGTTTTTTTTATTGCTGATAGTAAAAATGGGCCTCAAACGCCTGATTTTGATGCGCTCTTAATCAATAATGTTGCAGTAAAATTGTCTGGAAATTAGAAGTTATTTTTCCACGGTGCCACTGAACGCACCACCGTCATGGCCTACCATAACATTTGAGCAAAGTGCGCAACAGAATCACGGATGGTATGACCGCAGTCATTTAGAGCAGCCGAATTAAGTGTCTCTTGCTAAGAATTACTCCATGCCTAATCGCAAGTGACTTAAGAATGTCATTGTAGTTCATTCCCAAATTAAAATAACGAGAAATGTATTCAAAGTTGTCCAAATTAAGAGGCTACAGTCTCTGTATTGCTCTGAAACTGGTAGATCTCAATACTATACTGAAGGTGAATTATTATCGTATTATTATTAGGCTATTTATTTATCTACGCATTAACTATCTCGTGGCCTCGCCTTACTTTCTCGTGGCCACGCATTATTTTTTTTCTATCCAATGTCACCAGGGGGACTCCGTATATATGTAAGTGCCAAACAGACAAACAAATAAGTCTGATTAATGGATTGATTAAAAGCTGGCGGAATAAATGTGTAACAAAGATGGAGACTGTTTAGCCTTTCGAGCCTTATAATTAAAGGCACCTGCACTGACAATGGATAAAGACATTAGGCCTACATGTTTTAATGTAGTTCAAATTTCATGAACAATATTTTCTTTTATAGTAGGCTACAATGTGTTTGTCTGTCTTTCAAGAAAACGAGCTTCGTGGAAAGTGACAGAGATAAAACTAAGGTGATTATGTAAATGCACACAGTGAATAGATTACTAATTAGACCACCTGCTTTGATTGACCTATTCATCATTTACTACTGACATTTTTGCTGCAGGTGCGATCTACCCACGTGTAGATTTTTATTTCTATTTTTAGCTTCCACGTTGTATTAATTTTTAACTCATTAGTGTCAGCGCCTCTTCTGTCGCCATTGTAGTTACCACGACAACCACAGACGCATTCGCCCGGAAGTCACCAGGAAATACGGTCACTCCTGAGACCATTACACCGGTCATGCATGCGCTCAATATTTGGTAACATGTCAGTTTTGGAGTTTGACGGTGCAGTGAGTGTGTGAACACAGCTGTAGAAACGCCGAGGCTCGGCTGGGGCAGCAGTGACCTCCTCTCTGTCTCACAGTAAGCCTTTGTTGTCTCCTGTGGTTTCCGTTAGCCTGTTAGCTTGCGGCTACCTTGTGTTGGTAGCTGTCAGACCAGTGATATTAAAACAGACACAGTGGCTCAGGCTGTTTCTGATCTTTAGGTCTGATTTTTGAGAGCCATGCTGTTATGTACGGACTGCTGTATGTGTTAAACAGGGAGGACACGACCACTGAAGCAGCAGATAGCCACTATGCTAAAAAAACAAAGTTGTGCTCTCTGCTGTTTTGACCAAAACATTAATGTTGTGCTTTTTTGAACCTTCAGGATGATTAACTTTGATCTTATTAATGCAAATTACCTTTTGACATTAAACATTAAGAGTATTTCATTATTTAGATGCATAACTGCTCGATATACTGTACCTTAAACAATAACTCATAAACCTTCAACTGACAGTCTGTACTGTTTGTGTGGCCAGAAAAGCTCCTAAACTTTGTGCCCCTGTGTTGTCTCAGCACTCAGTGAACTGCATTTGTCTTTACTAAACTCCTAAAATGACAGTGGGTGAAATTTTGTGAGCAAATTCTGTTTGATGATGCAACTATCAGCCATCTCAGACTTGTAAATGTATGTGTCTGAATTATTTTAAAGGTCCCATGTCCTGGTGTGTCTTTTAAGCAAGACATTTTGAGTAATTAAAAATCAGGCATCTGTTGCACAGCCAAAACCCCGTCAAACAACATACAAGTTCTCTTTTTATGTCCAGTTCTTGTAATCAATGTCTTTGATAGTTTTTCCCCCTTGTTTTGTTCTTTTCCACTTGTTTATGGTTAGTTTGTCCTAATAGGTATGTTCTTTTAGATTAGGTTAGATTAGATTAGATAAAAGCTTCATTAAGCCCCTTGGGAAATCTTTAAAACACAATATTTAGTTGTTTCTCTCCGTGTACATGCGTTATTAATTGAAAAGTGCCTTACCAATTAAGTCTAAATGATTATCGACGCTGTAGGACATCTAAAAGAGGATATTAATTTAATACACTTCTTGCTGTACATCCCAGGCAGAATGGGATGTTAAAACATTTGGGTCTTTAGAATAACATGTTTTGGAGATAGAAGATTTTTAAATCTGCAAAAAGTGTTAAGTCTTTGACTGGCTGAAAGATCAGAGAGAAACAAACTCTGATTATCTCTAAAAAGTAAATGATAAACGAAACATGTTAATGGTCAAAATGACAGAATGTTACTAATATTTCATAATTTAATGTTAGATTTCTTGTATAATTTTCACCATAATAGTGTTCCCTCCAGCTGTCTTGTGTCATTAAACAGAACAACTTATTCAAAACATTATAAGAGGTACATATTTTTCTAATAGTTTCTGTTTATTCATTTATTTATCTGTCTATCTGCGGGACAGATACTTGATGTGTGATACGGTGCAGTCCTGGTGTTTGGGCCTGATATGATATCTTTTCAAAGGGCCCAATATTCTGTCAGCATATTTGATACTCCGACTCTCTAGTACTTTAGTTATCAAAAATTCTGTCACTGGGCTACATGGACATGGACTGTCAAAATTTGTTTAAGTGATTAAATGCTATATTTTTTCATACAACACTGGGGGTTCTTAATACAATAAAAAGTTTTTTAAAAATACAATATTTGTTCTATATTCTGCCTGTTAACACAAAGTATAGTGATGTATTGTCACCTCTGCACATTGCGATAAACAGCGTATCTAAATTCATGCCAATAAACTCCCCTAATATTGCATAGGGGAGAGTGAGGTGAGTTGAGCCAGTTTTTACTTGAGGCCTCTTTTAAGTGAGGGGGTGACAGTTGTCTCCAACTAAAATATGTACACATATTTCAGGATTTTGTGCATCCCTGGGAATAATCACTTTATATCTAAAATAAACCGTTTTGAAAATATGACTTTACAAAAAAAAGTGGTCTCTTGGCTCAACTTGCCCCTGATGAGGGGTAAATTGAGCCAAGCGAGAGTATAAATTGAGCCACATGGGGGTAAATTGCGCCATTATTTATGTTGAAGTCAGTGGCAGCTGCTGGTCAGTCAAGGAGGGGAAGCTCATTTTTTTCCGGCCTACATCATAAATTCCTTTATTTAAATGTAAATTCTACCCTCCGTTCCTTTTCAAGAAAATGATCTGTGACCCTGTTGTACCAACTAGGTGTCTTTTCCAGGGATTTTTCCAGTGTTCTCTCAATGGCCAGCAGAGCTAGACTGCTTAAACGGCCTTGGCCCATTGTGCTGGGGAATAAGACTTTAGCCGCTTTAAACAGGAGAAGCTCCTCTCCAGAACAACTGAATGTAAAACTTAGAAGATGCTCCGGTGGAGGGTTATACTTCAGTATCGCTGATTGGCTCATTTCACTGTCAATCAAAAAGGGATTCAGCCTCAGACAGATCATCCAATCATCATGCAGAAGCCGAGCGTCCAGGCCAGCCCACTGCCTCATAGACCCCCAGAGACGCTGAGTGTCCGATGGGCGGGACAAAGCCCAGCGTTTATCCAATGACTGTCCAGTTTCCACAGTGGAACAACCCACTCTACGCTTCCCCATCGAAGTCAGAAGATGCTCAGCGTTCGACTGTGTTAAAGCGCTGAGACGCTGCGGGGATGAATGAGAAGGAAGACGCTACAGTTACCTGTGATAAGTAGCTGATTCTGAACAAAAGATGAAGGAACTGAAGCGCATATTTAGACAATGAAATATACACACAGCAGTACATATCACCACTGAGCCAGTGGCTCAACTTCCCCCAGACCTTTTGGCTCAAATTACCCCAACCCGGCCATTTTAACAAACTTGTATCATCCAGCAGTTTAGAGCTAATGTAATGCTAACAGTATAGTATCATATTGTAACTTCCTACAGCACTAACACATGTGCATGATTTTTTCAAATTTGTCTGTAATTGTTCAGACACAAGAATCATGAAACCTTGAACAAAAAGAAATCACTTTGAATGTCAAAAAACAGTTTTTTGAACTTAAATGTGCTTACCACTTATTCCGTGTGCCTCTCTCCATCACAGCTTGGGTAAAATGGATGACTCTTTAAAAATGTGTGGTCACATGACCAATTTTTTTGTGCGGTTTCCTAGAACAAGGGGTGACTCAACTTCCCCACTGGCTCAACCCACCTCACTCTCCCCTACTCATATATTGTAAATTGAGAAATAGAGCTAAAAAAACTGATCATCTCCATTTTTGTTTAGCGATTGCTCCCATACAATGATGAAAACAACTGAAACAGATTAATAAAAGACAAAACAAGTGCCACAGTTATTATTGGGAAACACAGAAACATACAACCGACCACAATTTGTGAAATAAAACAGGGGCAACACTAAATAAAGGCTCCATTCTCAATTATTTATTTCAAACTTTTAAGTAGGCGATGCTCAGTGTTAGTGTGTAAAAATTTACTGCGAGCACTTTGTTTTTTGTTTGGAATGGGGGCTTACTTCAGTCATTTAACCTTGGATTGTTTTCTGTAGAAGTTCATAACAGATTTTTACATTGTTTAAATATCAGTCAGTAGTTTTTTAAACTCTTCTTTAGGGGTCAAATTATGATTTCATCTGTTCCATAATCTGTACAAGTGTTCTATTAACCATGAAAGACAAGCAGCAAATGCCAGTCATCTGATCATGTGTGGTATTTTGCTGTTATAATTGACTTGACTTTCACTTTACCTTCCATACGTTTGGCATTTTACTTTTCAATCCATTTTTCACCATTGCTGTATGAAGCACATGAGCTGGGTTGACTTTCTAGAGTATTCTGTTCTATTCTTCTACATTTTATCAGTGTTTTTATGTTCCTCCATCCTTTTTAAAAAACAAAAAATCTTCCTTTCAGAATGGAGAACCCAGAGTCCAGTGTGTCATCAGGACCTCCTGCGGGTCAAGACAGGGGCACAGTACAGTCCTCAACGCCCTCTGGTCAGCTGTGCGAGTCAGCCAGGCCCTCCAAGCACAGGGAGCACCCGTCCAAGTCACCAAGGAGACGTAGGAAGGGGACCAAGTCGCAGCGGCAGGGGGGTGGTCACGAACAGCTGCTCTGGGAGATCGAGCGACGGAGGTTGTCAGGCCAACATGAGCACTTGGAGCCCTCGGGTTCAGCAAGCGACACAGCAGAAAGCTCTCCTAAGAGGTTTGTCCTGCAGGTTGCCAGCTGGTCGGCCATGCCACTGTTGCCCCTGACATGAGGTGATAGTGTCCTGACTTGCTGCTTCTTTTCTCTCTCCCCCTCCTCACAGGAGAGCACACTTTCTACATGGACCGTACCCAGCCACTCACTTCGGACCCAAAGCCTGTATTCTTCCCAACCCGACTTCAGTCATGTAAGCCTGAAAGAGTCGAACTTTGTGTGCACAGTGTACACTTTGTTTGTAATTGAGGCCGTTGACACAGTAAGGCTTGTGTAACTTTGTTAGATAAGATAAAAATGAGTATGCAGTGATTGGATGAGGCTTAAAATGGGATGGGTGAAAGAGCAGACTACAGATGCTTAATGCCACTGGGCTAAAGAGTGTTTCCTTGGACTTGAACTGAAGACGCAGAGAATGCCCGTTGTCCATCACGAAAAGGAGGAAGGAGGCAAACGGTAAAGAGGAGGAAGAGCTTTTATTTTTTTCTTATTGTTGGACTTTGGACCTCACTCTTCACTAGTTTGATAGCTCTACAAGAATGACGGAGGCTTCTGGTGACAGTAATCTATTATTTTCTTTGCTTTTTGAGATTAGGTAAGGCGTCTTAATCTGATCACATGCTAGGAGGTAGTTCCATGATGTAGCATTCTGGTTTTTGATAATGCTGTTCACAGTGTATTTGTCTGCTTCTATGCCTGTTTGAGTGGTGTAAATGTGTGTGTTTGTTTATTAACCTCTATGTGTCTCTGTCCCAGGCATATCCAGGACCCAGCCAGCCAGAGACTGACCTGGAACAAACCTCCTGTCAATGTGCTTGTCATCAGGAAAATCAGAGATGAAAGCCTTGTTGAGCCGTTTAAAGAGCTCTGCAGATTTTTAGTAGAGGTGGGTAGCCATGGATTTGTTTTTTTATAACGACAAATTTGATCCTAAGGCTTATTCTGGAGGGTTCAGTCGCCTGTCTGCATTCATACATGGTGTTAAGTCTGCATTCAAGCCTTCATTTAAACCAGTCAAGCTGCATTTTAAGTTGTGTCTTTGTTCAGGTGCAACAGGAACATTTTTTTTAACCTGTAGAGCGTAATGTTCAACCCAAAATATCATCACAGATATATCATTATAACTCTACCTGACCAAACCGTGAAAAGCTATTTTTCCAGGCATATGGGCATGCTATGTCTCTGGTAGACTAACGGATGGATTTTACTTTGAGCAACTGCAGTTAATCAATGAACTGCACCAAAAATAAAAGTACACGAAGCCAAAACATTATCGGACAACTGAAACTTAGAATTGATTTTAAGTTGTTAATTAAGCCTATGTAGGCCTATGTAACAGTAGTTTCTAGTTATAGTTACTCAACTCAACCTTATTTATAAAGCACTTTAAAAACAACCACAGCTGAGACAAAGTGCTGTACATAAATAATCAAGACATAAAACAATTTAAACAATGGACAAAATAAAAAGGAATAAGCACTAAAAGATTTGTTTCACTGTTTTTAAAACTATTAAAAACAATAAAAAAGTAACAAACCATAAAGCACTAAAACAGAAGCAGAGTCTCATGTTGGGTTAAAAGCCAAGGAATAAAAATGAGTGTTAAGACGAGTTTTAAAATGGACAGTGAAGGGGCTTGTCTAATGGGGAGGCGAAGCTCGTTAAGTCATTTAAGGTCTTTATTTCATTCTGTTAGTATATAAAACATCTCAAACATGTGAATGATAAGGAGCAGAATGAAGGAAAATCTTATAGAGTCTGCCCCTTTCTCACAAGATGTTGATTGGCTAACAATTTATACAAATTTAAAAGAGCTGCAGGCCAACATGCCTTTCTACAGTTCATTATTTCTTATCATCAAAAACAACCAACAAAACAAACAAACAAATGTCCATGTGTTGATTCATATTTTTTAACCCAACAAACATTGCAAGACTTAGATGAACACATTTCTCGGTGTTTACTCAACATACTGGCTTTGATACTTTTTTTTAAAGATCATATTTGGTTGAGCGTCTTTAGTTTCTTCGCTCAAATTGTTCCATAAACTGTTTCCTCTGTCTGTAACACAGCGCTCCTTCAGTTTAGTTCTGAATCTTGTTTTTTTAAATGTTTCAAACTCTTTTAAATTATAACAACTTTGTCTTTTTTAAAATCGGTTCTGGATGTTGATTGGTAACATAAGCTTTATACATAATCTGCAACATGCTAAGATCTACTAACTCGTTGAATTTCAACCACTGCAAAAAGTCTGCTGATGCAACAGTTTAACACATCAACAGTCTTATCGAAAGCTAGAATTTACAAAAGTTAAAACTGGATTAAGGTGTAACATATTCAGGGCAGTAGTTTTGGAGTGCCCTTAATTTTCTTTTTTTACCGACATGTAGAGAGGAACTGCTTCTACATATAAACAGACAATTAAAGTTATAAGAAAAATAGGTTAACAAATGTAATGCTCTGAGTTTTGAGTGGATTGTCAGTCCGCGGTCAAAGTTGAGGACTGTTCAGAAAACAATACAGAATAGACGGCTCATCCGAGGGCATCAATAATCACCCAGCTCTGTCTCTTTACCTGTGTTCATCCTACATTACATCCTATAGCTCAAATGCCTCATGAGGCATCAAAGAAAAAATACAGGCAGGTGTTCTGTCACATGCAAAAACTGTGGTTTTACTGGCAATGTTTTTCTGGCACATCTCTCTGTGATTTGCCCCTAAAACACCCCCTACTGAAGCAGCAAACATAAACTGCTGTGTACTGTGATCTAAGGTGTACAGCTTTTTGGAGATTTAATTGTAAGAATGAAAATACATTTCTTAATCTTAAAACCCACATCTAAAACAAACAGTAAGAGCAATAATTGTGCGCCATGATTGTGTTATTTCTGGATTGTTCATCAGTTTTTATCACGATTTTCATTTGATTTGGTTTCCAGTTGAATTTTTGACATGTTTTGTTTAGATTATTATGATGTGTAAAAGTAAAAGTGCTGTGATAGACATGTGGAAACACATAAAAACAAAGTAAAAGAACCCAAACCCTCTGCTTCTCAATATCACGCAAAATAATCCATGTAAACCTACCCAATTAATAACCCAGCACAGTAAGAACACACAATAGTTCCCTTTTTGTCTTGGATTCTTTAAAAGGTCAAAGAAAGAGCTGCATGTGCCTTTTGAGAAATACATTTAAATTATAGTACAAAAAATGCACATAAGTTTTAATCTCTGCTTTCAGAAAGGCCATGCAAAACAGAGACAAAAAAATACCAGGTCTATGAGATGAACTGACGAGATTTTAACTCGCCTTATCACACTTCTCCAAAGTTATTACAAGGTGACACAAGACAAAGTAGGGCTGAACGATTTGAGAAATAATGTAATTGCGATGTTTTTCCCCAATATTACGATTTACTCTGCAATCTCATCTTCTGTATTCTTAAACAAACATAAGCGGTAGATTGTTTTATAACCAATATGACATTAAATCAATCTAAGGATAAAAAATTTGTGAAAAGGTAGAGAAGTGAAGAACAGAAGCAAAATAGGTATGAAGTTGTTAAAACAAATGGTACGAAAGCGGAAAAAAAGTTAAAAATAGGTATGAAATTGCAACAACAAAAAAATGGCAAAAATATTCAAAATTGACTAAGGAAAATTAATTATAGCAGCAAAATTGGGATTAAATTTCAAAAACCATGTAAAAATTCCAAACATGGTCTGACAGTGGCCCAAAAAAAAGATGAATGGGAGCAAGATAGGCATAAAGTTGTAAAAACTGGGTTATAAAAAAGGTTAAAATAGGCATGAAATTGCAAGAAACTACATCACAATGCCAAAATGTTCAACACATTTTGGGTTAAAAATATTGCACTGTCTGCGATTTGAAAATTGCAACAAGCCATATTGCGATTTAATCTAATTTGCAATGAATTGTTCAGCCCTATTTTAAAATAAAGTGAGAAGGAGGCAGGGGTCTTCAGGTCTTCAGAAAGACTGATGAGATGATATTCAGTTTAATATTAGACCATGATGATTTAATTCTGTCTTAGCTGAAAAGTCCCTTATATATTATTTTGCCTGCTGTTGACTGTAACCTTGATTATGAAGTGGTTGTGTTTTGTTGAGCCATTTTAAAGTTTCGATCAGATATACAAAAAGCACTTTCTCTGCTTTGTGTCTTAAATTACTAAAACAAGGAGAGGGGGCTCTCTGTAAGCATTTTAATTGATTGATTTGTCTCCCTTCATGGTGGCCATGTTGATTTTGTTCAATATTTGTTAGGATTTATCATTTTTCGCAGGGATGGATTTTTTTTTTTAATGAATGAATGTATGGATGATTTACCCTAAGGTTTTCCATTTAACCATTTTAATCAATACCCTGCTAAATACATTTCCTTTGGTGTTTTCCATTTATACTGATGAATGAACTCTTGTTTTGTATATCAAGAACTTTCCATATGAGTCCGCACTTTGGTGGTTGCTGACTTCATGTTGAAGGGCAGATCATCGTAGCTCGTAACTCCAAAAACGTGGATGACGTTGAAATACATGGTGTTTGGTCTTTGGCTTTTTGTCTCAGCAGTTATGAGTTTTGTCCCAATGATCTGTTGCCAGCAGCAAAATGATGTTGGAAGAGCAGGATTTTTTTGTTTATTTTGAAGAACCAAATTCAGTACTTATCTACGTGTAAAGAAGAAGATGCACTGTTAGTTCAAGTCTGGGGAAATATGTATATCAATAATTCACTGTAAAAATACTAATTATAAAAGTGGAAAATAGAATAGGACATTTCACACAGTCATACAGCAATATGAAATTCACAGCAAGACGGATTTGATCCTTTTTTGGCAGCCAGAAACCAAAAGAAAAAAAATAATTTTAAGGATTAGATTTGATACATGTTGAGCTGCTACCACGTGGCAAAGTTGCAGTTGTTTATTATTTAAAATATTGTACCTTATTTATTCATTTCTCTTATTGTGGGCTATTACTGCACAATACTTCTTGGTTAATAATTAGCACTGTTAAATGTTCTGTCATCAGCACTGTTACCTGTGACACCATCACTTTAACATCACTGCCACCCTCACTGTACTGCACAGAATGGCTCAGTTGTCCTGTATGACACATTTACTTCATTAACATTAATTGTGATAATTGTAAATAAGTCCACCTGTCCTATTTTGTTTTTTGCTACTGTATAATTTATTGATATGTGTCTTTACATTATATGTTATTCTATTGACCTAATGCATGCTTCTTTTCCTTTGTAAGTACTTTCCCTGACTTTCCCGTTCTCCAAATCAACTCTACATCTGTTGTTTTACTGGATTTGCTTTGACCCTGTGTTTTACTATTGCTAAGTATAATTTTGTATAAAATTCTATTGTTTTTTAACTCAGTGTTATTTCAGTAAAGTTAATCTCAGTAAATCATCAGCTAACTTCTCCACCCTCAGCACTCAGGGTTGGTTCATCTATTCAGCTGATTCTTTTAATATGTGACAGTAAAACTTATGCTCAGAAAATCTGCAGAAGTTTTCCATTTAGTAAGATGTTAGTTTTACATTTGACTGCCAGATTCAGTGACTTTTTCATCATAGTTTTGTCTTGCTCAGAGATGTTATTGAACAAAGTGTTCAACAAAACATTTTTGTTTTTCAAGGCTGGAAAAAGACAGAGGAAATGACCCAGACATGCTGTGGTGTGTCAGTCTAGTCTCATGAAGTCACCTTTAAACCACATGTTGGCAAAAGAAAATCATGCTTTGTATAATGAGAGAGTCGAAGATGTTCTGCAGACCCCTTTATTTGCATTCCATTTAAACTTTGTCATATGAGAGCAACTCACGTTTGGCATGAGCTCAGTTTTTAAAGTACTTTAAGATATGTGTGTTTTGGCTTTGGTTTCTTAAGTGTGTCTCTTTGTACCAGGAGAAGCAGATGATGGTGTATGTGGAGCGCAGGGTGGCAGATGATGCCACACTGTCCAAGGACGAGACGTTCGGCTCCATCCGCAATCAGCTCTGCACCTTCAGAGAGGGTGAGACTCCTGAGTGTTCTGCTTCACCATACAGACACAAACACCAGAATCTAAGCACATTTAGTTTAGTAAAGTACTCAACTAATGTAAGAAATTTGAGGTATTTAAGAGACTTTTTACTTCATTTTTAAGGAAAATCACTCCCACAAAATGCCTTATTGCTCTTGTGGTGACTTAAACCCGTAATGACTTACTTGAAATTAACCCTTTAAAGCCAATTGTATCATATTTGATACATACTTTTATAATGCCTCTATCTACTCAATATGATCAACAACTTACAAAAAAAAACATCTGAATACAATCAGATAAATGATAAAAATGTCCTCAAATGGATTGTCAGTTGCCAAAAACACCTAATGTATGAAATGAGATACAAAAAATCTATATGTTGAATTTTATGGACATTTTGAATTTTTTGGATTTTAGCAGAAAGTGAAACAAACATTTCAGCTCCAAAAAATTAGAATTTTCTGGCTTTAACCTACGGTCTTGGGCCTTAAAGAGTTAAATATTCTTAGTGTTTTTTTTTTTTTTTAATATTTGATTCACATTTTTGTGATTTTCCAAATATTCAGCAAAAACAAAATACTTTTCAAGTATCAGACAATTGAAAGAAATTTAAATCAATTATTTAAAATGTAAAAACTGTAATAAGATACAGAAAATGGACATGAACAGACAGAAATAAATAGTTATAATTGCTAATGATTGAAAGTGTAATGCAGGAAGAAATTGTCAACACTTAGCTTGATTAGACCATTATGTCTGAAGAGGTCTGTTAAAAGGAAAGGCAATGAAATAATGTGTAATGATGAAAAGTCAATTTAAATTTTCAATATTTCATAGCTTTTGCTTGCAAACTGTCAGGGAAAACTTTACGGTGCAGAAGTTTTAAGCATGTGCAAGAAAGGTGCAGTAAAGCAAGAATACTGAAACAATAATATTTTTCAACTTACTAAATGCAAAGTGCAAAAGAGAATGCTAAATTAAATAAGTATTAAGTGGGGCTACCCTGTACTTTCAGACCAACACCCAATTTCATATGAATAAATGCACAAAGTCAGGGGTTTTGTTAGATTATAGTTAGGTGTATGATTAATTAAGTATACCAAACATTTGCTGACTATCACTTTCATATAAACACTGTCATAAACTGAAAAGGAAAATGCTGTGTAGGAAGGTGGGTGAGGAACAGCCATACTCTGCTGCTACCACCATGTCAAGACAAAAGGTAGTTATACTACACCAGCAAGGTCTCAAACTTCTCTATTGTAAGGACACCTCCAACCAGAGTATGTTTCATGAAGTGGCTCACGTTCTGTAGTTAGCTATTTGATTAATGTGGATGATGGACCGATCATCCAGTCGTCTGCTGGATATGCTTCTGAAATATTCTGCCCTCCCCAAATACTTTGTACGGACTCTAATCCAGATGGACGAGCGAAATATATTGAACAGCCCATCTGGTGTGCCAGACTAAGTTTTTACTGTCTGAATTTAATTTGCTTAAATAAATCCTGGACTTTTTATGGCCTAAGATATGTTCTTACAACCTTTTCATAAAGTCATAAAAATGTTTGTGCACGGATGCACAAACCCATTATCTTAAAAATAATGTCTGTCTTTATTTATTTATATTTATAGTCAGAGATTCAATATTCCTCTGAACACCAGACAGTATGTCACATTGGCTGAGTTACAGTCCTACTCATCATTATTGGCACCCATGAAGTTTAAGTATACAATGTGACAGTACAGTTTCTTTACAAACCTCTCTTAACTTTGCTCTGCATCACTTTATCAGACTCAAACTTGGCAGAAGTAATGTTCACATATTAAGTTTTGTAAATCATACTTCATTAGCTACTATGATCATGCAGTCATATTTAGAATAGGCAGTCTTAATTGCAACCACTTGAAGCCTACAAGGAAAAGAACACCCTACCAACAATTAAGCATGGTGGAGGTTCCATAATGGTTTGGGGCTGCTTTGCTGCATCGGGTACTGGAGTTCTTGGCCGTATCACAAGAATCATGAAATCAGAGAATTATCAAGAAATTTTAGAACGAAATGTCCTACCCAGTGTAAGAACACTTGGTTTGAGTCGAAGATCGTGGGCCCTCCAGCAAGACAAAGACCCAAAGCACACATCCAAAAGCACGCAGGAATGGTTGAAAAGGAAAAAAAATGGCCTGTTTTAAAATGGCCAGCAATGAGTCCTGATCTCAATCCCATTGAAAGTCTTTGGTATGGCTGAAATCTGCCATTGGGGAAAAGAACCCTGCAAATGTTCAAGACCTTGAACTATTTGCAAGGAAGAGTGGAAGAAAATACCAGCTGAGAAGTGCAAGAAGCTGATAGATGGTTACGAGAAACATTTGGAGGCTGTCATTAGTGCCAAAGAGTGTGCGACAAAATACTGGAGAGGGGTGCCATTATTGCTGCACATGCTTTCTTTCAGTTTCCTCTTTGAAATTGCAATATGTAACTTGTAAAAATAGTTTTTATTTTGTTATAGTATTTTAGACCTTCAATTAAAAGATCCTGATGACATAAATTTGATACATTTCAATTTATTTCTGAAGATAATATAATAATAATACTGAGCAGGACTGTACTTGTAGAGAAATAGGGATGTTCTACAGGCTGTGACAGATTAGAGTAATGTGCAAAATATTTGCATTTTTTTTAATCTTGTGCTGATGTATATTTATCAATTTCAAGAACAGATTGCACTTAAATTAGTAACATTTGAATGTATTTTTGTGTGTGTAGGCTATGATGATATCTCAGACTGCATTGATCTAATCATCTGTCTGGGTGGAGATGGGACTCTGCTCTACGCTTCCTCGCTGTTCCAGGTAATTACACTTCAAGTCAAATGATCACAAATGAAGGTCACATTATGAATCATTGTCCCTTTATTAAAACAGATGCTTTCAGGTTCCATAATGGTTTGGGGCTGCTTTGCTGCATCGGGTACTGGAGGCCTTGACCGTATCACAAGAATCATGAAATCAGAGAATTATCAAGAAATTTTAGAGCGAAATGTCCCACCCAGTGTAAGAACACTTGGTTTGAGTCGAAGATCGTGGGCCCTCCAGCAAGACAAAGACCCAAAGCACACATCCAAAAGCACACAGGAATGGTTGAAAAGGAAAAAAAATGGCCTGTTTTAAAATGGCCAGCAATAAGTCCTGATCTCAATCTGATTGAAAATCTTTGGTATGGCTGAAATCTGCCATTGGGGAAAAGAAACCTGCAAATGTTCAAGAGCTTGAACTATTTGAAGAGAGGGAGAAAATAACCAGCTGAGAAGTGCAAGAAGTTTATAGACGGCTACAGGAAACATTTGGAGGCTGTCATCAGTGCCAAACGGTGTGCAACAAAATACTGGAGAGGGATGCCATTATTGCTGCACATGCTTTTTTTCAGTTTCCTCTTTGAAATTACAACATGTAACTTGTAAAAAAAGTTTTTTTTTGTCAAAGTATTTTGGACCTTCAATTAAAAGATCCTGATGACATAAATTTAGTATATTTCAATTAATTCTGAAGATATTGTTCAAGTAATGAAAATAATGAAGGGGGGCCAATAATACTGAGCAGGACTGTACTTGTAGAGAATAGGGATGTTCTACAGGCTGTGACAGATTAGAGTAATGTGCAAAATATTTTCATTTTTTGGTCTTGTGCTGATGTATATTAATTAACTTCAAAAACAGATTGCACTTAAATTAGTAACATTTGAATGTATTTTTGTGTGTGTAGGCTATGACGATATCTCAGACTGCATTGACCTAATCATCTGTCTGGGTGGAGATGGGACTCTGCTCTACGCTTCCTCGCTGTTCCAGGTAATTACACTTCAAGTCAAATGATCACAAATGAAGGTCGCATTATGAATCATTGTCCCTTTATTAAAACAGAATGCTTCAGGTTCCCTTTAAGGTGGCCCAATTCCATTGTCTTTACTCTGTACGTGCTTTCTTCTCTATTTTTTGAGATAATGCCTATTCTACTTTTGAATCTCTAGAATCACTCCAAATAAAATTGGAGGGAACCTTTAAGAGAGGAATCATACAGGAGTGGTGTATCATGTTGTTTGCCTGCAATGATGAAATAGTTTGATTGTTGACCGTTTTTCAGCTAAATAAATGACTGCATGACACTGAATTACGAAAGGCATGTTGTGTGAAGTGGCTGAAGTGTGTTTTTTTCTTTCCTTTTATTGTGGCTTGTGGATTTAAAACTCTACCAGATGATCATTTTACCAGCCACTTTATTTTGACTAATAGCTATGATGAAGGCTCATTGCTATTAAGTACATTTATAATAATGAGAAAAATGTTTTGACTATTAAAAGAAACACCATCAAGATATTTGGGGCTGTTGCAATGAAGTTGTATGGATGATAACTATCTTAAAGAAAAATACAATTATAATATTGGACTGAAAAATAGGCATAAGGCAATACTGTGTGACTATGTGTGTCATAACCGGGGACTATTTAGTCCGAATACAGGCAGCGAAGTAAAGGAACTTCTCTGCACAGTGAAGCAGAGGTTTGACCTCAACTGAGAGACAAGATCATAAATATTTTGTATTTATTTATATATTTATAATAATATATATTCTTTATATTTTTATTTATATTTATTTTTTGAAAGTTAAAGAACTTAGAGGCATCACAATTGTGAAGGATTAATTGGGAAGTTAGTAAAAATGACGATATAAGGGTTATAGGGTTCCAACAGGATGTGAACAAAGAAGTCCCATTGTCTCTGTTTTGTTTTGTTTGTTTGTCTTCTGTCTTTTCTCACTGAGCAAAGCTTATTTAGGTATGTGTAGGGTCTTTTAAGGTATACAAAATTCTTAAATGAGAAATGTAAGCTATTAGATTTTCATTTAAGGTATTACATTTTTTTTTGAGTTTGTTTTAATTTTTTATGTTCTCTTCTACTGTTTATTAGGTTGCTTATGTTTATCTCCACAAAACTGATAGTTTATTGATGCAAATATGTTAAAATGATAAATTGTGTATCTTTACTTTGTTTTTTATTCTTAATAAGCCTTGCAGTGGGACTGTTATTGATTTTAATTTCTCCCTTTGTTTCCACCCAAGCCTCTGATCACACAGCACTGCTAATGCATTATCACAATCTAAGACAGTTTAGTTGTGCTAACTTGTAATTAGTATTTATAACTTTGAAGCAGTTGTAAACAGTTGAAATAGCTGAAAAGATGTGTGCGGTGGCGTATTGCATTCACTTAAAAAAAAAAAAAAATCTGCCTGTTTTTATGAGATACTATGTCGTAAAAGCAGGAATTTATTTATTTTTGATTTTCCTGTTTTTATGAGATACTATCTCATAAAAACAGGATTCCCCCTGACGCTTTGCTTCGAGACTGGCTGCTGCATTTATCAACCAGGTTACGTGGTCAACACAGGTAAGGTAGGCCCGCCGTACTGGTCCAAATGATCATGTACAAAAACCGCAATGTCGAGCAGATCCGAGTGGGCTTTGTGTCGGAACAACCGCAAATTCCTCAGGTGTCTGCACAATGTGGACAAACTAATAAAAATACCATCTACACCGCTCAAAGACACAAGTATCTCCCAATGTTTCAAACCGAGCGAGAAATAAAACTGAATAAGGTCTAACATGTGCAACATGATCGTTACTTTTAAGATCCCTTAATATCTCAAAAACAGGAAACTCGAAAATAAATCATTTTCTGTTTTTAGGAGATAGTATCTCATAAATACAACGAAATCAAAATAAATAAATATCTCCTGTTTTTACGAGATACTATCTCATAAAAACAGGCAGATTTTTTTTTTCGCTCAAGTGAATGCAATACGCCACTGTATATGGGAACAGGGGCATCAGATGCAGTGTATGTGAAGCAATATCTGACTGGGCTTCCTGCAGATCTTTGAAATGCTTTAAAATATCTTTATTTGATTTTTGACATTTTAAGCCTTTAAAAGTTTCATTTTTATTCACGAGCTTAATGTTTTGTTGCATTAGGACTAAGATCTTCTTATTGTCTAATATGGATAATGTAATGACTGCATCAGAAAACTGGTTTGTGTTCAGTAAGCATGTTCAGTGTTCATACACCTGCCCATTTTGTCTAAGGTGGAGGTCCTTTTCCTAATATTGGAAAAGCAATGTGCCCTGATATCCAATTAGTACTTTAATATTTAGCAACCTGTTTGCCATGAACAACCTCACACCAACCATTTAGAAAGTCAAAGAAAGTTTTTATGTACTAAACCTGTTGTGCATTGCATTCATTTTAGATAAAAAAAGAAAATAGTTTACATAGATATAGTCTCTAGATTGTCTTTAAAATTCTTGAATTCATATTCAAATCCAAGTTCCAACTTTGTCTGGCACTCATATGGTTATAGGACCGTTGTTCAGCACAGACGGCTTCACTCACAGACTGTTTTCTCTCTCAGGGCAGCGTCCCCCCTGTGATGGCATTTCACCTCGGCTCTCTTGGATTCCTGACTCCCTTCAAATTTGAGTCTTACAAAACTGAAGTAGCCAAAGTGTTTGAAGGTAGACTGGAGCTTTGAGTTCTAAAACTTCTCAGTATCACTCATATTTGTATTTGTATTTGTTGTTGTGTTTATGGACTTCGAGTCTGTCAATGAAATAAAGTAAAGTATAAGTAAGTATACATGTAATGTAACTAGACATATTTGTGACCATATTTGTATGTATTCTCTGTATTTTCAGGTAATGCAGCCATCACGTTGCGTAGTCGTCTGAAAGTGAAGGTGGTGAAGGACATGCTTCAGAGAGTGGGCCAGCAGCAGCAGCAGCAGGAACATAATGGACTTCTCCCTCATGGACATACAAACAACGAGGCCGGAAAGGTCACCCTTCAGCTACAGGTGAGAACAATGAGCTCAAGTGTCCTGTACCTCTGGAGGAACAAGGAAACATACAAGGACGTAGCCCGTCAACAGAGTTCAGGTTGATCGGAATGAGTTTAGGTGTGGTGATCAAAAAGTCAACAGACTGTGAATTATAATTATTAAGTTATGTGTCTTTGTGGTAAAGTTGTCATTGTCAGTTCATTATTAAGGTCAGAGTTCTTGATCTCTTGAACAAAAAACACAAAGCAGTTCATATGTAGCCACAGTTTTAATCATACAATCTTTCAAGGGAAGTAAGGACGTTACGTAAGAACATGAGCTTTTGTGATATTTCTAAAGGATTGCTAGAAAAGTTACAGTGTAGGGTATCACTTCATGTTAGCCAAGATATTATTGGATGTGCCGCTTAGTCATTAACCAAAATCTTGACTGTTTTTTTCCTGATATCAACAGAGTTTGATCACATCATCTACATAGTTATATTTTAGAAAAGAAGTTTGGTTTTTTGCCCACCAATATCCATGGACCATATATGTACCTGATATGAAGTGTGACCCAATGCATAGGCAAGCCAGCACACTTGACTGTCATGGGCTTATGGGTGAGAAGAAAGGAATAAAAAAATCTTCCACTCTAGGTTAAATGTAGAGGACATTCCTGCCTCATAATTAACGAAGTACAGCTAATCCGGGCTGCTTGTGTTTCCTCCATTTGTTCCTCCCTCTGTTTAGACTTTTGAAGGCATCTTTTGCACCACAGCCCCTGTAAATCTGTTGCCTTAATTCCTGCATCTGACTCAAATGTCGCCACAAACCACTTCTACACTTATCTTTTTGTACTCACACATCCATCATAGTAAGACTTGTCATGTCTTGCTTGCTTTCTTCCTTGAGTGAATGTGAGCAACATGCTTTTGCACTCAAGTTTCTGCTCTGATCTCTGAACAGTCGTGACAGGTTTGCTGCACCTTCATCACAACAGGTAAAGGATCAGTGAGTCTCAGTCCCCTCTCATTGACACCTGCATCCCTGGGCTGAATAATCTAGTTGTATATCTGTTTGTAATCTTCAATATTTTTGCTACCATTAAATGGAAAATGTTACATTAGTGGTGTGCGATTTGATGATATTAAATCGTTAAGGATTACAACGTGGGGATGATCTCAAAAAGCAGAAAGATTGTCAGATCGTCTGTGTGGGCGAAGAGACTTTGACGCTCACCCGACTAGCCAATCTTAGCACATTATGCGCAGTGCATGGTAGTATCTCCTGTTTAGTTATGTAGCTTGAAGCCATGGCAGAAAGAGAAAAGGAGATAAAAGCTTGAAGATGTCTGAACAAAAATCTGTTCTAAAGCAGCTGTATTATTCACTCAGATTATAGACACTGCAGTTCGATAACATTTGTTCTAAATTGTTGCACTTTAAGAGATAATGTTAATATTGTTGTTCATTACCTTTTATGTTTACATTTATTGCACATTTTTATAAAAACTGCATTATTTAAATTAAAACCTGTTCAGAAATTTTCTTTGGCTTAAATTGTCTTTTTTTTTCTTTTAGGGTTTTACATGTTTTATATGTTTAACATCGGGGAAAATGGTCAAACATGCAAGTTAGTCTTGAAAAATCAAAGTAAAATAGAATCGTGATAAAATCGTGATCGTGATTTTATTTTTAAAAAAAATGGTGATGTGATATTTTTGCCATATCGCCCACCCCTATGTTACATTGTATTATTATAAAACTTGTCATTACGAATATTCAAGTATTAGTTTTTCAACAACCTTAGTCAATGTTTGCAATTTAGAGCAAGACCCAAACATTTATTACATCCAAAAACAAACAGATAAGCCTTAATGTCCTTTGGTCCTTTTCCAGATGGTCCTTGTCTAAAAAGAATTGCCAAAATCAAAGGTACTGTGTCTAAACCTGACTTGGAGAGACTTATCTTTGCATTTGTCTCTAGTAGGTTAAACTACTGTACCAGCCTGCTCACTGGCCTCTCCAAACGAGCTGTAAGAGCTGCAGTACATCCAGAATGCTGCTGCTCGAGTCCAGATCAGAACCAGGAAGTCCAGGCACATTAGCCCTGTGCTCAGGTCCCTACACTTTGGCTCAGAGAATAGACTTTAAAGCAGCTCTGTTTGGGTACAAACCTCTCCATGGCCAAGCATCAAAGTACATCTCTGACATGTTAGTACCATATGAACCATCTCGGACTCTGAGGACCTCAGGGGCCGGCCTTCTGCTGGTGCCTAGAGTCTGGACTAAAGATTAGGAATCAGGGTTCAAGTTCTATGCAGCTAAAATCTACAACAGTCTTTCTGAAGATGTGAGACAGGCTTCAATGTTCAGATGAAGGCTCAAAACAGCTCTATTTAACCGTGCATAAGTCTGAAAGAATCTTATCTTCTTTTTTAAAGTTAATTTTAAAATGATCATTTTGTTTTTATTTTTGTGATTTTAATGCATTTTTCTTGTTCTGTAAAGCACTTTGAATTGCCTTCTGTACAAATTGTGGCTTACAAATCAACTTGCCTTGCCTTGCCCCTGAAAACAGTTAACAGAGCCTCTAGTATCTTTTCCATCTGTGGATTAATAGATTAGTTTCAGATTTCATAGTTAAATAGCAGTTAAATGCCAAAAACAAGAAGATAAGTCTTTGTCGTGGTTCATTCTGTGGGAAAATTGTCCTTACAACGTCATACTTCTCAATCAGTTGTTGGGCTTATCTTCAAAGTTTCCAGTGGAAATACAGAGAGACATTTAAAGAAGGACTTTTGGTTCCTTGTTTTCTTCTGATGATTTCATTTTGTCCTGATTAATTCTTGTTCCCAGTCTTCACATGATGCTGTTCTCCTGTTAAAATGTCAAGGGTCTCTGCTTGTGTTTGCATGTGTGTGAGCTTTTGTGCAGTTGTATCATCTTTGGCATATTCATGCGTCTGTACAGGTGTTTGCAGCACAAGTTAGTGAGCTGGGTTGCCATGGTAACAGTCATAATAGCGTGTCATGTACGGGTGAAAAAGTCGGATGCTGTCAAAAGTTTTGCAGAGCATAGTTACTATGGAAACAGTGGCGTCAGCGTTGCTGTTTGTACCGAATGAATATAAATTGAGCTCTGACGCGTTCAGCCTGAAACTCTGTGTATCCAAACAACATGCCTGAATCCTGCAGTCACCCCGTCACCCACACCAAGCCTGTGCAGCTGCCATCTTTTATCGTCTCATCTCTGACACAGAGTGGAAGAGTTGCACTGTCTGTGTTATCCTTGGTTTGAGCTTACGTTACATCATGTCTGCTGTAAGCAGCAGGGTGTTCACTCTGGAATCAGCTGACGTCAGAACATCTGGCAGACATGACGGCTCAGTGCTGCAGTTTCTTACTGACTGACTGTGTTTGGAACATTCCTGTTTGTGGGAAGCAATTAGACTGATCAGGCATGACAATATGACCTTCTGCCACGGTCCCTCTGATGGCTGTTTAGCCTCATATGCAACAAACTGGGATGCACTGTGACACTTTTGTGATCCAGCAGTAACTTTTCAGCAGTTTTAGCATCAGTAGCTTGTCTGTCATTAGATCACATGGGCCAGCCTTCCTTGCCCATATGCATCAGTGTTCCTTGGATGCCCATGACCCTGATGATGGTTCGCCACTGTACCTTCCTTAGACCACTAGATACTGCCCACTGCAGACCAGGACCACCCCACGAGAGCTGCAGTTTTGGAAATGCTTGGTCCCAGATGTCTAGCCATCACACTTTGGCCCTTGTCAAACTCACTTAAATTCTCTCATTTTCCCATTTTTCCTGCTTCTAACACATCAACACTGCTGCGGTAAAGTATGATGAGCCATTTTTTTCAGCAAACACTCGCCAGAAATTGAGTGAAAATATCCTATCAGGAAATGCTTTCAGTGTTTTTTAATTTGTATTTCATTTAATGAAGAAATACGGTCCAGATCTGACATTTCTTCCACTGATGCTGTTAGCAACTATGCATTCTCGTAGCTCCTGCCTCTTCTATAAACACATACTGTTTGGGCTCTATCATTTTGGCCTTGAGATTTGCTAAATGGACTTGTCTGATGACAGACAATAAATCAGGCAGATCCAGCTGCACTGCAGAGTTGTTAATGAAAATCCTGTGTCAGTGCTTGCAAGCCATCACTGCTAGTCACATGACCAAGAGCTTTTATTCATGCTTCACGCCACATTGAAGTGATTTTTTTTTTTTTACCATTTTTAAAAATGACGTTTCAGTTTCAGCCAATGGCTAACAGCATCTCATTAATGAACCATTATGACACTGGACAGCGTTATTCCATGCTTTTGTTTAAAAACCATGGCAAACTGACTTTTGAAAAAAGACTAGCATTTTTTCTTTTAATTCACTTTACAAAATTGAACTTACCAGTGGCCATGTCTACAGTGTTTTGATTTCCTCCAGAGGAAGGCTGATGCCATTCACTTCTGCTCAAATCACATCCCTCTATGTCAGACTGCACTCTTGCACTTAGAGTTTAATTTATAGGTCTCATTACATCCCCTGCAATTTATACACTAAAAGCCCCCCCACACACACACACACACACACACACACACACACACAACACACAACACACACACTTTTTAGTATGCAGTACTTGTGGAAATGTTATGTTCACTTTGAGCTTTTGACTGATTTTGTTGTTTGATTGTAGTAGGCTGATATTTCTGTTGTTGTCCTTGTGTCCCTCTTCTGTATGCCTCTGTTGGAATACAGACAGTGATGAGACTCTGGATCTGAATCTTCAGAGAGTAGAAGGACACAAACGTGTCATTACAGTTACATGATTTAACCTATAGGTGGCACTACCGTGGCATGGTTAATTCAGAAGTATGTCAGTGGTCCCTTATATAGTCTGTTTTATTCCCATTATTTTCTTCAGGTTTGTAACTAAATGAAATGTCAAACATAGATATGGAGCATTTCTGTTTGAGTTATTTCATGCATTGATGAATTATACTTTGTGTATGTGTATACAGGTATTGAATGAAGTGGTCGTGGACAGAGGCCCCTCGTCCTACCTGTCAAATGTGGACTTGTACCTGGATGGGCGTCTCATCACCTCAGTGCAGGGAGACGGTGAGGCAGTCACACTTTTGATTTCTCACAAACTGAAGGAGGCTGCACACAACACAGTAAAAGACAAAACTTTAACAGTAAATGCAGATAAGGTAAACACAAATCTTACGTCTCCATCTTTGTCCTGCAGGTGTGATTGTGTCCACACCCACAGGCAGCACGGCGTACGCAGCAGCGGCTGGAGCATCCATGATACACCCCAACGTACCCGCCATCATGGTCACCCCCATCTGCCCTCACTCGCTCTCCTTCAGGCCCATCGTCGTCCCTGCTGGGGTGGAGCTCATGGTAAGGAGCAGAGTCTGAGCTTACACTAAAGCTCCCACATGCAAAACAGCTTCCACACAACGCCTGATGTACATAACCACCAAAAACTATTATTACAGCCCTGCGATCAGTCAGCTGGGCAGCACTGGCTGACTCTCATCCATGTCTCTTAAAAGCTGAATGAGGATAAAAAATAATTTCTCTATTTTTTGCTAAATTAGTTGCTACATACAGTATTTAGCAGCTGCAAGTCTAACATGATTCACTTGGTTTCTCTTGCAGTGGTCTCCAAAATGGTTCAGTTCATGATGGTGTTCAGTGTAGAGGCATATTATAGACGGATATTTCAAGGGTAAATAATCTCTAGTTATCAAAATGACATTCTGCAGTGAGTCTGCAGTTTTATTGTTTCTTTCCTCATTATCCAGGTTCTTCTTGTTACCGATGTCGTCTTTGTGATCTCAATGAATAAATCTTGTAGTAGCTGTCCATTATTTACCACAGGTTCAATAAATTCTTTTTCGTGGAGTAAGGTTAAGATATTGAATAAACTGTTAACTAGAACAGAAATTTGAAGATTTGCAAACTTGTAAAGCTAATTGCTATACAAATCATGACCAAGATGACAGCCATACTGTAGAAATAGTAACCAGATGTTATATTTTTTGATTCAGATATGATTTTTTTCCCAAGACACTGAGAACAAAACTGAGTCCCTTTAACGCAAGTTAGAGGGACTCAGATCTTTAAAATTAGGTATGGCCACTTTGGCTGGATTCACACTATAGGCCAAAGTGATCTGGATCTTTTTTTGTTAAACTCACATCATATTTGTCTTCAAGTCAGTGTGAGCAGCTAAGTATGATCTTCTTAGATACGATTTTGGCCACTTTTACATTGGATTTGATCAGATACAAGCCAGATTCTTTGCCTTGTGGCCTCATTTTGCAGTGTCTACCATTAGCAGATTATAATAGGGTATTTTACATTGGTGTTAGAAAGATGTATGAAGAATATGTTAAAGCAAAACACATGTCCAAGACCAAAATCTGCTGTTCTACAGTGGCAAACTAGAGATGAATATAAACAGACAGTGAACGTACAAATTTGATATTTTCTATGAGTCTAGTGAATCAAATAATTACTGGAGTAGTGGAGTAGTACAAGGGTTGTAAAAACAATCTAACTGTACCTGGAATCATTAAGTTGGCTACCTTAATGTTGTATAAAATATGTGACAAAATGAAAACTAAAGACCCAAATTGGACAGTCGCAAACAAGATTCTGTCATGAGTTCCCTCACGTTTTTTATCTTCCTGTCTCTTCAGTCATGGCATGTTATGAAGTTTCCACCCACCATGTTAATATTTGATGGACTCTCACCACTGTGTGCGTTTACTTTTTTAAGGTACAATCATGTTGAAGGTCATCCTGCTCTCAGTGATGGTACTTTTTTGAACATGAACTCAGGACTGGCACATTACATAATTAGTCTCGAACATTTTTATCTCATATTTACTCAGACACTATGTCAGCCATGTTAGCAGCATGGATCTAGGGAGGTGAGTTCTGCGTGGCTCAGCAGAAATATTACAACATGTGGTCAAAGTTAGAGTTCACAGGACATCTGATTCTTCCTTTACAGTGTTACATACACTCAGACGAGACTTGCATGGACTGAACAAGTACATTTACCCGAAATCATACTTTTTTCTTCATTGAAGTTCATCATCTGGGATCAATACACTTGGGAACATTTTCCTCTGAGTGTATGTGCCTGTTTGACTCATGCTTTGCAGGTGACCAAAGAGGGAAAAAAAGTAAATTAGCTTTTACGCTTGTCCTGATGAATCATGTAATTTATGGACCTCTTTACACTGTTGTCCTTACTGGTTACTGCTGATGTTACTCTGTGTTTGCTGAAGCTGTGGGAAGCTATGCCAGAGATGTGCTGTGTGTATTATTAAAGTAGGCATGTTTTCATTTCCTGATATGAACAGAAGAACTAAAAGGAACTAAATCAGAGATGGGTGTCTTTGGTCTCCATGAGGGCCTCAAGGAAGTTATCCTCATTGTCAAAGGGCCAAATTTTTGGAGAGTGAAGTATTCTATGGGAGTGAAACAAATGTACATAGCTGTCATACTGTATGAAATTACCTTACATTAAATATATCTATCTATCTATCTGTCTATCTGTCTATCTATCTATCTATCTATCTGTCTATCTGTCTATCTATCTATCTATCTATCTATCTATCTATCTATCTATCTATCTATCTATCTATCTATCTATCTATCTATCTATCCATCTATCCATCTATCTATCTATCTATCTAAACTCAAATGCATGAGCACTAATCTAATGAGACAAACAGAGAATTTGTGTCAGTTTCAGCTCCTTTTTTGATACAAGTTACAGATCTTTTACAGGGTATCAAACTATATGTGCTTATATTTTCATGTCTGTGGTACCAAATGCAGAAAATTGAGTTTAACAAAAACAAAAAACTAAGCATAGCTAGATTTTCTTTGTCAGGTTTTCCTTGTGAAAATGAAGTTTTATTGTTTTTCAAACTAGTTAGCAGGCCAAATTAAAGGTGGCATGTGGCCCCTGGCACGCAAGTTGCCCCTCCTTTAGCTAAATCAAACAGAGAAGTTTTTTGGGGGAGAAACACTAAAATGTTTTGGTCGGAAATAATTTCAGTTTGGCATGACTGAATATAAGTTTTGGATTGCTGTGGTACTGTCATTTTGACAATCATTCAGACTTTCAGACTGGCTGCATGAGCATCACACTTTGTGCCCTGAGAATCTTGAGTGGAGACTTGACCGTTCTAACCACAAGGAGTGTGCCAAAAATATTCATGGAAATGGTACAAAGAGAGCCCTTATTACCTTGTTTAGCAGATATGAATGTCCACATAGGTTTACTGTGCCAAAAGATAAACCCAGTACGGTTACACCTGCTTTGGCTTTTTAATGTAAAAACCTGGTTTGCCATTTCTGTTGCAAAAGTCTTCTAGATAACACAGAATGCTTTTCTAATAAAGTTCTCCTGGGTCTGCCATGCACTGAATCAAGTCATGTGTTGAGGGATTTATTGTTGCTGTTTCTAAACTTTCTATTTCCTCATAAGAGTTGAACACAGGCTGTCACCACTGTTGCTCTTTCCCAGTACACATGCACCAGGTCTATGAGTCATGGTGTCATTAAGTGTGGTTGACACATAGACTGCAGCCTTACGTATGCAGTGAGGTCACACTATTAGAACAAGGCAAAGTAATATCACAGAAGAGAAGATGTCCTTCCCAAAGCAAAAACCACCAAACAAAATTGTTAGTTATAATTTTCTTTAGGAGCCTAAATGAGTTTGGAAATAAGGATATCTCAGATGTCATGTTTCCCTTAGTTAACCAACTTGACAGCATGTCAGTGCTGTTTTTTGAACATGTAAGTATGATTATATTTGCCGTCAAGCCTTTCTATAAGATCTGCCCTCTTCTCTCTTAAACAGATCACATTGTCTCCTGATGCCAGAAACACAGCCTGGGTGTCATTTGATGGCAGGAAGAGACAAGAGATCCAACATGGAGACTGGTAAAAATCATTTACAGCTGATTTCTCTCTGTATATCTGTTTCTTTCAGTTATTAAGTTTCAACTTTTTTCTCTACAGTATAAAGATCACCACGTCGTGTTACCCCGTACCCTCCATTTGCTGTCACGACCTGGTGTACGACTGGTTTGAGAGCCTGGCTCAGTGTTTGCACTGGAACGTGCGAAAGAGGCAGGCGCGGTTGGCTGATGTCTCAGACTCATCCGACACAGAAAACTAAATCATCAGAAAACTTAATCATCTGGGACTTAAATGTGTTCTAGATATTACTTTAAGGACTTGCAGTCATTTTTACAACTAACAGAATGAGAAAGTAAAACCATGTGCGCCTGAAGCTGAAAACGCCTAGCATTAGCATTTGGCTAGCATGTATGGTGAGTATACTGTGCTTATACATGTGAGGACACAGCTCATTACATTCCATTAACTTTATACACTCTGGGTTCACTCTGATTCACTCTTGATAGATTATGGACACTAGTATTTCCAGTTGCCAAGAATTATTTTCAACTTTATTTTAACTCAAAAATAGTCAGCTAAAAACCGATGTATTTCCCTGAGTGCAGAAAGCAAAGATAACCTTTGCATTCTTGTCAAAAGTAGTGTAATGATGCTCTGGACCATGTTCACATGTGAAGTGTTAAGCTGCTGACAGCCCTGCACTGTTATAGAAGGTGATATGTATCATAGTAATGTTATAAACTGTTAAAGTAGCACGTTTTACTCACAGTCTTCTGTAAAAGATACTGTCAAATCCAGGAAATAAGTTGCACTGGGTTACAAGCCTCAGTTTGTTTTGAGGTGTCTGCCGGAGAGAAAAGTGAACTGTCATTATGTGTGATGATTGACATTGTGCTTTTGTTTGTTTTTACAACATCAAGTTTCTGTCTTGCTCTTTTTGAAAAACTCCCCTCCATCTGTTGTCTTGGGTTTCAGCTGTTTTTATCTCAGTAGTTTAGCTCTCTTCCCAGAAGAAATATTCTTAAAGTTCTTAAGTGCACACACTGCACTGAGTACATTTGTGCTGTAAATCATCAAATTTAGATTCCTTCATCGAGATCATTACATTTTCATATTTTTTGGCCATTGCTCACGTTATTACCAGAAGTTATGCAGAAAAACAGTGGAATATCCCATAGGAGTTTTAGTCAATAAAGCTGTGCAATGCTAACATCCTGGCTGTGGAATCATCCATGCACTACTCTGACACGGATTTAGAAATTTTCAGAACGGAAACATCATAACTAGTTTCTCCAAAGTCCACACAGACAGTCACTTTTATGCTAACTGCACATGACTAAAAGCTCCAGTATTTGGAAATTAAACACTTTGAACCGTGCATTTTTCCCCCTAGAGTGTGCAGTTAGGGGTTCATTTAATTTGATCCATGTTGAGGGGGACTCAGGTCCTGAGCCTTTTATGTGTTCCATGTGCTGTTACAGGAGGAGATGGCATGTTTCTTAATGAGAAAATAAAAAAGAAACCTACTGCTATATCTGAGATTATTTCAACATGAAAATAATAAAAATATATTTTGACTTGGGAATCTAAATCATCTGTGATGATCAGTGAGTAGTTTCTGAGCCTTTTAGCAGATAATAGTTAGAACTAACATGAGCATGACTGTAAATTTAAAGGTGTACATACAGAATGAGATGGTAGATTTATTTTGATATCATATTTATGTGATATTTATATATTTGCGTCATTTAGTCTTTTAAAGTCTGAAAATGTATTTTAACTTGTTCAGCTAAAGATTACTTAACTTTGTGTGACTGATGTGTACAATCCAGAGCAGACCGTCTGTAAATGCTGACTGTAGCTGTGAAAGATTTTGTGTATTTATTTGCTTAGTTATCAATTTTCTGCCTGGGTTAATGCTTCCAGTCAGATCTCATGGTGTAATAAAAACAACCGCTGTCATGTTGAATTTCACAATCTTATTAAAATGTTTATGCTGTTTGTCACATTTTCATTTAATAATTTTAAATCAGTCATTTTCAGAGATACATACTATCAAGAAAATTTAATAAACCACACCGAGTGCCAATAGTAGAACTGTCTACACCCTTCTGCCACTTTCTGTGGTACACCTTGTTTGAGATGATTTGAGCTTTGCTGCATGGCCCGTTATCCCGCTGGAAGTAGCCATCAGAATACGAGGACACTAGTCCCTAGTAAATGGATGGACACGGTCAGCAGCAGTACCTAGTTAGGCTGTGGCATTTTCTGTACGGGATGCTACATTGGTGCCAAGGGGCCCAAAGTGTGCCAAGAGATTAGCCCCGACAGGGCTCCAGAGTGCAACCATTTTGGGCGCACATGCACCCAATATTTGTCAGAGTGCACTTAACATTTTTTTCTTGGGTGCACTAGTGCATCAAGAAAAAAATGTTAGGTGCACTCTTACAAATTTTAGTTGACAAATATAACTGCATTAGCGGAAAATCTGCCGAAAACAGACTAGACATAGCACCTGCTTCCTCTCTTTTCTCTGTCCATGTGTTGTATCTTCTCAGGCTGCAGGCTGTAGGCCCACCCAAACACATGTACACACATACAGAGCCTTCAGTACTAATCCAATCAGCTGTTAGTATGCAAATAAGCCCAGATGGAGCCTAACTGTGGTGTCAGGTTTCAACACCAAGTGGTAACAGCGAAGCTCTGACAAATTTGTTTTAGTGACTGTCAGATAATTAACTAGAAAAGCACTCGGAGAGCGCAGACCTCCGCCAGCACCACAGTCCCCTCCCAAATTGTGATTTCTACCATAAATATTAGTCCTACCTTTATTTCATCGAAATATTTAGATTCCTTGACCATGAAAACATATCATTAGCAATTGATTTCATAATTACCTCTGCCAAGGATGTTATGTTTTATGTGTTATGTTTTTGGGAGAGTTTGTTTGTTTGTCTGTGAACAAAATAACTCAAAAGTAGTTATCCACGAAAAATCACATTTTTCATAATGGCGGATCCAGACGGTGATCCGGATCAACACCAAAATTGAATCAGTTCTTTCTTTTCCCATGCTGAACATTTCCTAAAATTTCATCAAAATCCATCCATTACTTTTTGAGTTATTTTGTTCACAGACGGACGGACAAACTTTCCCGAAAATAACCTCCTTGGTGGAGATAATAATTATCAACAAAAACAAGTGAAACAAAGTAACGTCAACTATAACATCTATATTTGTTCAGTCCTTTCTCCTGTTAAGGGGGGAGTTTCTTAGTCACAGAGGTGAGTGTCCATGTCCACTGGGGACAAATGACCTGTGTCTGACAGACCCTGACTGTACATAAAGCTGTGAAGAAGAAAAAAGGCACAAAAAGAGAAAAAATAAAGTCATGAAATGTTCTGTCCTCATTTTTTTTATAAATAAGTTTGAGAATTGTTTTTTTTTTTATTATATACCTTAGTTTCAGTTTTGTAAATATTGACTTTAGCGTGTGAAGTCTTATTCTAGGTTCAAATTTATTGGAGAATAAGACCATCCAGTTAAATGTTATGTTTTTGGGTTGTTAAAATGTGGATATTTATTTCATTTTTCAGTTCAGTATAGCACCCTAAACATCGGCTCTTTTTATTTTCAAATGTTTATGTAACTTGAGATGTTTGAGTTTGATATGTTAAATTTCAGTTCAGCAAAGCACTTTAAGCACAGCCACTTTTATTTGTAAATGTTTTATCTTGCTTAATGTTTTAGTTTGAATTTGTAAATTTCATTCAGTGAAGCACTTTAAACGCTCTGTTTTTGTTTTAATATATAATTTTGCTTCAAATAAAGACAAGTATTTCTTTGCATCTTACTCTTGTTAAAAAGAAGTTACATTATATAAAAGTTATGGAGAGTGATAAAATGGTGACCTTATGGCGTTAAAGGTGACAAAAGAAAAAAATTGGGGTGAACCTAATTTCTGTGCTGGTGCACCTTAAAAAAATGTTTTTAGGTGCACCGTTGCAACCAATGCAACAAGTTAGTCTGGAGCCCTGGACCTACACTACTACATCACCAGCAGCAGCCTGGACCTTTGATGCAGTTCAGGATGGATTTATGCTTGCATTTTGATGGCAAATTCTGAATGTTGTAGCAGAAATTGAAACTTAACAGACCAGGCAACACTATTTAATCTGTTGTCCAATGTTGATGAGCTTATGTGAATTGTAGCCTTTGTTCTTAGCCAACAGGGTTGGTATCCAATGTGGCTGCTCAGTCATCTACATGTGCATACAGAAACGGTATGCATGGTGTAACTACTTGACTGTGACCAGTGATAAGTGAAGTTACTATTTATCATTTTGAAACCACTTTGGCCATTGTCCTCTGACCTCTAGCATCAACATGACATTTTTATTTCAAGAAATACAACTCACAGGATATCTTCTCTTTTTTTTCTCTGTAAATGCCTAGAGATGGTTGTGCATAAAAAGATCACACCAGATCTAAAATACTCAGACTCGTCTATGTGGCGCAAAGAACCATGCCACATTCAAAAGTCACTTGTATCACCTTTCTTCTTTCTTCTGATGCTCAGTTTAACTTCATCAAGTCCTCTTGGCCATGTCTATATATTAAGATTGTGGCAAAAAAGTCATGGTTATACCCTCTGTTATTATAAAGGCACGTATAATCATGTTATTGTGGCAACCAAGGAACTTTACAGCAATAGATCTTCACATTTATTCCTCCAGATGTTTTTGATTGGAAGGAATTTCTGTCTTAACTGTTTGAAAGGATCATGTCACATCAATCACATTTCCTTTTTTTATTTTTAGGTATTTTTTGGGGGCATTTTGTGCCTTTATTGATAGGAGAGATAGGCTTGTGAAAAGGGGTGGGAGAGTAGGGAAGACACTCTGCAAACTGGTCATAGGCTTTACTCGAACCCGAACCGGCAGAAGTATGTACAGTATATGGGACGTGCCTGGTTGCTAACCAAACCAGCTCCCCAATAACATTTCCTTTTTAATTGTTTTGGGAATAAACGGGTCACTATCTTGTCTCTTGTCAACCTTTGGCTGCTCCTGATTGGACACAAACAGCAAGAAAACAAGACAAGTAGAAACTGCACATTTCCAATCAGTCTATAACACTGAAAGAAGGTTGTCACTTTCTTTAAGGGTAAAACTGAGGTCTATCAGTATTATTGCTACATTTTTTATCGACAAAATGTGACGGAAAAATGTATAACTTGTAGATATGTCAGTGTGTATCCACACATTTCTGAAAAAAATGCACTTCATGGCTGCATTAATAACTTCTTTGGAGTGAGATATTAAAACAGTTGTCTTCCATAAAATGACAAAAGAGGCAGCACCTGAATGGGTGCATGAATAAAGTGGCTAGTGGATGTATTTTCTATTTTTTGAAGGTAAATATGAACCTGACACACCTGATGTCTCATTCCACATGCACTATATCTGTATGCGCTGTACCAGTGAAGGAACTCTTCAGCATACCATAGACATTTTGGACAAACTCATATTAAAAAAAAGGCCGATATTAAGACATGGATGAGCCAGTTTGGTGTAGAGGAACCTGACTGGCCTGCAGAGTCCTGACCTCAACCCAACAGAACACCTTTGGAATGAATTACAGCAGAGCCAGGCCTTCTTGTCCAACATCAGTGTCTGACCTCACAAATGCGCTTGTGGAAGAAGGGTCAAAAATTCCCACAAATGCAGCTCTGGACCATGTGAAAGCTTTTCCAGAGTTGAAGCCATTATAGCTGCAAAAGGTGGGCAAACATCATATTAAACCCTATGGCTCAGGGATGAAAGAAGTTCATATGTGCGTGAAGGCAGACAAGCTGATATTTGGCATTATAGTGTATTTCAGTCTGGCAGGCGTTTGTATGATTATTCCATTCATTAAATTCAATACGGGCCAGTCAGATTAAGTTGTATGTAGGCTCCTCTGCCCTGAGGTAAAGCTAGAACGTGAACTACTTCCACAAACAAACTCCCTGCAAACATGCCAGAAGCAGGGCAAAATTATCCTTTCTATAGAGAAGTTTGTAGTTTAGCTTTTTCATTTCATAAAGAAATGTGGTCTAGACCTGATAAAACTGCCACTGAAGCTGTGAGCATCACTTGGGCCGTTACCAATCGTTGTAGATTGAATCTTGAAAAGATGGATCAGTCTTATTACAGATTACATCAGGCTGATTCATCTACATTGTAGTTAGGCAATAACTCAGAGGGAAATAATCACCACACTTTGATGCTTTCTATATTTTATTGCAATGATAAGATACAGATATATTTCCAGACATCCAGTTTTATTAAATTATACTCCAATATTGCATGTGATAGTCCTCAGAATGACATTGATCCACATGTGGACAACTAGGCGATCAAAAGACACGTTTTTGTTTTTCTTTTGCTTTTTGACCAGAGATAAAACACAGATGTTTTACAGTTTCACTTTGATTTCTCCCAGAAATGTGTGATGAGAAGCAGCAGCGTAAAGAGTCATAATAATAATAATACTACAATATACAACAGACTGATACTGTGCAACAGTCAAGAACAACTGGGAGAAGTTTGTACTTTTTTATTCTTTAGTGAGATTCCAAAATTGAGAGCAGGGCCAGCAGCTCAGGACACAGAGATGCACTTTGCCTGATTTTGGTGAAAAAACAAAACAAAAAAAACAAAAAACAAAGATATAAGAGGAGAAGCAGTGTGTTAGGGTTCGAGAGTCAAAGCCTTAGTGAGAGAACAAAATATTATAAAATTAAAATCAGTCAATGTGAGTTTGTTTTACACATCTGTACAGAGCTGTGTGAAATATATTTAGATGACCTTACTGTGCAGAGTCAGATTATAATGGAACCAGTTTGTAATAATGAACGACTGCTTTCAAAGAGTGAAACGGACAAACTATATCACACATTCCATGTTACAGAGGTCAAAACCTAATATAGAAAAATGCTAATACACCCAGCTGATCTGCCTTTAAATAAAAAATACATTTCTTTATGATTGTATAAAAACAAAAATGAGCATTACAAACATTCAAATACCTTTTAATACAAAAAGCAGAGAAGGGAGAGCTGGTAAAAGAGCTTTTATTGTATTTAGACTGTATGCATATATTTGATATATCAATAGAATTCATTATAAATGATACAATTCTATTTTTTATACTTAAATATAATCCTGGCTATGACTAAAAAGAGTTTTTATACTTAAATATAATCCTCATTGTGACTAAAGAGAGTATCTAAGAAGTTTCTATAGCCTGAAGTGGATTTAGAGGAACAGCTTGGACATACTTGAAATGTTACTGCTCTGAGCTGTAACGCCGGATTGTATTCGGTATGAATTTGTCTATATGATTTATAACTCTTTACTCTTTGAGAAGGAGGTCTACATAAATACCTTTCTTTTAACTCAATAACCGTACATCTCTTTTCTTTGTCATAAATGGTGAAAGCTGCAAGTCACAACATTGAAGGAGCTAAAATGAGCAAATGTTGGGCCAAAGAGACCAGTACATAACCAGAGCTGCTGGATATTATATAAAGTAACGAAGTGACCAGACTAACAGTTCCAGCTCCGGTTTGGTCGGTGGAGCTGAAGATGTCACCATCCATGGCTCCTATGAGACTACCACAGTCCGGTTTGGATCAGAGTCCACAGCAAACACCTTCTTCATGGTTTCATTGAGACCAGTAATCTTTATTTTAACAAAAACATTAAAAGGAGAAGATTGCTGTTTTGAAGTGGTGTTTTGTGAGGCATTGATCAAAAATGATCCACAGGAGATGCTGGTCAAGGTTGTCCATTGAAGGAGAGGCCGACAAGAGTGCAGGCACAAAGCCATACAGCTATGCAAACAGGATTACCGTCTTCTCGTTAATATACAGTATATGATGAAATAACATTAGGTCAGGGATGCAATAACATTAGATTTTTGTTGATGTCTGATATTTCTGAACTCATTCTCGTCGATACCAACATTTGTGTCAAGAGCACAAAGCCCACAAATAGCTAAAATGTAACTTTTCCCTTCACAGTCTGTGTGTGTTAAAAACAGAAGTGAAGCGAGGAAAACATTTAGTTCTATTCAAAAGACATCACTGACTTTAAAAAGTGGACAGTCAGTGATGATGAGGGAAAATACAATGGTATATTTGTACATTCTGCCAATATAACAGCCTATATATCTACATGTATGTATAGATAGATAGCTAGATAGAGATATGGATAACTTTGTGCAGGTTTCATTGACATGTTTGTTTTTACAGATTTCTGGATTCTTGCTGCAAAATCAGCTGAAAATAAGCTTTGTACTCAGATTAAAAAGTTAATGACACAGTCACATCTTGCACATCAGTGGGGCCAAACTGTAAAAAGAAATGCTAATGGTAGGCTGTGGAGAAACTTCACTTCTCTGTGCTGACTTAAAGGGACTGTGAGGAGAATCTATTACCGGCAACATAAAGACTCTGCTACCCATGAGCACGCGCGGCGACTGTCGTAATGCTGCGTTCCAGTAACCTCGGAACTGGGAGTGACATCATCTCCGACTTATCAGCGTTCCAGTTGAAGTCTGAAAAAAACATTCCGATCTACCAGGCTATTGTTAGCTGTTGTTAGCACGCCCTGCGTTGTTGTTCACAAATATCACATGAAGAATGTGATTATCACTATGGCAGCATTTTTGTAAATATAAGTCTATCAATACTATGTATACAGCTGATCTAGAGCGACACACCCCAGTCAGAAGTGCAAATAAATTGATTATTACAGGAGCTAAATAACTGTTCACACTGGGGGCATCCATCTTCAATTGTCAACTCGGAAGTGACGAGGTTTCACCGAGTTCCCAGTAGGAAATTCTGACTTCAGGGGTCATTCCAGTTGCAGTTTCCTACTCGGAACTCAAAATTCCTACTTCTGACTACAACTGGAACGCACCACAGCACGTTACCGAAGCCAAAGCGTGTGTTTGTTGTGTTGTAGCCCGGACTTTCCTCAGAACTCTGCATTGATTTAGAACTTCTTTTTTCAACAACTTACAGGATGCAAAGTGGCGAGGTAATGTATCTCTTTCTAGTGACGTAGCAGTAGTTTTTGATGTGTGACAACAAGCAATTTTTGAAAAACTTAGTATCGTAGTTTTGTAGCCGACTATATATCGCTACTTACAGCCCAGTGGTCTAAGACGTGTCTGAATAATATACATTTGCTCTAGTTTTAATTGTCTTGTTCCCGAAGTTGAGTATCCAGGCCAGTTCAGTCCAGCCCTGTCCTGTCCTGTCCGACCCGATCAAGACGCTAAGGAACAACATTTATAGATAACCTATTTTGATACTATAAAACTCATCGATAAGTGCGTATTTCGATTAGGCATATATCTACAAGTGAGACTTTTTTGCAATTACTTAGAAACTCCTCACAGTCCCTTTAAATAACCAGCAATAATGTAACTTTTTTGGTGTTACAATATTTCATCTTAGCCTCTTGTAGGCAATTGCATTTGTTCGCTACAAATATGTGTAAGTTTAGGTAGCAGGAAAAAACATTAGACCTTTCTAGTTCAAGTTTACTCAAGACCTTATTTTGCACAATTCACTTGAATCTTGTCCCAAAGCGTTTGAGATGATTCAACTGAAGGACTAAGACACTGCATCATCTCCATGTTGTAGCACTCATAACAACTGCACTCCATGGACAATGCCACACAAAACCCACTTAAAAATACCAAACTATCCCTTTAACAACCTGTGCTTTTTACCCTTTACTTTTCCAAAGATGTGAGGAGGTTTCACATTGCAAGTACAAAATTAAAGGAACGTAACTTAACTTTTAAATGTTAGCCTGCTCTCACACCATTTTAAATCGACATGCATAACATCAGAACTAGATGTATTTGGCACTAAACTTTACTTGACGTCTTAGTTCCTGTGTGTAAATAGACTTAATATTCTCTAGTTTTAGTTGTACAACAAATGCTGAAATCTTTTTTTAAAAAAGAAAATTAAGTATGCCAGCTGTGTCCCAGTTGCTCTTATTTACTCTTACAGATGAACGTGAACGAGACTGTGAGAGAATTGCACTATGAGCGTCTGTCTTTTTAGAAAAACTAACTCATTTTATTCTCACTGAAAAACACAAGTACCTCAAAGAGCCAAAAACACTCTTACCAGCCACAATATGGTCGGTTTTTTTTTGTTTGCTTGTTTCCTTCGAGATTCTTCAGGATTTGGTCCATCTGACTTTAATGATTGACAGTTTGCCTCAAAGCCTGCCTGAGAGCTGTCGGTCTCTGTGGAACAACAACGGTGAACGAACAGAGAGGCTGACTGTACCAACGAGTAGGGCTGGGCAATGTATCAAGAGTTTGAGATGCATCATCATGTTTTCTATGATGTATGGGGAGACAGTATCAATATCTTGATATAGATGAAGATATATCAGGCCTGATGCTCTGTAAAATGTTTACAATAAGAGAGAATGACAGTCATGTGAGTACTGACCACAACATCATCTAATTAAAACGTCTATATGGGGAATCATCATTATTCTTTTGAGGAGCCTTTTAACTTTGCTACAGGGTCTGAATTCAACCTTGACTCACCAGCCAATGTGAAAAGTATACGATAGCATTCATCTCTCAAGCATATTCTCTTTAACCCACTTAAACAATGAACAGTGTCAAGACAGATTAATTGTCTGTCATCCGGCAGGTCCGTCTTGCAAAGCTCTGAGTTAAAACACTAGAGCTTAGTCTGAAAAGGCACTGACCAATCAGCATCCTTTACCAAGAGAGAGGTGAGACGGGTACACAATGCAGGATTGTAAAGAAGCTGGCATGACAGCGGGAACAGCTGCTGTTTTCTCTGAGCGTCTTTTCACTGAAACAGGGTTCCCTGTCTTTTCTAGAAATCACTTTCCAGGACTTTTCCAGTTTCACATAACCGACTAAAGTTACATTGTTGCTGTGGGCAGTTTTCAATTCTAGTTAGCCTTCTAAAAAACAAGATCAGAGGTTGATGAACAATATCTCTAGTTATTGATCATATTGATCTTAGAATTTCTTTGTTTCTAACTCTCCAGCACGAACATTGCCTGTTAGCTATCTGTTTAGTCTGGCTTTTATGTGTCTTACTATTATAAATTTATGGTTATCAGCATTTTTTTGTCTATATTTACTCTGCTTTGTTATGTATAGATTTTGTTAATTTAGCCTAAAATGTATTTTGTTTTTTTTGGTCAATTTTTAATTATTTCTTTTTGTCCCCATTGTTTTGAGTTTTTATATTTTAGGCCTTAACTTGCATCATTTTACCTACTCACATTTTCTGGCTACGTGTACATTAGTTACCAAGTACATTTTTACTTCATGTCCTATGTTTCAAGCTAGAAGAAAGACAGATAATTTTCCAGGACAATTTAAGCTTTTCCAGGACATTTCACTTTTTTCCTCATTTTCCATTTGAAAGAATGATACTAGAAGTGCTCTTGAAAGAAAAGATTTTTTTTACCTTTCTCCTACATGCTGTGGTGAGAAACTGATTGATTTACTGGCTTTACTCCTTAGCAGCAGCACCCAACCATGACCTCTTCTGACCAGAAATACTAAATGGTCGTCAATCACATTGCAAGTAAGGCCCGCCCTCCGTTAAAATAGTTTTTGGCTGTTTCCAAGACTGACACGGATCACTGGAACAGTCCATCTGACAGGTTAGGTTAGCAGCATCATATTACCTGTCAGAGTTATATGATGCTGATATTTGTTTCATGACATGGCAATGAAAAAAGAAGTCCTTAACACGCAATATTTATAAGTTACTGTCAAAATCAAATAATGCTGCCAAATACCTCCAAACTCACTCTTAGTCACACAAATGAGGAGTCAACAGTCAACAGTGAAACAGTGGATGGAGGAGGAGGTGGATTTCTATTGCTGCTCACCACTTTTACAAACGTTCACTTATCTGTGAAAATCTGACAGTGCTTTCTCTCTTCAGACATGATCAAAAATATATCTGGAGATTACATTTCTGTACTTCTTGATACCACTTGTCATTGAAGTTAAAGAGATTTAATAATCTTCTAACACAATATTTTGTTTAAAAATATATGATAACGTCAACAAACAGAAATGTTGCTGTGCTTAAAGAGTTTCTAGGGTGTGGGTGTTTGACTACTTTGACAAAAATACAACAGGATTTTGTATCTACAACTTTAACTGAGATCAAATCAAAGATTCTCCTTATGTTACTGTGACAACCATTTCTCAATCTAAAGAATTATATATTGATAAAACTCAATCACACATCCAAAAAAAAGCTGAAAATTCTCCTGAATTTACCGAGATGAGCTGCGTGTGAACACAAATATCCTGGTGAGAATCCCTAAGATCTCCTGCCTTACTTTCTGTGGAAAACGTGAAAAATAAACGAGGAAATTAGGACGTTTTGGGGGTAAATCATCCTGACAATATTAGGAATTTCAGGAAGGCATGTGCCAAAGGGGCTGGACTTCCTGTTGGGAGGGACTAGGGTAAACCAGCAAGTGAACAAAATTTATCGGTAGGTCACCCAGGATAATTTGACAAAATATGATTTTTTTAATGTGTGGCAAAGAATACTGTGATAAATATCATATATCTCCATTCAGCTAAAAAAAATATATATATAATTTTATTTGGTCCATATTGCCCAACCCTATCAGTGACATAAAATTTGAAGATGGCAGTGCAAGCAGAAAAAGAGGAGAGCAGTACCAGTCCTCTTTTTCTCTTCACCTTTCTCCGTTGTCTTCAGATCTCATTTCAACATCATATAACTGTAACCAGACAACAGAGAGAAAAGAATTTGGTTTGAAATGGTACAAAAAAACTAAATTAGAGCTGTTCGTCACCACTTTGAGACTGATTCAAACCGACAGCTACCTCAGGCAGGTTTCTGATCTGGAGCTGCACCATAAAGCTTCTTTAATGTACTGCTTGTTTTCCTCATTGTTGGAGCGCTTTGCTTTTCTCCGGTCCTGGGCTGTGGGTACTGTGTCAGTGGAAGATCTCAACAACAAGAGATGAAGCACCCCCTGGTGAGGAGGCAAGACAAGCGGTCCTGGGATCACAGGAGGGAGGGAGGGAGAGAGAGAGGAAAGTAGAGAGTGATGGGATTGGAAGTAGTTTATGTTTCGGCAGTCTGGCCTTTAGTCTCACTTTCACCGCCTTCTTTACTCTCTTGCGTCTCCTCCTCCCCCTCTTCATCTTCGTCTTCCTCTTCTTCGTCTTCTTCTTCCGTGTGCTGCTCTAGCTCCTCTCTGGTGATCATCTCAAAGTCGTTTCCGTTGCTGTGCTGCGAGCCCTCGTCTTCCCGCCGGTCGCTGTCCGTGTCCGAGTGTCGATCCGTCCCGTCGCCCTCGCCTTCTTTGCTCTCCTCTGCCGCCTCTTTGCTCTCCTCCTCTTCCTCCTCCTCCTCGTCATCGCCGTCCTTCTTCTCACTGTCCGATTTCTCGTCGCTGTCTGACTTCTGGGCCTTGGTGGAGCCTCCGTTGTCTTTGTCGTCCATCTTGTCCGAACCCTTCTTGCTGCTGGTGCGAGGTCCTTTGTACTCATGAGTGTAGAGCGGCCTGAATGAGTCGATGAAGCCCACATCTGCTGTCAGGTTAGGGAGGAACCAGAAGTGATGGCGTCCGCCCGTCACCAACCAGATGATCAAGAAGAGGATGCAGCGGGCTGAAGAGAGACATTACACAGCCAGATCAATTTCTTTTGTCTTTAACCCTTAAATGATCCTTGAAAAAACTTACCCATTTGATCCTCGGGACCAAATTGGTTCCCTTCCTAAAAGTGCTATAAAAATAAAATGTGTTTTTTTTTTTTTTTTCACTTTAAATGACTCAAACTTTTAGAAATACTTAGTTTTAATAATGTTATGGGGTTTTTAACCCTTTAAATGCCAGTACGTTTACCGGAAACCACTGTTTTTTATCCTAAAAAAATCAAAAAACATCAATAATTTCCAAAATATACATTTCAGTGACAATTGGGTCATAATTTCTATTAGGCCGAGGGGTGGGTCAATGATTGGCAGAAACAATGATTTTGATGCATTGATAATTTTTCTGCAGAGTCAGATTGAAACAAAAACTCACACATTTGATCCTCGGGACCAAATTGGTCCCCTTCCTAAAAGTGTTATAAAAATAAAATGTGTTTTTTTTTTTTTTCACTTTAAATAACACCAACTTTTAGAAATACTTGTGCCTTAAATATTCATATCAAGTTTTAATAATGTTATGGGGTTTTTAACCCTTTAAATGCCAGTATGTTTACCGAAAAACCACTGCTTTTTATCCTAAAAAAATCAAAAAACATCAATAATTTTCAAAATATGCATTTCAATGACAATTGGGTCATAATTTCTATTCGGCCCTGGGGTGGGTCAATGATTGGCAGAAACAATGATTTTGATACATTGATAATTTTTCTGCAGAGTCAGATTGAAACAAAAACTCACACATTTGATCCTCGGGACCAAATTGGTGTCCTTCCTAAAAAGTGCCATAAAAATAAAATTGATATATATTTTTTTTCACTTTAAATGACTCAAACTTCTAGAAATACTCGTGCCTGAAATATTCATATCAAGTTTTAATAATGTTATGGGGTTTTTAACCCTTTAAATGCCAGTATGTTTACCGAAAAAACACTGTTTTTTATCCTAAAAAAATCAAAAAACATCAATAATTTCCAAAATATACATTTCAATGACAATTGGGTCATAATTTCTATTCGGCCCTGGGGTGGGTCAATGATTGGCAGAAACAATGATTTTGATGCATTGATTATTTTTCTGCAGAGTCAGATTGAAACAAAAACTCACCCATTCGATCCGCGGGACCAAATTGGTGTCCTTCCTTAAAAGTGGTATAAAATTAAAATTTATATCTATATTTTCTCAATTTTAATGACTCAAACTTTTAGAAACACTTGTGCCTGAAATATTCATATCAAGTTTTAATAATGTTATGGGGTTTTTAACCCTTCAAATGCCAGTATGTTTACCGAAAACCACTGTTTTTTATCCTAAAAAAATCAAAAAACATCAATAATTTCCAAAATATATATTTCAATGACAATTGGGTCATAATATCTATTCGGCCCTGGGATGGGTCAATGATTGGCAGAAACAATGATTTTGATGCATTGATAATTTTTCTGCAGTCAGATTGAAACAAAAACTCACACATTTGACCAAATTGGTCCTCTTTTCATAAAGCTTTATAAAAGTATTATTTATTTATAATTTTTCCACTTTTTATGAGTCCCCTTTTTAAAACTACTTGAGCCTGAAATATTCATATCAGGTTTAACTATATTATGGGATTTTTAACCCTTAAAATTCCATTATGTTAAGTGTGGGTTGGCATGTTCAAAATGTGCGCCAGGTAGATGTAGGAGACGGTTGCCATGGAGGAGTCTGCCCAGGGGGAGTGCTGTTCCCCTTGGCCCTGGTGGGGCCAGACCTGGGGTCCTAGTTCTCGGGGATGACAGAGGGGCGTTGGGCTGAGATTGATGGGGAAGGGGGTCTGAAAGACAGGGTTTGGGTGGAGGAAAAAAGGCTACGTTTGCACGGACACTCCTGACTTAGAGACGCAAAGATTTTCACTTTGCGTTTTCAAATTCTTCTACGTTCAGATGACGACGACGCTGGAGATGTATGGACCCGCTGGAGTGTGCATGCTGGGTCAGTAGATGGCTGTGTAGGTCTGCAGAGAGACAGCGCTGCTACAACACACATACGAAGAAGAAAAACTTTTCTCAAACAACAATGGCGAATAGACGCACGGAGACGCAGTAGTTTCTTTTCTGGACAACAAATCAGTTCAAACAACAAATCTTTCTGGATAGTTTTGTCTGGATAACAAATCAAGCACAGCAAGAGGCTCACATGTTACTCGACAGACGGCCGAAGCGGTTGTTGTTCCTGCACGCGCAGCCTTCATCTGAAAGAGTACTGTGCATGCGGTGGCGTCAGTGTTTCAACCTGAAACGCTCTGATGCAGGTTTACATGGAGCTGCATGGAGAGCGTTTTGGAAACTTTGTACTCTGGAGTCCGTTTTAAAAAGTTTCCTTTTTGAGACAACGCGCAACATGTTTCAGTGTAAAAGCAAGGCCAAAATGCAATAAAAACGTATCAGATTTGACCGTTTTCTGTGCCGTGTAAACGTAGCCCAAGAGTAAGGAGCTCCAACAGCCAGGTGGGAAAATGAGAGTGTGAGAAGCCCAGCAGAGGGCCTTCTCCGGGGGGGTTCTCCTGTAGCAATGTCCCCTCTGCCTGCCTCTGGATGTCTGCTGGGGCACAGCACTGTGGGCTGGGCTGGGTGGGTGTAAGGTGGGCTATTGGGATAAGACTTGGGCTAAGGTTTAAGGCGATGGTGATGGAGTCTAACAATTGGAGGGGTTATGCTAGAGGAAACAAGAGTCAGGAGCTCCAGCAAATGGAAGGAGAGATTTGAGTGAGAGTAACCCAGCAGAGGCTGCCCTCTGTGGCACCATGAAACCTCCCGGGCCCTAGTGTGATCAAGAAGGGGAGGAGAGAAACAACAGAAAAACCCCTACACACACTCAAGGAGAGAAAACAGGGAGTATGTGCAACACATGCAGGGCAAGATCTCAAGAGGCCTGCGCCTGGAGCAAGCTGCGCCCCAAGGGCACATCCAAACCCCTTTCTAGGACCTCATATTCTGGCCGATCGAAACAAAGTCTTTATCACAAGTTCAAGGGGCCCCCACGAGTCGGGACATATGATTCCAGCCTCCTGGCTCACACACAGATTATTCACACAAATTATTTTACTAGCAAAAAGCCCTTATAGGAAACGGTAAAAAATGGTGAAATGTGACTTTATGGTTTAAGTATGAAAAAAATGGCTTTATCTGGTGGACAAATATAAAAATAACAACTAGACAGGTTCTACCTTAAAATAAAATTTTAACATTAAGGAATGCATTTGTTTGTGTTTAGATAAATATGGGGTCAAAAACAGCATTTATAATGGTTTCAGATGGGACCGATTTGGTCTCGAGGATCAAATTTGTAATTTTTGTTTTTGCTCAGCCATTTTGGGCTATTTTAATGAAATTACACATTTTTCAAAATTTGTTGAAAATGATAATCCTTTGGCAAATTTGAGCTCAACTCATCAAACACAGGCAAAATTATTAAATAATAAAAACCAAAAGGACCCAAAATGGTCCCAGGATCATTTAAGGGTTAACTACAATCATACCAGTACCATCATTTAATTTTACCTGTTTATTCCGAGTAACTTGCAGCTCTATGAAAGAATGGACTATAACAGAAACTACAGTCTGATTATGTATATAAATAATATGGCTACATACATACATAGGAGTTCTGCAATTTGGCCCATCTTTCTATTGACTCTTGTCTGCTACACCAAAGGCCCAAACATTCCCGGGCGGACTGTACGTGGAGCAGACTCCGCAAAGGTCTGCATGTACTCAAAGCGAACATCCACAAGGTCTGTGCATGCAAAGCTCAATTTTACCACCACGCGGACTCTGCACTGAGAACTGGTGTCACACAAAAACACTGCTCGGCATTTATTTTCACATCAACCCGCATTAAATGTGACACCTCATCCTGACAGTCTTCTGTGCAGTGTTGACGGATGAGCAGAGAGTCCCAGAGGGCAGAAGGAAGGGGGTTGGGCACCTCAATAAATCACTGATCTTTTCACTTGAAATTGGAGGTATTGTAAATGGTTTTCATCGTCAATGTCCTTCATGGCATACCCCTCGCCCCCTGTCACTTGCAGCATTAAATGGCAGTATACGCAGTATACACGACCGTCTCTTAATTTTAGTGCTTTGCAAAGTCAGCAGGCAGAGTGGCTACTCTTTCTCGTCCTCGATGTAGGAAGTCATGACAGAGAAATGTAAAACAATGTGCAAAGTTCATGGGAAATGTAGGGTTTCAAGGCCATTTCGAAAGAAACTACTATTCAACAGTGCGCTTGACTATGAAAGCTCTGATGTCTGTGGACACTGCGCACAGTCCGCTCCGCTCACAGTCCGCCCGAGTCTGTTTGGGCTTTAAGTCAGTTTGTCTCTGATCCAAGATCAGAATTGCATCCGCGTATAACTGTCACCTTATCTTTCTATATTGTTTTTTGTGATGTAGCCTCCAACAGGAGACCTGTGTAAGGGCATAGGGATGGCTTGTTTTTGCCAGTTTGGTTGTGTGTGGTGTGCTCCAGCAAAAGGGTCCCTGTAGAACAATGAATTGAAGCAATGTTCCTCATGTATGCAGGCATGGGTGTATTTGTTCGGTGCACACTCACACCAAAACAACCAGCTTGTTCAGTGTGAAGACATGAACTGTTACACCCCCAATAATGAAAGAATGTTTTTCTAGCAGGATGGCACAAAGGCTGCATCAAAAGAAGTCCCTGGAAATTACATTTTTTATGGTTTTATATGACCAACAATTCCTTTGTCTGTTGACTGTTTGTCATGCTTGAGTTTGGCTATCAAATAATCAAAATCACATTCATGCCTGTCCTGATAAAAGGAAGGTTATTTTTATAAGCCGAAGTGTAATGCTGGGCTGTTCATTTAAGTTTCACAGAATAATGCGATTCCCCCAAAAAACTCTATTTTCTGTTTTATTTTTTCAAAAAGATTGGAATGTCAAGTTTTTTTTAACAGTGTCAAAAGATGGGAATTCCATTATTCAGTTAGTTTATTACTAAAGTTGTAGTTGGTGGAAATACAACACATAAATTGGTCATTTTTTAAATGTATTTTTAGTAAAGCTTGTATTGATCAACAACTATCTTTGGAGGAGGATGATTTCTGTTTTTTAGTCATTAGGACTGATACAGGTGTCTTGCAGAGACTGTACTCATCATATCCTTTATTTCATATTGATAAGATACGAGCACTTACCAACAGCCAGCAGCAGTATGCTGGCCACAAAGCAGCCTGCTGCTACACTGAGATAGTAAACTCCGACACGCATCTCTGCTGGCCACAGGGGGAAAAGTGTGGCTGCTATCACTGCAATGACTAAGACAAACAAAAATGCATGAGTTCAGATAAGCTTTTCTTCAGTATGCCTGATAGAACTCATTGGATTTTCTGACTCACCGAGTATTAGTCCCATGGCGAAGGTTTTGAAATGAACAGGATCATAGATCCACACATACACCTGAAAGACGATTAACGTTTAATTTTGATGTGTTTCAGGATCAAAAACACAACATGTGTCACTTTTTTAAACACACGCACTCACCTCATTTCCATCTAGAAACAGCTGATCCTCATGAGGCTCCAGTTTGAACTTCTTCTTCACCTCTTTCTTCTTCTTCGGGGTTCCAGGGCTGTCATCCTGATAAGAACGATTTTCAATTATAGTCTTTTTTTCAAGGTTAATACTGCTCTCATTTCTGTGAGGTAAACAGACTGCTCGCACCATCACCCTGCTTACTTTGCCAACATAATGAATTTAATATCTGGAGCTCAATAATTAACGCTCAGCGTTTTATTTTATTCTGATAGTTAAAGGCCAGAGGATCTGTTATATTAAAAATTAGCTGTTTACTCACCAGTGATTTGATTCAAACATCATGCCTTAATAACAGATACAACATTGCTTCACATATTTCACAGGGCTGAATAAAATATATTGATAAGCTCTAAAATTATTGATTTTAGGAGTTGAGAAAATGGAAGTTCAGGTGCTGACACTGGATTTGAATCTCCATACAAAGCTTTCAGAGGGAATATGGGAAACTTACATTCTTTTCTTTCTTGCTTTCAACGACCTCAGATTCCTTTTTCTTCTCTTTCTCCTTCTTCCCTTTTTTCTCCTCCTCTTTGCTGCTGTCCCCCTTGGCCTTCTCTTTTTCCTTCTCCTTCTCCTTCTCCTTCTCCTTCTCTTTCTCTTTCTCTTTCTCCTTCTCCTTCTCCTTATCCTTCTCTTTCTCCTTCTCTTTCTCCTTCTTGGTGTCCTTCTCAGGTTTTTTCTTCATGACTTTGAGGGCCCGGTGGAAAAACTGCTTCTTCAGAAGTCTGCAGAGAAAGGAGAAAAACGCCAATAATACATACATTTGATTCTTTTGTTTAAACTCTACTTTGGGTCACTATGTCCACATGTTTGTTAGTGTGACCTAAAGTCCTGTCATTTTAGCCTGGTGTGTGGTCTTTCTGACACTTGCTTCTTTTGAAAGACTTAAAATCCTCAATTAGACCTCATGTTTTGAACCAAGTGTCTGAAGAGATGCAAAAATGCAGTAGTTTTGTACTAAAATAATTTATGCTGGTTGCTGAAATCCTTTTTGATAATGAATTGAAGAACTTGCTTTGTAGAGCTTTGGCTTTTTGAGACATTTATTTATGTTTTTTCTTCATCACTGGTTGGTAGCCTTGGTAAACAACACTGCATTTTGTGACAAATACGTAAGTGTAGATGTGTGAGTTAGGGGCTTCATAGGGTTTTTGACTTTGCTGCTGTCTGATGACTCTTTTTCCTTTAAGTCAGCTTGTTGCATATCACATGATAATGCAATAACAACATGGACTTCTGCAAGACAGCAAGTAATGGCATAAATGGGCTAACACTATTATCAAATAAAGAGCAAGCCTTCGTCCAGCTCATGTTATGCCTTTTCATTTTAAACACAAACCAGGATCATGAATAGAAAACAGAGCCTAAGCAGGAATTCCATACTGCTCAGGCATAACAACATGCTGCTGCACACACCTTACTGGTTCACACATTACTATAGTTTTATCACTTTGCTTTTGTTCTTTCCATTAAAAATGTGTTCAAAATGTCTGCTGCCACGTGCATTGCTTTTTTCAAATGCATTGATGCCTTTAACTTGTTTTTTATTCATGACATTATCAACAACTAATAAAGGTTGACTGGATTTTTATCATACAAAGGTCAACTTCTGACTTTTCCAATTCTGAAGTCGTGCAGAATCAATCCAGTCAAGTGTGAGTCACACAGCTCACCTGTTGCAGTAGTCCAGCACAGACTCTCTGGTGGTGAACAACGCCTCCTCTCCCTTCTTAGCTTTGGCCCACTTCGAGTCCAGCAGGCAGTCCACTGCCTTGGAGGCTAAATATAACAAGACAAAGGTAGACATTAAAGAACACAGACTCAAGCTGAACTTGAAAAGTCATGCAGTGATTCACCTTTATAAGATTTATTTACTGTGCATAAGAAAAGACCAAAATAGTACTCTGTTTAGGCTTACTTTGCGAAGCATGTTTCTTATACTGCAGCAAAGATACAAGCATTATATAGAGTAGTGACACATCTTCATCTTCACGTGTGGTAATAAAAGGTAGAACTCACACCAATAATTTAACATTTCATCATCAAACAGAAAGACCAAAATAATCACTCATTAGTTATGCTTTTATGGAAATCCAGTGAACTGTTTGTTTCATGCAAAATCCCTAATAAAAACCATCACAACCTAGTTGACCGTTTGCTTTAAGGTGATGAATGGTTGTGTGCTTTGGGTTTTGACAACTGTTTCCCAGAAAGCATTGAGTGACAGGGAGGAAGAGTAAATCTGGAGCCAAATCAAGCAGAACAACTCTGAAGCTTTCTTTAACTTTCATTATACCAAGCTGCAGATTCAATACACAATTCATCATCATCAAATGATTTTGTGTCACTTCATACATTCTCTGATCATAAACATCATCTTATCACTGTAACTGAGGGCAAAGGAAACAAATGAAGCAGGAATAATTAGGTGAGACTGCAGGTAGGTGTAGAATGTGGATAAACCTCTTGGTAGGAAACACTTTTTATCAAGTATGACAGACGTCTCAACCAGCTGTCTGTGTATTTGCCAAACTGATGTTTTGGCCAGGCAGTCATCTCTCCTTTAATGATTTACAGACTGACCAATAAAGTAGTCGACCCTGTGGCCCATCATGTTGGTGGACTTTGTGGGGCAGTTGAATCTAAGGTATTTGGCCACCGCCTTCTCCTCCTTGGTGGGCTCGCTCACCTCCTGTAGGGTCACAGAAACAAACAAAAAACACAGAATAAACTCCTGTAATATACACTTCAAATCCAAGCTTCAAAACTGCAAGAATATGCACTGGTAAACTCTAACATATGAAGGTCAGCGTTGCAGCATTGCTGTTTTCTCAAACCATCAAATCGAATTTATCATACACCTTCTACTGACCTCCATGTATTTAAAATCACAAATTATATTTATCATTAAAAGTGGAAGCCAAAGATTAGGTCCAAGTCAAGGATCTGAAAACATGTCATTTAAAATTACCCTTTGAGTGGTAAAGGTAGAATCTTATGTGTTACATGTCTTTCTCTATCTCTTGTTTTGGATTGCTGTGTTTTTAGGCATCAATAATAGTCCTCATCCACATGCAGATCAGCTGATTTGAGCCAGGGTTGTAATATTTGTGTGAATCAGAATATAGTTAAGATAAAGGTTTTAACAGGCAATCAGGCTATTACTCTGAAGCAGCAGGAGGCTAAACAGAGGACCGTGTGTGTTTAAAAATGAAGAACTGGGATGCAATTAGTGTATGAAATTCCATGGGGTGGAGAAAAACCACACTTTGACTTGCCTGCATATGGAGAGAGAGTTTTCATCAAACTCAAATGAGCCCACAGTTTTCTTGAGCTAAACAGAACTCTAATAGACTTAAATTGAATAAGAAAAAGGTTTGAGTATCTTTGAATGCTAGCATGTATGTTTGAAAACTGTTTCAATTTGATTTTTTGCCTATTTTTTTCCACTATATATATATTTGAGACATGGTTCAGTCCCACAGGATTAAAAACCCACTTCCTCTGAAACAAATGATCATAGGTCCACTGATGAGCTGTCACTGCATGTGTTCATGCATGAGCATGAGGGCCGGGGAAGTGAATCTTGCCTTGGCACAGCACAGAGCACTCACATTTGGTACACGATCCAGACTTAAGGGGTGAATCGCACTTGAGAAAGGCACCTAATGGCTCGTGTGAGTGCGCCCCTACTGGGTCATGATCTCTCCTTCTTCACCTGTGCTGCAAAACAATGTGAGCCAATGGACAGCGACACTAATGTTCTGAATTTAGCTGAATAAAACTGACTGTCCTGAGGTGTGAAGACAGTATGAGATTCCTTCAGGGGTTGGATGCGCTTTACAAAGGGTATAAGATGAGGACAGTTCATTTGTAAATCTTTAAGCTTTTGAGCAATTCTGTAAACAAGTTGTATTGTTTTATTGGAAACGTCCACTTCTTTCACACACTGAAAAAAAAACCCTCTGGAACAATACCAAAGAGAGGCGATATCTTCCTCTAATACTTCCTCCGTTTTCACAACATCTGCACTGCTTTCCGTCCTGCCAGCAGCATTGAACCGCATGCCAACACAGGGAATGGGAGCATCAGCACAATGAGATTCAGCGCTGCTTAAACCCATCCAGCTGGCTCCGGTCAGCAACGTGAGGAAGAAGAGACCATCAAACAGGCCTTTGTTTTAAGGAGCAAGTATTAGACATACAGCTCAGTTTCATGAGACCCTCCATGAATAAGACCCCTCTCACCACTTATATGGTCTACCTGGCTTCATCACAGGAGGATTAGCAGCTCTCTATGAAAGTCCATAAGTTATGGGCAAAATAAAGAATCATTTTAACATTTAACAGAAGTGGTAGCTGCTTGAAACACAGCAGATCAGTGGGGAATCAATATGAGTAATGATGAAAAATTATTTCAAAAAAAAGAAAAATGTTGCGAAAACAGCGGTGATAATCTTGGAAAACGGTTTAACTCTGGTTAACTTTTAAAGCAGATAACAGCATGTGTTGTTATGTAACTGACCTGGGACATTTGTGTGGACCACACACCTCAAAATAATGCAGTTTAAGGCATCAGCCCAGCCATAACACAAGGGAACAGCCAGCTGTCTTTTTGTTTTCACTTAAGGTAATTCCTTACACTGTATAAGGTGCTTTACAACTAAATTAAACTCTCTTTTTAAGTTGTGGATAGTGGAGGAAGTAGCTACTTAAAACTGTCATGACAAAAACGTATCATATTTGTCACAAGGGAGTGATTTATTTTTGTTAAACTGAGTAACTTCAAGTAAAAATGGACTAAGCAGAAGTTAACCAAGTGAACACAGACCTGCTGTACTGCTATTAAACCAATACTGGTCTCTTAAAGCTGTGGATTATAACACAGTAAAACAAAACAAAAAATGTGTAATGCAGTGTCACAGGGAAGCCTCTTTTTTGTGTGGTCTTTTCAGATAACAGTGTGTGTGCTGTTATGCAACTGGACTTAAACAAGCAACAGCCCTGTTGAACACTTTCCAGTTTGTAACCTGAAGCAGACAAACACACAATACACCTGGCGTGTGATAACTTTTTAGTGAGTTCAGCAAGTGTTTTGTTTAACCTGATGATAAAATGCAAATTACAACAAGAGGAATTGTGGCTGGTGTTATACAGCTGCCCCGTCCCAACACCTGCACTTGTGCCCTTAAAGGAAAAGTTTGGTTCCTGCAGCTTTTACATTGTTTATAGAATGAAGTAGAACAATATACTCACCCAGAAGGCTTTCCTGATCCAAACAGTGCTTCGGGAGATATTTAGATCCAAACTCGAGCAGCGGACATCGATAAAACGGTAGCCTATAGGGCATGGATCGCCGCTCCTAAAAACTGCATTAATCGTCCAAAAACTCATGTCTTTCACCAATATTCCATCATGATGCGTTCCGAATTGTCCGCCATTGCAGTCTGTGTCACTCCACACAGCGCTGTGTGGCTGTAATGACCTCGGAACTAAAGAGTTTGTTTACGTGCCCTTCGCGCATGCGCAGTGCGGCTCATTGTTCCAGGGGAGGACAGGCAGCTACAAATCGACTTTCTTCTTTCAGTTTTGTGCGAAATGGACGAATATCTATCGGATGAAGATGTTGTGGAGGAGAACTTTGAATATGATGGGTGTCTTTACAGTTTCGAGCCAGAGTATACAGATGAGGAGCTTATTGAAAGGAGAAAACGCAAGCAGCGCTCCAGAGAGTACTGCGCATGCGCGAAGGACACGTAAACAAACTCTTTAGTTCCGAGGTCATTACAGCCACACAGCGCTTTGTGGAGTGACACAGACTGCAATGGCGGACAATTCGGAACGCATCATGATGGCATATTGGTGAAAGACATGAGTTTTTGGACGATTAATGCAGTTTTTAGGAGCGGCGATCCATGCCCTATAGGCTACCGTTTTATCGATGTCCGCTGCTCGAGTTTGGATCTAAAAATCTCCCGAAGCACTGTTTGGATCAGGAAAGCCTTCTGGGTGAGTATATTGTTGTTCTTCATTCTATAAACAATGTAAAAGCTGCAGGAACCGAACTTTTCCTTTAACTCTTCCTGAAGGTGCACCCAAGTGTGCAAAGTGCATTTGGAGCAGAAATGTGACAGTCTTGTATTTCTGTTCGCGTTGAGGAGAGGATCTTCAAGAAGAAAAACAAACAAACAAAACTAAATCAAACAAAAATGATGTGTTTCGCTCTGTATGCAGCTCTGTTCCTTTAATTGCTCAGAAATAACCAAAGTACACCTGAAGTAGATCTTTGTTGTTTAAAACTGAGTGGTAATTTTGTTTTCCCTTCCTTCCTGTTCTATTCAATATGGGTTATTATGAAGCTTATCATATTTCATGCAAACCGATGTCTTCCAAAAAACAAATTGAGGACTTTTGGTAGTTTTCAACAACAGATGGAGTGAGAAGAGTTCAGCTCAGTTCATCTCCCTGCTTTGTGCAACAGACTGCTCTAGTGAGGCATTAATCAGAATTATTAGATTCTGAATACGATTGGGGTCAAAATTATTCCATTAACTTCTTAGTGGGTAGATTGGAAATGATTCTTATCACCTAAAGGGGCTGTCACAACATCGTAATAAACTATATTATTTTATTTTTTTTGTTCTAGGTCTGACTCCTCTTGCTTCATCTTGTTGTTAACCAACAGCTTCCCCTTTATTATATTAAATTTATCTTCCACTTCAGACTAACAACAGTATGTGCCAATCCAGTCCCCTCTACACTTCACCTGATTGAGAGTGAGTACTGTTTTGGTGGCAGAAGCAAAGTACACAATGTTCTATAAGGCAAGGGTTCACTCCATACTGTATACCACACATGATAAACTGATGGCTTACAAGATGACGTGTGTCACAGTGATCCTTTAAAACGTAAGACCTTGCTTTATGATCACAGGAAGTCAGAAATCGTTGTTCAAACAAAAACTGGATTATTCACCCTACTGTAGCTTCACTCCAAAACCACAATACACACTAACATGTGTACATATGTCAAAGAATACTGACTTTGTGCAGATGTCTGCTAACTATGTGACAATTTGCACTTTTAGGAGTTTGCATTTGATCCATCCTGACGTTATCATCATTTATTTACGTATCATTATTCAGCTGTGACATTATGAGATATGGTTTGTTGAATCATATGCCATATTGAGGATCTACACGCGGATCAACGGACTGTATACTTGAATCCGTTCAATCTGTTCTGTCCGGGTGATTTTTACAAGTCTGATTGAAAGTATCTGGTTAAGAAGAAGCACAAGAGTCTCAGTCGCCATCACTTCTTCACACCACTGCATGGTGGTATTCTGCTGACTTGAGGGCTGTTACTCTTACCAAGATCATTTTAAAGTCTGCACACCTGGAGCCACACTACCTTCCTTCACCCTGCACAGATCTGCCAGTGATGCACTGCGTTGACTCATTCATTTAAATTCCCTCTGATTGCTTCACGTTATGTAAACAGGTCTGATTTGGGCTGACGCAGCTTAGCCAGAAAATGTTAACAGACAACTCAAACACAATCAAGACGACTAACTACGGAGAAAACTACCTGGCTGAACATGCACAATAACGACATCGTTCTTCAGGACTTCACAATTGCTGTTAGAAACCGTGGCGAACTTTAATAACATCTTATTAAAATGTTATTAATAACATTTGTTTTTGCTAACAGGCTATTGCTAGCTAACCGTTAGCCATCATTTGGGTCAATCTAGCGGCCGTTAACGGCTCCTCGTGAGGATGCTGCCGGCAGCAGACCCCCTTCACAGCGGCGACGATCAGCACGTCAGTTTTACTGAAGTTCTCTCACATGCTCGGGTCTTATGTGACAACGAATCAAGTGATGTTACCTGGATCCGCTTCTTGTGCCTCCTGCGCTCCGCCATGATCCTCCAACTCAGCTCCACCGTGCGCGAGGCAACGCGCGTGCATACGCTGTGTACTATCGCGAGACTAACTGATGCCAGCGAGGGAAAACGGTCAGTCCACATGAAAGAAATATTACTCGTCAAAATATCGTCAAAAGTGTGTGTTTTTTGGGTAAGTTGCGCACAGTTTTAGGTGAGTTCTTTGGAACTTGAGTTTTATGACCTGACACTTTTTCCAAGCAGCTACCCACTGAAAAACATTTAGCTTTTACTCCATCTCTGCGTGATAAGAATACCTTTGGCATGACATGTGCTGGCATACTTATGTAAATTCTACCAATGACCCCTCAGCTAGTGATAAAATTGCTTTACGTATAAATAAGTGTCGTTGTAATTAGAAGTGCTCAGAGAGCGAGTTATTGTCAAAATGTGAAAAATTGCCCCGTCTTGCACTGTTGACACATCCTTGAAAAAAAAATGTCCTTCGTGCCACGACCAACATTACCTGAAAATGTCACCTAAATCCAAACGATAACTTATCGACTTTTCAGTGGAAATCGTGCACTCTTAAAAAAAACAAAAACCCATGAACCAAAATATAATCACTTCTTCCTGCTCTTTCTAATTCCAAGGCCAACATTCCCTGAAAATGTAATCAAAATACGTAGAGACAGTTTTCATTCTACAGAAACATGCATTTTTCTGTCCCTAGCCTTAAGATATACATTACTCCTGAAGAAAACAGTTTTTGTTAGATTTTTTTTAAAGTAATTTGTTTAAAAAAAAAAAAACATATTATTTCAGCTATCACACTATTTGGAGCCATCAGCTTGGTAATATTTGCTTTTTAATCAATTATTTATAACCCCAACCACAACAAAAGTGCTGGTCCCCACAGTCATTGATGGAGAGAAAGTGCTGTATTTTGAGTTTAAAAAATATGTTTTTCTAAAAAAAAGTACAAAAATGTATAAATAGTTATCAAATAGGCTATATGATATAAATTAACATTTTAAAACAAAATGCCAAATAAGTATTATAAAATATATTTAAAAGTAGTTGTCCCTGCAGTCATGTCACTGGTGTTACCATGTGACAAAAGTCTTTTATTTTGACTTCCTTTGACCCCTTTCTTGAAGATCTATGAAGAGGGACCCTGGTAAGAACATTGTCCTTTTTCAGTTTTCAGAATATTAACATTTATCTCATGATTTCATATGAAGCTTTTAGTTGACATCACTGGTGTTACCAACTTCATTGGCAGGGAATTGCAAACAAACAAATAAAAATGTATATAGAAGACATAATTTAGTGAATAGATCAAGATTAGTAACATGCTGTGTCATGCACTGCAGCAGCCATTTTTTGTGAAACTGTCACTGGTGTTACTGTCACTGGTGCTACCTTTCCTATGGGTAACAATAAGGAACACCAGTGACAATCAGATGTGTGGATACACTTTCTTAAATGGTGTTTTGTGATAAATGTACCAAAAAAAAATCATTAAGCTTTCATTTATGTGTATTCATAAAGTCAATGGCATATGTAACAATATAGTTGAAGTTTAAATGTTAAAAAAAGAAATAAAGCAAAAGACATTTTGCCATCCCAAAAATCCACATTTCTGTAGAATGACCCAGTTATCCTTTTCTCAAAACAACAAACAAACTAACACCAAAAAGACTACTTCATTGGCCGAGTTAATTAATATTTAAAATGTCATACCATCAAGCAGTGTGTGTGCCTTTGGAGAGTGGGTATTGTTTAATTTCTGTTGTATATTTGGTCACAATAAATATTGGAAAAATCTAAACAGCCCTCACATGAGCCAGCTCCCATGAATTCAATGTAAAAGTCAATACAAAGAACTGGCTTGTTCTCAGCAGAGTCCTGCAACTTTTTATTTTGCACATGTGATTTGATGCGTCTTACTTTATATTTAGCTTTGAAAACAGCTCTTAATTTCTAACTTTATCTGTAATATGGAGTTTTGCTGGCTTTTGCTAAGTAGTCATGTGGCATTCTAGAGCCTTTTCTAAAGCTCGGCATGGTTAATAATAAATAAGTAATAGGATTTTTTGGTAAATTCTGTGGCCTGAACTTATTTGTGCCTTTACCTAAATGAAATGCACTCATTTCAGAAAAAAAAAACATTTTATTTATAGTCAAAAAAAGCATCAAGGTGTTTGCACACATAAAAAACTCATATTATTCTATTACAAAACCAGTGCCAGTTTATGGGAGTTATGATGGCTACTAACAATTTACACTTAGCAGCATGAGAGTGAATTAATTTAAAGCTACAGTAATTATTTCCTGTCAGAAACAGAAGAAACCATATTGATCAGTGTGTTTTCTCATGACCACAAATCAAGGAAACTTCACTTCACTGTTGTTACAAAAATATACGTCCATATCCATGTTCAGTACAAAATTTTTAGCTCGTCTCTTGGCTTTAGGTGGCCAAGTATCAAATATTCAAAGAGTATTTGTAATTAGTCATCATTGGGAAACAAATCAACCACAGATACAGCAGGAAACACTGTGCTGAGCTGCAAGTATGACTGATTTTGATTGTCCACATTTTTGTGATCAAGCCGTCTCGCTGCTGCCGGACGGAGGGGAGTTGTTGTTTTCCGTCTCCTGAAGATGGTCTGTGGACTTGAGGACATCAGGATCTCTTGGACTTGCTATCATTTCCTCACTGTTGCAGTTCACAGGGGAGCCAATCTCTGGTGTGCGGTCCCCAGGTTTCTCTGGAGTGGCTTGCAGGGTGGTCGTGGAGAGGGGGAGGTTCATCATGTAGAGCATATTACCCGTGCGTCTGGACACCTGCAGAAGAAAAACTGTAGTTAGGCTGAAATATTTTCTTATTAGCTGATGTATTGCCACCCCAAAACAGTGAATCTAATTTTATATATTAAACAGAATAGGAACCACATATAAGGAAACACACGATTTTTACATTTAAAGAGAATTTTAAAGAAAGATTCTTGTGTTGCCTGTGTCTGTAGTTCAATGCACTCTGGGTTGTGTTGTTGAATAATTTTATTGTTCTTATACTAATGTCTCCACGATTGCTCTCTCACCAGTCCATAGTGGTTATTAAATCCCATGATTTTGAGGGTGACATTCTTTGGGGAAAAAAATTGTGGGAAGGAGAAATAATGTAACCATTTGACATCACATGAATCCAGAATGCACTGTGCAACAATGGCAGCCTACATGTTCATTTTCACATGCATAACAAACATAAACCAGAAAAGCACTCGGAGAGCGCAGACCTCCACCAGCACCACAGTCCTCAGCCATATTGTGATTTTGACCATAAATGTTAGTCCTACCTTTATTTCATCAAAATCTTTAGATTTATTGACCATGAAAACATACCATTAGCAACTGGATTCATAATACTATCTATTTTAGTTCAGTAGTTATTCACAGAAATCACATTTTTTGCCATGGCAGCCAGACGCTGATCCAGATCAACACCAAAATCGAATCAGTTCTTCCTTTTCCCATGCTGAACATTTCCTGGAAATTTCATCAAAATCCATCCATTGCTTTTTGAGTTATTTTGTTCACAGACGGACAGATGGAAAAACAAACTCTCCCGAAAACATAACCTCATTGGCAGAGGTAATAAAATACACTCGACCTGGGTGATATGGCACAAAATAAAACCACAATTTTTTCCATGAAAAACCTCCAATTGACACAAAACGTACATGAATAAAGTTTTGCCTTCATGTTATGAACCTAAAACTAAATAGAATTTTCCACTAGTAGTTAAACTGCTTGCTGTTAGTTTTCATAAAATGTTGTTAATGTGGTTTGAATGAGGGTAGACTTGTCTACATAAACACTGAAAGCTCATCAGTATTTTATCTAATCAAAAAAATACAAGCCACATGTGCTTATGCAACACCTGACAAGGCCTAACATAGTGATGGGAATCGAAAACCAATTCCAGTAGAGAATCGTTAACAACTCTATCAAATAATTGATATCATGAGTCCTTTTGCCAATCAATTCCCTTATCAATTCCTTCCACTAACAGGGTTCAGAAGCAGTCAAATTGTGGCTTATTTTTTTACGAAAGGCGCATACTGTACAACCTTAAGTGAGTGGAAACACCAGCAACTTGCAGAAGCAGTTATCTATGCTGTGTGTTTGACATTGTTGCTACTGAAAATCTACAGATCAACATTTGCCACTCCAAAAAATCCTCAGAAATCGTTAAAGGAGACATATCATGCTTGTTTCTCCTTTTCACTATGCCAGACTAGGATGCCTGTAAAGCATTTCTGCCCTCAGTACAAGTCATTTAGTTCCTTCATTGCCCCACAATAGCGTTCTCAAAATCCTCATTTAAGGCCGTTATCAAGCTCTCGTTGAAAAGCTCGGTTTCCAGGCTGACCTAAAGTTACCTCGCAACATCACAGCCCTTTGTGCTCTGATTGGTCAGTTCTATCGGGGGTTGAGCCAGCTTGTCCTTCTTCTTCTACTGTATTTTCCGGCAGACTCAAAGCAGCGACCGCATATTGAGTCCCCCTTAGGGCTGAACGATTTTAGGAAAATATTGAATTGCGATTTTTCTTGTAGATATTGCGATTTCAATTCGATTCACAATTTTCCTCAAATCGAGCTTTGGGGTATTCACATGTAGGGTTGAACGATTTTAGGAAAAGATATAACTTTGATTTTTCTTGCAGATGTTGCAATTCACGATTTTTTTTTCAAATCAAACTTCAGTGCAAAATTCACTTTGTTTACAGCACAGACAACAGTAAGGAAATAAATGATGAAAAACACTTAACACATTATTCACCTTCAATAGTGATGATAAATAATTTGTTTTCATTAACTTCTACCCCTAAACAGAGGCTTTGTGTTGTTGACCTGCTTACCAGCACTTTTAACATATAGATTGTCTGCAAATTTGTAAAACAGTATGTGTATAATCCTTGACACAACAGATCCTGAGTCAGTCAGGAGCGCTGCAAAAAATTGCTGCTTTGGCGATCACAAAATTGCATTGTCTGAAATTGCGATTTCGATCTGAAAACGATAAATTGTTCAGCCCTAGTCCCCCTACAGGCTAGAGCTGGCAATGAGTGAGTGTGAGCTAGGGAGCTATATACTGCTGCTGGGTGAATGTGTTCCTCGGTGACGGATTTGTGGCTAACGGACATCACAGAGGAGGAAGTGTTTTATCAGATTACTCCAATAAAAAGAAAGGTACCTCGTGTCGTCACGATGATTTAAATCTCGCGGTCATCTCGCAATGACCTATTTTCAAAGGCATCAAATCTCGTTCTAGGATATCAGAAAAAATACAATATCTCATTTTTTGAAAATTAAGGAGGTGTAAGGTCTTGTTTTCAAATTTATTATATTATATGTAAGCATTAAATCATGCATCAGCATGATATGTCTCCTTTAAGGGAATTGTTAAAGAATTGGATTGATTAGCAGGATTGTTAGTTGCATTGGTATCCATAAATTCTTATCAATTCCCATCCCTAGTCTACTATAATGAAAACTGCAAATTGTTATGTTTAAATTATGTTTTTAAACATTGCAGCAGTTGACAAGTAGAGTAAGTGTATGTCAAGAAAAAATCTCTTCTGCAAAGATAATTCTGATTAATCAATTCAAGTGAAATATTGTCCAACCCTGAAATACACTAATGCTAAAATAAGCCAAAATGTTTTAGCATGCAGTGTTTTTCACTGAAACTCAGGCAGTTATTGAACTTTCCATTAAATACAAGTGTTAGCGACAAACAACACAATAATCTGCACCGCTTTGCACTTAAAAAAAACTTGTCATTTTTACTGCAAGTTAAATGCATGCTCTGGTTAAAGGAAGGGGTTAACGTCAATAGCACAGATCCCCTAGTTTACTTTATGAGCAGTCACCAACTCTTAATATATTAGCACAGCACATGTCATTGCCTGAGGGGCCCATGTGACCCACCTGTGAGCGGATCTTCAGTGCTGGTCCCAGCTTGAGCCCCAGTGTGTCGAGCAGATGTTCCTCTGACAGGAGGGGCAGTGTCTCCCCATCAATCATGTGGTCCTTGAATGTCTGTAGAGAAAGAGACATTATTTAAGAAACTCAAACTTTTGTTTCTGCACAAGTTACACCAAAAGATCAGACTAAATTCTAAAAGGCAAACCAGATTCAACTGCAAAATAGCCTTTTTAAAGTGAACTATAGTTTGTGATTATTCATCATTTATTAACCTTAATTAAAATTGACAAACACATATATTATGAAGTATTTAAATTTGTAATAATTAACTTCTTCCCCAAAATGTACTTATCCTTCTTTTGTTATTTCATTTAAACAAAACACAATGTTGGGCGACTTGGAGTTGGACACATCTGGCTGCAGATGTTTTGACTGGTGCACTTTAACTTTCTCATGTGGACAATCCAAGTAAAGTTGGCTGTCTGAAATTGTGCCTTTTCTTTTAAAATGTATTGAATTCTTGTTTTATGTGTTTGAAGACTGCATGCGCTTGTGTAAAACTGTTCAATGTGCTGATGTCTCGGCCAGGACACTCTTGCAAAAGATATTTTAATGTCAGTGAGAATTTCCGGGTTAAATAAAAGTTGAATACTTTTTTAAATAAAATAAATAAACAACACATTAACTTTTTATATTAATCCATGAACACTTAATTTTCTGGTCTTTCCTCGTACAAACCATATTATAACCTGCCTGTTAATTTGCATTTATTTATTTATTTTATTTAGAAAAAATAACTTAAAATATACCAATTTGAACACAAAGGATTTTTTAAAGTTACTTGAACATGCAAGGTATGGTTGCTGCTGTCTACTTGTTTTAATAAAACTTAAAAATTCTTAAGATACACCTAGACATCACTGTGACCTGTCACACTGTTTGGGGACCTCTGCTTTTGACGTTCAGGCGAATACAGTGACAAGTTCTCAGTTTTCTCTGTTTGGTTTGACAGAGTTTGCTCCAGTGCCTTGGTTTACTTCCCACACTTGGATGTTTTTCAATCTAAGTGAGGAATTTCCCAGTCACACGGTTTCACGTGTGTCTCATCACCTTTAATGTGTACAGAACATTTTTTGTGTATTCACACTGTGCATGACTGCTTGTCAAGCCTTTGTACATGGATGTCAGAATTGTTCTGGACCTGTTCTGTTTGACACTTTTTGGACTATTACTAGGATGCTTTACGGCTTTGTTTAACAAATTCTCCTCTCAGTTTGCATCTTGGTCTAAACTTAAAAGATCTGAAGTGAACCAGCTTTGCTGAGGGAAAGGATCTTGCTGTTCCTCTGATTATTTGGTCATTAATGGATTTTGACAGGCCATATATTCAGCTTATTTTTCTTCTTGTCATTATTTGCCATGTCCATGTTATTTGTTTGTCTGTACTATATGATAATCAAGCAGATAGAAATTTAAAGAAAACTGTAAAAACAAACCTGTGCATATTCTGAGCATGTTGGTATACTGTTGATGAAGTTGTACACATCATTCACTGTCCATTTCCGTATGTCGTCAGACACCTCATCACCGTTAAGAAAGAGATTGGCTGGACCTGAAAACATAAGGTCATGGTCTTTGTTATCTTAAAAACATTAAGAATAGGGGTTTTGTTGGTAGAATAATGTGTAATATCTCCTTGGGACCCACCAGGTGGCAGAAAACCATTCCCGGGTACTGGGAACATGTAAGGCATGCCTGTGAGTGCTCCACCAGCAGATGGATACATGAATTTCTCCTGAAAAGCTGAACACTGGCTGGAAATGTCTTTATCATTTGTGCTGCTGTTAGCAACATCCGAGCATCCATCCTGACTGTTCACGCAGGCTTTACGGAGACTAGACTCTCCTTCTTTGTAGTTTTTCCTGCTGCTTGTGCTCAGCTCAGAGTCTATTTTGGCCTGATGAGTCTTGCTTGTTACACACTCCTCTCCCATGTCCCCCTTGGCCTCCACCTCTTTCTCTTCCCCTGACGTTGCTCCAGGGCTCTGCTCCACACTTTTATCTTCAGCTTGACCCTTCAGGTTGGCCACGTGGCTCTCTGAGGTCTTGTGAGTGGTTGGTCTCCTGCCTGCCCTGCGTCCCCGCTCTCTGTGCAGGGTGCTGATTGGTGGGTACGGGCTGGCTGACATGAGGAGGCTGTTGGAGTGGAGCTCATCCAGGGTGGGACGGTGGACGAAGACGTCGTGGCCGTCAGGCAGGCGCTGGCGGCTTCTAAATGCCATTGGGTTGGAGGGGTACCCCATGGGGTTATCAATTCCTATAAGTCCCTTCTGGTGGGCATTCTCCAGCTCTTTCTGATGCAAGATGGCGTTCATCTCCATCCTAAGCAGGAGCGCAAACAAATTCAATACATTAGAATCGCATTTTGTTTATAGAAGAGAGGAAATATTTTAGCGTTTAGCTTTTACCTGAATTACCTTTAAGTGTTTTTATTTATTCTAATTACAGCACACTTGTATTATTATTTATCTTTTCTATCTTTCATTGTTTTATTTTCTAGCTTTTCAATTTTTGTACTTCATTTTCAATGTATTTTTTTTAATTATTATTTTTTAGAATTCTTTTTCTTATTTTATTTCATGCTATATTTAATTTTATACTTTTAACCTTACCTCCAGTGTTTTCTCATTTTTAAACCTTCAAGATGGTGTTTCCTCAGTACGTACTGGGTACAGCAGTGTGCTTTATTATTGTCTTATATTTATGATGCTTTTTATCGACACTGTATGGATTGCGGTGTGGGTCGGTTCAAGGGCTGGGTGGAGTGGGTTTGGGTTATAAATCCTTCGTTTTAATTCATCTGTCTGTTTGTAAAGCACTTTGCGCTACATTTTTTGTATGAAAAGTGTTATATATATAAAGTTTGATTGATTGATTGATTGATTGATTGGAATCAGTCTCTCACATGCACCTGAAAAGTCCAGAAAAATATATTTTTTAAGATGTTGCAACCAAAACTAGGCCTGCATTTGGAGTTTAATTTAATGTCCATACTGTATATAAGTCTATTATGAAGTGTCTTAAAACTGGATGTACTGTTAACATAGAGAGTGCATCTTGTATTTTGAGACATTAATCATTTTTTATGCCTTCTGTTTTGGCAGATTGAAATACACAACCACAAAAACTATCCCAACTCCTCCTCTTGATCCACAAATGTACTTCCACTGTCCAACATGTCCAAGGCATTTTACAGCCAGACAAGTATGAATGTACTCAGCAGTTCAGGTCTGATTTATTTATTTACAAAAGTTAAGATATTCATCAAGACTTGGATGATGTGTGTGACATATATGTGATTTTAACTAGAAAACATCTCTGTTTTTTCAGCCTCATTTGATTTTGACCATTGTCTGAAATCTCTGCACAAACTACCTGGCGATATTTTGCTTGTGAATGAGCTCCTGTCGCCGGGCAACTGTTTCCATGGGCTCAGAGGGCAAGAAGCCATAGCCAGCTAAGAGGGAGCAGAAAAAGAGAGAGACTGGCTGTTAGAGCTCATTACACATTCCTAAAGAGGAGTGAGGAATTCTCTCAGGCATGGACACGCTCTCTGCAATGCTCACCTGCCCCTGGGAATGCTCTCCCAGGCAGGACGTTGGCATGCGGAGGCAGAGGTGGACCCAGGTGGGGTCCCATATGCATCTGTCTCGCCTCTGAAGCCACCATTTCATTCGGGGGAACCAGCTCCCTAAAGTAAGAAAAGCACATTGAAACATTTGTGGACAGATGATCCATTTTTAACATCTCAAGTGGGCACAGCTACAATTTTATTCACATTCAAGGTCAATGCTGGTGTCAGGAGAATGTAATATTCCTGTTCTGTTTTTCCCAGACACCCCTTAGCTTCATAGAGTTCTGTACAAACCTCTCCATGAAGCGAGGTTCAAACTGTGATGGGACTCCCTGCAACCTCTGCTGCCCCTGGGCAAGGATCTGTGGAGCCATGGCCATCTGGTTCCTCATAATCATCTCCTGTCTCTGCCTCAGCTCTGCAAGAGGAGAGAGGAAAAAATCCCCTGAGGTCACCAAGAAGTAAGTCCTGCCTTGAACCCTAAGACATGTACTGACTGTCAAAACTGGAGATAACTCATAAGGATCAATACATCTGATATGAGGTCAGAAAGTTGGATTAACCCAATAGGAGCTCAAGATAGGAGCCAAATTTGGTCTTTAAGCATCATGTTAATTTGGCCGTAAGTGCCAGAGGGCCTGATTTTTTTTTTTAGTGTAGATGCTCTCTTTTCAATGGTATAACAGAAAATTTAACAAAAGGAACAAATGTATATCTGCCAACAGAATGTCATTTCAGCATGTTTATTGTCATATTCAGTTAATCTCTAAAGCATTACTTCAAGTTTCTTAAGTTGCATATTATAGTTCTGATATCCTCTGCCAGTACTCAGTCTGATCAGTTCATTTATGGATTGAATTAAGAGAATGTCAGAAAAAAATATGAGTACACAATTTCTTTTTTTACAATACTTGCGATTGATTTATGTTTTTTTAGCTCACTTAATTTTTACTGGCATTATTTGAATTCAATTGCACATTTTAAAAGCTTTTGGAGAACATTCATGTTGCTCCTGAGTCTTGGGTTCTCACCTCCAGCAGACATGCCATTAACAAGTCGGTACCAGTGTTTCTCATCCAAAGCCCCCTGCTCTCCTAACGCTGTCATCTTTCTCAACTGCTCCCGTGGGGTCATGACACTCAGTGAGCTTTGACCGCCACCTGGTTGCTGAAAATACAGAAAAAAACAGGGTTTAACCTTTTCATTTTTACAGCACATATGGGGCCTTAGCATGTAGAAAACTGACAAATCAACATGGACGATTCAGATAGCTCGTAATTCCCCAAAACGACCACCAGAGGGAGGCAGATATCTTTACAGTGCAGAGTTAAAGCTGCACACTGAGCATCACGACATTATGCCAGCATAGATCTTGTTTACTTGCTGTGGGGTATGATATAATGGCTGATTGGCAGCCAGAAGCCATCTTTGTGAAAACATGAACAAATAGGACAGCTCTGAAAATTAGCTTGATAAATAGATGAATGAAAAATTACAAAATGATGGTCTTAGACCAAATGCAGTAAGACATAAACAGTACAGTTTCAACCAAATCTATGCAAATTAGTACTCTAAAATATTATTTAGTAACTTGTGGAAATTATGCTCATTGTATATAAAAATATATATTAAGTTGCAATAATTACCAGTCACTTTAAAGTGTAAAAAAATGCAGAACTGTAAATAGTAACGAAATTGTAATGTAACCCATAGTTGCATCCGAAGGTTAGAAATGACCTAATGAGGCTATTTTCCGTTAGTATTTTTGTAATGTTAGCTTCCCATTTCATGCTTAAGGTTTCCCAAAACCATATTTGTAATATAGTTTTAAAATATCTTTTACTCAGTGTAAGAAATGGGAGTTTTGTTTGAGGACCAGGAGCTTCCATCAATGAGTCAAAAATGGCCAGCATGCACTATTTTTAGAGTAAAGATTTTTATGAACTGTGGCTATCAGGCTAGTATGATTTAGTAATTACCATAAATATGCACATGTAGATGTGACTTCTAGACATCTGAAATTCATCAGCATCCATTTTGGAGGGAGTCGTTTCTGCTCATAACAAATTTAAGTCTACCACTGCAGTAGTTCCATCAACAATTAAAGACTGCATTGATAAGTTATTGATACCTGAATAGACTTTCACACAAAGGTCAGACGTACCTACGATTCAGAATTCTTAATGAATAAAAATGTAGATTTTCACTGAAATGTTCCACCTAATGTTCAATTGCTGTGACTCTGCATAGCAACTGTTTCTATGCCATGAGGCAGGTCTCGGTGTGCCTTGGGGATTTCAACAACAATAAATAAATGCTAACAATTATATAACAGAGTATACCTGTTTGATCTTTTGTTTCCAGAAAGAAGTTTAGGGACTCAAAAAGTCCCCAAAAACTGCCAAAGGACCATGTCTTATGCAGCTAACAGAACTGTTTGATGGAATTATGACTTTTGTTACCTCTATATAATTAGCTCACTCAATGAGACTGTAAAGTTTAAATGTTTGTAGTTAAATTTATACACTTAAGCACATTTAAAATTTTTGCATTAGTTTGTCAAAAAACTGAAGTACTGTTATTGTGTATCAGCTTTTGTTTGGCGTTTAGGTACAAATAAACAGACTGATAAGATGTTTAACATGAGTCTAAATCTTTTCATGTGAATTAATTGTGCCTAGAGATTTTAGCCTGACTTTGGGTTTTCCTTGAAAAACATGTTTGGCTTTAACCTTAGGCTATGTGGAAGCTTATTGACATCATTAAAGGGGGTACATGTTTGATATGGGGTTTTTTGCTAGTTACTGAGATGGTAGGAAAAAGACAAAGGAGTTAAATTTGTAAGAAAAAAAAATTGGAACAAGAAATCTTCTTGCATGAACCAAAATCGAAACTGAGTATGATAGTGAGAACTGATTTCAAAGTTGAAAAAAGAATTAAAAAATGATTCTAATATGGGCATTTTGACCTACATACTAAGGGATATAGCAGCTGTTTGATTGTACCACTGAGAGTTAATCCCAATCCGATGACAAAAACAGTCAAATTATTCCCTTCTATCTGATAATCTTTCAAATTCGTTAAATAGCACAATAGCAAAGCATATATTACCCAACCCGTCACAACTAATTTGATGTCTTTATGGTGGCAAAGCCATCATATGCAATATTATTTCTGTTTAATTAAAGAAAAATGAATTACTGTGTGCATGAAATATCTTATTTCAAGTCACAGATACAATGATACAGAGCAAACCATGGCCAAGGATAAGCTTCTGTTAGTTTTTCCTGCTGACACACTGACACAGGCAACATTCATCCTCTCACCTTTGCTCCTAAGCCTCACCTCTTACCTTCATCTTAGCATCATGCATTAATCTTAAACCATCTTAACCCTCACACCCACCCATAAATCCTACATTTAAATTTGACGCTCAATTATGCTCATTGTATATAAAAAATATATAAAGAATCTTAGTGTTTATACTGACATTGTAAAATGTACACAGACCAGCAGAAAATATGAGAGAATGTTCTTCTCTTTTTAACATTCACTTATTGATGTCCTTTTAAGTTTGGTAATTAATGGACAGAAATTCACACTACTTTAATGAGCAGACAAATGGTCTTATCCTTTCTTGCTGAGCCAGCAGCTTGTGTGCACAATTACAGTCGACTTAAACACCTCCAATTAGCTTCTAGCTTCAGAAATCCCATTAGAAAATATGATACTGTATACGACAGCGCTGTAATCCAGCTCTGTTAATCCAGCAGCGGGGGGCAAAATGTTTTTGCCTCATAGTAAATCTTTGCTGCATCATACCTTTGTAATACCTTTATAGGTGAACAACCTCTGTTCTTGTATGTTTTACATTTTTGTTTTAACATCTTTAGCAAAGTGTGAGCTTGTACTTGTCCATGTCTTTCCTTGTTGTCCCCTCCCCCAGACAAATGCTGCCATAAGCTCTGCCCGGAGGCCTTGAGCATTATCCGCAGTCACTCAAGTTCCCTCTGAAGCCCATCTAATCTGAGGGCTGTAATCCTCCTATTAGTCCTGCAACAGTCTGCTAGCTGCATCTGCTGACCTGCCTGCAGAGCGCCCTCCCAGCCCGTCCTACCCCCCAGCCCCACCTTCCTTCTCCAGGCCCTCACCACCCCTTGTATCCTATTAGCTAAGTCCTGGCTATACAGCACTTTAAAGGGATGTGTTGGAGGTAATCCGCACGTTTAGAGTTTTACCCTCAGCAAACCTTGCCTGTAAGCATCCCGGACAATACACCCTATGTGCTAAGCCTATTAGCCTCCATTAGCTCCCAGGATGTCCTAAAAACACCTTGGGGATAAATCTGGGGATTCAATCGGTTTATGTGGAGCTATGTGGCGTGAACACGCACCCTGCCTCCACTTACTTATCTGGCAATGTCATAATAAATCAAAATCAGCAAATATGAAGAAATAACTCAACTTTAATGTTGCTGTAATACTTGAGTGGGCACTAAGCCCCTACGCTCAGGGCCATGTGTAGCTTCACTTATTTGCTGCTTTGGGTGTTGTATGAAATGATTTGCTATCATCAGTGTTTAAGAGGGATAGTTCAGTAGATTTTGAAGTTAGATTGAAGGATGAACATGCCAGTAACCAAAACATTAGCGACAGAGATGTTGATCAGCTCTAAACCTGAACGGAGAGAGCCAACATAGAAGTTAGCCTGTGCATTGCTGCTGCAGGGTCCAACCACTCTGAATAATTTCATAAATGTTAGTTCAAAACCAATCAAAGTTAAACGAACCGTTATGATTATTTGCTGTTGTGGTAATAATAATTGGTGGTAATACTATTACTACTATGGTGCTATTTTACTCTAGGGGGTAGGACACCAAACAAAGAGGTTTGATACCAGCAAAGTAAAGTTTCAAAAACATGTCCAGACCAGCGAGCATCACCTCATTAATGCTCTTTTAAAAACTTTTTTTTCACCTACAATTCAATAAATTAGAGCTCTTGGGCCCTTTAGCAGGACTGTAAAGACACATCTGGCAATTCCACATATGTTATCAGCTGAACTCAACTGTACCTGATTAATTTGGTTTTACATCGGGCATTGTACCGTCTGGTACTACTTATTAATTTGCCTTATACTTAATGGTTATTTGTATAGGGACAGCATGAAGCTACTTTAGCATTTAAAAACTGAGCTAATTTGCACAATGTCTGGCACAGTTTTCAAATCATTCTTGTTTAGGTTCTAAGCCAACTTGGTCAATAATCAGATACGATATGGATACACTGTTGACCTCTCAATGGTTGGAGTATCACAAATATGAGACTGAGGGATTCTGCATAGAAATGAAATGCCTCCTGTTGTAAGCCCTGTAATGCTGGATACCTTATTAAACTCTTCTGCTTCAGTAGTATGCTGTTTCGCTACTTGTAACCACCTCTGTAGCATGTTGTTCTGGGACCCCGCCGGTGTAAAAAAGGTACTATCAAAGTATGTAAAGTAGTGATGTACTTCGACCAAGAGGTGTGTTTTGATTCAGCACACTTTGGTATGGTTAATAGTCTTACTTGGAAATGAAAACAGCACAGCAAAAATCATCCTAAAAAATGTAATAAGTCAGGAAAATTGAAATGCAGATGCAACAGACTTATTTTGTGAAAATGAGAAACACAGAGCTGAACTCTGTGCATAGATTCAACACAGCACTGGACATTATAAAACCAGAATGCCCAAAAGCTCCATACAAAAATGTGAAAAACAATACAGTTATGAAAAGTCTAAGAAGAAGTCTAAGAAGTTTGCTCTTATTGGTTCTGATAATGTTCTGTCATTGTGCACACAAGGAGATATGTCATTTCAAGCTTCCACCTTTGTTTGTTAATCTAAGTCGATAACTTAACATGCTATCTGCTGCAGATAAAACATTAGAGTAATACTTTATTCCTCTAGATAATCTAAATAATTTTAAATGACTCTCTTGACAAAACAAGGCTGTGTTTGAACATATTTTTTTTGGCAAAGCGATAGCCCCTGGGGTCCTTAAGATAAAGATGTGCATAAAATATAAATTATACATCCTGATTTACTTAAAATAATTAAGGTGTATGTTGATATACCAAGCTCCCCTACTCACTTGACTAAACTTTTTTAACTTTATGTGCAATTTTGACGATTTCAGGAGATGTGCTTGCAATTTTAAGTAACATTTTAGTAATCCTAAACATCTTCATAATCTAATAATGGATTTTTACATGATCTAATTATGCCAACCTGTTTATGCCATATAGACACTGCTCTCTTTCTGTCTTATGGTTGAACTATTGTAAGAAACTCTTGCACATGATAAACTGGACCAAGGGGCTGGCAACATGTCTGTATAATCCATCACTAATTAAAGAAAGTCAGAACTTTTAGAAAATATCAAATCATTCTTTTTAACAAAATGTAAGATTTTTGACACTGTATTTGTATTTATTCCACAAATGAGTAGGCAATTTTTTAGACAAGTGGGAACCCTCACCCCTTTGAGGAGCCAAATATCACCAACCTCCTTTAATTGGTTAAACTATTACCTGTTAGCATCACATTTACAGAAGGCCTCAGTCATGCTGTGGTTGCCTGTAACTACATGGGGAAGGATCTTGTATCGGTATCTGCTTTGGTAATTAAACCCAATTAAACCCACATAACTGTTAGTGATGTCAAGTTCAGCTCTGCCAAAACAACAACAAAGTCATGCAGTGGAAAAAGCCCTCTGGGAAATTGAGTCCTCTAGAGGAATCCTTTGTAAGACCTTTGCGTTCACAGCTAAAACTTTGATTAGGTTTTCTTCTAAGTCTCTTAAGTCAAGTTATAGCCTGAGACTTAGCCGCTGTAACTCTGCATGCCAAAACATGACCTCACTGAATACCTGTGACAGCATCTCAATTTCACAAAGAACCCTCGGGCTGCTTTTATTGTTTTTATTTTTAGTTTACTGTCATCTCAGGTGTAGGCTCAAAGAAAACTCTTGTCATATTTCTTCAACGAGCAAAGGGCCACAACACAGCTGCCAAATCTGGGGATTGGACTCGTTGGATTTGCTGTTGCCTGGTTAATCTCATTACAAGAATGAATTAAAGGGAAAAATTGCTGACGACTTAGATGGAGCCCCGAGGAGGTCATATCAGACAAGACAGAGGTATTGTCTAGTCCTTCCTAATCCTCCCTAACACAGCAAACACATGCTAAATGGTGTTGATTCTGCCAGTTACATGAAGCAGATTAGATTTGACCAAGAACATGCTGGAAGTATTTTAGGTTTACATTTAAAAGCATAATCTCACATGACTAAGTTTTAAAAAATGAATTAAATCAGTGAAGAATGGTCTAACATATTTAGTGTATAAACTAAAACATTCAAAGTACTGTTGTTTTCATTGCGTAGCACAATCTAGTCTAATTATGAGGTTAATTGTCCAGATTTCAAGGTTGTTCCTTTAATCGCATTTAGATTAGTCATAAGCTGAAGGATCTGCAGCCTTTTATGAGGTTTAAACTGTAATACACATGACGAGACTTAAAGTTTTAAAGGTTTTGTGCTTTCCTTGAAAAGTGATTGCATATTGAACTCTTCTGGTTGTTTAGAGTTGAGGTTGAATATGTTTTAACACACATTTAAGAACCACAGATCTTTCATTTTATCATGGGGTTTGTTGAGCTCTTTTTGAGACTTAAATTCAACATTTTCAGCTCAAAAAAGGCAGCAGAAGAAGCTGTTTTTATTCCAAGCTGGAGTTATAGACAATTACATTTTGCCATGGAAAAGTAGGGTCTTGTGCTGTCTTTGTTTTAAGTTTTGCAACATGTGAATCATCTGGTTTTCAACTTTTGAGAATAAATGTGGAAGACCTGCCGCTAAATACAAAAAATATACAAAAGTGGCTTATAGACTGTATAAAGGTGTGTATGGGCATGAATCTGGTGATATGATATTGCAGTAAAGAGGTGATAATAGAACACACCTCACTGTCTCATGACACCATAAACAGATGTCCTTTTTTTTCAACTAAGTAGTTTTTTGATGTTGTTTTTTAGAAATTATTGAGAACCTCAAATATAAAATGCATAGAAACAGTGTCTAATAGGTTATATTTGCATGTATGAACTGTGATTTATAAACCTTGTTGTCTGTCCCAATAGAATGAACAAAAGCAAATAATGCAATGGAATGAGAGACATTCAAATGACTGAATGTCTGCTGCCAAGTAGTGGTTGGAGACTGAACTTCAGAACAGAACAGGTGTTTAAATCTCTTTGAATTATGCATCAAAAAAGCAGGTTATTGTAATTTATTGTTGTATTTTTTTGTAGTTTGTAGCTTTTTTTACCCCCCAGTTTCTGCATATGTGAACTATTTAATCTTTCATTTATGTCAGAAGTAATTCTGTATTCATCATCTTTTAGTTGATTTTTTGTTGGGTAGTTTGATATCATTCAGAAACATTAGTCTTGGCCAAAGCCACATAGAATAAACTGGGAAGTAAAATAACAAAATGAGATATCTTGACATCTGAAGTGCTAGTGTGATGTAAATGCAGGTCACTACCACCCAAAACATCAACATCAAGAAATGCTTATATATTAACTATTTTTTGTCGATATTTAGATTAATTTTGTGTAATTTTACTAACTGCAAAGCATTAGAAACATGTTTTTAAATTAACTTGATTTTTCTGCTTTTAAACAGAAAAAAAGTGCTAAATTAATACAAGCAGATAAAACTATGAAAACCGCAGTAATGATACAAAAGAAGTGTTTCTTGTCATATATGGTATGTATTTTGATACAAACAGTGTTTACGTATATATGTATAGTCTTTTTTTGTCTTTTGCTTATACCACAGAATAATCTGGAGTGTCAAAAGGGTTACTTTTTAAAGATATACTGCATTTTTAACTAAATTCTACTATTAATTTACAATAAAACATCAGCAACTAGATTTTTTCCTGACTAAAACTCTGACTGACTAATCTGAAAAGTAAGGATTAATAAGTTTTTAGAAAGCTTCTTAAGATCCACAGTGGAGAAAATATGGCTCGATACCACCAAGACAAGCAAAATGAATCACACAAAGGTATTGTTTTGTGTTATATATGCTATACATCTTACTGTACATGTGTTATATACATGGTCATAGTTTCATCAGCAACATCAGAAACACATTATTCTCTCTCGACTGTAACTGCTTAAAATAAACTGAAGGGTAAATTAAATTAATACATTTTTCTACTTTCCCAAGAATAGCTGCAAGCACATGCTGCTAAATAAAACCAAGCAAATCAAATTACTCACAGAAACATTTCTCTGAAAGGAGAAAACAGGAAGTTATGCAGACTTACCTCAAATTCACACCTTGGATCAGAGCTTTAAGCTGTTTTATATTTCAATTTAATTCAATCAAAAGTAAAAAAAAAATCTTCCCACAGCTACCAGAAACTTTACTGTCCCTCCGTCATGTATGACTGATCAGCCTCCTTGTCACCAGCCAACTGTCTGCTGCCAGCTAACTGCCTTAACTAAAAAAGACCTTTTAAATACCGATTCATTTCATCTCCATTAGCTGGCCTTATCTCCTGTAGTAAGCCCTCCCTGTCCTGACATCACTATGATCTCCCTTCCAACTGCTTGCTGCACCTTGCATCTGATGTGTAATTACTGCTGCAGCACTGGCCCTAAGCATGGAGTGCTAAACCTCTTTCATCGTTTACCTCACTAATCCCTTGTTAGCACTTTAGACCATGGTTAAGACACCTAAATGCTTAGCTTCCTTTTCCAGTGGCAAAATGGCCAACCCCTCCTTAGCTGCTCTGAGGCCACATGCGGAGTAGCTAAGTGATGCTGTTTGAAGATTTAAGAAATCCAACTGATCAGCCTTGTTTTTGTTTTTCCTCACGTCTAGTTCTGTTGTCATAAGCTTGAGCTCCCCAGGGTGCCAAAAAAAGTCAACCCAAACATTCTTGGTGGTAATTTGCTAGAAATCCGACTAAACATTGGCCGGATCATCCTCTCAGACCTCTTAATCTGACAGTTTGTGCTCACCCCCTGCTTACAGCATGCAGGCCTCTCAATGATGTTTTTCTTCAACGCTTCATGAACTGCAAGGTGTATATAACAAGGGGGCTGATGGGAGATTTTCCTGTACAGCAGAAGTGAAGGAAGGTTAATGCAGTGTTTCCGTCTTGTAAGATACAGTAGGTTGCAAATAACAAAAATAATTCTGAGGAGATGCATCAGCATACAAGTTAAAGCATGAATCTTTTTTATTTACAAGACACAAACATACTCATTAATAGGGCTGGATATTGATTCAGATTTTCTGGATTGATTTGATTCGATATTGCAAGGTCTCAAATTGACTCAGTTAAATTGATATTTATTCAGTCTGGGATATCTCAGTTAAAATAATGCTGTAAATTTAAAAAGTGACCTTTTGACCAGGTACATTGTCAAAAAAAAATTTACATTAAGAACTGAACCCAATGAAATTACATTAATAATCATATATTAATGATATTCATTAATGTATATTCTGCATATTGCTTGTTTTTTTGTCCAACTCGTATTTTCCTTTGAGCCTGTTAAATCAGAAATACGTCCACGTATTTGATGGCACGTAATCAGTATTTCATATGCTGTAGTTTGATTGTTAGAGAGACTTTGTTACTTCAGTGAAAAAACAAGGCCTGCTCAAACAGTGTTCATTTTGACAGAACTTTTTAATTTAGTTTTATTTATAGTCTTTTGCCTAAAATGTGTTTTAGTCTTAATTTGGTCATCTAAATGGTTTTGATTTTAGTCTAGGTTTAGTTGACGAAATTTCACAACTTTTAGTCGATGAAATCTACTGTGAATTTAGTCGACTAAAATATGAATTGTAAAGTGTAAGGCAGGTAACACTTGCACAGGGGAAAAGCATATCTATGGCATGCAGAAACCTGAAGAGGAAACACGTCCATAAGCCCCATTTCCACCAAGTGGTCCGGTATGGATCTCATGGTTTGGCTCAGGCCGGATCGGTAAAGCCTGATCATGTTTGCGTTTCCGCAGCCAACCGAACCCTATTTGATAGGCGATGTCTAAGCCGAATGCTGATATCATGACGTCATAGCAGTGCAACACTGTGTACCTGGCTATTAAATAAAATGAAGAAGAAAAGGCGACACAGGAAACAAAGAGCAGTGATGGAAGACATCCAGCAATTCTTCTTTTTTTGTGATCGGCATGTGGCTTTTTGTTCTGAAGCGCAACCAAGCTTTGTTTCAGGGAAGGCTGTGTGCCGCTAGAGTTTTTTTCACGAAGACGAGAGGAGATTTAAACATGGCGGGGTTAAGTGTTGTTCCGCTGTTGCACGGGAAGTGACATCTCCTTCGACCAATCAATGGACTGCAGTGTTTCTAGCTCCACCTTCTGGGGTCGGATCGGTATGCTTGGCACCCCAACAGAAGGGTCCCAAAAAGAAGGACGGTACGGTTCGCTTAAAAGGGGTCCTGTCCCAGTTTTAGGCTATGGAAACGCCACAAAAAGCGAGCCGTACCGAGACGAACCGAACTGAACCCTCTGGTGGAAACGGGGCTTTAGATTTCCCTGTACTCGATTGTGCTGTGGTAATGAGTGATTTTGGTGGTGATATTGAGATGCTTTAGTCAAATGATGTTATGAATTAACCTTCTGTTACATTCATGGCTCTTAGAGGGTGAAAGGAAATAACGATTTAACAGAGATGCTATTTTTTTTTCTTACAAATAAAGGATTGCTCAAAATCCAAATTAACAAACAGTACTCAAGCAAGACTCGTTCAAAAAGACAATATCAAATTACTAACAACACAAAAACAAAACTGTTTCACAGATGAGGTTGAGCAACAGTTCACTCTTAATCCAGCTGCTTGGGACTGATGCTCCAGCCAGCCTTTGGAAGCCGGTGCCATTTCCTCACCAGCCCTGATTGGTGATTGGCACAGCCCAATTGCCAGGCGCTCCAATCCTCCACCTCCATCTGGCAACCTGAGAAGAGAGAGAGAGAAAGACACACGCACGCATGCACACACGCAGACACATAGGCTCACACAGCAGCAGTAACACCTTCAGAGATGTTTTGTAATTGGTACACACAGTCATGCATCTACGTAGACTTTTAATTGGGGCTTGACTTGAACGCTGTGTGGAAGATGCCTTTGCAAGTTTTTGGTATTTCATCTACTCAACATTGTGCAGTGAGCATTATTTAAAAAAAAAAAATAATAAGCAACAATTTTGACCTATTCTTCCCCGTTTGTCATAAATACATCTCACACTTCTCACAGGACAGAGTATGAAGTGTGTTAATGCTTTGATTAAAGTTATATTTTACTGCAGCATCACAAATTACCAAAGATGTGATGAAAATTGTTGTATGAGGCACAGTGTTACCTGATTCATTCATTATCAAAACCTCTAGACACATTAACAGGACTGAGTAGGGTCTATGTTAACTAATGTTCGGTGTGCCCAACATCAAATAAATGTGGACTGTGGACATTTTTTTTTAATTTCTTTTCACTGCTTTAATGATTCAGCACGTCCTCTAAAGCACACATAAAACATGTTTTGATAGCTGTGTGCAAATTTATCAGTGTTAAAAATTTCTATCTCTAACTCCCTGTTGCATGGAAGCATATTTTGTCTGTATTAGACAACGTGTAGATCTATTGCATAACCAAAAAGTTTTGCAACACATAACTCTCCTGCCTTGTATCACTGTGCTAAAACTTTCAGAGTGATTCAACGTGCAGGTGAAAGCATTTAGTCTGAAAAACTAGCCTACGTTTTTACAGAATATTTGCATTCCTATTCTCTTGTTAATAGTTACTTTTTATGTGAATGTGGTTTTATTCTGCTTTGTGGAATTTATTTTTATGTAATATGTTATTATGTCCTCTCTGATAAAACTGCAGAGATAAATAGGTCCACATGATGCACAATAATATGTTGAGTGGTTTAATATGTGCCTAATACAGTAAACACTGTTTCACATTACACCCACGCTTTGACAGATTTATAGTCTAGCATCACAGTGTGTGCGGGTGGGGGGTTACCCTTCTGCACAGAGAAGCTGTTTTGTTCTTTTGTTGTGACCATTTAACATAATAATCTTGGTTATATTCCTGTGAGCTGCCGCAGAATCACAGAGAAGCTGTTATGAGGAAAAATGATCATTGCATGGTCAGCACTTAAATGTTCCAAACAACAGAGGCTCAAGTTCATAAGGGATTTATGTGAGTAATATCAGGGCCTATAAATAGTCGAAATTACTATATGTATATACACATATGTCTGTATAAGAAATATACAACATAGAATAGCTCATAGTATTAAGTGCCTGCTTTTGTAAGCATGAACAATGCCATTTGGTTGATTTTGTACAAAGTGTAAGAGAGAATAAATCAAATTAAAAAAATAAAAATACAATAAGAGGACAAATTTAATTAAGACAAGAAAAATAAGTGCTATTACCAGCAGAGGGTGCAATCTGCTTTTGGCTTAGATATCTGTAGATGTAGAAGAAAAGTATAAGGACCAAGCAGCCAAGTCCTGCATTGAACCCTGAAGGCTTTATGACTGTGTGCAGGAAACAAATGTTTTTCTTTTTTGTTGGCCAGAATAAATATCTTTACAGCCTGGTCAAAAAACAGCTTCACTCTAAAACTATAAAACATCTACGTACTCCATGCATAGCGACTGTTATCCTCTTGATATGGTCCTGACCCAATTTTCACTTTATTCCAAGCAAAGCCTGAAAAAAGAAGGAAAAAAAACAAGATAAAGAAAAAGATAGTGAGCAGATTTTTTTAACGTCACTTGTGTTGTCAACAAAATTAAAAGATTAGGGCTGTAAAGCCTTTTGATTTTCTTCATTTAAGATGGTGAATAGCTGTGAGGCTGAAAAAGACAGATTTCTCCAAAAGCTGTGTAACACCAGACCCCACCCACACTACCACATACACACACAAACACATTTACACGCATGCATTGGAAGTGTACTTTACATTCAGGTGCCTCTTTTAATTGTTAACATGGTATTTCAAATGTGTAATATGCATACATATTGTATTTTAAAAACTTTAGAACATACTAGCACTAAAGCACCACTGTAGTTTCATTGTATAGTTTGTTTGCACACTTCTATAATGACAATAAAGCTTCATGTTTTTGTTTTTGTACATAAAGATGTTTCAAGTTCAGTTTGATATGATACTAAACCTTCAGTCTAATCACTGAAATGATCAAAAGCATGAGTTTAGCCACATCACTATTCACGTCACAAGTGCCTTTACGTAAAGAGGGCTAAAACATACTGCTCTAAATGACATGTACATCAACTATTTTGACAAAAAGGAGACTGATAAGAACTAGAGAATTAAGAGAAGAGGGCATTAGGGCTTTTAAACCTCTAATTTAAGACTCCCCTAGGTTTAAGCTTTTTATAAGGGATTTCAGTGCATGTTGTTTGCACCTCGCATTATAGTGTCACAGTGAGGCGAAGGGATCAGAGCAGGTTTAACCTTAGGAAACAGGTCCAGCTATAAATTCACTTTGTTGGCTCAGGCACGGACACCGTCCATCTTCTAATTGCAGTAACAATCTGGTATCCGGATCTGTTGGATTTCCTGGATTCTTTCCCATCAAATGACAACTGTACCAAAGCCTTAATCCCTCATATGTTGAGGAATTACATCTTGTTTAGGTCTTGATTCCTGCCAGATCCTATAAAGTAGGATTCTTCAGGATCAGGAAAACCTGAAATACCTAGAAAAGCTTCCTTGATGTATTAAAGTGTGGTTGTAGCTACTTAAAGGTCAAGTGCTTGGCATTTGAACATGCTCAATAAATACTGAATAAAATGGAATAAGTGTTGATAAGTCATAATGCTAAATTTAAAAATCATTTCTCATTATCAAAACAAGGTTAATTCAACCTAAAATCCTTCATAGTTTATATTGGTATCCAAGTAGGTTATTCAGGCTCGGTTTGAAGGATACACCAGATTGCTGGAGATGTGAAGGCACCCTAAACCGGCACCCCAACACATGCCCTTTGGTCATGCCCAAAGATAAAGGCATTTTGGGAAAGGGTTCATGATTTCATCATGGAGGTCATACAGGTGGATTTTGAGTTCTGCCCCAGCCTTTATATATTAGGCAATCCTAAACCCCTGGCCCATGTTAGAAAACCTGTAACCAAATGGATTCAGACAAGTATAATGATGGGTAAACAGATGATAATGAGAAAGTGGAAAGTAGTAGAGGGCCCATTATTTCAAGACTGGCTCTCAGAACTAAGCAAAGTAGCTGCTTTTGAAAGGATTTCCTATGGTATGACAAATGATATTGATAAATATAATGAGAAATGGGGTCTGTTTTTAAGATTATTTTCTTTACAGAGTAGCTAAAGTGCACTTGTATATATGCTCGTTATATTTTGTGCTTGAGGGGATTGGCATGAAATTGTGGATGGAGGTGGACTGGGCGCAACAAAGAGTTCTGACTACTGGAAGAGCATTTGTTGATACTGAATTAAACTTGGGACATGATTGGACTTTTGACGGTGCTGTGGACATTCCATGGGAAGACTGTTGAACAGATGGAATTAAGCTAACTACCTGTAATAGACTGGTCTTGTACCTCTTTTTGATCTATTTTGTATTTTATTCTATTATTATTAATATTATTGTTATTTTTTTACTATTTATTTATTCTATTATTCTTCTTTGATGTATGTCTCACTGTTGTAGTGAGTTGTGTATCTTAATTTTGTCTTATTTTTAAAACTTAATAAAAGTTAAATCATAAAAAAATCATTTCTCATTAAATGATTAAACTCTTTTGAACTGAGTCTGAGGGACATCACTCATTTAATTACTGGAGCTCTTTGAAGTCAGATGGACTGTTTAACCCTTGATAAAAAAAAAGGGTCCAGGTGACTTTTAGCTAAGCCATTAACAAAGATGGAAAGCTAAAGTGTTTTTCAATCCCCCCGGCAGCTAAACAGCTAAAGTTTTGTCTGTCATATCAATCACACTTTGATCATGCATAACTTGCATCCTCCTTAAAATCATCAGATAAAAGGATTCCCGACCCCCCACCCCCCGTCCAGTGTTTTCCCACAAAACCATAATTTTGAAAGAGGCTGTGGAAATGCTGAGTTCTTTAAAGGGGACATATCATGCTTGTTTCTCCTTTTCACTATGCCAGAGTAGGATGCCTGTAAAGCATTTCTGCCCTCAGTACAAGTCATTTAGTTCCTTCATTGCCCCACAATAGCGTTCTCAAAATCCTCATTTTAGGCCACTATGAAGCCCTCGTTGAAACACGAGGATCTCAGGATGACCTACAGTTAACTTGCAACGTCACAGCCCTTTGTGCTCTGATTGGTCAGTTCTATCAGGGGTAGAGCCAGCTTGTCTTTCTTCTTCTACTGTATTTTCCGGCAGGCTCAAAGCAGCGACCGCGTGTTGAGTCCCCCTACAGGCCAGAGCTGGTAATATGAGAGGGTGAGCGAGGGGGTTTTATTCCCATGCTGCTGGATGTGTTCCTCGGTGAGGGTTTTGGGCTAACGGACATCACAGAGGAGGAAGTGTTTTATCAGATTACTCCAATAAAAAGAAAGGTACCTCATGTCGTCACGACGATTTAAATCTCGCAGACATCTCGCAATGACCTATTTTCAGAGGCATCAAATCTCGTTCTAGGATATCAGAAAAAATACAATATCTATTTTTTTGAAAATTGAGGGGGTGTAAGGTCTTGTTTTCAAATTTATTATATTATATGTAAGTATTAAATCATGCATCAGCATGATATGTCTCCTTTAAAATGGACTCCATGCTTCTGTAGTAAGCCTCAAGTGGGCACTTCAGGTACTTTTCGTTTTGTACTTCCTCATCAGCTTAATATCAACAGTGGAAGTTGCTGCTTAACCGAACTTTTCTTAGCTCTCTGATTGGTCATATGACCCACCAAGAGCACTTTCTCAACTGATGCTAGGCTACTTTGGTAAGAAAAACTCAAGGAAACTCAATTTGTTTCTGGGAGTTGCAATGACTTAGTGACCTTAAGTTTGTTACTTCTACATGGTTAAAAGTGTCTTAAGGGCATCTGTGAGAATTTAAGGTGAAACACTACTCAAAATAAAGTCCTGATCTGTAAATTACTAAAAGATTCAATGTCTTTCCATTATTAAATTCACCTAAAGGAGAGACATAAAACTTTACCAGTGTTGAATTATTATTAGTTCACATTTAAATGTAATGGGAAGTGGCAAATTCAGTGAGATTGTGCAAAACTTTTCAAAGTTAAAGGCCATCCATCAGCTGCTAAGATAATTCTGCATGTGCCCAAAAGTTGGCAAAAAATACACTGTTGTCAAACCTTTGTCAGCCCAGTGTAACCCTCAATTAACGTACATTATGGCTTAAAATCATAGTGTTTGTTTACTGTTATAACCGAAACATTTAATATTTGATTTACTTCTCCACAGTTATCAACTACAGTCAAGGTCTGTGTACCTGTTTTTAATATCAACTATCTGTAATCTCTTCCCGTTGGAGGCCTCTTCAAACTTGGACAGGTGTACATTCTCTCATATTTTTCCAAACAAACATGAGCGTTTAGAGAGGAGGGTGTGGAGAACACACGTCACAGATCATACATACATATATATGCACCAACAATACATCCAACTTCACTGCTTTACCGGTAACACAGGTACGGAGGAGGCAGGGGATGTGACTCTCTGTCACGATCCATTCATTAAAAAAAAAGCTAAATCTGTGTTTTGGTTCTTGTTGTACAGGTGGTAGAGAAAAGATGAACGCCCTGCAGGTGATTTCCCTCGCTCTGCTGTCTGTCCTGGCCGCCAACGCCCAGATCTTCTCACCTGGAAGTTGCCCACAGCCAGATGTTCAGAAGGACTTTGATGCTGCCAGGGTGAAAACCAAGCTTTTTCAAATCTATCTTCACTATGAGCTGGGGTGGAGCCAGAACAGGGAAATATTGTCAGGCTGACTTCATAATTGGGGTCTTGGTGCGTGGTCCTCCACAGAGGTAGAAAAGTAAATGTTTGAATTTGCTGATGTTTCATCAACCAAGCAGCTTTTTGGTAAACTAGAATTATTTTTTTCTTTTTGGCAAATCGTGAATGTTCAAATATTTATATCAGCTCTGTGTTTTTTACATTTTTGGGATCAAATGCTCTTTCATGTTATCATCATAAACCAAAACAAGGAATCGGACTCATCTGATCACAATCCATCTATTTTTCATTTTGCACAAGGAAAGTTTACACATAATACGCAGTATTTAAAAAAAAAAAAATCATAAAATACTTTTGACTTTTACTAGGGCTGGGATGAACGCTTTTCTCCCGATTCGATTTTTTTTACGATTTCTTAGGTGCAGATTCGTTTTAAATTGCAATTCTACGATATCTGATATTTGCAAACTTTAGTTAGCGTTTTTTAACACCAGCGGAAAAGATGAACAATGATGATGCCTACAGATCATATCAGGAAATTAAACATCACATGTGAGTCCATTTTTAGGATTTATTCAGCAATGTATTTTAACCAGCTGTTTATACTCTCTCCTCAAAAGCCTGGATTGTATTTAAAAGTGGCTTATTAACACAGACTAAAATGAAGCATTTAAATTTGGAAAAAAAAAATTGAACAAAAAATTGATTTAAAATCATCAAACAAAAAATCCTGATACTTATGTGAGTTGATTTTTTTCTCCCACCCCTAACTTTTACTCAGGTGAGCTTACAGGCAGATGCTGAGGTAAAATCAAAGCCAAATAATTCTAAATAACTTTGTTCAGCAGGAAAGGTGACTGTAGTATTTTAGTCCTCAATCGCATCACAAAATAGTTCCAAACACATTGGCTTTGTCAAGGAACAGTGAAACTCTGTATAGAATCTTACTGAAGCGTATTGACGAGACAACATAGTTTTTTGAGTAGTTTTAACCCATCAGGTTAATTATGAGGCTTTGAACTGCTATGTATCAAATAATAGGTGTGATTGGTATCTTTCACATTCAGTTCATCAGCTTGTGTATTGATGATACAACAAAGTAGAATTAACAGTAAAATTTATGACAAGAGTTGTCGATGGGTTATTATCTTTTTTTATTGGTTTTGGATTCTGTGTTTATCTAATTGAATTGAGTGTTACTGTTTAATTAGAAGTTAAAAAATACTGTTGTAGTATATTCCAGTAAAATAATATATTTTCATCGATGTGCTGGTGCTTAGGAAAAACACTTTAGGTTTGCAAACTACTCCGTGGCTCCTCCAGTGTTTACAGAACACTCAGTCAGGAATAAGAAGGTGTTTCTTTTTCGTTTTGAAGGTTGATGAATTCAGTTACCTGGGAGCTATGAAACTACAAAAGCCAACATGCCTCATGACTCTGTAGTTTCAGTGGAGAACAAAAACACTGAATTTCTCACTCTTTCGTTCCCTCCTCCTTCTTTCGCAGTACCTGGGTAAGTGGTATGACATCCAGAGACTCCCTCACACTTTCCAGAAGGGTGTGTGCTGCACTGCCAACTACAGCCTGCACAAGCCTGGAGTCGTTGGAGTTGTGAACAAAGAGCTTCTGTGAGTTAAACAACAACATCTACACTTTGACTGAGGTTTGAGTGATGAGATTTACCTTTAGGAAGAACAAAATATGACTTTGTGCAGACTGTAGGCTTTATCTTTGTTAATTTTGCTTGTTAATTTACAAGAACGCAATCTAAGTTTCCAGGGCTGAGATATTAGGGCACGAGATCTAACATTTTAATCCTGGTTAGTTCCCAACTTTTGATAATTAACTCAAGATTAATCACATTTAATAGCAGATTTTGAATATTTGTACACTTTTATGCTTTGTGTTGTGGTTCTGAACATACTGATAGGGTGCATCGGTTTTTTCCTGTGTATTAATGCAGTCCTACTCATCATTATTGGCACCCATGAAGTTTAAGTACACAATGTGACAGTACAGTTTCTTTACAAACCTCTCCAACTTTGCTCTGCATCACTTTATCAGACTCAAACTTTGCAGAAGTAATGTTCACATATTAAGGTTTGTAAATTATACTTCATTAGCTACTATGATCATGAAGTCATATTTAGAATAGGCAGTTTTAATTGCAACCACTTGAAGCCTACAAGGAAAAGAACACCCTACCAACAATTAAGCATGGTGGAGGTTCCATAATGGTTTGGGGCTGCTTTGCTGCATCAGGTACTGGAGGCCTTGACTGTATCACAGGAATCATGAAATCAAAGAATTATCAAGAAATTTTAGAGCGAAATGTCCCACCCAGTGTAAGCCCAGCAAGACAAAGACCCAAAGCACACATCCAAAAGCACGCAGGAATGGTTGAAAAGGAAAAAAATGGCCTGTTTTAAAATGGCCAGCAGTTAGTCCTGATCTCAATCTGATTGAAAATTTTTGGTATGGCTGAAATCTGCCATTGGGGAAAAGAAACCTGCAAAATGTTCACGAGCTTGAACAATTTGCATAGGAAGAGCGGAAGAAAATACCAGCTGAGAAGTGCAAGAAGCTTATAGATGACTACAAAAAGCATTTGAAGGCTGTCATCAGAGCCAAAGGGTGTTCAACAAAATACTGAAGAGGGGTGCCATTATTGCTGCACATGCTTTTTTTCAGTTCCCTCTTTGAAATTACAATATGTAACTTGTAAAAATATTTTTTTTTGTCAAAGTATTTTGGACCTTCAATTAAAAGATCCTGATGACATAAATTTGGTACATTTCAATTTATTTCTGAAGATATTGTTAAAGCAATAAAAATAATTGAAGGGGTGTCAATAATACTGAGCAGGACTGTACATAAACCAGGTGAATTTCAATAGATGTATTTGATGTGGTTTGTGTATGTTAATTTAGTTAAACTGATGCTCCAATGTAACATAAGTGTGATCTGAAAAACTGTCTCAGAGGTACAGGCAGGTTTAAATTTTTATTCTGTCAAATGTACTGTTTGGTACTGCCTTTCTGGAGTTTAGTTTTAGTTAATTTATCTGTTAGGGTTGACCACTAAACATGAAACATTCAAATAAGACATATCATGTGAAAAGTGGTATCTGTCATGGTTTGATTTTGTAGTTTGTTATATAGTTCATTTTATGAATGTTTTATTTTCATCTATCAGTCTTTGTTGTTTTATCATGTTTAAAATAATACTAAAATCAGCTTTTCTATATTGCAATTTTAAGGATTTCTTCAGGTTTCTGCTTTATATATTTTTTTAATTTGAAGTGGAAACAGCAATCCAAAACAAGTTATTCAATGCAATGTTATTGTCTTTTTTCTTTTCTAATTACACTTATTTCAGCAAAAGTCCACATGTAAATCCTAATTACTGTAATAGCAAACAAACAAAGAAGAAAAGCCAGCATTTGTGGTTGTTTCTGCACTTTTTACTTGTGAAGTGTCTGGTAATAAGTTATCTGCTTTCAAGACACTTGAAAGAAAAAGTGGGAATCCTTATTAGCTTATCTTTATTGATAACTAGAAAACAACATCTTCATTTCTATTGATCTTTTTATTTGCTGTGATCATTTTAACACAATATAATGACTGATACTAAAAACTATGGAGATAAAGGCCAAATGTCAACTCACAGAGAATACTTGTCAGAATTTGACTCTGATAATGACAAAAAATAAGAAGAGAAGAAAATTTGAATTAAAAAAAAGAAAGAAGAAAGAAGAGAAAATTAGTCATTATAATACTGATTAAAGAATATGATTGGTGATGAATGTCCTGGATAAATAAATCGTTTTTTTTTCTGGTCTTGTTAGGCAAAAGTGGCTTTGAGTAACTGATAAGACAGATACAGTTGCCTAAAATTGAGTTTTTTGCTGTGCAGCCTATAAAATATCAAGTGTTTTTATGATCTTATGGTCACGTTTTAGACATGTTTTATTTTAAAACAAGGTTCATATGTTAAATGGGCTTTGTTGTGTGACCTTAGCTCTTGAACTTAATACTGTCTGTGCCCCCAGTGTCAGTGTTTCTAATCTCTTTACTATCTGTATCTCACAGCTCTGACGGGAGCACCAGCTCCATCAGCGGATATGCCTGGGCTAAAGACGACTCTGAGCCCGCCAAGCTGCTTGTCTCCTTGAGAAGTAAGGACCCTTTTTATAACTCACATGTAAAAAAAAAAAAGAAAGAACAGAAGACATTCTTAAACAGAAAAAAGTAAACTCTAACTGCTCTGTTTCTTTTCCATCCACAGACTCTCCCCCTGCTAATTACTGGGTGCTGAAAACTGACTATGACAACTACGCCCTGGTCTACAGCTGCACTGACTTCCACCTTTTCCGCGTGGAGTTTGCCTGGATCATGAGCAGGGAGCCCACCATGCCTGAGGAAACCCTGATGGATCTGCACAGCACCCTGGCCTCCAATGGAGTCAATGTGGACAAACTGCTGACCACCGGCCAGGACCCTGATGTGTGCAGCGCCATGCAGTAGTAAACAGACGGAGCAGGTTCACCATTTAGGCCTTTCGACTGATGTATAGGGCTTCACTTCTTATGCAGAATCAATGCAATAAAGTCTTTAAAAAGCACTTTGGGCTTGGTGTCTCTTCTGTGGGCCTCTGTGATGGTTGTTTGTGATACAATATTGATAATTGATTGCCTGCTCTCAGTAATGCCTTTATGATTTTAGCACTGCCTTCATCCATCAGCTGTTCAGTCATATAATGCTCCCAGAGTTTGTATGTAAATGTTTATTTCATGAGCTTGCAACACGTCTTTGTGTCCCTTTTCCATAGTACAAGCTCTTTCAGAAGCTTAGAGGATTTATGATTGAAACACACTTATTTATAGGTTACTTATATTTGAATATCTGGGGTATTCACAAACTCAAAGATGTGAAATAAGATTGCCCAGTCCTTAATTTATGGTCACTGCATGTCTGAAAAATTAAAATCTGGGGGCCTTATAGTGACTGTTTCACCATCAATGTCACTTTTGCGATTTTGCACTGGCTATAGATTGAGGCTGTAGGTTCAATTGCTGTTGTAGTGCAGTGTTTTTTTCATATTTGCACTGATTTTCTAGCTGTACAGGACACAAAGGAAGTTTCCAGCATGTTAATGGAGATTGGTTTAATACAACACTTTTCACTGTTCGGTAAAATTAAGCACATCACAGTATGTTGTACAGATGCTTTACTAAACTGGTCAAGATGAACCTACAGTCAGATCCACATATTGCAATCAAAGAGCAAACTTCAGTTACTACCAAACTAGTGTCTGCAATATAAATTGAGGCACAGTTTACATTGCCTCTGATTTCTTGGTTTGAACAATCTGTTGTTGAAGTTAACTATCTCACATTTGGAGAGGCATTTTCAAAAAGCAGCACAAAGCGAGTAGAGTAGAGTGCAGTAGGGCTATTGGAAAAGGGCCATTAGAACCAGAGTGGAGTAGGTACTAAAACTGGCTTGTTTTAGGAGGTACCAGGCCAGTGGAAACACGCTGCAAATCGAGTGGGGCCAAGGCGTGCTAGTGGAAAAGGGCCAGTAGTGTCTGTATCTGAAGGCTGTGATGTTTCAGTATAGAGGTCAGTGAGCACAGGCCACATGCATTAAATTTCAAGTTGTAAAAGGAATATCTTACCTGACAAGGTATCAGGAACAACAGATTATGTTTTAATGCTTGCAGATTACATTTAACACTGTGAGGTCCATTTCCATTGCTTATTTGAGTTCAAATTATATTTGAAAAACATAATGAAGTCCAGTATTTTACCAGATCAGTTAAATACCTATCATGTGATTTCAAACTTTTAGTCTAAGGTGAGGCTGGATACAACAGAGAGGTACCACGATTCTCCACCTGAGCACCTGTGACCATATGTGTAAGCCATGTTTGAGGGTTTTTTGACTTAAAAATGATTTGTGTTCATTTTAATGTTTGCTCTGTTTACCACACAAGGACAAAATGTTCTGTCCAACGAGAGATAACATGTATTGGTCAGTAACAATACTGGTGTTACTCCAGAAACATATCGTCAGCAAAGTTGAATTTGAAGAAAAGAGTGAAAGAGTCAACAGAAAATATATGGGATGAGGTGCTGGTTTGGTGGAGTGGTTCGCAACCAGGCACCCCATGTACTTGCTTCTGCCGGTCCAGGTTCGAATCCCGCCTGTGACCAGTTTGCAGAGTGTCTTCCCCTACTCTCTCACCCCCTTTCACAAGCCTATCCACTGTCTCTCCTATCAATAAATGCCCAAAAAAATACATTTAAAGAAAAAGAAAACATATGGGATGAGCAAATCCTTACAAAAGCATATCTGGTGACTGGACTATGTTCTGTCAATCACATTTATTATGGGCAAAAAGATAATGTGGTGGGAGAGCACTTCTGCCTCGGCTTAAAGGGCTGAACATGAGCCACTTTCTAAATTAAACTTAAGGCAAAAACATGTTGCAAGCGTAGCAAAAATACTTTATTATAGAGACGTTTGTAGTGTAATTTGTTATTCATTTAATAAAAATTATAGGCCAGATCTGATAAAATTGCTACTGAAGCTGTTAGCGTCTGTGCTAAATTCTGTATGAGCAGTCACTTCCTGCTGTCATCTCACTCGTAGCTCCTGCTTCTTCTTGCTCTGCATGCTGATTAGGCTGAGCCACTGTGAGCTACTTGGATTGGATTGGAGAAGAAACAAAGAAACATCAACAAGTATCTGAACCATGGACTGGACTTTATCACTTGGATCAGCGTTGGCAAACCAAGGGCTTTAAGGGGTTTCTGTCAAACTATGTACAAGTGTTCTTGAGAATTCAAAAACAAACTGATCACTTGGTGGCGGTATAATATTGCTTCAAAGGCAATGAGTCTCATGTTCAGGTCTTTCTTGAAAGATTTCTGTGAATCACTCTAACAAAAAACAAAGTCAGTGGCCCTCCTTGACCCTCAACTACTTTCACTGCTGTTGTATAACTCATAAATGGGGGTGGGTTGCTCAAAGCGGAAGATCTAGTTTCATTTATGAATTAATCTTGCATGTTGCTTCTCTCTTATAACATCACTTTCTTTATACAATGCTTTATATCCTCTTACACCCCAACAGTTTCAGCAAATGTCTGTCATCGACAAAACCTGGTTCTGTTCAGGATGCTTATTAAAATTATTGATCTTGATTTTATAAATTTGCTAAATACTGCTGATATTGGATCTTTGCAAATACCCTTTATCCTGACGTTTCCGAAGCCTTTTGCCATTTCTAGTTTACAGTATATGAAATGGCAGTTGAAAACTACACTCATTTGATTCTCTGTCTTGTTTTTACAGTTCAGCTTTGGACCCCAGGAAGAATAGCCAATGCTTTTGCTAGTGCTAATGGGGATCTTAATAAAGAAAGAAAGAAAGAAAGCTACAGTGATACATTTGCACAGTGCTGAAACATACAACCAATATATTGCAGAAATGTTATTAGTCCAAATTTATGATTATGTCTAAAAGCTGTTATCTGCTTGCACCAATTTCATACCAATAATTCCATACATCCTTGACTAATTGAGCTTGGCTCCTTGTGCTTAACTAAGATGACACACTAGACCTGCACATATAACATTTAATATAAAATGTGTTGCTACAGATAGAAATGTATTGACTGAATGTGCAGAACAGATTGTGTTGCCCTGTGGATAAATAGAAAGTTTGACTGTATTTTGTCTCCCATTAGGCTTGAAAATCGTTTGTTGAAAACTCATATTAATAAATAAAACACACCACACTATGTATTTCTTTGTACAGGTGTATTGCATTGTTCCTATGTAAGGTATTCACAGAACAATAAGTGTGCATCACAGTCCTGCAGGTTGAAACAGGAGGGTCTCCGGTTACTCGTTCATGGGGGCGCAGTAGGTCTCGTCCTGGTTGGTTGGGACCATCTTTTTTGTGTCAACATCAGCAGTAGACAGAATTTTGTACATGCGCTGCAGGGTCTCTTGAGCCATGGTGGGCTCCCTGCTCAGGATCCAGGCCAGCTCCATGCGGAAGATGCCAAAGTCAGTGCAGCCATAGACCACAGAGTGGGTCTCGTAGTCAGAGGACAACACCCAGTAAGGACCAGGGGGAGAAGGAACTAGAGAGACAAGATAGAATTAGACTCGCTGGACAAATTCAGTCCACTTGTACCTTACTGTAAGTGTTGGATATGTGAGCTTAGTTCTTACTGTCAGTGAAGGAGACCTCCAGCTTGGCGGGCTCAGAGGGGTGCTTGACCTTGGCCTGACCCACGATAGAGTTAATGGTTCCATCATCACTGAAAACAAAGAGTCAAAAAAGTCTTATGAAAATAACTTTTTGGGGTTTTGCAAAACAGGTATTAAGAAAGTGGTTTGCCAAAGTGACCAAATGAAAATTCCAAATTCTGAAGAAAAAGCAAAAGCAGATTTCAAATGTGCAACACAAAAAAAACATCAATAAAATGCAACTAAAAGGCAAGTCCCAATGAGTATGAAACCATAATAAACAATACATTCACAGGCATACAAGAATAAACCAGTAAAATTATACATATTTAAGTCTGACACATCACTAATGTGCAGTACTATTGTCGAGAAAAAGATTTCCATACAATTGGAATTAGATAGTAAAAACATGTTTTGGGTAATGGAGAGTAGATGAATAAGAAACTTGAAATAATAATCATAAAATTGTACTGCATATAAAAAGGAGTATGTTTTTTTGGTCAACGCTTTAAGTAAATATGACAAGAGCAGAACAATTTTCATGTCCTTTTAGATTTTAGATTCCTTTGTGCTCAAGTATGTACTGACTTTCATATACATATATAGTGTTTTCCCCCCTGGATAAATTGTAATTACAAATGCGGGTAATTTAAGGCATCTGTGGCATAAACATTTCACTAGATGGTGGTCTCATAAATTTGTTAGGCACTATATATATACAGTATATTAGAAAGGTAAATGCATGCTATTCAAAAATACCAAAAACTTATTTCTTGACTGAAAAAAAAAAACTAATAAAAAATTTAATAAGAATGTGAGCTAAGTTTACCCTGTGTTTTTGCATTAACAAGTGTTTAACATAACATTTTTTGTGAGATTACAGATTAAGTTTTTTTGTTGGGAATATCTGAGTGAAACTCAAATCTTTAGGGTTACGATCATTAAAAATTTGATTACCTTAAGGTGGTGGCTATAGACAGTCCACAAGAGTTTCATTTTTACAACAGCACATATATATTCTACCTTAGAGAACCAATTTCTAACATTTTAATGCCTTGTACTCACAGCAGCTCCCTGTTGAGGACTCCAACCACTCCGGGACCCTTTGAGCTGTAGGTGGCAGTGCCGCACTCACCTCTCTGGAACTGTGTGGGGAGCTTCTGGATCTCATACCATTTACCAACATACTGCACAAGAAACACAGACATTCACTGAAAAACTGATAAATACTGAACTCTTATGAGTTATAAAACAGGGAAGAGTGAAGACATTTTAAAGCAGTTTATCTATCTCATGGGTAGTGGCAGATAATCAATAGAAAACAATTGAAGAGGTTTCTGTATTCACCTTTCTGGAGTCAAAGTTGGCCTGCACAGGAGGTTTGGGACATCTTCCAAACCTAATGATCTGAGCGCTGGCTGCCACAACACACAGCAGAGTCAAAGAAATCACCTGCATGGCCTTCATCTTCACACCACAAACTACAGAGAACAAAAAGAACATTAAATCTCCTTGAATCTGTTTAAGAAACATGATTATCAGAGGAGAAGGAGGGGGAGTGATGTGTGCAGTCTGCTCACCTGTACGCAATCAGAGATACAACCTGTGTGCAGGACGCTCACTTTGAGGCTCTTTTATAGATCGAAGCACCTGTAGGTTCATCACTGATCACATTCCTCCCCCTCCTCACGTGTGTTTACATATTTAAGTGTAGGATGAGGAGGTGGAGGGAGTGTGAGAGTCAGCACCTGATCCAACAGGCCTCATGTCTCCTTATCTCCACACACTATGTTTGGATTATGTCATTCATTCTTGTGTGCACTCAATGAAAGCACAACATCAGTTACCTTTCTCAAAGTGACTGTGATTCAAAAACCATCAAGATAAAACAAAAGCACACTGAGGTTACCACATTGTGCTAATTCTCAAAACTTCAAAACCCTTGTACAAAATCAGGTGTGGACTTTTCTTCTAACATTTAATGAGTTATTCTTTTTTTTATGCCTCTTTTTCCATGATATAGACTTTTTTTCACATTATTGGTACTTTGAATAACACCAATCTTTGAATCTGAAAACATTACATTACTCAACACTGGGGGTCTATGACAGTTTATTTGTTACTGTTGCATTTTAATAGGTGCCAAATATATTTTTAATGCCAACAGTCCAGGCTTTATGGTTTTCTTTCCTTCAAAATTAGCAAGAATGACCACTTTGACTCAAGGATAAACTCATGCAGTTTGGATGTGTAAGTTCAAAGGCCATTGTGAGAAAAAGGTTTTTATTTATGCCACCTCCCTCGTTGGGCAGCCACTATCCAGGCAGCAGTTTGTTCAGCCAACTTCAATGAATATTGCATCCTGTTAATTAATGTTTTTATTTTCATATTTATAAAAGATTAAGATCAATTTCTTAGATCATTTTGATGATCATCATTTTAGAAATAGACCAATACAGCTGTATGGTGAATTTTGTCAGCGGTCTATAGATACAAACCAACGCGTAGATCTCCTGGTGGAGGAAGTTACCAAGTTAAAAAAATATATAAAATATGCCCAACATGACGCTATTCTAAGGTTTGTGAGAGATAAAGGCCCCATCCACATGAAGCAAAACCGAGGTCTAAACGCAGAAGTTTTTTGCTGAAACTGCGTATCACCAGTAAGAAGATGGCGTTTTGGGGGTCTGTAAACGATCATTTTTGAAACCAGGTTCCAGAGTGGAAAGATTTTGAAATGCCGTATAGGCAGCTCCGTGATTACTGGCTCTCCGCAAGTTTTCAGATACGCTTACGTCATAGTTTCATATCTTCACTGACACGCATGCGCCACACACGGCAACAACAATGGCGGCGTACGGTGCAGCATATGTGCTGATGAAGCTAGTGACCCTACTATCCCTGTTGCAGCAAAATCTCCTTCTTCTCAATCACCACAGAGTTGAACAAACAATTATCGAGGACACATAACGGCACTTTATGAACTCTTTATCACAATCTTTGTTTACAACTTTTGCCGCAAGTGCGCATGCCCACTGTTTTTTCATCTGTTTCCGCTTGTTTCAATCATATCGTTGCAGCCATATATATCGTATATAATGTCTATGGTTGCAGCGCCCCTAGAGGTCTGGCATGTGTTTTACAGCGTTTTGATGCTTATTGAGTGCATTCATATAGACGCACACATTTTCTGAGACGCCTTCGTCTTTATGACGATCGTTTTGGAAACTGTTAAGCATTTTGTCTTGTCTTGTCGTGTGGATGGGGCCAAAAGACTTTCTCGTTGAGGCTTTTTGTGAACTAATCATAACACATGTTTACTTATTCAGATTGGCCCCTGATTCAAATAAAAGCATCTTAAAATCTGGAAGTATCCTAACTCATCTACAGTACATAAACTTCTCAAGACCCCTCTGCAAAAGGCTTCAGGCAAATAAAGGCCTTTGTCTCATAATAAAACAGCCTATGAATGTATGCTTAACCAACCACAAAAGCTTATTTATTTGACATGCTGAAAGAAACTAAAATGCATAAAAACAAGATAAAAAAAAACTGCCTGCAGGTTCTCTCACTCATGTATCACATTATTGCCTACCTTCTGATTGACTGGTAAGTGAAAGCTCTGGCAGCTTTTGTTGTAGAAAATTGTCTGGAAGAGAGAAACCCTGTGAAATACAGAAGTTTGCAGGTTCTTTCATCACCTCACTAATATTGTACTCTCTGCAGTTGCTCAGTGCATTATATAGACATTTTTTGACCAACAAAAGGACAAGAATAAAATATTTACACAGTTAAAAGAAAATCCAGGTTAGGGAATTTCTGATGTTATATTTTATGCTTTTCCATGACTTCCTCTTTTACTGTATTTTACAGCACAATTATTATGTTAAAAGTACAGTTTCATGCTTGTATTTTAGGGACCAGGTCAAATAATGCTACTTGTGCAGATTAACTTTTTAACATTTTACAAATTAAGGGTCGGTAATGTTATGGCAAAATGAAAATGCTTATATCTTTGCATTTAATTATCATTTTTTCACTTAAATTTTGTTTGACAGGAACATTGAGAACACAAAAATATGTAAAAATAATAATTAAAAAAAAAATGATAATGCAGTGTCACTAAGGCCCCATCCACATGAAGCAAAACCGAGGTCTAAACGCATAGGTTTTTTGCTGAATCTGCGTATCACCAGTAAGAAGACGGTGTTTTGGGGATCTGTAAACGATCATTTTTGAAACCAGGTTCCATAGTGGAAAGATTTTGAAATGCCGTATAGGCATCTCCGTGATTACTGGCTCTCCGTAAGTTTTCAGATACTCTTACGTCATAGTTTCATATGTGTAGCATATGTGCTGATGAAGCTGGTGACCCTACTATCCCTGTTGCAGCAAAATCTCCTTCTTGTCAATCACCACCGAGTTGAACAAACAATTATCCTGGACACTTTACGGCACTTTATGATCACTTTATCACAATCTCTGTTTACAACTTTTTCCACAAGTGCACATGCCCACTGTTTTTTCATCGGTTTCAGCTTGTTTCCGTCATATCGTTACAGCGCCCCTAGAGGTCTGGCATGTGTTTTACAGCGTTTTGATGAGTATCGGGTGCATTCATATAGACGGACACATTTTCTGAGATGCCTTCATCTTTAAGACGATCATTTTGGAAACTATTAAGCGTTTTGTCTTCGTGTGGATGGGGCCTAAGTCTTCAAGCAGGAGTGCAGTCTGAGATGAACACTGACGGAATCTCCGAGCTCGTCCAAACCTCAGCACAGCGTCGTTCACTCAGGCTGTAAACAAAGGCTCATTAGTCACAGGTGCATCTGCTGCTCTTGATTAGGCCTCTGTCTGCTGCAAGGCTCACTTTTAATCCCTGCTCTGCTTTTACAGAGCGATTCAAGAGCCTTAAAAGCACTTTCACTGGAAATCAGAGGATAGTGAAAAAGTCTTGAGGCTCATCACAGAGGAAATGGAAAAACAAGATGAGACAACAAGCTGCAAGACATAAAATGCACATCTTATTTATTTAACAAAACAAGGACATTCAAAAATAAGGCATGATGGACCTAGAGCGATTCAGTGGAGAAGCTGTGACACTGAACCTTTTTTTATTTGTTAATACACTTTGTAAAAAGGACCAAAGCAGGTCAAATGTGCATTGTAGCAGACTGTGGTGTTGACGGTCCAGTTGGATAGTGCGCTTGGTCAGTGATCAGGAGGATGCAGGTTCAAGCCCATGATCCATGGGCATGAAAGGGCGTGAATGTGTTAAAGATACTGATAGATAACTAAAATCCAAACTCAAAACCCATCAGAGCGTGGGTGTGAATGGTAAGTGTGACCTGCAGTGAAAAGCAGCTTTGAGACAACAAGCTGCAAGACATAAAATGCACATCTTATTTATTTAACAAAACAAGGACATTCAAAAATAAGGCATGATGGACCTAGAGCGATTCAGTGGAGAAGCTGTGACACTGAACCTTTTTTTATTTGGTAATACACTTTGTAAAAAGGACCAAAGCAGGTCAAATGTGCATTGTAGCAGACTGTGGTGTTGACGGTCCAGTGGGATAGTGCGCTTGGTCAGTGATCGGGAGGATGCAGGTTCAAGCCCATGATCCATGGGCATGAAAGGGCGTGAATGTGTTAAAGATACTGATAGATAACTAAAATCCAAACTCAAAACCCATCAGTGCGTGGGTGTGAATGGTAAGTGTGACCTGCAGTGAAAAGCAGCTTTGAGTATTCAAAAGACTAGAAAAGTGTTATGTAAGCTCAAGTCCATTTACCATTTTCGCTTGAGCTATAGTCAAGGTCAGTTAATCATGCCATTCTGCTCCTGCCTTTTGTTGCACTATGACCTGGAAATACACAACAGAGCAGTGGGCAGTGCAGAGGCACTTGGTGATACAGAACCATTTGGCAGTGCTTTGAACTATAAAACAAAGATAAAGCTGTCAGAGGAAGTTGGTACGTTGTTTGGTACAGGAGCACATTTAGCACCAATTAGTATATTAACTTGCGGGGAGAACTGGAGGCAGTAATGCTAACCTATTCAATATTGTTCATAAATGCTACTCTTGTATACTTGAAAGATAATGGAGACCCTTGTTCTCAGTCTTTTAGACAGGATCTTTAGTCAACACCAGATTTTGCCTGAGCATTCCCACCACCAACCAGGCACCACATGGATTGGTTATTATAATTCACTTGTCCATCTGGGAAAGAGCCCATGGAAAGTATTTGGGAAGGGCAGAACCTTCCAAGAGAATACAGCAGGTGATTGGATGATAATTCAGTCAATCAGATTCATTATGGATCAATCAGATATTATTGTAGGTGAGTTCCACTGCTGTGGCATAGAAAACCAAATGTAAGCCATTTCCAAGAAGAAACTTTTGTCAAAATTGTTGAAAGTGGAGCAACAATAACCATTCTATTGAGAAGGGCTACTCTTGTTTGTTTTTTCATTTAATAAAGAAGTACAGTCCAGATCTGACAAAACTGCAACTGACTGCAACTGATTAGCATTTATACTAATCTCCGGTCAAGCAGTTACATCCTGCTGTCATCTCGCCTGTAGCTCTCACATCTTCCTGCTCTGAAGAAGTCTGATTGGAGTGTGCCGCTTTGGGCTACTCACAATTATCGTGGATTGGAGCTTGGTAAGATTGATCTGCCTGATTACATATATCAAACAAACCATTCAGTACAGAAAACCAAAGTTAGTTTATTTTGCAAACATTCTGAAAACTAAAATACAGCCTGGCCCCTACATGACTGCAAAGTTTACTAGCGCTGGACAATGAATGATGAGAAGTGGGTGGTATAGAAAATCTCTTGATTTTTTTGTGGTATGATGAAATGTCATGGACAAGAGATGTGCATAGGCCCAATGACTTTTACCTTTTACCTCCAAAAAGCTGGTTACTTGATCAATCAGTTATACACAGCATTTACACAAAGACTGAAGAAAACCCTTTACCCCTTTGGGATATTGCTTTACAAGGACTTCTCACACAGAGGTAAGTATCCACACCTACAGTACATACTAATTGAAGACATAATGCCTCTGGCCACAGTTGTCACCAGCATGGTGGCATACAGTAATACTAATTGTACCTTTAAAATCACAGTGTGTAAACCTCCTCCACTGGAGGCTCAAAATAATAAAAGATGAGCAGCAACTGACCCCCTGTCACCTGCACTCGCTTTCACATTATCTCTTCAGAACTAAAGAGGCAATATCGGGTGTTGATGGCGCAGTTGGATCGCATGCTTAGTCAGTAATTGGGAGGTTGCAGGTTTGAGACCAGCTCAAGATAAACCAGCTATCTCTCTCTCTCTCTCTCTCTCTCTCTATATATATATATATATATATGTATATATATATATGTAAAACTTGAGTCCATTTACCATATCATTTCAGCCACTTAAACTGTCCTCCATGAGATCTTTCTGAGAAACCAGTGTTTCAGTATCCTTAATGAATGCCACATAATGATGGAGAACAGCTCTTAAATGTGGACATCCTGATTTGCATTCTGAGCCATTCACAATGCATTCTGGGAGACATTTCCCTCTCTTTGGCCCATGCTGATTTCCACGGGGTTAACATTTAACTGAAAAGAACAGCAGAACCTATTAGATTCAGTACTGTTGTCAAAATGATGGAATGAAAAAGTAAATGTTTGACATCGTTTGTCACTTGAATGAGCTTCAAAAAGAAAGGATCCATTCATCCCCGCTGAAACATGAACTAAAATTGATCTCTGTTGTTGTAGCAAAGTGAAAAGTCAGGTTAAGATCTTTGAGGGGCCCTCAGTGATAACAGCTACAGATGCTGCGCTAATTCTTTGAAAGTGTGTGGATTCTGTTTAAGGTTAAAGGGGTGTTTTGTGACCTGTGTCGTTCTTAAGCAGCAGGAGATATTCTCAAGCTCTGTTTGTTTCAGCATGTATGTGCACAGCTGCCTGTTGCTCGTATGTGACTCCATGTTAGCTGACACGTGAGTCTCATGTGCTGTAAACCAGTGTATGAATACTACACTGTGTTTGGCTATCATATTTTTTGAGACATTGGTGGGTCATTGATACTGTAAACATGATCAGTGTGTGTAAGACATTTTCATATTACTTTAGGTCTTGCTCATTACATGCATTTATTAATAGTAGAAAAAACATATAATCAAAAACCTGATTTGGTGGGGTTTCTTTTAGACTTGACCTTAGGTCTCTTTGCATATACAATATAAAGATTTTTATGCAGGTTCTATGCACCAATATTTAATAAAAAAAAACATATGGTGCTTTGTCTACAAGTCTATATACACCTTTTTATTATTTATTGAAAATTCCTTTGTATTTTTTAAATTATTATGTTGTTAAAAGTGTGTTTTTAACACTAATTTGCTCTTACAGATGTATTATGTTGTTGATGTAATCTAAAGAACAAAAACATGAGCACTGCTATATGTCAGCCTTTGTTTAATTCTGTGAATATGACACTAAATTAACTGAGTAAATACATTAATCCTACCATATTCCTTATCAGTCATTTCATATTCCTTGGTTAATAGATATGTTCATATATGGTTGTTTGATACTTTTTTAATGTACGTTTTTTGCAGTAATGCTATATCATGAAATTAAGTTTTATGCAGGTCATACGTAGGTTATTCTAAAAACTAATTTAAATAAAATAAGTTGAGTATTCATTTAAAAAATATTTTTTGTTCCCTGATAATTATACCCTGATATATCATGACATATAATATCCTGCCCTCTGAAGAGAGTTATGTATCATCATCAGCTTCTTGCCAAATAATAAGATTATGCCATTTGGCATAATTCAAGGGTCTAAATTTATCCCAATTAATCAGAAAAAAATATATAATTCAAACTATAATATTGTGCATACTCTCCTACCATTGACATGTTATCAAATGAAACAAAAGCAAGCTATCATCTATCTTTATGATCTATCTAACTTTTGCAAATTAAGTGGATTTTTTAAAAATTTACTTTAGTCTCCAAACTAACATATTGCTCAGACCAGGAACATTTTTCAGATATCTGCCAAACTTCAAACTGCTGTTGAGTACCAAACAGATTAAATTATTACCTAACTGGTGAACCTAAAGCAGCCAAGAAGGTTTTTTTTTTAGATTGAAGTCCACAAAAAATCACTTAGAGTGAATCTGAGGCTAAGATGATTTATATTGATCTATAGCCACTGAAGTGGTCATATTGTTTATGGGCTCAGTCTATAAAACTTTTGAGTTATTGTTTTTTTCACTTTGTTTTGTTGATGCTACTAGGATTTTTGTTGACTTTGAGTCAAAAATCATGCTTTTTTTTCCATATATGTCACGGATCTTTTGTTTCCTTAATTCTGAGCTGTTAGTCAGACCATACAGTCGATTAGTGTGTGGAGTATAATTTGCACAATGTTTGTAGGAGGCACTTTCAATCTTGAGGCTGGTCATTTTGGGTTATGATGGGTCATGGTGGGTGGTTTGTGAAAAGCTAAAACATGAAGGTGGAAACTGAAAGGCTGGACTTCTAGGGATGTTCACAGAAATGTGTATCTTTGGGTGAGTCTAGTAGAAAGGCTGTCATTGGCTGGTTAAATTTATCAATGGACATCAGTTGTGAAGCACCCTTGGCTTTGAAAGAAAACTAAAGAGCGCCACCTGCAGGAGCTATTATTTATGGCACACATTAACCAACAAAGCCATCACAGAATGGGAAAACTACTGACTGTAAAGACGTACCAACCAAAATCACCTCATCACAGAAATAACACCGTTAGCATGTGGTTAAAACAAGTGTTGCCCAAATTTTTCTTTCCCTAAAAACTACAGTCCCTGTTTGCTCTCCCATCTACCTTATAAATATTGCTCAGCCTTTTTGATATTTCAGAGCAGGCATGTGGGTACAGGACACTTCTCTCCTAAATCATGTCCTGAATGGTCAGCTTCTTTTGACTCCATCCAGTGAAAAACGCCTCATCTTCATCCAGACTTTGATGTTCCTGGGTTGAGATAACAAGTCTACCCCTCTCAAGTGTATTAGCTGGAAATTGCATCTTTTGATCTTTCACTTCTTTCATTTGACCTTTTTTTTTTGTAGCCACAGGCTTTTGTACAATGGCAGAGAACATTCAAAGTAGTCTGCATTTAACTGACAGTGTGTGGTTGAACCGTTTGGAGTGTTGGACAGCTGTGGTAGAATGAACAAGAGCTAATGTTTACATGACAGGCTTTGAGAACAGGTCAGTTAGTTATTGTTTATGTCAATATCTGATACGCCTTTTTTCCAAACTCATTGTTGTCAATAGTGATATAATTACTGATATTTTGTGTAAACAGCACAAAACCTCCACTGAAGTAAAGTGGCGTCTTCCTTTAATGTTTACAATCCTGTTGTGTTAAAGATAGATATGAAACAAGGAAACATTTTAGTGTTCAATACATGTAAATGATACTGTTGATTGACCAATATGTTCAGCCAAAATATCAGCTGTAAATTTAGACACCGATAACCTTTTAGGCAATTATCTGCCAGTAGAGTTATGCAATGACACAATACACACGAACCCTTTATTCATACAGTCAATGTTATCAAAATTTAAAGATCTTGTTGAATTTCAGACAGTGCAAATCCTACACGAAGTGACAAAAAAGTACTTTCTGTAAATATTACAAAAATTATTCACAGAGAGGGAAGGGGCACACAATTTAAGGGGTAAATCTACTTTTTTAAAAGTCATGAGGGTGAGAAGAAAAAGGAAATGTTTTGAATTTCTGTTTGTGGTGTGAAATTGTGGAAAAGTCTGAATGCCTCAATGTGGAGCTTGAGAAATGTCCAAACATAAATCATTCAAAAAAAAAAAAGGTACAAATAACTTATTTTCACAAAGCATATGGAGAAAAAAGGAGTGGCCTTCACCAATGGTTCATTTATTTATTTATTTTTTTGTCTAAATTATTACAAAAGTATGGTGGCGTATTGCATTCACTTGAAAATAAATAAAAAAAATATTTATTATTGATTTTTCTGTTTTTATGACACACTATCTCATAAAAAATTGAATTAATTTATTTTTGATTTTCCTGTTTTTACTATCTCGTAAAAACAGGATTCCCCCTGATGCTTCATGCTTCAAGACTGGCTGCTGCATTTATCAACCAGGTACGTGGTCAACACAGGTAAGGTAGGCCCGCCGTATTGGTCCAACTGATCGTGTACAAAAACCGCAATGTCAAGCACATCCAAGTGGGCTTTGTGTCAGAACAACCGCAAATTCCTCAGGTGTCTGCACAATGTGGACAAACTAATAACAATACCATCTACACCGCTCAAAGACACAAGTATCTCCCAATGTTTCAAACCGAGTGAGAAATAAAACTGAAGGTCTAACATGTGAAGTATTTTTAACATTCCTTAGTATCTCATAAAAACAGGAAACTTGAAAATAAATTCCTTAGTATCTCATAAAAACAAACAGAAAAATCAAAAATAAATAAATTCCTGTTTTTACGAGATAGTATGTCATAAATACAGGAAAGTGGAAAATAAATAAATATATCCTGTTTTTACGAGATAGTATTCATAAATACAGGAAAATGGAAAATAAATAAATATATCCTGTTTTTACGAGATAGTATCTCGTAAAAACAGGCAGATTTTATTTATTTTCAAGTGAATGCAATATGCCACCGTACAAAAGAATCATCAGGTTTTTTTAATATCAATTTTTGTGTATGTGCATGTTGCATATGGATATATATGAGTTGTTGATTATTCTGCATGAGATTTAGTATTTGAATTCATATCAATCAGGAAATGGAATAACTGATTTTTGATACCTATTGGAGAAAGGGTGGGATTTAATAGGTTTGTACTTCGTCCCGCTCCTTTTTGAGCATGTTGATGGAATTAATTGGTGTTGTTTTCTTTTGAGGGGATCTTTGTTTGGTTACTTTTGAATTGGTATTTTTCTTCATTTTTATAAATGTACATAATATGTAACACTTTTTTATTATGTGTTCGAAATAAACTGAACTATGACTATTACTACCGCAGTTTGTGCTTGTTTCCTCTTATCTTAGTACAGGGGTGTCCAAACTATGGACACGTGTTGAAATGGCCGTAAAACATTTTAATGAATAAAGACAACTGTTTTAACAGCAATAAAAAACACAAATCATGCACATTTTATGCTGTATTTGCTCTAACTCAAGGTTCTATTTACAAAGTACATTGCAATTCAAGCAGGAAAGACCAAATTTGAGTACTTTATAATACAAGTCAGCCTTATTTAAAATGTGCAATGTCCCTGTGTTTAGAATTCCTTTGGCAGTTAGACTTGGCTTTAGTCAGCCCAAAGAAAAGCTGCTATAGATTTACTTCCAAGCTGAGGCGACATTGGTGTAATAGGTTATATAAACTCTAATAGCTCTATAACCTGGACCTTATGTATCTTGGCATCTTTTTATATATTACTGCCTATTCTTATGGTTGTTTTGTTTGTTTTGTTTTTTTTTTGTATATGGACCTGTGTCTGCAATAAAGATTTATTATTATAATGTCTTGGTGAACTTCAGAGGTACCGAAGGTGAATGAAAGAGGATTCCCCCCTCGGAGTCTAGACGCTGGTGTTGGGGTGGAATACTGGATAAGATGAGTAGCGGATTTCTGAGGAGCTGGCTGGGACCCTGATGCGCCTGACTGAGGTGCTGATGAGGTGGGGGACCAGGATTCTGAGGAGTTGGACCTCACCACTAATGAGACGGCTGGAGGTGCCTGGGGTGGAGAAGGGTTGCCAAGATCACACAGCACGACACCACCTCACTGACTGTGGGGGAGAAAAGACAAAGACGATTTAAAACATGACAGCTCTCAGAAGATTGGTCAGACGAATGGTGGCAGAATCTGGTGACTGTTCGCATCCTATCAGCTAATTATTTGAATCACCTGTGCAGGTAGGCAAGGTGAGGAGCTAATAAGGTGACTGACTGTATATATAGAATTTTCACAATAGCTTCATTATTCATCTCCAAGCACCAAACTCCTGACTATGAAATTTGACAGTCTTGCAATTTGCTCTTGTTTTGTGTTTGACTGAGAAGATAATTATTACATGTCTGTGCCATCATAGCATCTTGCCAGCACTGTGGCTTTGTTTTCATGAATGATGCAAGCCCTAGCCCACTAAAAGGCACAAATGCCCAAAAATATACATTAAAAAAAGAAAATGTCTGTGCCATCATAGCATCTTGCCAAGCACAGAGCTTGGTACAAGAAATCACAAGATCATGATAGAGCAACTCCAAAAAGCAACTGTGAGATCATGCAATAACAGCCATGCATGATGGATGAATAACATATGAACATCAGGTTATGTTTTTGCCTTTCTGACTCTGAAATACTGTCTGCTACTTCCACATTCTGGTAGTCCTGTATTTTGAAATCACTCAGAAAGTCTGAGTGCTTGGTTTCCTGTTTTGAGTCGATTGGTTCGGCAGGAATTGAAGTGGGTAGAAGTTGGTCCCACTAGAAAAGACTTGCTGTGTACTTACCAGAGTGGAGAGGTGCTAATGGTACGCGCCTGAGACAGTTTGAGACAATATGCTGTAAAGTATGCAGCACACTCGTTCACTTGTGAATGAACTAGTCTTGTGAAGGCATACACACATCTCTGAGCGAATAGTGTAAGGCTGCTAGGCATGACCTTGGGCCTTGGCTCATAGAAGATGAATCAAAATGTCCAGAAACATGTCATCAAAAATCATCCTCTTTAGAAACTGCATCAGAGCTACTCTCCCTGCCTCAAGTTATTTGAACATACTTTTTTATGGGAGAAAAAGTTGCATATTTCTTTAATAAGAAATCAGCCATAGCAGCAGTTTTCTTTCGTACAATGTTATTTGTCCTAGACTGTATTGTAATAAATAAGTAATAGAATCTAAGATTGTATTGCTACTTTCCTTCCTTTCTTCTGTTGGCGTGAAGAGACCTGTCGACCTTCCCTGAATGAAATATAAATATCTTAACAGCTTTCTGGTTGGGTTCTGCTCCCCAGAGGATGAGTCCTCATAATGTAGTCATTCCCCTGACTTTTTATTTCAGGCTTCCACATGTTTGACATTTTATAGTCAGATTAAAACATCCCTACCATCACTGGGTCCCTTTCAGTCTTGTTATATAAATTCAAGACCCCCGAGGATAAAATCTACAGACCTTGTTGATCCTTTGACCTTTCCTTCAGCATGCTATGAGGTTGACATTTTAGTCATTTGTAAATCTGATATAACTCAGCTATCAGATGTTAAGGCATTATCCCTTGGGGTAATGGCAGATTCTTCTGGGCCTCCAGTGTTGAACATTTTCTGTTCCTTTTCTGAATCTGTGTCTTCTAGCTCTTCTTTGAAACCCTCAAACTGTATCAAAGAAAAATCTGAATTTTGTACAGCTTTCCTTTACAAATGAAAAATTTCTAGCTACCAAATGAGACTGCCAGTATATAGTGTACCACACTCAATTTCTTATATATGAGGCATGTTAGCACGTTACAGTGAAGGCACTTACTGTGCATGTGCTCTGAATAGGGCATGCTGTATATTCCTGTTTCTCAACTAAGTCAGAGACAAGTGCAGCCTTAGACAAATGATAAATGTGTTTTATAAGGGTATATGTGAAAAAATGTTGCATCATCCAGGGTCTTTCCTAGTATAAAATCAGTAAACAGAGAAATATCTTATGCTTCATAACATACTAATTTACGGAAGCCCTAAAAGGTCATGGTTTTTTCACGTTTTTTTAGCACCGTTTTCTCGTGATAACGACTTAATTTCAGTCGTTTTCCCGAGATCTCGAGTTATTTATGTCGTTATCTCGGGATAACGAAGCTTGTTTTCTTGAGATGTCGACTTATTTATGTCGTTATCCCGTGATAACGACTTATTCATGTCGAGATCTCGAGAAAAAGCCATGGTTATCCCGAGATAACTAAATAACCTCTAAAGGGGAGTAAATGAAAGTACATTTCTGACTCTGAAACTTAAATTAACAAGCCTATTACTGTATTTTGTTTTAGTTGTAAGAGACTAGAGGTATGTGTTCTTTCCAAGTACATTATATTTATTAGTCAGGGCTAAGTAGAGCTATACACGACACAAATGCAGATTAACACCAGTCAGAGCCAAGTTAAATATTGTCATTTATATGGGTGACTGGCTTCTCGTCTTCAGATATTTACATCTCACAAACAGATACATGTTTAAAATAGAGGTAGAAGAAAAAGGCATTCATGACACAATCCACACTTTAATGCAGGTCTATATCATACAAGAGGGAGGGCGTTTTCCAAATAGACTTGGTGTGAGTCCTCGGCAACATAATGACTGACATGATGAGAGTCATCTGCTGGCTGGCTGAAAACCAACTGTGGGACAGACAGCACTGATTCTTCTCACTGCGCACCATATAGCCACATAAACATTTGTAACTCTAAAGCCATTTTTAGTCAGCCAGACTTTTTTTAATTTTGAATTTAAACCATTTCAAGCTGAATCAAGGAAAAGAAATCTCATTGAACTGTGTCCAACTTGAATAGAGATGAAAAATGAACAAGCTGTCTGCTGTCTGAACATTGTTCAAGCCTTGGCTTTTAAAAGAAAAAAAACATAAAGTTATGTAAAGAAACTTGCTGCAAAATTTACTTATCTACACTTCTACACTACACTTTTACACCATTCCCAGGAGGTTTTGTTTTGCCTGTGTTTGTCTGTTTGTTACCTCCGCCAAGGAGGTTATATTTTCAGGAGAGTTTGTTTGTCTGTCCGCCTGTCCGTCCGTCTGTCTGTGAACAAAATACCTCGAAGATTAATAGATGGGTTTTGATGAAATTTTCAGGAAATGTTCAGCATGGGAAAAGGAAGAACTGATTCAGTTTTGGTGTTTATCTGGATCAGCGTCTGGCCGCCATGGCGAAAAATGTGATTTTTGTGAATAACTACTGAACTAAAATAGATATTACTAGAAGCACTCGAAGAGCGCAGACCTCCGCCAGCGCCACAGTCCTCAGTCATAGCGTGATTTTCACCATAAATATTAGTCCTACCTTTATTTCATCGAAATATTTAGATTCCTTGACCATGAAAACATACCATTAGCAACTAGATTCATCATGATATCTATTTCAGTTGAGTAGTTATTCATGAAAAAAATCGCCTTTTTTGTCATGGCGGATCCAGACGGTGATCCAGATCAACACCAAAATTGAATCACTTCTTCCTTTTCCCATGCTGAACATTTCCTGAGAATTTCATCAAAATCCATCCATCACTTTTTGAGTTATTTTGTTCACAGACCGACGGATGGACGGATAGATGGACAAACAAACTCTACCAAAAAAACATAACCTCCTTGGCGGAGGAAATTATGAATCCAATTTCTAATGGTATGTTTTCATGGTCAATGAATCTAAATATTTCGATGAAATAAAGGTAGGACTAATATTTATGGTCAAAATCACAATATGGATGAGGACTGTGGCGCTGGTGGAGATCTGCGCTCTCAGAGTGCTTTTCTAGTTTGTTTTTGTTTTTAGCAAGGTAATATAAAATATACCAGATGGATTTTGCTGAAATTCTCAGGAGATGTCAGCAATGGCCCAACATTTTGGTGGTGATCTGGAACCATTAGTGAATGGTTGTTTTTGCTCAATAATTGTCAAACTAATAATGATATACCATTCCATGTAATTCTTTGCGCCAGTCTTGGAAGCAGTCTCTGTCTTAGATGTTACAAAGAATCACAAAACATAACTCACATTTTGCTTGTTTCATAGTCAGACATTTTCTGAAAAATACAAAGTGATTTAATGCCTTATTTTTGCTCTTTGTTCCTTGTAATAGATATCCGTGTGGATTTGTCAAATGACTATGAAATTTACAGAAGTATTATGGAAATGTTTAACTTGAAATCAGACAAACACACTTGCTGAGATCTGACTTATTGCATTTCTAAACTTTTGCTTAATATGTCTTGTGTGCTGTGTTTTTCTTTTATTATACCTTTAAAAATTGCTTGTGTTGTTTTTATTTGTTTTGTAAAGCACATTGTGACTTTGCTGTTCTTGAAAAGTATATAAACTTATTATTATTATTATTATTATTATTATTATTATTATTATTATTATTATTATTATTATTATTATCATTATTATTATTGTGGATAAGCAGTCAGGCACAGGTCAAAACATAGCTATGAAATTCAGAAGTATGTTTGGCAGATTAATGGAGCAGCGGCTACAGTTAATAATCAGTCTGATAGAAATGATGATGCTTAACCTTCCAACCAAACACTTGTTTTTTCTCAGGCTACTGACTCTCCTGTTACTGCAGATCTTCTAATCTGCAGCCTCTTATCACCACTTCTTCTCCCACCAGTCCTCATCACTCGACCTCCTGTCTACGCTCCCTTGTTCTTACTTTCCCTCATCATCTCATTTACCAGTTCGGTTTGGCCTTGTTTATTTTGCACGGCAGTTCTTCACCTTGAGACAAACTGAACTCAAACCTGACTAAACTTTCTCTGTTTATCCAACAATCTTCAAATAAACTGAACCTTTTTGATGTTAACTTTGTATGTCAGCTCAATCAGGGGTCCCTGAACTTGAACGTGAACCCACAAAATAACTGTCAGAAAATGGAGAAGCCCGCTGTCCCTTGAAAAGAGCATAAAGTAAGATACATCATTGCTGTCACTTGCTAAATGATATTTTAAGGACTTTTTTGTGCATTACTTTACTTTTATATAATTTTAACAAATGGCAAGAGTTTCATTTAAGTTGAGCTAATTTTGTATGTAGATGTTCAGAACAATAGGTTAAACTTAGGCTGTAATAAACCATTTTAACATTTCTTACCTATTTGAACGCACCCTATCTCAGCACTTTGAAACCCCTGGAACAACTTAACACAATGATCGCACATTAGAGAACTTTGAAGTATTAACAAAATGTTTCAGCAATGGCAATGATATCTATTTTTGAAAAAACATCCAGTGCCTGCAACATCTCACTGAAGCATATCTGCAGCAGCTTGTGATTTTTGGTTTTCTTCTGGTTAATCTGTTGATTTAACTAATATTTTTGTGTATTAAATGTCTAAAACTGCAAAAAGCTCACTTTTTTTCTAAAAAAAAATCTCACCCGTAAATAGTCGATTAAACAGATAAACATTTGTTTAACTTTGCAGATCTGCCTGCATAGCTGGTCTAAAACTGGCACCCTAATATGACTCTACAGGAACCTGAGAAGATATAACTAAATTATGTTAATTTCCCCCCTGAAAGTTACAGGGAGTTAGTCTGAGATGTAATTCTCCACACAAAACAAGCAAATTACACACTGCTTTATGTTTCTAACTGCAACTCAAACACTGGGATATTCTGTTCGATATGGTTCAATAGGCTCTATTTTTATCAACATTAAGTTGGTGTTTTATTTCAGTGTTGTGAGGAAATCTTTTGCTTTTTTGAGTAAAACAGTCTATTAGAAAATCCTACTGACTTTCCATGTCAAGGAAAAAAACATCCAGATTGTTTTATAAAATTTGAGCTGGTATGTCCCCCATGACTCCACTTAACTAATAGTTTACTTCATGTCTGAAATAAAGCTGCCTCTGCACAAAGATGCCCATTGATGACACGCAGTCACAGAGCTGAAGACCTCGCCGGGAGCAGCTTCTCCAATTCAAATACAAGAAGCATCCCGGGAAGATAACGCACATCTGAATCTTTAACAATAAAGGTAAGATAACAAAATAATTAACAAAACTTATAACTGATTTATCCTCGGTACTGTGGAATCTTCTGCTATAAAAACATATTAACCTAAATTTACAACGTGTCCTTTTTTTAGAGAAATTGTTTTGATGAACTCATTTATACTTCTGTTGATAAATGTTTTCAGGTACCACAGCCCATCTCCACCATGAGGTTCTCTTTTCTTGTAGTTTATGCATTTTTCCTGCCGATCATCAGTGCCCAGGTTCCTCACTGGGGACCCTGTCCAGAACCAACTGTTCAACCAGCCTTCAACCTTAAACAGGTACAAAAACTAGCTGCATAAAGTCTATCATCATATTAGTCAGTATATAAAGTGGTGTGTTGGCCAGCCTTTGTGTACATGTCTGGACAAAAACAAAGATGGACAAAGATGACTTTACATGTTTCTGTTTGTTGTGTTATTTATTAGAGGTGCACCGAGGTCATTGATTAAGTTTCTTTTTATCCGTCACAAACAGCTATTAAAAGTTATTGAGAAACATGCTAAAAGTTAATAATTTTGTTGATATTTTGGCCCTTGATCTAGAGAAGTGCTGTTTTTTTTATTTCACTTTAATTCATAATGAATATTACATTTATTATTATTTTGTACTTGTTATTTTAATTCTGCTTCTCTTTACTTTTGCTTAATTTTTGAAAACAAATATTCAGTAATCTAATAAATGAGTTGGTGAGTGCGATACTGTTTGAGGAAGACATTGGCAGGGGCTTTGGATCCATAGATTAATTTTACGGGATCGAGGCAGGGGGCTTAGTCGGATAAATCTATCCCTGGGCTGCATGGTGGTGCAATAGGTAGTGGTGTTGCCTCACATCAAGAAGGTTGCTCTATCAGCACCCAAGTCAGACAGAGCCTCTGCTTTTGGACTTTACCTATTCTTTACCTCGTGTGTGGGTGTTCTCCAGGTAAATAGTTTCTTCCCACAGACTAAAAACATGCTTGTTATGTTAACTCGTGACTTAAGATTGCCCAAAGGTGTGATGTGATGGCCTTGTGGTTGGTTGGCAACCAGTTAAGGGTATACCTCACCTTTTGTCCAATGTTAGCTGGGATAGGCCACACTGAGCAGTCAAGATAATGGATAGATGGGTAAATGTACTGTATCTCTCGTGAAAACTTAAAATAGAAATAAATTGGCATAAATCTATGACACAATATTACATGACATGCTATAATAATAATCTTGTCTCTAGAAGGCTTTTTATTTGTTGATGTAGTTATAGATCTGCCTGCATAGCTGGTCTAAAAATGTGCACCCTAATATGACTCTACAGGAACCTGAGAAGATATAACTAAATTATGTTAATTTCCCCCCTGAAAGTTACAGGGAGTTAGTACTGAGATGTAATTCTCCACACAAAACAAACAAATTACACATTGCTTTATGTTTCTAACTGCAACTCAAACACTGGGATATTCTGTTCGATATGGTTCAATAGGCTCTATTTTTATCAACATTAAATTGGTGTTTTATTTCAGTGTTGTGAGGAAATCTTTTGCTTTTTTGAGTAAAACAGTCTATTAGAAAATCCTACTGACTTTCCATGTCAAGGAAAAAAACATCCAGATTGTTTTATAAAATTTGAGCTGGTATGTCCCCCATGACTTCACTTAACTAATAGTTTACTTCATGTCTGAAATAAAGCTGCCTCTGCACAAAGATGCCCATTGATGACACACAGTCACAGAGCTGAAGACCTCGCCGAGAGCAGCTTCTCCAATTCAAATACAAGAAGCATCCCGGGAAGATAACGCACATCTGAATCTTTAACAATAAAGGTAAGAAAACCAAATAATTAACAAAACTTATAACTGATTTATCCTCGGTACTGTGGAATCTTCTGCTATAAAAACATATTAACCTAAATTTACAACGTGTCCTTTTTTTAGAGAAATTGTTTTGATGAACTCATTTATACTTCTGTTGATAAATGTTTTCAGGTACCACAGCCCATCTCCACCATGAGGTTCTCTTTTCTTCTAGTTTATGCATTTTTCCTGCCGATCATCAGTGCCCAGGTTCCTCACTGGGGACCCTGTCCAGAACCAACTGTTCAACCAGCCTTCAACCTTAAACAGGTACAAACTGTTTAAGTACAAACTGTGAAAAACTAGCTGCATAAAGTCTATCATCATATTAGTCAGTATATAAAGTGGTGTGTTGGCCAGCCTTTGTGTACATGTCTGGACAAAAACAAAGATGGACAAAGATGACTGATCACTTTACATGTTTCTGTTTGTTGTGTTATTTATTAGAGGTGCACCGAGGTCATTGAGTAAGTTTCTTTTTATCCGTCACAAACAGCTATTAATAGTTATTGAGAAACATGCTAAAAGTTAATAATTTTGTTGATATTTTGCCCCTTGATCTAGAGAAATACTGTTTTTTTTTATTTCACTTTAATTCATAATAAATATTACATTTATTATTATTTTGTAGTTGTTATTTTAATTCTGTATCTCTTTACTTTTGCTTAATTTTTATTAAAACAAATATTCAGTAATCTAAAAATGAGTTGGTGAGTGCGATACTGTTTGAGGAAAAGATTGGCAGGGGCTTTGGATCCATAGATTAATTTTACGGGATCGAGGCAGGGGGCTTAGTCGGATAAATCTATCCCTGGGCTGCGTGGTGGTGCAATAGGTAGTGGTGTTGCCTCACATCAAGAAGGTTGCTCTATCGGCACCCAAGTCAGACAGAGCCTCTGCCTTTGGACTTTACCTATTCTTTACCTCGTGTGTGGGTGTTCTCCAGGTAAATAGTTTCTTCCCACAGACTAAAAACATGCTTGTTATGTTAACTCGTGACTTTAGATTGCCCAAAGGTGTGATGTGATGGCCTTGTGGTTGGTTGGCAACCAGTTAAGGGTATACCTCACCTTTTGTCCAATGTTAGCTGGGATAGGCCACACTGAGCAGTAAAGATAATGGATAGATGGGTAAATGTACTGTATCTCTTGTGAAAACTTAAAATAGAAATAAATTGGCATAAGTCTATGACACAATATTACATGACATGCTATAATAATAACCTTGTCTCTAGAAGGCTTTTTATTTGTTAATGTAGTTATAGATCACACTGGGCTGATTACATTGCACTTAGTTCCATTGAGTGTGTAGATGCTTACATCTCTAACAACTCCCTAAATGACTATGGTACTATACGTATTTTGCTTTAATTCATTTTGTTTTAAGGTTCAAGTGTATTTTATTCTCATGAGAAAATCAACGATTTTTTCCAAAGACATAGTTATCTCAAAACTACCAGATGCATTATTTTGAATTAAGGTATAGAAAAAAAATTCTCTGTAATTCTGTGATAGTGAAGCAATTACTTATTGAAAAGCATAGTATTTTATTTTCTACTGAACACAATCCTGCGGTGGCGTATTGCACTGACATGAAAATAAATAAAAAATCGCCTGTTTTTATGACATACTATCTCATAAAAACAGGAATTTATTTATTTTCGAGTTTCCTGTTTTTATGAGATACTAAGGAATGTTAAAAGTAACAAACATGTCGCGCATGTTAGACCTTATTCAGTTTTATTTCTTGCTTGGTTTGAAACATTGGGAGATACTTGTGTCTTTGAGCTGTGAAGATGGTTTTGTTATTAGTTTGTCCACACTGCACAGACACCTGAGGAATTTGCGTCGGATCTGCTCGACATTGCGGTTTTTGTACCTGTGTTGACCACGTACCTGGCTGATAAATGCAGCAGCCGGTCTCGAAGCAAAGCATCAAGGGGAATCTGTTTTTCCGAGATAGTATCTCATAAAAACAGGAAAATCAAAAATAAATAAATTCCTGTTTTTACAAGATAGTATCTCATAGAAACAGGCGGATTATTTATTTATTTTCATGTGAATGCAATACACCACCATACAATCCACTTCCATGCACCTTGATGTTTTTAAATAGACTTTGTTCAGAAAAAAAATGAGAAGGTTTTGTTTTTTAAGAGGTTTAAAGACTGGGTTATCCAAAGTATAACATGAGGAGTACTGCAACCCATGAATCATTTTCATACCTTCAGACAGTATAAAAGGATGACATATACAAAGTTTATATTGCCTTTCATTTTTAGTGGATATATTTTATGGAATTTTCCTAACAAATAACTATTTATTGATTATTATCATTTAATCATTTTAAGATAAGTAGTATTTAACTATATAGATTAGTGAGTTGAAGAAGATTTTTGGTCATATTAATGGGATGAGCATTAAAACAAATTAAGCTGTTAAAAGTATATAAAGAAGTGAATTTTGTCTTATGTTGGTTTTTATTATGGCAAAGAACAAGTTCAAATCAGCTTCAAATTAGAGTAAAAACTGACTCCAGCCAGTTGGAAACATTTACCCTGTTTCCACGTCTTGTAAAGATTAGGTTTGAAAGAACTGCTGCACATTTTCCAGCCCCCACATAAGCATGCAGATTTATTCATACTCTCCTCTGACAGTTTTCTCATTGTCTTTGAACTCTCCTGCGTATTTTTGCCCTCTCAGTTCATGGGGAGATGGTTTGAAATTGCCAAGCTGCCGGCCCAGTTTGAGAAGGGACGTTGCATCGAAACCAATTTTACTTTGACGACAGACAGCTCCATCCGAGTGGTCAGCTCTGAGATACTGTGAGTCCTATCTGCAATTTCTTTGTGCAAATGTGGAGTCAGAGGGTAATATTTTCACGGTTTGTGTTTCCCTTAATGTGACATGAAATGTGACGGTCTGGGATTAAACAGAAAAGGAGAACTGAGGAAAATCGAAGGGATTGGAGTCATTGAGGATATGAAGAATCCAGCCAAGTTGGGAATAAGTTATTCCTATGGTGAGTGGCACATTTTATACAGAATTATAACAATTTTCCTGTCTACAGACTCTGGTTTTGATGCTTGTGACCATCTGTTTACTATACTTTTTTTGGAAGTTTGATATGGGAGCTGAAGTGTGTAGATCTAAAGATAAAAATCACATTCATTTTCACATGTGGATTTGATTATTATTCATATTATCAAAACCATTCAAAGTAGAGTTACCATTAGCTACTTGAAACTGAGAGGATGAAATACTCTCCTGTCGAGGGAACAAATCTGTTTCATATTAGCCTTGTATAAAAATAAGGTTTATATTTGTTCTTGGAGATGAGATCTCCCTTATCCGCAAACCAAAATGACTTTTTTGAGACCTCGACCACCGGTAGATGGGCATCTTGTAAAATCTAGCTTTCATTCTTTAATTCGAAAAAAAAGTCTATTCCTATTCTTTAATGTCTAAGTCCAAGTTAAAAACTGCAAATGTCACTGTAGGTGCTATGAATACAAGGGCTGAATGATATTGTTTAAAAACAGCTGTGTCTCTTTATGTGTAACAGTGTCCATATAAATGTCAAACAAACTATTTAGATTTTGTCTAAGGTTTCATATGTTATACAGGTACATCTCAAAAAATTAGAATATTATGAAAAAGTTCAATATTTTTTGTCACTCATTTCAGAATTACCAAAATTTCAAGCAATAAATGTCTGAAATGTTTCACTCTATCTGTAATGAATCTATATAATATATGGGTTTCACATTCTGAAATGAGTGATGAAAAATATTAAACTTTTCATGATATTCTAATTTTTTGAAATGTACCTGTATATTTTGAGAATTACAGTACAGGCCAAAAGTTTGGACACATCTTCTCATTCAATGTGATTTCTTTATTTTCATCACTATTTACATTGTAGATTCTCACTGAAGGTATCAAAACTATGAATGAACATGTGTGGAATTATGTTCTTAACAAAAAAGTGTGAAACAAATTAAAACATGTTTTATATTCTAGTTTTTTCAAAGTATCCACCCTTTGCTCTGATTACTGCTTTGGAGACTTTTGTCATTCTCTTTATGAGCTTCAAGAGGTAGTCACCTGAAATGGTTTTCACTTCTCAGTTGTGCCTTTCCAGGGTTAATTAATGGAAGTTCGTGCCTTTTTAATGGGGTTGGACTGTCATGTGTTGTTCAGAAGTCAGGCTGATGCACTACTGACAGCCCTATTAGACACTTTTAAAATCAATATTATGGCAAGAACCAATCAGCCAAGTTAAGAGAAACAAGTGGCCATCATTACGTCAGTGAGAATCTACAATGAACTTAGTGATGAAAATAAAGAAAACGCATTGAATGAGAAGGTGTGTCCAAACTTTTGGCCTGTGCTGTATGACAAAACCAGACCAAAGAAAGACAAAAATCTGTTTTGTCTATTTGACACAGTCTCTCTTTGTAGTTCAACACCACTGTATCTGGGATAAGTGTCATCTTAAGACTCTCTCATTGGCTGATTTTTATTTATAAATCTATTCTTGGACTGTGTTGACACATGTGTAGAAACTTCAGCCAATATGGCCTGCACTCTCAGGACATCATACAGCTGCAGGTCCCGAGAGTAAGAACTGAACTGGGCAAAAAGGCTTTTACATTTTCTGCCCCGTCTGCCTGGAATGATGTGCAGAAGGATTTGAAGTTGACACATCTTGTAACCCTAGGGAAATTCAAGACCATTATAAAAACAGAGAAATGAGCTTAATTGGCTCTTGTGATTGCGCTGTGTAATAACATAATCCTAAAGCAGTTTTTTCTGTAGTGTGTGTCTGTAACCGTAATCTGTTTTATTTTTTACTTCTGTGCTGCCATCTTGGCCAGGTCACTCTTGTAAAAGAGGTTTTAAATCTCAATGAGTTTTTTACCTGGTTAAATAAAGGATTGATTGATTGATTGATCTGTAGCTTGTAGATTTTAAGTGCAGATAACAAGATGACTCTGCATGCACCGTGGCGTCTTGGTAAGCCTACTGATAGTAATATTTGACTTTTACTATACAAAGTAAAATAAATGAAAACAGTAACAGCTTTGGTCCATATTGAACAATTCAAAACTGGTCATCATGGCTTAGTCTGATAGTTTACCAATAATTAGAAGGTTGCATATTTCAAGCCAAGCTCCAGCTATCACACATTAATGTGTACTTTGGCAAGACACTAAACCAAATGTTGATCCCACTATCGTGTCCGTTGCACATAAATGGGTATAAAAGGACGAACAATGTTTGTAAATGCTGATGGACAATACAAAAAAAACACTTCAACCATCAGTGAGTGAATACTAGAGTGAACCAATGTGAGCTGCAATGTAAAATTACTTTAACTGGCAAAGTGCCATAAGCTCAAGCTCATTTACCATTTTACCAAATGACAGTATGATACTATTATCATGATAGTATGAGTTACGTTACGACTTTGCACATCCTGAGGTGTGACTGGCACACTGGCACAATACAATTGCTATTGTAAAACAATATATTGTTCAACCTATTTTATACCAAACAACATTGTCCTTTACATGTAAAGGCAATTTGCCATTCCTCATCAATGACCCTATCATTTTCAGAGTTGCATGACTAACTCAAGGTACAACCAGTGTCTCTTTAAAAGCCAAGTATATTTTGTATCAAAGTAATGCTGGCGACCACACTCGAGCGTTTACACAAGAGTTTACGCCATTCTGCTATAGTCTGACACATGAGGACATACAGATGTCTCAGCAAGTAGTTTTTGTTTGTTGGTTCTTCTCCTGGAGCTTTCCTATCACAGCATTGTACACAAAATCATAACTGAGTCTTATTCAAAATCAAAATGAGTTTTTCGAAGAAACTAAACTCAGATCAACAGGGAGTAATGAAGTTAATCCATCTGTCCAAAACTAAGTGAATTTTCCCAGTTTATGGTTGATAAATGCAGTTAGTGCCAGTGTCCTATTGGCCTCTTTCCAGCCAACTCTTGACAAAAAAACTTTTAATGTTCCAGATCAGGACATAACACCATATGTGATCCCTTTTCCCTTTTGTTTTGTGCACAGTGCTGCCATACTCACCTTACTGGATCCTGTCCACTGACTATGTCAACACGGCTGTTATCTATTCCTGCACGGACATCCTGAGACTCTTCCACGTTGACTTTGCCTGGATCCTGGGTCGAGCTCGAACCCTGCCTGAATCCACTCTTCAAAGAGCAAGGGAGGTTTTTGTCTCAAACAACATTGATGTGAGCAGGATGGTTCCCAGCAGACAGCAGGGCTGTGAAAAAGATCTTTAGAAAAGAAGAGCAAGATGGTGCTGTGCATGATGGAAGGGACAAGATGTTTCACCATCTGTTCCAGAAAACAATCTTTTATAAATTCTTTATGCTGACAATTACCAGGAGGGTTTACATGTACTCAATTCATCTATATATGGAGTCCACCTCCTTGTTTAGATTACATTTGTTTACAGCTGTAAGTAATACATGCCTTATTGTACATAATAGGGTTGAATTTGAGGTTATAATTATGGACCTTTAATGATTGTTTAGTCATTGTTTACCTTGTTGATATATCATGAATGACTGTGAAAAATATGTAAGGGTTACGTTCCAGCCATTTAGACATTTTTGTCACAATCATCAAGTATCATTGTTTTTTTGTAACCTAGAATTGAAGAATAAAACCTTAAATTTAATTGAGAAATTTGATATATGATATATATGCACACTGAAGATAAAGAAAATGTAATAAAAGTCAATAAAGGTGTTATGAAACATCACTTGTGATTATTCCTGTATGATCAGTAGTTTACAATCAAGAGTAAAAAACAGCTTTGACACATATATACATGTATAAAAGTACACATATACATGTATGCACATACATCTAAACTCCATCTGTAGGGGGCTTACAGCATCAGAAAACAATGTTTAGCAGTTGGAAATCTCAGAATGGAGCCAACCATCCACCATGGCTGAGATAAGGGAGTGAGTGAAGGAAGGGAGGTGAGTGGAGACAAAGGTGCTAAAATAGCAGTTATTATAGTGGTACAATCAATGCCAGCCATGAATAAAGAGGTCAGTCTAATATTAAATTAACATCTATAATGATTATAAAGTTGAGAGGGCTGATTTTAAATAATACAGCAGCATCTAGCTGAACTGCAATGAAACTGAGTTAAAGTTATTAAAATATATAGCCTACATATATATGCATAAAATGACATAATTTCTGTTGATGTTCAGAGGGCCAGAAGCAAGGAGACTAAAATAAGAAGTCATGACGGTGACAAATTCATGCACACCCAGACCACAAATTTGTTTTCATCATTATGAATTGAAATGAGCAGTTTGCCCCTTGAAATGCTGCATCGTATATTATTCAGATCATTACCCAGGTCTCTGTACTTCAGTAGCCTTTGTGTAGTTTTTGAGTAATTTTTAAACCAGAACGTTTACTTCAGTATGTGTCGGGGTTGTATTTGAATTAGTAACATATGTCAGAGAGTGCTGTGTGGAACAAAACCTAATGACATGTTTTACTGATCAGAGTTATCTATCAACTTGTGTTTTCACATAATGAAAAATTTAACTGAGAACACCAAGCTATACCTGTTATTGAACTCCTACCCTCAGGGAGGCGTTTCAGGGCAATAAAGACAAGAACTAACAGACTAAAGAACAGCTTCTACCCAAGAGCTGTCGTTGCCCTGAACGCCGCAGACTCCACCAAACAACAACAATAAACCAAATCCTGTGAAATAAGGAACTTCTGTTTCATATCAAGTGCAATAATCCTTTGAACACAATGTCCCGGTTGTTTTTCTAATTTATATTCACATTTTTCTCTGTCCTATTTTTTTTTCTAATCTAACTTAAATAATATTTTTTCTATATTGTTATTTTGTGTTATCTTGTTATGTGTGTTATTATTGTATATTTGGAATTTTGCACCTTCTGCTTCTTTTGCACTGTCTGTGAGAGCTGCTATTTTTTAATTTCGTTGCACCTTTTGGTACAATGACAATAAAAAGAATTCTGATTATGATTATTGAAACTCCAATAATACTCAAACAATACTTAATTCAATGCCTAATAGATCAGAAACAGGGTGTGCCCACAGAGGAGAGTACCTAAACTATTCAATCTTTTGAGAACATCTTTGATGATGAACTCTTATTCTTCTTAGGATTTATAGTTTCACTTTGCCTTGAAATTCTGTGGACATTTTGGTAAAGTAACTGTACTTTAATGATACTCTTTCAACCTCTGTCGCCCAGGAAACAACTATGTTAATTATACTAAAGAGCGCTCTGACATGTTGTAGCATAGACAAATGCTCATTATAAGTATATTTTCTTTGTCAAATGAGCTTTTTGTGCTTTTTAATAAACAAATTCACTCTTTGGGAGCTTACCTGCTGCGGAACCTTGGCCTACACAACATTTTTCGGGTCGGATTTATTTTGAAGCTGCGCCACGCTACCCCAAAACTTTTGGCATCAACTGGTGCAGTGTTTTGAGGTAATTTTTTGAGTGTGAAGTAGTTATTTTTGCATTTTCATGCCACTGAAGGTGCTCTAGCTCTGCCGTCATGAAACAGAGTTTTGGATTTGGGATAGTCATTTCAGCTCAATTCCGATCAGCCCTGCAATTGCTACATGATGGGCCCCTGGTCAGAAAAAGGACTGAGATTGCCAGCCTTAGGACACAAAACAAGAACAAAATGTTGAAAGCTAACACTTAAACACTTTTTTTAGTTTAAACTTTATTGACTGTAAAGACCTCAGGGGTTAGGGAGTGTAAAGAGAAGTCCATGACTGATAGGAGCCTCTCAAAAGGTATGGTAGTATCAGAAACATGTTGCTGTAGGCCCTTTATTATTGTTTTCTTTCATGATATTAATTGTAATATATGGCATCAATGGCGCTGCCTAACTCCCATAAAACATAGACTCCAACAAGAGAGGCCTTTTTTGTGACTATTGAAAGAGGATATAAGTTTGCTCATGCATTTTGCTGCACAAATAAGTGTCTTAATGGCATGTTAAAATATTTGTGTCCAAAATAACAGATTGTAGAGTCAGACAAATGGTTGAAATTTTTACCATGGTTAAACAGTGAGAGATTCAAACTGACTAATTAGCTCAAAATCACTGATAAGTATAAAAAATCATAATGCTCCAAAGGATAAAGTTACTTCTAGAGGTAAAACCTCTTCCACTCATTATTTGTTGTACAATCTTCATCTTAAAGTTTTGTCACTGTGTGAAGCTGGAGTCTTTAAACAGTACACTTTGTCTACATTATATCTGGTCCATACAGGGAGAAAAATATAATCGTATTTGTTTTTTATTTACTTTGTCAAGTTTTGAATTTGATAAATTGTGCTGACCTGATCTGGGAAAGGGCACAATGTGATGTTGAGAATGAGAAATGTTTTGTGTTACTGTCCATGTCAAAGTAGATCTAGCTTGCCTTAATGTTAAAGTAGCAAACAATCAATATTCAGTGGCTACAACAGCGTCAATATTGTTTTTTTTGTTTCTGTGAATCTTACGCTCAAGCAGTCTTACCCAAACTTGAGGGTTTTGCAACACAGTTACTGACCTGATTATCCCCTATCTCAGCAGAATCCTCATACAATCATGACATGGTACTCAAAATATTTGCTTCTGTGTTTATTCTTTTAAAAGGAGTGCACTGATATGTAAAAAAATGGTTTTGCCCAAACAATTTAAAAAATCACAATGATAAGATAATACTCACATTTGAAACATTAAAGTGTGTTTGAGACGCAAATTGTCATTTCAGAGCCACTGTCATTTGGATGATTATGATCAGGCATCTGGAAAGTAATCTTTTTTTTCTTTTCCCATTTTAATTTTTAATAAAACTATTGATGTCTTTGATGACACTTTTCATCAGGAAATGTCTGGTGTGGCGAAATGTTTCTCAAGTGAAACACTTATTAAATGCTTATTTATACTATCTGGTTTTGACAAAATAACTGGTAGATGTGGGGAGTTGTAAATTGAAACTCGCGGCTGTCTTTTAATAGATATTTGACTATTTGATATATCAAGTACCTAATATTTAAAACGGGGTATCACTTCAATAATAATGCTCATGGTGTATCGTCAGAGGTGAATAATTGTTTTCATCAAGGTACACATGCAGAAAAAGCACAGATGATAAGACAACTTAAGTTAATCAGAGTTTTGGATTTGGGATAGTCATTTTGATTTCAGCCCACCCCGATCAGCCCCTGCAATTACATGATGGGCCCCTGGTCAGAAAAAGGACTGAGATTGCCAGCCTTTACTTTTAGACACAAAACAAGAACAAAATGCTGAAAGCTAACACTTAAACAGACTGTCGATGTTTTAAAATTAATTTGATTGGCACAGTATGCCATAAATATTGATACCACAGCAGTGCAGAAAAATCAACATGATGGTGCTATTTGCTGCCATAAACCATCTGTTTACTGAGTGTTTAAGAAAAAGCTTCATAGTCCAATGCTGGCCATGACTGACTGCACCTTTGGGAGTTTGCTGAGGGCCAATTGAAAATGGCCTCCTGGCAGCATGTGGCCACCGGGCCATAGTTTGGACACTGCTGGAGAATATCTGTTGTAAATGGGGTCTCACTGCCCACTTGTATGACTACTGGGGCCCACTAGGTGGCCACAACCCATAGCTTTTGAAGCCTGTTTCAAAGGAAGTTCTGTTGCTCTAAATATAACCAGTAGTCTTCAGGACCAAGTATAATGCACCAACAGTGCACTTCGCTTGAGCAGACACATATATGTTGTGAATATTCTCAGTGTTCTTGTACAGGAGCCTGTCCTGTGTTTTGGAATGACCACCATACGATTATCTACAGAACTACATGTTGACGGCAATAAGCAGACTTTCGGTTCAAGTCCATGGTATTAAAAAGCATGAAGGAATTGTTTTTAAACAAACAGGCAGAAATGTGCAGAAACAGTAGACCATCGGCACATTAGTAAACTTAAGTATCCATCCCAGATATAGTAATATTAATGTAAGACAAGAAGAAATACGCATTATGTTATTTCGTTGAAGCCCCTTGGATGAGATCCACTGCTTTTTACTTTACTTTTCTACTTTAATACCAAACTTAAATATTCCTTTTTTACATCAATAACATCAACACAAAGTTTTTTTTTTTTAATTTGTGATATATCCCAGATTTAAACTGCAGAATTAAACACAAGTTTGATTAAAATCACTCTAATATATTAACAAGCTTTCTGACAGTTTTGAGGACTCAAACATGCAAGCATAGTATTGTGAGGGATTTTATTTAACCATTAATTATGATCCACAATAATGTCAGAATGTGCTTGTGCCTCTGAGCTGCATGTCTTTCCTCTGGCAGGCTGGGGGAAGCACAGGACTGCTGATGGACCTGGCTGCCAATGAAAAGGCTCTTCACTCTGACTCCTTCGATGGTAAACATTTTTAATCTCTAGCAACATACCAGAAAGTAGGATTGCAAACAACAGACTGAGCAGACTGAGATTCTCTGCAGAAAAAAACATCCAAATCCTCCTTTTACAGGGAATTACAATACATTTTATTAGAAAAAGGTGCAAAAGATTTGTAAATAGTTGACAACATTCAAAGCTACAGCTGGGGACCTCTAAGATTTAAATGTACTTCACTGTAGCCTTCACTGACAGTGCTACCCTACCAAAACAAGATGAAGTGATACACTTGGCAGCAAAGTGGAAGAATTTTAAGATCATTTTTGCTTCATCATCTCAGTTGTTGCCTTTACCTGGAGAGAGTTAAAGTCCTGTAACTGCTGTTGTTAACTCTGTTGTTACAGGCCTTGTTTGGACTTCTTGGTAAATAAGCTGTAGATTAGGTGGTGCCAGGAGTTGTTTCACAAATGTTTCGGCTACTAAAAGGGCTCTTTAAAGTTGTTATTTTTCTGCTTTATTTGCACTTTTAGAATTAGTGGTAAGACTCTGACATAAATCCAAAACCTCACAGTACAAAATAAGGACCACCAAGACAGTAACTTGTTGAAATTCTGATCTCTTTCTCAAGTGTTCATTGTTGGTTTTTGCTGAAATTCCAAACTAGAATACCAAACATTTCCAAGAGAGTCTGGCTGCAGACCTGCAATGCCAGGACCCCTCTGCTGTGAGGAACGGGAGTTGGTTCAAAGCCTTTCAAAATTAAAGAGAGTATACCAGTGTATGTATTTTTCTTCAGAAGTTGATCCAAAGGCTTTCAAAATAAAAGAAATTATACCGGGAAGTAGCTATTTTTCTTCTTGTGTGAATATACTTAATGTTTTGGGGGGGGTTATGTTCAGTTAAAAATATGAAAAGATCAATATACATTTCCAGTTCAACAGGACAACAGAAAAAACACAAGTAAATGTCAAAATAAAAAACAAAGAGAAAATACAAAACAGGATAACCACTTCAAAGTTTTTCTACAGATAAAAAATGCACACTAAATGTATTGCTATTGTTAGGATCCCCTTAAAGCATTACTTGAGACATTAATTATTTTACCCCTGTATTTTAATTGAATCAACAAAATAGACAGCTGTCAGTATAGTTTGCACTACAAATTCATTAAAAACAACTAGGCCCTCCTCACACGTGGACGGGCCCGTATTGTCTTGGCGTCGGCATCAAAACATGTATTGCTGTTTACACATCGTATTGAACATAGGCTTGTGCATTTACATGACAGCGCAAAATCCACGCAAAATCCTGTTGGGTTGCCCGCCTGGTTCTGCTCCGAGGTGGATTCAACGTCAACAAGTGCTCATGCGCGCGTAACATGCTGCGTCTCTGCATGAGCACTTGTTGCTGTTGTTGCCGTAGCTGGTGTTGTTGGTGTTCTGTGAGCAAATGTTGGTGTAAAAGTCGTAGCAATATTTGTAGCTGCTGGAACAAGATCAGAATCAGCCCGGCTGCTGCCATTGTTGTTGTTGTTGTTGTGTGTGTGACAGCGTGGGTTGGGGGGCGGGGAGGAGGAGGGGTGCTATGAGGTCACCGTCTTTCTCGGACTTGTCTGTTTATACCAACTATGGCATGAATATGAATACCCAGATATCCACTTGCAGACCCATTTTCAAGGAAGATTTGGAGCCATGGACAAATACGCGTCTCCGTGTGTCAATATCACAGGATCAAAAGTTTATTTTACCACCTCAATCTCTGTTAAAACACTATAATATGTGTGATAGTGTGATGCTTCTACACTCCAACCAATTGTTGACTGTTCTTTGCTTTTTACCATAACCATACATTTTATTTTGATACACTGAGCAGTCCTTGGTTATTATCTTTGCCATGGAGGTTGTGCTTTTGCCGATGTTTGTCCATTTGTTGGTTTCTCTATATGGGAAAGATAACATTAAAATTTCTCAACAGAATTTCATTACATTTCCAAGAAGTGTTGGTCATACCACAACGTGATTGTATTTTTGTGGTAATCTGAATACAGATGCAGATCCAGGAATATCTTAAGGATTTGTCAGCATTGGACAATGGGGCAGCTTTCCACCTTTTGGATAGCAGGTCGGCAAAGAATAACAGAAATGCCTTGGAAGAGGTTTGTGCTCTCTAAGCACTACTAGTTTGGATTGCTGATTTTTCTGGTAATCTTTTTTTTTATTTAATGTATTTTTTGGGCATTTTTTGCCTTTATTGATTGGAGAGAGACAGTGGAACAGCTTGTGAAAGGGGGCAAGAACTGCAAACTGGTCACAGGCTGGACCCGGAACCTGGACTGGCAGAAGTATGTATATGGGATGTGCATGGTTGCTAACCACTCCGCCAAAACCAGCACCCTTTTTCTGGTCATCTTTTTCCAGTCTGTTGACTTTTTCTGGTAAAACTTTGCTGGAGAAAAAATCCTTTACACTAAAGGGAACACATATATAGTCTCAAGAGTTTATTCTCCACCTGTTTTTTGGTTCACACATTTTATCATGCTATTGTGTTTCTTTATGACAGAAATAATAATGATAAATGAAACATAGAGACTAAGAGTCAAAGGGTCATTTGCCTGCTGCCAGCTAGTGTCTTAAGAATATTAAAGGCATGTACTGAATTCCCAAAATGATTAACTAGGGAACAAATTATTAAAAATATTTACACAGTGATAGAAGTTGCAAAATAATTCAAAATGGTGCAGTATTTAAGCATTAGCCAGACTCTGAGACATTTTAACTTTGGCTGACATGTTATCATACATTTTAAAGTCTTTGTCCAGTTAGTTATACCAACACAGTATTTGAACTTTTTTCTACCTATATGTAATCATATAGACTGAGGGCGTATGTTTGGGTTTTAATTGAGAGTATTGAGAATCCAACATAATGTCTCAGATGACATTATAAAAAAACCTGTTGATGCAAATTCATGTTGGTTTTCAGGTAATCCAAAGTGAGCAGAGACGGCCTCAGTGAGGGGCTGTCACTATGGGACAGGTTGAATCCATTAGCCCATGATGTTTTTTCACCCCTGGGCGTCAGAGCGCTGCTGGTTCCACTGCAGGGAGCCTTTTTACTGCCCCTAAAACATTCCTGTACCCCTGCCCTCTTTTTACAAACTGTGCTTTATAATGTAGTTTGATCTCTGTCCTGCGGCACCGCTACATCAAACAGCCATGACTTCTCACCATGTGTGACACAGCAGGCGCTCTGTGGGTGTGAGAGCACCAGGCTCATTTAGGGTAGTGGGCTTTATTGCCTTCAGATAGACAAGAAATGTGCCATTTCAATGTCTCCAAGCATAGTGGAAGCAGCTTCTGATCCCCCAGCCTACATTTGTAAAGGGATTTACAGTCCATTCATTTAAACAGTCACTGTCACGTTGGCTCAGTTCTGTCATGGTCATGATACTAAGGCTGCACAGACAGTATGTGCTAATTTATGACAACTTTTCTCACTGCAGGGATGTCCAGTCTGCTATATTTTGATCAAAAACATTAGCGTGATGTACTTTTTTGGTGTAGTCAGACTGGGATATATAAGAAATGAAGTACAGCAAGTTGAAAGTAGAGAAAGTTTATTGAAAGCAGAGAGTTGAAGAGTTGAAAAAGCTCAAATATCCCAGCTGGGGAATTTCATAACAAATACAGTGAATAGTTCAGAGTATGCTGACACCTCTACCCTGTTACCTTAGGCTTTTTTTTATGTATTTATTGTTACCTTGTTGCGTGGTGGAACTATTCATCTTTTTTACAGATTGAATATTCATCTGAATGCAGTAAGGCTGAGCAATAATGGCAAAATGATGTTACAATATTTTCCTCCTTCTACATAAAAATGTTTTTTTGTAATAAAAAAAGGAATTTTTGAGATATACAGGTACATCTCAAAAAATTAGAATATCATGAAAAAGTTCAATGTTTTGTTATCACTCATTTCAGAATTACAAAAATTTCAAGCAATAAATGTTTAAAATGCTTCATTCTATCCGTAATGAATCTATATAATATATGGGTTTCACATTCTGAAATGAGTGAGGAAAAATATTGAACTTTTATTATATATATTCTAATTTTTTTGAGTTGTACCTGTATGCTATGAATTTTTGTGTGCAACAGTTTAAACTGGACCCTTCACTTGTTTGTTCAGTGATTGCAAATCGCCAAAGGTGGCATGCATGACAATCCCAGCTCTAAAACATGAAGTTAGGTAGTTAAAAACTGCACATAGGAGTAGGAAGCTGTGGCACCCTTATGCTGCATTCACACCGGACGCTACTTGTACTACCTTGGCGATCACTCTCCATTCAAAGTCAATGTACAGCCGTGATGGGGCGGGGCTAACCCTCCCGCGATGCGATAGCCACTTTTCACACTACCACACAGCTTGTCGTGCGATGTCAAGGTAAAAAAAAGTTGATCTTTTTAGACGATGTCATGGGTGGCTGTGCGGCAACAGCCAATCAGCGGTGTGTGCGTGTGTGACAGTGCCCGTTTTCATCCGGACTACAGAGGAACAATTTATGTCCATGTGAGACACATTAGTCAGTGAGGACATTAGTTCCACCTAGACGGACCGCAGAAAACTCACAGATAATGCCGCTGCAGGGCATCAGCTGCAGTGTTTTGTGTTTGATAAGTGAGTGAAAAGGATACAGCTGGAATAATGTCCGCTTATACATCCTATTAAATGATATATGATATGATCTCGGTGAAACTTGTGCGGACGTGACATCACCGAGCGACGGCGACAGCAACGGTGACCAAAATGAGGTATTTAGGCGCAACGATACGTCAGTGGGCGACGCGATTTTGGTAGCTGGGTCGCTTGCGGTGTGAACGCAGCATTAGTCTTGTCTGGGTTTTCACCCTGACAGATTAATGCTGGACATGCTTCTTCCAAATCCTGGGTCTTTTTTCCCTGGAAAATACAAAGGGGGCATCTGCAAAAGGTACAGAATTCACAGCTGGACATTCATTTTAATCAGACTTGTTATGCCAATCAGGGAGTATGGTAAGATATGCCATTACGTAGGGCTACTTTTAATGAATACGCAAATTGGAAAAAAAATGAAGTTTCCACAGATCTTTTAAGTTGGTCGGTATTTTATTCCAACATATGAAACACCAGCAGTTGACCATTTGAAAGGAACATTTTCTAGAACATCCTTTTTATTCAAAGTACCAAGTGCTTCAGATTTATTAAAATGTATCTTGTAGCCTGATATAATACTAAACTCACTAAAAATTGTGAAAATGGGGCCAGTTGACATTCTAACGGATGACAAAAACAAGAGAATATTGTCTGCATATGGAGCAATTTTATGCTAAATTTTTCCCATTTTAATTCCCCTTACTGGGGGATTCCACTGGATGCGGATCCGGTCCTTCTCCGCTCTGCTCCGTCATCTGACGCGCGTCAACTCCCACTGGATCAGTCTGCGGTACGAAGCATTGCGGCTCCGCCTTGCAGCGGGTCAACGAGCTCATAAAGTATTTTGTGGTTTTGCACCTCCAAAATCAAAAGCTCCTCATCCGTGGTGAAGTGGGGTGAGACTGAACTTTTGACACCAGGTCTGTCTCCGCCCTAAATGACGTTTTCCAGGTACAGTACTTTTCCGTTGTTGACACGGTTTATTTTATTTTGAGACATCTATGGATGTTTTATTTTGTGTTTGTGCTCAACTTCCTGTCCCGCATGATATACTGTGTGCTAAATTGCTGCGCCGTGGTCAGGCATCCGGCAAAAATAGAAGCTGCGCGTATCTGCTCCGTCTGCCGGAGGCCGGCTGAGCCGTGCCGCAGCCGTGCCGGAGCCGTGCCGCAGCCGTGCCGCAGCTGGTGGAAGTACACGCATTGCTTGTAATGGAAACGGATCGGCTCCGCTGCCGCAGTGGAGCGGAGACGGACCGGATACGCATGCAGTGGAATTTGGGCTTTACACCTGCGTGCAGTTGGTTATATAAGCTAATGGTTGTAATACTAAGAAAAGGGGAGTGAATCAAGGGGACATCCCTTGGCCGACACCTCTTGCCACAGAAAAGGGTTTGGAGTGTCAACCCTTAGTTACAATAATTACTGGTGAACAGTATATGGTTTGGATCCATCTTTTTTACAGATTTCTAAGCCCCCCCCCCATCCCAAGCCCAAATCTTCCATGTACAGCAAACAGGTAACTCTGCTCAACCTTTTCAAAGGTCTTTCCAGCTTCTAAAAACATGACCAGTGCCTTCTGTATCTGCTAAGTGGTGAATTAAACAATATTTAAGAGCCTCTCACATTACTGGTAAAATAGTGCCCATGGACAAAGCCTGACTGTTCTGGATGAATAAACATCAGGAGTAGTTTTTCAGCCACTCAGCAAGAAGCTTTGATAATATTTTACTATCAACTGAAATCAGGCTAATTGGTGTGTGTGAACCAAACATATTAATTTACTGAACCTCTTGTTCAACTTGGTGTTCTTAATTATGTTCTAACTGTTTCAAATCTAAATGCAGTATCAGATAACATGTGTTCAACCAACAGTTCCACCATATTGCTTCCACTTACTCGTGTAGCTGGTGTCTGTAAATATCTGGATGATGAGACTGTAAAGTACGGATGCACAATAGCATTGATACAATAGTGGTATCAGCAGATAATAGCTTAAAAGTTGAATATTGGTTTATGTAGGTATGCACAATTTTGCAGATATCTACAACCAAATCAGCATAGATGTCCCATACATCATCTAAAATACTGACAGAATACATAAATAGCATAATGCTTCACGTTATAATCACCGAGTGTCTGCATCAGAAAGTCAACAGTACAATTTTTTAAGAAGTATTTCTTGTTTCACATCTGATGCTATCACATATAAACCACCATGGTGTATGTAAAGGTCAGTTTTAGTTTGGTGAAAAATGCACACTTTAACCAAAGAATATTATCAGTATTTGTGATAATGAGTTCTGAAATGTCAGCATATGGGCCATCGTCAAAAATCCAATGCTGTAGATCCCTTCTGTGTCTCCAAGAGTCCTAGCAGGACACTGAAGGGATAATATGGCTGTTTTTCAGTCCTTTGCAAGGGTTTTGCTCTGTTTACACTGGCAAGCAGTAAGATAAAGTATTAAATACTGAAAATATTGTAGCTTTTTTGAGTAATTCAGCTGTACGGAGCTAACGACAAAAGTGTTTTGATCCTCATGTTGTACAGCCCTTTCGTGAAGCTCCCAGTGATAATAATCTGACCTTCTGGTTGATTTCACATTCAAGTATCAGCTTAGATTTTCCCCAGAAATGATATTAAAATAGGACCAGTTTACACCCTTGTGAAAAAAGAGTAGAGATGATTTGAGCCAATATGTCTATCACAAAACTGAAGCAAGGCCTTTTTTGGCATCCATATGATCATCAATTATTCCAAGGTAGAGAGGTAAGCGTGTGTCCCTTTAGTTGCATTGTGTTTTGCTTTCAAAGGCTTTAATTAGGGTTGTTTTTCTGTTGTGTACTGTGAGGGGATTTCTATGTTTTGGGCATGTGATGACACCTTTTAAAACTGTCTGTCTGTCTGTCTGGTCATTGTCTGCATGGAAGGGATTCATGGGAAACAAACTCAGTAGTTACAGACAATCTATAAAGAAATGCACGGCAGACACAACTAAAATACCCAAATCTTTTTTCTTTTTTTTTTGTTCCATCGTATGTAGTCTCCATGCAGAGGCAGAGGATGTGGCACATATGCCCATGCATGTTCATACAGTCCTCCTGTTGAGCTTTGACCTCACAAACTGTCGGACCCACAGGAAGGCCACTCGGCAGACTCCTCTGCTTAAACCTTCCCAGATACTTTTACTTTTATCACCTTACACCCCTCTGACCCTCCATCCTATAACACTGCTTTATGAGAACAGACTCGGCATTCAGAAATATTTGAAATATATCTGCTGTTATGTAACTTCATGCAATTATTGTTTTTTTCTTTTTCTTCCACGGACTTTGAGGATTTATTTGATGATGACATTCAGCGACTTGAGGCAGAAACGTCTTTAGAGTCAGGATGGATGATACGTGCACCACTCTGCACCTTTTTTTCCCCCAACCCTTCTTTTTTGTGGGAAGCTAACCATCCATTTTCTGTCTAATGACATACAATTTCCTTTCATAGTTGTTCTTGTTTCAGGCTTTTTAAAACATCCTTAAAAAGTCAACAGTGTCTCCAGATGTCATGAAATTCTTAAGATCCCAAGGATTCTTGCTTCATATATGGTATGTTTAAATTATGAGCTTGTATCGGGCTCATGTCTCGGACTGTTTCTAACAGGATTGCAGGTTTCAAAGTGCAGGAGAACACCTGTTAGGAGCGTAATTATACTTCTGATGGATGTGCACAGGCTCCTCATGCTGTTGCCCTTAAACATGCTGCAGATGGCCTAAGATGAATGATGGTCTGTTACAGTCGCTTGAGTTATTTGTATGACCGTGTGATGGACACATGTGGGTTATGTTATGTCATGATGTGTAATAATGTGCACAGTTATTTTTTGTGATGGACTCTGTATGTCACATTGTAGATAGTTATGCAACATATGTTGTCAATTGTATAAAAGAAGCAGAATGATGCTATATTGAAAAACTGTTTTAGTCCCAACTTCATATGAAAACAAATTTTTAGTTTGTTTGCTCATCATAAACATATAAGATTATTTGGAATCCTGGTACTGATTGCCTGTGAAAGCAGTCTGTCATGAACACTTTTTGGATTTTACATGTCCTTATCGACATAAGGATAGACTGGTAAGCTTTTTAAGGGGGAAAATCAAATGTTTTTTGGGTTGCATAATCTTACTTCACTTGTCAAACTTGTCATGTCAATCATTCTGTAAGTGATTTCTGTCAAACTCAAAGCAAATGTTCTCTCTTACTTAACTGACTTGATTAAATTTGGAAGGTGTAAGGTCAGGAGCAAAGTGACCCAGGATTGTACCTTCACTCTTTGGTATGTCTTCATTACAGAGGCCTCAAACCACCATGTGGGAGTTCAGATGTTATATTGCTCAGTGTTCTTATATTATTTTAAATCAGTTATGAAATATTTAAGTAGGTGAAGGACTTGCTGAGTTTTGCTTTATGTATGTAATTTGCCATTATTATGCACACTATTTGTCATGTAAGTGAAGTGTTTGTTTTTATATTTATATTAAGTGATGTTTGCTGTAATTGAAATTGAATGGCCAGTTTTAATATGTATCAAACAGAAAATCAGTGTAGAGGAACAATGACATGAGAAATAAAAGGTCAACACGGGCTCAGGACCACAAAAAGTATAGTTAATGCTGGTACATGCACACTTAAAACTATTGTGTTTAGTTTGTTCATGGAAAAGTTGGCAAATTGAAGAATGTTTCATCCCCACAGGTGAAAAAAAAGAATAAGGTCTAAGACGGAGCAGCTTTAATGCTGAATCTTAAGTTAGACTATATTCTCACTTTTGAGAAAGAGCATATTTATGTCTTGTTATTATTCTGCACATGCTGGAGACTGATAAGAGGCTTCTTAAGAGTACAAAATGCAGACTTAACAGTTTTAACAGCCCTCTGTACAGAATCAGCAAAACAGAGAAGTGTGTGGTCAGCAGCGACTTTCCAACAGTTGTCTACAAAACAAAAGTATAAATAACATTCACAACTCTCACGAGGGAAAGAAAAGACTGTAACCACAGAAAAAGCTGACACTGATCGGGAAAATCTAAATTAACCTGGGGTGCATTTGGGCCTATTAGCAAAGTGATTACAACAGCAGTAACTGATCAGCCTCATTACAATGCATTAGAAGATGATTACTGGCATGTTCATGTATGGTGCTATAAAGATTTTAAAATGTGATGGAGCAGAAGTGATGATTTACATGAAATGCACTTCATCAACTGTTGAAGCCGGTAAATCATCAATTATCTAAATTTTTTAATCAGCAGGCCTTTGGAGGTTACTATTAAAATTGTACATTGACTTAAGCTTCTTCGGAACTTTTCTGATCTGGCGTTTACGCTGCAGCTCACAGCCTCCTATTGAGCCACATACATGCTCACACTCACACAATAATGGTGGTAGTATCTATGTAAATTGTCTATCAGAATTGGCTAATTCTGTCCAGTAGCATTCATACCCATTTACACACCACTGAGGCAGAAGTAGGAGCAATATGGGGCCAGGTGTCTTGCTTAAGGACACTGCCATGTGTCAGCTGGAGGTGGGCTTGAACCCATTAAGTTCAGAATATTAGACAGGCAACTCTCTAAACTGAGCCATTGGCATTCCCAATACAGCCCCGTGTTACATTACCACAGCAAATGGGTTGTAACCTTAACAGTATTGCAAGGTTCATTTACGCTGAGACCTAAATAATGAAATGTAAACTAAAAGGAGGCACCTCTCGTGAAGGCCATCAGTTCAAGTGTCTACATAAGTCTTGCTACAGATGCACACATGTAGACACTCTGTTTTAAATGTCAGCTTTCTACAACAGAATTAAACATGTTTACAGCTTTTTTTTGCAAAAAAAATGAAGATGAGTGGTTCATATCTGTATAGACCCTGCAAAATATGTCACACTTCCAACTGGACAGCTGCAGACAGTGGCTTCTTACTGGACATTTATTCTAAATTAATAGTATTCCCCCCACAGTAGAAGTTGAAGTCACTTGTTTGCAAAAGGTCTATGTTACCGGTCCATCTTGATTTTGTGTAAGTTTCAACATATGCACAATTAGGGGCATGGCTGGTATAACACTCTCACGTTGCAGCTGTTTGACCCTCTTTTAGTGTTACTAAGGTTAACCAAAGTAATCACTTTTAGTATTGAGTCCACCTCAGACTGGCTGCAAAAATAACACTTAGCTAACCAAAGGGCCAATGTTGCCCAGACTTTATCCAGTATTTTATAAAAATGAGTGGTTCTACTGCAGGTATAAACACGTTATAGCCCTGTTAAAAATGCATTTGCTCTGAATAGCTCATCTTCATTAGCGCACACACTTGCTGATAAAAACTTGTACAAACTACACAAAGTAAAGTGGATATTTATTCAATGTAGGCAGCATGTGATTACCATTGTGGTTTTCATATTAAAGTATTTAAATTAAATGTTTGATGCAGAATCACCAGCATTGTTGGAACTCTTGCTTGAGTACAATATCTACCATATGTCAAGTTTGTTTTCTTTGGACTGCTAATGTTAACTTGACTTTATGGGGGATAAAACAGTTTTAGCAGTTTTAAAGGGAATTACACCAATGACATGAGGGGACGAAGACTATTTTACTTTTTCATGATGAATAAACCTTCTTTCCAATTTGACAACATGGCATAAGGCACAGCTGAAGTACTTACTTTAACACCCTTGACAGGCAGCGTCATTTTTACAAGAGTCTGTGTTTAATGAGCTTTCCTTTCAAAAGAAGCATTAGACGCTTTATGGGTTCTCAGCCTAAATCTTGGTTAAGGTGTGAATTTTCCACACACATTAAGAGACAGACATTGCTCCTGATGGCTGGCTATGCAAAACAGAGGAAAACAGCTATTTGTCTCTGCCTGTGACATATGCCTGTATTTATGGTCTGTGGTCTGACAGCACTGGTTGTCCTGAAATGTGTAAATAATAGGGATCATAGGAAAGGCACTGTCATCATAAATCATTCAGAAGAGACAACCAAAGGAACAAATTGTTTTAACAATCAAATGCAGCACACTGTATTGAACTCAACTGAGAAATGTATCTATGCAGAGTTGTTTTTAAACTTCAGTACAAGCCATAGGAATAAATATTCATTGTTATTTAACTCTGGTTTGCATAGGTACAAGTATGAAACCATCGCCACATCCATGACAGAATTTTAGTTTTGGCTTGTTTGTGATGTTTATAGGGCCTTGAAGATACATATATTCAAAAATAAATGCAAAAAAAAAAAAAGAGCAATAAAGGTCAACAAGAAAAAAGGCACATTAAATGAATGCATACCAGAGGTGGGAGAAAGTCACTGTTTTGCAAGTCTCAAGTAAGTCTCAAGTCTTTAAACCCAAGTCTCGAGTCGAGTCTCAAGTAAAGACGTTCAAGTCCAAGTCGAGTCTCAAGTAAAGACAGACAAGTCAAGTCAAGTCTGAAGTCATAGGCTTAAAATTTTCAAGTCCTTCCAAGTGATAAGCACCGTTGACCAAATAAAAAAAACAATAAAAACCAGGACAGTTTTGTCACTTTATAAAAAACAACCAGGACGGTCAGGACAGGACGTGAAAACAGGACACTTGGTCACCCTGGGCCTTAGCTTTACAATTATTTTCAGCTAACATCAGTCTCAGTTTTTAGCCACTGCGAGTTTACGAGCAAACATATATCCTTGTTGCATATAATGAATGCTAAGCTAAAGTTACCTAAAGGATCTCACAACAGGTACCAGACCAACTTACCTTTCTTTGTACAGCTTCAGGTGCTGAACAAAGTTCGACGTTGTCGCCTCTCCGTCTGTTATTCTCACGCTGCAGGTTTTGCAAACGGCAATTCATTTTTTGTTTATGACATCGTAGTTTGTGAATGTAAATGAAATTATCCTCGGTAGCATGGTTCAGCATCTCTGGGTTGTTCCTGCACTCCTGCAGTCTTGCGCTCAGGGAAGTAACTGTAATCCACACCCTCTTTGTTTATTCTTCTAAACCCTGAATGGATGTTAATAGATGCATTCAATGGGGCAGATCCTGTGGGAAAAAATATTGTCTTGCTGGAAATGACAAAAATCAGTCACTAAGTCAAATTCTTTGACTGGGAGCACATTTTGTTCAACAGTCTTACTGAAAATTTCAAGTATTTTCAAGTCATCAGACTAAAGTCAGAGTCAAGTCCCGAGTCATTGGTGTCAAAGTCCAAGTCGAGTCGCAAGTCTTCGATGATATTGTCAAGTCGAGTCCAAAGTCATCAAAATTGTGACTCGAGTCTGACTCGAGTCTAAGTCACATGACTCGAGTCCACACCTCTGATGCATACTATACAGTATTAAATGGCCTTTATTGAAATCTAACTTTTGATTAGCACTAAATAAGTTGATTTGCACATCAAGGTTACTGTTCAAGACAGAAAATGACCCCAAGTTACTTTACTAAACCAGAGTAATCATCTTCATAAACCAATTTTAAATCAACTTAGAGAGGAATACACTGTAATTTCACTAAAAGTACAGCAGGTAGACCTAAAAAAAAAAACAAAAGGTCTGGATTGGTTGTTGGGGTAGCGTGATCTCCAGAAATCCTACAAGCTGGGGATGAACACAAGGCCTTAAAATCTTGACCTTGGAAGTCCAATAAATAGAAGTTTAGCCTACTCAGAGAGAATTTCTAGGCAGAGCTTGAGGAAAGTCCTCAACAGCCTTTTTGAAATTTTGTATTCACAATCGAGGCAACCGGTGACCTCCAAACTTGCATTTACAAGGAAGGGCCAGATAGAAAGACACGGCCTCTATGGCAAGTGTAGGGACATAAAAACATAGAATCAGACTGGACACAACTAATCAGACCAAAAAGTAGGTGCAGCCTGTTGGATGTTAATGACTAGAATGGCAAATTCTCAGCAATCTAACACAGACGTTTATGGAGTTTGCCAAGTATACGTTTCTAAAATTAATAGAAAATTATTCAAATGGAAGGGTGGCATAGTGAAGTAGCAGGTTTGTGTGCATGCCTCACTGAAGGAGAAGAAGTTTGCTGGTTTGACTTCCTGTGATAGCTTGAGGCCTTACTATGTTCTCCCTATGCCTGTGTGAGTTTTCTCAGGGCGATCCTGTTTCCTCCCACAGAACAATACCATGCTTGTTAGATTTTCACTGATATTTCTTAAAGGAGACATATCATGCTGATGCATGATTTAATACTTACATATAATATAATAAATTTGAAAACAAGACCTTACACCCCCTTAATTTTCAAAAATTGAGATATTGTATTTTTTCTGATATCCTAGAACGAGATTTGATGCCTCTGAAAATAGGTCACTGCGAGATGTCCGCGAGATTTCAAACGTCGTGACATCACGAGGTATATTTCTTTTTATTGGAGTAATCTGATAAAACACTTCCTCCTCTGTGATGTCCGTTAGCCACAAAACCATCACCGAGGAACACATCCGTCCAGCAGGGGTATATAGATCCCTAGCTCACACTCACTCATTACCAGCTCTGGCCTGTAGGAGGACTCAATACGCGGTCGCTGCTTTGAGCCTGCTGGAAAATACAGTAGAAGAAGAAGGACAGGCTGGCTCAACCCCCGATAGAACTGACCAATCAGAGCACAAAGGGCTGTGACGTTGCGAGGTAACTTTAGGTCATCCTCAGATCCGAGCATTTCAACGAGACCTTGTTAATGGCCTAAAATGAGGATTTTGAGAACGCTATTGTGGGGCAATGAAGGAACTAAATGACTTGTACTGAGGGCAGAAATGCTTTACAGGCATCATAGTCTGGCATAGTGAAAAGGAGAAACAAGCATGATATGTCCTCTTTAAGTACTTACAGGTATGTGTGCGAGTGTGAATGGTTGTCTGTCAGATTATGTGTGGCCCTACAATTGGCTGGTGACCGGTTCAGGTGGTACCCTAGCCCATTGTAAGCTAGGGTGGGCTACAGTCCCCACAACCCTGACGAGGTCAGGCAGTGTAGATGAACAGTGGATGGTTCAAGTAGTGGTTAAAATCAATGGCTGTATGATGAAACTGTAGAAAAAAGGTTGAACAACTAATGACATAACACAAGTATGGCCAAAAGTTTTTGATGTTTTGTGAGAGCTCAAAATTAGAGGTGTATGTTGGCTTATATATCAATACCCTTAACTCTGAGTTAGTGTGACTGAAATCATATGTTGAAAATAATCATTAACGATAAACAGTAGATCTTCAAGCAGCACACACATCTTAAAAAGATGTGGTCAAAAAAAAGATACTTTTACATTAGTAAAGAAATTGTCAATAGTTAAGTAAAAATGGCTGAATGCAAACTGTTAGTTTAGCATGGGAAATACAAAAGGCTTGTGGCTGGAGTTACTGCCTACAAGACTTTATGCAAAACTGATGAGTGTAAGCTTACATTTTTGTGTGGAATTAGATAAATAGTCAACATTACTGGATTTTATACTTTAAATGAAGCTAATTGAAAGATGCAATTGGGCTACATTGTGGCTACTCTGTAGGAATAGTTAAGTGTTTTTTAAGTAGGATTGTATGAGGTACTTCACTGTAGTCAGTTAAGTGACTGAAAGAGCGACCAGCAGCACTGCATCTTTAAGGAGACTGAGCCCAGGCTACCAGTAAGGTTCAATACTGATTGTGGGCACACATATTTTGCACAATTTTGCAAGTTTTCAGAAAAAAAATGCTCCACGAAACGATGTTGGGTCAAATGTATGAATTGTATGATGTATGATTGGTGGAAAAATTGTTAGAGCGTTTTTTTTTTCTAAAGAAAGTGTTAGGCGTTTTTTTAGGTGTTTTATGTGTTCTTTCATTTGTTGACATTGAGCCCTGCTGAATCTGGTACTGAAGAATTCATTCTTCTGTGTACTCTAGTTCATAAAGGTAAAAGGAATGACATGGTGTCTTGATTCAAAATCACTCATATTTAGTTCAGTACTAGTTTCCTCTGCCATTGTTGTGACTTTTTGAGTCCACAGAGTGAAACAGCAGATCAGCAGGATCAAGTAAACCAAGTATCCAATACAACCAACTTCAAAAGTTCTGAACTATCCATTTAAATGGTTTGGTTGAAACATGTTTGAGGAAGTTATATATGCGATATATATAAATGATAAAAATGATAAAAATACGCTTAAACTTGACACTATTTTGTGTTGCTTAGTAGCTAAATGTTAGCTGCAAATAGAAAGCATTAGCTGAAACAAAGCCTAGCCTCTGTTAGGCTTATGTAAAGATCAGGTGAGTCTTGAAAACTCTACCATAGTCGTTATTAAGAAAAGACCCTTATTTGTTTGAAAAAATGTAGCAATGTTATTGTAATAAATGTATACAAATATGGAAATTATCAAGTTAAAACTATAACAAGTAGCCAAGGCTGATACATAAACAAAGATGTCTAATGATACCTTTGAGGAAAATAAATAAGTATATATCAGTTTCTTTAAAAGATATTTTTAAAGTACTACATATATTTTCATAGATTCCCTACCCTGTCATATGAGTATTTTTGATTATCTTTCTGCTGGTTCACACATACTGTATATTCCACTGAACTAAACTCCAGGCTGTATGTGCTACGTGGCACACTGTAAGCATCAGGATCTGTACCAAACAAACTGGTGTTGGCATGCTGGTCCTAACAGCTCCCGTCTCTCCTACAGCAGCAGCAGCCTCATTAGTGGTGTGTGCTGCATAAGGCCTATAGTTCCCTAATGACTCCGGTCTCTCCATGTTGTTGGAAAGAAAACTTGCATGGCAAGAAGGTAAGAAGTTAGAAACTAAAGCTTGTTTTCAGCCAGACATTGTTTTGGAAAACTTTTGCTGTCCTTTTGTATCTTCTTTCTGTAGAGACTGTGTTGCGAAGAAGAAAAATAGATTTCCAAATTTACTTGTTATGAAGTTACAATCAATTTGAGAATAATGTAGACTTAAAGATTTGATATGCACTTGATGAAAATCAAACAATATTTATACTTCTTTTGATATCATCATGAAAAACAAATGCCTAAGCACCAAATACCAGTACATTGAAGCATTAATGCAAACACATGAACAGTCTTAATTGCTCAGATAAGACTATGAGCATTAATAATTGCAAACTTAATCAGTCATCAAAATCAAATATGCGATCTTTAATTAAGACAAAATTAGTCCTCTTCAATAATAAGAAGTAACAACAACAATATTAAAAGTTTTAGATTTTGTGTTTCTACCTCTGCTTGTATAAAAAATGTAGTTTCTTTGTTCAGGGAGAAAATGGCTGCAGACTTCTGATGAGAAAGTTTTACAATGGTAACAAAAAGGCTGGTGCAACTGCTGTTTCAGTGCAGTAATCCAGCAGTGATGTGAAAACAGTCACGTTCCCATCACACCAGACAATATTTCTCATACAATTTGTCAATACACTGATGCAACGTAGCAGTTATTTCAGAAATGGATTTGATTCTTTGCAGAGCAAATGTTATGACGCTCTCGGTATTTATTCAAGGTTTTTACTGCTTCATATTCATTGCAAGGCGAGTTTATTTATATAGCACTTTTCCTCCAACATATGTAACTCAAAGTGCAATACTTTCTTTCAAAGATTGATTTCTGGAATATTAACCCTTTCTTTATTTAGATGGGACAGTGGACAGAGATGAGAATAGGGACTGACACGTGGGAAAGAAGCCAAAAACTGGCTTTGAACCCAGGCAGCTCAGTCAAGAAAACAGCCTCTGTTGTCATGGGCTGTGCTGAAATAACCTCTAGGCCCAGGCCATTTGATTAAAAATTAAAGAGAGCCAGATGTGAAAACCAGATCATTTAGAGGAGGGGCTTTCAAACACTTTTATTGTTTTTAATTTTCAATAAATGCATATAACTGTAGCTACATGGAAAGATTTTTAATGTGTCACAGACTGATTGAATATGAGCACTAGGCTAACACCTAAGCCTCAAGATTCTTTTTAAGTGTGTGTCACTAGTTTCTGTCAAGAGTGGGCAATTAATAGCCAGGGGCCACTTTCTGCCCACTTCTCACCAAATGCACTTTGCCAGTCAACATGGAAAACAAAAACATTTCCAACACATTGAACTATAATCAGCTGTAATTGTTGCTTTAAACTCATTTTATATGTATTACCAAATGCATCTATTCTGAAAATGACATGAATTAGAAGAATTATTGACATTGTGTTTCGATCTTAAAATGTTTATGTTAAGTTAAATATTTATTCTTTTTAAAATTAATGAGTAATTTTAGTTGCTAAGTTGCAAAATATGTGGCCCTCTAGCAAATGGGATTGAAATACTGTGACCCTCTTAGTTACCAAAGTAGCCCATCCCTGGTTTACATCAACAGTTAAAGCAGCACTACGGAAGATCTCCGCTTGACCGGAGCGAGAACTCAACTACCCATGAGCTCTAGCGCGCGCATACTGTCGTAAGGATACAGATCTGCCGGTCGCGTGCATTTATTTTGTATGCGAATCACAGAAGCCAGGACTTCGCTAAAAGTATTCTGTCTTCAGCGGCTGTTTGCAGGATGGATAGCGACGAGGTAATGTATTTATTTTTGACTAAATGACGATGTTAAAAATCGCTAAGTTCAACTTGGTTTTATTACCGTGAAGTCACCCCCGTCGTGTTGAAGCGATAAAGTGAATAAAAGTAAAGACAGATGAGCTGGTGATATCACACACTTAAAAAAGGTCTTAACCAAACTACATACTGGTAAGTTCTGGATTTGTTGAGCTGTACTTCATTCCTGTCAAGTTTTTTTGAGGAACTTCGTCATACATTAGTCGGCCAACATACCTGATAGTAGTCGGACATCCCTCCTCGTCTTTTATTTCACACCAGCGAGTGAACACCGAACTGATGTTTATTCTGGTCCGAGCATTCAGCTTGTTTTTCTCTCGCTTTCTTTGTTTTGTATCCTCCGACAAAACTTTTCTATTCATTACGTTGTTGCCTCCGCGAGCCTCCGCCATGGTTAAAGCTCGGCGATTGGCTTTCGTCGAGACTTCCGTATTGTAAACGAATTGGGAATCGGGGGAAGTGACGTATGCCGTAAAGCAGTCCAAACGTGTAGTTTTTAGTGTGGCAGGGTTCCTACCATCCACCTCGAAGTTACATAGCGCCAGTGAAAGGGATACAGACCACTCCAGACCACGACAGAGGTGTCATTCAACTCATTGTAAAGTGGTGGACCATCACAATGAATATCGAAGGATTATAATATGTTTGAAAAGCTACATAGTGTTGGTTTAAGTGTCATGAACACAAGACAACATCTTCCTATACTGTTTACTGAATTTTAGTGCCACCTCCACAATAGCTGCAGGCACATCCTTACAAATCTGCTCTCCTGTATGGAGACCCTCAAGCTCACTGGATTCAACAGCTCACAGTTTTCAGGTTCACACCCAGTCAGTCATTTATGTACATTTTAAATCTCAAAATCAACCATAGGTGAATTTATACTGACATTTATGCTTGACCTTAAATTCTAAACCTGTGAGGAAAGAAATATGCTCCTAAGTGGCACCTTGTTAATGTTTCTCCACAGAGAGCAGCAGTGCTGCTCACCTCTGCTAATTACAGGACCCCTATTGGTTGGATAAATGGCAGAGCAGGAGCCAATCCTGGAGCGCCTACCAGTATGCAGGAGCCATGTGACATGCATTTTTGGTTTTAATGATCAAGGGGGCTCCTTAAAAATGTTTCCCTGGCTGTCCATCCCATACAGGGGAGCGGAGCAGAGAGGCAGAGCATCTAGACAGCTCAGACCACCTCAGTGCAAGCGAGCCCCCCTCCTCAAAAGAAGCAGAGCCTCACCTGGTCACAGGAGGCCACCACTTCCTCATCTTTGCAGGTAAAGACCAAGTTTGCTGTGGGTACTAACGTTCCTACAAAGATCTTAGAGCCACAGAGAGTAACTGTAACTTCTCCATCTATACATGAAAATTGAAATATGTATTCACGAGTCTCAAACTGCAAAAGACAACATCTCATCTGAGCACAGCAGCTGTAATTCAGCAGCCGTACATGCAGTAATGGAGAAAGTTTTAGCTGTTTCATAGATCAACTCAACCTTTCCATCTGTTATCTGAATATTCATAACTAGTCTTACTTTTCTCAGTAGTCTTTGAAAGCTCTACTACAGCATGCCCCTGATGCTTTCTGCTGGCTGCAGCCACTTAAAGAGCAGATCTCTTTCCTTTTGTTGAAAGTGCATTGTCTTCTTGTTTCATATTTTTTGAATAGTTTGCTGTAAACTGTGAAAAAAGAAGAGGCCAGAGGAATGCTAAAAGTGCATATTGTGCTGTGTAATTAATCATTGGATTCAGTTTTCAGTGAATTGTATTTCTGTCTTTTTTTCAGGAAGCAAAATTAAATTAAAATGGCTCGTGCTGGAAGACCATCATTTTTCCTGATCCACACAGGACTACTGTTGGCCATCATTTTATTACCAGGTGAGACTGACTTTACGCATTTTAAAAAGATTAAAATGCCTCTTTGTTCCTATCTGATACTCATCAAATGCTTTAGTTGAAGAACCGAAGCATTCTCTAGTGTAATAGTGTTTTTCTTCTATATATACAAAGTACAACAGTACAGGATGAATTATACTGAAAAGGACAAGGTCATTTTGGAGAATGATTGTGATTATTCAGACACATTTAGTCCTCTTTCAGAAATAAATGAGAAACATTTTGCTGCAAATTATGTTCCTCCAAAATGGTAAATGCTGTCACTGTATAACAACTTTGAAACACATTTAGACTGTCTGTTCCTGAATAATTGGATGAGATATTAGAAATGAGTCTCTTGCACATTCCTTCTCATGGGTTATACGCCTCAAATAAAACCACATTTTCATCTCAGAGTTTTTCATTTGAAAGATTTTCACAAGCCTGAGAAAATCAAAGTTTCCATTATTTTGAGCTGGGAAGTTTGAAATGTTAGGAGAAATGAGTTTCATATTGAATATTTCCTGTCTTACGCCCTTTCGAGCATGCAGCCATGAATACATGAGCTCTTAGGTACCTCTACTTATTTTTGTTCTTTTAAATTATTTCAAGTCTTCATCTCAGATACATCTCTTTGTACTGGCTTTTAGTACAAGTTCTGTTCTTATGTTTTATCATGCTGTTTTTTATCATATTTGTTTTCACACTGTAAATTAAGCTCACTCAACACTTTGGTACACAGAGGTTGTTTTCAATGTGCTATGAAAACAATGTTAAAATGGCTTTGTTTTCAGTATGAAGTCATTAAGACACTGAAAAAGAGGTTAAAGCATTGAGGCTATATCAGGAGGTTGACCAAACAGAGGCCCTTTAAGAGGAGATGTCCACTTTGGTGAATGTTAAAGATAGGAATTTGACTTTGACTTTATGGAACTTTTTAGCCAAACTTTGATGGGATATTTTGCCCAGACATAACTCATGCAAACTCAAGGACATTCTGTCTATGACTTAATAACAGTGAAATGATATCAAAACAAGCTCTTAAAATAGGGTATCATTTACTTATGTGCAATGGTTCAAAATATGGAGTATGGAAATATCAAATGCCATCCAGTCTTACCTTTAAAACTTTTATAATAGTACTTTAGATGCTGCATGCACTTCAGTTCTAATCCTTTAAAATATTATTGTATTAAGCTGAAATATAAGATTGCAGGACTCACTTAGTTCTGATCAAATGTGCACTGGTAGATTTGGTCTCATTCTTCTCATGTCAGTAATATTACTTAATTTTATGGCACAGGATTACAATGTTGGGAAAGTTACCTAGTAACTGTCAGAAGTTGTTTTTTTTATTTATTACTCATTTAATAAAAACATACAATTTCTTTGATTTTTGTGTAGTATCAATATTATGTCATTCCTGTACTTTACTGTAACTATTACTTGTCCTTCCTCAATATATGTGAGCTACCACAGGGTACTCTTTTTGAACATTTTGCATCTTGTACAAAGTGTAAGACAGATGACAACATTATCTTTATTTTGACAAACTTAAAATGAAGATAACTCGTGTTGGGCATTAGCAAGTATAAATACAATATATCATGAAAATGATATTTGCTTTTTACACAAACCAGTAAAGTAATAGTTCAGTTTTTCCAAAAAATACGAATATCACAGTTACCAATCAAAGTAACGATTACTAAGTTATTTTGTCCTTGGTGCATTGTTGTCATGGTGACTTATACATGTGATGTTTAGCCAAGGAGCTGAATGCAGCATATAGGATGAGAGGGAAATAGTAAGCAGCACTTTCAACAACTCAAGGTTTTTTTGTTTATTTTGAGTCTGGGTCTGTAAAAGATGAAAAAATATGGTCCTCCATTGTAGCCTTTGTTTTACACCTGTTACAGATCAATTTCTTTAGGAAGGAAAAGTAATAAGTAACCTAAAAAAATTAAGTATTTTACTTTGGCTCTGAGGATAGTAATATAATACTTTTAAAGAAGTAAGCAGTAATAAGCCAAGTTTTATCTTAAGTGTTGGGAAAGCTATTAAGACATTCTAAAATGTTTGGTATGACACTGAAAATAAGTCTTTCAGTTGTCCTCAATAATATGAGATTTATTTGGATTATCCCTGCAAGTCCACATTGTCATACTTTATCTAGCAGCCAACTGAGGACAAATAAACCAAAAATGCTGGTGACCCATGTCACTTATCAAGACTTCATAAATAACTGTGATCAAATACTGTTTTAGAAATTGTTTATTGTTTAGGAATTATCTCTTGTCACTTAAGAAAGTTAATTTATTACATTTCTATTATAAATAATTAGTTACTGCCCAACACTGATGACAAACACACAATAATCATGATCTCTTTGACTGTGAAACCATTTGCATCGCAGAGGCAGCTGGTTAGAGCGACAAAATCCCTCCTCAGTCATAAAAAGACATCCGTCACTGCTCCTCTGAGAGATTTTCCACATTAATAAATTAAAAGCTCCAGAAGTTTTGGTGGTAATAAGCTGACTTGGCCGCCTTTTCTCAAAGTTGTAAACTTCTGAAGAAAACCCCTGGTGGAGCAGAAGACACTCCACGTGTGTAGACAGTGATGCTCACAGACATGTCCCCTCTCTCCCTCCCACTGCCCACATTTACAGTTGAGGGGGGAAATTGGTTTGTGTGAGGGTCGGTTCTTTGTAGTTTTACAGGTAAACGGGACCCCCCAGTTTTTGCACAAACTCCAAAAGTCTGGTTCAAAGCCAATCTGAGCCTGCAAAGGTCTGGGTGGGGGTCTTCAGGAAGAGGTAGGGGTGTTAAATCTGCAGGATGCTGCCTTCGCCCGGGCGCCAGAACCCCAGCACCTGCCGCGTTTCACCCAGGGGCTTATTAGCAGCTTAGCTTTTCTCTCATGTTAGCAGAAAGCTCAACATCTGGTTCTTGTCAGCTAATGTCCCTGCTCTGCTGCTAATGTGGCTCCTGCTCTTGTTTTACAGAGTTTCTGAAGGCCGTGCCAGTGGAGCAGTACAAAGAGGAGGAAGGTGAGGACCTGAGATGTGGCATGGAGGGCCGGGTGGAGGGGCACGTGTTGGCCTCTAGTCTCTTATTTAAATGCATTTATTTCTTAATAGTTTGTTCTAAAGTTTTTTAGTTAATACAAGAAATAATAAGAACATACATGAACTCAACAACACAGTGAAATCTTTTCCACCATAAAGCCTGAAACATTTTAAGTATGTCCTTCAGTTAAGGAAGTAATTGGATGAAGCTTTGGTTTAGGGTCTATGGGTTATCATGAATTCCATGAATGAAAAAATGAATTCATGCCTATAAACACACAATGTGTTTCTGTCCTTGTGAATCAGAAGTTCTTCTGGACAATGACCATGACCATGATATTCAATGGAAATGTCAATTCTGAAGTGAGGTTGTGTGTGGTTCACTGAAAGATAGAACACATCATCCACGGTGATTCTGATCAGCTCTACCCATGTAAGGAGAGAACTGGAACACATGATAACGCATACATTGCTGCAGATGGCGCCAAGAGCTCTGGATAATCTGCTGAATTTTAGGCGAAAGCAAACTAAAAATTCTGAATTGATGGGTTTTTTATAAATTCTGGGATTGTTATTAGGATCACCACTAAAATTCAGTCACTCCTTCCTTGTGACACGAACAACATCCCTGGAAATTTGGACCACATCTGTTGGGAACACTTTGAGTGATCTTGCTAACAGACAGATGGACAAACAAACAAACAAAAGTAAAACATAAAAAAAAAACACAACCTCCTTGGTGCTGATAAAATAATTAAAAATGGCATATCCAAAGTGTCATATTGCATCATCATCCATGTATCATGATCCACATTACATCTCCAGATTCTTACCAATACACTTCCAGAGTTCCCCCCAGTGTTTATTCAACATAGCGCTGTTATTTGGGGGTTGGTTTTCACATACAGTTCTGTAGCTTAGGCACAGATTTTGGCCTTTATTTGTAGCCTAGCTTCCAATCCATATTCTCCTTACGAAGACAGAACTAATCAAAACCACTGTGGCTGTATCACCCTTGAAATAAACTGCATAAAACATCTTAAGAATACTGAGCTATCTCTTTGAGGTTCCACAAACATGATGAAGTTACAAAGAGGTGATACTGGAGTTATCATGTTAACAACACTAACTAGTACCATGCTGTTGTTTGTTTTTGTTGTCTTGACTAATTGACAAATCTTCAATTTGAAAGTATTCTCCCTTTTTCTTGACATTTAAAGGAAACTTTAGGATAAAAGTTTTAGACTAAGAAATCAAGTCATGTTCATGTTAAATCGGAAGAACTGTCATCAGTATTGATCTGGTAAACTTTGCCTGGTGTTCAAATGTTTCAGTCTTGTTGGTAGGGACTCAGAGACAATCTCTGGTCTGGTTGGACTTCAGGAAGGTTTATTTTGTTCCATTATATTCACTCTATGTTGTTCCTACTGAGATACAAAATGATGTCTCCATCCATTTAAATCTGATATGAAGAAGCAGCCTGTCCTTTTTTTCACAAATATCATCCACTCCACTTACAAAACAAAACAAAAACACATTATAAAGGCTGTTTCAAAAGTTTAGCATCGAACAAACAGGACTTTTGTATAAAGGACCAATATCTTAAAGCTTCTGCGAGGAGATTTTAGCAAAAAGAAAAATCTCTAATTAATCTGGATATGTTGATATGACCTTACAATACAAATAGGACCACTACAATCCTTTCGATTTTGGTTAATTTTATTTCCTGAAACTCCTGTAGTTGACAGACAATGCTATTAGCTGAGCAGGCAAATGGTCCTTTTAAATCAATGAAACATGACGATTTCTCTCAGCAACTTTAAAAGATGAATCGATCTTATGCTGTCCTAAAAATGCTATGCTCATGATGTCAGTGCCAGTCTAAGTCAGCTACTGAGTGACACAACACTCATACTGGTTACAGAAAGCAGTGTGGGGAAAATGTCAAATATACTGTAGCTTCAAATCCAGAGGTACAGAATAATGATATATTTGATAGCTCGATACTAAATGCAAGCAGTCACTCACTGAGCTGCTACGGTACCTCTGCTATTTCTTCCTAACATTTCTCTTTTTCAGTTTGTGGTGCTGGTCCCTCTATGGGACAATGCAAAGGCAGTGATGCTGTTGTTAAAGGTTAAAAAAACCTATGCTTCATAGTTTTAGCTTGAGGTAACAACTTTGGTTTGTTTACATCTGTGACCATAGTGCATGTAAAGGCATTGTGCTTTCACTCGTCAACATTTCTGATGTGCCTGAAGCAGTTGTTGGAGACAGGACAAAAACCAAACATGTTTAACTCTCATGAGATGTACCAGGCCGGTTTCTTGTTGTCTGAAACTATGGCACACTGCACAAGATGAAACAACTGTTCTTTGTGTCTGGAAGTTCTAGAAGCCCTGGGACTGTAGGGTTGGGCTGTAATCATGCATAAATCATATAGGTCAATGCGTTCTTAAATAGTGGGTTGCAATTTGAGTGAAGTTGCCACTTAGTTCTTTTGTCTTTTTAAGATAGAATGGGGGTCAGACTATTATTCTTAATTTATGTGTGGATATATGAAAAGGACAAACAAATACCTTTGAATTTAATGTTGGCACAGCAATTCTTAATGAAGAAATTACTACTCACATCTTTGGATGTATTTAGAGAAATCTTAGTTCCGCTCTTTGCATAACTTTATGGGTGGTGGTGGTTTGCTGATGAATGTGCCTTCTGCTTGGCCAAAGGAATTTATTTTCCACATCCATGAACTCAAAATACCCAACATAACATTGTCTGGGCCAATACTACTAAAAAAAGCTAAAGGTAAGACTTGAACTGAAAGGAGGCCCAGATCTTTTCATGTTTTTAAGCCGACCAGTGAAGTTGTGTTTTTGCCAGAGTTGTCTGTATGTGTATTTGTCTGTCCATTAGTAAGATTACTCAAAAAGCTCTTAGTGGATTTTGATACAATTTTCAGAGAGTGTTGATTATAGCAAAAGGGGGACATGATACGATTTTGGTTGTGATCAAAATCCAGGAGGAGTTTTTTGAGATAGGGCAGTTTTCCCCATTGTTGATAACTTGGCTAAGAGCATCAAAAATACTTGTACCTTGGTGGAAGATTGTACTCTATGAGCACTTCTAGTTTGAAATGCATCCTAAATCAGTAGTTCTAAAAGTGTGGGCTGGAACCAGGCATGCACCTCTGCCAAAAGTTGTAGTACCCCAAGTGTCCACTTGAGGCTGGCTGCAGTAAGCTGACACCTTTATGTTTGTATATGGGGGAAATCTGGTTTTACAGCCTGAAAACACATCTTTACAGCCTGGTTTAAAAATACTAATGTCTAAATATATGATCATCTATGTGCTCTTACTGTGAGGTGGGGGATTTTTGTTGTATATTCTGCCCATTTTTCTTTTATCAAGGATTTATTGAGGATCACTGGTTTTGGAAATGCAGAGTTGCTATTAATCAGACAGCCTAATGTCCCATGAAATGAGGTTAATATGCCATATAGATATTTTCAGTATTTATATGCACATGGTAACAATAATATTAAGGTCTGCTTTTCCTTTTAAGTGGCAAACCGTGGTAGGCTTGCTGTCCTTGGTATTGCTCTTCTGGAGGTCATGGGCTAATAAGTTTGGGAACCACTTTCCAAAACCACATGGCTTTTTTTCTGAGACTTTTAAACAAAACAAAGATAATATGGCATTAGCTGAGTCTTCATACTGCCTGTAGGGAACATCCTCAAGAAATAATTCTCAAAAAGATGTCGTTTGTCAGCTGAATAAAGCCTTTTATGGCCCATTTACTTATTAATCCATTCACCAGCAAGAGCTTTCTACCACTCAGCAACTGGCTCTCTGGTGACTAGGGTCTTTATGTGATGTCATTGCTTCCCCTGTTAAAAGAAAAAAAAACATCCTGTCATCACATATGAAAAAAAATACAATAGTCAACATGTACATTTAAGCACCTGCACACTTCATTAGATTCACTCTCTCTTTTCTTCTCTCCCTCAGTCCCTGCAGAATCTGATGATGTCAAAGCCGAGGCCATGGTGACATCACTGGCTCGTAGCAGGAGAAATGTCCCCGTCCTGGCTGTGCCCCAGTTTAAACGCGTCCCAGACTTTTGGGGATGGTACAAGTACTTCATGGACAGCCACAACCAGGAGGGAGTGAGTGGAGTTTGCTTCACATAAATTATTCAGCCTCTCCCTGCTGGGACTCTGAACCGCTGCTTGTTCCAAAAATGAAGCAACAATCATGTCTTCTCTCTTTTTGATCATCAAACACTGAACACATTTTTTCCAAACATACTGAAAGGACTGCTTTTTGAAGTAGAAATCCTTATTTTTTCACAATTTAGAAACTTTATTTCTTGGCTCCTGGTTATGTAAAAGTATTAATTAGCCATTACTCTCTTTGCAGTTACTCTGCCATGCAAGACATGTTGAAGCAGAGTCAGGGCTCAGTGATGTCAGAGTCAGCAGTGCAGTTTAAAGAATAAAACATTGAGATGATAAAGAACATAAATCCCACTTAAGAGGATTGGTGTTCTTCTTTTCTCACTGGCTTTGTTTTTATTTCTTGTTGCTTTATTTCAGTTTACTTTTACTCAATTTGGACTGTGAACGATATCTATTCAGAACAGACTTATTCACTTTGTGTTTTTTTTTATTGCAGTTAGAGGATTTGGATCGTCTCTACATGGCCTTCTTGCAGAACAAGCACAGGTCGGAGGAGGGTCCTGCTGTCAACCTCTATCTGAAGCACCTCAGTGAAATCTACAAATCTTGCGCCGACTCCGATGACCCAGAATGCATTGCTGAGTCCACAAGCAAGCCTAAAGCAGCCTGGGTGATGCCTGAAGCCATCAAGAGTGCCGCTGTCAGGATGTGCAACCCCTACCTCGACCCTTACTGCCTCTTCCCCCTCCTCCCTAAGGTGGTCGCCCCTGAGCCAGAGCCAGCTCCAGCTCCAGTCAAAGTCCCAGCCCCGGTCCTTACCCCCCTGCTGCCCATGCCGCTGAAGAGCCCCACAGGCTTCTACTATTATGCCCCTGTCCTGGAGCCCTTCCTGAGCCAAGAGCAGAGGACTGAGCTGTTGAGGATCTGCAACCCTGAAGATGTGGAGTGCCTACAGTATCACCTGAGGGCAGCTTACGGTTATCGCCCTGCACCTGGCCCTGCCCCATCCTATGCAGCCCTGAAATGTGACCCCAAGAACCCCTACTGCCACCCAACTTTTGTGCACAAAGCTCCAACTGGCTTCTACCACCTGCTCTACCCAAGCTGTGACCCAGCAGTCGATCCTCTGTGTGTGGTCAACGTTGCTGCTCCAGCTCCCCTTGCTGGAGAGGAGCCTCCTAAAGAGCAACATTGCAACCCTCTCTTCGATGCTGGCTGCAACCCCCTGACTGCAACCAAGCTGGCTGGCCTCACCAAGCCCGTGCTGGAGTACCCCGTCAAAGATGAGCCTGCACCTGCTGCTCCTCTAACCTGTGACCCTAGCGTTGACCCATTCTGCATACTGGCAGCCGCCGCTGCCCTGCGCAAGCCTCCTCCTCCTAAGGCCCCTGAAGACCAGGTCTGAAAAGCCCTGCTTCTTGGATAGTATAATTCAATATTTTGACTAATCTAGTGTAATCTTGCTTGTTGAATGGTTATTAATGTTTCTTTCTTTTATTTGGTCTATTAAATGATGTAGTGAAATGAAATGGGTGTTGCATGATGCTTTCACTTGCTTTTTTCCATCTTTTTTTTGCATCTGTCTGGAACAAAACCACAAATCAATCCATCAATAAATCAGGTCCGCTACAAGCTCGGTGTCCCTGGCAAGACCAAGGAGGGCGATGACTGCTATGTGCACTATGACAAAGACTGCACCCCGGTGAAGCCCAGCTCCAAGCCCAAGGCCAAAGCCGACATCACGGCACCAGCTAAGCCCGCCTGCCATCCATTCGACCCCAGCTGTGGAAAGTTTGCTAAACCCTCTGGTGTTGTAGCCTCCAGGCCCAGTAAGGATGGTATAATCCTGCCTGACCCCGACTGCGACCCTGAGTTTGACTACAACTGCCGCCTGCGACGTGCTGAGCCTGCGGAGGCAGCTGATGAACCTGCCAAGAAGGCTGCTGTCCCACGCTTTGATGACTTCCTCAGGGGTGTCATGAGCCAGTATAAGTAAACTATAGAAATAACCTGATAACAGAATCAACATCTGCAAGAGACAGAGCGCTCGCTGTCCCTAAACTGTATGGACCACATTATACCATAATATTTGGGATCTTTAATAAATCAGAACCTTTTTCTAAAGGATGCAGTTCATGGGGGTCTAGTATCATAAATGCAACGTTATGTGAAACTTGTGGTTTTAAACACCTTCTGTACGTATGTTTGTAGAAAAGAGTTGTATGTATAAATGTGTGATAGACAAGAAGTAGTTTGAATTTGTGTCTTCCAATAATAATTTGTCTTTGTTGTAAATTCTCTAATTCTGTTTAAGTTACATAAAGTGTATTTAATGTTGTTTTTTCCTGTATCTCTAAAACTCATAAGTCTTCTTGTTTAGTTTTTATAAAGTTATAAATAAAAGGGATTTTAAGACTTTGAAAAAGTTCTTTATGAGGATCAAATCATTCATACACTGATCTTTTCATCCAGCAAATGAAGAAATAAAACATGAATCACACAGATAATACAGCACTGGCCTTGTTAATGAAGGCTACCTGCTTTATACCAACAATAATCCAGCAATATCAGTCCTCAGATTTTGTAACTCACATGTAGCTCATCTGAGTTTCACTGTAGTAGATGGTTCATACACTACTCTATACTCCAACATCATAAACACTGCTTATCACCGCTACTTCTGCACGGCTTATGTTCAGACTTTATCCCCAAAGAGATGTTTTGCATGATAGTATATCACAATGCAAGACCCCCTTTGAATTATAAATGTGTAAATGCAGGTTTTTGAATACATGTATGGTAATAGATGGTTAATGCTGCGATTGAGAGTGGGAGGACATGCAACCAAAATCAACAGCCTTTTTCATGACTATTTTTAGCATCTGGGATCACCTCATGTTCCTGATCCTATAATTTTACAAGATAATTTTACTTACATCAACATAACTTACACCTATTTGAATGAAAAGAGCAGTAAAACCAAAGCCACCAAGAATCAAGTCAACAGACATGCTATAGTGCGATTGCTAGACTGCATGCAGGCACACGGATACTTTGAGCTCATCAATCAATCAAAAAATCTTCATTTGTATAGCGGCAAATAAAAACAATTGTCATCTCAAGCCACTTTGCAATAGATCAGGCCGAGGCAATACTTATTCTATTGTACACCAACACTAAAGCCTATTATAAGCATGTTAAACTTACAATACAGTGTGTAAGCTTAGCTATAGCGTGTTTTTACTATGTACCTGTTTCTATATGATAAAATAGAAATCCAGCAATAGAACTAAGTTTAGCTGAAACTATATCAGATATACCTCCTTTTGCCAGCTGACAAGCTCTGCTATTGAACAGTCTTAGGGGCTGCAGGGCATTTGTTGAGACAACTAGGGATGCATGATATTAATGTTGGTAGATATTAGCTTAAAAAGTTGATGGATGCATGATTGACATGACTGAAAGCTAGCTTGGTGTCTCTATTTTTCAGATGGTCTTGAGTTCCATCTTTATTCAGCCTTTTTGTCTCTTAGTTGGTTGATCTAATTGGTTTATCACTGCCTTTGCAACAAGTGGACTGGATTCAAAGTGCTGTTAGTAATCAAATGTCCAAAATCACTTTAGCTTGGTTTAATATTTTCGACAGTCCATACAAACAACAAATTTCAGTCATGGGTTTGGTACATGATGTGTTTTCTGTTGATATATGCCCCAAAGTAGACAGTCAGTAGTCATAAAAGTAGAAATTTAAGTACTTTTCCAGCACAAAAGCTGTGAATAGTTTGTGTAATTTTTTAAATGCAAGCTTGCAAGTTCCAAAACTGGATAGTCTGAAGAGCTTCTATAAATATGGGAATGTTGGATGTCTAAAACGTCCGGTCAATCTAGCATTTAAACATTTCAAAAATGAACCATATTCTCTGACTTTGGAACCCATTGCAAATTTGGCTTCATATTTAGGGGAAGCGTGGATAGTGTAAGTAACACTGATAAGGCTACTGCGGTTTTGGACACATCAACAGACATCATATCACTATCACATATCACATGCTAGGACAATTACAAACTCAACAACAAAACAGTTCAAGAGCTGTCCATTTTTTGTATCAGTTTTTAAGGTATTAATTATTATTTAGTCACAAACAAATACTTAAGTTATTATTCTAATTTCTACAGATCTGAGACAATTATGGTCTCACAATGGATGTATATTTCAAGCTTGTTTGCAAGTTAGAGCAAGCAGAAATGTATGTCCACATCAGTAGAATATGTCACAAAAAAGGTAGACAAAATTCTACTCAGGTGTGTTCACATCGAATGCAACTTAGTGACTTTGATCGCGTCACTCACTCAAGTTGCGTCACCTGTCCGTGGTTCATTTTGTCACCGTTGCATCACTCAGTGATGCTCACCCCACGATCATATCATAAACATAATAGGATGTATTAGCTGAAATTATTGCAACTATAACATTTTCACTCACCTACAGTACCAACCTCAAAACACTGCAGCTGCTGGCTCTGCAGCAGTAGCATAAGGAGTTCTCTGCAGTCATGTCTAGGCGGAACTAATGTACTCACCGATGTTCCCACATGGACATGGATTGTCGCTCTGTGAACTGGAATAATAACAGTCTGTCACAGGTGTCATCACACACTAACACAACGCTGATTAGCTGCCACAGCACAGCCACATGTAACGTTGCCTGAAAAGTTGTATTTTTTCACCATTGGTGACCGAGCTATACACCTTGGTCCTGCATCTTCAGTGACCCTAAGAGTATCTGTCTGCAGGGACAAGGGCGCCGTCGTATGCCTTGAGTCGCCCAGATCCCATCCATTGCATTGCATGAAATCTGGTCTCACCTGGTCACTGTACATTGACTTTGCATTGAAACTGGTTGCTGAGGTCGCGTCAGATGTGTTTGGTGTGAACACATTTTCCTTTTCAAGTAAAAGCTAATTTTGTCATTTCTGTGAAGCAACTCCCCTTGTGATGCTTTTATCTTGTTATTTCCCTGGATCCCACTGATTTAATAAATCAGGTTACCTAATACTCTCTGGCAACATTAATGAAGGGAGGCAGAGCTGTCACTCAGAAATGTAGCATACATATACTCGGTCTGAAAGCCAAGTGTCACAAGCTATTTTAAGATCTGAATAGTAAAGAAGAGAGTAAATGCCATTTTGATATGGATCTTGGTCAACCAGCTAAATAAAAGAGAGGCCATTAATTAAGCCATTGCTTGATGAATGGAGGTATGGTAATGACCTTTATAGAAGAAAATATTAAAGAAGAGCCATGTTACTTTCTTCTCTGAGGCTGAACGGTTACATTTCAAAAACCCACTGTGCTTTTAGTGTTGAACAAGGACTGTAGTGTGCTTTTCAATCACCAACTTTTCAGAAGCTCCAGCACACAGCAATTCCCCAAAGGAGAAAAATGGTGCCTCTGCTGCTGACAGTTTTACAGTCAGATAATACACAGCCAGGCCCAGTAATGACCACCTGAACACAACATGCACTCAAGAAAGCCTGCAGAAGGTATGTTCCTAATTGTAGCTGCTGTCTCGTAAAGTTCGGACATGTGCTCAGCTCTCCTGTCAGACTGGAATTAAAACAACCTGGATTTACATGAAGTACTGTCAGGATTATAAAAAGAAACAATTTCATGCGCATGATCCAGGTGGCTCTCAGATGGTAAGGTTGTAAAAATTAGATGCTGCATTCCTTTATCAATTTATATTTTTTATTCCCTCCCTCATAAGAATTCATCCTCTTAGTCCCATCTGTGTGATGCCTGTTTGCATTATGCTGTAGTATGAAAGCCCTAAGAAGAAAAGTTATTTAACCAAATATATATCCCCTATGCTAAAGATTAAATCCAGATGTTCTTGAAATGCCATAATTACAGAAAAAAACCTGTATCGATTAGAGCTATCTTTCATACTTCATTAATGGAAATGACATCAAGGCCCAAATTAAAGGGATTGTTCAGTATTTTTGAAGTGAGGCTGTATAAGTTCCATATAGCCACTAAGTGCATTAGATGCAGTAGAAAGTTCTCTCCTCTCCATAAGTAAGCCACAGTCTGTAAGAGTCTGCTACGCAGAACTAGCCGCAAACAGAAAAGTATTGTACTAGGAACAAAGGGTATTATCTCTGCGTACAAGACCTCCCATCAAAAAATAATACCACAGTATAAGAGTATGCTACATATGCATGTTTTTAAGTGTATTCACCTTTCAGAAATAAGAAGTTTATCTGGACCTAACCAACTCACGTCAGGTATTCCTTTGTGCTGAACTATCCCTTTCAGCTACCCTTTGCAGGGCAGCAGCTGTATGCTAATCCACAATAGTTTCTCTTCCTGTTTTTACTGTAATGGAAATGAATTCAAAGCTGCTTTTAGTCTTATTTCAATAAAACAGATCATATAGACAAGCAAATGTAATCTGAACATTGTGATATTGACACTTGACTTTTTGTACAATCAATTTATCATTTCTCTGATACTTTTCATCTATAGTGAATTATTTTTCCCTTGGTTAGGTTAATGTTGCTTTCTGCCAAAAAGTCACTTCCTTTCAAAACATAACTTAAACGAAATTAAGATGGAAATTAGTACAAATTGAGATCATAACTGGAACTGTGTTTTTTAAAAAATAATCTTGGCCTTACCTTGTCTCGCTGCAGTGTTTGTCCTGGCACTTTATAAGTAAGGCCTAAACTAAATGTTCTTTCTGAATAGCTTATTCTAAAGTAAACAAACCAAATCGTCCATTTTAGTTAAAATAACATTTTGGTGTCAAAGAAGCTTATAATTAGGGCCCCACTCTGACCAGAAGCTGCCTTGTAATCAAAAATACATGCACAGCATTTGCACCTATGTTTAACAAAAACATATTTTGTATGAAAACACACTTATCCGCCCATAATCTCCACCACCACCTTAACTTTATAATTTCTAGCAGAAAACTCTGCTGGGCTACTTTTTAAAGTATTGAAAGCAGCTAAACTTGAGCACCGTAAAGTGCTGATGCTGGCACTTTAATCTGTAGTGCTTCAATTTACTTAATTGTTTTGTACATGCACTCCGGCATATTTCCTACTGTATAGGAGTGTTTGACACTGTATTTTACAAAAGGTCTTATAAGCTGCTTGGACTCCAGTTGTTACCTCCGCCAAGGAGGTTATGTTTACGGGAGAGTTTGTCTGCCTGGGAACAAAAAAACTCAAAAAGTAATGGATGGATTTTTATGAAATTTTCAGGAAATGTTCAGCATTGGAAAAGGAAGAACTGATTCAATTTTGGTGTTCATCTGGATCAGTGTCTGGCCACCATGAAGAAAAATGTGATTTTTGTGAATAACTACTGAACTAAAATAGATATCACTAGAAAAGCACTCGGAGAGCGCAGACCTCCACCAGCGCCACAGTCCTCACCCATATTGTGATTTCACCATAAGTATTAGTCCTACCTTTATTTCATTGAAATGTTTAGATTCCTTGACCATGAAAACATACCATTAGCAATTTGTTTCATAATGATATCTATTTTAGTTCAGTAGTTATTCACGAAAATCACATTTTTCGTCAGGGCGGCCAGACGCTGATCTGGATCAACACCAAAATCGAATCAGTTCTTCCTTTTCCCATGCTGAACATTTCCTGAACATTTCCTCATTATGTCCATTTCTTTGCATCCATTTCAACAAAAACGTAATTATTTGACAGTTGTAATATGGCTGTAGATCCATTTTGGGCTTCCATATTAATGTAATCAGAGCAACATTTGGATCCCTGTTGATTTTTGTTTTATATTGAATAGTAAATTGACCTTTCTTATTATCTGATAAGAATGTTTTTTGCTCATGGTTCCCAATATTAAGTTCCTTAATTGTTCCTTTTTGTTATCAATTAAAAACAAAAGTTCAGAACACTGAGTTGCACTTAAAATGTCTTAATGGCTCAGGCCCAGAACAATCTATATATATTATTCATTTACATTTCTGTAATAAAGTAAAAGCTACTGATACTAAGATAAGGCCTCATTATCATCATCACAGGGATGTGTCCTCTGTATTTTTGTGTATAAGCTCTTATGTTTACTTTCAACTTCCAGCAGGTGGCTCTGATCCCCCTGATCCCCCAAATACTTAGCCTTAATGCACGTCTACCATCTGTGTGCACCTGCTGTCTCTCCTGTCTGCATCACAGCACAGCACTTTCACGGCTCTGTAGCTATACTAAAAGTCACATGGTGGATGGACGACATATTTGACTGACTTTGAATCAACCTTTAGGCACATACATCTGGAAAAACATGCAGTGACAAATCCTAATTGATCATGTCAATCCCATCCCTGCTACAAGAACAAACATTTGTTGAGAGTTTTAAACTTGTAGGTGAGACATAAAAAGCTGCATAAATAGCTGTTTGAATGAAATTCCACTGAAGGTGGTTTCAGATCAAACTGTTTTAGGAGGAGAAGAGAAAATGTTTGGAATCAATTTCACGCCTCTGTGAAGAATAATTAGTGTGGATTTAAACATTATGATATTAAGATAAGCTGATTCAGCCTGTCACAGCAGAACGCATCCAGTCTACTGCTTTATCTCCACTCTTAATTTCTAAATAACTGATGAGCTATCTGCCGTGAAAGACACTTTTTAATAACCCTGCTGCTGTCTGACAAAAAAAACACAAAGAAACAAAAAATAAATACAGACAGACTGACTGACTGGTAGACAGACAAAAATAAAGGTAGATTTATATACAGATAGACAAAATTTATGATAGCTCACATTTCAATTAATAGTTAAAAAAAATCTATCTATCTATCTTGCAATATGTCCGTTTATGCAACACTGACACAGCAGTGGGAGCAACTCGGGGTAAAGTGTCTTACCCAAGGACACATCGCCATGAGACAGCTGAAGGTGGGCTGGAACCTGCAACCTTCACATTACCAACAGAGCTCACTATCTGACTGGACCACCAACACTAAAATCTTATAGTACTGCATTGTATTGTGCAGTATAATCTATACCTTCTCTGTGGTAGCTTTAAGCATTGCATGAAGTTGTCTGTTGTTGTCTAATCTCATGTTGCTCTGTAAAACAATGTACCATATAATGAGTAGATGGTAGAAATGCAGTTGTCTATAGAAATCTGGACAATTGAAAATGAAAAATATGGCATAGTGCTTCTTCTTTTAAGAGCAGCAGGAGGTGCAATCTGCCTTGTACAACTCCTTGACTACAGCACTTTGAGCCACAGCACTTGCAGATATTACTTTTAAAAAGGATATGTTTTTCTCTTTTGTTGAAACTGTACAACCTTTAAATAAGAAAGTACTATTACGTATAAAGACACAGCATTTCCACCAAATTATATTTAAACCAGTGTTTTTAATCGAATTGACTTGAGTCAATTCATAGATAGATAGATAGATAGATAGATAGATAGATAGATAGATAGATAGATAGATAGATAGATAGATAGATAGATAGATAGATATGTGAAAACATGCAGTCTTGACAGACTCCTTCAATATTCCCCTGACATTTTCCCCTGAATAATTCACATCAGGACATTTACATCTGTGTGCTGCAGATTTACATACATTTATGCATAAAGTCTGTGGTCAGCTTTACTTTTGAATCACTTTTATAAAGTAAAGTATGTTTCTCCCTTATAAACAATCTTATAGTCTAGCCTGAGTAATAACTCAGCTTGGACAACCATTTATATCCTGAGCTCATTATTTACACCGAGGCAGGCTGACAAACCTAATGGATGTACATTTATTAATAACTCTCCAGGAAATACACCTCTCAGTCTTGAATGGATCTCCAAGCTCTGGCTAGTTGAATTTGTATCAGGTACTTTCCTATCATTCTAGCTCACTGATGGAGTCTAAAGTAGCAATAAAGCAAAATTCCATTTTCTTTACCTTGTGCTCTATATTGCTTTTTATAGGAGTGAGAGACAATATAGTAGGAAAAGGTGCAGTACTGCCATATATTGAGGAAAGCTTGATTCCAGCAGTTGGTCTATAGGGACCATCTTTGCATCAGGTGATAATTGTGTTTGGTGGACCGATGTCCTCTGTTCATGCTATTCTGCTGTTTCAGAGAGATGATGGAAAATGCAAATGATCATAGCAGAGTGGGAGGGTAAAGGTTGTGTGAGGAAGTGACAATGATGTAGAGAGAGTAAGTCTTTTGAAATGTCAGAACTGCAGATGCATTTAATGTAACAAATGTTTTGCATAATATACGTATGGGACATTTTAGCAGTTTGTGATGCAAACAATTTGTTCAAGAATCTCACTGTAGTTTGATCAGTTTACATTAAAGGGACTGTGAGGAGAATCTATTTTGTACTATACCCGATTGCAAAACCAGGTTCAAAGATAAAGGGAAGAACTTAAAATATGGAAGGAGTCTAGATTCTCCCAGTAACAACTGGTTAAAGCAGGTGCTTAGTAAAGAAGGATTGAATGTTGAGAGTGGAAGTAAGCTGTGTCTAAAATGCTACATGAGATATCTTAGAAAAAGGCCTGGCCTGACTCAAAAGAAGACACTCACAGTGACAATGAATCCACAGGTATCTGTGATTCATTTGAGATTGAGGATAGCCCCGCGCAGGGAGGGATGTTGCCTTGCAACGTGGTGAGCACGGAGCCAGTTTTCTAATGCAGCAGCTTAAGATATCGGTAGTGTCTTGTATAACAAGCGGAAAGAAAGTGGCAATGCAACAACAGCTCCTTGAGCAGCACAGTCGAGCATAATAGCTTTGTTTCTTGTACTGACGACCACGCTCCATTTTAAACACTAATGTATCACAACCAACCAATAGCCGTTAGCCCGAGCTGCTAAACCATGCATTGACTCGACTGTGAGTCTCCTCCTGCATTACATTTTCCATGTGATGAAACGCATAAAATTTTCCTCTGTATTTCATTTCTTCTAATTTATTGTTTCCTGACTCGCTGCTTGCTGGCAGGGTACACTACATTTTTAGGGTTTGTTCATTCTGTTATTTTTGTTTATGCAAAGATGTCTTACTTTTTAAACTTATGCATCAACTACTTAATATTTCATTACATGCTGAAGTTTTTAGATAAGTTAATAGGAAATTTCAAAGTGAATTAGTGAATGTTGTTAAATTATACTTAAAGTTTAATCAGACATAAAACATGCAGGAAAAAGCAATCCTAGTAAGTAAACCTATTAAACTAGAAATATACATTCACTTGTAGAAGTTTACTTTGCATGTTTTAACACTTGTCAGAAGCAGAACGGGGCTTTTTCTTTCTTTGGTAGTTATGCTAAAGATATCTATTGATTTTGTTTATGTGAAAATTTAACTTAATTATTCTTTCTTTCTCTTTTTTCTTTTGCAAATCCTTCTTCCTTGTTGAGTTTTCATAATGTTTTCTTTCCCCACTAGTCCACAGAACATGGATTCAGCGGTGCTCCGGGTGATCTTTGGACACAGAATAGAGAAACTGACACTTATGCCTGGAATACCGCAAACCACTGAGGAGCTGCATTTAGCCATCAAACAGCAGTTAAGCATCACTGGGGACTTCAGCCTGCAATATTTAGATCCAGACTTTGAGGACTTTTTTACACTCCACTCGACTACTGAAATTAAACATAGTGCAACGATAAAGGTCATCACAATCAAACCACCTGTACTTACATTGTATCCAGTCCCACATGATGAAAGCTATGCTGAAAGTGTCACCTCAGAGCAATCCTCTGACCCACTCTCCACAAGCTCCTCTGCACAGGAGTCCCTTGACTCATCAGATTCATCAACCCCAAGCACAATCATCTTATCACTAAACCGCATTCAACAGACAAAGCCATGGCCCACTGAATTCATCATTCCAGAATTCTCTGTTGAAACTGAGATAGTTCTTGAAAGAGCCAATGAACTTTACAAAAAAGATGGCACATTGCTCACAACTCCAAACATCAAGTCTAACATACTTGATAACCTAACTCTGTCCATTTGTACATACACTGCCTATCCATCATCTCTACAAGTTCTCTCTGTCGCTGAAGCGCTTATCAAGGCACACCCATGTCTGAAGGATCCAGGGAGCTCTTCAGATCTCAGTGGATGGTAAACTAGCATCAAATATAACATGAGCAACTACAGAACAAAGTTAAGAGGCTTTGGGATTCCAGATGTTACATGTAATGCACTGAAGCGTAAATGTGCTGATGACAGGAAGTCTGCAAAAAATGTTAAAAAGGCAAGACGAGCAGAGGTCAACTATCTCCCACCCTACCCTGCAGGTGAAGATGAGCACAGCTTGGAAAAAATTAGAGAAGAACTAGTCATTGAGCTCAAGAGGAAGAATAATGAAAAGATGGTCAATGACAAAATGGACAAAACATTTGCATTCAGGCGACATGAAGTCATCAACCAGTGTCCAAGTGTTCGAGCCATGAAGGACCGCTGGCCTGCCCTGTTTCATTGTTCCCAGGTAAGTTTACATTTGTAAATGCTCTTAAGAGACAAGAAGTTCAAATATGAAAACAGTTCAATCAAGTCCTCTGTTGAAGCAGCAGAAAAAAATGTATTTGAAAGTATGAAATATTGAAGATTTGATATGATTCCTTTTTCTCTTTTGTTGACTTTTCAGATCAGTGCAGAATTTCAGAGAATCACTACTGTGCCCCTGGAGCCCCGATTCATGGCTGCATTGGACGTTCACACTCCCAAGTTACTCAAGCTGTTTCGTGCCAAAGGTGGAGCAGCTGGACAAAGACTGCAATTCATAATGGAACAAATGGAGGTACAGAACTTTAAAAAATTAAAGATAGCTTTATGTATGAGATTTCTAAGCACTAGTTTTTAACAGCTCAATGAAAAACTCTTGTAAAAATTAAAATTATGCATGACTATAACATTTTATCTTGATAACTTTTTAGTTTTGTGATTATTACATTAACCTTGTAAGTGCTTTGTATTTTAGGTCCATAGGCACATATTTAAGTTTCCCCTGTCAGTGGCCTGGTGGGCCACTTGGCCATTGACAGGTCAAAATGTCATTGAATTTGCATTAATATCAGTGTAATCATTGTTTGCACTTGGTGGTGTCTGTGCTGTACTGCTCTTTGCTTGGCAGAGGTATAAGCAGAACTTCTCTTTTTAGAGCCTTTTTTCATGTCCTTACACAAATAGTTTGAACCAACTTTAATTTCTTAGAAAACCCTCTGCAACAATACAGTGTTTGTTTCCAAAATTTTTATTGCTTATTCGTCTTACTTTATACTGACACTTATAATCTGAGTTGGGATGTATTGCAGAGAATGATGTGTTCAAATGCAGCTAAAGATCTCATAAGTCTTTCTTTGAATGGCCACAAATTTTACATTACCCTTATTATGTCCTTAAGGATTAACTAAATGCATTTCTTGCTCTTATTGTGAAGCAGGTTATGAAACACAGAATTTAAAATCGTGATGGCCAAAAGCACAAAATTAGGGCCCAAGGTGTGCAAAAAGCATTTTATGTTGTAATTTACATTTCATGTGTTGTTTTATTTGGCTTTTATCATTGGGTGATTAGTTGTTTCATTTCTCACCAGGATTCTTCACACTCTTCTGCTGAAAGGACCAGAGAGGTTGTTCTTCGGTGCCTGATAGAATACCTTGGAGAAAATGGGAAACATCTGATTGCAGAATTTAATGTAGGTGAACTTAATTTGCATTTAACCAATTGAAGTATTGAATTTCTTTCATTAGATGCTGCTGTCGATAAATTGATCCAAGTGTGTTACAATTTTTTAACATATTTTTGCCCCAGTGTACAGCGTCAGTGTCCCTTAAGATAAGCAATTTTGCAACACTAGCCCCGAAAACTGTCTGATGAATCAGGTTTGGGGTATTGGGCCAGAGTATTCCTTTTCAGGTGTATTAGCATGCAGGAGTTTATGCCTGGAAAATTTCAGTTTTGTAGTGCGTGCTTGAAATGGGCCTTTGATTCTCAGATTTCTACTGCAGGTGTGAACAATAATCATTTTCAAGATACCTGTACATTGAGATGGAAAAAAGCCTCATTACAAGTGGTGCAAAAACTATAGGCCTAAATCTATGGAGACATGGAAAAGAGGTCATTTTTTCTAGAATGAATTAAACGTTATATTGCTTGTTTTAGTGTATGTGTAGCAAATACTAAGAAAGCAGCACAGACCTGTAAATTTCAATGAGCAGATCATTACAGACCAATTCTGTGTGATCACTTTTATCCTTTGATGGCACATTTTTTGTCCTGGTCTTTGTAGTTGTCTCTTCTTGGATGACGATGACAAGGGCTTTCTGAATGGTTTGATGAGGAGGACTAAATTATGTTAATTACATGCCGTGAACTGTACAGTTTTCTAATATTAATTACTGGTGGATATTAGCTTTTAATTTTGCTTTGTCACCAGTCAACACTAACATAGCTGGCATCCTAAGTCAAAAATCTTTGTGATGCACAGCTTTGTAATTTGATGCATTACAATCTTTTGACAGTAAGTTTAAGACGTGACACTGATTACTATCTCATGTTGCAGGACACAGTGAACTTGGAGGACCTTGAGCAGCTTGTTGTGGCGATCACTGTTATCACAATGGATGACAACTCAAAGGAAATTGGAGTTGTCATTGAGGGCACAGAAGTTATCACAGGCCTTGGAGACATCGCTAGAGCTTGCTGTCTTCTCTTTGGCTTGACCTACACACTGAACCTTGATTATCCCAGGCAGCTTAAGTATACATTTGAAGTATTTCAAAAACTTTTTATGGAGCTGGATTCATCAAAGCTGTCAAAGAAAGTCCAGTCCTTCGAGAGAAAACTTCTGGCTTGAAATAAGTCTGGGTGCACAGTGCACACTGTTGTGCCACACAATGGTCAGTTCCTGCAGAGTCTGAGAATGATGTGGACTGATCTGGTCTCTGTACCAAAAACAGTATTGATATAGCACACCAGTGCACTTTTTTTGTTTCATGTTATGGCACTAACACTGTGAAAGGATGTTTCCTAAACCTTAGGCACAATGTTTTCAGTTCACTCAGTGTCCTTAACTGGTGCTCTTGAGTTATACTTTGTTAAAAACATTTGGTTTACTGATTTACTTTTTTTTTTTTTATTTATTCCTCTGTGTGACTCAATGTTCAACCACCACAGGGCTTAAGAATAGCATATTTGAAAATGTCTAGGTTGTTCGTGCCAATAAAAAATGAAAGTGAAGTTGCTGTTGTGATCAGTTCAATTGAAGAGCTTTTGTTGCTCTTTCAGATCAAAGTTGATATGATTCATTGTGTTACTGTGATAAGAAAGTAGGCAAACTAATGTGAATTATTGCTGAAAAGTTTCTCAAATGTAATGTCCTCAAGATGGATATTTGCACTAAAAGTATGAGGAAGAATATGTTCTCTATATCACTACATATTTTGGTATGGATTTTTGGTAAGTTTAGACAGTCAGTCCTACAGTGTTCTGCTTCTCTAGAGATTGACAATTGAGCATTTGAAGATGCCAGGTTTGAATGTTAGTAGTAATTTGGCCACTCTGTTGTGGTCATGTGTTGTAAAATTATGGATTTGTTTAATTTATTTTTTATCTTGTGGCACATGCACTTCAGTAGGATTTTTCTAAAATACAGAAAAGCATTGTTTTAGTTTATACCAGGACCACAACAGGTATTCTGTGAGTTTCATTTGAGACAGGTGTTTTATTTATTTGAAAATGAAAGTTGTGAGAACAGTTTACAGGAGTCTTAGTGTTTACTGGAATACTTAACGATAGACCCTTGTAATTTTATGTTTAAAAAAGGGTTCAGTGACAGTGTTGTCTGCATGTTAAAGGCTGCTTGAAATGCTGTACTTTATACTGAACACTTGATTAAAACTCTGACTTTTGTCAACCATAAAATGTAATTGTCTTTTACTTCTGTAATATTTATTCTGTTTTATTTCCTCGTGGACAAATTCAAATCTCACACTAAACTGAAGGTCTTAACACAAACATATGTAATTCCTGAGAAATTATGGTATTTGAATTTAATTAATTTTATTGAGGAAATAATACAAAAATACACTAAATATATAGATTATTACTCAATTATATACCTCTTATACAATGAATCAAATTTATTAATTTAAGTTCATTTTACTAATTTAGACATTTCTCTTACTGAAATCTACTCAATATTTTTGTTCAGGTTTTACTTAAATCTGTGAGCTTTATTTGAATCTACTCAATTTTAACAGGTAAATCTTAAGGATTTCATATGAGTTACATTTACTCAATTTTTAGCATTGTTAGATTTAATTAATATTATTGCGTGCAATCTGTTGCCTCAATTTTATTGAGTAGATATGGTGTATCTTTTTTTACAATGTACCTCTTATCCAAATCAAAGATTTGAAGTATGCTTCCTCTTCACATCGTAAGTGTTCTTTGTGTTTAGAGTACAATGACAACTGTATAAACATTCCTAAGTCTGTTCGTCACTCTCTTATCATTGAATGTTCACTTTGGTGCCCGCCTGATGCTCGTGCTTGTTCTGAACACCTCATCGGGAGTTTTCTACACCCTGACACGAAGATAAATATGCACAGTCGTATTCCTCTGGAAAGTAAACTGAATGAATCTATTTCTCCAGTTGTTATTAATGATTTGCTTGAAATTGTACATGAAGTATCCAAACATGAGACATCACGCAAACTGAAGTTTGAAACCTTGTCAGATTCTGACTGCCATGCATGGACTGGCTGGACATTGGTGCAATTTAAGAACATGTATGACATGAGTGAATCTGATCTTGTTTCAGGTTCAAGTGATAGTTCCAGAGCAAAAGATCTGCTTCTTTACTTTTGGGCAAAACTGAAAACAAACCTTTCATGGAATCAAATGACCATGGTTACTAATCTTTCCCAAGCTACACTGTCAAGATATTTTCATGCAATTGCAGATATTTTGAACACAATAGTTGTTCCCAAATACCTTGGCACAAATCATATTTCACGCCACGATGCCATAACTCACAACACTGTCTTTACTAAAGCTTTTTATGGTGACCAGGTCACTCTTATCTTAGATGGTACATATATCTACCTCAACAAATGCAGTGATCATTGGTTTCAAAGGGAATCTTACGGAGGACAGAAAAAACGAAATTACCTAAAATTCATGTCAGTTGTACTGCCTGATGGATATGTTTTAGACACTATTGGCCCCTACCATGGTAACGTAAATGATGCAACAATAACTCGGCTCATCATGGAAAAAATTGAAATATTGAAATCTTGGTTAGAAGCAAATGACAATATGATTGTAGATTGCGGTTTCAGGGATGCCTTAGATCTTCTTGCTAAGTTGGGGTATGATGCTAGAATGCCGTCATTTTTACCAACTGGTAAATCCCAATTGGATTCCTCAACAGCCAATAGTGATCGTTGCTGTACCAAAACAAGATGGATAGTAGAGTCCTACCACGGGCGTTTAAAGAAGTGGATGTTGTTTAAGGAACAACTTGCCTCAAATTATTTCGTTGAGGTCATTGGCAAATTAGTGCGCATAGTAACTGCATGTCTCAATGCCTTCAGAGGACCAATATATGTTTCAGATCCAGATCGAGAGGAACGAGATACTAAGATGGCTCAGCGTATGCTTTCACTTTTAAAAAAAAAGACAATGTTCTGGCAAAACAAGTTGCAGAAGACCCAAATATGTCACGTAGAGCTCGTAGTGAATGGCAGAAGCTTGAAGCATCTGATATCTCATTCCCTCATGTGGATCTGGAATACCTTGAGACCATAACATGCGGTACATACCAAATCAAACAGTCCCCTGGCTACATTGCTGAGCATCAAAAAATTGATGGTGACTATGAGATTTGGGTTTACCAGCATGATGCTGATCTCATTAGGGGACAGATTCATTCTCGTCACAGATCTCAAATAAAATACAATGTTTGGATTCAATTTGACAAGAATGCATCAGATGATCCTGTGAAGGCATATTATTGTCTCTGTCCTGCTGGAAAGAGAACCTCTGGCATGTGTGCACATGTTGCATCTGTAATCTATTATTTGGGATATTATAAACATTTTCAAAATCAGAAACTCCTCCAACCATACACAAGCAAATTCAAAGACTCCATTCTATGAAATAACCAGCCAATCATACATCTTATGGATTTCTCAGATCCCCTTTCCCTCACTATAGTTCCAGTCTACAAATTAAAATTGTCCAAGCCGTTGCTATGCAAAAAGACACGAAGGCCATAAAACAGATTACATGTATATATAAGTACTAGAAACAGAAATTGACAGAAGTAATGTTTATGTATTGCTGTCACTGTAGATATATACAATCTGATTACAACAATCCAAAACTGCATCGGTTTTTACTTGTATCAATGGCTCATTATTATCTCATCACAAAGGCATAATATACAGGCCCTTTGTGGCTGTTCAATATTAAAATGAATAACGTTTCATGTGAAATGTTTGTTTTGAATCTAGCATTCAAATTCTAAAAGAAATCATACTTAAAGGATGAATTCTGAACAAATCTTTAAAGGTTCCCTGATATACAAGACATGGAACAGTATCCTGATTCTTCCACAGTAACCCAACCTGTTAATTGAACAACTTTACCGGTCTCAGAATTTGATGATTTTTTTCCCACTGTGAGAATATATATGTGGCCAAATAATTTGTAAGTATTTTAGGAGTACAGCAACTGTAAGTTGGTCAGACACATCTCTAAAGAATTGAAGTTGTTGGAAAAAATCATAAAAAAACTTAATTTTTTTCAGTTAAAATTCAATAACTTCTTTCAATTGTAATACTTAGCTTTACATTTGATTTCAAAAGATGCACCAGACTTCAGTGAAGGTGATTTGACCCAATTTGATGATTTGTTATTTGTGTTTGAGTAAGTTTTGGGGGTAAAGTGTGCACCCTGACTCACACCTATGGCAATGATCATAAAATAGGTCATAGTACAGGCCCTGGATGACTTTTGGATTTTCTAAAGGTATATTCTTGGGAGTCTCTGGGTGTACTACAAATACCACACAACAAACAAAAAATTGGGCTGTGGGCAAAATGTGGGTCCTTTAAAAAAAAATCTGAATTAAATGAAAGTAATCATAAATGTAAAGAAAAAAGGTAATCTGATCACTGGGATTTGTTTTTTATACAAAGTCTCAGTTTACATGTCTTCCTTTATTAAAAATAAATAAAATCTGAATAAAATCAAAGTAAATATATTTCCTGCATAGTGCCATTTAAGCTACAGATTGTCTGATTACAGTGAATGTGTATTGTGCCTGGACAGATTTACTGATTATTGGGATTTGTTTCTTATATAAAGTCTCAATTTAAATATTCTTTTGTTATCGGGTTTCTTTTCTGACTTTATTTGATCCGTTTATTTCTCTATATAGTTATTTTGTGCAGAGGAGCAGAACATTGATGTTAAACAGTTTTTCTTGTAGGCTAAGCAGTCCTCATGAGTTGAAGGCTAAACTGTCTTCACTGTTACCATAGCAACAACAAGCATCTTACAAACATAAACAGTAGCATAGTAACGATCTTGGTTCATCTGATGCGTATATAAACCAGCTCGAATAGACTTTCTTCCCTTTTCACCAAGCCACTTGGAGGTAACTACACTCTTTTTGAGATTTCATGCTAGGCTAGGGTCATTAGCTTGCTTAAGCTAGCTAGTTCATGATCATTTCAGTCCGTTTTTTTGTTAAGAAGTTCATCATATTGGGTAGGACACAGATTTCTTCATTTCCTTTGTAGCCGAGTTATTTTTGTCTGCATGATTTGACTGAAGGAGTGAAACAGAAAGGTTTAGTACCCTGATTGATCCATGTTTTGAGTGTCACAGAGCAAACCATGTATTAAATAAAATGTGATGTGTTTTTAATGTGAAAATGAAACGATTGATGACAGATTTTTTTACTTTTGTGCACGACAGATGTACACTATCATCTTTTTACATCCAACCTTGAGCTAAACTTGAGCTAAACCAAAATCTTAGCCTGATTGATGTACACTATCATTTTTTCACATACAACCATAACTGTTAAAAGGATTTTTCCATCATTATTGTGAGCAATAGTTTTAGTTATTTGTATTTTTTAAAAAACACATTTTTCTATGTTTTGCAATTTCTTACTGTTAGAAATAACAGTGTCAATGAAAGCATGTGGTGCATGGTTTTAAGTTAGTGAGTAATTGTAATTTAAAGTTGTGATTTTAAACTACTGAAATAATCCAGATTTTTGTTGTTGCTTTTGTAATCAAGTAGCCCTCGTATGAGCGACTTTTTAGTTTCAGGAAAAATGCAAACAAATTTTGGTAGATGGTTAAAATGTCACAAATTTATTAGCAACGTTTGGGAAAGGTTGAGAAGTTGCCAAAATAAATAATGGAGATTTCATGTATTTCAAGCATGTTAAGAGTAAAGAAAATGATCAAACATGAAATAGATATAAAAACAGCATAATAAATATAAAATAGGCTTTAATTGTGCTCTATAGTTGTATAAAATGTATCCTAGATAGATTTCGTTTGGTAATCAAAAATCCAGAAACGGAAAACGAGCCTTTATCTGATATCTATTACGGGTGAGATGAAACATACTTCACTATAAAAAGCTGAAGTATAAACTAGCAGATATGTTGATCACCAGGCTGAGTTTGGTGTCACTACAATCAACAACAAAACAGTTATTACAGTTTTAATAGTCATTACCTATCAATAAACATGATTCACTATATTAAAAGCAATATGAATTAAATTAAAACATTTATCTTGGGTAGAGCTGTATTATAAAACAGAAGGTATATCTGATCATCAGGCTGGCTTTGGTGTCACTTTAGTCAACAACAGTGAAGTTAACACAGTTTTTATAGTCGTTACCTATGAATGAATATATGTCGATATTAAAAAAATGACAAACATTAAATACAAACCTATTTATCTTAAATAATAGTTGAAAGTTAAACAAGAAGAGATGTTTGATCATCAGGCTGACTTTTGTGTCACTTCAGTCAGACACATTTATTACAGTTTTTATAGTCATTATTACCTGTTGATAAACATACTTTACTATATTCAAAGACATATGAATTGAATTTAAACATATTTATAGTGTAGAGCTGTACTATAAACTTAAAATATATCTGATCATCAGGCTGGCTTTGGTGCTGCTACAGTCAACAACAGTGAAGTTATCACAGTTTTTAGAGTTAATTACCTTTTCATAAATATATGTCCAAATTTTAAAATGGAGGGGTGCTGGTTTGGTGGAGTGGTTAGCAACCAGGCACGTCCCATGTACACGCTTCTGCCGGTCCGAGTTCCAATCCAGCCTGTGACCAGTGTGTCCTCTCCTACTCTCTCGTCCCCTTTCAAAAGCCTATAAGTATATAGGCTTTTGAAAGGAGGGTCTCTCTCCAACAAAGGCACAAAAAATCCCCCAAAATACATCTTAAAATAATTAAAAAAAATGACATTAAATACATTAAACCTATTCATCTTAAATAAGAGCTGTGTAATAAATTAGAAGAGATGTTTGATGATTAGGCAGGGTTTGGTGTTACTGCAGTCCACAACAGTTATTACAGTTTTTATAGTCATTACCTTTTCATCAACATATTTCACCATATTAAAAACTATATGAAATGAATTTATTGGGTTTGGAACTACATTGTTGTTTTGATGAGTTATTAAACCAAAATATGAGTTTATGGCCCTAATACACCATCGTACCACTGCGCTGTGGTGCAGCAACAATATCTCTATATTTTTATTTGAAGTTAGGTTGTATGACCTTTTCCACTGGAGTTTTAAAACTATTGATAGTCAGTTTTTGTGGCTGCTGTGTGTCTGCTGCTATACTTTGTTTGGATTGAATACAGCAGTCTGAAAGTTAAAATGACATATCAATGGATCTCAAATGGAGCAGCAGGACACACACTCAATCATAACTTACACAACAACAGATACATGAGCTCAAACCATCAGTTTTCTGTGTACTTGAATTTAATTATGAAGCTGGACATTTTGCATCTAAACCAAGAGCGTTTAGGGTTTTGTTGTCAGTTGAACTTCAGCAGGTGGATTGAATTCTACCTTTGTGTTTTTTCATTTATATGTTTATCTTCTCTTGAACTTGTGACCTGTGAGGTTGAAATCTGTGTCAGTGAATGAATGACAGCTATCCGATATATCAATTTTTAAGAGACGTTGCTTATCACTAACAACTTTTCTGCCTGGTCATTACATTACATTAAATCATACAGGAAATTTCCCTGAATGTTTTCCCCAATGTTCAGCCACCTTTTTTTTCTTTCATAATCTGTGACATAATTTTTGCTTGTTGTTGTCTCTTCTGGTTAATTTCAGCACTGTAAAAAAGGCTAGTTGTTTTAACTTAAAAAAGTTAGTGTCAGGGCTGCCTTAAAATTTTAAGTTTTCTGAATTTAGAAATTTAAGTTCAGTTAAGAACGATTCAGATCAAGTGAACTTCTTAAGTTCACTAAACTTGCTATTAAGTCAGCTCTACTTGAATTGTTTAGTTTAACAAACTTCTAAAAGCAATCCAATTCCAATAGTATTTTTTTTATGCCAACACAGTAATTAAACTGCTTTAAACTACAGTTTTAAAGGTAAAACAACTTTATCTAAAGTTCAGATCACTGATGATTTTGAGCAAAATTGACTTATTGCATTTGGATTTAACTTAATATTTCTCTTTAACTTTTACTCATTTTGTTCTGCTTTGACACAAATTTATAAAATAAAGTTAATATTTGCTTTAAGAGAAACAATCATAAAAGCAGAAAAAAAGGTTTAGTATTTAAAGGGTATTATTGCCAGACAAACCAAAACAACTTCTGTTCTTCATGCTTTAATAACACAACTGGCAATTTTTATCACATGTTCAATGTGGATAGCAAAACAGCTCTGAACAGATTCAAGGTACATTTGCCACAAAAAGTGCTAGCTTGCGGGAAAAATGCATCCTCGTCCACAAATGTTCTTTAACTTTGACTAAAATTTGTCTGGCTTGCATGACGGCTCGTTTGGTTGAAAACCAGCTTATAGCTCACATCTTTTACTGTTTTATTTCTTTTTTCACATTTGTGGATGAGGATCAGTGACCTGAACTTTAGATCAAGTTGTTTTACCTTTAAAACTGTCGTTTAAAGAAGTTTAATTACTGTGTTGGCACAAAAAATACTGTTGGAATTGGATTGCTTTTAGAAGTTTCTTAATTTAAAAAATTCAAGCAGAGCTGACTTAATAGCAAGTTTATTGAACTTAAGAAGTTCACTTGATCTGAATCGTTCTTAACTCAACTGAACTTAAATTTCTAAATTCAGAAAACTTAAAATTTTAAGGCAGCCCTGACACTAACTTTTTTAAGTTAAAACAACTAGCCTTTTTTACAGTGAGGCGTCACTATGAATGAATGTCAAATGGTTATTTCAACCAACCTCAATTACATGAAGATTTCTTTGTGTTATTTATTTCGTTGCTCCTTGCAAAGTATTTGAAATGTTTTTTAGTCATCACTGTTTCTTTACTCTGTGAGGATCAGTGAATCTTCATTCATGAGTTGTGCTCTATGAAAGATGACAGATTGTGAAGTTGTCCTGGCCAATGTCCTTCCTGTTTTAAACTGTAGAGCTGCACTGACATGATCTTATAAACTCAGACATTGACCTCCATGATGAGGAGGAAGTCTTAGTGCTGGACTCTGAGGAAAATATGAGTGAACTTTTAGTTTAGTGTGTTTTGAAAGTGTTACTGACATTGTTCTGGTTTGATCTTACAGAAACCTAAAGCCAGAGAAAAGCACAAACAAGCAGAGACAAGACACCATCGGATCGAGGACCAACACCAACGAAGAAGAGTGAGAGAGAGAGAGAGAGAGAGAGAGAGAGAGAGAGAGAGAGAGAGAGAGGAGGAGGAGGAGGAGGAAGAGGAGGAGGAAGGAGGAAGAAGAAAGAGTGAGGAAGGATAATGGGACTGAAGCAGTCAGTGAGATGCAGGAGCAGGAGCAGGAGGGGGGAGATCTACAGAAAAGGGCAGGAGGAGAGGTGGAGAGTGGAGGAGGAGAACAGATGGGTAAGTATTGAAGGGAAAAACAAGAAGGAGCAAGGATGGATGAAGGGTGAGAAGAAAGGAAGGAGAAGGAGACGGGGTCTGATGTGCCAAAATATATTGAGAATCATTCCTTCTTGCACGAAGGGGAGGGAGGAGATCTACAGAAAGGAGCAGGTGGAGAGGCAGAGAGTGGAGGAGGAGGTTTTGGAGAGGGAGAGAGGGACAGAGGAGGAGAGGATGTTAAAACAACAGGTTAGATTGTTGGAGAGCAGGACAGAGGAGGAGAGACAGGAGCAGGGGATACAGGTGAAGGATATGGAAGGTAGGAGATGGCTGGGGGAGCAGATTATTGAGCTAGAGGAGAGAGAGCAGCAAGAGATGATTGAGAAGCAGGAGCAGGAGGAGAGAGTGAGGCAGGAGATGATTGAGAAGCAGGAGCAGGAGGAGAGAGTGAGGCAGGGAATGATTGAGAAGCAGGAGCAGGGGGAGAGAGTGTGGCAGGAAATGATTGAGAAGCAGGAGCAGAAGGAGAGTAAGATGCAGGAGATGATTGAGAAGCAGGAGCAGGAGGAGAGAGAGTGGCAGAAGATGATTGAGAAGAAGGAGCAGGAGGAGAGTAAGAGGCAGGAGATGATTGAGAAGCAGGAGCAGGAGGAGAGAGTGTGGCAGGAGATTATTGAGAAGAAGGAGCAGGAGGAGAGAGTATGGCAGGAGATGATTGAGAAGCAGGAGCAGAAGGAGAGTAAGATGCAGGAGAGACTGTGGCAGGAGATGATTGAGAAGCAGGAGCAGGAGGAGAGTAAGATGCAGGAGATGATTGAGAAGCAGGAGCAGGAGGAGAGACTGTGGCAGGAGATGATTGAGAAGCAGGAGCAGGAGGAGAGAGTGAGGCAGGAGATGATTGAGAAGAAGGAGCAGGAGGAGAGACTGTGGCAGGAGATGATTGAGAAGCAGGAGCAGGAGGAGAGTAAGATGCAGGAGATGATTGAGAAGCAGGAGCAGGAGGAGAGTAAGTGGCAGGAGATGATTGAGAAGAAGGAGCAGGAGGAGAGACTGTGGCAGGAGATGATTGAGAAGCAGGAGCAGAAGGAGAGTAAGATGCAGGAGATGATTGAGGAGCAGGAGGAGAGAGTGTGGCAGGAGATGACTGAGGAGAAGGAGCAGGAGGAGAGTAAGAGGCAGGAGATGATTGAGAAGCAGGAGCAGGAGGTGAGAGTGTGGCAGGAGATGATTGAGAAGCAGGAGCAGGAGGAGAGACTGTGGCAGGAGATGATTGAGAAGCAGGAGCAGAAGGAGAGTAAGATGCAGGAGATGATTGAGAAGCAGGAGCAGGAGGAGAGGGTGTGGCAGGAGATGATTGAGAAGCAGGAGCAGGAGGAGAGACTGTGGCAGGAGATGATTGAGAAGAAGGAGCAGGAGGAGAGTAAGAGGCAGGAGATGATTGAGAAGCAGGAGCAGGAGGAGAGAGTGTGGCAGGAGATTATTGAGAAGAAGGAGCAGGAGGAGAGACTGTGGCTGGAGATGATTGAGAAGCAGGATCAGAAGGAGAGTAAGATGCAGGAGAGACTGTGGCAGGAGATGATTGAGAAGCAGGAGCAGGAGGAGAGAGTGAGGCAGGGGATGATTGAGAAGAAGGAGCAGGAGGAGAGACTGTGGCAGGAGATGATCGAGAAACAGAAGGAGAAGGAGAGTAAGATGCAGGAGATGATTGAGAAGCAGGAGCAGGAGGAGAGTAAGTGGCAGGAGATGATTGAGAAGAAGGAGCAGGAGGAGAGACTGTGGCAGGAGATGATTGAGAAGCAGGTGGAGAAGGTGAGTAAGATGCAGGAGATGGTAGAGGAGGAGGAGGAGAGAGTGTGGAATGAGATGATTGAGGAGAAGGAGCAGGAGGAGAGTAAGAGGCAGGAGATGATTGAGAAGCAGGAGCAGGAGGAGAGAGTGTGGCAGGAGATGATTGAGAAGCAGGAGCAGGAGGAGAGAGTGTGGCAGGAGATGATTGAGAAGCAGGAGCAGGAGGAAAGTAAGAGGCAGGAGATGATTGAGAAGCAGGAGCAGGAGGAGAGAGTGAGGCAGGGGATGATTGAGAAGAAGGAGCAGGAGGAGAGACTGTGGCAGGAGATGATCGAGAAACAGAAGGAGAAGGAGAGTAAGATGCAGGAGATGATTGAGAAGCAGGAGCAGGAGGAGAGTAAGTGGCAGGAGATGATTGAGAAGAAGGAGCAGGAGGAGAGACTGTGGCAGGAGATGATTGAGAAGCAGGAGCAGAAGGAGAGTAAGATGCAGGAGATGATTGAGGAGCAGGAGGAGAGAGTGTGGCATGAGATGATTGAGGAGAAGGAGCAGGAGGAGAGTAAGAGGCAGGAGATGATTGAGAAGCAGGAGCAGGAGGAGAGAGTGTGGCAGGAGATGATTGAGAAGCGGGAGCAGGAGGAGAGAGTGTGGCAGGAGATGATTGAGAAGGGGGAGGAGGAGAGTGAGAGGCAGGAGATGATTGAGAAGCAGGAGCAAGAGGAGATTGAGAGGGAGGAGATGAGTGAGAAGGAGAGGAAAGAAAGGGAGGATAGGAGGAGACAAGAGCAGGAGGAGAGGAAGAGACAGGAGGAGATTCTGAGGCAGGAGAGGATTGAGAAGAAGAGGCAGCGGAGGCTGGAATGGAAAAGAAAGATGAAGGAGAGGAAGAAACAGGAGAGAGAGAGGCAGGAGATGATTGAGAAGCAGGAGCAGGAGGAGAGGGAGAGGCAGGAGATGATTGAGAAGCAGGAGAAGGGTAAGAGGCGGGAGATGATTGAGAAGCAGGAGCGGGAGGAGAGAGTGTGGCAGGAGATGATTGAGAAGCAGGAGCAGGGGGGGAGTAAGAGGCAGGAGATTATTGAGAAGAAGGAGCAGGAGGAGAGACTGTGGCAGGAGATGATTGAGAAGCAGGAGCAGAAGGAGAGTAAGATGCAGGAGATGAATGAAAAGCAGGAGCAGGAGGAGAGACTGTGGCAGGAGATAATTGAGAAGAAGGAGCAGGAGGAGAGTAAGAGGCAGGAGATGATTGAGAAGCAGGAGCAGGAGGAGAGAGTGTGTCAGGAGATGATTGAGAAGCAGGAGGAGGAGGAGAGAGTATGGCAGGAGATGATTGAGAAGCAGGAGCAGGAGGAGAGAATGAGGCAGGAGATGATTGAGAAGCAGGAGCAGGAGGAGAGGGAGTGGCAGAAGATGATTGAGAAGCAGGAGCAAGAGGAGATCCTGAGGCAGGAGATGATTGAGAAGGAGAGGAAACAAAGGGAGGATAGGAGGAGACAAGAGCAGGAGGAGAGGGAGAGACAGGAGGAGATTCTGAGGCAGGAGAGGATTGAGAAGAAGAGGCAGCGGAGGCTGGAATGGAAAAGAAAGATGAAGAAGAGGAAGAAACAGGAGAGAGAGAGGCAGGAAATGATTGAGAAGCAGGAGCAGGAGGAGAGGGAGAGGCAGGAGATGATTGAGAAGGAGAGGAAACAAAGGGAGGATAGGAGGAGACAAGAGCAGGAGGAGAAGGAGAGACAGGAGGAGATTCTGAGGCAGGAGAGGATTGAGAAGATGAGGCAGCGGAGGCTGGAATGGAAACGAAAGATGAAGAAGAGGAAGAAACAGGAGAGAGAGAGGCAGGAGATGATTGAGAATCAGGAGCAAGAGGACAGGGAGAGGCAGGAGATGATTGAGAAGCAGGAGCAAGAGGAGAGAGGGAGGCAGGAGATGATTGAGAAGCAGGAGCAGGAGGAAAGTAAGAGGCAGGAGAGGATTGAGAAGCAGGAACAAGAGGAGAGGGAGAGGCAGGAGATGATTGAGAAACAGGAGCAAGAGGAGAGGGAGAGGCAGGAGATGATTGAGAAGCAGGAGGAGAGTAAGAGGCAGGAGATGATTGAGAAGCAGGAGCAGGAGGAGAGTAAGAGGCAGGAGATGATTGAGAAGGAGAGGAAACAAAGGGAGGATAGGAGGAGACATGAGCAGGAGGAGAGGGAGAGACAGGAGGAGATTCTGAGGCAGGAGAGGATTGAGAAGAAGAGGCAGCGGAGGCTGGAATGGAAAAGAAAGATGAAGGAGAGGAAGAAACAGGAGAGAGAGAGGCAGGAGATGATTGAGAAGCAGGAGCAGGAGGAGAGGGAGAGGCAGGAGATGATTGAGAAGCAGGAGCAAGAGGAGAGGGAGAGGCAGGAGATGATTGAGAAGGAGAGGAAACAAAGGGAGGATAGGAGGAGACAAGAGCAGGAGGAGAGGGAGTTAACACAGTAACTTAGAAATTACTGTAATGCAGTTAAATCTCTTTATTTGTGAAGGGTTAGTGTCTGATTATCAATTAGACTTAAAGATAATTTGCTCTACGATGAGATAGGGTGGTAAAGGGTTAAAAAAACATAGTTTAGACTAAAGTAAGAATGGTTGGTAACATATTTAAAGCGATAGAAAAAGTAAATTAAAAAAAATAAATGTAGGTATTAGATAAATGAATGTGTCATGAATAAAAAATCCTCTATTAAAGCAAAAATATTCCAAACATTTAAAACAGCTATAAAAATAAATAGGCCAAAAAACAGCTGGAGACTACAAACCCCAAATATCAAACATGAAATAAAAGAAGGTAAAAATATATATTTACTTTATTACACCCACGACCATGTCCATAATGTAACCCAAGCAGTGGGTGGTCTTTAATAAAGTTTATTTGTCCTCCAATGAGGGGGGGTGGTGGCGGGGTTAAATTACATCTAGATGCTTTAGTATAAACTAAAAGTGCTTCATGACACATTTATTGCAAATATATATGAAAGAGAAAAAATATTTCTAATAAATGACTGTCATGAATGTGTTATGAATGTAAATCTTCCAGTCAAATTGAAATGTTGGAAACCATAAAATCCTTAAAAACGTTTAGCCTAAAAAGAAGTTTGTTGAAAACAAATGTATTTTAATTAAATTTAAATCAATGAATAGTATTCACATCATTACAACTATTTTGATGTCCATAATGTAATCGAAGCAGGAAGTAGTTAATAAAGTTTATTTGTCCTCCGATGAGGGGGGTGGTGGCGGGGTTAAATTACATCTAGATGCTTTAGTATAAACTAAAAGTGCTTCATAACACATTTATTGCAAATATATATATATATATATATATATATATGAAAGAGAAAAAATATTTCTAATAAATGACTGTCATGAATGTGTTATGAATATAAATCTTCCAGTCAAATTGAAATGTTGGAAACCATAAAACCCTTAAAAACGTTTAGCCTAAAAAGAAGTTTGTTGAAAACAAATGTATTTCAATTAAATTTAAATGAATGAATAGTATTCACATCATTACAACTATTTTGATGTCCATAATGTAATCGAAGCAGGAAGTAGTTAATAAAGTTTATTTGTCCATCTATCTATCTATCTATCTATCATCTAGATGCTTTAGTATAAACTAAAAGTGCTTCATAACACATTTATTGCAAATATATATATGTATGAAAGAGAAAAAATATTTCTAATAAATGACTGTCATGAATGTGTTATGAATATAAATCTTCCAGTCAAATTGAAATGTTGGAAACCATAAAACCCTTAAAAACGTTTAGCCTAAAAAGAAGTTTGTTGAAAACAAATGTATTTTAATTAAATTTAAATGAATGAATAGTATTCACATCATTACAGCTATTTTGATGTCCATAATGTAATCGAAGCAGGAAGTAGTTATTAAAGTTTATTTGTCCTCCGATGAGGGGGGGTGGTGGCGGGGTTAAATTACATCTAGATGCTTTAGTATAAACTAAAAGTGCTTCATAACACATTTAAAAATTAAACAAATATATATATATATATATATATATATATATATATATATATATATACATATATATGTATATATATGTACAATATTACCATATATACATATATACATGCATATATATACACACATATCTATAGATCTATATATATATACATATATATTTAAATCTATCTATCTATCTATCTATCTATCTATCTATCTATCTATCTATCTATCTATCTATCTATCTATCTATCTATCTATCTATCTATCTATATCTCTCTCTATATATATATTGTATATATATATATTTATATATGTATATATATACATATATATATATATATATATATATATATATATATATATATAAATATATACACATATATATAGATATATACATATATATCTATATATATATATATATATATATAAATATATATATATATATATATATATATATATATATATATATATATATATATATATATATATATATATATATATATATATATATATATATATATATATGCATATATTTATTTTGCGTATGTTTTCACTGATTGTTAACTCTCAATACCTATGATTTAACCACTCACTGTTCTTTTCCAGTAAACATTTCACCTGTTCACCTGGTATTTTTTAGATCTGTAATAGTGTGTGGCTGGTTACAAGTAGAACATTTTTGAAGCTTGGATGGGTCCGTGTCATTTCCAACATACTACTGGCAGTATTTGCACACATAGTGTTGTACTGCAGCAGTGCTCAAGTGTTTGAAAACCTTTTGAAACAGATGTTTAGTGCCTGGTACCACTATGCTGGCAAATATGTGGTTAATAATTTGAAACAAATCTTTGAGAGCAGACATGGTCAAATTGTGCTTTAGTACAAAGAGTACTTCTGCCTTGGTGATTTTGAGAAACCCACATATTGGGTCATCAAGATTGCTGTGCCGTGAATTGTCATCCCCTGGGCTATGTTGAGAATTGTCATCCTCCATATTGTGTTCCACATTGTCATAGGCTGTATTACCTTCAATGTAAAAGACTCTGCTGCCCATGAGCACGCGCTGCGACTGTCTTAATGCTGCGTTCCAGTAACCTCGGAACTGGGAGTGACATCATCTCAGAGTCATCAGCGTTCCAGTTGAGGTTGGAAAAAAAACATGCCGATCTACCAGGCTATTGTTAGCTGTTGTTAGCACGCCCTGCGTTGTTGTTCACAAATATCACATGAAGAATGTGATTATCACTATGGCAGCTTTTTTGTATATATAAGTCAAGCAATACTATGTATACAGCTGATCTAGAGCGACACACCCCAGTCATAAGTGCAAATAAATTGATTATTACAGGAGCTAAATAACTGTTCACACTGGAGGCATCCATATTTGATTGTCAACTCGGGGGTGGCGCACTAAATATTAACAAAAGATAACACTGACAAATATAAATGTCAGCTGTTTGGTTTTAGGGTATGTTTGAGTCCAATCCACTGCAGCTCATAACTGCTTGATTTGGTCTAAATAAAACATTTGTACCATACTTAGATCAAAATATAACAGATAAAAGAATGTATTTTTGATTGTGTACTTGTGCAATCAGCTCTAAACAGCCTTTTCAAAATGTTACAATTTAGTAAGTGTCTTTGTAAAAGCAAATTAATCTCTTCTCACTCTGCTCACATCTCTTTTCCTGATACTGTGTGTGCTCAAGTCAGGCTAAGTGCTTCCCAAGGACTGGAAAGAAAATTAGATGGAACCAAAGTGATGTCAGAATTTTGGTTACTGAGGGGAGCGTTGGAAGTCAATCTGTGGAAGCTACTGTAATAAAAACTCAGACTTATGGCCTTTACATTCCAAAGGCGATGCAAATGAGAGCCACATAACTTTCTATGCACATTAAAAGCATATTTGTGCATATATGTTGTGTGCATTAAAAAAAAATGTTATGGCAGCCAAAATGGATTCAACATAAAGCGACAATGATCTGGGGCTCATTTACATTAAACAGAAATTAAATGGACACATCTGATCCTGTAAAGGAAGGAAGACCTTTGTGTGTTTTTCTGTTCAATTCAGGAGCTTAAGATACCACAACTGGTTCAGGTACAGCTGCTCACAATTATATAAGCTTGTAAACACTTACTGCTGCCATACTGCAGCTCCAACACTATCCTCCATCTGCTGTCTTTGAAATCCTTATCTTTGACATTTTGAAGACCTTCGCAAAATAAAATGGGCTGCTGTGATGCAAACACACCGTCAAGAAGGATACCATGCTAAATGTTTCGACTGATGATGATTAACATGCCAACAATGAGTTTACTGGCTTGCTGGACTTAAAGTTGTAGAAAAATGGGCAATAATAGTACTATTATATAATAAAACCAAAAGCTCCATTTTCTGCTTTGCATCATTACATGGCTGGTGAGTATGTTTGTATTTAATGGCTATGAATAAAAAAATGTGTGCAAATTATTTGTGTCAAAAATACATCTGGTATGCAAAGCCCTGTAGACTAACTTTAAATCAACCTATTTACAGTGGAGATGGAGGGACTGAATTGAAATGGGACTGAAGGCTGTAAGGCAGTGACACTATGAAGGCTCACAGTCATGAAAACAGCACCTCTGACTGCAAAACCTTAAAATCCTTCAGTAAATCAAAACATGTATTCGTCTTCGAGTGGAGTTAAAATGTTATATGTGCTCTGTTAAGTAAACAAACCTTAAGAAATTCAGTTTTTGTCTAATATTGTCCTGCAGCCTGTTGCATCGGCTCTGCATAAGTTCTGTCTAATGCTCTGGTGTTAAGTCCACACCAAACTTGATTTTTATACAGTTCTGCCTCATATTCTGAAGTAAATTTGTTGTCGTATTTTGGTTGCAGACTAACAGCTCAGTTACTGCCATTAATAGACATTTAATAACAAATATGTACAGGGATTATGTCAAACTATTGTCATAAAGAGTTCTTTAATGCTTATAGCCTTAATCCACAGACAGAGTAGTATTAAATAGTGACAACATGCAGTAGAATTGGCAACATTATGAGATAACTTAACAGTGCTTTTTACCGTACGGCTACAATTACACTGCTGACACCAAACAACCCCCGAGAGCTTCTGCTTCTCTTCACCCTATAGGATATTCCACCTTTACCATCAATGCATCATGGCAACCATATTTTAAGTCCATCCTAAGCAAAAACTTCCATTTAAATCTGTCTGTGTTTGAACTTAGTGGCTATTGACACAAGGCCTAATACAGCCAAATCTGATGTTTTCATTGCGTTTTGGCCTCCTGTTTACATGGGAACAGTCTATGGAATGCTTGAATCCGCAAACTTTTGAAACCAGGGTCCAGGGTGGAGAGCTTACAAAACCCTCCTCCATGCAGCTCTGTGTAAACCAGAGTCAGAGCGGGTGAAACGCTGACGTCACTGCATGCGCAATACTGTTTCACATGAAGGCTTAGCACGCATACCAGGAACAACAACAGCTTTGGTCATCTAAGGAGTAACATGTGTGCTGCTTACCATGTTTGTTATCCAGACAGATTTGTTGTCCGGACAGGAAACTCCTGTGTCTTTGTGCATCCACTCGCCACTTTTGTTTGTGAGCTCCAAGTTTTTCTTCTTCATATGTGTGTTGTAGCAGCGCTGTTTCTCTGCAAGCCTACATCGCCATCTACTGGCCTAAGCACTACAGTGGTTTCATTAGTTTCAAGTCTTCTTTTGAAAGCGGATCGAGTTCAAATACCAAAGGAAAAACCTTTGCGTTTAAGGTCACAGTGTCTGCGTGTATACAGGGCCTTAAGCACATCTGGTGTAACCCATAGCTGAACTCAAACACAGCAGCATGCGACAGGGATGGGCTGAGGTGAGCAGTATGTCCCTTAAAGATTGAGTGGTGTCAGCATATGCTTAATGGTTGCTGAAGGGGAATTTAGATGTGATTCATGGTGGTGTCTGTTGGAAATACTGGTATCTCCTCAACACATACAGGGGTAGGTGGATGGAGCTTTGTTACTTGGCTTGGGCAACAGAATGCACAGTCTATGGTAGTTTGAAATTGTGATGTTCACAAGTGAGCATCACAAACCAAGAATGAGATATAGGCACAGAACACTACCCATTTTCTTACATCGCAAGCCTTGATTTTACCTCCCTATGTTTTCATAGCAATGATAAAGATGTTGATTCTCATTCTGGGTACTCTGCCATGGCGGTCCCCTTTACAAAAGACTACTTGTTACAGTTTTGAAATAAACAATTTCTTTGGCCTCTAGAAATATTTGAATTAATGTAAGTTCTGACCTAAGTAGGATGAGTAATTTTCAAACTAATCCAAATACTTTAAAGGGTAAAAATTCCTGCATTGTTTTCTTCAAAGCAAATGGTTAGTGTTCAAACAGATCATTTTATGTGAGTTAGGGGGGTCTTTTGTTCCAGTGCTGTTAATGAACATGAGAAAGTGCAGCAGAAGTAGCTGCACCTCCATCACCTTGTTGTCTGATCAACATTCATTGTGTTCCAAGTCAGCGGTGGGTCACAGCAAGACCACAAACACAGAGAGAAACCCCGCAGAGACTCTCTGCTGCTGAACAGGGCACCTTCTGTTCTGAAAATCTGTTTTACCGCATAAACACTCCTCTTAATAAATCCAGGCTAAAAGACAAGCAAAGAAAGTCTGCAGTTCTTTAACAGTGATCAAAAACAAACTTCAGGTTCTTATTTTATATGCGAAGTCCACTCATGCTTATCTTTGAAATTATATGGTAATATGTTGTAATCAGAGAAATAAAAGTTTTTCTTGCTCTTGATGTGTCTGCTGTAATGTTTGTGGGATGAGAGACATTGTAAACAGAGCAATGAGATCTGGGCCTGCTGAGCCACACACTGAATAATATCTTAAGCTTGTAGTAATCTATAAGCTTTAAATGCAGAAAAACAAACAACAAAACTAAACATTAAGTGTTTTGAAATGAGAATATATGATTTGTGGAGCATAAAGGAAAACAGGAAGGTCTCTCTTTTAAAAATATAAGGCTCAATTTATCATGAAAAGTGTAAATAAATGTAACAGCTAGGGCATCATTAAGGTAATATTTCAGTCATTTTGATGCCAAAAGATCTTATACAATGTTTAAACAATCCTTTATGTGAATTTTTTTTGAAAATTAATGATCACTTACCCAACATCTTTTATTAGCCATTGGAACTTTGTAGTCTTGTTTCTAATCTAAAGGATAAACAGAAGCTGTAAGTATTCAATCAATCCAAAATATTTACCACTACAGGGCCCTCCCTCCATAGGTCTTCGGCCATTGTAGACAACTCCCTGAGTGGGAAATTTTAGGGCATATGTATTCTGCCCCAGAACCAATTGTGAGCCCTTGTACCTAAAGTGTAAATGCACAGAGCTCCTGAAAAAGTAACCCTTGTGGTTAAAAAAGCTTTATGTCTGAAAGTTAATTTAGACTCCCCATAAGTATGAATATGGTATGGCTTTTAAAAAATGATTATGTGCTTGTGAAGATAAACCCACATGGTTCACTGGAACACCAAGTCGTATTTAAAGGCTTTGGTATTCACTTTCAAGTGTTGTAAGATTAAACAAAAAGTTTTTTTTAATGAAAACCTTACGGTGCTTTAAAGTTGAGCAACACAATATCTTGAAATTTTTGGTGAAATTTAATAAAACAACAGCCAATCCTTTTCATACATTACGTGTATTGTGAACATGGCATGTCATCTGTCTTTGAATTGCATAAATTTCATGAAGACTGTTCTGGGTGCTCATGCAAATTTAAAAAAATTCAACTGGATTAAATGTTTGAATTGATTGATAACTCAAAGAATGGGAGCAGAACTGGTTTCTACTGAAAGAGAGACAGTTGTAAACATGACAAAAGTGTGTGCAAAAGCTGTCCAAAAGTTTTCAGTCTTGATCAAAAGGAAAACACAAGCAAAATTTCAGAGACATTTTAGAACAAGTTGAAGGAAACCTACATATTTTGAAATAATTTATTTCATAAGATGAAGCTTGAATCTTCCAAAATAATACTGACATATAACAGCAGTCAGTGCAATAAGTGTAGCATTTTGTCGTAGAGGGTTTCAAGAGGGTCATAAGTGAAGGTGTTATCTTAGCCTTTCTAAGGTCCTCGATTGTGTCTTAGAGTTGTTCTGACAAGTGGACTTTTCCTGTTTTGCATGGTTCATTTAAAGATACAGTAATGGGACAATTAATCCCTGTTTGGATCAGTCACGCTGACTCACCTGAAAGAGGTGGTCTCAGCTCACTTCCAGTCAAGCCCTGGAGCATCTCATTTGTAGTGAGGACACATTCAACCCAGCCATTGCCACAAACAGAGCGACAAGTTTCTTCAGCAGATCATCACAGAAAACCAAAACACTGGCTGATTCAAAAAATGTTTTTGTTTCCAAATATCATTTCAGCTCAAAGAAGCAGAAGGAATTTACCCTTTTTAAAGTGGAGAGCAGCTTTCTCGGCTAACACTTCAGCGAGTGTCATGGTGTAATAATTACCATGCAATCTGGTGTCCTCCATGGTGCACTAAAGACACTGGCAAGAGACAAAAGCCCCTCTTCATTAACTGGGCTTGTTAATGTGTATTTGATAAGGTGTGTCAAGCATTTAGAAATTAACCTGACATGCCAGATGGACAGTTCCGTATTAATAATATTTCACTAATCCATCTGGGGAGGAGCTTTGTGAAAAAGTTTCTAGGGGCAGAACCTCCAAAAAAAAACAGCAGCTTGTGATTGGATGATCGCTTAGCTCATCACACTCATCACAGACCAATCCAAATCAAGTAGCACTGCTATGACATAGCATATGGAGCAGCTAGATGTAGCTACCAACGGCTAACCGTTGTTAGCAGCTAACCGTTGTTAGCTACTATGGCTAACGGCCATTAACTGTTGTTTCCCCTTGTTAGCCATTAGCTGTAGTGGCTAACGGCCATTAGCCGATAGCCTAACTACCTTAAGACGATCGTTTCACATTAAAGTAAAACACACAGGTGTATCATGTGACACTTATATGTGACATGAACCTCGCCAAAGACAATCCCTACAAAGTAAACTTATGAGGATAGAATATTTCGCCAAGTATAACTGAGTAACCATGATGACCACAGGCTAACCAACATTAGCCGCCATTATTTTTACAACCGGAAGTGGCGTCACTTCCTGTCAAGTCATTTCCCGTTGTCATCACTCCTGCTGCTTCCGCCTCTCTTCCCTGATTGGGCCGTTAAGCATTTTGCCGAGTGAAACTGCGGGACAATGGTGGCTAGCGAGACGGAGATGCATGATTTCAGAATCAGGCAGGTCCATTTTTTCTGCAAGGCCATTTAGAAATATGTCCATCTACTTTACAGGACATTTGACCTTTATGAAACCACTTGTTTTGTGGGTTGCTTAGCTTGCTAACTTTCCCACCATAATGCAGAGTGTGACTGATAGTCTCATAGTGCATTTCATTTCTCTGGACTCAGATGAATCATGCTCCAATTATAAGCTGGTAAAGTCAGGGAATGTGAACTTTGTCTATCGCCCAATAGAAAATTCTGACCCAAGGGGGTGCTTCCAGTGATGTATCTATATTGCAGCTCAGACAGTCAGACTTGTAAGATCAACTGGAATGCAGTAGCAACACTGGCTGTGACCTAATGACATAAGGCTACATTGCCTTTTTGTGATTTCAAGGAAATATGCAAATTTAGAGTATTCTTTTAAACTAAATTAGAAGAACTAAACCAAGTTGAATGTTTGAAAACCACCAAAATGACTGCAAAACTAAACCTGTCTGTTGACTCACCGAGAAGTTTCAACCATAAGGGTGACAAAGTGATGTGCCAAAAAAAAAAGATTTCATATTTACTGCCTTTTTACTCGTCTTGTGGTTGAATTCCATTGCCCACATTAATTATTTACAAAAAGAGCCAGACAGAAATAATTACAACACAGTCTTTGGTTACACTTCTCTGCAATCACTCTGCTCTCCCATGATGCTCCATGTAAAGGGACACATTGATATTGTCAGCTGACCTGATCAATGATGGCTTGCCACTTCTTTAATTCATTAACCACATGGTCATTCAGATGCAATCTAGCCTAAAATAACAGTGAGTTGCTCTGACAGGCTTTGTCATCGATCGCAGCTTGGCAGCAGGAATCAGACCCACGAGTAAACCTGAAGACAGCCCCTGTTCATCAGTGTTGACTCAGGCCGAGATGGATGAACACAGTGGCAGAGGGTAGGAGGAAAGGAATGGGAATGAGAGGGGAGAGCTGTGGTTTATGTTGGATATTTGCATGGGTATGAAGTGGGCAGAGATAACTGAGGGAGGAGACAGAAGAACAGGGACAGAAAAACACACATAGACAGATGGAGACTTAGAGAGAGGCTGATGAGGAGAGAGAGATGGAGAAAAAGAGAGGGGAATGACAGATATATACAAAGAATGTGTGGAGTGTGGAGTGAGGGTGATGGAGCCAAATATGGCCCAGAGATGTCAACATTATTCGTAGATGTAACCTCAGAATGCACCACACATTTTTAAAAGGAGACAGATGTGGACTGAAGGCAGGCCAGTCGAGTACCCACACTCTTTACGATGCCGCTGTCTTGCTGAAATAAGCAGAGATGTAATTGAAAAGATTTTACTTGGATGGCAGTCCATGATGCTTCAAGTCCGGTATTTACCTTTCAGCACCCTGTGTCTTCACAGATCTGCATGATACCCATGCCATGGGCACTAACAAACCCCTTTCCCATTACAAATGCTGACTTTTGTACTTTGTTCTGATAACAATCTGGATGGTCCTTTTCCTCTTTAGCCAGGAGGACAGGACATCCATGATTTCCAAAAATCAACATGAAATGTTGAACACCGCACACTTCTCTACTTTATGTCAGTCAATCTCACATGATGTTGGCTGGTGTAAAGTAGCCGGCAGTGTTTCTGGGTGTTGTTGATATATGGCTTACACTGCGCATGGTTGAGTTTTAACTTTGTGGTAATATCCTCCACAGAATGATGCTGGTTTTAATGCAGTGCCATCTGAGGGATCTAAAGCATTCATTGTTGGTTTTCAGCCTTGTCCCTTTTTTGAAAAGATTTCTCCAGATTTTTTTAATCTTTTGATGATATTATGGACACTAGGTAATAAAATCCTTAAATTCGTTCTAATTTGTACATCCAAGACTGTTGGATAATTTGCTCACTAAGTTGTTCACAAAATGATGAACCTCGCCCCATCCTTGCCTGTGAATGACTGGGCCTCTCAGAAAAGCTTCTTTAAAACTCTATTACCCTATGATGCTTACCTGTTCTCTATTAACATTTTCACCAGTGGAAGGTGTTTTTAAGCTTTCCTCAACTTTCCCAGTCTTTTCTTGCTCCTCTTCCAGCTCTTTGAAGCTTGTTGCAGGCATCAATTTTAAATGAGTGAATATTTGCTGAAAAAAGTAAATTATATTAGTTAAAACATTAAATATTTATCTATTTGATGTTTATTCTATTAAAGGTGCTATGAGGAGAATCTATTAAATAAAGACTCTGCTACCCATGAGAACGCGCGCCGACTGTCGTAATGCTGCATTCCAGTAACCTCGGAACTGGGAGAGACATCATCCCCGACTTATTGGCGTTCCAGTTGAAGTCAGAAAAAAACATGCCGATCTACGAAGCTGTTGTTAGCATGCCCTGCGTTATCGTATGAAGAATGTGATTATCACTATGGCAGCATTTTTGTAAATATAAGTCTAACAATACGATGTATACAGCTGATCCAGAGCGACACACCCCAGTCAGAAGTGCAAATAAATTGATTATTACAGGGGCTAAATAACTGTTCACACTGGGGGCATCCATCTTCGATTGTCAGCTCAGAGGTGGCAAGGTTTCACCGAGTTCCCAGAAGGAGATTCAGACTTCGGGGAACATTCCAGTTGCAGTTTCCTACTTGGAACCCAGAAATTCCTACTTCTGGCTACAACTTGAACGCACCAAAGACGTGACCGAAGCCAAATGTGTGATTGTTGTGGTAAATGCAGCTCGGACCTTCCTCAGAACTCTGCATTGCTTTACAACTTCTTTTTTCAACAACTTTCAGGATGCAAAGCGACGAGGTAATGTATCTCTCTCTAGTTACAAAGTGGTAGTTTTTGATGTGTGACAACAAGCAATTTTTGAAAAACTTATTATCGTAGTCGTAGCCAGCTATATATTGCTACAGCCCGATGCTCCAAGATGTGTAATATAAATAATAAAATAATATAAATTTGCTTTAGTTTTAATTGTCTTGTTCCCAAAGTTCAGTATCCAGGCCAGTCCAGCTCTGTCCGACCCGACCAGAAGGCTAAGGAATAGCATTTATAGATAACCTATTTTGATACTATAAAACTCATTGATAAGTGCGTATTTCAATCAGGCATATGTCTAAAAGTGAGACTTTTTTGTAATTACTTCAAAACTCCTCACAGTCTCTTTAAATATAGGTTGAAAAGGTAATTTTATTCTGTTTTTATTTGCAATTTACACAATATCTCAACTTCATTGAAATAAGGGTTTGTACTAACCCCATAAGACAATATGCTTTTACCTTGTATCCAGACCTGTAGCCATAATAACTAATCACTACAATTTCCATCTTTCCTGATTGAAATGATTTTATCCAAGGTAACAGCGAGAGGCTGAACAAATATGGACAGACCTTGACTTGAATGGCCTGTTTGTTCGTTTGCAGCCCATATGCCTTGTCAGCCACCGTACAGACTAGAGTCCTTACATTTTTTTTTTTTTTTACTAAGTTTGGTAAATTCTTCTTGAGTATGGTGTGCATAAGAAAACAGTAGAACAATGTTGTAAGAGTATTTGAGGTTGCCACCATGACATGACAGAAAATGGGCATAGTGTGTTTACACTGGTGAAAACAATGACAAGTGTTAAAACTGAAATCTGTTGCTATTAAGGTGCCGTCCCTCCATGTTTTATGGACACGATTTTTAGCTGACTTGGTACAAACATAGCTCTTTGCTAAGTCCTGGCCTCAGAGGCTGGTTGGGAGACCCAGGGCACAGTGGGATTTTTCGCTGCATCTTGAGTTAGTGCAAGTTGATTTTTAGTTCTGCTGACTGTAGCAGAGTGAGGCCTCAGCACCCTGCATCTCCAGAGAGCACCAGTAATATCATTACCTCCAATCTAAACTGGAGACTATGAATGGCAACAAGGGGGAAAAAACAGTGCTGGAGAATGGGCTAAGTGAAATTAGCTCCTCTGTACATTCATTACACTCTGGTCGCAGCACCACAGCACAATCCCACGCCGCACATTTTAGATTCAGCACACGGCAGGCGTCTACAGTCTGTTCATCAAAAGTTTAAAATAAAAAGCTTCAGTAGGAGCCCTGCTGGTTCAAAGTGAAGTTTTGAAATATTCACTCCCTGTATAAAACTTGAGAGCTGGATGCATTTTACATTATTTAGACAAGGATCTTCACAGATAAAATGAGTCAATATGAAGTAAAGACATTCACCAAAACAGCAAACAGAGTCTTTGCAGTGCATTACTGTAGCATTTGATGTTCTGCTTGTTGAGGGAGCTACAGTCAACAACAGAGAGCTTGTTTGCTGTGGGATTTGTGTCGGAAAAGTTGATGTTCAGTAGCTTGTAAATTCACAGAATTGCTCAGAAGGCATACTTCAAAATTCACATAATTTTAAGTGCAACAAGGAGTGAGATGAGTCACAAATGTTCATAGCCTCGGGACAGCAGCTGTCAGAAAGTTTTAGGAGAGACCTGTTTAAAAGTGTTCCCCAAGCCGCACATAGACATCAAACCAGACCTTTAAAATGTAGAAGGAAGTAAAGAAAATCAAATCAGATGGCATTTTTAAACATTTAATGGAAAGAGACTCCCCTCTGCTTTTGATACAAATGTTTTTTTGTGTTCAAAGACAGCGATGCTGTCAAAGTGCTTCTTTGCCACTGGGTTTATTCATAATTTAAAAAATTTCAACGTTTTTCTTTTTCTTATAGATTGGAGTTGACAACACTGTCCTCATTCTAATTTTATTTTTTCCTCTCAATTCGCTTTAAATATGCGTTTCAATAATAAGAACCGTACAAGCAAGTAGACTGCATAAATATCTTATCTTCCCCTTACCTCAGATTTTTTGTCAACCATTGTTTAAGCTTCCTAAGAGTCTATTTTTCTCTTTCCTTTTCCTGCATGATTTTTGATTTTATTAAGCAGGGATGCTTTTGAGCTCTGCAGAGTCCGCTTTTATTGACACTCACACTCACACACACACACACACACGCACGTACGCACGCATGCACGCACGCACGCACGCTGTTGAGTGTATGCTTTGAAGCATCTGCTGCCCAGAATATTCCACTCAGTGTGAATTTCTCACAGTTGTTACATCTTTAAAACTCTGGCTCTTGATGCTGGATAGAGACACATTTCACACAGGTCTGTCTCTCTGCAGCTCTTTGACCCAAGTACTCCCAGATTTCTGATAAAAACACACCAAACACTTTTACTAAACACCTACTTAAGTAGAGGGGTCACCTCTTATCATCTGAGGTGGAACCGAACACTTTGAATAAAAGAAGAATGTAACATTTGCAACAGTTTTTTTCTCTTTTTTTTCTCTTTAATTAAACTTGCAATGCAGATGGATTAGCCTGAATCATTGTCTGCAATAAAGCAGATACATCTTGCCAGGCTACAGTCTACGATGACTGTGAGCTGCCAACAGCGGCACGACCATATCAGCGCCCTTTCAAGCAGAACGAGGTGGGAGTAAGAAGCAAGACGGCAGCAGGAAATAACTGCTTGTACAGAGATCAGCATAGATACTAATTTTAAGCTCTAGTAGCAGTTTTACCAGATCTGAACCACATTCCTTAACTAAATGAAAAAAACAAATAACACCATAAGCTTCTATATAGAAAATGCAACACAAAAACCTTAAAATCCTTAAAAAATAATGCCACTCAACTACATGTTATGACATTTGTACAAACCCTATTTCCAAATAAATCTGAAGGTTTGTGTTGAATGTAAGTAAAAACAGAATTCAATGATTTGCAAATCCTTTCTGAGCTATATGCAATCAAATACACTACAAAGACAAGAGAAGACAGACTGCCATACTTCATTATTGTTTTTTTATATTGACTTGTTTTGATCTTGATGCCTTAAACACATTCCAAAAAGCTGGTGCACGGCCATGTTTTATGCTGTGTTACATGACTTTTCCTTATAACAACACTCAATAAGCATTTGTGAACCACTTGTTGAAGTGGTTTGTGGTTACAGTTCTTTTCAATTCTTGCTTAACATACAACTTTACCTCAACATCCCAGCTCAGTTATATCTAATGTATACCTGACATGACAGATGGACTGAAGTGTTTAATAATGGGCAGGTGACTGGATGATGATTTCATCAATCACATTCATTATAGGCCAATCAGATAATGTAATGGATGTAGCTACTGTCATGGTGTTAAAGGACAAAGCTTGCGCCGCTTCGTAGAACATACCTTGGCAAGACGTGTCGAAAGAGCAGAAAAACATCCTTTCTGTAGAGAAGTTACTTATGTCATTTGTTTTTCATTACCTCCGCCAATAGATTATTTTATTGCTGGCGTCTGTTTGATTTTTTGTAAGTTTGTGTGTTTGTTTGTTTGTTTGTTTGTTTGTTTGTTTCTCTGTTTGCAGGATAACTCAGAAAGTTATGGACTGATTTCAAAGACATTTTCAGGAAATCTCCAGATTGGGACAAGGAACCAATGATTAGATTTTGGGAGTGATCCGGATCACCGTCTGGATCCACCATGACGAAAATTGCGATTTTCACGAATAACTACTCAACTAAAATAGATATCATTATGAATCCAATTACTAATGGTATTTTTTGATGGTCAAGGAATCTAAATATTTAGATGAAATAACAGTAGGACTAATATTTATGGTGAAAATCACAATATGGGTGAGGACTGTGGCGCTGGCGGAGGGCTGCACTTTCTAAGTGCTATTCTAGTTTGATAAAGAAATGCCGTCCAGATCTGCTTAAACTGCTACTGCAACTGTTAGCATCCGTTCTATTCTGTACAAACAATAATTTCCTGCTGCCGTCTTGCTTGTAGTTTGTTCCTGACTCAAAGAATTCTGATTGGGCTCTCCAAATGTTGTTGATTAGAGCTTGGAAAGATGGATTTGCCTGATTATAGACACTAAGGGCTCTAATTTCCTGGCACAACGCATGGTGGCAGAGCGTGGCGCAACCCACACAGTGGTAATTGTGTCCACATACCACCACATGCAGCCAGTTCGGCAATGTAGTAGAGCAGTTGTGCCAAGATGGGTTTGGCGGTGTACCAGGGGAGGTGTCGACAGATGCAGCTTGGACATTTTTTTTGCCAAAACACTGCGTTGACGGTGTGCTGAAAGCTCACCAGCTCCAACCTGGTCTATTCACGTCGCAGGTGAAGCGCGCCTATTGCAGTGGTAATTTTGCTGATAGGTACACATTCATTGTCAGTACATTCTTTGTCCCATGTTGCGAGCTACACAGCTTAGTCAGATGCCATGGATGCCACATTGACCTCACGGAGGAGACATTACAGGACTTAAGACGGAGAGAGGCCGAACTGCATGTGTCGTATCAGTAGGGATAGCAGCAGAGCGCACAGGAGAGGAAAGACTAGGTGGATACATTTGCACATCAAGGTTAGGCAAATGTGACTTGTGACTTGGAGTACATGTACAGAACAAGATTAAAGACAAGAAAACAGACTGAGTAATTATCACAAATAAGCAGCACAAATGAATGAAAAAAATCCATAAACAATAATGTAATTGTACGACTGAATTCCTGAAAAAACACGTGTTTTCTTGACAGAATTATGTCAAGGACAAACACAAAGTATGTGGCTCATATTCTATGTCTCTCTTTCTCCAGCCTTTTGTGTTTGAAATCATGAAGGGCAATAGTTTGCTTCTGCAGAGTGTAAGAGAAAGAGGGCAAGATGACGTCTTCTTTGTCTGTGAAACACACAATCGTATTTGTGAGAGAAGGATAAGTGGCGAAGCCATCCTATTTTGCCATCCTCATTTCTGCAGCAGCAACCTTGGTAGAAGACACTCTGAATGATCGTTTTTTTCACTCACAGTTGGATGACTTATTCAATGCCCCTGAGGTTCCTCCGCAGCATACACAGGTATATCTGCTTTTGTTCTTTGCCCATGAAAGGTTTCACTGTAACACCATTACAGTCTTCAATACCACATACTGTGCAAAGGAATCACTCCTGTTCTACCATGTGTGGGACATCAGAATAATGTCAAATACAAAATGAAGGATGTATGGAACTTCTCAAATATAGCATGACTGAAATGGCAGTTATTTAATTGTTGTTGAACATTAGGAGAATATTAATTACCCTACTTATACCCTACTTATATATATCTTTCCTAGACCAACAATCTGACAGAGAACTGGACAGAGGCATCAGTATTGAGCTGTGATTATTTAATGAAAGTAACATTGGCTCTCGCACATGTTTCAGCAGGATGTTGATCTTGTTTGTTAAAAAAATTATAAAGGGGATATATTTCCAAAAATTAATATGGCCAAATTAAGTATTGGACTGGAGTCTGGACAGAATAAGGTCATAGTGCATTTAATGGGAGGGAATTAATGAGAACACCATTACTAAATGACAACATGAATGCAATAAGATTTATTATTCCCCTAAGTTTGCTTTATAAATGCTGATGTTACATTATGGTATGTCTGTACCTGTGGGTTGTCACAGTGGGGGCAGAGTCTATCCTCCTCTGGTAGCCAGCTCTTTTTGTGACAATCGGTCATCACAGCCACTACTCACTCCCTTCTGGCTGCCAGCTCAACTCCTCCCTCCTCCATATTCAACAAGAGGCTCAATGCTTGTACTTTCTTTTATAGCGGACAAATAAAATGTTGAGTTCATACCTTTACATGTTTTGACAGGATTCTTCCATCTTTGTCAGAAGTGTCACCTGATGGTAGTGTGACGTGTCCTTTTTCAGCTGATCTTTTTTGTCTGTTATAAAAGAAAGTACAAGCATATCATCAACATAGACATAATGAACATCCTTGGACTAACAAGAGGGCCTTTCTGCGGACATCCACTGTACGACTTTTTCGATCGCGGTGTTCAGCTGCTGCTCATACTGTACGAGTGAATCGCAGGGGTTAACAGTTCACAGCTCATGATTCTTCTCACACTATACGACCCGATGCGATCTGCTGCTCACACTGTTTGTCCATGTACGACACGCATGGGTGTATCATAAAAACTTATAATAAATTCTTTTAATACATCCATGATGACACGTCAGACTCTTGTATCCGGAAATGCAACGTTAAAAGTAGAAGTAGAAGAAGAAGAAGTAGGAAGTGGTCGGATGCTCACAGATGCGAATGAATAACAAACAAAAACGCATTGCCCGAATAGGCTCCGCTGTGCCTGCCACAGCTCAACAAGTCAACCCTCCATTGCTTGGGTCCAGGTCTGCTGTGATGCCATGCTGCTCCGTCTTGTGCATTTGTTTTCTCTTCTGTATCTACGTTTGCGCATGTGTAGCGTGACATAGCCTCACGAGGGGCGACCAGGATTTCAAACAGGTTTCATTTTCATTCTGATCAGAGGTGGTCGTGAGGTGTTAATCGCTTCGCGTTACCTTATGTGTACTGCATGATGTGAGACGCACGATTGAGCCAAAACTCGGCCTGATCCCCAAAATAGTCGCACGGTGAAAAATCGTGTCAAAAAGGGCCAAAAATCGCACAGTGGTTGCCCGGCTTTAGTCTATGCAGTACTTCCTTTCTCTCACTCTGTGAGTCCTGTGGCTCATCAGCTTCCATGCTGATTGGGCTGGGAAGCCCCTGTGTCATACCTTGACTGGGTACACCCATGTCTGCCAGCCTTTGTCCCTGCAGTCTTGCGCCAGGTCTTCTTCCACAGCACCACCAGGATCATCCTCTTTCCTTCAGTGGAGAACAGGACTGTGTCAAGCCTCAAGGTGGTATATGGGAACAGGAGCATTTTCTTCAGGTCTACCCTAAGCTCCCATGCTTGGGCTTGCTGAAGGCTTGTCCTGGTTTCATTAGGCCCTGGTGGCTTTGCTCTCTCCTTGATTAATGTGATTACAGTTGAAAGATTGTTCTAAAGTGGATGGTTCCTGGTTCGCTCTTGAAAGACTAATCACATTTAGCATAATTTTAGTACTTATTACATAAAGACATCTGATCCAAGTGTTTAATTTCCTGGACATATCTGCAAAGTCTATAGGAATACTCCAATGAGTTTGTGTACCTTGTTATTTTCTCTGGTCTCATTACTGGGATTTATTAACTAGACTTTGTCTGGGTTACCTGATGCTGACAAAGATTACAGCTAAAAACTCTTCCACATTGCTGAAGGTTGCTTTGTCACTGTGAAACAACTTTTCATCTGCTGATAAACTATTTAAATCACAGGAGAAAGGGCCTGGTAGGTCCAGATCTCCATGATGAGCACTGATTGAAAGGTACACCTAGCAAACTTTATGGTGCTCTCAAAACACATCACCATTGTGTACAAACATGAAAATGGCCTATTAATGGAATCCTCTGTGGATCTTTTGGCTCTGTATGCAGACTGATACAAATCAGAAGTGGTCAGAGAGCTTTTTGGATATTTTTGTTGCTCTTTTCTTGCCTATTTGATGAGCAAATTACAGATTAAGAAAACTTGAACTGAAAAATGTTGATATTTAAAGTATATCATTTACACTTCCCACTTGAATGGAGTACCAGTATTTCTACTCTTTTAACAAAAAAAAAACAGAACTTCAAGTGCAAATGGCATGTTAAAGGAAAAGTTCGGTTCCTGCAGCTTTTACATTGTTTATAGAATGAAGAACAACAATATACTCACCCAGAAGGCTTTCCTGATGCAAACGGTGCTTCGGGAGATATTTAGATCCAAAATCGAGCAGCGGACACCGATATAATGGTAGCCCGTAGGGCATAGATCGCCGCTCCTAAAAACTGCATTAATCGTCCAAAAACTCATGTTTTTCACCGATATTCCATCATGATTTGCTCCGAAAGGACCGCCATTGCAGCCTGTGTCTCTCCACACAGCGCTGTGTGGCTGAACTAACCTCTGAACTGACGAGCTGTTTACATGCTCTTCGCGCATCTTAGTCTTGACTCATTGTTTCAGGGGAAGATCGGCAGCTACAAATCAACTTTCTTCTTCCAGTTTTGTGCAAAATGGATGAATGTCTATGGGATGAAGATGTTGTGGAGGAGGACTTTGAATATGATGGACGTCCTTACAGTTTGGAGCCACAGTATACAGATATACAGATAAGGAAGCGATGTAGCGCTCCAGAGAGTACTGCGCATGCGCAAAGAGCATGTAAACAGCTCGTCAGTTCAGAGGTTAGTTCAGCCACACAGCGCTGTGTGGAGAGACACAGGCTGCAATGGCGGTCCTTTCGGAGCAAATCATGATGGAATATCGGTGAAAAACATGAGTTTTTGAAGGATTAATGCAGTTTTTAGGAGCGGAGATCTATGCCCTACGGGCTACCATTATATCGGTGTCCGCTGCTCGATTTTGGATCTAAATATCTCCCGAAGCACCGTTTGCATCAGGAAAGCCTTCTGGGTGAGTATATTGTTGTTCTTCATTCTATAAACAATGTAAAAGCTGCAGGAACCGAACTTTTCCTTTAAGAACAACCTCTAATCCAACACTGGGCCAGATCCTCAAAAGGATTGCACTGCTTTTGTGACTGCTAAACCTGTGCAAATGACAAATTAACATAAACTGCACTGCCACTCTCAGCTGCGCTGGTCCAATTTGCATGCATGTAAATTAGGGAATATTCATAAATTAAGCACAAAATTGCCCCCGTCCTATGCAAATAAGCCTCACTGCCAATACCACCTAATCCACAAAGATCAGCACTAATTGCCACAGGCAGTAAAGTGGCGCCATTTAACGCCAGTGAGACCATTAAATCCACATAATTTTCTTTCTCCCTCTCTTACTCTCATTCTCGCTCGAAATGATTGCAAATTATACTCAGTTGGTGGTTACTGTGGAGCAGAGCCTATATAAGGGCTGTCTGGACTCTCTGGTAATCATGGCATTATGGTGATTGTAGCCAGACAAGGGCATCGTGGCAGGTGAGATAGCAGGCGAGCACAAGAAAGGATTTATCGGAGGAGGTATCACTTTTTGATTTGAGTGACATCGAAATCATTTGCTGATAGCAGTTGCCAGTTTGCATGATCCTTTCGCTACTAGATGACATCAAGGATGATGGTAATGTAGCCTACTGTGTTCGTCTCAGCGACCATTCCATTTTTAAGTAAACATAAATAATTTGTCTAAATACAGTCTGTTAAAACCCTTATGACCTTATGGTCATTTGAGTTGTATTTTCTGCATTTATTTTGCAATCAGAGGCTCAAAGTTCGCCCAGCTGCCAAACTATGTGGGCGTGTTCACACCGGCATATGATCACTAAAGGGCACTAAAACAAGCAAACTGTGTGAGCTAATTCTGCGCAAATAACGGCACTATCAGTCCATTCGTTGTGGATCCGGCCCCATGTAGTTTAAAGCAACACCTTGACTAGTTTTCCTGTCTGTGTTTTCTCCTCTATCATGCACTTTCTAAAAATCTTGTTGGTGTTTGCTCATTATTTACTTTTTTAAATCAATGTACTGTTGTGTTTCTGGGTGTACAGCAATGGTAGAAAAAGGAAAATTGCAGAGCGGATCATTATCGCTGCAGTAGGGCTGTTTTATCTTGGGGTTTATGTGCTTTTAATTTGGTCTGTCTCTGCAGCACAGAGCTGACCAGTCTGCAGCTTCAGGAGGTGGAGGAGCAGAAACAGATGCTTGGCAGATGTCGAGGTTAAAACCATGCTCAGAGGACCTCACTTTCTGTTTAAGGAGCAGTTGGGAACATGCCTCTGAGGTGTAGATTATGGAAGTGGGAAATAGAACACTGTGTTGGAGGGAGAATGCATGTCTGAGGGTTAATTCTGATAATTAGTCAACACTTAGAAAGCAGTGACCATTTTAGGAGCTATTTGAGATTTTGTCTCAGTTTTGGTCTAATTTCAGACAACCAAAATGCAAAATCATAAAAGTCCTAAAGTCAGTACAATCCTGTCATTCATTTTAGTCAAAACATATTCTGTCATTTAAAGGCCCCATGTTCTTGTGTGTTTGACCATTTATATCATGTCTTGGGTATATATTAAGCAAGAATTTGATTTAAGTTGAATAAAAAACGTTTCGGCTCTGTAGAGTATCAGATGTGGCTCTTTTTCCCTATTGTTTTGAAAATGCTTGATTCTGAAGGGGTGGAGGGGCTATGTTAATGAGCTCTGTTCTGATTGGCTGCCTGAATGACGTCTGATGGGGGGGAATGTTAGGGGTTACAGGCTGTGGAGTGGAATTTACAAAAACAGCCATCAGAAAACACACATGTAGGTTGAGGCTGAATAGATATTTCAAAATAACCTCAAGGAAGTAAATAAAATAGAGTGACGCACTTTGTTTAAATGACCTATACTTGTAGTGGATTACTTTTACTGCAGAAATTTTAGAGTTCAACTTTATATATATATGGATATTTTATCTTTTATTTGTTGACAGTCTAAGTCTTCCAGTGATACCGCTATCCTTTTCATTGTCACAAAAATGATTGTATAAACTCATAAAATATAAACAATGTAATCTTCTGTTACCCGAGTCAGCCAGCATTCCTTTATCCTGCATGTTTCATCAAGGATTTCAAATGTTTGTGGTGACTGTGGCTACTGTGAGTGGAGGAGGACAAACTGCAGCAGCAAGTATTTGCCAGTGTTCCCATGCTTGTTAGAGCTTAAGCTTATTTCAGCAAGTTTATTTTCAACCTGAAGAAATCTTCAGGTTCCTCGCTTGGTTTTATTTTTGTTTGCCGGTTTCATGCTTGCTTGCTTTAACTCCCTCCTGCTCTCTATTCTGCCTGTAATAATAAGACATGCGTATTAGGCAAAAATTGGGAAAATATTGCAATATTTTTTACAGATGTCCCACCTCTAAATCTCCTCTTGTCTGTCAATGAGATGGTTTCATTTTTTGAGTAGGGGTTGCATGAGGCCCATGGCAGATGTTAATATAATTGACAATTAAGTGACTTGTCAGGCAACACTAAGTAATATGTTATATAACAGTCAATGGTGCCACTGAAAGCCTCTTGTTTTACCCACTTCTAGGTTAAAATGAACAAAAAAACATTTGCTCGACTGTGCGGTACAGTAAGATTCTTTACAGCATTTCACTGTTCCTCAACCAAGTCCCTATGTTTGAAATGTTAGGATATCTTTATAAACGAGAGTACACCGAGGTAGATTTTTTGTAGGTGGAGTTAAAGGTAGAAAGAAACAAAAAAGGAAGTGGCCCATCTTGGTAATGATATTATGGGAGAGTTTAGATTTTTGTTAGTTTGTGCTCCACTGACCACTTGCTGACCTTACTGCAGCATTCTGACCTGAACAGATGTTCGAAGGAAAGCAACTCCTTGGTAGTGTAGGGTACATGGCCCATCACAAACTAGCTCTAAACACAGGTTATTTGAGAAGAAGTTAAAAGCTTTAAAAATCATACTGAAGCATTCAGTCCAGCCAGTGTGCACTTTTTGGAAGTTTTCAAGTGGTGTCGTTTCAAGGCTCTCAGTGTAAGCTGTCCACCTGTGCTGTTCATGCATCTTGAATTAAGGACTCTTTTTAATCAATACTGCTTTACAGCAGTCGCATTCAAATATTTTATTTCATGAATTGAATCTCACAAAATAAAGTGGCATTTTGCAAAGCACTCTGGAATCGCTTTCACTCTTTAGCTTTGAAAACAGATGGAATCATTTCAGACATGTAAATTCTTAGATAAATGCAAATGATGGATGTTTTTATTTGGTATGTGGAAGGAAGCCTGAAAGCCTGGAGAGAAGCCACGCATGCACAGGGAGAACATGCAAACTCCATACTGAAACAAATGGTTTATACCAGTGAACCTTCTTGCTGTTAGGCAGGCACACTACCTGATTTGCCACAGCGCCACCCTGTTGTGTTTTCCATTGAGCAATTTATTATTGCTGAGATTAAATGTGACTCTCTGAGTCTTTTAGCTAAAACCTCCCCTTCTTATGAAAGTGTTAAGTGTGGCATGATCAGAGGACCTTTTTAACTTAAGGGAATTATGACTGAGAGCACGAACTGAGATGACACCCACTGCCCCCTCTCACCAGGATTTAAGTTAAAATGAAGCTTTTCTGCTTTGTAAAACTTATGAAAGGACTAACACTCATCTCTTTTATACCAGCTACACGTGGGAGAGAGGGCCCGACAGGGAGGGAAGAAAAGGCAGATCTGTATTTCTAAAGCTGTCTGCTCTACAAGAAAAGAAGCGCCACAGCTTCTTTTAAGGAAGTTGAAGTCTTCATACCTCCTTTAAAAGTAAAAAATACATTTGAGACACATTGGCTGCTGATTTTGTGGCTTTTTAAGGGTAGCAATAGAAGGATACTGATCAATATTCTGTGTAATTACACATAGTGGTGTCATTGAGGATGCTTTGGGTGACCCTAAGAGATTTATAGACAGAAGGGGGCTCAGCTACTTTTTATTTTTGACAGTAACAACTTTTTACAGAGAAGCAGCCCTCCCATTTGCTCAAGGACTACCATTAACTCTCAGCCATCTTTGCATGTACAAACTCGTCTTGAGAGCTAATTTGCAGAAGTGTGCAGCCTTGAATTTTTGTTTTTGCTCCCATCTTGTGTCTTTATATTTTACACTTTTAATAATCTGTTTTTTTGTATGTTTTGTTGTTTTGCTGCTTGACATTGATGCCTGCATTAACACCTGCATAAAAAGCATCTATCTTAAAATTAACAAGGCCGTGTCTTTGTTATGGAAAGGCAGAAGTGGGCTCAATACAGCAAAATTACCCACCTGATGCTTGATGGTACATGGCACACACAGGGGAAATTGCTTTGCTCTTTGACTATTTGATAATCCACTGCAGGACGAATCAGAATGAGAGACAAGCAGCTATAGAAATGTATGCCCCTTGGGTACACAATGCATGCTCTAAATATGAATGCAAATCAGTCCTTGTCTTATCCTCAGCAAACCCCGCTTTGCCTCTGCTGGTAACTGCTGTTGATTTATTAATATGTTCACAATAATAGCCTCCAATCATGGACGGGTGTTGTGAGGCCTTCAGGGAAATGACTCGGCTCAGTCCACCTCTCACATTGTGTCTCCACTCCAGGTCACTGTCAGGTCACTTCAGTAGGACCCACTCAATAATTCAAGTGCTGAAATTCAGGGCTGGGACCCACATGTCACACACAATGAGGAAGCACTAAACCTCGGCCGGGCGCTCTCAGCTCATCACCAGCAATGGTCTGGTAATGAGCCCAAATGACCTGCCATGAACTGAGAGAGATAAATGAAGAGCTGTGAGACTGGAGAACACATGCATAAACAGTAGGTCTGGTTTATAGATGGCACTTTTATCCTTTACTATGTTTAATTTGTGGTCTATTTTTTTAGGTAAAGTTGAATGATTGGAACTCTATCCTTTGAGTCAGAAGAGAATATTAGTTCAGTCTACATCTGTTCCTTAAAAATACATTGTGTGTTTGGCACTGAAATTCAAATTGATTAATCTTAAATAACTATTCTATGTTACTTACTGTATGTTTTCGTTAATTACCTACATTAGCTCATATGGGTCCAGCAGTATTTGAAGCTTAATAAAGTCACAATTTTCTGTTGTAACAGTTGGAATGCTGTTCTGGGCAGTGACCATGGCAAAACCAGAAATCTTTATTGGTCCTGGAAAAATTTAACATCTTACATCAATAATGTTACATAATGAAGTAAATGACACTGAAAAGCTGCCATTTTGTTGCCAAGCTCTAATTTGTGTTGACTGTGCTGGGACAAAAGCAGCAAAGCTCAATTAACACCCTTTAGAGTAGGACAAGGTGGGAGCTACAAGTGTGACAGCAGCAGGAAGTCACTGGTCCTGCAGAGATTAGCATAGATGCTAAAAGCTTCAGTAGCAGTTTTGTCAGACCTGGACCACATCTCTTTGTTAAATGAAAAACAAACATGAACACTGAAAGCTCTTCTTAATATAAAGGATATTCAGTTACATGTTTTGGAGAGCTTTTGTTCTTTTAAATGGCTCAGGTTTTGTGTTTTACAGTGCCCACTTACCACATAATCTTATTGGTCTGTAATGGATGTGGTTGACAGACTGATAGTCCAGTCACCTAACTATATGCTTTTTATAAGGTTTGTGTATTACCAAACACTTTCTATGGGCTGTTGCCTAAATGGACAAGTGAAGTAAATTGAACAGTCCACCTGGTTAGCAATTTTAGAGGAATATCAAAGTTTATCAGATAGTTTGTGCTGTGTTTAGCAGAAAGGCTGAAGATTCAACTGATCAACAGCAGGACCAGATCATTTGATTCAGGCTTTAGCTACAAAATATATATTCAATTTTGTACAGTGGAGAGAGAAAGAGAGCTATCCAAATAAATACACAGGACAATATACCTATTAGAGGGACACTAAGGCCTTGTTTCAGTTGAGTGGTCTGGTTTGGTTCAGTGCAGTTCAGTACAGTTTGGCGAGGCGAAACCTCATCTTGTTTGTTTCCACTGCTAGCTGTACCTCCACTTGGGGATAATGATGTGAGTCTGGAGGAGAGGGTCACATGGGCTAATTTTAATCTTAAAAAAAGACCCACTCTAAAATGTCCATACAGAGTTTTTCTTCAACAGACTAAGGTTATGTCAAGTATCTATTGAAGGTTCTCTAAGTGAATGCAGCATACATTTGTCTATGATCAAGGTCCTTCATCCCCACAGGCATCAGACTGTACAACTCAGGCGAGGGCAAAGGCTCTGGAAATGGTGTCACTGGCAGTCTGTCTATCTATCTATCTATCTATCTATCTATCTATCTATCTATCTATCTATCTATCTATCTATCTATCTATCTATCTATCTATCTGTCTATCTGTCTATCTATCTGTCTATCTGTCTGTCTGTCTGTCTGTCTGTCTGTCTGTCTGTCTGTCTGTCTATCTGTCTATCTACCTTACATTAAATCCTGTCACTTATAAGTGCAGTTTAAAAAAGGGACAGTTGGTTTCCTGGGAAACAACAACAGTTCAGGGCCAGCAGGACAGCGTTGTCTGTCATTTTTCTGTCTTTCTTTGAAAAATAAAAACTGACTTTGCAGGAGAGAGCCATACACATTTTTATCACCTTCATCATGTACCTTGAACCCTTAAAGAGGTTTTTCCTATCTGTAAGACCAAGGCTGTTCCAAGAACTTATTCAAAATTTAGCCAAAAAGGTGGTTGCATCCATATCATTTCAGTGCATTGGTGGCTCAGTTTAGTAATGTGCATACTAGTAATTGGAAGGTTGTGGGTTCAAGCCTAGCACTGGCTGTCACATTATAGTGTGTCCTTGGGCAAGACCCTTAACCATAAACTGCTCCCACTGCTGTCCACTTACAATTTTTCACTTGTTTTTTGAGGCTGCCTTAAAACTTCATAAATTGAGTCATAAGTCCAACTTATACCAAAACAACCACAATCATGGTAGAGCAGGGATGTCCAAACTTTTTGCCACGAGGGCCAGATTTGGTAAGGTGAAAATGTGGGGGGGCAGACCATTCAGCTTTGTCTCTATTTATCGTCGTATAATGAAACGTCTTCAATTCAAAAAAGCTTCCAGTTGTTTCAATTTTTCGCCATGTTCGTCCCCAGTTAGCTTGTCGTATTAAGCATGTTTTGTCTGGTAGTGCCACTAGACATTGAATTCCTTGAAAACAGCTACAGTCTCGTGGCAAATTAGGCAGACACAGTTCTTTCGTATTTCGATGACACAATACTCAAATTTCCACTTGTTCTGGAATCGGCTGTCAACTTTTCTCTTTTTAGCTACAGCCACCATGTTTGAAATGGGATGGGCTGAAAGGATGACAAAAGGTCAGGTGTCAAGTGCCACAAGGATGTGGCCACAGCGCTGCTGCCATCTTCTTGTGAAATGTAAAATAGGCTTTTTGTACATGAGTATTTTATACAGCAGTCAACGGTGCATGCAGGCCGCATACAATTGATTTTATAACAGAGACTGCGGGCCAGTGAAAATTTGAACACGGGCTGCAATTGGCCCCCGGGCCGGACTTTGGACATGCCTGCGGTAGAGCCTTGCAGCTCCAGTATGACACATAAGGTCCTATTCTAACTATAAATTTGTCCATGGTTTAAAAAAATAGCAGGAAAATTGTTAGGTGTAAAGCCAACACATGTCATCCAGAACTGTGTTTTTCCTTCTACGCTGAATTTTTTCTTAATCATGACCCCAAATTCAAAGGTAACAACTGAACTATGACCTCAATAAGCTGTCACACTTCCTCTTGTTTTTGATCCACTGTATGAGTAAATTATGATGGGAACTCTTAAGTAAAAAAACTGACCAACTTAAATGTCTGAACATGAATAAGTGAAAAGATGCACTTAAAGACATCTCATGAACTTGTTATGAAAGCCCAACAGGACATGTAAAGATCCCCCCTGAGCTTAATCCAAGATAAAGTCGTCCATCAGCGGAATTAATCAGAAGTCTGAGAGGACTCTTAGCGTGCAAGCTAACATGACAGCTAATGACTCAATGTCTGAGCAGCGTGTCCCTAATTTGAGTTTAAACACTTGGGAAGGATGACGAGACGGTGGATGAAAATAACACTGTGCACTTTATAAAGCAGAGTAAAGGTTTAGGCTCTCTCTCTCTGTCTGTATCTCTCTCTCTGCGTGCTATACAGATCAGAATGCCTGCAGAGGTTAAAGGTGCAATCAGAGATTTCCTCAGGAGTGAGAGTCATGACAAACCCTCAGGGTGAGTTTCTCAAGTCTGTTTCTGCAGTGTTTTGATCGGACGTTTTCAGGGAGCGAGTACACATTGTGCTGTGAGGCTTTCTTTATACAATAGGCTCAAAGTCCCAAGTGTGCTATAATACATCATGGAGTTTGCATAGCAGGCATCTCAGTAGTCTCATATTTGCAATTCAAAGCAGCTCCCCCAACACGACTTCTGCTGGCTCTCTGGAGTAATAGACCCCTGTCACTGATGAGTCCCAGGGGTGCACCAAGCGAATCCTTTCTCACGTCCATATCGATCGGCCCCTGAGTCCTACCTGATTTACATTGACAGGAGCACTAGGGTCCAAATGAAAGTAAGCATGTTTTCCAAATTGGAAACACAAGGGACACGTCTCTCCACGAACAGACAGCTGAGGAGGTAAATGCTGATGCTACCTTGGATTGAATGCCACAGAGAAGGCTGAGCTTGCTACTTTACTGGCACGTCTCTGAGAGGCGCCAGCCAGATAATATACAATACAAAGTGTCTCCTCAGATCATGATGATTTGAGGAAGTTGTCTTTAGGTAGAGCCAAACAAGCTTTTCTTGAATGTTTAATTTAGTACTGCACTGACCAGACTTTTCAAGGTAGATACCAATCATTATTACCTGTTAGTGAGATCAACTGATATTGTTTCCCATCATTCTTTGTGTTTTGCCATAACAACACTGTTAAAACAGTTACTTTAAAGGGACTGTGAGGAGAATCTATTACCGGCAACATAAAGACTCTGCTACCCATGAGCACGCATGGCGACTGTCGTAATGCTGCGTTCCAGTAACCTCGGACTTATCGGTGTTCCAGTTGAAGTCTGAAAAAAACATGTCTATTTTCCAAGCTATTGTTAGCTGTTGTTAGCATGCCTGCGTTGTTATTTAGAAATATCACATGAAGAATGTGATTATCACTATGGTAGCATTTTTGTAAATATAAGTCTAACAATACTATGTATACAGCTGATCTAGAGCGACACACCCCAGTCAGAAGTGTAAATAAATGGAATATTACAGGAGCTAAATAACTGTTCACACTGGGGGCATCCATCTTCGATTGTCAACTCGGGGGTGGCGAGGTTTCACCGAGTTCTCAGTAGGAAATTCCGACTTCGGAGGGCAATCCAGTTGCAGTTTCCTTCTCGGAACTCAAAATTCCTACTTCTGACTCCAACTGGAATGCACCAAAAGACGTGTGCAATCCAAAGCATGTGTTTGATGTTATGAAGACTGGACCTTCCTCAGAACTCTGCATTGCTTTACACCTTCTTTTTTCAACAACTTGAAGGATGCAAAGCGACGGGGTAGTGTATCCCTTTCTAGTTACGTAGCGGTAGTTTTTGATGTGTGACAACAAGCAATTTTTGGAAAACTTGGTATCGTAGCTTTGTAGCCGGCTATATATCTCTACTTACAGCCCGGTGCTCTAAGACGTGTCCGAATAATATAAATTTGCTCTAGTTTTTATTGTCTTGTTCCCAAAGTTAAGTATCCAGGCCGACCGCGAAGCTAAGGAATAGCATTTATAGATAACCTATTTTGATGCTATAAAACTCATCTTAAAGTGTGTATTTCCATCAGGCATATATCTAAAAGTGAGACTTTTCTGTAATTACTTAGAAACTCCTCACAGTCCCTTTAACTTAACTTAAAAAATGATGCAAGATTAAGTTGATTGCACAAAAAGCAGATAAGATTTTTTTTAAATGTAAATGAAGGCAAGAAATAATGACTTAATTAAAATGACTAACATTTGATAGGTAACTTTAAAAAATCACTTAAAGGTACTCAATTTTATTAGTCATAGGCAATGAATTATTTGATTATTTTTAAGTTAACTTGCTTAAAAATACTTCTGTTCAACACAAATTAACAAATAAAACAAGAGGAGGTCTCATTTTCTATTATTTGTTCATGGTGCCTTTAAACAATGAACTTCTTATCTAAACACATTTTCATACAGTCTTTTACCTTTTATGATTGCTGAATATTGGAATGATGAATCCCAGAATTTCTGACAACAACGTACAAAATACGTTACTGTAGAACACCTGACCCATTTGTTGCCAAAGTTTAAAGGAAAATTTCACTCCACTTTAGCAGAACTTTTATCAGATAAATAATACATTAATCGATATCATCACAGATGTTTGAAATCAGTAAATTTTCCTTTTATAACTTTTAATACACAATTTTCATCATTGAGCTTTGGATCCCTCTGTTTTCAGAGCAGGTGAGATGTAGTCTACAACATTTTAGTAATGTGTGGCCCAGGCACAAAATGAAAATAAGAATGAGAAGAACAATCAACAGAAGTCCTATTGAGTCAACCACTGTTGTCTAGGCCCCATTAAAATTCATAGCTCTCATCTATATTTACTTGTGTTTTTCTCCTTCCTCAAAACCTGAACCGTCTAACAGAAGGCTACATGTGATTAAACAGGCATTTAAAGTATTTGCATCTGTTAATCCCAATCTACATCTATATCTGCATCTGCATGATGCATCATTTATAAGTTTATTATCAACAACCATATTTCAGAGGCCTCTTAGGTGGAGTCTTTGGCAGAGAGTGTCGCACCCCTGACTCAGGTTTGGCCTTTATTGGGATTATCAGTCCTACAGACTTTGTGTCACATTGTGAATTGCTTTATTCATTTGAACCAATCTGAAAATGTCTCGAGCTTCCTTCTGCATAGAAAGACTAGGTCTATGACGGCCTTAGCAGTGTATTGACAAAGACTGAAGACTGACAATGAAAAACAAGGTGAAACCCTGAGTCAAGTTGGGGTTGCTGTCTGCCAGAGACTCTATCTGATGTTTCACTTGAACCAGACTCTGTCCCAATTTTACTCCTTAGTCCTTGTTTTACCACCTACCCTTTGGTTTTGCGGGTTTATATCTAGTGAGGTGGTGTCCCAATTTTCCGTATGGGTAAGGCCCTTGATACAAAGACAGACCAGGACCTCACCCGTAGCCAGGGGCGTATTTACTCATATGGGGGCCCAAGGCAAACCCAGTCTTTGAGGCCCTTCATATCCCTGTACTGTACTGATTAAGGTTTTATTATTATTTAATCTTGTACTGGGTAACATAGCAAAACTAAATGCATTTCAAATTCTTTAGCTCAATTTTGACAGAAGGCGAGTATTTTAATCAGGCCCCTTCGCCTGCTTTTTAAATCTGGTTGTTATCTGATAGCATCAGCTTCTAGTTACATCACTATGTTTATATGTTTCCCCACCCAACGAATGATATTTGTGACCATAGAAAGAGTTTTAATCTTAATGTTTATCATTACGGAGCCCCTTAAGGGACATGGCAAAAATAAATAAGAAGTTTATCGTGCACATGCAAAACTATCTTGTGCAGGAACTTTATGCTTTTTATACTAAGTGTCATATAGTTTGAGAAGTTATGAATTAAAATATTTTACTGGATAACATGATTGAAAATAAAGACATCACCATCAAATGTATGAGGTCACTGACAAAATGTTCATAAATATGGATGTTATTCTCCCCGGTACTTCATACTACAGAGTGTGAACTAAGACTGAAATATTAATAACTGCTTTAAATCTAAGAAAACTTTATTAGCACATTTTTTTATGACATGTTATGGGGCCCCTGGACATCTCGGGGCCCCAGGCAATTGCCTGTGTTTGCCTAATGGTAAGTACGCCCCTGCTTGTAACAGGGGGGTATAGAGTTTCCCATAATGCACCGCGCCCCCTGACACAAGGCAGAGCAGAGAACAAATGAGGTGCATAATTATAGCCAATTATTAAATCATCAAGTAAATATTAATCATGTTTTGAATTGTTGGTCATATTTTACAATTTCTCATTATAACAAGCTAGCTTTTGCCACTTTAGCCACGGCTATTGTCGCATCTGCTTTTGTCACAGCCAGTGAGGTGATGACGTAGTGGTTATTGAGAGGCGTCTCGTTTCTTAGGAGCGTGTTTTCACCCTTTCCACTTAGCCCTCAAAACAGAGGGATAAGGGGAAGGGCTAAGACAAAGGGGAAGGGCTAAGGGATAGAGGGATTCACCCTAAGTCTGGTACCTTTAGCAAAAGTGCAAGTTTACCTCCTGAGCTCTACTGAAGTTCTCTTTGCACTGTGTAGTTTCAGCTTAATGGTTTACCACCCCTGGTGGGGTCACATGTCAGGTTAAAAATGTTTCCCAAAATGGCAATATTTTGACAGTACACACAAATAGCAGACCGTCAATCATAAACAGGAACTCTTGTGCTCATTTCAGTTCAGTAATGATTAAAACATAGGAAGGATATAACATATAGCATAACACACTCAGCCATGCTTTCCGCTACCATGTTGCCTGACAGCACAAAAAGAGGATAAGACCCGAGGCAGGAGAATCATCCTGTTACCCTGCTCTCACTGGGTGGGTGTGTGCAGTTGTTCAAACAGATTTTTAAACATGCCAGAACTCCACCGACCAGTTTGGAGTGGCCGTGATTAGATGTTGTGCCCTCCTGAACTCTGAACAACAAACAACACTTAGACTTAAATCCCTGACTTTAAAACAAAGGTGTATAACTCAAAATACTGGTCAGTTTTATCTCAACTTCACCCTGGCTTTAGGACGACACCAAATCTATAACTTCACTTTTGTGTGCAGCCCCTAACACTGACCTCTCTCTTGAAGATCCTGTCCTTAAGACTTTGTGCGTGCATATATAAGTATCACCATAGAGGTATATAATTAAGCTCAGTATTGAGTGTAAAGACAACTTTAATTGGGATTAAAAATGAAACTGACAAGCTGAGAACAACAAACCCAGAGAATTTGATCTCACTGTTTTAAGGAAAGTGATAACTTGAGTCACTTGTTGCAAGTCAAAGTCAAGTCCCAAGTCTCTGGGGGAAAATGCAAGTGAATTCTAAAGTCAGTTTTGAGATGATAATCGAGATATGGATTCAATTTTAGAGGTTTGAGTCTTATGCTGAATCTGTATTTTACTACAGGCTCACTGTAAATATGGCTTTGAGTATATTTGATCCCTGCTGTATTAAAGTTCAGTACAATAAATCTGAAAGTGAAAAATAACTCAGTTCAATGCAGAACTTGGTTTTATATGTTTGAAGAGAAAATTTAGTTGACTGGTTCAAATATTCTCAAAGCCAGAGAACATGAAAAAACAAACAAACAAAAACAAAAAACAAGAGATATTTAAATTAGGGCTGTCACTTTAGTGCATTAATTAGATTAATTAGTTACACCGCAAATTAATGCGTTAAAAAAATTAATCGTGATTAATCATAGCACACAAACATTTTAATATTGTCCAGCTGGAGGACCCGTACATGGCAGTGGCATGTCACTTCACACATGTGTCTAGTCAAACCAAACAAAGCCCAGGTGACAACAGGAATGGCATATTAAGACTTAGTCTTATTTTATTTTTGAATTTATTTATGTATATTTGTACTACATTCTTTAACTAGAAAGCACTCGGAGAGCGCAGACCTCCGCCAGCACCACAGTCCCCCGCCATATTGTGATTTCTACCATAAATATTAGTCCTACCTTTATTTCATGTAAATATTAAGATTCCTTGACCATGAAAACATACCATAAGCAACTGGATTCATAATGATATACTTTAGTTCAGTAGTTATTCACAGAAACCACACTTTTCACCATGGCGGCCAGACGCTGATCCAGATCAACACCAAAATCAAATCAGTTCTTCCTTTTCCCATGCTGAACATTTCCTGTAAATTTCATCCAAATCAGTCCATGACTTGTTGAGTTATTTTGTTCACAGACGGACGGACGGACAGACAGACAAACTCTCCGGAAAACATAACCTCCTTGGCGCAGGTAAAAATGCATCAGGCCTAATTGTTTTGCTGGATGTCCTCGACCTTTTTCTTATTTTGAATTTGATTTATGAAACACACTTAAAGTGTAATTTGAGTTGCCTGATTGAGCTTAGAATTTTCTGGACAAGTTGCCCTGACTTTGGTTTTATTTAGTCACCAATAAAAATGTGGATTTACAAATCTTCACTTCTTAGTGTATTTATTTGATTAGTAATGCACTACATACAATTTTATAATATCCTAGAATTCAAATTTTTTATTTGGGTACTTAAAGCAGATATGAGATTAATATGCGATTAATTAGATAAATTAATTATAAATCCGGTAATTAATTAGATTATTTTTTTAATTGTCTGACAGCACTAATTTAAATATCAGCTTTCAGGCTTTATAATGTATTCCACTCCTTAAGTAGAACTAGCAAACAAAAATAGCACTAAATTATGTGGCAAAAATTAGATATAGAATTCATTGGAGGTAATGCTTTTGATTTTCGTGATTTAACAGTGACACTTTTTCTGAAGTTTCCTGTTTTACTTTGTCACACACTTTTTCCTTGTTGTGGATACGACTTCACTTCCTGTGAGCCTCCTTCATTGTTGTCAGCTGTGCAAAACCACACTCACCTTCCAGTGGAGCATTGGATATGTGGCATGGTCATGGCCCACCAGTTCATCTTCAAACTTCATTTCAAGCACTCTCACTTCCTTGTTTTGGACTTACTTTTATGAGATTGGTCTTGGATTTGAGGATTTATGACTCTTGTCAGCTCCCAGAAGGATCAGCTAAATCAAGGTAAGCCTTCTGTTTGGCTCTGACACTTCATACATCAGACAGTCTGCATTTTATGATCCTCTCTAAGTTAGCACAAACTTAATCAATCCTACTTTTTTGTTTGTTCATAAAAATTATCAAAAACCAGAGGCTGAATAAAAACAAGGCAGAAACAGTGTTAAATAGGTGACACATTAAGAACTACTGAGAGAATACAAACTTCTACCTGCCATGTCTGAGACTGTTAGCTGAGTTATTGTTGAAAATGAAGAAAACTGCCCCATCAGCAATGTTGAAATTTTTTGCAAAATATAACAGATGTGCTGGATGGGACATGGTTTGGGTACACAACCGAGGATGTTATCAGGCCCATCAAATGATGATGAAAAGTGACACAGTTACATGTTAGAAAGTTCATGATTTTAACTCCAAAGAGTCAAAGCACCAACTCTCCAAAAGAGCAGAAACAACACTTGTGGTCTGGGCCCATTTAGACACTACTGAAGCTTTAATATTAACTCTAGTTATGTTATTTGTCTATGCAGATCTTGCTTTGTAATTAAATGGTCCTTTTTTTAAAAGCTTGGCAAGTTTGCCACTGTAAACAGCATCTGATGAATCACATGTGCTTATTTGAACCATTTTTTAAAATATAAATATCTGCAGCACCAAGCAGCTGGAATATATAAACAGTAACGTCAGCAGAAGCAGTTGCCTTTTGTCTTTATTTATATATTTCTATATATATGCACTTCCTTTTTTACACACCTATATCTGATGCATTGTTTTCCTCTCATATTCATGCAGAATAATATTAACAGAGAGGAGTTTTGCCAGGTTAGCTCACAGTATGACACAAAGAACCACAACATATGGACAGCCATACTGAGGAGCCAAATGAGCAGATGGACAAAAACTCACAGTCATCAGGTGTTGGGGCTCATTTAAGAGTCAGCACCGTGGCCTGAGCGTGTGGTTTTAAAACAGACAGTATTGCTTTTAAATTTTGCCCAGAGGCAGACGATGAACTTTAATGTACAGATGAAGTAAAGCACAGCTTTGTCTTTACAGATACACACTGGCCCCGTTTACATGGGTAGTTTTCCTCAATCTGATTGGAATCGATCTGTATACATGAACTTTGAGTAAAGAGATTCACGTTTAATCCGCGTTTGCATGGTCCCAGCTCAATCCGATTGTATTGTTTTTTTATTACATGTGCAGAGGGTCACTCTGCCACTACCTGCAAATGTGTAAGAGAAGAAAAGGTGCACTTCCTGCTTCCTGTTTACCTCGAGAAAGATGGATCCTTGTCGTGTTTTGTTTGTTGTTGGGGATGCTTATTGTGTTATGGTTACATTTATTTGAGGCTCTGAAGTCATTTTTAACTCTCGCAGGGTTTCCATTAAAAAGTTTGTTTCCTCCACCGTCCAGTTCTTCTGTTTGTTCGCCATGTTTGTTTGGGCACGCTCTGCATACGTCACTACATGCCTCTTATGTACTACGGAGCGCCTGCGCAGACCAAACAATCCTCTCTATCAACCCAATCTGCTCCACTCAGTCGTTTACATGAAGCATGGAGCAGATTATCAATCGGCGTAGACTACAATCAGATCTGGTTGAATCCGATTGGCTAAGGTGTTTACATGAGACACTTCTAATCTGATTGACCTTTCAATCTGATTGTAAATAGGACTTTTGGACCCATGTAAACGGGGCCACTGTAACAGTATCAAGACAGCTCTTATTCCAATGTACGGTCTGTACACATGGAGCCAAGATATTTAAAAAGGACATATTCTTGTTTTTGTTTGAATATTTCAAGTTTGTTTAAGAGTGAACCAGAAAAAGAGTTCATGTGTAAATGAAAACCAGGCAGAGCCTTTCCTTGCTGCTGAACTGCGGCTCTCAACAGGGACATACTAGTAGTGGTTAATTTTGTCTAAATGAACAGGTGTCTGCATAAAGTGAAGCTAACAATCAGTTCTGGATCAAACTCTTTAATTTGAGACCAACGTCATTTAAAATGGATGACTTTTGGAGTTCAGTGGTCAGGACCTTTGGGCCTAACCCTGGATTTCAACACAGTCTGCCTGCAGAGTGTATCCACACAGGCTGATGGTGGCTGATGTCCTCTCCCTCTGAGAGTGTATTGAAGTGCTTCCCAGCTGAGCCACAGTAAGCTGCAGCACAGTGCAGGCCTGGAAGTTAGAAACACGAGATCACAAAGATCACAAACGACCCACAACTTCTTGACAAATGTGTGGGTTTACATGATAACAGGAGGAGGAACACAACAGGTTACATTTCCTCCTTGACACTGATTTGCTGTAGGCACTGATATTATGTCCACTTTTCCACTTTAGTCTTAAATGACACAGAAACTCTGAGTGCTTGTTTTCCTGTGTTTGGTCAATCTGCTCGGCAGGATTTATATTGTGGCCGATGAGGCTCCCACAAAATATAGACTTGATGCATATGCCCAGTGATCCGATGCAGAGCTACACTGCTGGCCTGCTCCACAGATGGAGTGAGGCACAGGCTGTGGATCCAGACTGATTAAAGAGAATATGTGACGTGATGATATGCTGTAGAGTGCACGGCATGCACAACTGCTGTGCAGGTAGATTATGAGGAAATTTGGGGTTATGGTTACCCCTAACTTCTCAAGAACATTTTGACAAAGCATCAACAAACTTTGCAAAAGAGGTCACCCTATCTTTATGTGAATGTGAGGCCATGGTTTAAAGGTCAAGGTCACTGGGGCTTATGTTAATCCCTCACATGGGACCTTGACACCCCACAATCCCACAGCCACAAAGACCACCCCACTTGCCACTTTACTTGAACACTTTTACTGTTCAACATCTTATACTTTGTGGGGTGCATGTCAGTACCAGGCTAAAGTTGAGTTTCTTTTCAAATCTACATCAAAACAAGGATATTGGTTTGTTTTTAGTACTTTGTTGTCTCTTGTATGTACTTAAACACCTACTAGCCACATCAATAGGTAGGCAAGTTGGCAGCTGGTGATAACTTATCAGCCAGTCGCATGGTATCAACTCAGTGTATTTTGTAGACATGTTCAAGACAATCTGTGGCTCAAACAGAGGATCAGTAGGCAAGAAAGATAATTTAAGTGACTTTGAACTTGACATGGTTATTGGTATGGGCTTGTCCCAGTATATCAGAAACTAATGAGCTATTGGTATTTTCACATACAACCAATTTTAGGGTTTTAAAGAGTTTTAGGGTTTTAAAAAGATAAACTATCCAATGAATGTCAGTTTTCCCTGCAAAGATGACTTTTCGATGGCAGAGATTATAAAAGAACAGCCAGTGGTTTGAACATGATAGAGAGGCAACATGAACTTAAAGCAGCACTACGGAAGATCCCCGCTTGACCGGAGAGTGAACTCAACTACCCATGAGCTCTAGCGCGCGCTTACTGTCGTAAGACAGATCTGCCGGTCCCGTGCGTTTGTTTTGTAGGCAATTCACAGAAGCCAGGACTTTGCTCAAAGGTATTCTTCTGTCTTCAGCGGCTGTTTGCAGGATGGATAGCGACGAGGTAATGTATTTATTTTTGACTAAATGACGATGTTAAAAATCGCTAAGTTCAACTTGGTTTTATTACCATGAAGTCGCCCCCGTCCTGTTGAAGCGATAAAGTGAATAAAAGTAAAGAAAACGACAAGCTGGCGATATCACACACTTGAAATAGGTCTAAACCAAACTACATACTGGTACGTTCTGGATTTGTTGTGCTGTACTTTTTTCCTGTCAAGTTTTTTTGAGGAACTTCGTCATAAATTAGTCGGCCAACATACCTGATAGTAGTCGGACATCCCTCCTCGTCTTTTATTTCACGCCAGCGAGTGAACGCTGAACCGATGTTTATTCTGGTCCGAGCATTCAGCTTGTTTTTCTCTCGCTTTCTTTGTTTTGTATCCTCCGACAAAACTTTTCTATTCATTTCGTTCTTCGTTTCCTCCACCATGGTTACAGCTCGGCATTGACGATTGGCTTTCGCTGAGACTTCCGTGTTTTAAACGAATCAGGAATCGGGGGAACTGACGTATACCGTAAAGCAGTCCAAACTTGTAGTTTTTTAGTGTGGCAGGGCTCCCACCATCCACCTCGAAGTTACATAGCACCAGTGAAAGGGATACAGACCACTCCAGACCACGACAGAGGTGTCACATAACTCCATTGTACAGTGGTGGACCATCACAATGAATATCGAAGGATTATATAATGTTTAAAAAACTACATAGTGTTGGTTAAAATAACCCCTGTATCAACCAAGGTATACCTTATAGTGGCCCATGTGTGTACATTTCAAATTGAGGCTCAACAGATTTAAAAGTTGTACTCCAAGATATGCAAACTATTCTGACAAAAAGAAGCCCTTGCTTGGAGGTTGTTTATTCTGACTACTGGAATTATGGGTAATTAACATTGATCCTCAGAGGCACTTATCCTCTATCATGGAGACAGACAATGACGGCAGCTGAGATGTTTAATTTATGATGACCGATATATTTTAGGTGGATAAAAACACAGACAGGTGAAGTGTCTGGTCCCAAACAGAAACATCAGGGTGAACCTGTATTTGACAGGGAGCAGCTGAGGCAGCGAGCCTGATGTAATTAAGTTGTTGACGGCAGCTTTGCATGATGTGAGCAATGACAGGGCCAGCAGCTCAGGGAAATGTGAGCCTTAAAAATGTCAAGGGTTCAGTTTCACAGAGGACTGCTACAGATCTTTGGAAAATGTCAGCGTGTAAACACATTAAAAGGTTACGCTTCATCAGACACGTGCATGCCGGCAGACTCACAAATACATAATCTGCACAAATACACACACTCACAGAGAATATGCCTACACAAAGAGCGACTGCACCCATGACTGACCTTTTATCTAATCATTATTTCTGAGTAAGCAGCACAAATAGTGTTTTCATGAATCTTTCAGACATTTAAATTACATTTTTTTCCGCTGTCCTATTTTTTCAGAAGAAATGCCTGAGAAATAGGACCAAGCTGAACAGACAGGAGGGGAAAAAAAGAGCAGAGGACAAGCACTCAGAGTTTCCTCGGAGCTGAAACTTAGACATCATTAAAATGCACATTTTTATCCCCAGAGAGTCTTGAATAATAGTGGCTCTATTATACCAGGACAAAGCTTATTGAAGTGCATATACACACCACTCAGCCACTTGCTTTTGCTTCTCTGTCTACATCCGCTAAATTGTATTAAATAGCTCCAATCAGAGCAGGGATGGTGAATCCCTGCTGCTAATGCACTATCCGTGTTTGAAAAGGGAGACGTTGTGGGCGAAGTAGCAGTCCCTTTGCCATTAACGTTGCATTACATGTCCTGTTCCCCTCTATAATTACAGCCTTTGCTCCGCCAGAGAGCGGACTCCTGACTCCACCTGAGGCGCAGAATAAATCCTGTCGTATCAGGTGTTATGAGGAGAAGACTCACACATACACATCTAGTCAGCTGCCATCACCTTCTCCTGCATGGCCAGGAGCAATGTTCATAATTTAAAAGGGCCCCACCAAAGACCAGTAAAAACTTTACTCCATTTAGCTAGCAATCATAGTATGCAAACAAATAATTTTAAGCCTTTTTGAGGGACAATGATGGACAGAAACTAATCGATCTTCTGCTGTATTTTAACCAAACACAAAGAAAGCTCATGTTTACATTGCACTAATAGGAGCGTGATGTAATGTCTGGACAAGCATATAAATCTGCCAAGGAGCGATAACTTTGCAGTGCAGATGGATCAGCCTGTCACATTGTCTGTAACCAGGCAGATCCATCTTGCCAAGTTACAATCTATGATGGTGCTTGGCCAAAGCAGCATGGTCCAATCACCCTCTCTTGAAGCAGGAAGAGGTGGAAGCCAAGAGTGTGACAACAGCAACAAGGAACTGCTCTTACAGCAAACAGAACAGATGCTAACAGCTTTAGTGGCAGTTTTATGATATATGGAACAGATCTTTTTATTAAATGATTAAAAAAAAAAACAATGAAAGCACTTCTTGATATAAACAATGCACTTGCTTCAGCAACATGTTTGGCAAGAGTAGCTTCAAATTGGCTTAAAAAAGAAGAATATTTCCAAAAGGATTGAGCTGTAATTGACTATAATTGTTTTTGGTAAACTGTCATAAACATTACACAATGTATTTTAAAAGGGACCATTAACTAAAACCAGTAAAAACTTTGTTACTTGCAATTAAAAATAGCTAAAACTGGCCTGAAGTCTGTGTTTAGCTTATTAAATTAAGTATTGTTTTTTGATACTGATTTTTTTTTTCAATAAGACAGGACTATCAAATTTCATACATTCAGAGTGTGATATATGCATTAAAACCTTTTCACACTCTCACAGCATATCTGTGATTCCTCACACATGAAATTTATTATGTATCGGCCCCTAAGCTACATTGCTATATATGCACTGGAACGTGTAGCAAGATGCTGTGAACATCATATAGCTCAATGGGAGCTTAACAGGACCCTGCCAATAAGCTCAACTACTCATCAGCCAATCAAAAAATTGCATACAGCTACATATCAGCCAATCAGAAAATAGCACTGCTATATCTGGGTAAGAAATGGTTGAAATGACTGGAGCAATAAAGATGCATATGGCATGCTCATGACGGGTGTGCCTTATCACTAAGTACAGAAAGTTATCTGATCATTTGATTTTGTAGTCTACTAAATCATGAAATCACTAATTGAACAAAAGGACAACTAGAGCCTAAAACTCTTATTCTTCCTCCACACCATTACTGAGTACCATTACTCAGTAATGCAAAGTCTAATCAGATTGACATACAAACTGGTTAACAGACAGACAGGTTTGTCAGTAATTAAAATCAAATTTCCCATCGTCAGTTTGAAAGAGTAACATAAGAGAGTGTTATGTTACATCATTAAGACAGTAAGACCCATTAGGTAATTGTGGGGGCAATAAAAAAAAGCACCTGACTTCAACCTACCCAATTTTAATTTTAATTTGGCATCAAGCAATAAGTGCATATAGATGACTGATGACTTGAACTCTGAGAGCCCTGGTAAGAGCTTTACTTTAGCACCATATTACCAAAAGCTGACAAACTTTGTGTGCTCTGCAGACTTTGCAGATGTCTGTGTTAAGTCTTTTGAACCAGAAGAGATGAAGCACTGTCTATATTTCACAGATACAGATAGTCAGACAGCACTGAATCAAAAACAAAGTGATTTTGAATTAACCTTAATTAACTTTGGATTCCCTTTTATCACCAAAATATTTGTGGAAATCTCAAGCAACTCTCTTGACAATGTTTATCCACAAAAAACAGTTACTTGGGCCCACTTTTCCCTAAGCTGTTGTCCCATCTGTACAACCCATAAGCATACAGTGAATTTTGACCGCTTCTCATAATCAATGAATATTTCTTTAATACACCTCATATATGATGCTCACCTTACATATAATGACTACAGCCTAAGGCCTCTTGTAGTAACATGCCAGGGGCAATTTCCTTTTTGCCTTATGGAAAAACCTGATATAGAGTTTGCAAGACTGGGACTGTCAGCCAGAGTATCAGTGAAGACGAGCTGCGTGCCAGATATTGTTGGACTGAGCACACAGACTGTTGGGATCACAGCCAGAGAAATCACCATGTTCACTGGGGTGGAGAAAGGAAGGTGGATAGAGATGAATAGATACTGAAAACCTGGGTCACACTGCGCAGAAATGGCATCTGCTCAGAGACTTTTATGTGACACTGAGAGGAGGGTTGCTGTGATTCATATTTAGCTTTGCTTTTAGCTGAACTGACATCTCAGACTAGCTGTGATGAGCTGATGTTGAAATGGCAGGCCACAAATTTTCATGAGGGCTGACGTACAACCACAGACACCAGCTCCAGTTTTTCATGTATCATTTAGTGTATGTAGAGCTTTCAGACCTGTTTTAGACTCGAATTTTAAAGTTTGAGTCCAGTACAGTCCCGAATCTCCCTTATCTGACAATCAAAAACCCTTGGGGGCTGATGGCAAACGTTTTGATGCCTCCAGTGAAGCCTTTTTCTCTGTTAGGTGTCTTTGTTTACATTTTAATCAGTAGCCATAAGCTGCGACTTGGGGACCCAGATCACGTCACCTACTCAAGTTGCGTTGCTTGTCCATAAAAGCTCATTTGGTCACGGTTGTGTTGCTAAGTGACATCACACCAGCTTCAGCTTCAGCAATCATATCATATTGTAATATGATGTATTAGCTGACATTATTCTAACTGTGTCCTTTTCACCCAACCACAAAACACTGAAGCTGATGGCTGTGCAGCAGCATCGTCTGTGAGTTCTGTGGTACCATCTAGGTGGAGCTAATGTACTTGCTTACTAATGTTCCTACATTAATGTGGATTGTCACTCTTTGAACTGGAATAAAAGTCTGTCACGGGTGTCAAACGTCCACACAATGCTGATTGGCTGTCGCGACATAGCCGCACACAATGTGCCTGGCAAATTTCTCAACTTTGGCAACCAAGCACACAACCTGGTCACAGATCCAAAGCAACCTGGTAATGCAACAGAGTTGCCCTGATTGCATCTGTTGCATTGCGTCAGCTTTGGCCTCACACCGACGCGACTGTACATCGACTTTGAAGGGAGAGTGGTCGCCAGGGTGCCCATGCAGCGTTCAGTGTAAATAGTCTGAATGTAAGCAGGGTTATGTCACATTTTGGGATGAGAATTGAGAACTGGTCTGATACGAGGATCCATTCTAACTATTTTTAGTCATCAATATTGATTGCTTTTCTGCTTAGGAATCTCCCCACCAGTGGCTACCTCTAAGTTCAGCGAGTCTTGTAAAACAGAGATGTAACACATTGCGAGAGGCAGTCAGCATGAACATCAGTAACCTTGTCCTTGACCCATTTCAATAATGAAGCTGGTTTCTGTTTCTGGTAATGAAAACAAAAGTAAGCAATACCACAACTAATGGTAATAAGGGTAAATGAAAAAAAGATCTTTAAACATGCTCATAAGTGATTTATTGGGATTTTCCAGATTTTTTCCACAGGACACACAAAAGTTTAACATACATGTAACTACTTGTCAACAGTTAAGTCAGACTTGAATTGCTGCACTGTTTTGAAAATGTTTGTGCATGTTACAGGATTTTTGTTCTTGCTGATAGTCTTCCAAAGTCTAGACCATCTCATTCATATTAAGCCTAAGTGGTCTGCTATGAAGGCAGGGCCCCCTGTAGTCTACGTCCTCTAAAATGAGATCCATTTGTTGACATAGTCTCACTGACATCAGTTGACATAGTCTCACTGACATCACTCATTGGTCTCTGGAGTACATTTTAGAGCTTGTCATTGGTGGCTACCATGGTAAAAATGTCTAAAAGTGACTTTCAGTCAGCCAAGTAATAATGTCTAATATGGAGCTGAGGCAGACCCTATACATCCTGACAAAAAATAATGATGCGCCCACCCCTCAGTGGGATAACTGTCATCACTACTGATCCATCAATTATAAACACTCCATACAGAAAGGCCCTGTCTGACCAGGAGCACAACCTGCTGCACTACTGTGCAGCCCTGACCCTCCGCCAACAAATCAATCCAGATAAATGATACAAGAACTGAGCCTGTACACTGAGTGCTGTTAAAAATAAGCTTTTTCAAATGGGTGAAATATGAACTATTGTTATCATATTTATCTCTGCTGTAAATAACTTTTCAGTGAGCACCAAGTGGTCACTCAAGATAATATGAACAGTGTATTTTTGTTTCAAAACCACCTCTTAATAATTTTTCATATGTATAAGTTTTAATGATGAAATGTTCAACGAAAATGGCAATTTAGAAAATAGAGAAGACTCTTAGTAGAGCTAAAGGCAGAATCAAATTTAAAGAGCATATACACTTAACATAACACATACATTTTGTTTACATTAATTTGGATGGTAATTTTTTTTTCTTTAGACTTTTTCCATTTTGATTAATCCAAATGTAATGTAATCTTCATTACCTGACAGAAAGTTTTTGTCTTCTTATCTTTTTATGTAACTTTCCTTTTCTTACAACTTAAAAAAATGTAAGGTGAAGTCAGCTCTGTGTGATCCAAGGACAAGTTGTCTGTCACAACAAAATGAAAAACAACAGCATTTTAAAACACCATGGGATTTGAACACCGCTCTGAGTCATACCACATTAACCAAACAGAGCACAAAAACACATCTGACATACTGTAGAGCCTCTGATGTTTGCCAAAATCTATCAAACTCTTTGTCCTTGTGCAGAGCTGACACAGAGGCCTGGTAGGGAGTGTCCTGCCCTGCATCTGTCTGTATATGTGTGCCTATCAGCCCCCTGAGAAGTCATTGATCCATACATACACTTTGCTCATATGCCCAGCAGAAGCTGTTGCAGCAACAGCAAAGACTTCTGCTCCTCCCTGACAGCACGACTACTTGAGTTTTCGTCAAGCGCGGGCAGGAACCCTGCTGCTGTCAACCTCACAGAGTGAGATCAAATGAAAGATGATGACAAGCTAACAGGCAAGAGTCTAAGATTTCCTGACTAAAGGAGCCCCTTTAATGTCCTGAAGTTACCTTAATGTTCTTAAAATGCACACTCAATGTTTCCTCTCACTTGTGACCTCTATTTAAACTCGCTGCTCGACTTAACCTGAACTTAGCCCTTTATTTAAAATCGCGGGTTCTCAGCCGACAGATTGCAAGTTGTTCCACCTCCCCATTCTCTCATTTTCATAAGGGAAGAGAGATGAAAGAAGGTCAATTTAGAAATGTGGTTTTGACCCTCATCTGGTATATTTTTTCCTCATCCTCGTTCAAGATAAATGGAGTTCTCCCTCTTTTACTTTGCCCTGAAACTGACATAATTCCTTAGCATTCACAGTCATGAACCATCTTTCATGAAGTCTGAACCTCGTTTCCAGAGCTCCCAGTGATAAGGTTAAACTCATTTAGACAGCTGATCTATCTGTGATCTATACAAGATTTTTTTATTTGATTTTATATGTTGGCTCCAGCATATTTCAGTATGGTCAAATATTATGATAAACAAACCCACATTTCTGGCCCAAACTTGCACCTTCAGTGTCTTGGAGATGTTTTCATGCCCTGAAAAATGACCACTGAATAGTTCCTCTCAGCATGTAGTTTAGCCTTCATTTAACCAAGAAAAGAAACTCATTGAGATTAAAAATCTCTTTTTCAAGAGTGTCCCAATCAAGATAGACTGTAGCACGGTTATCAAAGTTACGAACAATACTAGCAACACATACAAATGTACGGGACATGTATAACACAAGGTGTTTACTTACTGCCAGACTTTCGCTATGCAAAAACTTTGAATAAAAAAACCTCAGGCACAGAAATCTAATGGATGGTGGCAATGCTCTATACTCTACTAATGATAAAGAGTAACCTTGCAAAGCAGATGGACTGGTGAACAGTCTATATGATATGCCACGTTAAAGGTGTAGTCAGCGATGTGGGTGAAAATGAGTGGAGCGGTTGTTGATAAACAAATTTAGACCCTGGCTTTACCCCCGAAAGCTGATGGACGTGCACTGTCGTGGAAACGGCCTTAGAAACTACGTAGCTGACCAGCGTTGCTAAGGTAACCCCGACTCGTCAGACAACTCGACTGCCATTATTGATAACATCACAACAACAGTACATTTTGGCAAATTAGTCAATAAGATGAATGCCCGACAGCTGTTACTGTTATGTGAAGCACCACAAAGCTAATGTTGCTTACCTCTCCAGCAGAAAGACGGAGACATCCGCGTCCGTTTTCAGGTATTTCAATTCGCGGAGTTCCCCCCACCGTCGGAAAGCAACACCAATGTTGACCCAGGTCTTCGTTCTTTCATGGTCATAGCCCTTCTTTTTCACTTTTCACCCCTCTGAACTTTTTCTTTTGGGCTGTTTTTCAGCCATTGCTGCACCTATTGTATCTCTCTCTTACGCTAACTGCGCTACTCAACCTACGACTCCCCCTCCCCCCTCTGTCTGATCTGCGCATGAGTATGATCGCCCTGGATGTGAGGGGGTGTACCCTGTGTTGGTGGCCCGGCCCGAGCCACAGTATATACCTGCTGAAATTCAGAGCCTAGGCTGTGTATTGAAACAGGACTTTTTTTCCAACATGCTGTCAGTGGTGACATCTTGTGGATGGAGAGGAGAAATACGGTGATTCTGACAAATTGTGCATTAGATTAGAAGATTAGAAGATCGCTGACTACACCTTTAAAGGAAGAGTTAAAAGAAAGGAACACTTTTTTTAGATTTGCTAATTTTCTTTATTTATTCCTACTGTCTTTAATATGTTATCAGCCTCAGTTTGGTGAAATGTTGTGACAGGTATTTTTCTGACTAAACTTGTGCCTTTAATGTCCAAGAGTTACGATAATGTCAGGAAAATAACCTCAAAATTGTCTTACTCCTGTGGGGTCCATTTTAAGGTCTACAACTCTTTTAAACATCCCCTGAGCACTGACCTCCCCTGGATTGTGGTGCTGCTCTACATCCCACTACTCTCTCATTTTTATAAGGGGGATATGGAGGAGGAAGAACAATAATACAGGGAGTTTGTTCCTCCCTTGCTTTGCCTCTAAACTTCAGAATTCCTCCATGATCAAATCCACTCACAATATTCCCAAAACTTTGTCCCTGCCCTCCCAGCTCTCCCAGTAATTGGACTGTGGATCTTTAAAACACCTCTTTATCCCACTTCTACTGAATATACCCTAACTGTTCATTCTCCCTGTTTAGTTTGTGGCCCTAATTTTCCTTGTCATTATTGTTTCCCCTTCAAATGTTTTTGAATGTTTTTCCTGTTGGTTCAATAAGCACAGTGCTGCTTGGGGCCAAACTGGGGACTTTTTAAAGTAATATTATGACTGCAGCATTGTCCGTTATCTCCAGAAAAATGTACAAATCAATATTTACTCTTACCCTAGGGCTCTATTTGAACTCATTGCCCAACTTTAACTTGACTTAAACTTTTCTAAAAACTGCCCAGAGCATTCGTATCCTCACTAACGATCAATAAGTTCAATAGAAACTCGGTTGATTTTCCTTTAAGTAGTTTTTAATGAGGAGAACTGTGATAAATAAAAACCTTCAGTCATTCAGTGGGAGATAACAGCCTTCAGCGATGAGGATAATTAGCAAAGGGGACCAAGTTTATGTAAATAAAATAAAGAGACACTCACAGCAATGAGATGAAAAATGCTGTTTGACTTAATTGTGACAAGATATTCCCTTTTATGTTGTTAGTTAGCATCGGCTGTCATTTCTGGTATTTCGGATGCAGCTGAGCTCCTAAAGTTAATATTTCATAGATGGGGACATAAAGAGAGAAAAGAAACATGGACAGTTAGATGATCAGAGAAGTTTTTAATGAACCCCTGGTCAGCCAAACTCATCTGAAGGAGAAAAATTCCAGTAAAGGCGATCTCAAATGATCTGTTTTCTGGTTTAGTTTGACCTACTTCACTTCTCTGGAGCAGTGTGGGATTATTATGAACATTTCAGCTGTTTACTTTTGACTGTACCCAAAAACTACAGACCCCTCACTGAGTCAGGCTAAACTGTTTTCCTTCAGCTGTACTATCTCTCAGGCTGCAATCAGGCAAAGCAATTCTGAGAACTATGTGCCCTGTTATATGTGAGGCAAAGAGCATGGAATTAATATAATCAATGTAAAGTAAGGAAATTTAGACTAATAATGTAATAAACTTACATGACAAAAGAGGATAAGCTTTGCTCATGCCAGCAGCAATTATCAGTCTTAAGTGGTGCAGAAATATGTCAACAATCAAGTGCAAAGAGAATTTGGTTATGGGAATAAGTTACTAAACAATAAAACATTTGATTCGGGCATACATTTCTAATAGAAATATTTTAAAAACAATAAGTACAAATCAATATCTTCCCAGACTTACTGACACAATTAGAGTTTATATCAACAGTTCTTCTGCGTCTATGTGGGTCCACAGCACATAGACAGTAGATATGGACAGTTTTGTTATTATTCATTTGGGGGAATCAATTCACATCATGTGTTATTGTTGGCTCTTTGTGGAGTTAAAATGTAAAATTTGTAACAATAAACAATTTGACTTTAGATCAACACACCTGAATAGTGTTAAGAATGCAGTCTCTCAGTGTTTTCCCAGTGTTTTTCTTCAGTGTAAACGTTATATTAACAATGCAAAGTGTAAATACAATAGTATTTTTGGATTAATTTACTGTATATGACTGGGGGAAATTTGTTGAAATAAAAATACTACATTTGGTAAGAGCACTTATAAGTATAATACACACATATTTACAGGGATTTTATGGTAAGGGCTTGTGGATTCTGTTGGTACTTGTCCAATAATGTAAGACAGGCAGGATAATTAATTCTGCAAGTGTCACTTACAGGTTCGGACTTCAGAGTTAATATCATACAGCAACATTTATTGATTTGATTGACTAAAACATCATTTTTACATTTGCTTTTAAGACCAACTCCTTTTTAACTAAGAGGAAATTTTCAGGGATTTGACTCCATCCTGACTTCAATAAAAAAAACCTGTACTTGCTGAAATTTTGCCATTGCAAAAAATTTAACTTTTCCCAGTGTTTTGTGCATACTTAATCTTGTATAGAATAGATAATGCCGTCAGTCATTTCATAACCTTGTTTAATCTCTAGTTGTTAAGTTGTTTCACCATCATTTAACTTAAGGGTAAGGATATTTCTAGATTGGCTTTTTAATCTGATCAGTAGAAATATCAGCTTTTTCAAAGATCTTGCGTTGCCTCTATTTTTGCTTGTTTCTTGTAATTGTTACAACCTACTCCAGCATGTGTTACAGCTTACCCTGGTGATGGGGTAGGCTCTCACAAGGGGACACCTGGTTTTTGACATCAGTGTATGAGGACAACCATACTCTTGCAGAAGTCTGCATTGGTTCATTTTTATTAATAAAAAATGTGGGCACACCACATTTGAGAGAAACAAAAGGTACTTGTGCCATAATGAATGGATATTTGCTTAGTGAAAAGACCCCTATCCTCACCAGTATCTATGTACATTTGAGGAGTTAACTAGTCAAATGCATGGCCCTTCGTTGCCACAGCATTACCATCTTCCGCTGACCCAGGCTCTGTACATGCACACTCCAGATAGTGGCAATGCTGATTCTATCTTCCCTAACACCTGGCCTCTGACCGGCCCTCAGACTTCACTACATAGACTGATGAGCAGCAAGGTGGGTCCTCCCCTCATAGGTGTTTTGTCCAAGTGGTCCACAGGACAGCTCAGGCCGGCTGATTTGTAAACTCTGGCATTCCAAAGCCTCTCCCCTCTGTGCGAACTGTCACTGCCCGCCATGTTGGTACTAATTACTATATCTTACCCACCCTATACACAGCCACAACAGCCCAAATAGTCACTTTTAATAGACCTAGGATCAGTAAATGCAAGCTCCAGGTGGTGACATGTTATTACCTGCCCTTGTCCATTATCACCCCACTTAACAGCAAAAAAAAAAGTACAATCACAAAAAAATGGAAATAAAAGATGACAGACACACACACACACAGAGACACAGACATGTTGCTTTGCTTTGTTGTCTTATGTTCCTGCCTGCTGTCAAAGCACTTTGTAAACCCATGTTTTTAAAGGTGCTATACAAATAAAGTTTATTATTATTATTATTGTTATTATTATTATATAGAGTAAAGTTTGAGAACTGTAGCACTGGTATTGTAGGAGTTAAAGATTCTGAGGCAAAAAGCATTATAACCATCCACAGTCTGGCTCCCCTAGTTTTTTTGCAGGACGTATCGACCATGGGAGCAAAATGTATGAAAACCAACCCTTGTCTACCCTACATTAATCATTAATATTTCCCTTAATATTACACATTTTAGGTTATTCTTGTCATTATTTTTGTAGTTTGTTGGGCACAATTGTATGTGAGGCTCTGATATCATTGAGTTTAGTAACCATAAAAATGACCGGATCGTCTCCCATCATTACGTATGAAAAAGTGTGCGCGTGTACCTCCGACTAATTCAGAAACTCTGACCAATCCCCAGTCACGTGACCTAATCACCGGCAGTCACCGCGAGCGCAGAGAGCCTGGACGCAGATCCTCGGTGCACAGCAGCCTGCACACCACCACCAACCCTCCACCGACACACACGCCCCATTTCTTTTCAATCGAGCCTTTTACTCCCGCTCGGTGAGTACATCCTCCACTCACACCTTCTTCTTTTTCTCCTCTTTTTCTTGCTTTCTTCTTCTCGGTGTTGCGACATAATGGGGGGAAAGTGTGTTCTCCTTTCTTGCATGCAGTGATTGAAATCTTTGGATGCTGAGTGTTGTTGCTCCGGCGACATACACAGAGAAATCTCCCTACGTGCCTGCGGACGCTCTTGATATTTTTTTTTACCCTCTTTCCTCTCTCTGTTTCTTTCTCTTCTCCTCCAGAGACAGCAGCTTCTTTTCCAGCTCTTACCTCCAACCTTTTGCTTGTATTTTCAGGCTTTTTCCTCCGTTGCTTGTTTTGGTGCTTTTCTCAGATCTTGCAGTGTTTCTCTGGTGTTGGAGACTGTGCGCAAACATGACTCTTTTGATTTTCGTCTTTGAGGATTTTGCTTTTCTAATAGGTGAGGAATCAAACTTTGCTGGAGTTTGTTTTGAGTTTCTTTTGTGCTTATTTACGCAGCCTTAAAGGGAACTTTTCATTTCAAATGAATGGGATGTGTGCTCAGGGGTGTGTCCAGATTTTTTGGACTGGAGTGCTCTGACTTAATTAGGAGTGGCATAAAGTTTGTGTCACTCACACAGGGATGAACAGTACTTATAAATACTTAACAAACAGGAAATGTTCTATCCAAAGTCTTACTTCAGTGCATACAAAGGCGCTGTAAGGGCAGAGAACATGGGACAGTTCTGATTGCTTCTCACTGACAGGACAGTAAAAACAGTAAAAGATCATTGTTCATTTTCTTTGTCATATTATATACATATCAATATGCAAAGCCAAATTCCAATGATGCTGAGGACATTAATGTAAATGTAAGGAACAATACAATGATTTCCAAATCCTTTTCAACCTATTTTAAATTGAATAAACTACAAAGACAAGATATTTAATGTTCAAACTGATAAGCATTTGTTTTTCATTTTAAATTCAATGCCTGTAGAACCTTCTGCCAAAGCTGTGATAGGGGCATGTTTACATCACCTGTCCTTTTAGCAACAATTAATAAGCACTTGAGAAATCAAATTGTTGAAGCTTTGCAGGTGGGATTCCTTCCCATTCTTGCCTCATGTTTATTTCAGCTACTCAACTGTTTGGGGTTCCCACTGATGTATTTTGCATTTCATAATGCACACATATTTTCAGCTGAAGGTGGGTATGGCTAGTCTAGTACCCACACTCTGCACTGACAAAGCCACGCTATCGTAAAACATGCAGAACATGGCTTCACGTCGTGTTGCTGAAATAAGCAGGGACCACCCTGAAAAGATGTCACTTGGTCTGCAGCATATGTTGCTCCAAAACCTGTATGCACCTTTCAGCTTTCATGGATCATTCACAGATGTGCAAGTTACCCCTGTCATGGGTACAAACACACACCCATACCATCACAGATGCTGGCTAGCACTAATCAGAATCTGAATGGTCCTCTTCCTCTAAGGTGTCAATGACCATAAATTCCCCCCAAAAAATTTGAACAGGGACTTGTCAGACCCCAGCACATTTTCCAACTTTACGTCAGTTCGCCTCAGATGACCTCAGGCCCAGAGAAGCTGGCAGTGTTTCTGGGGGTTGTTGCTCTCTTTTTGTCAGTACTTGTACTTCTAGATGTGGATGAAAACTGTGTTAACTGACAAATTGTTTTTACAAATTGTTCCTGAGCCCACGTGCTAATATCCTTTTCAGGATTATTAATGCACTGTGCCCTGAGGGGTCTTAGGTCATGGGCGTTTAGTGCTGGTTTTTGGCTTTGCTGCTTATGTGCAGATTTCTTTGAATTCCCTGAATCTTTTGATTATATTATGGACTGTGATGACATTCCTCAGTTCCATGCAATTGTTCTTAAACTGTTGACCTATTTGCTCAAGCAGTTGTTCACAAAGTGGCGAGCCTCGCTCCTTCCTTGCTTTTGAAAAACTCAGTCCTTAAGGGATGCTGTTTTTGACACTCAGCCATGACACTTACCTGTATTCAGTAAACCAGTTCACCTGTGAAACGTTTACTCTACTTTCCCAGTCTTTTGTTGCCCCTGTCCCAGCTTATTTGGAACATGTTGCAGACATAAAAGTTAAAATATGAAAACATTTGCAGGTCATATATATTATAGTCACATATATCATATATATTTACTTCATTTTTTTTATTTAGGTTAAACAATGTCCACACTTCAGTGAATTTGGGGTTTGTTTGTGGGTTTTTTATTTTCACTTTACTGGTATAACAACAATGTGGTTTTTGTCCCTTTAAGTTTTCATTGCAAAAAAAGTGATTGTTCAGCAGGCTTAGGACTTCCATCAAGCAGTTCTAGTCATAATGTAAATATCAGTGAAGGCCACAAGTCATGTCCAATTTTGAAGCAGTCTCGCTGTCTTAAAGAGTTCAGATGATGCTTTTTTCCAGTTTTAATGAACGTTAGTTTGTTAAACATGCCTCCTCTGTGTGATAGAGCACTTCTATGAACAAGATAATCAGTCCAAAGCATTTTGACCCCTCCCTCTCAGAGAGCTTCATTAAAGGGACCGGAACTCGAACAGAGTGTCTTGGCAGTCATGAATATTAAATATATAGATGTGATTTAAGGCAAAAAATGATTTAAAAAGGCTATTTTCTCTTACGCACGTATATTGGGAGACAAGCGAGTGTTAATGTAAGGTGATCCGTATGAGCTGTGTATTGGCCATGGAGCACATCAGCCCCTGTATCCAAATGCTGTGGTTTTCAGTCCAGGTGCATGTGTTTTAAATTTCTGAAGCATTTCTCTGCTGCACTGCTCTGTCTCAGTAACAAATGGAATGACAATAAGTACATCTTCTTCCTTTTAAATTAAAACTGTATCAAATACAGTTGAAATGATTGATAAGAAAGATATTTAAATTTTTTTTAACCAAACTAAGACATTTTTTTTGTGTTTTACTGATTCCAGAACAACTGTGGTGCAAAATCTGTAAATTTAAATGTTTTTTAATTTTTTTTTTTCCCGTATTTTTGACCCCAGTATGGATACACCTTTTTCTGCTTTTTAAATGTCAAAGATTATATACAGGAAAATGTGATAAGTTGTATGTCCAAAAAGAAATTAAGGGCAGAATGTAAAAATTGCGTAGAGAAATGCTTTAGTTCCTCAGAAGTGACTCAGTTCAGTGTGTGACTGACAGGGTGACCTTCAGAAAAAAATATCAACAGAAACTGCAAACCTTGCTGTCCCTTTGAAAAGCACAATACGTATGTGTACATTCACTGGTTTAATCTTGTTAGAGATTAATTTATCAATGTTAACACATTTCTGTTTAAAATTGAAATATGACTCTGTTTTTCATTTTTCTGTATATATTTGCCAAGATCCTCATGGCTTGAGGTGAAAATTGGCAAGTCTCCTGTTATAATCCTTTGCAAGACTCTTGGATGTGGAGCAAATTTAGACAGTTTTCAAACTCTTACTTGAAATGATGCTCCCTCAAATGAAATTTGACGTGCTTCACAGCTGTACTACATCCAAAATGTATCCAGTGTGAAACAGCCTTTGGGGCACACTCTCACTAGGCCTACCTGCCTCGTATGCTCAAGCACAGTTCCCTCCACAGTCCCCGAGAGGCTCTCACTATCTCAACTTCAGCTGGACCTGATGAGTCCATTGCCATGTCATCATCAGAGGGACACAGTTTATAACAAGCATGTCATGTCATGGATATATTTTCAATAAGCACACAGTTGTTTTAGCAGGAAAGGAGCCAACGGCCAGATTTGAATCAGGTGATTCGTTGTTTATATTTTTAAACTTTAAACATAACTCAACAAAGTTGCAACCTTTAACATGTTTGGGCAGGAATTCTATCAGGACACTTATAGACCGTGTCTCCAGAGTCAGTATTTAAATGATTAATCATTCTAAGTTGCCTCCTACACACACATATATATATATACATATATCTATATATATATATATATATATATATATATATATATATATATATATATATATATGTATATATATATATATATATATATATATATATATATATATATATATATATATATATATATGTATATGGAGAGAGAGAGAGAGAGAGATTTGCAAACACGAGGTATATTTTTGTACAAAGGATTTGTTTCAAAACTATGGGCTGTCACAATATTGAATTTTCAACTCTCAATTATAGTGGTGAAAATATATGATTCAGACATAATTACCACACAATTATAATTGCCAGCAAACTAGAAAACAGTAATGTTGATCTACAACCTTATTTTTTTGTTACTGCTTAAGCATTAATTTGTAAAAAAAAAATGCACATGGAGGTAGTGAGTTTCTGCAACCATACCTCCACGAGAAAATTATAATACATACTATCCATCCATTATTAAGCCTGCTTATCCCTTCTGAGGTCGCTGAGAGCTGGAGCCTATCCCAGCTTACATTGGGCAAGAGGCAGAATTCTCCCTGAGCTAGTTCTGTGAACCGCATAAAGATACCAACAACCATTTACACACTTGCTCACAGCTTAAACTGCATTTCCACCAAGCAGTCAGGTTCTGATTGGCTCGGTAAAGTGTGCAATTACAAGTGTTTCGATTGTCTGTTGACTGGTTTCAAAAACTGTCAATTTCAAATAGAGATCAGCTAAAATGAAAATACATACCATGCCAGGTTTTCTTGTTTAAACTAGAAAAGCACTCAGAGAGCGCAGACCTCCGCCAAGCAGCACAGTTCCCTATCTCCCAATGATAAAGAATCCTTTGAACAATTCCTGGATCCAGACGGTGATCTGGATCAACACCAATATTGAATCACTTCTTTCTTTTCCCATGCTGAACATTTCCTGAACATTTCCATCAAAATCCATCCATAACTTTTTGAGTTATTTTGTTCAAGACAGACAAACAGATAGACAGACAGACAGACAGACAGATGGACAGACAAGCTCTCCTAAAAACATAACCTCCTTGGTGGAGGTAATAAGCTGTGAATTTGGAGTGAAATGCTCACTGCTGTAAAGTCAGCATGAAACAGTGCTCCACAGAGTAGAGGTGGGCTGGAAGTCCTCCACTGTTGCTCTTTGTTTACAGCGTCCTGCTCTACTTCAGGCCGACTCACTGTGTTGCATTGCTGTGATGTCATACAAACTCCACACAGAAATGCCCTGCTCTGCTTGCTGTACCACCCACTAAATGGCATCGACTAAGTGATAAATTACAAAAGCATTCTCAAGAGCCCCAGCCCATCTCCAGCTCATTGGAGGAATTTACATGGCTAGTGTGACCCTCTCTTTTGGCTCACATCCCTGCCCTTAAGTAAAGGTAACAGTTTGCTGAAACTAATTAAATACAAAACCTAGGAGTGATATATATATATATATATATATATATATATATATATATATATATATATATATAGTGATAGTAGATATAGGTGCCAATAAAGAGCCCATGTACATGCCATATAAGGAAAACATATATATATATATATATATGCCCTGCTCTGCTTGCTGTACCACCCACTAAATGGCATCGACTAAGTGATAAATTACAAAAGCATTCTCAAGAGCCCCAGCCCATCTCAACTCATTGGAGGAAAAATGCTCATGATTCCATTGACAAAAAATGCAATACTGTCTGATAGATTTTTTTGGTCTAGTGAATCTAACATATATATATATATATATATATATATATATATATATATATATATATATATATATATATATATATATATATATATATATATATATATATATATATATATATATATGTATTTGTAATATATAACATGAATAACTTCCGTCCCAATACTGACCCCTGTGGTACGCCGCATGTGATGTCCATCAATTCTGATTTATGATCTCCCATTTGCACAAATTGCTGCCTCTCTTAAATAACTTTTCCTCCAATTCAGCCCAACCCCCCTTAATGTGTACCTTTAGATCTAAAAATACTCCAACTGCAATATTCGTAATTGTATAAACAAGTTGTGATTCCTTCTTTTACTTCAATCAGTGCCAAAGATGTTGATCTCTCCGCTCTTAATTCAATTCAGTTCAATTCAATGCCCTACATCTAGAGGCACTAATTTATTCACAAACAAACATGCAGTGGAGGGAAAATATAAACAAACACTGCTGTACATGGGGTGGACGCTGTGCTGCTTGATGTGCATTTTTCTGTTTGGTATGTCTACCTCACTCTACTGTGTGTGTCAGAGAAATCCTTCAGTTGTGCTGCTGTTATCTGCCTATCTTTGTGGCTGGAGGGTTGAGTAGTGCCCCAATTGTAAAGCAAAGAGTCACACAGTATTACTTTATGGCTATATTCAGCTCAATACGATTGTTGCAGCTTTGAATATTGATGGTTATAGTCCACACAAGTAAATTGTGGCAGCATTAGTTTATAAATCACCTTTTTAAATATGACCTGATTTTGCTCATTGGTGGTGCGCAGTATGGCCAATCAGATTTCAAGAGGAGCCTATACGAACCCAGATCACCAATTTAGACCCATTCTTGCATTTCCTGTTATGTTACGTACAGTAGTTAAACATATTTCAATAGGAGCAGCAATGTCATTGAACTCAGCAGTGTATCAATATTCTTGGTGCTCTGACAGAATGATTAAAAATAAAGCAACAAATCAAAGAAAGCAGGACTTCTGCCCTTCAAAGTTACAACTAGAAATGTTTTAAAGCAGAGTTATGAATGCAAATCAGCACTGTGCACAACAAAACACTGCTTTGCAACAACAGATTCCTGCCAATTGAACCAGACACAGCTGTGCGCCTCCGCCTTCTTCTTTCTCCTGCTACACTCACACGAACACACACCAACAGGCACACAAAAATGCACACGCATGCACACAAACCTTGTCACTCATGAGGAATAACTTGCAGACACGTCACACACACACACACACAGAAAGGCTTGGAGGCTTCAGCCTGCTGAATGAGTCAGTACAGTGGTAAGAGGGGAGGGTGAGGGTTCAGAGGGGAGAGGCGTTTAAGACCTTTGCTTTTTTTTCAGTGTCACATTATGTTAATCATGCTGATAGATTTGATGAGTATTTTGACCTTGACATACAGCCAGAACTGAACCACAAACCTGCAGGCAACACAAAATTAACTCTAATTAGTGGACTTGACAATAAAGAATTAGAAGGTGACCTCTGGTAAAGGACTGAGAAATATAGTGAAATTTAAGATTTATTAGCTTACAGTGCTTAGCAAATCTATTAGACCACCACCGAGTGTAAGGTTTATGCCATAGCTGCCCTGAATGAACAGTTTCTGTCAAAGTAAATACATCTGTAAGTCGAAGCTCTTTAACTGAAATTGTATTTGTTATCCATTAAAGCTGGGGTTGGAGATTTTGGAAAACTAGCATGAATTTGAAAGTAGCATCTCCTCAGCCCCCCCCACATGCATGCACCCGGCTGATATATCCAGAGGACTGATTCAACTCAAGATTGATACATTTCTGTGAACATATGTTTGCATATGTGTGGATAAATAATTATGTTCAATATTCTATATATGCATTTGTGCATGTATGTTTGTGTGATGTTATTTATTTATGTATTTATCAAAGTATGTGCATAAATGAAAAGGTAGATTTCATTATGGGTATATTTCTGTTGATCTGTGTATGTCTGTATAAAATGATGCATATATATGTATGTATGTATTATGCATCTGTAAAATGAGTGAGATTTAAATGCATGCATTTGTTAAAGCATGAATGGAGTCTGTAGGTGTAAGTGTGCCAAATCTGTAAAGCTTGAAAGATGTAGCAGGTTCAGCAGAACTGCATAAATGTCCAATTCATTTCAATGTGAAAAAAATCTGTCAAAGTATTTTTGTCTTTTAAAACTATTACAGTTAAGCATTTGAGAAAAAACAGGAGACTTCTGTTCAACATTCTGATTTGCGCAATTTTTTTCTCTGAACATTACGTGCAAGAGTCCATGCATTGTGTTTTATTTTGAAACTTCCGGTCACTCCACACGGTGACTTCCTGTCTGGTACTTTCTTAACAACAGTGAATGTACGATGTTTGGAAGCGGCCGTGCTGTAAACAGACCTTTGCGGGCAAGGAGCTGTTACCATACCCGCCTCGTGTCTCACCAAAACCTCCGATGAATGTTTCCGTTTCACGGAGGCTTTGTAGGTCAGCTGCGGGTCTGTTCCTCAGTGCTGAGCCAAAGCCGCTAGCGCTAAGCTAAGCTAAGCTAAGCTCCACCTTTCACAGTGAGGAGCTGAGGGAAAAAAGCTGGGTACTTCCGGGTAAACGAAGGCTCGCTGTTCCAAAACCGTGGTAGATATCAGAAAAGGGATTGCACTGTGAGCATCCCAAGAACATGCTGAAGCTATGGGTGTAATTTTTATGTCCATAAAGTAAAGAATGTTGACATAGTGGCGAGTTAAAAACGGGCTTCAAAGTGAAGCGCCCAGCTGTCCGGAGGTGAATTTTTGCATTACCGCAGATGAGAAGATTTTGAGTCATACCGCAAAAGCTGAAGCTCACTGAGACAAAACGATGTCAGATTAAACTTTGAAGCAGATTTCACGTGTAAGAGGAGAAGGGTAGCGACATTTTGATGCATAAATCATGTGTGTGGAGGACGTTTTGACGAAGTTATAACAGGATAATTCTGCTGAGTCCGCAAGAATTCTTGGTGTGTCTGTCCGCTCTGAGATCACGTCACAATAGCTCTAAGGCCATGGATTTCCTCCAAAATTGGTGTTGCTTAAAAATTCATATTTAAATAACCGTCGACGCCAGCAAAAAGCTGAAGATATGTAAAAATATCTGAGAAGTCAGTGCAGCTTTTAAAGCACGAATGAAGTCTTTAGGTGGAAGCATGCCCAAGCTGTGGAGCTTCAAAGTTGCTGAAGTTTTCAGCAGAGCTGCGGAGATGTCCCATTCATTTCAATGTAAAAATACATGCAGAAATTATTTTTTACAGTAAAAAGTATAACTGTTAAAGCTGTGAAAAATACAAGCGCATTTCTCCTGAACATGCTGCATATGTCAGTTTTTTTCTGTGAAAATCTGTGCAAATTTGAAGCCTGTGAAAGGTGGCAAACCTGAGGAATAAGAAAAAGAGGAAGAAAAAGAACAAAATGGAGCTTAGGGAGAACAATATGTTGAAATGCTCACTCAGCATTTCAACATAATTATGGACTGTCCATGTCTTTGAAAGCGGATAAACTTACAAAATTAGCAGGGGATCAAATAATTATGACCTCCACTGTACACCCTGGGTTGTTAGTCATTACAGGTAACATAAGCACTTTATGACATTGCCCAAGAGTAAATGCTATTAATGCTCATGTGGCTCTTCACAGTATAGATTAAGGAACTGTTCAGCACATGTTCTATTTAACAAAGTACTGATAACATCCGTATTGAAAAAAACAATCAGCATCCAACATAGATATAAACTAGAAAGCACTCTGAGAGAGCAGACCTCTGCCAGTCCTCCTCAGTCCTCAGCCATATTGTCATTTTGACCATAAATATTACTCCTACCTTTATTTCATCTAAATATTTAGATTCCTTGACCATGAAAACATACCATTAGCACTTTGATTCGTAGTGATATCTATTTTAGTTCAGTAGTTATTCACAGAAATCACATTTTTCGCCATGGCGGCCAGACGCTGATCTGCATTAACACCAAAATCGAATCAGTTCTTCCTTTTCCCATGCTGAACATTTCCTGAAAATTTCATCCAAATCTGTCCATTGCTTTTTGAGTTATTTTGTTCACAGACGGACGGACGGACAAGCTGACGGACAGACGGACGGACAAACTCTCCCAAAAACATAACCTCCTTGGCGGAGGTAATAACCAGACTTTATTGTTTGCATGTAAATACCATTTCTAAAACTTAATGACAACTGCTGATGCAGAGATACTCAAATCCATGTCAACACAATCATCGCCCTTTTACTTTTTTATTTGAAGCAGGGGTTTTATAATAGTAGTACCATGAAACTATTTCTGTAGTTCTTTACAAAAACATTGCTTGTCATTTTTTTGTGTTCTGGCTTTTTGTTGAAAAATATCTTGATCTGATTTGTGATGCATACTGTGCTGCACTCACAAATATCAAATATCCTTCTCCAAATTTGTTTTTGCACCCTGTTAAAAAAAACAGCAACCCTGCTTTCAGTCATTCTGAACAGATATGAGTGAAGGTGTTTGACAGCTCCAGCCTTCATACTCTGCAGGTCAGGGAACAGGTGGGGGAAGCCGAGCATGAAATGTGCTGCTACGCAAACAATACTTATCTCCGGCTGGGGGATGAAGTGGGAGGCTGGCTCTGGAATAGCCAACCTATATATGCATGCACTGAATCACATATGAGCCCAGAGAGGAAGGATGCCAGGAAGGAAGGAAGGGAGGCATAAAGTTTGCAGCACTTTGGTATGCTCAGTAATCTGTCCCTCAGCTCAGCCTTCTGCACCCATGGGCCCTGGGATGATCGTTGACCCTTAGCAGGTGTGAGGACGCGGGGGCCGCCTCAAAGCCACGCACCACAGAGTCCATCTTCAGAAAGATACGGATGAAAAACATTTTTGAGCTGCTCCGCTTTCAGACTTTAGGTCAAAGAACAGATTAGGGCAGCTGCTTCTCTAGCCTCTCTTTTTATATCCCTGCGTATGGAAGATAACTGAGAAGGAAAACACACAAGGAAGGCACACAAACAAACAAACAAACAAAAAAAGGACAGGACACTAATGCCTAAAATGTGTAAAAAAAAAAACATTTCATGGGGGGAAACTTGGAGAATGCCTAAATGTGTGTCCAAACATGACAGTTTTCACAAATGCAGCAATGCCAGGGTACCAACTTATATTTTACTGTGAAACCACATCCCACAAAACTGTCAGTGTAGAAAATATTGGACAAAGTCTGAGCAACATCAACAGCTTGGTTACTAGAGGAGGCTTCTGAGGTCAATCTGCAGTGGCTGCCATGTCGAAAACGCGTTCTCAAAATTACTCAACATCATATGGCTGAACGATTTGAGAAAATAATCTAATTGCGATGTTTTTCCCCAATATTGCAATTGAGATTTACTCTGCGATTATTTTAATGTTCCTCATCTTATGTATTCTTAAACAAACAAAAGCAGTAGATCGTTTTATAGCACAACCAATATGACATCTAAAGAGAAAAGATTTGAGAAAAAGTGGAGAAGTGAAGAACAGAAGCAAAATAGGTATGAAATTGTAAAAAATGGGTAAAAAAAAATGGTACGAAAGCAGAAAAAAGTTAATAGGTGTAAAATAGGTATGAAATTGCAAAAAAAATTGGGAAAAATTGGCAAAAAAAAAAAAAAAGTGGCATAGGAAAATTGATTATGGCAGCAAAACTGGGAATTAAATTTGAAATTAAATTTAAAAAAACATGTAAAAATTCCAAAAATGGTTCTGGCAGAGGCCAAAAAAAAGATGAATTGGGGCAAAATATGCATATAGTTATAAAAATGGGGTTAAAAAAAGGTAAAAATGGTCCAAAAGTGGGAAAAAAGTGTACAAATAGAGGTAAAAAATAGGCATGAAATAACAAAAAAACTACATCACAATGCCAAAATGTTCAACACATTTTGGGCTAAAAATATTGAACCTTCTGCGATTTGAAAATTGCAACGAGCCATATTGCGATTTAATCTAATTTGCAATTAATTGTTCAGCCCTACAACATCAACAGGGAAGGGAGAAGTGGCAGATCTTAAGCCTACTCAAATGACAACAATCATCCATACCCCTGATTTGACATAAATATAATCCTTAATGAAATCTGAATGAACAGGTTATATAAAAATTAAACACTTAAACAAAGACAGGACACAAACATCTGATCTATTCTGATCAAATATGCCTAGTTTCAGACTCTAAACATGCTTTCTTTTGCTGTAAAAATCTACATTTTGACATTGAATGTGTGCCTCTGGTGCCTCTGCAGCAAGCCTCAAATGGACACTCTGGGAACTGCAGTCTTTTCTGTTCTTCTTCACTGATTTTATTTTCAACACTGGAGACTGATACTTACAAAGCCAAATGTCCAGTTTATAATTAAAGACCAAAAAATACAACACCTGTGCAACAAATCCAGTCGTGAAATTCCCTCACTCCTGAATATTCCACAGTCAACTGTCAGCTGTATTATAAGAAAGTGGAAGTGTTTGGGAACAACAGCAACTCAGCCATGAAGTGGTAGGCCATGTAAACTGATGGAGCGGGGTCAGCAGATGCTGAGGCGCATAGTGCGAAGAGGTCACCAACTTTCTGCAGTCAATCGCTACAGACCTCTAAACTTCATGTGGCCTTCAGATTAGCTCAAGAACAGTGCAGAGAGCTTCATGGATGGGTTTCTATGGCCGAGCAGCTGCATCCAAGCCGAGTGCAATGCAAATCCTTGAATGCAGTGGCATAAAGCACGCTGCCACTGGACTCTAGAGCAGTGGATATGCGTTCTCTGGAGTGACAAATTGCGCTTCTCCAACCGTCAATCTGATAGACAAGTCTGGGTTTGGTGATTGCCAGCAGAACGATACTTGTTGGACTGCATTATGCCAAGTGTAAAGTTTGGTGGAGGGGGGATTATGGTGTGGAGGTGTTTTTCAGGAGTTGGGCTTAGTTCCTTAGTTCCAGTGAAAGGAACTCTGAATGCTTCAGCACACCAAGACATTTTGGACAATTCCATGCTCTTAACTCTGTGGGAACAGTTTGGAGCTGGCCCCTTCCTCTTCCAACATGACTGTGCACCAGTGCACAAAGCAGGTCCATAAAGACATGGATGACAGAGTCCAGTGTGGATGAACTTGACTGGCCTGCAAAGAGTCCTGACCTCAACCCGATAGAACTCTTTTGGGATGAATTAGAGTGGAGATTGAGAGTCAGGCCTTCTCATCCAACATCAGTGTGTGGCCTCACAAATGCACTTCTGGAAGAATGGTCAAAATTTTTTAATATTGTTTTGTAATTTATTTGTGTTTTAAAATATGTTATGTTACTCAGTTGCTTTTAATCAGTTGTTTTATTTTCTGACTTATTTGCATGTTTTTTTAGATATTGCAGCATTGATGTGCTTTGAATTGTTGTATTTTCTAGAGTAGCAGATACATCACTAATTTGTCATTGTATATCAGTTGATTTTGTCTTGTTTAATTCTGTATTACTGTTTTGATTTAGATTTTCTTGTTGATTAATTATTTGTTCTTGTGTTTGTTAATTGTACTTTTTCAAGGTTGTTGTGTTGTTTGCATTTTATTTGTTCTGTTAAATGCTATTTTTTGAATTGCCATTGTGTTTTTGCATTTGCTTCTGTATTTTTATGTTACCTGTGATGTTGTGTTTTGTAATTGTCATATTTTTCTTCATTTAATTTTAGGCTTTGACTTGCTTCCTGTGTGTTTTTGTATTTTAGTATTTCAGTGCACCTGGTACTTAATTACAATGGTTATCTCTGTTGGTAGAAGAAGTCGTAGCAGTCGTGTTTATCACATCTTACCTTTTCGGGTTTTAGGCAGACAGCCATACCTTCATCAGTCATACTCAACACATTTCAGCTCTCTTATTCTGAACTATTCTGAACTATTCTGATAAAGTGTTTTCATGCACCTGATTCTCAGCACTCTTCTCTGTTGTGATTTGTGCCATTACCCCGGCAGCAGCGTCAGTATCTCAGCACCACGGCCAGCTCTGTTTTTATTCTCCCTTCAGAGAGATTGTGCTTGATTTCAGCACCGTGGACAGCTGCCAGGACTTTATTGTTCTGGCAGCTGGAGCAAGCTGATTCTTTCCTGAAAGTCTGGAGAGTCTCTTCTCACTAACCCCTGCCCTCTCCACCATTCACATTCTTATTCTGAGCTATTTCAAGCCCACTAGCCTCCATTCAAGAGGTTTAAAGAGAGGGTGAACATTCGATAAAGAAGCAAATGTCAACACTTTCACAGACAGACTCCTTTATGTCTTAGACTGGTTGTATGTATTCAATCAGGTAAAACTACAAGATTTTTTTTGCAGGAGTTGAAATACAGCTGGTACCTGTATTACAATAACAATAAAATGTCCAACATGGACAAGAAACAACTACAGGTGAGGGAGATAGTCACCTCACAGTCACACTGAGCTACAGCTACTACTCAAGACTAGAGGTGTAGAAAAATATCCCTATCGCAATATATCGCAATATTTTGACTCTCGATATGATATCAATATTTCAAATCTTAGTATCGATATTTTTGTAAAAATAAAAACTTATATTTTATCAGAGTTGGAAATAAAATACAACTTATAAATATGTATGCACAGTTTTTTTTTCATGCACTTTTCAGTTCAGACAGTGACAAGAGAAATATGTGACTTTTTTAACTTACTGTTGTGCTGTAAGTAACTCAAAGCACTTTGTTCTTCATGTGTTTAATTACAGTTTGAGCTGCACTACAGGTTAGGATGATTTCAACACTTTGTTAAAGGGAAAACGATAATAATTTCTTTGCAACATTAGTTTAATTGACTTGATGCACTCTGTGTTAAGTGTATGTATGTAACACTGCATTTGACATATTTCAATAACAATAAAATGGAAAAGTTACATATTCACTGTCTCTAGGTTTTTCCTAGTTTACTGTAGAATATTGCAGTATATCACTATATTGTGATATCGTTCGTGATATATTGTGATATTATCGTATTGTGACCAAAGTATCGTGATACGTATCGAATCCTGAGGCTCTTGGCAATACACACCCCTACTCAAGACCATTTAACCAAACCACTGTCCCTTTTAAGTGGAACAAATTTTTGTAAAACTGTGAAATGACTGCCATTAGTGAAAATCTATCTTCTTATATTACTTTGTATGTAACTTTATACTTAACGGCCATGTCAGTTACATCCTGAAGAGCCTGTGGAGTTCCTGCTGCTGCAACATTTGTGAAGAACTTAAGTCATTCATCTTCTTAATACAATCTTGGAAACCAACAAATGATTGAAACAAAGCCGGGGTGTATGGGATAACTAGTGACCAAAACGTAAACTAAACTTAATATCATGCTCAAGAAACTAGTTTGAGATGATTTTAGCTTTGTTACATGGCTAGTTTTCCTGCTGGAAGTAACTGTCAGAGGACTGTTACACATGACTTGATGGACATGGTCAGCGCTCAGGTAGGCTGTGGCATTTGATAAATGTTCACTCGACACTGAGGGGCAAAAAGTGTGCCAAAAAATATTCCCCACACCATTATGCCATTATGGTGACTGTTTGTCATGAGAACAGGCAGTAATGTTTGAAAGGCTGCAAGTGATTAGGACCGGCTACTGTTGGGGAGTTGCCCTGATCAGAGAATGAACAGAGACAAAACAATGCGAGGCAGTTCAGCAATTGAAGTCCAGTGATGTTTTATTTCAGGAGTTCATAACAGGAACAATGTTCAATAAAGCATATGAGATGGTCTGAAACACCTCCTCTTTTCTCTCAACTAATATAGCATGTTCGTGCGTCATTAGACCTTCTGCTCAGGAAGACGCTCATCTGTCCCCCCACCTCTGCACACTTGGATCAAAACATATTCCTTTTTTTGGGATCAGCAGTTTTAGATTCCCGTAGCCAACACTTGACATGTCACGTTGACCGAACAGAGGAACTCTCTTCCATTAGATCAGCACAACGTCCAGTCTCCTAGGCGCCATCAGGACAAACAATTCCAAACATGGATAAGGAACACTTAACTTTGGCATAGCGAATTGAACATATGTTTCCTGCTGTTTGAGGCCTATTCTGCGCTTACATGCAGGCCTTATGGCCTTAGAAGCCTATTCTGCTCCTACACTACTGCTCTGTTTCTGCATCTCATTCATTTTTTGTGCTGCTAATCTGTGATTGAGCACAATTTTCTCTGCCTACGTTCTGTTCTGTCACCCAAACTTCTTCCTATAACTCCATCCCTGACACTCTGACATTTAAAATACAAGTGGAGATATGTATGTTATCCTTTAAACCCTTTCACTGTTACTTCACTTTTCAGATTGAGGACTTTGGTTGACAAAAACAAAACTCATGAGGTGTATGCAGCATACAGCCCACAATGTCTGTCAGCTAAGGGCGTTTTCACACCAACCACATTTAGTGCGCACCAAAGAAGTTTTGGCCCAGGTTTTGGTACGTTAGTGTCAATGTGAATGCAACCACCGCCCTTGGTGCGCACCAAATCAGCCGGTCTGAGACCTCCATGAAGGGGTGGTCTCGATCCGCTCCATCTCCCTACATTTGGTGCGGTTTCACTGGTGTGAAACAAAGTGGTCCGAACCAATCTGCTTTTGATGCATTACTTTCTGTTAATCTCGCGGTTGAATCTTTTGCTTACTCAATTTGTCAATTTGTTTATTCTCGTTGAGGATTACGATGATTTACGAGGGCCCAGAAGGTCGCTGAAAAAAACATTTGAAGGAAAATGTAGAAGACAGCGAAACGTAAACATTGGTTGTTTGGTGTAGGAAATGGTTACCATGGTAGCCTCGTCTTCATTCTCCTCCATAGCAGGTTTGGTAACCAGTTACGTGCATATCGCCCCCTGCTGTTTCAAACTGAGTAAATACACAAGTGGGTCTGGGCACAGTTCGATATTGCCAGTGTGAATGCAAGCCAGCGGGGGAGGGGGAGGGGGGCGAACCCATGGCGAACCGCGCCGTGGCACAGTTTGAAACAAGTGGACCTAATGTGAAAACGCCCAAAATCTGTGATACAAGAAATTGACAATACTCTCAGCACATGATGTTTAAAAGCAGAGCAGAGTGAGTTTAAAACTGAATTGCATATTAATGCTGGGATTAAACCATGGTCAGGTTTTTGTTTTCATTTATTTTCTTATATTCCATGAGAAATCCTGTGTTTAACATATCCAGCTTTACGCAGGCTGAACTCTGTTGCCCGTTTTTCACCTTTGGCCCATTAAACTGTCACCTCCATATGACTTTGCCCGTCACTCTGCAGCCCGGTCATGCCTTAAAGCAGAAAGCAGCTAATTACTGGCAGCTCTAGTGACCCACTTCCGTTAGCCTGGTGGAGCGAATGCTATATTTGGCAGTCACACAAGAGGAGAATTAAGGAAATGGAGAAATTTGTCAGTGCCAAGAGATGTGAGAAATCATGGCACATACTCATATACCCTGGAGCATCACTCTGGACTCCCTCTGCTACAACTGCAGGTTGAGTCTCGTTGTCATTCTTTCCTCAGAAGGCACATTTTGATGCAGGAGTAATCCCTTGTTTGGGTGTTTTATCTCTGTGTGGGGAAACAGGGAACGTCTCCAGATGCAATAAAGAAAATAAACTTTTAAGAGTGCTCTAAAGGCAGCAGCATGATACATGATGATGCAACTGGGGTTTTCTGATGCAAAATAGTTGGCACAAGCTAGTTGCAAATAAAAAATAAAAATACAGGGTTTACATTTTATCTGTAAATGTTTCAACAAAGCAACATCTGAGACAGTGTTTCTCCACTACTCTAGCCTTAGGATCCACCACTAAGCCCTTAATGTCAAACAGAAACCTACATTCAAAACATGTTTAAACACTTTAAGTATATTAAAATTTAAAAAATCCACTTTGGAGAGGTTGCCTGGTGGTGCTGCTGATAGCTCCTGTGCCAATTAGCCAGAAGGATGCTGGGGGCACTTATCAATGAATATATTGTATGTTCGCCCAGTGCTGCGTGGGTTTCCTCTCTGTTTTTTATTTACGTTTCTTCCCACAGACCAATAATGCGCTATAAGTTTATTGTCAGCTCTAAACCACTGTTACATGTGAGTGTGTGTCATTAGCTGTTTTTCTTTTTCTGTCAGCCATGTGATTGGCTAGCAATCAAGCCAGGGAGTCAGCTCCAGGTGCCCAGTTTCAGATGGAATAGGTTTCAGCCCTGAGCAACCTGAAAGGGATAAGTGGTATAGGTGAAAGATGGATACATTTTGCAGTGTAGACCTTAAATGAAAGAAAGCAAAGACAGAAGACAACACAAATCTGTTTCACTAACCAGCTCTATATTGTATTTGTTTTGAGGGAAGTACACTTCCTCAAATAAGTCCTTTAATTGTCAGACAGATTTCGTAGAACAGAAATAATTGTTTATCATTACTATGAGAACATGTAATGTGTGATTGCACAGAATGTTTTGTGAGGTCGTTAATGCTCATAAAACCCCACCACATTTTATAAGTTTTATGTTTAATTGTTACACTTCCTCCTGCATTGGTCAATTCACAAATTATTATCAGGCAGATCCATCTGTAAAGCTTCATTTCTGATTCTCTTGTTCCTGGTCAGAGCATGGCTATAAAAGTCAAGAGGGGGTTGCTTTTGCTATGGTTTTGTTGTGCTAAAAATGAGAAGCAACTGCAAACCTGTGAACCATTGTTTCTCAGTTGATTGATCAGGACCTGCAAGCGGGCTGAAAAGCTGATTAAAGAGGGAAACAAAATTTGCCTAAATAAAAACAAGGTTCTAAAAAAATTAATTTATGTTTGGAAGACCTAAGAATATTTATGAATTTAATTTTACTCCGTTTTGCTGCAGTATAAATTAAAAAAAAATTGAATGACATGTTGAAAAATCAACCAAAACTTTCTGATTCTTGCTGCAAAATAGAGTTAGATGATATGTTTGGATGTATGCCTGCTTGGTAACCTGACACAGCAGATAGAAGTGTTTGGGCAGGGGTGAAACTTTCAAAAGTATATCAACCAGGTGATTCAATCAGTGACATTCATTACAGAACAATTAGATAATGTAGTAGGTGGTTTACATAAGCCCATTCATAATACAAACTCTCAAAAACACGTCAAAAATAGCATTTTTTGGAAAAGTCCTTTCATTGTTGTCATTAGTTATTTCTTTCAATAAAGGAGTCTGGGCCAGATCTGCTACTAAAACTGCTGTCATCTATAAAAATCTCTGTATGAACAATCACTTCCTGTTGATGTCTTGCTCTGATCTCCCACCTCATCTTGCTCATAAGTAAGGATCGACCGATATGCATTTTTTAGGGCCGATGCCGATACCAATTTTTTCCCATCACCCTTAGCCGATGACCGATTATGGACTGCCGATTTTCTTGGGCTGATATATGTGGCCGATACTGCTTTTGCTCCCTCTATTTACATTTTAAAAAATGACACAATGACAACAAATATTACAGGTTTCAACTTTAAACATTTATTATAGTAAAAATTTAACCATTGTCAGCATAGTGGAGCAGTTTGTTATGTGTTCAATGTGGATTATGATGTTTCCTATGAAATGACGGTCAGTGAATGGACCAGGAAGGCGGGGCAAGCGGGTCAGAGTTCAGAAGGGGAGAAAGTGTATGTGTTTGAGAGAGGAGGGAGACAGACGATAGCAGGAGGTGTAGAGATTACTACTCATTGTTTTGTTCGGGAATTAAAATTGTAGTTGGTGTGGTCACAGCCCACAGTGACTGTTAAATAAAAGCAGGTATTCGCAAGCTGCAGGTGGTTGTTCTCCCCGCAGTATACGTTGAACTGTAGCAGCATATTTTGCACACGGTTGTTGTTTTGTCCGCAATCTTCTCACCGTTCTCTCGTCTTTTACATGGGAAGCCAAAATAGGTCCACACAATCGATTTATTTGAAAAAAAAAAGCAAATATCGGCCCGATATATCAGCCAGCCAATGTATAGGTCGATCCTTACTCATAAGGACACTGGTTTGGCCTTGAAGCTTTGGGTCACTTACAGTCACTGTAGACTGGAGCTTGGCTAGACGGATCTGTCTGATAACAGACATTTAATTTGGTGGATCCAACGGCATTGCAATATTACCTGGGCCTTTCTTATACCATCATTTTTTAATGCAATTTGTCCTCCAGGCAGATTCACACTTACTGAAAACAAGCTAGCAAACCTCTTTGAGTCCCAACCTACCATGTGAGAAGAGCTGGTCGGGAGCTGGTTGTCATCAAAGTTTTATTGTAAGGAGTGTGTATCACTTCTGCAGTTAAAAAAATCTAACAGTTGTTAAAAGATGCATGTTGACCTCAAAGATCAGCACTATGAACACATGCATCAAAGCTCTGACTTCAGAGATAATCAGGCCTTCTGTTTTTTCTAGATTTAATCTGAAATACATCACAGAGATATGACTTCACACTGTTTCACTGTATAGGTCACATTGTGCTTTTATCTGCCTGCTGTCATCGCCAGCCGGGGCTATAGGTTGCTTGAAATCAGATTATGGTACAACTCATTTTAGGCCTATTGGTCGTCTGCCCTCTATCGCAATGCTTCACAGAGTGGCCCATAATTTCACTTTGACGGGGGGAGGAGAAGAGGAGAGATAAAGCAGATGGAAATTGGAACGTATTCTCCATACAGGAGCTCTGTTCAACCTCTCAGCTCACACTGCCTTACAGTTCAAAAAGTGGCTTCATTAAAGGTATGAAAAATATATAAATGATAAAAGGCTGAAAGCACGGAAATAAAAAAGGATGGAGTCATAGTAATAATTTATAACAGCTCTACCTGCCTGCCTACCTACCGCATGATGTATGCCTTCATTTTCTATCTTTGATATTCTGGTCCAAGCCCGAGTTCTAGGCTCCTTGCAGATGATTGGCATTTCAAATGTCTTTTTCCACCTTTTTTTGAACTCAACTCACTACTTCCTTTCCTTTCCTGCTCCTCTGTCTCTGTCCTTGTTGCCATTTTCATCTCTCCAGCTTCAGTTTAAACCCAGGACAGGTATTATGCCTGAGGTAATGGCGTGTGGGAAAAGAGAGGAAAAATGAATGCATAGTACTCGATGGTCATCCTTTTAGCAAAAACCCACAGCAAAGACGTTTTTAAGGAATTCCAGGAATGTAATGTTAAGAGTGGTAAACAGGTCTGAAGACTACATAGAAATTTATTGAAATTTCATGAATCTGCCAAACGTCCATGTAAAAAGTACAAACAAAAGAAAACCTACTTTATAAGAAGATTGATGTTGTCCCTGTGCTCCAATGCAGCTGACATTTAAACAGTGCAGTAAACAGAAGAATATGCGATTAGCTGGCACAACTATTATAGTCTGGTAACTTATCAGAAGGCCCTAGATTTACATACTATTATAATCTATTATTTTTCTGCAATCCCAGTCCAACACTGTCTAAACTGTTACAGTGGTTTCACAACATGTGTGACTGGTGCACATGCAAGCTTCAGTTTGCAATGCTATATTTTTAATAACAGACAGGTCGAGTGCTTTATGTTGACTGCATCTCCCTGCTGCCACGGCTCTGTCTCTCCATACAGTTTACCTCAATAAAGAACATAAATTGAAAGCTTAATAAGACATCTCTCAACAATTAAAATGATGCATTGAATAACTGACCCAAGAAAACTTCAAAATAAAAACATTATATATGAACAAGAAGAGTTTCTTAAAAGAAACTGAGCATGAACCCTGAAAAGCACAGTAGGAAGTATCATTGAACTCTTTCTATCAATTCTGTGGCATTCTACTGCTGTGGACAAAGATACCTTCTGAGAAGGCAAATATAGTTCTCCATTTTTTAAATTTCCTGTATTTGGCTTCAACATGTGCACAGTTTGTTGAAAAAAATAGGTTAGCCTGTTGTTCAAAAGATTTTTGGCATGTTAGATGAGTGTGAGATGTGCTGTTTGCACTGGCAGTCTGAAAGCTCTGACTTGCTCACCAAAATGAAGCATGCCTGTCAAGACAAAAGTAATGTGCATTCAGAGCGAGACAGACACTTTTAGCCACTTTAGTCTATGTTCGAATGTAGGCGGGTATTTAAAAACTGGCATTTTTCTCCTTGTTTTTTTTTTAAAACATTCCCACCCACACAGGTGGGTATTTATTTATAAAAATAAAATCCCTTTTCACACAAAAATGCAAGAACACATAAATGCACTCTTAACACTATTTATCTTGCAACTGTGTCTGTGATATGCACCTTTTTTTGCAAGCTCTATGCAAAAGCAGTTTTATTTTCTATTCATTTATTTCTCCCACAATGGCTGACTGGTGTTGCAGTTTACTTTTGTATATACTTTAAACTCAAGTATATACTTTAAACTCAAGACTTTTCAGATAATCTTGATCAAATCATGCTATTAGGTTCTGGTTTGATGGGTCACTAGTCAACACACTTTCAAAAAGTAACACCAGGTTGCATGAGGAACATTGGTAGCATTTGTAGAGATCATTTTTAATCTAACATCACAGTGAGAAGTTCATACTGGCATGTAAAAAGTCAAGTAATCAACACTTTAAAACAGCAATATTTTAACAATGTCCACTGCAATACCTATAAACAACAGTGGGACTACGACATCGAGTGTCATCAACCCACTAATAGGTTAGCTCATAATACTGTTTTCTCTGTCCACAAGGAGACACCTAAAATGCTTTCAGTTTTAAAAAATTCGCACCTATATGTGATCACAGCATTTGCCCCAGTAGCTGGAAAAAGTTACTGGAAAAGAAAAAGTACCAACGCATCTCAAACCTACTAACTTGAATCCCATTTGTCTTGGTTGAGCACCTTTAACTACGTACCAGATACAAATATGCTGAGCCTTCTGTGCCTTTTCTGATCAGTAAGCTGCCCACGACTACAGTTGAAGGAGCTGATATAAAGTAAAAAGAGACTCATCACATGGGCCACAAGAAGAGTTAATATCATATTGGCTTGTTTCAATAATAAATGGGTCTGTTTAGACACCAGCACCAATTTAGAACGATCAGCTATGGCCACCATTGGGTGATTAACAAACACATCAAACCATTTTTGTCGACAAGGTAACAGTGGTTACTTAGGTAAATGCTACTATGAGTACAACCCACTGTAAATTGAGATATAGGGGGAATATACCAGGTTCAAGGTGGAGATCTATGAATGCTGATCCCAGGTAAAGGGGAAGATCAGTGGGTGAAATTGCCAGGTTAAAGGATAAGTTCGGTTTCTACAGCTTTCACATTGTTTATAGAATGAAGTAGAACAATATACTCACCCAGAAGGCTTTCTTGATCCAAACCGTGCTTCGGGAGATATTTAGATCCAAAATTGAGCAGCGGACATCCGTATAATGGTAGCACACGGGGCATGTATAGCGCCGCTCCTAAAACTGCATTAATCATGAGTTTCACCAATATTTCATCATGGTCCGCTCGGGCTACTCCTCCATTTCAGTCTGTGTCGCTCCAGACATGACTTTGTGACTGTGCTGACCTCTGAGCAGAAGAAGAAGGTTTGCCTCCGCGCATGCGCAGTACGGCTCATTGTTTCAGGGGAAGACCGTCGGCTAAACAACGACTTTCTTCTTCCAGTTTTGTGCAAAATGTACGAATACCTATCGGATGAAGATGTTGTGAAGAGAACTTTTAATATGATGGGTGTCAGTTTCGAGCCAGAGTTTACAGATGAGGAGCTCATCAAAAGGAGGACGTGGAGGCAAAGAGAAGAACAGCTCTCCAGAGAGTACTGCGCATGCGTGGTATCAAACGTTCTTCTTCAGTTTAGAGGTCAGCACAGTCACAAAGACATGTCTGGAGCGACACAGACTGTAATGGAGGAGTAGCCCGAGCGGACCATGATGAAGTATTGGTGAAACTAATGAGTTTTTGGACGATTAATGCAGTTTTAGGAGCGGCGCTTACATGCCCCGTGTGCTACCATTATACGGATGTCCGCTGCTCAATTTTGGATCTAAATATCTCCCGAAGCACTGTTAGCATCAGGAAAGCCTTCTGGGTGAGTATATTGTTCTACTTCATTCTATAAACAATGTGAAAGCTGGAGAAACCGAACCTATCCTTCAAAAGGTAGACATATATGGGTGAAGTAACCAGTTAAAGGCAAAGAACTATGAGTGAAAATAATAGGTGAAAGGAGGAGATCTAATGGTGAAGATATGCAGTGAAAGTTGGAGATCTATGTGTGAAGATACCCGTGGAAGGAGGAGATTCATGGTTAGAGATACCAGATGAAAGTTGGAGATCTTTGTGTGAAGATACCAAGTGAAAGGGTGAAAATCTGTGTGTGAAGTTATGAGGTGAAATGTTGAGATCTATAGGTGAAGATTCCAGGTGAAAGGTGGGCATTATTTAACGTTTTCCTTTGATGTCATAGGTCCCTTAAGAAACTCTGATTTCTCAGACAGGTGAACCACAAACAAAGGACTGGTTGGCTAGTTTCATATTTCGTAGGTCAGCAGATGCTCAAATATATGTGGAAAAATATAAGAATGTGCCCCTTGGATAAAGAGGCAGGTCCAAACAGCATTCTTTGTTATATTTCTCACAAAGACCCAACAATAATCCACCACGAGCACGTCACCAGGCAGCAGACTTCAAACGCCTTTACCCCCACCCTTTTGATCTTCTCCCATTCCCTCTCTCCTTTACTCTTTCCTGTCTCTCTCCTTGTTGCCATTTCCCCTCCCTTTCTCCAATTTAAAACCCAGACAGGTATTATGCAGGAGGTAATGGGGTGTAGGAACAGAGGGAGAAATGACAGCATTGTGTTTTATGGTCATCCTTCCTTTGCAAAGACCCACAGCAAGAATGTTTCAGAAAATTCCAGGCACATATAGAGCTGTAAACTGGCCTCAGCACTGCAGGCCTCATTAAATGTGTGTTATTCTCTATCTTCCCTGCACTGTTAGTCGGTATTTACTGTACAAGTCCTGCAGGAGAGATTAAATTCCACTGGGCTGCTCTGGGCGGGGAGCAGAATGGCCCAGCCAGGACCTCTATTCATTAAGCCCTTAATTGCTAATTGAGGTCTTTGAATGATTCAGCAATAGCTGCTGCTGTTGGAGCATTAGCTGAGTAATTTATGGCTGCAAGGGAACAAGCAACAAAAATGAACAAGGGCGAGAAACTGTTATTAAAAAGGACATCGGTACTAGTGCAGCCTAAAAAAAGAAGCTATTAAAAGCAGTTATTTAAAAAAAAGAACACCTCATTTTAACCCTTCAGAGGTTGTTGTTTTTTTACTTCTGGTTTCTAACAGGTGTCAGCAAAAATTAGAGTTAAGTTGATTAAATTTGCGACTAAAGTACCTCTTAAAAATACTTATCACATTTGTCTGAGCTTCGTGTGTAGAGGATAGTTCACCTGACAAGCCAGATTAAATATATTTTGCTAGTCCATCTGGAGGAGCCCATAGAAGAAATGGCAGAACCTTTCAAATGTATGTCTGGCAGGTGATTTGACAACTGTTCTGCCAGTCATATCTTTATGGGCCAATCAGATAATGTAGTTGAAGGGCGCTGTAGCTGGGGTGTAAAGGGCAAAACATAAACCTCTTTGCTTAACAAATTCTCATCAAAACATGTCAGAGGTGGAGAAAAAGCAATTTCTATACTTCTTATATAGAGAAATGCTTTTTAGATCTGACAAAATTGCTACTGAAACTGCTAGCATTTGTGCTAATCTTGGTATAAGCAGCCACATCTGCTGCCAGTCCAACCTATTCCTGGTCTGAAGGGCGTTTATCAGGCTGTGTGGCTTCTCACAGTTGTTGTAGATTAGACCTTGGCAAGATGGATCTGTCTAATTACAGACATTGAATTGAGCTGATCCACCAGCACTGCAAGGTTAGAGGGTTATGGTTAAGTCAGAACTTGCAGATAGACACGTTTGATCTTCTGTGTATTTGTTTGCCATTTCATGTTTGGCCAATTGTGAGAATTAATGGGTTGCTTGGGTGAAATGTAGTTGTTCCAGCATTTTTTGATGTTGCAGATGATTCAGCCGAGTCCACTGAACAATAAGAACTTGTGATTTTGATCTCAACACTGCTATTTTAGCTTTGCATTAGCAACCATTCACAAAAGAGTAGACAGAGACAATGACCCATTTACACATTTAAGCACATTTAGTAGTACAAGTTAATACACAAATTCATAAACAAATAAAATAACCAATATAAAATAATGCCTTGCTTGTACCAGATTGTACTCCCCTACAACAGAAGTTGTTAAGTTTTCACTATTGGTTAAATTTTATTGTAAGTATTAAAATTTTTGTGGACTAGCCTCACATAACTCACATTAGAACCTGTTTGTTAAGGGATTTAACAGAGAAGATTTAGAGCCTCACATCTTGATTCAGGAGATGCTGTTGATGTTTATTTTGATTTATGACAGTTCAACAACTTCTTTGCCCTCATTTTCTCCATTGATGAAAACACTAGCTAAATTTATTTTACTGTACTGATATCTTAAGTATCCACTTAAATTAATCATAACTTGAATTTAAGTAGGCTTACTATATGCTGTTTTTTAACATTATAGTGGGTAAATACCACAGTGTAATAGTCGAGTGATTCAGGAATGGGTCCATAAATGTGGAAGTGAGTTTGCATTTGGGCCAAGTGTAAAGCATGCTGTAGTTTAAACCGTACATAGATTTCCGTTGTTGCCTTAACCTGATCTTAATAAATATTAAATAAATTACAGACATGAAAAAGTCACATATTTGCACAAAATATGACTCATTGTGCCTTTAAAAAATAAAGTAATTTAAAGGTGCTATGAGGAGAATCTGTTACAGGCGACATTAGCACTCTGCTACCCATGAGCACGTGCGGCGACTGTCGTAATGTTGCGTTCCAGTAACTTTGGAACTGGGAGTGACATCATCTCCGAGTTATCGGCGTTCCGGTTGAAGTCAGAAAAAAACATGCCGATCTACCAGGCTATTGTTAGCTGTTGTTAGCTTGGGAGTGGCTAGGTTTCACCGAGTTCCCAGTAGGAAATTCTGACTTCGGGGGACGTTCCAGTTGCAGTTTCCTACTCGGAACTTGGACATTCCTACTTCTGACTACAACTGGAACGCACCAAAAGACACAAGCCAAAGCGTGCCTTTGTTGTGATGCTAATAAAGCATGCAGCTCTGACCTTCCTCAGAACTCTGCCTTGCTTTACAGCTTCTTTTTTCAACAACTTACAGGATGCAAAGCCACGATCTCTTTCTAGTTATGTAGCGGTAGTTTTTTATGTGTGACAACAAGCAATTTTTGGAAAACTTAGTATCATAGTTTTGTAGCCGGATATATATCGTTACTTACAGCCCGGTGCTCTAAGATGTGTCCGAATAATATAAATTTGCTCTAGTTTTAATTGTCTTGTTCCCAAAGTTGAGTATCCAGGCCAGTCAAGCCCTGTTCGACTCGGCCGGTAGGCTAAGGAATAGCAATTATAGATAACCTGTTTTGATGCTATAAAACTCATCTTAAAGTGTGTATTTCAATCAGGCATATATCTTTAAGTGAGACTTTTTTGTAATTACTTAGAAACTCCTCAGTCTTTTTAAATAAATATGAATGAGATTGACAGAATGTTTTTGACAGTTTTCGATCATTCCCAAACACTATGAATGGGCCCATTCCCAGATGGACTAGTAAAATATACTGGTTGGTCCATCTGATGTGTCACGCTAGCAGTGTGAGGAGACACGTTAAGCTCCAAAGAGGAAATAAACTGCTTAAACAAAACTATTGTAAGGATTAAACTAGTGAAATACTTAGAGTTGATTGTAGATTTTAAGTACATGCCAAAAGCATTCACTTTACCATTCCCAGCTTATCTTTAGTTTTCAGAACTCCAAAGTAGCTTTGAGCTAAACTGCCCTGCATAGCTTTAGCTTTTCATTCAGGCACTTGAAGAACAGCAATATTTAATGCTGAGCATCAAGTTTGCCTTAATGCCATTTGTAAATTTTAATTAAATGCCTATCTCTACAGATGTATCAAAGTTAGAATCTCGTTTTTAAGCAACATTTCATTTTTAAAAAAATAGCACACAGGCAAGCTATAATCATTCATGCTGTTAAAATGCTCTGCTGGCTCAGTAGCTAAGTAATATTTCCCACTTTTGTTTTGTTCACAACTTCTTTTTAGGTTTCACTATTTTGTCCAGCAAATGTGCTCACATTAAATAATGAAATATAACCTTTACCTGCACTGCAGCAGACTTTGTAAATTCAGACTGTAAAAAGATGTAAGTAGATTTCAGTCCACATCTTTTCCCTTGTAATGTGTTTGTCTGTCATTCAAAAGTATGAGGTGCAAAGAGAGAAAATGTATTGTAGACATATACTTCATTTTAGAGCAGATTTATTTTTTTTGTCCATGGAGTCACTAAAAGTTGAGGCCTAGTTTGAGTGTTGCAGTTCTCTTGAGCCTGATAAATGGAGTGACGCGCCGATGTGTCTGCAGGCAGGATATGAAGACGTTGAAAATTAAATTCTGTCTTATTTCTCTTGGCTGAAGACAGTTGGGGTTGGATGCTTTCTGTTTTACACAGTCAGTGTGCTGAAGATAAAACACTGCAAAGCAACATTTGATGAAGGGAGAGTGAGCTTGGCCTGAACGCAGCCTTCACATACCATATGCATTTTGTCACATTGGATGAGGACGAGGAGTTTTCATCTTTGAGCCAGAGTCAGCAAGCAGAGAGATCACGGAGAGAGGAAGTGCTAAAATGATTACTTTCTCCACTTCCTCGCTTCTTTATCTCAGGAGAATTCAGACTCTGAAGCCCCTGACAGACGGTGTGAAAGGACCAAAGAGGATCCTTGAAGTACTTACACTTGAAACCTTTGCAACGCAGGAGGAAGCAGCACAAAATCCCTGTCAAGCACTCAACTTCTCTTTTCAGGAAAGACTTTCTGAGAGAAAAAAAACAAAAAAATCTTCACTCTGAAAAACATGCCAGTGATGAGTCGGGATTCGTCCTCGGACTCACTGATGCATGAAGATGTTATTTAGCATAAATTTCCAGAATGATAAGTATGCCAAGATGAATCTGAACACAGCTCTCTCGTCCTGTCTTTCCCTATCAGGCTGCTTTGAATTCACTATGAGTGTGTTTTCTGGTCCGGGATGCTTTCCACTAGCATACGCCAGCAGTTAAGCCACATGTTCTCCTTTAAAGGCTTCAAGTATCCCACAGTCTCATAAATATTGTAAAACATGGCTTTGGAAATGTCTTTTTTCAATTTGAATGAGCAGGAGGAATAATGTCAAGTGCAATCTTGTGAATGTTTTCACGAAAAACATGTAATTGGAGACAATTAACACAATAATCCTTAGAACTTCTCTGGGATGTTCTGTTATTTGTGTAGGAAGGAAAGCAGAGAGCCTCAGTGATCTGAAGCTTGCCTGCAGTTGTTTAATATATCAGCTGTGCCCTGTGGTTATTTAAAGCAGGAGTTCAGTGTTTGCTCAGTGACCATTTGATGCTGTCAGCTGCTAATACAAGTCTGAGAAGTATACAGACTGTAGAAAACTTTGAGTCATTACACAAGTTAATGTCCTGTGTCCATAAGTAAGTCGCAGAGAAGTAATCTAATTGACATAGATGTCACTTATTTTTCCATTTTAAACTAAACTGTGCTCCAATAAAAACGCTTAAGGCCTGACACCGACTTAAGAGAGCAACTATTTTGCTCTAACTCTTGTTCATACATAGGATTACAGTGGCTGCTAGAATATGTTGACAATCATTGCTAGCGAATAAAAAAACCTTCTAGTATTTAGAGCACCCGTCAGGAGTGGCTAGCTTACAATCTCCAATTTGAGGGGAGTTGAATCATTGTGTAAAATCTCAGTTCACAAACAAGTATGAGGCAAGCTTCGCTACTTGAAGAAGAACTGTATGAGCAAATAGTCCAACAGTTTCAGAACAATGTTTCTCAATTTACAATTGCAAAGAGTTTAGGGATTTCATAATCAATAGTTCACAATATCAAGAGATTCAGAGAGCAAAAGCAGCAAAGCTGAAAAGCAACATTGATTGCCTGTGACCTTTGATCGTTGATTAAAAAAGATTATTCTATAAAAGCGGGACCAAGACTAAAACTAGGGTGGCATCCTCACTACTAAAACAAAGGAGAAATTAAAGGCAATAGAACAGCCTGCCCTAGTTTTGAGTAGAATTTTGTTCCGAAGACTGTTGCATGCAGCAAAAGAACATACTATATAAGCACAGGGGATATTTGGGAGCTGTAATTTGGAGGGCATTTAAATTCCATGTCAAAACCCCTAACTAGCGGCGATACCCTGACCTTTCACATGTCAGCAGCATCTCCATGTCACGTTTAGTCTCAACTCAGTTCGCTTTAAAGGATACGTTTGGTTTCTACAGCTTTCACATTGTTTATAGAATGAAGTAGAACAATATACTCACCCAGAAGGCTTTCCTGATCCAAACAGTGCTTCGGGAGATATTTAGAACCAAAATCGAGCGGCAGACATCCGTATAATGGTAAGACATAGGGCATGTATAGCGCCGCTCCTAAAACTGCATTAATCGTCCAAAAACTCATTAGTTTCACCAATATTTCATCATGATCCACTCACGCTACTCCTCCACGACAGTCTGTGTCACCCCAGACATGTTTTTGTGACTGTTCTGACCTCTGAACTGAAGAAGAAGAAGGTTTGCCTCCGTGCATGCGCAGTACGGCTCATTGATTCAGGGGAAGACCGCCGGCTACACAACGACTTTCTTCTTCTAGTTTTGTGCAAAATGGATGAATATCTATCGGATGAAGATGTTGTGGAGGAGAACTTTGAATATGATGGGTGTCCTTACAGTTTCGAGCCAGAGTTTACAGATGAGGAGCTCATAGAAAGGAGGACGTGGAGGCAGCGCTCCAGAGTGTACTGCGCATGCGGGGAGGCAAACCTTCTTCTTCTTCAGCTCAGAGGTCAGCACAGTTACAAAAACATGTCTGGGGCAACACAGACTGTCGTGGAGGAGTAGCCCGAGCGGACCATGATGAAATATTGGTGAAACTAATGAGTTTTTGGACGATTAATGCAGTTTTAGGAGCGGCGCTATACATGCCCTATGTGCTACCATTATACGGATGTCCGCCGCTTGATTTTGGATCTAAATATCTCCTGAAGCACTGTTTGGATCAGGAAAGCCTTCTGGGTGAGTATATTGTTCTACTTCATTCTATAAACAATGTGAAAGCTGGAGAAACCGAACTTATCCTTTAAATCCTGCTGGATGTGATATGAAAAACTGTGCAAGGTACAATCTCTTATGGAAAACCAAAACAGTCTAGTTAAGCTGAGTTAATGTAGTGGAAAATCCCCACAAGTGACCCACTGCTGTGCTTTCACACTGACATTGTTTAACTCACAGAGGCATAACACTGCCTTGCAATAGTTCTTGTTGAATCTTGGTGAAAGAAATCAGGCCATTTAACACCACAGTCTTTTGAAAGAAAAATGAATATGCCTGCATCAGCTTATTTTGCTGGACTAGATGGATCCATGAGGAACAGAGAGAGAGCTACATATGAAAGATTGAGACAGAATTTTCACCAAAGTAAAAGCCAGTAGTCTTTAAAATAAGGTTAAAGTTTGAAGTCAGCTTTTCTCATGCTTCAAAACTCTCATAGGTCTTTCTTTAAAAACAATCTTAACTCGAATATTTAACATCGCTTTTATGATCAAAGGCCAGCTGCAGTTGCTCTTGATTGACATCTGTGCTCAGTGTGGGCATCAATTAGGACACTCATGTTTCCTACTTTAAATGTGCTGAAGTAGATGCCCTTGTTTGCTCAATCAAGCGTCCGATGGCCTCACCTCTGTGCATACGCTGCATCAAGGCCATTGAACACGCTTCACATCCATCAGTCACTTAGCTGGTCAGGTTAAGAGACAGAGCTGGGCTGCTGCTCAAAGGTGCAGATGCAGTGAATGCACTTTGAATTGATTAGATTGACTGCTGGACCTTTTAGTTTCCCGCTTGGTTGATTATAACGTTAATCAACTCCAGAGAACTCAGTAATGGCATCTTCATATTTTTGTGCCAGCTGCGATTCATCATCCTTCGTTTAGTTTATTTTTTGGAACATTATGGTAGATTTAGACAGAATTATGTGTGGATGAGGGTAGAGAATAAAAGTGAAGATCAGGTAGGATGGGGAAAATTGTGATGGGGAGTTTGCCAGAGAGAGGCTTTAAAGTGAAGAGTATATTTTTCTGTGAGTGTGTGCATATGTTTAGAAAAATGTTATCAATACTTAGTCATTCTGAACTTGGAGCTTGAGCCAAAAAAGACTCTCAAAGACTCATAAAGACTCTTTCAGAAAAAAAAAAAAACATTCACAGTTATGGTTCCCTGTTCCTCTGAGTGCCATTGCACTATCAGGAACTGGAAACCTGGAAACATTTGACTGGAAACAGACTGTTTCAAAGCTGGAATTTTATCAGCAGCTAATGATAGTTTTATTGGTTTTCCATGCAAATGTAAGTGGTGTGTAACGGCACAGTTTATTTCATTTTCATTTTTTTTTAATCATTTAACCAGATAATTCCCACAGAAATCAGGATCTAATTTACAAGGAGCAGCACACATCATAAAAAACACAATTTCAAGAAAAGTTTGAGGCAGTACATAACAAATAATAAATATGGAAAAGGATTCAACAATTTCATAGTGAAAGTGCAGCAGTTTTGAGGACAGTAACAAAGCAACATTGACAATAACAGCTTAAAGCTGGGGTTGGCGATTTTGGAAAACTAGCATAAATTTGAAAGTAGCATCTCCTCAGGGCTCCGCCTAACCGCCCCCCCCTGCTCACATGCACGCGCGTGGCTGATATATCCAGAAGACTGATTCAAATCCAAGCCCTCAGCACAACGTGTTTGTTTTACACTACACCAAGTCATGTCTCAGTCAGCGGTAAGAAAACACCAAACAAACATGTAAAGTCAGTTAGTACTCACAGCCGATGTTGATCGGGGTATAGGTAGTTCCTCTGACATTCTCCACATAGCTGTCAAATCTCCTGTTTTGGCCATGAAAGTACCGAATTTTCCGTATTTTATCCTCTTTCCCGCCGTCCTCCTGTATCAGTATTCTCCTGTGTGATGATATAATAATAAAAACATTCCTCTGCCTCTCCAAACTGAACTCTGTCACTAGCCTGAACGGGGCGGTAACGCTCCAAAATGATGGATGCCAACTGCCGTAAAACCGAAGAAGAAGAAAAAGCGTCGCGAGATCGTCCACCTGCAGTAGCCTGGGTGGCAGCTATCGCGAGATTAGAGCAGCAGAACAAACTTAGAAAAGTGAGTTTATTTTAGATTTCTTGTAAATCTGTCTTAAAATGTGAGGGATACTGGAGCTTGGTTGGAGTTGTGGGACGGCTCACAGCGGGCTTCCCTTATTTTCAAAGACAAAACTTGAAAGGTAAGCATTCTCCGGCAGACTCTGATACATATGAGCTCAGCTCCACGCACCGAGTCTGTGCACGCCGGGAAAATGCACGCGCAGTAGGCGGGCATGGTGACGGGATTTGATTGGTTTAAAAACAGGTATCCTGGCATGATTATTGGTTGGTGTTTTCCCTGTTTTACTCCTGCTGTAAATTGCGGATATTTTTCTCTCTGTTTTAAGAACACATTATGAGTTGATTACCATCGGGTCATAAAGACCATTTTAACCAGTATTACAAAAAGTGTATCTAAATCAAATCGCCAACCCCAGCTTTAACTGGTGTCTTTCAGTTGAAGATGTCTCTGTGTGTCTGGTTTTTATCATGTAGGAATATGTGTTATTCATTCTGGTTTCAAAATCAGCAAAACAGTCATCAGGTTTGCACACTACAACTACAAGGACTCACATCTTCAGCCCAGGAGCAATTTCCCTTTGATAAGTACTTCTACATTTTATCATGATAATAGTCATTTTTTTAAACACCTTTAGCCAGCATTTAAACTCCACCTACAATACATGTTGTTTGGTTCTAACAAGGGATGAGATTAAAAAAACACTTCCAGTAGAGAATTGATAACAACTCCCTCAGAATCCACATTATTAATCTCTTCGCTTAGCAATTCCCTACAATTTGTTTTTCATGTCTTGCAAATCATGGACGTCATGCAGTCTTTAAAGGCAGGAACAGGAATGACAAAAATAAGTCAAAAATCATGTCAGATGGGAGTAAGAATCAATTTTGGGGAAGAAGACACTTACTGCTCAGCTTTCAGTAAGTGGACCTTTTCGGTAAGCAGAAGCATTTTTCTGTGCAGCACGGCATCGAATATAAGAAATGTCATGTGTCTGACTATACCCTGAAAATTTCCAGAATGCACTAAAGGAGTTGTTAAAGAATCTGATCAGTAAGCAGAATCATCAGTGGCGTTGATTTCAATAAAACGATATCAATTCCCATTCTTAGTACTAACCAAGAAGCAACCCTTGGCATTGACAATGAGAAAAAACAGAGAGAAGTACAAAACAGTTGTAGTTTCTCAAGTGTCCACTAGAGGCTAGCTGCAGAAGCGCATTCACTCGTTATTTTAGAGGGGTTATTTCTCTATTGAAATATGAATTTTCACTGCCTAGTCAGCAAAACTTATAAAAGTTAATATAATCAAGTCATTTTACTATTGCAGGAATGAATTACCTCGCCAAGGAGGTTATGTTTTCGGGAGAGTCTTTTTGTTTGTCTGTGAACAAAATAACTCAAAAAGTTATGGATGGATTTTGATGAAATTTTCAGGAAATGTTCAGCATGGGAAAAGGAAGAAGTGATTCAATTTGGTGTTGATCCAGATCAGCGTCTGGACCCGGCATGACGAAAAATGTGATTTTCGTGAATAACTACTGAACTAAAATAGATATCATTATGAATCCAACTGCTAATGGTATGTTTTCATGGTCAAGGAATCTAAATATTTACATGAAATAAAGGTAGGACTAATATTTATGGTAAAAATCACAATATGGGAGAGGACTGTGGCGCTGGCGGAGGTCTGCGCTCTCTGAGTGCTTTTCTAGTTTTCCCATGTGTTCAGTTTAAATTTGAAAATGATTTAAATTATGCAGCTAGAAGCAGGGCAACTCAGTTATGGCAACACTTCTTAAAGGTCCAGTGTGTAGTTTTTAGCGACATCTAAAGGTATGGTTTGAGATTGCAGCACTCTGGCGCTCCCTCCTCCCTTTCGGAGAACCCCTGAGCTACGGTGGCCTTCCAAAGACAAAAAGCGTTTTTTCAACATGGCATCGTCAACGAGTGTTTCCAGCTACCAAGCTATCAAATATCTCTGTTGATTCACCACATTTGAAAATTTAGAGAGTATTTCAGGCGCGAAAGTCACCACGTAGAATACCAAAATGTGGTCATTTGAGCCATAAAACGCACGGATACAAATTTCATTTCGGTATTTCGGACATTCTGTTATGCGCGCCATTATGCAATCGAAGAAACTTCCGGTCAGCTCCAAAACAAGAGCGTAATTTACAAAAGCGTTAAAGAACTGATAGAAGATAATGAAGAATGCTTTTATTTTGAAAATGGGAAGTTTGCTAGTAGCTGATTTTTAGCTGAATGCCGCCTCAAGCCGACTTGACATGTATGATATTACGATGATTATGATATTGTTACGACCTGAGGCTGTTTTTTTATTTGAGTCCGTTTTTCCAGTATTTTGTCTGATGACTTTCATTTTGAAGCCTGAGGCCGTATTATCTGACGGAGGTTTTATTGAGGGGGGGTTTTCTGATGCCGTTTGGTCTGAGAAATGACACAGAGGTTTTCCTGAGACCGAAGTATCCTAAAAAGTACACCTTACCAATGTGTACATGTGCTACTAAATAACAAATTAGGAGCAAACAATAAAATTAAGGAGTACGGTGAAAATCTTTATATTTGTCTCATCAACAGCGCTATATAGCTTAGTTATCAGCCTATGTTTTCTGTCCACATAAAGTTGCTTGTGGCCGTGAAATAAGCCTCTCATAGCAGATACATTCTCTGCGTCTTACTCCGACTTCTCCCTAAAGTAAACAAATAAATTCGGCTCCATATAAGAGTACAATTCGGCACTTAGTCTTACCTGTCCAGCAAAAAACAGGCAACTTCTGCGTCTGTCTGCAAACTTATCCTTCAGTGACTTCCATCTGGGAAAGGCAGTGCCGATGTTGACCCTGTTTTTTATGTCTCAGTCTGTCCCGATTGCGTTTGACTTAATCCCGTTTTCGTTTCTTTGACAATGATTCATGCTCCACTGATGGCAAATTGTACGTGTGGTCCTCCATGTTTGTTTGTATTAGCACAGCTGCTTGGTAATCACTCTCTTCTTCTTCATCTATTTCACAACTGTGCATTTCCGGTAGGCGTCGAAAAAAAACGCGAAAGCGTATTTTTGTCCGTTCTGGGTTATGGTAGAAAAGATGGCGACGCAAGATGGAGGCCCCCATAAACGGGCGACCCACTCCTAGATTGATATAAATGACTTTTTCCAAGGTAACGAAAACAAACCATTAATTATTTAAGGCTGAACTGAAACTACTATAAATATAATTTTAAATAATATATTCAATTTTTACCAAGTCTGTTATTTTATATTTTTTTTCGTTTAGCATTTAATAATACACACTGTACCTTTAACACCTTAACATTATAAAGACTTAACACATGCCACAAGCAAATAAAGTTTAATAATACTAATACTAATAATAGTAATAATACAATTTATTTAAAAGTGCCTTTCATGACACTCAAGAACACTGTACAAGATTAAAACAACAGTAACAAAATCAACAGTAAGCAATAGAATCAGCAAAACACAAAATGTAGTATGCAGTCTGAACAGGTGAGTTTTGAGTCGGGTTTTGGAAAGGGACAGAGCGATCAAGTTTCAGAGGTCTTGTGAGAGAGTTCCAGAGATGGAGAACAGAGCTACTAAAGGCTCTGCTCCCAATGAAAAGGACCATGACCACAGTAAATTAGCTATAATGTTTGTAAACCATATGAATTTAATATGCATCTAAGGTAGTGGTAAGGTTCTCTTGTAACCAAAATATTACAAGTAACACTAACAATTACAACAAAATAGGTGGATGAAAGCACAACATGATTTATGGCACATTCGTTTTTAAATCTGAATGATAATGTTTTCATAATTGTGAGAAGGGTAATAGAAAATTGAAATTAGAATTGAATTTCAGTTCACTGACTTACTTTAATTCGAAGCATTGCTTATGTGACTCCAAGCCCACATCATGCTGCTCTTAGTCAGAAAGCCTCAACAATCAGCCACTTAATTTTCTTTTATGTAAATAAAGGGTTGCATTATGATTCAAGTGATTCAAACTTTTAGGACAATACTTTAGTTATTTGCTTGTTCATTTCAAAACTCACATATAAAGGGGTCTAAAAGTTCTATAATGTCTTAAGTCCAACATTAGCACTTTTTCCATTTCTATGATGTTTAAAAAACACAGTTTTGACTATCTGCATTGTTCAACTCAGCTAGTCATGGGATTCTACCAGAATACTGTGCAGCTCTTATATCTCAAGGGAAATAAAATGATAGTATTAGAGGGGAGTGGGGGTTAGGCAGCACAGGACGTCAAACATATGCGGTGGAGGTCAGTGTTCATAATATGATAGCAGGAAAACAATAAATGTCATTTTTAAGTTCCTTAGTTCAGTGATATTACAGTTATAAAAAGCATCCGAGCAGCATTGATTTAAGAGTTGAGAGGAGTACTTTTGCACACAGAAGTGAATTTAAAGCAGCATCACAATATGTATGACGATTACACTGGAGAATGAAAACTGCAGAGTTTCATCTACATATCTAACAGCAGCACAAGATGGTGATCATCTTGAAACAGATATACCACAGAATTTTGATGATGTGCAGTGGAAACAACACCTCTGATGTACAGATGCACATCTGAGTTTGTGTTACTCTCCTTACAATCAAATTAGCTTCTTCTGAAAAAGCATTTTTTTTAATCCGTCATTCTTCCTTTCCCTGGGACATGCCGGTTGCGTGGGATGATGCGTTCCCCACTCGCTTCAGCAAACAACCCTGCTAATTTGCTGCAGCATTCAGACATGAGCCTATTCTGACTCTACCAAGATAAAATACTCGGAGGGGCATGAAGAAGTAAGGTCCAAGTTAAAAAAAAAAATGTTGGCTTTTCGGTTCACACATACGGCCTGCCCAGGAAATGTCAGAATAATTCCAGGGGGGAGTTTCTAAGTGTGAATGGGGTACCTGAGGCATGCAAAAGGCTCCAAATAAATACATTGTCCAGAAGGTTTATGTCAAATTGGTGTGTTTTACACTAATCCTGCTTTCTCTTTATGTTGAAAGTCAGAAATTCTGATGTCTCTGTCAGAAAATGTCATCAAGAATGCCTTTAAAAGTCTGAAGTCCTACTGAGAAGTTCACACACAAACTCATAGACCCCGAGTTTGTAAACAAACATGCCTGTTCAGTACATTAATAGGAAGTAAAAGTAGTGCATTATTACCTTTAATAACAGTTTAGGGTGGTTGTTATGCATTGAAAATCAATTACATTGAGATTATTGTGCATCATCTTCATGTGGTTATATATTGTGATGTTGACTTTAGCGTGAGGTTGTCTTGTAGTGGGCTGTTTATGAGTAGGTATGGGAATCGAAAATAAATACAGTTGGGATTCAATAAAAAAAGGTCATATCTTGTCTTTTTTCTTAACAATGCTCTTATCTATTCCTTTTACTAAGTTCTGAATGCTTTACATTTCAAGGTGGCCGTGCTCTCATCAGACGCAGTCAGCTCGAAGTCAACAAAAAAGCAAAAGAGAAAATCCCAGCAAACAGGAGACAGAAGCAGTTAAAAGTGTGGCTGTACATAACATCATTCCTTTCTAGATAATATTTCTTTACCACCATAGCAACGTGAGGTCCCTCTTGAAAATGAGATGCCACATCCCAATGGGCTAACCTTTTCTAAACTTATATTCAACAAAGAAAAACATGCTGCTATATAAATAATGATTGAATGATTGACTGAGTCTATATTCAGTAGAGAAAATGTGTCTTAATCCCCATGTCTTAACCAGTAGGGATACATCTCTGGATGTGTGTACTGTATGTGTGTATAAGAATATATTATATGTATTTAAATATATCTATGCATATATGTGATACTAGATCCAGTATCTGTGTCTTTGTAATTTTAGCAAGGATGAAAACACCAGAGACTTGCAGGAACATTTTTCTGTGTGGCATTAAATATCAAGAGTGCCATGTGTTTGATGTTGATGATCCTGAAAACGTGTAGTCCTGACTTTTTTCAAGCACACAGAGAATATACAAAAATTGATAGGGAAATGTTGAGGAATTGTTAAGGAATTTGAATCTATAAAATCTAATCAATTCCCATCCCTAGTTATGGATTAACATAGCTAACTGCAGCTGGAGCTCCCCTGGGCTGATGTTGGTCTGAGACAATCATTACAAAATGTATTAGTCCTTATTGTATATGATCTTAGGAAAAAATGGTTTAGCACTATAATTACAGGAGTGGTTGTTGTCTTATTATGGAAGTTTGATTAAAGTGACAGTGCTCTCTGACCTCTGCTTATGGGTTAAAATGGAACGCACTTTAACTTGGATATTACTTCATTCTCACTTCACCAGTCAGACCTTTGACATAAATGAAACACAACATAATCTATGGACAAACGCAAAGTATCTTCATAATTTTGTATGTTTTGTTGACAACAATCAACTAGCAGATGATGTGTTAATGAAGGCAGCAATAAGCAGCAGCTATTGTCTGTAAGTAACCTCTAAGGATACACGAGTCACAATAAACATCTTTAAATTGAAAGAAACAAAACACAGGGGATTTATTTAGTCAGATTAACTGAAGACATTTTCAGCAGCAACCATTGAAAAGGAAATTATCATAATACTGCAAATAGCCTGAAAGCAAATACATAACCTCCTTAAATCATAACATGATTAAGTTAAAGACTAACACAGAGTGAATTTGAATTAACCTAATGGTTTCAGTTAAAACAACAACAGCAAAAAAAAACAAAAATATTTCCCAGTGAGGTGACAAAGTTTGACATCTCTGAGACTCCTGCTGGACATTTTAACAGATTTCTGCTTCTCTGGTTTCCTGAAGGACCCTCCTGAAGTGGTGATGTGTGAACAGTTTGTTGATTTCTGATTTTAAAAGCCCCTTAGAGGAAAAATACACCATTACACACACATGGTTGTTTGCACACACAAATCCCACATCCACACACAAATCCTCCCTTGCTGGGAGCCTGAAGGAGCAACAACCTGAGAGGTACTTCCTCCATCTGTGAGTGGATGTGTCGCCATGATGACATTTCCTGAACCCCCTCCAGAGGAATGTTGCATTATAAGAACCAACAGTGCAGGCTGTAATTTATGCCGAATGATTACATGTCTGCCTTTTCTTTAGTTTCTCTGTGTTTGTTACCTCAGTCATTGATCATTAAAGTAGCTCACATCTAAGCGCTGTCATCTGTGTTGATGTAACAGAGGTGGAAGAAATACTCTAAATCTAACACTATGTTCACGGCATTTTCATTAAACCCCCTTTGTCATTCAAAATAGACTTTGTAGAGATGAAAACCAAAACCTGTGAGCCTGTGTGAACAGTGTGCCTTTGTGCTCAGCTGTGGAAACAGGTTTCAGATTTTGTTGAGTGAACCTGTGAAAGCTACCCACAAAAGGAATCATTTGCTAAAACCTAAGTCTGAGTAAAGTAATTTTTCAGTGTGCATTAGATTCTTTCCTGTTTTTAAGTCTTTAAAATGTGCTTCTAGAAAATGATGTTTGTTATTGGAAACAGCCTGTATACAACAACAAACTAGAAATGCTCCAAGAGCACAAACCTCCACTGAAGTATTTATGACTATGCTACCAGAGCAGTGGTGGTGGACAAAGTACTCAATGCCAGTACTCAAGTCAAAGTATAGATACTCATGTTCAAATACTACTCCAATACAAGTGAAAGTTGCTCAGTCAAATTTTTACTTAAGTTAAAGTACTGGAGTACCTGCTTTTGAAAATACTTAAGTATTAAAAGTACATTTTCCCGTTGACCTTACAGAACGTAATGACTGAAACAATCTACAGAATGCACTGACCTGCTTATAGATCATGTAGAATAAAGAGTTTGGAAATATGCTACAAAGCCCATGGAAATGCATACTGAAACACTAATGAATCAACAAAAGGACAACCATTGCCATTTTCTTTTTTTTTATTTAACTCTGCTAATATTATAAGCATTAACTGAAATGTGTAAAAGCGTGTATATTCATCATTTCTGTTTGGCGAAATGCTGCCAAATCTCATTAAAATGCCAACTAACTTACTAATGTTAGTGACGTCACATTAAACTGCAACTACTACAAGCACATTAAACTGTCTAATAATTATCTGAAAGTAAACAAATGTTTACACCATTTTACCTTACTTCCACATGCTTTCTCAGGTTGGATGGCGAGGTTTTGTAGGCGGTGAAGTTTGCGCGCAGCAAACAGAGCACACATTTGAACAGGAAAGAATCATTCTTCATTTCGACCACCTCAAACATGGACTTCAGATATGGCCACGGGTGCTCTGGTGTGGAATTGTCGTCTTTATCTGCCATAGTAGCCATCATTACTGCCAAGACGAACCGTAACTACCAACGTTGGCTCAACCTTTACCTGCCCGATCGCAGCAGCGCATGTGCATCTTCTTCTTCTTCTCTGTTGTTTAATGGCAGTTGGCAAACCAACTCAAAAGTGCATTACCGCCACCAACTGGACTGGAGTGTGGAACAGGATGCACGAAGCATAGATAACACCACTTGAACAAATCACATTTTAGAAGAGAAAATACATTTAATCCACTGACTTCATACCTGTACCCAAAAGTAAAGAGTAACGAGGCCATTTATAGAAATGTAGTGGAGTTAAAGTAGAATACTTATCTTTTAAATGTAGTGAAGTAAAAGTCATAAGTTCCAAAAATAAAAAAACCTCAAGTACAGATACTCAAAAAATGTACTTAAGGACAGTACTCAAGTTAATCTTCTTCGTTACTGTCCACCCCTGTATCAGAGTAATGATTGACATGGAGAACAGTGACCTTTGTTAAAAATCCCTTTAAACATTCCTGGATGTGCATCTGAATTCAGATCGATCACTTTTCAGAACAGTGCTTAAAATCAAATATAGCAACTTAGAAGCATTTGACCTTTTGTTCATTTTAAACTTTGACCTCCATTATTAAATCATTTTCATGTCATGTCACCATGATTGTATGTGCCAAATTAAAAAAAAATACAGCATCATTTCTCCTTTAACTCTTGTGTTTTCAGGCTTCAGGCCCTGACCTTTGATTTCCAAAATTAATCCATCCATGCCTGAGTTAATGTGAACACTATGCAAAATTTAAACTCTCTTTATGATTTTTGTGTTGTCATATTTGTGAGCATTAGATGCAGCGACCCTGGCCTTTGACATATTTGATCTAATCAGATTATATTTGGCAGTTTTTACAGTTGATATTTGTTCAAAGTCTGATGTACAAACAGGCATACTCACGGATGGACACCCTGAAAACATAATGCTTTGCAACCCTTGTTGTCACTAGAACGTAAGCTGCTGTAAAAACAATTTTTGAAATAAAAGCATTTTAATCCTTATAGGTACAAAGCATAAAGTGCTTAATCCAGTAAAACATTACATACTTTAAAGTTATGGGTTAATATTGAGTAATCCTCACTATTTTCTGTCCCATGTAAGGGAATTGCTAGTGGAGAGAAAAAAGAGGTGCAGCAGTGTGGGTGATGATCTTTGTGACCTAAATGAGAGTCTGTATTTTCAAATGTGTGAAAACAGCACTCATATACTGTGAGATTCACACGTCTTATTCTCTGACACCCTCACTTCACCTCAGTTCTTCCCAGTCCTCGAAGCATAAGCTTGGTTTCTAAAAGAAGAACCTGCAGTTTCTTTGAGTTATATGATTCAAAATTATCTAATTATTCTGATCATTTGGGGGGGAAAAAAACCTACATTAATTTGTGCATGCTTCCCAAATAAGTGAATTCTATGTATGTCTGTTAAATGTTATAAATGCAGAAAAACTCTCTGGTCTACTGTTTTTGTTCCAAAAATACATTTTAGAAAAACATTCCCTGTAATATTGCTTGGGTGCATGTTTTTGCTTTTGTTCTTTGAATACAAAGAACATCATAATTGGTAGAGAAAATAGCTGAAATGTAATTAGGTTAAGAATTAATTACTAGCTGCAACCAATTTTTAAAGACTTTCCATTGTGTTTCAGGAAACTGTTGAACAGACATTGCACCATTTTTAGACTTGTTTCAGAACAAATAATTGCTGAGGAAATCCATTTTGTAAAATTATTAGTTGCAACCTTTTCTTCACTGAAATTGTAGCTTTCTTGGTTTTGTAGACAAAAAAATAAGCCTGTGAGCAGCACACTGAAGCACTTATAAAATACTTGAAATGCTTTTAGAGCTTAACAAAACACTTCTTGTTTTTACTGTCAAGTGGGATTTAAAGTGGATTTATAAAAACAAAGATAAGCAGGAAAACGTGTAATTTTCTTCCAACATTTCCTGCTCACTTTTGTTGTCAGACTCCCTCTTCTCCCCTGTGTTTTTCTCTCCATGTGTGTAATCTCCGCTCTCTAACCTTTCTGGCTTTCTGAGCTTTGTGAAAATGTGTCTCCCAGCAGGCGTTGCTGCAGGACTAGGATGACTGGGAAGACCCTGACCAGCAACGTGACCAACAAGAATGACCCACGCTCCCTCAACTCCCGCGTCTTCATCGGCAACCTCAACACGGCTGTGGTGACCAAGGCTGACATCGAGGCCATCTTCGCCAAGTACGGCAAGATTGTGGGCTGTTCTGTGCACAAGGGCTACGCCTTCGTCCAGTACGCCAGTGAGAGGAACGCCAGGGCCGCTGTGGCTGGGGAGAACACGAGGGTGATCGCTGGGCAATCGCTAGGTAAAGACAGTATTGTGCTTTTTAAGTAAAAAGGGAGCGATTTTATTTACAGCCTTGAAACACAAACACCTACAGAGCACTTCTCTTCTGTTTACTAAGTCTTATTTTCCATTTATTTAATGTATGCCTGAGCAATGTTAGGAAAAAAAAAACATTCCTTTTGTGATTCCTATGGGCTCTAATTTCGTCGACCAGGCACAGACGTGGCGCACCTGCCCTGCGCCCCATCTGCGCTGCGCCGAGAGGGTGTGTCAAGCACACTTTGCAAGTTTCCTGCAGTGCCAAGAGAGGTGCACGGCAGGCGCAGAGGGGCAAATCCACGCCTTGGTCCCTGCCCCTCTGCGTAAGTGCCAGAGAGGGAGGAGAAAAGGCGTGAGTGGGTTTAACACAGCCGAGTGTTGTCTTCACCAATCAAATGAACGCCTCTCCTTGCCTTTAAATGCGCTGTGGGCGAGGCGCAGCATCTGATTGGTCTGAATGATCCCCGCCACCGTGGAAACAGTGTGCTGGAAAGACCTGGTAGCGGAGATGGTCAGAGCTGCTGTCACTTCAGCAACTGGGAGAACGGAGCTGGCCCACACGGGGCGCAGATCAGAGGCCCAGCTCCCGGGACAGATGTAATCTGTTCCTTTGTCATTAATAGGAGTACAATATTCAGAGACAGTTACACAGCAGCAGGTTTATCCAATCATCATGCTTGTGATCCACCTGCACTCCTGGTTTGTCATCGGAAAATGCAGAACCTTTGTTGATATACTGTATACTCTCCCGGTGTCTCCTCCTCATCCTCCTTGCAATAATGTACTCCATCTTTTTAGATCACTTTAAAAATAAAGACTTAAAGCTGGGGTTGGCGATTTTGGAAAACTAGCATAAATTTGAAAGTAGCATCTCCTCAGGGCTCCGCCTCCAACTACACTTTCACTATGCTACGTCATCATGTGATGTGACGGCGGATGTTACTGCTGCGGTTAAACTACAATTTTCCGAAGGTTGACTACAAAAGACGCATCATGCATCATATATCATGACAATGTTGTTCCTTTCAGACAACATTGAACATAATAACCTGGTAAAAATTGCATCTGCATAACCGATGTTGGAAATGAGGATTTAAATAAATCTGTCCTCTCAGTATCAACATGAACACCAATCAGTGCATGAAGATAAATGAACTGAAGGAAAGAAAGGCAGAAACTGTTAAGACCACAACCTAATGGTGTACAAATGATTAATATTGAACCAGGTTTAAAACATAATCAACATCAAATGTCTCATATCCTGCTCTCTTCAGAGAATCAGACTGCTGGAAAGTTAAGTCATGTTTTAGTAAACTTTAGAAAGGATGAACAGCAGAGGTAACTCATATGGTCTGTGGGATTTGTTCGTCATTATTCGGTTGAATTCGGAAGCAGTCGGAATACGCGCTGCTTATAAAAGCTGTTGCCGCGGTGAATTGTGGGACAGAATAATCTCCTCTCCTTTCGTAAAGGATGGTCCGGTGTATCCTATGCTAAAGGAGATAATAAAGGAAGCACTGAGCCACCTTTCCTATGCATTTAAACTATTCGAACAGCTCTAATCACGAACTGCTTCCGGTTCATTTCACCCCGTTAGGAACCTTCCGAAGCAAAAATGACTTTTCGACCGCAGCCACTGACTCCTCACAGGTCATGTACAGAAGTGGCAAACCTGCTCCTGTCCCAGCTTTTTGAAACTTGTTGCAGACATCAAATTCAAACTTAATGTGTATTAAAAAACAATAAGGAAGTTTATCAGTTTAAATGTCAACATCTTGCCTTTGTAGTGTATTGAGTTAAAAAAAGAAGTTGGAAAGGATCGGCATATCACTGTATTCTCTTTTTATATTTTCTCTAATGTTCCAACTTCATTGGAATTGAGGTTTGTACATCAGGAACAATGTCTTCACATACTTTCAGTAATTGTCCCATAAATACAACTCTGTTGGCTCTTCATTCCCTAACCACCAGACCTCTAATTTCTGCCTTTTGTTTTCCTAAAGAGTAATCGTGCTGCATTTAAGTAATGGTTAATTATCTCACAGCAGTTTGTTGGCTGTAATCACATGCATTAGTGTTTTATTGAAGATATTGTGAAATGTTTCAACCCTAAAGATGTTTAATTATTACAGAGTGTAAAAAAAGCAAACATGGCTCAATCGAGTTAGGGCATCAATGGCCTTTTAACATTAGATTTTTTTTAAGTCTTTACCCACTAAAAAAAAACCTCAATGCAGGGGGCAATGTAAAGGTGCAAAAAGCAACAACATGGAGAAAACAAGCTGAAGGTTGTTTCTTGCAGAATATTGAATGAATTGAATTCTGATAGCAATAAAAACTAGAAAGAAGTAACCTGAAGTTATGCAAGAGTCATAAAAGCAGATCAATATCATGAGTGAAAGATCATTTTATTTCAGATGTTAATGAAAACACTGATTAATTCAGCCCAAGAACTCAAAGTATGTTGCTTCAGAGTAAACATGTTTGAGTCTCATGTCTCGATCGATACACCATGCACACCTTAGGCTGCCATCTGTGTTTACAGATTCAAGTTATGAGGAGAATTTTGATGGAAAACTTTAATATGGTCTGTAGAACAAAAATACAAAATTAACTCTGAAATAGATGCACATAACCAGTGTGGAGATACTGAATACTGCAAGCTGCACACAGACACAAAGTCAAGACAATCAGACTTCCACACAGACAGACAGGCATTGAAACCCGGGTCCTGTGGGACTTACATTGTATCCCAGTAAATCTTCTTTATATTACTTATTGATTAGTCCACAGTCTCCTCTTGTAGAAAATAAAATTCTTCCCACAGTCCTGCTCTCTTATTAAAAATGAATCATAGTGCCTTGGGGTCACATCTGTAACCCACCCTGTGTTTGCTTGCAGTGTCATGCATTCTCGCTGTATGAAATGACACATGGGAGGAGTGAAACTGTACAACCAAGCTGTGCTCACTTTGATTTGTCATACATACAGTACACTGTTCAAGTCAGAAACTCTCACGGTAGAATATCTTGGTCAATGCTCTTTTAGTACCTGCAGAATAAGCTTTGTATATCTGATAGCTCCGGGTGTGGCAAGAATGTGATTGAAATGTTGTCCAAGACTCTATGGTGACTTACTCATTTAAATTTGTTGGTAGCTTTAATCTTAGAAGCCATATATGCAGGCCGCATTGTAACAGTTTGGGTCTATGCTTTTTTGGAAAAGTAAGTTTTAAGAGCATGTAAGTCAGTAAATAAGCACAAAGTGCACATTCCCACAAGTTGTGTGTTTCTACAATGCATGTCTGTGTCTAGCTATGCCTTTCTCAACAAGTAGATTTGGATTTAGCTTTCCAGTTCTGTGCTCTAATGTTTACTGTGGGAGCAGAGACATGCCTTGTCATATTCCTTGTAGTGGATTGTTTGAGCAAACATTTTCAGAAAGATGGAGGTAATGAAGAGGAAAGAAGAGTTTCTATGTTTGGAGAATTAGCAGTCTGTGGACACATATCTCAGACACATTTATTTTGATATGTATATGTATATATGTATATGTATATGTGTGTGTGTATATATATATATATATATATATATATATATATATATATATATATATATATATATATATATATATATATATATATATATATATATATATATATATATATATATATATATATATGTACACATATAGTTCTGTTAAATCTAAAATGGGAGTCATTTTGGTTGGTTTGTTTTTTAGCTTTGGTCAAACAACTTTGAATAAAATTCAGCAAGTATCGCTCCATTAATGTTCTGATAGTCCAGGAGGTCTTGAAAGAAAAAGGATTTTTTTAACTTGATTGAAAGGGTTAAGGTCTCACATGCCAGATTGCAAGAAATGCAGAGGGACTTAAAGATGACAAGAATGGCTTGAAGTTGTGAGAGTTAAGAAACTTTTTATATCTTTGAGGCCACAGCATACAGTTATTAATCCTTCAAATTGGCTCTCCGTATTGCAAGAGTGAGTCTAGTGTGAAAATGTTAATGACAATGGGAGGTTCAGGTAAAAACAGGGCCTTAGTACAAAGTTGTTTGTTAAAGCTCCTCATTAATTTGATTTTATCACGGACGACTTAAGCATATGTCAAAAGAGGAGTGCTAAATATTTCAGTACTTCAATTCTTTTGTCTACACAATCTCATGTCCTGTCTGCATCACAGCCCCACTTGTAGTAGCTCCTCTTACACACTGACTGAACTTAACAATATCTTATTTCCAGAAAACACAACAACAACAGCAGGTTTTGCAGAGAAAAGGAACATTTCTTTAAGCATAAACAATAAGACCTGTAATCACAGAGAATTTTCCCTTACAGCAACCACATATTTCTTTGCATGTGCTGCATATTGCATCTTCAGTGCCTGCACTCCTTTTATTGTCTGTGGACACACACACACACAATAAATCTGGAATAATAACAATGCACCATAAGTGTCAGGGGTATATGAAAGCTGTCCTCAGTACAGTCCAGTAAGCTCATCTTTGCTTTAGAAATTCTCTTTTTTATCTTCATTCTGCTGCCTGGATGAAATTTAACCCTCATGGTCATCATCTTTTAAACATGAACTTTGTATTTGATTAGGTTGGGGTATGATAATGCCCGGGGTGGGAGCAGCCACGGCACAAGATGTGAATTTTTGATATTTCCTTGAAAGCATTCCTTTCATTTATTGAATTACACACAGAAGAGTGTCATGAGGGACTTTTTTTTCTAAAGGTACAACATGTGACAGCAGGGTCATACAAAAACCTGTTAGTCTCAGCATGCTTTAGAACATCTCACACCTGAGAGGATTTGATTTGCTGAAGCTCAAGAGATTGCTTTACTCGATTGAATTCTTTCTGACATGACTAGAGAGCCAAGACAATGGCTTAAAGAAGTTCATGCAAATAAAGGGGACATTCAATCAGGCTGCTTCTGGCCTTAGACAGCAGATATTTAAACGCTGATGATGAAGATATCTGCTGCGGACGAGGGAGGACTTTCATTCCTTTAATTTCTGCTGCTCAGCATTTCTACTTTCTGCTGTTCTGGATAAAATCTGGACAAAGATGTATTGATGTTTTTAGGGGTCATATTTCATTATCAGAGCCAGCTGTGATATGCTTCTCCAATCATTTTCTGGTTCACAAAGATTGTAAGAGATTCATACGTGAGAGATGTCTGCTGTGTTTGAGCGTCTCTCTGTGGCTGGAACACTCACTGCAGAACACTGGATTTACTCAGAGTTCAGAAAGCCCTGGTTTCTACAGAGGAAGTAGAACTACACATTAGTGTGCATGCTTTTTGTGTAAACATGGTGAATTATGCAATTACACATGGAGTGCTCTAGATGTTTAAAAGTAAGAGGATGTGTACATAAGGGGAGGGACAACTTCAGCTTCCGAATAGATCACATCCATTGTATCCCTTCAGCCGAAGGGTGAAATTGATTCCTAATATATCTGCCTCTTAGAGCAATCCTGATCACTTGTAATCTTTAAGAAAGATTTTAAGAAAACATGTGCATCATTCTCCTGAAATGATAATACCAGCTTGAAGAGATTTTTAATGGTAATGCGATAAGTAATGCCTTAGTTACTCAACTGAACACGGCTAAAAGTAGCATTGTCACACCTAGATTGTTTGGTAGTTGTTCTGATACAAGATACTGTATATCAGCATGGTTTGTTTGCATTTATACAACAATCAATCTCTGTTTCAGCACAGACAACTGCACTTTGCTCACTTGACATAGGTGATCATGGTTTGTTTCCAATCCATCCCTGAATCAGTTTGTTTGCAGTAAAAACACAATCACCCCGGTACTGGCACAGAGTGATGAGTTAACTCATCACACTGCTGTATTAAGGTGCATTCATAACAAAAGGTGACTTTGGCGACTTTGGCGACCTCGGCGACCACTCTCCATGTAAAGTTAATGTACAGCTGTGATGGGGCAGAGCTAACCTTCCCACTGTGACTGCAGTGATGAAGGCGACCTAGTCGATTGCTGTGTTGCCCAAGGTTGAAAGAGTCCATCTTTTCAGGGTTATAGCATGTGGTTGTGTGGCAACAGCCAATCAGCGATGTGTAGGTGTTTTGTGGTTGGTAGGTGCGTAAAAGTAGACAGCTGGAATAATGTCCGCTAATACATCCTATTATATGATGTATGAAATGTTCTCGGGTTAGTAGTAGTAATAGTAGTAGTAGCAGCAGTAGTAGTAGAAGTAGTAGAAAACATGTAAGAAATAAATTTTATATATTATGTACATTTATACAAATGTAGCAAAATACTATACAAAAGTAATCAAAGGTCCCCTCAAAAGAAAACAATAGGAATTGATTTCATCCACATGCTAAAAAAGGAGTGGGAAAAAGTACAATCTTTTTTAATCCCAGCCCCCCTCCATTAGGTATGAAAGTCAGTTATTCCATATCCTGTTTGATATGAATTGAATTATTAAATGTCATGCAAAGTAATTAACTACCATATATGCCTTGTGAGTATATATATGTGTGTGTGTATATATCTATATATATATCTATATATATATATATGTATATATGTATATATATATATGTATGTATGTATGTATGTATGTATGTATGTATGTATGTATGTATATGTTTGTTTGAGTGTATGTATGTATGTACGTATATATATATATATATATATATATATATATATATATATATATATATATATATAAATATATATATATATATATATATATATATATATATATATATATATATATATATACACATACACTCAAACAAACACATATACATACTTTTGTACATACAAATACATGCACGTACACATACACATATATATATCTTTCCCTAAAAACATTATAAATTAAAAAATGTATATCAAAATATACTCTTATGCTTATAAGCAGCGGTAGTAGTAATAATTGCTTTGCAGTAACCAGGCAACAACAGGTTAAAATAACTGTTAGCAGATCAACACAGGGCTCTGACTGATTCAAAAAGCCAGCATTCTATTAAGAATATCTAAATAATTTTTCAATGTAATGAGAGAGCAAATCGGATTCTTAAATCAAATATATATCTATGTACTAGGAGATCGAATCATCCTTTCTTCCTCCCACGGGCCCTGCATAGGCCTGTTTCCCAGTGTTCCAACACCTCAGACTGGTCAAGACTCCCTGGTCTTATTTAAACTTCTACTTGTGCTTTTGGCCATTATTCCAGATTAGACTTAGCACCATTAGAAGAGAGAGTCATTTTAAGGCCAGGAATCAAGTCGCACATTCTATGTCTTTTGCAAGATTAGAGAGACAAACATTCCTAAGTATTTTATTTTAGCCAAGTCAATCTCTTAACTCCTCTTTTAACCCACTATCGCAAATTTACAGACATAGGATTGCATCAACTTCTTTGGGATTCAGTTTTCAAAGAGCTCCAGCAGTGGAAACTCATTAAATTTTACTGCTTATTCTTTTTCTTTGATTCCTTTGTAGCTCATCGTAGTGTAATTTATTTTCATAGCAACTTCGAAGTGTTATAATCAATCAATCACAATGTTTCTAGAAGAAGATACACATTTATATTTTAGTTATCAGTAGCTTCAAAGACACAAATCAAGACTTCTTTTGTCATAATAAATGTTGAATTATAACGTAATCAATATACAGTACCCATCTATACTTTATACATTGATGAATATAAAATATTAGCAGATCTCTGACTGTCATATTTTTTGCAGCAGCATCAGTCATGAATTCTTCATGAACACTAGATGGTGCTAAGAGAGAGGCAGTAAGAGCTCCACTGTCATAATTGGGACATCTCATCCCCTCCCTCAACATGTATGATTCATATATATTCTCAGCAGTCAAACTCTTGCAGGAATAGTCTGTACTAGTGCTAAATATTCATCAGACTTTTCTGTTTATGAAGCATTCAAAGTTGCAATAATTTAGTGCATGTCTGTGCTGTTTGTTCAGCCAGGAAACAGTCCACACATGAGCAATAATGAGACTGAACCCAAAACAGAAAATACAGAGCATGATTGATGTTCTTTCCTTCCACATCAAATAATTAAAGATATAGTTTTAATATTTCTGTAAAGATGTCAAAGTAAGACAGTAGTTTGGGAATATTTGAGTGTAATTCCAGTGACAGGCCATGAAATAATGAGTCTGCCACACTCAGTCATTTTCTGTCCAGGGCTTTTAGTGTCTTGTCTTCTTTTTCGGAGAACAAAGAACCACAGGGGCAAAAAGATGTCAAACTAGGGTAGAGACATCTGCAAACCCCTTGTCAGTATAATTAGATCTTACAGCTACAAGACTTTGTCTACAGCAGAGCTCAAACACAACTAAGAAATTTGACAGGAACTTTAACCGGTCTGCAGTCTCATAAGTCTACAGCATGTCCACTTTGAGATTAACTTAACACAGGAATGTCCACCTGTAGATGTAATGCCTACACGAGGTACACAAGTGGCAGACAATGAAGGTACAGTGGTTGGACAAGAAAAGCTGGAGCCACTGATAATGTGAAATTAGTAAGGGGTGAACATGAGACTGAAAGACCTTGACCTACCTTCAAAATCAGATTAGTTGATCCTGGAGTCAGAGAGAACATTTGTACAATATTCTAAAAAGTCATACAAGGAATTCAAGAAATAACTTGAGACTTGAAGACATTGACCTTGAATTTTGTTCATCCAATGCTTCAATTCTTTTAAAGTTAAGATTTGGAGTTCACAAGTTCACAAAGTTGATTGAAAAATATATATCTGTAAGCACTGCAGAGGTTTCACCTTTACTAACAAGCACAAAATGGGGCTCCGTGATCATTACCTCTGACCTATAATCTCCAAAATGAAGTAAATTCATTCTTGAGTTTTTGAGGACATTTGAGCAACTTTAGAAGAAAAAAGCTTCAAATGTTTGAGAGATATTGAGATCACAAACATGGAAGACCATGAGGCTCCATAATCTTTTCTTTATCTTTGACCTAATTCAGCAAGATACAGGCCATAATGGACAATGGGTGCCACCCTCTTCACAACACCCTGGCAGGCCAGAAAAGCAGCCGCAAGGATCTGTTCCGCTCATGGACATGCAGGAATGAACGGTTTATGAGCACTTTTGTCCCTACTGCAATTAGGCTCTACAACTCAGTGAACTGACACTGGTGACACCTTTTTAATATTTTGTTATGCTTTTAGCTTTTCTTAATTTATTTTTTAATATATTTGTCTTCGCTGTTTTTTAACCTGTGTAACTCACCTTTCTCATGATGTGTTTTTAACTTGGTTGTTTGTACGAGCAATAATGGGATATCTTGAATTTCCCTTCGGAGATCAATAAAGTATCTATCTATCTATCTATCTATCTATCTATCTATCTATCTATCTATCTATCTATCTATCTATCTATCTATCTATCTATCTATCTATCTATCTATCTATCTATCTATCTATCTATCTATCTATCTATCTAATTAAGTTATTCCTAATTTAGATGTGGCGTGTATAGATTTAACTTAAAGCCCAAACATGTGCTTGACATACTTCTCTCCATGATCTTGACATTCAAATTGTATCCGTTTAATAAATGAGCCTCTAAAACAAGAGCTCAACATTTCAAAATAGATCAAGAATTTCCTTTCTATTGAGAAGTTTGTAATGTTATTTGATTTTCTTTAAAAAATAAGTGCGGTCCAGGTCTGATAAAACCGCATCTGAAGCTGTTAGCATCTTAGCAGCCACATCCTGCTTCGTCCTCTTGCTCTCACCTCTTCCTGCTCTAGAGAGTGCTGATTAGGGTGTGCTGCTTTTGGCTGCTGATAGTCTTTGTAGATTGGAGCTTTGCAAGTGTACAGACAGTAAATCAGGTTGATCCATCTGCACAGCAACATTAAAGGATTAATGTGAGAACCTTAAAGTCTGAAATCCTAAATCTCATCACATTTAAAAAAAAAAAGTGTCCACTGTCATAAGATACTGCAGTCACAAGAAAGGGATGAGCTTGAGATTCCACACCTCTGACCTCCAAAGGTTAAGCAGTTCATCCCTAAATCAAAGTTGATGTTTGAGTAAAGTTTTGTGGAAATCACTAAAAACATTCATGAGATATTTTATGCCAAAAAATCGCCTCCTATCTTTGCTGTCATGGACACAGAGCCATAAAAACCTGAAGGATAAGCTCATAACAAAAAGCTGATTTTCCGTTCCAGGGGATGAAAGAAAAAGTGCTGTTAGACATTTGAGGTCAAACTGTACTTTACTGCTGGTTTATCAGAAAAAAGCTGGATGTATTTATGAGCTGAATCGTGAATATCAGACAAAGGCTGCTCACTTGAAACACTTTCTTTTCAGTTCTTTGTTGTTGATTTGACTCATCAGGGTTTAAATGTTTTCTCTGTGTGTGAGCGAATCATAAATGAAGACAAGATTTTATGTGGGACAATTTCATCTTGACATACGCAAAGCCCTTTCATTTGTTGTCTTTTGTTAATTATTTCACATTGGCAATCGTGATTTTAATTATGCAACTTTTCTATACAAAAAAAGAGAATTTCCTCAAATTTTTGTATGTGCTATAAGCAATAACATATGCTTATAATTATAAAGATCTTGGTAGGACAAATGTTTAAAACTTACGTCAATGTTTAAAAAAAGGAAGACAGGTGTTTTGCACAGTAAAATGATTGTCAACAGTGAGAACAAGTTATGCTTTCTAACCACGAATTTTTAAGTCTAAACTATGTATTAATATCATTTTACAAACAAATTTAAGGTGTCTTTGTTATATGTTAAAAAGGGGATTGTTCATTTTTAAATATCATTTTCTATGTTCATACTTGCATAAATGTGGGCTGTTGGTTGTGCAGCAGGTAGGTCTTGTCCCTCCTAACAGGAAGGTTGTAGGAGTTGTAGAGTTTGCATTCTCTCCTGTGCATCCAGGCCTTTTCTCTGATCACAGACCATAGCATGCTTGGTAACAGCTATTTTATTGCTTGATCGTGAGTACATGTTTGGGAATGGTTGTCTGTCTCTACATGTTAGCTATGTGATTGGCTAGCAACCAGACTGGGTTGTTTTCGTCTTTTTTATTATTTTTGTGTCACATATTACGCAAAAGTTGCACATATTAATGTGCTTTTACCCCTGTTCCTACACGTATGTATTAAACGAGTACTGAGAAGAAATCAAGGAGGAAAAGTCTCACGTCTCACGTCTCCTCCCGCTTATCAGTGGTCGGGTCGCAGGGCAGTAGCTTCAAGCAGGAAGCCCAGACTCTCTCTCTGTGCCACGTCGGGCCCAGCTCTTCCTGGGGATCTCGATGCTTCATAGGCCAGCCGAGACATAGTTCCTCCAGCGGTTCTGGGTCTACCCCTTCGGGCCGCTTTTCCGGTGGGACGCGACACCGCACCGATCCGCCATCAAGGAGGAAAAGTTCTCCAGAAATTAAAATAAAGTTGGAAAAATTAACAATAATTATTATAAATAAATAAGCATAATTATCACAACAAAGGGAAGCTTGGAAAAACAAGCTAGAGAAAATGTCAATGTTTATTAATCTCTTTTTTTTTAAATCTAATTATGTAAATATCCTGATCTCCAGATATTATTTTTTTCTCTGTGGCCTAAGTTGTCCTTGCCTAAGTATGCTCTATATTTATTACCATAACTTCCTATCTTTTATAGCTATACATACAACCTACAAAAAGTCATTTATTCTCATGCTCTTTTTGTCTGGCTGTTTTTGCTTTGTGCATGATTTAATCTGGCAATTATATTTTCAAATAGTGCCATAAGTTTTATCCACTGGTAAACTTTGGCTTCTAAATGCTCCTCCAGTTATGTAAAATAATTCTGGCTACTTTCAAAAAGCCTGCAAAAGTAAGTGAAATTGCCGTCTTTATAATACCTGCAGATATTGAAGTTTGTACTTAAATAGTGCTGATTTTTTTCTTATAGTTTCATAATTAAAACAATGTGTGTCAGGCACAGTACTTGATGGTGCAGTGTTTAAACTTTTTGCTACATAACAAGGCTCCCGGTTCAAATTCCAGTTAAGGTCCCTCTGTGTGGAGTTGGCAGTTGATAAATTCTGAGCTGTTTTGAAGTTTTTCAGTGACTCTTTATGTGACTTTGCATTACACAACGTAAAGGTTGATGCATTAGAGTATGCGTGTTACAAATATCAAATTCACATTTCAAGTTAGTGATAAAAATAGCAGACAAATATTTGAAATTCTGACTTTAAAAGTATTGACTTCACTGTCACTCTACAGCCCAGTCTGTAACTGCAGATTTACGACAGAATAACAGATGTGATAACCTCAGCAGCCCTCAATGTGACAACAAGCTTTGTGTAAGACTCACACTATAAAAGTGGTCATTACTATTGAGCAATGCAAGAGCTTTTGCTTTATTTCTTTTGCAGTTCCTGTTGGTGTTTCTGCAATTGTTTCTTAAATTCCAAAAATTAACCATTATGTGATGTAGTTGCTGTCTCTGCCATCCTAATTGCTGAAGCCCCAGTCACACATTCCCATTTCTCATGGCGATTGTGCACGATTGTCATAATCCTGATAAAACGTGCTTTGGTCGTGGTGCATGCGCTACTTGGTCTGGATCAGCATTGTATAGTCGTGAATGAACGGCGGGGAACGTGGAAGGGTCCCGACAGTTTTGAACAGTTCAAAACCTTCATGGAGAATCGCCGCACTCAGTATAGCGGAGTGGAAGCCTAATGCAGTCCTAATGCGAATGGTATTAGCGTGGCATGTACGGAGCTCAGTTGGGCTGATCGTGGCTCAATCCTGAAAGCTTTATGAGGACGACTGACAAGGATGTATCCGTTTGTGCCCCAACTGTGTCCCGTTCAAGACGGCACAAGCGACGGGGCTCAGTCGGGGGTTCCCTGATGCAAACTGAGCTTGAGCGGGGCTGACGTCGTGTCAGCGGGATGGAAATTCATAGAATCCTCGTTATATCGTTGTATTAACCTAACTGGAGCGGGATGAATGCCCCGAAGTGCTGTAGAAGCGCTACTGACGGTGTATTTACGGGCTGTGTCCAGGGGTGAGACAGTCATTTCATCCCGTATTGTAGCGATCATACCAGCCTCCTCGTGCACAATCGCCATGAGAAACAGGAATGTGTGACTTAGGCATGAACCTGTTAGTTTGAAATGCACACTCACACTGCTTTGCCTACTTTAAAATAAGTGCTAAAGGCCAACTGGTGACAGTTTGGAGAAACTATTTACGTGCCCTAATTCCAATAAAGAGGGATTGAAATCTGCAACACTTTTCCAAAAAATCTGGGAGAGGTGCATGATTACCATTTTATTTTATTTCTTTCCTTTTTTACAACACACACAATAAGTGTTTAGGAACTGAGGACATTCTTTTTTGGTGAAGCTCTGGAATTCTTTGCCATTCTTGCTTGGTGCACAACTTCTGTTGCAAAAAATCCAGGGTCTCTGTCTTCACATATTCATAATGTGCCACACATTTTCAGTGGCTGTTGTAATATGTGCAGAATGCAGCTTGGCACAGCTGCTGGCTTTCGAACCTTCTGCTACCAAATTAAGTGGTCCTTATTCCCTTTAGCCTGGAGGACATGACCTCCATGGGCTCCAAAACAATTTAAAACATCGACTTGTCAGATCACTTTAATTCAGTCCATCTTAGAAAAGCTTGGGCCCAGAGAAACTAGGCGTGTTTCTTGGTGTTATGGCTTTGGCTTTGCATGGTGGTTTTAACTGGCACTTGTAGATGTAGCAAGGAACTGTGTTATATGAAAACTGTTGTTTGAAGTTTTCCTGAGCCCATGTTGTACTGTCCTTTACTGCATAATCATGATATTTTAATGCAGCACTGCCTGAGATATCAAAGGTCACGGGCATTCAAGGTTGGTTTTTGGCCTTTCCACTTAAATTCAGAGATTTTCCTGGATCCTCTAAATCTTTTGATAATAAAGTGGAGTAAAGATGATGAAATACTTAAATTCTTTGCAACTGTGTATTGAGAAATATTGTTCTTAAGATGCTGGACTATTTTCTCAGTGTAGTTGTTGGTGATGTAATGAACCTCGCCCCATCTTTGCTTGTGAACAACTGAGATTTTCAGTGATGCTTATTCAAACAGTTTTTCTTGAGCTACAGTCTGTTGTTATCCCTGTCCTGTTTTTTTATGTGTGGCAGGCCTCAAATTCAAAATCAGTGCGTTTTTTTTTTTCTATTATTGTAGTGCATTCTTTTGAATATAGGTCAATGGGGATTTGCAGATCACTGCCTATGCTTTTGTTTGGGTTTTACACAGTCCCAAATTAATTGGAATCGTTTGTAAGTCAAAATGGTGCATTGATGACTATTCCAGAAATTACAAAGTATCAGAATTTTTTTTTGTTTCTTACTGTCTTGTTTGGTTATTTTGGTTAGTATAGCAGTACTGTTTTCAGTCCTTTTCCCAACTAAAACTCTTCTCAGGAGCTTTGATTCCTGTCCTTTTCATGCTTACTTTAAATAGCCACCTATGACTAATCTATTCTGGTTATATTTTACATTAAATGTTGATTAAATGTTATCGTCTCTGCTCACCTGAATGGTGCAGTTTGAGTGTTAAAGGGGTCATTCAGCCAAAAGAGTGCAATTTGCTTGTTGTAACTCTTCAAAATTAAACTTCATTTTTCATTCCATTTCAATACAGAATTCACTAATATACACAATAACTCATTCAAAATGAATACTGGTCAATCTCAGGCTACTTTATTTAATTTATTGCAACTTTCGACATTTTCTTATCAGTGCAATTTTTTCTCTGCCGTTACCAAAACTCAAATGCCATTTTTAAACCATGAATAAGTATTATAATAAGAAGAATATCAACCACATACAATGTTTAATTTAAGAGTTAATTTAAAAGAAATGGTTGGTTACATGATGGAAATACTGATATTTATGACAAAAAAATGACTTTTTTTTTTGCTGTTACTCTTTATTTTAGTAAAAGCAATGAGGGGAACAGCAATGAGTTTTTAGCATAAAATTAGAAATCGTGTGAAATCTAGCCACTTAGCATCTATGCTAGTAGCTTGAGCACATGGAGCACATTCTCAAAGGTGCCATGAGGAGAATCTATCCGGTGACATAAAGACTCTGCTACCCATTAGCACGCGCGACGACTGTCGTAAAGACGTGACTCAAGCCAAATCGTGTGTTTTTTGTGATGCTAATAAATGCAGCTTGGACCTTCTGCAGAACTCTGCATTGATTTACAACTTCTTTTTTCAACAACTTACAGGATGCAAAGCGACGAGGTAATGTATCTCTTTCTAGTTACGTAGTGCTAGTTTTTGATGTGTGACAACAAACAATTTTTGAAAAACTTAGTATCGTAGTTTTGTAGCCAGCTATATATCGCTACTTACAGCCCGGTGCTCTAAGACGTGTCCGAGTAATATAAATTTGCTCTAGTTTTACTTGTCTTGTTCCTGAAGTTGAGTATCCAGGCCAGTCCATCCCTGTCTGACCCAACCACGAAGCTAAGGAATAGCATTTATAGATAGCCGATCAGGCATATATCTAAAAGTGAGAGTTTTTTGTAATTACTAAGAAACTCCTCATAGCATCTTTAAGATTTAACACAATATTTTATTTTTGATATCACCAACTGTTGTCTTAGAGATAACTTAGGTAACAGGACTGAGTTTTTAGATTGACTATCTCTAAAACAGCTAATATATCATTAAATTTAAGAAAAAATAAAAGAGATAACTTACTTTTGGTCTTCCCATGACTAGCAGAAGACCTAAATGATGTCAATTCCTGCAGAACATGTCACTGGTGGAATGTCTCAGAATTTTAAAGGGGGAATGTGTTTGGGTAACAGCAATGTGTAAAAACCTGGGGACAGCACTAAAATGTGAATTTTAACCAAAATATAATGATTTTTTTGTAAAGCTTTTGTTTTAAAAGTGTAGATAGAATATGGAGTCACGCTTAAATGAAAAAGAAAATTTGTTTTGGAAGGATTTTGTTCATGTTGCATTGTAGTATAGTGTAGCATTTGGCTGTGGGGACAGGCAATGCTATATATAAGTGTTTTGGATGCCATTTTAAAATATTAAAAAATATATATGTAATTTCTACAAATGGGTCATTCTACAGTAACATGGATTTTTGGAATGGCAAAATGTCTTGTTTTACTTCTTTTTTTTAACATTTAAACTTCAACTACATTGTTACGTACGCCATTGACTTTATGAATACACATAATGATTTTTTTTTTTTTGGTTACATTTATCACAAAACACCATTGAATAAAGTGTATCCACACATCTGATTGTCACTGGTGTTCCTGATAGTTACCCATAGGAAAGGTAACGTCAGTGACAGTAACACCAGTGGCAGCTTCACAAAAAATGCCCTTTAACAAAAATGGCTGCTGCAGATGGACGCCATGACCACGCCATGTTGCTAATCTTGGATCTATTCACTTAAATTACAAGTCTTCTAAATACATTTTTATTCGCTTTGTTTGCAATTCCCTACACTGAATTTTGGTAACACCCCAGTGATCGCTCTCATTTCTAAAAGCTTCATATGAAATCATGAGATATAATATGGCTTTTGCAGAAAACTGAAAAGGACAATGTTCTTACCAGGGTTCCTCTCTCATAAAGATCTTTCTTCAAGAGAAGAGGGGTCAAGGAAGTCAAGTGATGTCATCAGGGTGATTTCTTTTCCCCAAATCTCAAAAGAACTTTTGTCACATGGCTGAAGAACTTAGCTCCATTTGTGACATGACTGCAGGGGACAACTACTTTTAAATATGAGTTTTTCCTAATGAGCCGCTTATTTGGCATTTTATTTTTAAAATGTAATTTTATATCATATCTATTTGATTGGTATTTATACAGCCACTTAAAAAAGAAAACATATTTTTTAAACTCAAAATACAACTTTTCTTTCCTCCATCAATGCCGTAGGGAGCCCAGAAAGCACTTTTGTTGTGGTTGGGGTTCACAAATAATTGATTAAAAAGCAAATAGTTTTTACGACACGCAGTTTTAGAGCGGCTCCAAATAGTATGACCATAGCTGAAATACTTAAATATACGTGTCCGCTGCTCGATTTTGATCTAAACACTCGGCACCGCTTGTACTCAGAAAAGCCTTCTGGGTGAGTATATTGTTGTTCTTCATTCTATAAACAATGTAAAAGCTGCAGGAAACGAAGTTATCCTTTAACAAAATGGCTGCTGCAGAGCATGACACGCCATGTTGCTAATCTTGATCTATTCACTAAATTATGTCTTCTAAATTCATTTTTATTCGTTTGTTTGCAATTCCCTGCCACTAAAGATGTTCTTACCAGGGTCCCTCTTCATAGATCTTCAAGAAAGAGGTCAAAGGAAGTCAAGTGATGTCATCAGAGTGATTTCTTTTCCCAAAATAAAAGACTTTTGTCACATGGTAACACCAGTGACATGACTGCAGGGGACAACTACTTTTAAATATATTTTATAATGCTTATTTGGCATTTTATTTTAAAATGTAATTTATATCATATATTTGATAGCTATTTACACAGTTTTGTACTTTTTTTTTTTTTTTTTAAAGAAAAACATATTTTTAAACTCAAAATACAACTTTCTCTCCATCAATGTCAGTAGGGACGAGCACTTTTGTTGTGGTTGGGGTTCTAAATAATTGATTAAAAAGCAAATATTACCAAGCCGATGGCTCCAAATAGTGTGATAGCTGAAATAATGTTTTTTAAATAAAATACAAAAAAAAAAAAAAAAATCTAACACAAACTGTTTTCTTCAGGAGTAGCCTAATATATCTCTTAAGGCTAGGGACAGAAAAATGGATGTTATGGTGTTTTAGTATAACAATAAAATACAATTTGTAATATATTATTACTTGTGTTAATATACAATAATATGCTGGGGACAGAAATTTCACTCTTTTGGTGGAATCGTCCAAATAACATGTCCTGCTCTTGCACTGTGGAGCAGTGTGTGCAGAGAGAGCTCCCCCTGGAATAGCGCGTCAGATGGTTCAGTCTGAGGCTCGGAGTCTGAAGCTGGAGGAGCTCACCGGCAGTCTGGTTTTAGTTTTAGGAGAAAGGACGGAAGAGAGAGAGAAAAAGACAAAGTGGTGTCTGCAGCAGAGGAGTTTGCTTCCTTTATTTCGCACGGTATGACCATGTACAAAGGACGGCGCCGAAACCACAGATGTGAGTATAAACCTTCAGTCATGACAACGAGGTACTTAATCATTTCGCTCAAGTCATCGAAGCAGCGAAGCTTGTGACGTAGAGTTAATTAATTTACGGACGTCTAATGGCCACTTCGATTCACGACTTTGTAAGAGACTTGCTGCTGTTCACATGAACATGCATGGGCTGTGCGAAATACCATGAGGTGGATTCATTTGATAGAAATTGGTCTCTCAGAACTCTGAGCTTTTCTAAACAAAATAAAAGATTTGCATGTCATATCAACATCTGAAGGGAAGCAGCAAGTCTGTGTTTGAATTTGAACTAACAGGAAAACTGGGCTGTGGTTTCAATTATGTGAAATATTCTGCTCCTAAGTTTTCGTGGGAAAGATGCATCCAAGAAGACAACATGAAAACAGCCTAATCTGTTTTCTGATTGTAGATACAGACATTTTGCAAGAAATCGTTTTACTTCAGAAACGTGTTCACAGGCAGGAGTCCAAAACCTGCATGTTGAGATCTGCAAAACAAGAGTGGTGGTCTGTGATGTTTAGTGTGTGTACTGTGGCAGGTGTGGGCATTATTCACGAATATTTCAACAGTCATTTATTCATTAAAATTGTCTGACTTATGGGAATTCAAAACTAAAATTCCCCTTTTTATCAGGCACCTACTGTAATGTCATGTCCTTGCTTAAGAAAACTATTAATTGTACCAAACAGTTTAATATAAATGAGCAATTAAGATATTTGTTTTGTTTATTCATATGTAGGAGTAATGTTTTATGTGTGTTTACATCCACCCATTTAAGCTGTAAGATCCTAAAAGGGTTCAGTGGTGTAAACAATGTGTAGAAGGATGAACAGATTAATTCTTTACTTTGTAAGCAATCTTCGGGGGAGGATAAAGTACAATACTGTGAGAAATAGTACAGCCATTTTATAAAGAACTTTACTCAATTGCAATTAAAAGTGAAATTATATGAATTGATTGAAACAATACTAAAAGTTCCTCCTTTATAAATGTTTGCAAAATTCTCAGTGTTTTTAATTTCACTCCTGTGGCCTGTAAAAAACACAGCTGGGGTGTGATGTTCAACTTAAAACATTTTATGGTAACAAATAATGTGGTCATAATATTATAGTTATTAACCACAAATTGGCAATTTTCTGTCAAGTGTAGAACATGAGATCTTAATGATTTTTTTTTTAGAAAATGCACACTCTCTGAAATACTCTCATAGTTTTATGTAAGCACACAGCAGAGTTGTGGATCTTAACTGCAGTAAAAATAAATACGTTTCGTGGGTTGTATCTTCCGATGCTTGTTTTTTCTTCCTCCGAAGCTAAACTGATACTGCAGGATAGCAGCAGACTCTGCATGATTAAATGATTATTGCTGTCTCTGCATCAATGCATCATCATCACAATGCATCGGTTAAAAAAAGATTATCTCTAACACCTCTAGCACACAGTATTCAAACTAATAATGATCAAACAATAAATATGAATTTACTCTCCTCAAGAAAGTTTAGAAAGGTTACTTACATTGCTTATTTCCCCCCTTTAATAATACTCATTGGTATTATATATATGTTGTTGGAAAGTCAGATTAGTTACCTTTTCAGTAAGCTACAACCTCTAAAGATTGGAAGAGCAACACAGTCAAAAAAAAGTGTGGGAAGTTCCCCCTTAAAATGTGTAAAAATCCACTTTTCCTGGAAGAAAGCCTGGATTCCTGAATGAAGCAAAAGTGTTTTCTTCTTGGAGTGTTGACCTCGTTTGCAGTCTGTCTTTGACTTCACCAATCTCAGGGAACTTGAAGTTTGGAAATGGTACCGGAGTTTACACCAAGTAACGCTGCCACTCTTACCAGACTATGAGTGCCGGTTGCAAAAGATTTTGGCCCTACCTGCATGTTGAGCTGTTTTCATTCAGTGAATGCACAATCCTTACAAGTTTAACTTTGTTAGAAAAGTCATTAATCAGACTTTCAATTGATGTGCAATACAACAATTATAATTATTAAATGAGAGTCCAGTTCAACAGAAATATCATTTCCTAATTTTTTTAAAAACATATATTTATTGCACATTTTGCTAGTTTACAAACAATGAACAACATAGAAAAAGAAGGCACTTATATAAAACAAGTAAATGTAAATAAAAAAATCAGCAGCAATAACAATAATAATGATTAAATAATAACAATAGTATAATAATAATAGATTCTCAATAAATTTTTGAAAAAAAACCCCATTAAAAACAAATAAGTGAAGGAAAAAGAAAAGGGAAGATAAGACAAGCATGTAACCAACAAACACAAAGACAACCACTTGTACTTGTAATACTTATATAAGTAATCTAACCTGTGCGTTCATGGACGCTACCCACAAAAACAAATTGTCACTGTATGTGAAATATTGCAAGTAATTGTAGTACATAAAAATAATAATAATAATAATAAGATAAATACTAGATTGAAAAAATAAATCATTCTACACAGTACATAAGTGTCAAAAGATATATACTAAATAAAGATCAATAAAAACATAAAGAATCTTCAGTTCAGTTCATTATTCCAGCCTTCTACCTTAATATCCTTTGTTTCAAGGAAAGTACAGAAAACTTTCCAGATTTTCCAAAACTTGTCAAGCTTATTTTTTGAGGTGTAACTTGTGTTTTCTAAAGCCAAGTAAAAAGACATCCCTGTCAACTATTGTAAAGTGGTGGTAGGTTTATCCCTTTTCCATGAACATGCTATACATCTTTTAGCTTCAAGAAAACAAACATTGAGTAAGGATTTTTCACTTTTGGAGGTCACAAAGTCATCTGGATAAATATTCAGTAAGCATAGCTTTGGTTTAAGAGGCACCTCCCTATCAATGGTTTGACTGGCCAGGTTCAACACTTTTTTCCAAAAAGAGAGTACCAGGGGACATCCCCGCAAGCAATGGAATAAAGATCCTTTCTGTTGCTTGCATTTAATGCAAGTGTCTGGGATACGTGGGTTAAAAAAGTGCAGTTTTCTTGGGGTTATATATTGTCTGCTTATCCATTTGTATAGCAGCAACCTGGAGTTTGTATTCACAGTTTGAGTTTGAGCTATAAAACAAGCTCTGGACCATTCTTCCTCTGTTAGATTTTCTTACAAATCAGATCTCCATGATTTTAATATGTTTTGTGATGATTCTTTGGATTTACTTACAAACAAATCAACATTTCCTAATTATTTTGGTAAGTAACAGTTTACCTGTTTTTAAATTACTGATACTTAATCATAAAAGTACTTTTTACTCTTAACTTTGTTAATTAATAGTTGATTAAAAAATCTCACCAAATACTGGATGGAGAAGTTACATATTGTTGTTGTAACTCTGTGTTGTTAAGTGAAACATATTTGGGCACTATACTAAATATGAAGAGCTCTTTTCCAAAACGCTATAAATCCATTTTTATTTAGCAAAAATGACATTGTTTACCCAGACCCACCATTGGGTTGGCTGGGGAACTGAACTTTGAAATACAGCTTAAACAGGGATATATTGCTGTCCGGCATTAAATACTGATAGGGCAGGTAGTACAGTTGGTATACAAATGGTATGCACTTGGAGAAGAACTCGTCATATGTTTCACCATCAGTGGTTTTCTCCTGGAATCCTTCAGAGATACTCTCAAAGACTAATTTTTAATTCAATTCACATTCCAGCTTAATAGGAAACTGTACATTTGTGCTGGTTATTTTCACTGCTGTTGTTTTGAGGCTGGTTGCAGCTCCAGCTGTAAGCCTGCTTACTGAAGGGATCGTGTGCTGATGGATATGTATTTAAAAGACTGCAGGCCTGTGGCTGACAGAAGACATCTTATACTACCCCCAAGTTATTTTAATATCTTTGTTAACTGATGAACGATCAAGCTCCTGCCCTCATGGCTTCCTCAAAGCCACCCTCATCCCCACTCAGTGACAGCCCCACTGCCCTGCCAGCTAACATTACCAGTGTCTGCTGTAGTGATAGTTTTCCTGACTTTCTTTAGTAAAACTTGCCACAACTCCAATGTTATGTGATTTGAATGAAAGTCAATGTGTGCCACAGGAGAGTGGATTGGCTGTGCTCAGTGTGGTCTCAGGGCAGTAACAGGTTGAATTTAACACCTGCTTCAGAAGATAGAAAACTTGTCAATCCTTCAGCTGGACACATTTGATGCAGACCACACCCTCCAGGGATGTAAATGGAAGCCCATGCAGAAGTGCCAAAAGCTGTAGTACCCTTAGTGTCCACTTAGGCCTGGCTGCAGAAAAATGAAAATTAATATTTGTGTGTGGGCAAAGATGTTTTTTAATGTCTTTAATACAGATCTTTTACAGTCTAGTTTGAAAAAGTGCTGCTGGGGCATGAGGAAATTTTGACAAGTGTAACAAAAATATTTGGAGGGATGTCAATATGCAACAATGTAACAGTACCTAACCATATTATTGAAACATGCTACTATGGATGATGTGAATCTTTTTTACAAAACATCACCTGCAATGCTTTTTTTCAGCAGAGGCTGCTATTTGATTTTGACCTCTCTTCCACATCTAACTGAAGCAATAGTTTTTTCCAGTGTCACTTTTTGCAATGAAAATGTCCACAGTAATTAATGACAAACTTTATAAACTCAAAATAAAAGGTAAAAGCATGTATAAAAAGTAAAACAAAAAAGAACCCAGGGTACTACAGTACTTTACATTGTGGAGACTTCAATTTCAGTATAAAAATCTGTTTAAAAATGGAGTTTAACTTTATGCCTTTGAAGAAAAAGAAAATCTTACAAAAAGTGATCTAACTGGATTGTAAACCCAGTTTTGTGACTCATGTCATAATTTAAGTTGAGTAGATAAAAACAGGGAGAAAATTAACATTTTGTTGAACACTTGTTGGCAAAACCGGTTTAATTCATCTATCATCCATACCACTTTTCCTTGTCTGGGGCTGGAGCCTATCCCAGCTGGCACTGGGCAAGGGTGTGGTACTGGCGTGATATTGGTCTTTGTTGTTATCAAAACCAGCTTTATTTTCCTTAAAGGGACTGTGAGAAGTTTCTAAGTAATTGCAAAAAAGTCTCCCTTTTATATATATGCCAGATCGAAATACGTACTTATTGATGAGTTTTATAGCATCAAAATAGGTTATGTATAAATGCTATTCCTTAGCTTCTTGGTCGGGTCGGACAGGGCTGGACTGGCCTGGTTACTCAACTTCGGGAACAAGACAATTAAAACTAGAGCAAATTTATATTATTCGGACACATCTTAGAGCACCGGGCTGTAAGTAGCGATATATAGCCAGCTACAAAACTACAATACTAAGTTTTTCAAAACTTGCTTGTTGTCACACATCAAGAACTACCGCAATGTAACTAGAAAGAGATACATTACCTCATTGCTTTGCATCCTGTAAGTTGTTGAAAAAAGAAGGTGTAAATCAATGCAGAGTTCTGAGGAAGGTCCGAGATACAACACAACAAACACATGCTTTGGCTTCGGTGACATCTTGTGGTGCGTTCCAGTTGTAGTCAGAAGTAGGAATTTCCAAGTTCTGAGTAGAAAACTGCAACTGGAACGACCCCTGAAAGTCGAAATTTCCTACTGGGAACCCGGTGAAACCTCGTCACCCCCGAGTTGACAATCAAAGATGGATGCCCCCAGTGTGAACAGTTATTTAGCTCCTGTAATAATCAGTTTATTTGCACTTCTGACTGGGGTGTGTCGCCTTAGATCAGCTGTATACATTGTATTGTTAGACTTATATTTAAAAAAAAAAGCTGCCATAGTGGTAATCTCATTCTTCATGTGATATTTGTGAACAACAACGCAGGGCGTGCTAACAACAGCTAACAACACCCTGGTAGATCGGCATGTTTTTTTCAGACTTCAACTGGAACACTGACAAGTCGGTGATGTCACTCTCAGTTCCGAGGTTACTAGAACGCAGCATTACAATAGTCGCCGCGCGTGCTCATGGGTAGCAGAGTCTTTGTGTCGCCGGTAATAGATTCTCCTCACAGTCCCTTTAAATACTGAAAATAGCTGAGATGTTGAAAGAAAAGAGGAAATCCAATTTTGTCACATGTAACAACTTCTCTTTGTGACCCTCGTAGAAGGACCCAATCTGACCTGCAACACTGGATGAGGTGTCCTAGCACAGCAGATGCCATCCTAGCTGGTCAAAGTTTATTAATTTGAAGTTTTGACTCAAATAAGCTGTCAATGACATTTGATGCAAGGCAGATTTGTCATTCTGTGTCTCCCGCTTTTCACTGAGCTTTATTTTTTCTGCTCTGTTTCCACAGTCACCTCACGGACGAGCAGGTCAGCTCTGAGCACAGATGTACAAGTGCTCTGATGCCGGTGATGTGCTGGCCTGTTTTCCAGCTGCTCGCACAGATTTACCAGCTTGTGATTTGGTTGAAGTGATGGACTGACTCAAGGGCCTGAAAATGTTTCAGACCGTTGCACTTAAGAGCCACATAGTTTCATCATAAGAAAAAAAAACTTGCCAAAACGGAAAAGGAAGAACGTGCGTTAACAGCTCAGGAGAGATGAAAGACTAACTGATAGTTACCTCAGGCAACAGGCCCATTATGATTTAATGAAAAAACTAACATTTACTCATGGTAGCATGTATCACAGCTGCTGTAAAGTTAACTTTAAACCTCTGCTCAGTGTTTTAATTAGCAAAAAACTTTCACCTCTTCATAGTTAATATCCCCAAAGTGATACATTAAACTCTGTCAACCTTCAAATTGAACATTTCAACATCATGTTCTCCCTAATGGACCACAGTCAGCAGGTCTTATCAAAATAATTTTAATAGGTGCTCAGGAGCCTGGGGACATGCTGCCAAATTTATGTTCTGCCAAATAACCATTTTCCATAAGAGGGCAAAGAGTAAAGTACAGGAGAGTCATTAAAGAAGGACAGGCCAACGTGTTATTTATCCGAGTGTCCCTTCAAACCATAATAAAAATGTTAAAGCTCTTGGGCTCTCATCAGAGGACTCAGTCACAGAATACTCTGTAATAGATGCATGGCCTCATTTTCATAGCATGATCATTACAAATTTGAGCACACAGAGTTGAGAATGTGATCTGAGTATGTGTTCATTATGTCAGAAAGTTAATGTGGTTAAGCTGTAAGATGGTATTTCCTTCGACACTTGAGCAAAATTGAAGAAAAAAAACAAATACCTGGAGACATAAATTCAGTGCCTTCAGGTGGGATTGTGCTTGCCTTGTGAAAGAGAAAATAATTTTTGGTGTTTTATTTGAAATAAAACTATAAAATTTGTAATAATAATAATACATTTTATTTATAAAGCGCTTTTCTAAACACTCAAAGACGCTGTGCAGAGGCTAAAAACATCATATAAAACAACACAATAAAACAACGTGATTTAAAAAAAGAAACAAACACAGATTGCATATAAAAGCAGTCATACGTTAAAAGCAATTTTAAAAAGGTGGGTTTTTGGTGAGGGTTTTGAATGTGGACAAGTTTGGGCAGTTTCGGATGTGTAATGGTAGTTTCCAGAGGGTGGGGGAGGCTACAGAGAAGGCTCTGTCTCCCCAGGTTAGATGCTTGGTGTCAGGTGTAAAATCACATCCTTCAGATTACATTTATGCAACTTTATCTGGCCATTCAGCAAGCTTAACTGAAAAAGACAGTTTGCTTCAATGTCCTGGGAGTTTATAGTAGAAATGACTAAGAGGGGATCTAGGGAACTAAAATGTTTTCATTGTTGAGAAGTAAAAGGACCACAAAAATACACTGAAATGTAAATTTGCTAATTAACATACAGACATTGGCTGTTTGACCATCAAATGAGCCTTGGGAAATTGTTGATGCTCATCTATGGTTGCTGCCATACTGTTCACGACATCTCAACCGAACTTTTGATTAACCCACTTACAGACAAAGAGGCCATGTTGTGGCAGGACTTAAGACCATCTTAAGACTTAAGGCAACTCCGGCCAAACAATCATGGCCATACTTCCAAAAACAGGAAATCCTCAAAAAAATTAAAGGGACACAATAAAAAAAATCACCGCTTTATGGTTAAAACACCTGGACGTGTTATATTTTGACCAAAAATTTTTAAATCAGGATTTACATATATTTATTTAGAGTGTAAAAACAATCATATGACCTACATGGCTCCTGCAGCCAGAGTAAAGTGCACACTCAAGGAAGTACAGTTTTTGCTCCTCCACCTCAGAGATCGCCACTTGGATTGTGTCTATTATACTGAAATTATTAATTGAATTCTATGTCATAGATAAATTCTAAGTCTTGGATGGATTTTTATGGGAACCTAGAATTGTCGTTATTGATCAGTAAAACCATAGTGTAAAATATCAGTCACAAAAACTGCCTATAACTCACTTTATATTTACTGTCACAGGGTTTTGTGATGCTTGATATGGCAAAGTTTCGAGAGAAGGACTACACCTCAACCACGCCTCTTCCATTGCTCCTATCAGTTCAAACCTGACCATTTACACCCTTTGTTTCCTCTCACTCCTTTTTTCTAGTTTTTCCAGAAAAAAAGGCCCTATCCTTCAGGCCTTAAAAGGGAGGTTTGTCCTTCCAAGAGCCACAGTGGATCCCCAAAGAAGTTTCCCTAAATCATTATCATATTTATTTTAAAAGTGCGATGAGGAGAATCTATTACCGGCGACATTAAGACTCTGCTACCCATGAGCACGCGCGGCGACTGTCATAATGCTGTGTTCCAGTTACCTCGGAACTGGGAGTGACATTATCTCCGACTTACCGGCGTTCCAGTTGAAGTTGGAAAAAACATGCCGATCTACCAGGCTATTGTTAGCTGTTGTTAGCACGCACTGTGTTGTTGTTAATAATTATCACATGAAGAATGTGATTATCACTATGGCAGCATTTTTGTAAATATAAGTCTAACAATACTATGTATACAGCTGATCTAGAGCGACACACCCCAGTCAGAAGTGCAAATAAATTGATTATTACAGGAGCTAAATAACTGTTCACACTGGGGGCATCCATCTTCGATTGTCAACTCGGGGGTTACAAGGTTTCACCAAATTCCCAGAAGGAAATTCTGACTTCGGGGGACGTTCCAGTTGCAGTTTCCTACTTAGAACCTGGAAATTCCTGACTACAACTGGAACGCACCAAAAGACGCGACCCAAGCCAAAGCGTGTGTTTGTTGTGATGCTAGTAAAGCATGCAGCTCGGACCTTCCTCAGTACTCTGCATTGCTTTACGACTTCTTTTTTCAACAACTTACAGGATGCAAAGCAAGGTTATGTGTCTCTTTCTAGTTATGTAGCGTTATTTTTTGATATGTGACAACAAGCAATTTTTGGAAAACTTAGTATTGTAGTTTTGTAGCCGGCTATATATAGCGCTACTTACAGCCTGGTGCTCTAAGACGTGTCCGAATAATAGAAATTTGCTCTAGTTTCAATTGTCTTGTTCTCGAAGTTGAGTATCCAGGCCAGTCCAGCCCTGTCCGACCTGTCTGCGAAGCTAAGGAATAGCATTTATGGATAACCTATTTTGATGCTATAAAACTCTTTTTAAAGTGTGTATTTTGATCAGGCATATATCTACAAATGAGACTTTTTTGTAATTACTTAGAAACTCTTCACAGTCCCTTTAAAATTCAATTTCTTTCAGCATTACTAAAAGATAATCGTCAAATTCATCCTGTTGATATAGTGGTCCGTGCTATGACTTGTGAACACATATATACATGTGTTTTTTTATGTGTATAGTAATTTACAAAATCACATTGCAATCACATTTGCCAAAATCCCCAATGACACTATGGCACATTACCATGTACTAAACAGGAAAAGTAATTTATTTTATTTCAAGGCCTTCTATCATCTTTCATTTTGTTGTTTTTTCTTTTTTACTGAAGGTTAGGGACTAAACAGAGAGGTGACAGTAAATGCACTCCTTCTGCTCCACATTGAAAGAGAGGAGAGACAGAGAACCACAGACTGAAATCATAATAAGTAATGTGCATGGAAATGATTCATTGGAACTGAGTGTTGATTTTTTTAAACAGCACTGAAGTCCAGAACTGGCTTGAATAAATGCAAAGTTAAGGCAAAAAGGCGAGCTTTGAACCGCATAAGATGAAATGAGCCCTAATTACATTTGTACAAACTCACTGCTTCTATAGATTGTTGATACAGTCTAGTTTTTCTTATTGCACACCCCTGCTTTCCATAATCGCTTATGAAATGCAAAAACTGATTGTGACAGGGGGCGATGATATCCATCTTCACACTCAACCACCTTCTTGTACCTGTGCACAATTCACACCTCCTTCTCCCGCCCTGTCACTCACCCTGAACTGCTTAAGAAAACACACACTCTCAGGTGTGATAAAAAGTCAAGGCTGTGGTGCCCTTCAGCTGAGATTAGAGATTATTCAAGTACTGGCTGTCAGATTTACAGGGCACAGGAACACAGCTGAGATTGAATCTGCGATCGCTGTCACACAGGACGTCTTTTAGTTGCACATTTGTATTCAGACGGGTGCCTGGATGATCTCTTCATCAAACAGCGCTCACCTGCCTTCAGGATGTGTGTTTGAGCAGAGTCTGTTCTGTGCTGGGAGCTCCTCTGGATACCAAAGATTATATTTGGGGATTAGTTTGTGGAGAAAATCACTTTCTTATGTTTTCAGTTTCGCCTGAACTGATCTGAATTATGATGAATCCACATTTTGTGGAAAGTAATCAAAACACATGATTTTGGTCTACATGGGGATTCATTCACCAGCCACTCTATTAGGAACAACCATTTATGTCCTCGTTAAAGGTGCTATGAGGAGAATTTATTACCGGCGACAATAGGACTCTGCTACCCATGAGCACGCGCGGCGACTGTCGTAATGCTGCGTTCCAGTAACCTCAGAACTGGGAGTGACATCATCTCCGACTTATCGGCGTTCCAGTTGAAGTCGGAAAAAAAACATGCCGATCTACCAGGCTATTGTTAGCTGTTGTTAGCTCGGGGGTGGCGAGGTTTCACCAAATTCCCAGTAAAAAACTCCGACTTCAGGGCACGTTCCAGTTGCAGTTTCCTGCTTGGAAATCAGAAATTTCTACTTCTGGCTACAACTGGAACGCACCAAAAGACCCAAGCCAAAGCGTGCCTTCGTTGTGATGCTAATAAAGCATGCAGCTTGGACCTTCAGAACTCTGCATTGCTTTACAACTTCTTTTTTCAACAACTTACAGGATGCAAAGCGACGAGGTAATGTATCTCTTTCTAGTTACGTAGCGGTAGTTTTTGATGTGTGACAACAAGCAATTTTTGGAAAACTTAGTATCGTAGTTTTGTAGTCGGCTATATATCGCTTCTTACAGCCCGGTGCTCTAAGACGTGTCTGAATAATATAAATTTGCTCTAGTTTCAATTGTCTTGTTCTCGAAGTTGAGTATCCAGGCCAGTCCAGCCCTGTCCGACCTGACCGTGAAACTAAGGAATAGCATTTATAGATAACCCATTTTGATGCTATAAAACTCATATTAAAGTGTGTATTTCAATCAGGCATATATCTAAAAGTGAGACTTTTTTGTAATTACTAAGAAACTCCTCACAGTCTCTTTAACACAAATTGTTAATCAACTAATCACATGACAACAAGTCAGTGCATTGGGCATGCTTTTTGCAGGAGACAGTTACCATTTTTTTTTTTTTTTTTTTTTTTTTTTTGCTGTTTTGCTCTCTTTTGCAGGTATTTTTGTATCATGATTTTCAGGCTGTCCCTCTCAATAAAGTAGAAAAATTGTAACTAACTAAACAGGATAATTATTTGTTTGCAAGTACATTTAACATACAAGGAATTTGGTGACTTTAAACCAATCAATTAAAATTGACTGAGAATAAAAATAGTAACCCTTAGTAACTGTAGTAAAAAATGCACCAAATTACTGACACGAAATTGGTACTCCTGTTACCCAGAGGTAGGAAGCAACACAGTCTTAATGCTATTTTTCACGAGTCGGTCCCAGCTGAGTTATTCAGCATACATGCGCATCAGTGCTTCCCCCATACTGTTATAACTCGTCCACAGCTCCAGAGACAAAAAGCTCAAGGGCACCTTAAACTAAAGGCTCAAGATGAAACTAAAAAGATACAAACATACAAAGGGAATAGCTGCAGCGTGCACTGGAATAGTGAAAGCCACATTAATATGAATGAAGCCAAACTGTGTTGGATGACCTGAGGTGATGATGATTTTATGTTTGAAGGATCCAGCAGCAGTTGCATGAATCTGTGACTGACTCAGCCTTACCAACAGGAGACATTTCCTTAAAATAAAACGCTGCAAATACTGAGATTGATGCTTTGATTTGGTACTCTGGTGAGTAGAGAAAGCAATCTGTGCTACTGTTGTTTGACATTGAAAATAAAACTAAATGACATCCATTTTTGTTAAGGGTGGAGTAGTGCATATGATTGGAAAGGAGATACTTTTAACATGACATTTAATGTTTATTAATTTTAGCTCAAATTAATGAAATGTACTTTAGTTGAAAAAAAAACGTAGGATTGACTAAACCCATGGCAAAAACACTTAGCAAGAAAGGCTGCAGAGACATGCTGCGTGTACGTGAATGATGCACATCCAATGCCAGAAATGGAAAATAAATACAAAGAGAAGTGTCCAGGCCCCACGAGGTGTTTCCTCAGTAAATTCCTTTATGAGTTAAATATAAATAGATATAGAAAGAAATGTAATATATAATGATATTATCAGATGTTCTTCGCAGGTTCACTTCAAGCTGGCAAACAACAGCTCTGAAAATACAGGAAATGTTGTTTACACAAGAACTTTTGAGACCGTATTGTCTTTCTCTTTATATCTGTTCCAGAATAATTAGGGAAACATCATTAACAAAAAAACAATAATAACCGCCTGCATAATACAGTTTATTGTCCCAGAGCTCTAACACCTGTTATCAGTTTTGCCCTTTCTTTTCTGATCATTAAAGTGATGAAATGATTGTTTTTAAGCATCTTAATTGGACAGGATGTATTTCAAGAGGTGCGGTATCTTCAAGCATAGCCATTTAGTAGTTTTGTACATGCCATTTTATAATGGGAATAAGAAAATAAGTGCATTACAAATTTCAATGATTTAATTGTGAATGCGTGGTGTGCTGAAAATGTAGTCTTTTTTTATTTTATTCATTTTAATGTTTTCTTTAGGTATCACTTGTCTTTTTTGCCTTTATTTATAGTGGAGGACTATAGCAGATAGACACAGTAATGGGTTGAGAGTGTAGGGGAAGACGCACAAAGAATAGACAGCCGATTATTGAATATATACAATTTCAAGCCAGAGTGTCCACAGTTGTCTTCCAAAACAGTTGTGGAGGATAAAATGAATCTTAACACACCTCACACCATGAAGTTATCAGGTCAGATAATCTTTAGAACCACCAGAAAATCAGGCGTTTACTGACTGGTCGGGAGTAGGGATCCAAGGTACTACTCTGACCTTTTATCCTGTAGTGCGTTGCCTGGTAAAAGCCTTTTTGGGTGCTTCTTATGTCATCTTTATTTTCCTGTCAACATGCATATGTCACCCATTGCCCGTGGCCCAGTCAGGTTATCCTTTATAGAGGATATTAAAGCAAAGTTTGACAGAAGAGTTAGTCATGATACCCAATGATCCTTGACCTTTTCAATCCCTCTGTGAGTCAGAATGGATCTTTGTGCATCCTTTATTTAAAAATCCTAGAAGCATTTTTTTTAAAAGGACACGCGCAATGGTTGAACGAAGAGACACTGACCTTGACTGGTGACTCTCAAGCAGACCCCTCTTTGCTCCATCTCCAGAGGAAGTATCAGAGCCTGAATATCAGAGAGAGGGAGACACCCAGACTCAGCGGAAAGCAAGTGTCATGAATGAGCGTCTCTGCCTTGGTGTATGCGTGGGGCATGGGCGGTGTCGCGCACATCCAAGCCGTATTGCAGCATGAATTGACACAGATATGAAATTAATGTAATGAATGTGAATGTCTCGAGGTGCAATGATGACGGAGCCTCTTGCAGCACTTTTGAGTCAAGGCACCATGAATAGGGCCTCAGAAGATATTTTTCAGGATGTTTTTGATTTCTGTATCTGACTCATTTTGGTGCCTAAAGAAATCATCAATGCAGTTCTTGTCTAACCAACATCTTAAATATAGCTTCAGTATAAAGTAACCTTTTATTTTCCCCTCATTTTTTATCCTACCCACAGTTTACAGTATTAATCACACTCTAACTGGCTGATGCTTAGCAATACAGCCTCTTTTTTTAATCTCCAGCCACAACCTTTTTATGGATGCAAACAAGTCAGCCACACACACATACATGCCGTTTGTATATGATTAGTATAATGACTGTAATTAATCAGAGGCTCAGTGTGTGTCTGTCAGGGGTGTGTGGGATTGACGGTGTTTGTTTGAGAGTGCTTTCAGCTCACCTTGATGACCCTAGCAGGGAAGCAGAAGAAAGAACATGTAATATTCCCCATGTCTTCCTACAGCCTAATGATGATGCTAATGACACAGCTGTCCTCGTGTACCTGAGAGCTCCAGATACATCTCTGATCCATTAGTCCATTAGGGAGAGTCAGGAAGGAAAGGGAGAGAGGTAGGGACTTGGTAAATTTGCAGAGAAAATATTGGAAGCTCAGATATAGGTGCGGCTGTTGAGACAGAAAAGGAGGATGCTTGCAAAAGAAGTTGGACATGTCTTACATTCTTGGCTGCGTAAACTAAGTACATTTGAAATACTGCCATTCACTGATTCAAGAACTGACAAAGCAACCTTGACATCAGGATATGATGACTGCCTTTTAAGCTTTGAGTTTGGTATGTAAGATATCGCCTTGCAAGTTTAAGCAAGATGTGAACATATTGAGAGGAGAGACACTGTAACTTTCTTGACATTAAGATTATAACTATAAAATCAAATAGTACAATAAACTTCAAAGGAAAAGTAGTTTCTATTTCATTTCAATAAAGGACAAGAGCTGCCAGCTTTTAGAACCCTGACTTCTTTCTTCAGAGAACCAAACTTCACAGGTCATATATCAGTCATGAGCGAACAAAATTGGAACAGATACAGCCGCAGAGACTGTAACTGGAGTTGTAAAATATGCCTTGGGTAATATCACCCATGGCGCAGTTCACAAGAAAGCCAAAAGATATCAGTGGAAGCCAAATTACATGTTAAATTATTTTAGGTGTCTCTGAAAACATGAAATTTAACTGTCTAAAGATGCAATATCATTACCTCCGCCAAGGAGGTTATGTTTTCGGGAGAGTTTGTTTGTCTGTCCGTCTGTCTGTCTGTCTGTCTGTCTGTCTGTGAACAAAATAACTCTAAAAGTTATGGATGGATTTTGATGAAATTTTCAGGAAATGTTCAGCATGGGAAAAGGAAGAACTGATTCAATTTTGGTGTTGATCCGGATCAGCATCTGGCCGCCATGGCGAAAAATGTGATTTCTGTGAATTACTACTGAACTAAAATAGATATCATTATGAATCCAATTGCTAATGGTATGTTTTCATGGTCAAGGAATCTAAATATGTCGATGAAATAAAGGTAGGACTAATATTTATGGTCAAAATCACAATATGGCTGAGGACTGTGGTGCTGGTGGAGGTCTGCGCTCTCCGAGTGCTTTTCTATTTTAAATTGTGTCCTTGTTTCTGTTTTTACATAAAATGGCAAAACTGTTGGGAGTTCTGTAAAAGACAGTCTGTGTACGTTAAATATGTTAGGGTTATGGAAGGTATTGTAAGGTTGTGGGGAGTATCCTGCCTCCTTCAAGACCTTGTCCACACAGGAAAAACAGGATGAAAACATTTTCATTTTAAAATATTTTCTGTAAACACAGTATCGTTCAAGAAATATGTCTGTTCACTCGAAAACACTGTAGAATATATGCCACGCCTCTGAGTGGTATGTAACACTGTTGCAGACTTGCAATAAAACCAGAGAAGATGACATGGAGCATGCGCAAAAGCATTTGTGACGTAAACAATCAGAAAAGATGTGGTGAATGCTACACTATGGCCTTTTGTTGCTCCCAGTGGTTGTTGAGGAGTGGAGGACTTTAAAAAGCACAAGTTCAAAACAGCTTCTGCAGCACAAATATGTGGCCGTATTGTGGCATTGTTTCTATTGTTGTTGGGGTTACTTCATAAAAATATGCATACTTTAGAAACTCTCAAACTTATCTCTGTGTGAGTGCTAAAACTACCAGCACACAGCAGGTATCATCAGAAACTGTAATGGTGTGTTTGCCTTGTATGGTATGCAGTTACAGGTGCTCCACTGTCCAAAAATAAGTAAAGGTACCCAAGTAACTGATCTGGACCATCCTACTTTTTTTTCTGAAGGGGTGCCAAACATACTGAGAAGACCCAAAGGGTGAAGGTAAAATTACTTTGGTCTTTTTATGGGTTGTGTGAGTCATCACTTCCAGTGTCACAGCAACATGTTCAAATCACCTGTGGATTTGAGTGACAACTCTTCTACTAGTTTTCATGTAAAGAGTGTCCACACGGAACAATGTGCAACTACTTCAGAGTTACAAATCTTGGCTGTCTGTCAGAGTGGAGAGAGTGAGGAATTAGACGTAGCTGGCATGAAGCTCATCTTACTGCCTGTATGCCCCCAAGTGAGGCCCAGGCATTGCACACCCAACTGAGCTGAACTGCACTGAACCAAGCCAGACTACTCAGTGAAAGCACAGATTAGATATTCTGATCCCTGCTCTTTATGGAAAAAAATGAAGTCTCTGGCTTAAGACCATCAATGCCACATTTCATCCGGTCCTCCTGACCATTTAGATAGTCGAATGATTGATAAAGAGCCTTGTCAACACTGTCACAACTGAAAGAAGAGCTAGTATATGCTCTGATAAGGCCATGTGGGGGAGTTTGGCATGTGTGAACATCACTAGGACTACACTGCTAAAAAAAAAAGACTGTAAAGCATACCGTGCAGAGCCATCCACAACAGCTTGCAGGGCTCACATACCAATGCGTGAACCTCATTATATGATGCTTAAAGATGCTGTGAGGAGTTTCTAAGTAATTACAAAAAAGTCTCACTTGTAGATATATGCTTGATCAAAATATACACTTTAAGATGAGTTTTATAGCATCAAAATAGGTTATCTATAAATGCTATTCCTTAGCTTTGTGGTCGGGTCGGGCAGGGCTGGACTGGCCTGGATACTCAACTTCGGGAACAAGACAATTAAAAGTAGAGCAAATTTATATTATTCAGACATGTCTTAGAGCACCGGGCTGTAAGTAGCGATATATAGTCGGCTACAAAACTACGATACTAAGTTTTCCAAAAATTGCTTGTTGTCACAAATTAAAAACTACCGCTACGCAAATAGAAAGAGATACATTACCTCGTCGCTTTGCATCCTGTAAGTTGTTGAAAAAAGAAGTTGTAAAGCAATGCAGAGTTCTGAGTAATGTCCGAGCTGCATATGACAAAGGCATACTTTGGCTTGGATCACGTCTTTACGACAGTCGCCGCGCGAGCTCATGGGTAGCACAGTCTTTATTTCGCCGAAAATAGATTCTCCTCATAGCACCTTTAAGTATTGGTTAACATGATTATCCAACATTGTAACAGCATTTGTAGGCCAGAAAAGAGGAAAAGCATAATAGTTCTCCTTTAAGAGAGTGTGTTTTTTTTCCTGATTTAACCAGTTAACCAATATGTAAATAACACAAATTTTTGGCAGTTTGGCCTGATCTTTCTATGCAGTAATTACTTCCTGTTCTCCATCTGAGGATCCCTGTAGTGATGTGACTTCATCTAAAAACAGCTCATTATGACTGGCTGTTACTTTGTCTGTTCTGCTGCCTGATTTGTCTTGGACATTCATAATACATACATTTTTTATCTATTATGAGGTTTTCTTATTATTTAAAGTAGAAATAATCAATGTAAGGAAAAGTCTTGATACTCATTTATTTCATTTTTTAAAGCTTTCATCATTTCTGTCATTACCATAATTGTCATTAATAGTAGACAGGATGTGTGTCAGTGGTTCAGGGACAATATAATAAACCATTGATCTTCAAAGTCTCTGGACAATTCTGATGATTAGCTTAAGCGGTATGTTGCACTTTTTTTGTTGTCAAAGGTTGGCTTTTAAATGTAACACTGATTTTGCATATCTTTAAAAGACAAATCATAAAGACACTTATCTCAGTGTTACTTATTTGTAGAGGTGTAACGAAATGGTCAACTCATGAAACGATACGAAATACGAAACAGGGCTCACGATACGAAATAATAACGATACAAAATAAAGATTATAGAAAATCCCCAACAGTAGAAAGTTGTGCAAAAATCTCCTTTTCTTTATTTTCTTGCTAATGCAGACATACAAAAATATTGTTGCATCAGTACAAAATAAATGCTCTTTGAAAAAAAACCAAAATTGTAGTTTTTTCCCCTTATTTGGACTACAGTGCAAATACAAACATAAAATCTCAATAAAAAGTGCTTTGTTGTTGTAACAATCAGGATAACTACATTCTTGAATGAAAAGGAAAACAAATAGCAGTCCTCAGAGCTGCAGTTTAGACCTATAAATGTCTGAACTGTAACTACAATATTTAGCTTATAACAGTACTTCTGATCTTCAAGTATGATCAAATTCTGTCAACTCAACAGTAGATGCAAAAATCAAATATTGTTTTTTATGCAGACTCACAAACATACAGTTGCTGACAAGTTCAAAGTAGTTGGTAGTCGGTAGTTGTACTCGCCGCAGTATACGGCAAACTAGCGGCATATTTTGCACACGGTTGTTGTTTTGTCTGCAACCTTCTCACCGTTCTGTCGTCTTTTACATGGGCAGCCAAAAAAGGGTTAGGAAATTTCTGAACACCCCTACTTATTTACATTATTTTTTACGTTTAGGCCCATTTTTTGATCCATTTTATTTTTGAAGCTCCCCTAAATGACCAGAATCTCCACTTTGAAAAAAAATGCCCTCTTTCATGGCCCATTATCTGTAACACAGTGGCCTAATAACAGTAATAACCAGTCTGTGACGTTAACAGTTCTTTGCTTTATTCTTCACCTTTTTCTTTTTTTTTTTAACCAAAGGTGTCTTATTTGAACAATCAAAATTATTATAGGCAAATATCTGTTAGAAAACAAAATAGACTGATCATTATTTAGACCTGTAAGCTTGTAATCACCAGTCAGGTCATCTGTGATTATCTTCATGCTCAACTCTATTGTCAGCAAATAAACCACTTCCCTTCATCTGCACCTCCTGATTTACTGAGATCATTTAGATAAACTGTGGAGACACAAAAAAAAGAAAAAAGTTGTGTTCAGCTTTATCAGTCAAGAATATTTACCAGGTGATTGTTTTGTCGAAGTTTACCAAAGGCATCATATAACCAGCTTAAGGAGCTACACAACATGTGCAGGTGTAAAGGGACGCACAATATAGTCTAGTTGGAGCAATATCTCTACCTGCAAATACATTCATAAAAACTTCACTATCAGTATTTGCAGATATGATTTTTTTGGCCTTTTTTCTACAGCTAATATTTTGCAGGTACAAATGGCAAACAATATCCCAATGAACAATTTTACTGAATGAACTAATATGTTCCAATTTTGACCTCATCATCATTAAATGCCCTCTTAATAATTCAAAAGTGTATTTTATTGTGGATTTTAGAGTTGCTTTTTGACAAAACTTGTAACCATGAAAGGAACAGGTCAGGTCTAGTTAAAGGATAAGTTCCATTTCTACAGCTTTCACATTGTTTATAGAATGAAGTAGAACAATATACTCACCCAGAAGGCTTTCCTGATCCAAACAGTGCTTCGGGAGATATTTAGATCCAAAATCGAGCGGCGGACATCCGTATAATAGTAGCACACGGGGCATGTATAGCGCCGCTCCTAAAACTGCATTAATCGTCCAAAAGCTCATTAGTTTCACCAATATTTCATCATGGTCTGCTCGGGCTACTCCTCCACAACAGTCTGTGTCGCTTCAGACATGTTTTGTGACTGTGCCGACCTCTGAACTGAAGAAGAAGAGCGCTTGCCTCCGCGCATGCGCAGTACTCTCTGGAGAGCTGTTCTTCTCTTTGCCTCCGTGTCCTCCTTTCGATGAGCTCCTCATCTGTAAACTCTGGCTCGAAACTGTAAGGACACCCATCATATTCAAAGTTCTTGTCCACAACATCTTCATCCGATAGATGTTCGTCCATTTTGCACAAAACTGGAAGAAGAAAGTTGTTGTGTAGCCGGCTGCTCATTGTCCCCTGAAACAATGAGCCGTACTGCGCGTGCACGGAGGCAAACGCTCTTCTTTTTTAGTTCAGAGGTCAGCACAGTCACACAACATGTCTGGAGTGACACAGACTGTCGTGGAGGAGTAGCCCGAGCAGATCATGATGAAATATTGGTGAAATTAATGAGTTTTTGGACGATTAATGCAGTTTTTGGAGCGGCGCTATACATGCCCTATGTGCTACTATTATACGGATGTCTGCCGCTCGATTTTGGATCTAAATGTCTCCCGAAGCACTGTTTGGATCAGGAAAGCCTTCTGGGTGAGCATATTGTTCTACTTCATTCTATAAACAATGTGAAAGCTGTAGAAACCGAACTTATCCTTTAAGTGCAGGCTTTGTGCTAGATGCTAAATATTGGTAATGGTACCAGTATTAGTGATCATCAGTCTGGAAATAGCTTATATCAACAAAAATCCAAAATCATGCATCCCAAGTTCTGTGATGTGTTTGAGACCCAGTTGGGAAGCACTGCTGGCTAGTGAGTCATATGGCGTGCACAACCAATACATGCCAATTGTTATTTCACAAGTAACACAATATTAGAGTTTTGTTCTGTTTAGATGAAACAGCAACACAGATAATTTTGTTTAGTAGATTTATGAACTCCCAAAGCACAACAGCACAATCTTCAGGTGAGGTTCAGACTTCATTAGCCGTGTTAGGTGACAGCTACCTGCATAACCTGTCACCTAAAGCAGCATGTATAATGAAGAACTTGAAGCCTCAGTCTCATTTAATAAGATGATTTGTGTACAGTTTTTCTCCAAATTGTATCTAACCATTAGGGAGAGGACAAGGAGCTTTGGCTGTGACTGATACACAGAACAACCTGACTCAAGCTCCTGTCATGACAATCCTACTACATCATCCCTGAGGCAGTCCAAAGGCAACTTTTCTGCGTTTTATCTGTACAACTTTGTGAAATAGTGGAGGGTGACTTATCCGTCCAACAGGGATCTCTCTCAGTTTGTCATGGCAGTGTCTGTGTATGTTTGTGTGTTTATTAGTGTGTGTGTGGGGGGGGGGGGGTATTTGATATTTGTCTATGTTTTGGAGTCTGACCCTGAGCAGCACTCAAGGCTGATTAAGTATGAGGAGAAACGACGAAGACGAGCCGACAGACTGAATGCAGTGATACCCGCCTGCTGTGCCGTGTGGATCATGGCAGGTGGAAGCAGCTGTCAGTCAAAAAAGAGCCACGTTCTGCATGCAGATGAGTCACTGCTGTCTGCTGATGCTTCTGAAGTGGATTCCTTTTTATGTGTGTACTAATCAGACAAAATGTTAAAAATCTCATTTTTATACATCTGTGGCGCATAAAAGCTCTTCAAATATTTTTATCCTCTAAGCTCATTTTTTCTGTGACTCTACAGGGGATTAAGTGGACTGAAATGAAGTTAGTGACTAAACCAATGCCCTTCAACCGAATTCATGCGGTTGGTCTCATCATACAGACTCTTCAGGATGTCCAGGAAAACTTTTGCTAGGGAAGTAATTGATTTGAGCAGTGACCTTATCTTTAAAGTTAACACTACTGCAGCTCTTCTGCTGGAGCACCACAGAGAACTGAAAATATAAAACTAATTATAGAGGAGAGAAAGGTGCACTCTGATTTTGAGTCATTATAATAATACAGTATATTATGTATTTTTTTCATATTTCTGTCAAGGTTCACCCCATACAAAATTTTTCAAGGATTTTTATGATTAGTCTCAAATGATCACAAATACCGGAGATGCACAATATTATCAGTATCACATCGGCATTGATTTTATTGTAACAGTAATTGACTGGATGGGTTTGTTTTAATGCTTCAGCCTGGAAAAGTTTCCCTCATGAGGTCCATCCCTTTAAGAATAGAAAATATGCTTTGCAGTGTTACTAGAGAGGTGATATATATATATTAGATAGACAGGGTGAAGTGTGTTTGATGTGCGGTGTCAGTGAAGTGCTTCAGAAGAATCATTTCTCAAGCTTGGCAGGGACGCTCTTCCTCTAATCTCACACTGCACTCTTCTTCCTCCTCCTAAGGAAAAAAAAGTAATAGGACATGTCGCTCCTTTCCCTAAAGTTATGATGACTGTCAAAGTTTCTCCATGAAGCTTTATAGGTTTCTTTTGTTTGGGAAAAAGACAAATGATGTTGAATGCCATGATTTTTGCTTCAACAGTGAAGATGCATTTTTTTTTAATTATTTCTGGTTTGTATTGAAAAAGATGACATCAACTTAAAATAATATTTGAGGCAACAAGTATTTTTTTGTATAGTGCAATTTGGCATTGTTGATTAAGACAACATTTTTTAAGTCGAAATACAATTTTCCAGAAGAAAGCTTTTACTTGACCGCCATAATTCACATATCAGTTTAGAATATCAGCAACATTTCAACTGACACTGGAAAAAGCTGTGTGAATCTAGTTATTGTTTAGATTTTATAACCTTCTTTTCATTCTTTGCAGATATTAACATGGCCGGGGAGCCAAAACCATACAGGCCTAAGTTGGGCTCCAAGAGGCCTCTCTCATCCCTCTACAGGTCTGTGTAAATCATCTCTTAACTTAATGTGACAGCAAAATGGTCCTCTGCTGACCCACTTTTTTCCATCTGCACTTAGTTCTCTAAAATATGTGCTCCCAATCTTCACTGGTAGAAGTATATTTTTTTCTGGAGATAACAGCCAATATCTCAACAGTGCCTCATTCTTCTGTTGCCACTCTTCGACATAAAACTCTGCAACTACTAAATTTGAAGCCTTCTTTAAACAAAAATGAAACATTGCAGTGTAAGGGTTATGGATTATGCACTTACACAAATGGTAAGGATGCTGTGCATTGTACATTTGAATGTAAATTTAAACATTTTGGTGAATGTCTTTTTTTCTTGTTGTGACTTCCATTCGAATATTAATATAAATCTTGTGTTCCATGTGGAAAGCTGAGGCCGAACAGTCTAGCATCTTATATGAGAGATAAGAATGCATAAGCATCAAAATCAACATGATTAAATGGATTCCTCGTGTGAATTTACTGTTCACAAGCAACACAGTGCAGCATGATGTGGAGAAGCACAGAGCAATGGAGGACTGTACTAAAAAACAACTCTGTGCTGTACACTGTTTTAATAAGCTGACATGCTAGAAAGACACTTCAAAATACACCTATAGGATATATTTTACTAGTCTTTAGACTGTGCAGTAGCACATAGAGAGTGCTTAGTGAAGAAGCAGAACCTTTTGAAACATATAGAGAAGGTGATTGGACCATTGTTCTGGCAATTACATTAATTACAGGCCAATCAGATGTGGTGTGAAGTAAAAATGTGAGACAATTTGTAAGAAAACTGCTTGCCAATATTCGTTAGAAGAGGTGCAAAATTATCTTTTCCATTTAGAAGTGCATTAAGTGTTGCTTTTTGTTGTAAATTTAATGAAGAATTGTTGTTCAGTTCTCATAGAACTGCCACTGAAACAGGTAGTATCTATGCTAATCTTTCTATGAACAGGCACTGTTTACTAATGCACAGTCACTTTATGCTGCTATCATATTTCTAGCTCCTGCTTTTTCCTCCTTGAAGGACACTGATTGGGTAATGTCCCCCTGCAGACCCTGCAGTGGATCTGCCTGTTGATGCGTCAGATCTAGCTGCCCTGCAAGGTTGCCTTTTTAAATATATTGCCCTTTTTTCCTTCTTTCACTCTTTGTTGCTTATGTAGACAGATGTGAAACAAAAGCCCAATTCACAGTGGCATTTTAAGATTTAACACTTACATTACTGAGCATTTTGGCTCCACTACAAACAGCGCAGATAAAGAAATGGTGGTACAACTTAACATCCACTTACTCTATCATCGTATCATAGGCACAACGTTGGTTAGAACAGAGCATGCAGAGCAAGCCAGAAGGATGGTGCTTTGAGTGTGTCTACCTTGGTATGAATGTGGAACTCATGCAACATCCCACTCTTTGGCACTTAATTAAATCTGTGTTGCTCTGTGTATTGACACAATTCTGCTGTCCTTGCAGAATTAATGTGAATCCTTTGCAGTGTTGGAGTCCTTTTAGTATGAATGTGGTGTGAGGAAGGCCAAGGAAAATGAAGGTGATGAGGTGCTGGCCATTATTTGGTTGTTAGTTTTTTGTGCCACCTATTAAGGTTTGATGAAAGATTTAATGATGCTGTTACACTGGCAATACCTATATCCATGATTAAAACGCTGTGCCTATAATTAACACTGTAAAGAAACTTTTTGGCTCTCTATTAGCCGGTAATTGACAAGCATTAGCGTAAACAGCATGCCAGTACAAAACACTAAACTTATTTTTCTCCTCTATAATAATAAAAGCATTGATGTGCTGTTTACTGGGGAAGCACGGGGCATATAATTAGTCATCAAATGGATGCAGTGTGAACAGCAGGGGTGCCATAATGCAACAGGAAAATATATATTTCTGGTAACTTAAATGATTAGAAATGGAATAAATTATTTTTTCTATTAAAAAAGAATAAATATACAAGACGATGATGACACTGTGTTGCACCAAGTTGTGCATGTCTCAAAGCAGGAAGGTTGCTGGTTTGGTCCCCATGTCAGTCTGAGCCTTTCTGTGTGGAATTTGCACGTTCTATCTATGCATGTGGAGGTTCTCTCTTGTCGCTCAGGCTCCTTCCCTCTTTAGGTTTATTGGTGACTCCAAATTCATAGGTATGAGTGCAAATGGTTGTCTGTCTCTCTATGTGGCCCTGCAACCAGTTCAGGATGTACCCCACCTCTCAATGTCTGAGATAGATTTCAGCCCCTGTGACCCCGAAAAGGATAGGGGGATTATGGATGGATGGAAAAATACAAGAAAAAGCAGATAAAACCTTGTTAAATTAACACATACATCAGGGTTGCAACCTTGCTATATGTATAACAGAATAACACTTTCTTGGATCACAGTATTGTTTGTCCGCATAAGTATATGCATTATACTCATATATACTGTTCATATTTTTAAAAGCAAACTGAAGACCTACCCTTTTAATCTGGCCTTTAGCTGAATTTTGTTTTATACTTTTAATATGCATGATGTGGGGTTCATTCCATTTTAGTTTCAGAGTCACTATTTAATGTTTTACCACTTTTTATTTATTTATTTATTGTTTGGTTTTAAAAGAGTTCTATCTTAATCAACGTATAGCATTTTATTACCTTTGTCATATCCTATCACAGTTTAATTTATTTATTTAATTATTTAGTCAGTTTGGTTTTAGCTCCTGTTTTTCCTCATTTTCAAATCAAGATTGTGTTTCCTCAGTCCTCTGTGGATTTCTGAAGAGTCTTGGCTTAGAGTCCTTGTGTGTGTGTGTGTGTGTGTGTGTGTGTGTGTGTGTGTGTGTGTTCGGGTACATGATTTTGTGTGTGAGGGGCTGTCTGTGTTAAATGTGTGCTGGGAGGGTGGGTGGGATCTTCTTTTTAAACCTGTATCCCCTTACTCTGATCTGCTTGTTTATTTTAATGTACAGCACTTTGTGATACATCTTATGTATGAAAAGTTCTTTATAAATAAAGTTTGATTGATTGATTGATTGATTGATATGACATACCCTATGACACAGACTCAGGACTGCATGAGCATGTAGAGTATTTTACACAATGATGACCCATTTAACAGTGCAGTACTTGTTTTTCCAGTCAATAGGACTTGTTTTGTTCCCAAGAAGTTATTTTGCCAGCTTTTAAGACGGCTGATTTTTAGTGTGAGACACAGCACCTCGACAGTGCATTTATGGAGGCACTGAACAAGTGTATGTTTCCCTTCAACACAAACAAGATGATTGTAAATAGATTTAATACACCTGGGTGCCCTGTGGGTTGTCTCAGTGTGGGTAATACTGCAATTGCAATTTTTCACTGCACACTTTACTCTCCATGTCTTAAGGCTTTTTAATCTTTCTGTTGTGACAGAAAAAAATGTCTGTTTTATCTTCACAGTGGCTATGAGTATGACTATGACTACTACAGAGATGATTTCTACAGCAGGTAGGTAAAATCAATGCAGCTGTTGCAAATTGATCAGCACTCTCTTGCTGTAATTTGTCTCTTTAAACCTCACATATTGTTTTGAAAGCCCTCTTCACTGTGGCCCTTCCTTTTATTTCATTTCTTAGTCAGCTGCTCAGTTAAAGTTGAGTTTTGAGTAGAATGGCCCCATTTCCATCAGAGGCAAAGTAAGTACATTATCATAGGCATAATGTATGTGGTATTAGGGAGGTTTTTATTCCTCTCCGTTGGGCTTACTAATGATGCTTTTATCTGTAGAGGAAAGTACAGAATGTCAGAGAGTCCCCTGGCTGGTCATTTACACTGTCGAGGCGGAGAATATATCTTTCATTCTGACATTTTCATTGTTTGTTTACTTCCTCTAGTTTGCAATATCAGTGAGACTCCAATCCCTTAGCTTCGAGTCATTATCTGTGTTTTGGCAATTTAATGTGTTACAGGGATCGGGAAAGGGGTTTGATTGAGCGGCTGTGGCACAGCTCAATATGTGCAACTTTTATTCTAACATATTTTGCCGCTTGTCTATAAAGTGGTTTGCTTTGACTTTTTTTGTGGCCTGGAGAACTGACTGCAAAAGAATTGCTGGAAAAAAAACAACTTGATGACAAACAATGCCCATAAAAAAATCCACAAAAATAACACGATTCTTATTGGAATGTGTGTCTCTGCACTTTTTTTTTTTCTGGAAAAGTGCTTTGTTGAGAGAACTGCTTCAGCTTTCTTTTTCATGTGTTTTCAGGCTCTTTGAGTACCACGGTCGTGTTGTGCCTCCAACCAGGGCTGTTGTCCCCATCAAACGTTCTCGACTAGTTGTCCCATCCACACGTAGAATCAAATCCTCCTTTCCAGTCAGAGCCTGTTCATCTTCCTCCTCTTCTTCCTCTTCCTCCTCCAGAATGCTCAACATGGGCTCCTCTATAACGTCCCCTAAATGTAAGCTCACTTGATTTTATTGGTTCAACTTAAAGGCTGCTACAGTATTTCATGTTATCCTAACCTCTTGACTGAGCATTTTCTAAAAATTAACTGACCTGATCAAGTTGATCTTCATGATGGTGGAAATAGTGTATTAATATTAACATTAATAGTGTATTAATTGTATTAATAGTTGCTGTTGGGTTCCCAGCCATTTTTGTATCCCATGTTAGCAGTTACCTAGCAACCACAGTTTTAACTCACAACAACAGTTTAATACTCTAATCAGGCAACATCAGATGTTGTTTATTTTTTCCAATTTAACAGTTCAAATCTCATGTGTGTGTGTTCACCAAGAACCTCATTTCACCCACTGCCTCTCAGAAATCAAAATCTGGTTCACCTCCAACTTCCTCAAACTTAACTCCAATAAAACAGAACTCCTCCTGGTCGTTACAAAATCCAATTTATCCAAAATTGACAGTTTCTCCCTCACCATAGACAACTCCACAGTGTCCCCCTCCCCTCAGGTTAAGAGTCTGGGTGTCATCCTCGACAGCTCTCTGTCTTTTCGCTCTCATATCAATAACATCACCCGGTCTGCATACTTCTATCTACGTAATGTAAACCGTCTCCGCCCCCCCCTCAGCCCTCACACCACGGCCATCCTGGTCCACAGCCTCGTCACCTTCTGGATCGATTATTGCAACTCGGTCCTCTTTGGTGCCCCCCTCAAATCTCTCCATAAACTTCAAATGGTTCAAAACTCCGCAGCCCGGATCATCACCAGAACCCCCTCCTTTCATCACATCACCCCCGTCCTCCAGCAGCTTCACTGGCTCCCCATCAAGTTCAGAATACACTTCAAAATCCTGCTGTATTTCAAAATCCCCCCCCCCCCCCGTCTGATCTCCTCCACAGGTTGTCCTCCTCCCTCCATCTCTCTGTGCCCTCCGCCCGGCTCAGCACCATGGGTAGCAGAGCTTTCAGCCGCTCTGCTCCCAAACTCTGGAACTCTCTCCCCCCGGACCTCAGAAACATTGACTCCCTTCCCCACTTCAAATCAAAACTCAAAACCCATCTGTTCCAAACTGCATATTCTCTTTAATTTTCCACCCTCATTTAACTGTGTCACTATTGTAGGTTATTTTTATTTATTTTAATTGTGATTTTAATGCAGTGTGTTTTATTATGTATTTTGTAAAGTGTCCTTGGGTGCTAAGAAAGGCGCTTTTAAATAAAATGTATTATTATTATTTCAGGCTCTTATTGAAATTTTTAATCCCACTACTCTGGAGAATTGGGAACCAGGAAGTGCTAAATGCTAACTCATAACAGTCTTGTACTCTCATTTAAAATTTGATAAATTGTCCAGCTCTAATGCGCGCCTATAAGGCAGGTGTAAGTGAAACTTTCCTTTTCTTTTCTGGGGTCATTAATCACTGTGCTAATAGACCTGCTTTTTCATCCATTTTGTCAATGAGAGTGCAGGCTTAACAGCCGTTCTGTGTCATGACACCCTTGATTCTCGCACCATGGGAGAATTGGAGAGAGATTTTATCCATGAGACTGCTTGTTGCTACAGTTGCGGAGACTGTGAGCCAATAGACATATTTGCATTTGGGAGGGGAGGGGTCAGAAAAGGCCTTGGCAGACGATTGTGCCTTCAAAAGACTTTCAGTTATGATTGTTATTGTGAGTACACTGTTAGTAAGCACATCATCATAAATCTCGGTGAGTGGAATGATGACCAAAAACTCCAAAGTAGACCACAGGCCATCTAAAAGTGATGAATTTCAAGGCATCTGTCTTACTGTTTTCTTCTGCAAACTTAGAATCTAATATTTTACGGTCAATTCAGTAAAACAGACTTTGTACTGTCCTCCATCTTTTGACCTATTCCCCCTCTAACGAAAAGTCTGACGGTGAACTTTCAAACCTGTCAGAAAGATACAGTGAGGTTGAAGCTGTCTCCCTGTCGGACATCTCATTAATTATTCTTTCTTACTTTATTAATGCACGCTCCCAGTGAAAGCAGACCAACTCCTCACAATTAAAAAGGAGCTGTCACAGATCAAAACCAAGATTGATTCACTGCTGGGAAGGCTGGACAAGATTGAGAGGCAACATCGCTCTGATGCCGGTAAGATTTGATGGTGCATGACATGGAGGTTTCATCAACATCCACAACACACACACTTTCTAGGAGGGGGTGGGCGGGCGGGTGGGGCAGGGAGGTTTTAAATGAAAGTCACACACAGGGCAGAGTGATCCTGAAAATATTAATGCTTTATGAACAACCCTAAAAAAGAGCTCAGCCACCCTGTCATGCTCAGACTTCAGCTGTGAGTCTTTTCTGCTCCAGAGATGCAGAGGAAACAAGAGGATGTATGTGAGTGTCTCCATGGTGACGATGTAGACCATTCTGGTGAAGAGCAAGCGGGGGGGACAGCTGAAGTGGAGGCGGGGGAGATGACGGACGGTGGTGAAGACGACTTTGAAGACGAAGGCACCAGGGATATGGTGAGTGAGTCAAGTAGACGTTAACAGACTGAACACGAAGTGAGGGGGCTTAAAGTAAGAGTGTGTTTGTGTGTTTGAATGTCTAATGTGCGATTTCAGTGCAGTATCTTTGGTTACTAAAGTGTGTGTTTGCTTGCAGTAATTGAGTGCTTACTACAAATGTGCAATAAGTATAAGTTGTTATAGTTTGTGTCAAGATAACAGTCCAACACTCTGAAAACTGTTCTTAAAATGATTGCATTTATCTGAGCATTGTACCAAAATTTGAAAAATGAGAAAAAAGCCAATCTGCCCTGTGGATTAATGACAAAATCAATCCATCAGTATCCAAAGGCTATTGACTATGACTATTAAATGGACTGTGAGGAGAATCTATTACCAGCGACACAAAGACTCTGCTACCCATGAGCACGCGCGGCGACTGTCGTAATGCTGCGTTCCAGTAACCTCTGAACTGGGAGTGACATCATCTCCAACTTATCGGCGTTCCAGTTGAAGTCTGAAAAAAACATGCCAATCTACCAGGCTATTGTTACCTGTTGTTAGCACGCCCTGCGTTGTTGTTCACAAATATCACATGAAGAATGTGATTATCACTATGGCAGCTTTTTTTTTTAAATATAAGTCTAACAATACTGTGTATACAGCTGATCTCGAGCGACACACCCCAGTCAGAAGTGCAAATAAATTGATTATTACAGGAGCTAAATAACTGTTCACACTGGGGGCATCCACCTTTGATTGTCAACTCGAGGGTGACGAGGTTTCACCGAGTTCCCAGTAGGAAATTCTGACTTCGGGGAACGTTCCAGTTGCAGTTTCCTACCCAGAACTCAATATTCCTACTTCTGACTACAACTGGAACGCACCAAGAGATGTTACCAAAGCCAAAGAGTGTGTTTGTTGTGTTGTAGCCCGGACCTTCCTCAGAACTCTGTATTGCTTTACAACTTCTTTTTTTTAACAACTTACAGAATGCAAAGTGATGAGGTAATGTATCTCTTTCTAGTTACATTGCGGTAGTTTTTGATGTGTGACAACAAGCAATTTTTGAAAAACTTCGTATTGTAGTTTTGTAGCCGGCTATATATCGCTACTTACAGCCCGGTGCTCTAAGACGTGTCTGAATAATATAAATTTGCTCCAGTTTTAATTGTCTTTTTCCTGAAGTTGAGTATTCAGGGCAGTCCAGCCCTGTCCTGTCCGACCCGACCAAGAAGCTAAGGAATAGCATTTATAGATAACCTATTTTGATGCTATAAAACTCATCCTAAAGTGTGTATTTCGATCAGGCATATATCTAAAAGTGATACTTTTTTGCAATTACTTAAAAACTCCTCACAGTCCCTTTAAATGGACAGTTTGCGGTTGACGTTACAAAGCTGTCCTGCTCCTTCCTGGGTTAAAAAAAAAAAAGTGATGTCAGAACTAGTTAAGTATTTTGTCTCTTTGTTAATCTGTAATGTACAGATTAACAAAGGGACAGAGTAAGGACAGCAAGCAAGGAGGGGAAACATATTTCTGATGATCGCTCATGTGGCTTCACTAAAAAGATGTTGACAGATAATCAGATTTTTTGGGCCAGTGACGAAATAAATAAATGACATACTGCTGCCTTTAACATGGCAGTTTCCTGTTGTACTGTGTGCTGACCTCGGCTTTAAAAGTCATAATGAGATATTGAATGATTGATTAATGAAGCATAAAGTGGCATATTCCACAACAGTGTCTCATACACAGTACAAGCACTGAATGGGCTAATGAAAACACTAATGAACCTTGGTGTTAAACTTTGAAAAGGTCACCCTGTGGCCTTCAGTGTATATTGTGAGTCACTGACATTTGTGTTTATTTTTAATATGTTATTGTCTTTTACTTTTACGGCCACAAAAACACACTTTGAAAGTACTAAGCAGAGTAGTCATGAGACTTTCAGTGATTAATAATGCAATAACGTTTTGTGTTAAAAGGCTTAGGCAGATTGATGGACTGTAATAAAGTTTGTGAAAGAGCCAGGGAAAACTTCTCCTGACCAAGAAAACAATCACACTTTATTTTTGCGGGATTGAACTAAAAGAATACTCAAGTGTTTTTTTTGGAATCTTGCGATGCACTGGTTTGCAGATTCTGTAATTGTTATGCAGCCCTTATTTTTGCCTTCGGAAAGTAGATATTCTGAAGGTACTTTGTGCAAGAAAGACAGTTTTGGAGTCACTTTATTCCCATCTAAATCTGACCCCAAGTAATTTGAAATGATTGTACGAATTCAGGACTTTGTAAGTGGTGAAGATCAACCTCAGGCTGCAGATTGATAGCACGCACTCCATCACATTTTGTTTTTGGAAAAAACTTTGCTCAATATTTCAAATATATCATCATGGCATGGCTTTTAGCCCCCTATGAGGCATCCAGACCCATCAGGTGCTCTGAGGAAGGTTTGACAATATTTTTCTTTTCATTTTACCAACTCTATTTTTAAATTGTATATATAAATATGTATATACATATGAAGTGTGTCTCTGTGGTGTCTGTGTATGTATTTGTATAGATAGATGAACACAGTATATTCATACAAAAATGCAAGTGGACCCAAGTACTTATTTTTGTGACAAAGGAAATGAACACACAAATATTAATAAAAGTTTATTGTTCGAATAAAATAATAGACAAGAAAAAGGACTCTTCCCACTGTCTTCCTACCTGCTGTTTCCGACTGATGTTTTATCTTTTAATTGCAGATAGAAAACCACATATCAGACATCGACAACTGAGAAAGGTTAGTATTCGATCTCTGCTTGAAACCGTCTAGCTTTGTTATATTTGTGACCATTAATGAACTTCAGATGTTTATTCTGAGGACATGTGTACATAATCTCTTATTACCCAAAAGCAATGGTAAGCCAATGGATCTTACTGTTATACATCTCCATTACTAAGCAGAGCCAGAAACACCAGAAACAGTGCCCCTTTTAATATCCAGTCATTCTCTGTGTCTGCGAGCATGCAGAGGAGCAGCCTCTCTGTGGATATCACTGATGACTGTCTGAGCAGCAGCAGAGATACGGCTTTATCTGCACTTTCCATCAGAAGACATTTAAATTCTGTGATTTTCTTTTGTATGAACAAATAGCTGTGAGATTTAATTTGCCTCTTGGCTGACATTTCCTTCCTTCTGTCCTCAAGTTACCCGATAACGGAAATAATTTTCTGCTGCTCTGAATGAGATAGATCGTTGAGATGATGGCATAATGAACTGTGGGCTTCAGGTAATAACAGGAGATTTGCTTTAGTTTGTCTGTTTTCCAACACGACATAGAGAAAACATGCAAATAAAGCATTTTAACTCTCATATCCCATCCCAAAGAGGCCCTCTTATCATATTAAAAGCCTTAAATGAAAATATATTAATAATATTTTGTACTTCACCTGCATTAGGTACTTTCACAAACTTAAGTCATGCATATAAGTTTAAAAAATATATTTATTTTCTGGACTTAAAGGTGTAGTCAGCGATGTGGGAGAAAACGAGTGGAGAGGTTGTTTATTAACGAATTTAGACCCGCCTCTCTCTTCATACCTCACCCCTGGCTCCACCCCCGAAAGCTGATGTACGCGCATCGTCATGGAAACGGCCGTAGAAACTGCGTAGCTGACCAACATAGCTAAGGTAACCCTGACTCGTCAGACAGCTCGACTGACAATATTGATAACATCACAACAACAGTACATTTTGGCAGATTAGACAATAAGATGAATGCCCGACGGCTGTTACTGTTATGTGAAGCACCACAAAGCTAATGTTGCTTACCTGTCCAGCAGACAGAAAGCGACATCCGCGTCCGTTTTCAGGTCTTTCAATTAGCAGAGTTCCCTCCACCGTCGGAAAGCAACACCAATTTTGACCCGGGTCTTTGCTCTTTCATGGTCATGGCCCTTCTTTTTCACTTTCTGCTCCTCTGACCTTTTTCTTTTGGGCTGTTTTCAGCCATTGCTACTGCACATATTGTATCTCTCTCTTACGCTAACTGCGCACGCTACGCAACCTACTACTCCCCCTCCACCCTCTGTCTGACCTGCGTATGAGTATGATCGCCCCCTGGATGTGGGGGGGTGTACCCTGTTTTGGTGACTCGGCCCGAGCCACAGTATTTACCTGCTGAAATTCAGAGCCAAGGCTGTGTATTGAAACCAGACTTTTTTTTCAACATGCTGTCAGTGGTGACATCTTGTGGATGGAGAGAAGAAATACGGTGAATTTGACAAATACTGAATTAGATTAGAAGATTAGAAGATCGCTGACTACACCTTTAACTGCTGAATTTTTGCCAGTTATACATTATGACATGGATAATTATATGGAAAACACAAAAATAATTATTTACCATACACAGAAGATTAGCAGATAATATATATTTTTATCTTTTGTACTGTGTCAGCTAAAACAACTTCACACAGAATCATATGAAGTTTGAAAAGAGGACAAATGTGTATTGTTGTACCAGATATAATGATGTGATAACAGTGGTTTAGTTATACAAGAATATTACACAAAGTGTTAAATAAATTTCATTTTGTAAAATAATTCAGCAACCTGTTAAAAGAACTGGTTTCATTTCTGGTGCAACTAATTTTTACATGAAGGATTTTTCCCCCATGAATTCCTTCAGGGATTCCTTACAATATTTTCTCAGTGGTTTACCCAGTTCACTTGAACTGTGTGATTTTGCCTGAGGGACTGAAATGATAGTATTGTGCCATCTGGTAGAAAATAAAATTACAAATTTAAGCCTGTCCTGGATATATGTGTGTGTGTGTGTGTGTATATATATATATATATATTTATATATATATATATATATATATATATATATATATATATATATATATATATATGAATGATTAAAAAGCTAATATTAGCTTATTACGCAGCTAATACACACTGATTTACTCCTTACTTGTCAAACATCAAAATTATTAAGCCACACAAAGCACATAAAAAACGAGAAGTATCTGTAGATTTTTATCCCGTCAAGTGAAGAAGAACAATTTCTCATTATTACAGTATGTTAACATACCCTTAGCTACATTCTGGCTCATTCGTTCAGTTCACACCAAATCTTTTTTTCCTGTAGTTTTGCAGAAATTAAAATAAAAAAGCCCGTGCTGCAACTCCACACTGTGGTCAATGCTTTGCCCTGCAGCCCTGTGCACTAGTAACATGACTACCAGCAAAGAAAAGGCCCATTATAAGCAAGTTCAAATACTGAAACCTGTTTTTTAATGATTACAGGTTACAGAAACAAATATTCCTAAAAAAAAATGTGGAAACATTATTTTGGCAGATTATTTCTCCTCTTTGAAAATACCAACTATTATTTTATATTGTTGGAAAGCCAGATTAGTCACCTCATCAACTAGTTATACATTTGTAAAGATTGTGCTTTCATGGTATGAGCAATATAGCACTCTTGCCATGGAATAAGCCTACCATTCAGTACTTGTTCGGGAACACTAGCTTCCAGTTGCAGGGGATTTTGGCTTTTTTTTTTTTGTTGGTGCCACCCACATAGCTGTGTTGTTCATTCCATGAAGGCATTATTCTTAAAAGTTGTACCTCATTGTAAAGGTCATCAACCTACTATCCAACTATCAAATACAGCACCAATTTGTAATATGAGGTTGGTGAAATAATCAACTGAAATAAACTTTTCATACTTTTTTGAGGGGTAAATATAGATAATAACCCCAGACAATTGTGTGTCCTTACGAGGCTGAGAGGCACAACAGTTCAAAAGATTCATTTTCTTGGCATATTTGAACTTGCATTATTTTCAAAAGTTTTAATCAAAAATAGTTTTTTCTGCCCTTTTTCTTCAAGTTGTGGAAGCCAATATACTGTACAAGAATTTTGGAGAACAGATACCAGCAAAACCCTCTTCATCAGGTGGGAGTATTTGAAATGAAGAAAGCTTTGATGGGAGTATGTGGCAGCTGAAGAAGAGTTTTTCAGACTTCTTTGTTGCTCGTTTGCCTCATCAACACTGCTTCATCGAAACGCTGGTTGTGACATTATCTCCAGACTTCTGCAAGATCCACTGCACAGAGAAATAAATATCCCCTTTCAAACTGATTTTCTTTCCAAAAAACATGGACAATGTGTATTGTGCTTATTATGATATAAACTGGTCTGTATTGTGCATAAAAATACAGAAACATGAAGAATCAGTTCAACCTTTTGATGTATCCCAAATGTTTGTTTGTTCTGTTTCTATGAAAACTGTGACGAGCCGAATCACCGGCAGAGTGCTGAATATGAATGTATCAGAAACACAACTTTTTTTACATTCAGTGTTTTTTGTTTTACTTTGTACATGATGCTGAAATCTGTCAATAATTTATTTATGTTGCTTCTTTACAATATTGTAAGTATTTCACTTCATAAATTATTATAAGCTGCTTGTTTTTAACAGTTTACAGTTATAATAAGATTACTTTTGTATTCTTAGCATGTTGAAAATGTGTCTGTTCTGTATTATTTGTATTCATTGCATCTGTTTACAGCTCTGGATGATCCCAGTTTTTGAAATAAATTTGTTCCCCACAGAAAAAAAAAGAAAACAAGAGTCTGCTTGCCTCTGTGTCATGGCTTTGATTTTTTTTACTGACAATAGCAAAGCATGTTTTACAGTGTGTCTGCAGGGTTTTCTGCTCGGTGTAGAAACTTTGTTCTTGCAAGAAAAAAAACTTTGACTTTGTTTTGACTGCATTGTAGAATGTGACAAAAAAAGTTGTGAAGTAACTTGTGACCTGAAAGTAAGCTTGGATTTTCTTTCAGCATTCCCCATTGACTAAAAAGTGTCTTTCTGTCTGGCCAAACTCTGGTCTTCAACAAGATACACAGAGAAAGAATGGACATATTTTCACGATATTGTACTGATATTTGTTGTTCCCTGGACAGGATGTCAAAGGATGTCAGGATTACAGTAGTTTTTGTTAAAATCAACTCTCAAATTTTACTATAAGTTTGTGGAAGTACAGGTTCTACAGTATAAAGCCAATTATCTCAGAAAAATAAGACATTTTTATTTTATCTTGCTTTCTTTCACAAAAAAGCGCCTCTTTATTCTGATGCATGAGGCCTTTCACTCAGACAAACCCAGAAGGGATGTTTTATGAGTCAGGTGTAATTATGACCTTACCTTAGAAAATAATGTTTTTTTGTTAGTGCCCTTTCACATCCCTCACTATCAGAGCCTTGCTTTTTGTCAAATGATAGATTTAGGATATTGGCTGTGTTTTTGTTGTTGTTGTTTTTTTAGAAGCTAATAAAAACAAACCTATCAAATAACAGGTACTCATAAATTCAATTTAAGTAGCTTATAATAAATAGTAAAATGTGGCATTGGAGACCAAGCTGCCAGCAGAGCAGTGTCCATGGTGTACATGATCAATCTACTTGCTAACACCTACTTATCTGCACCACACCGACTTATAGGCTTACCTTTTGTTGCTGTCAGGCACAAACTCCCGTCTCCATTTTTTATGATTTTCAGTTTTTTAATGAATCAGTGCCATTTGTCACTTTCATGTTGGTGAGAGGGCTTTACAATGTTTTAAAAAATAATACCATGAAAAAATGATATCAGGACAAGAGTTTTTCTGTCATTCAGTAACAGAACATTTTTTTCATTTCCTGAAAAGCAACAATGTTGGAGATCGGAAGTTTGTACCCATGGAGGCATCCCATCTAACTGCACTTACCCACCTAGTGTATACCTTCACCTCCCTTTAACAACCCACGCCCACCTAAACCTACCTACCTATCTACCTACCTACACCTACTGCACCTACCCATCATCCACCTAAACCTACTTATCCACACCACCTATATACTTGCCAACCCACACCCTCCTTTCTACCAGCTTACTAAACTTACATCTACCAACCACATACCAAACTACCAACCCCCTCCTACCTGTGACCCACCTACCTATCGCACTAACACCTATCTACGCTCATCTTTCTCCCTACCCACACTCACCCACCTACCTGCCTAACACCTACATATATTTATGTCTTCCCACACCTACCTACCTTCATCTGCCTTTTTTCCCTTCCTTCATACCCATCTGTGCCCACCTTTCATCCTACCAACACCCACCTCATGGGGCTATTGCTCTGTGTTCTCCCAGTGCCTCAATTGTATGTGTTGAGAAGGAAGTCGAAAGAGAGTAGATCCAGAGCAGATGAATGATTGAGATACACGTACCTGTAACATACTTTTTAGCCACATAATGTCCCAAACTTGAAGTCTGAAGACTGAGAAGTAAGATTGGCTGGAGTGAAACTTCTCTCCTGTCTTCAACTGTTTTCCTAACAAAAGAGGAGAAGCAGAAAAATAATACGCAGAGTTAAATTCAAGGTTAATTTGAAGGTTATTTACATTCATCACTCTCTTTAATTAGCAATGGAAATAATCATGCATAGTTTTTTTCACAGTGCCCTTGTAGACTCCAGCCTGTAAGAGGTTAGTGGTGGTGAAGCAGATGGCATTTGGAATTCTCTCACTTCATTAGCACCAGATCATCATTTGCACGGGTTAAGGAGGGCCGCTGGCACGGTTGCAGGTATAATTGCTTCTATTATCACTGGCAAGCTTCCTGTGAGTACAACGATCAGTCATTCAGCTCTTCTAATATGGACAATGTTCAATGTGTGATAAACTGAATCAATCACAGGCCTGAAGCTGCAGGACCAATTAGGGGTATAAGAGGGGTCAAGATCTTCTCTAATACATTTGTGATTAGCTAAAGCTGTGAAGAGATGCACAACTGGAAACTTTTGAGGTCAATCCTGGAAGTTTTATCAGGTTTTACTGAAAGGCATTAAACAGACATATACATGATAAGTAGCCTACTAAATATCTGTACTTACCACGTTGCACTAAATGATTCCAGTCATCGCTCAACAGCTTTTTGTGTTTGCACCAGCAGCAGCTTTTAGGTTCTTTCTTTATTGGCTATTCTTACAAATGTGAAAACTCAGAACAGCCTGAGAGATTTACTTCAGATTTTGCTCAAATACTCAGTCTCACTTCAAGGGCGAAGTGATCAGGTTTTGGAGGTCAAATGACAAGTTCATGGATATGTCTATCCTTTGGGTGCAATTTTTATTTTTTAAAGCTTTAGGGGTGTTCTATATATTTCTATGTATAAACCAGTAGTCATTTTACTAAGGCCAACTTTAATCTCATCATAATGTGACTCTCATTCTGTTGAGGATCATATCATGAAATACATACATGGACAAACAGAAAAAAAAAAGCTTCAGCTGTCAGGGAGAAATTTTTAGGATTTAGCTGATACCTGCGTTTGCATCCACGACTGCCATACTTCAGCTTGAAAATCACACAGTGTGTGCCTGTCTCACCTTGCTTTGATTAGGCCAGTATCAAATTATATCTCACTGGATCAACATTTTCAGTGATTACAGTCCTTGATTACAAATGTGAGTGATAATATCGGCTGAATTTAGTGGTAGAGGAAAATGTCTTATAGCAGCAGCAGATAATATCCATGCATCTGCATGCTAATTATGTACCAGTTAAAGTGTGCAGTACAAAATGGGGTTTACTGTCATTACCTGATAGTTTTCTCTTTAGTTTACTTAATGGCTGTGCCCTCAAGTGGTTCTCGTCTTATCTGTCAGAAAAACAGAGTTTGTTGCCCTGGTAGACTCCAAATCTCAGCTACACTGCTTTCCCTCAGGGATCAGTCCTAGGGCTGACCCTCTTCACCCTGTACATGATTCCCCTTGGCTGAGTCATCAGCAAGCATAGAATATCTCTCCATTGCTATGCTGATGACTTCCAGCTATATTTCAGGACCACTTCCCCTGTTTCTGCACCACTATCCACCCTCACTAATTTCCTGGAGTAGATAAAGGCGTGGATAAAGGTCTTCATCTGTGGACTTCCCTCACAACCCACCCGAGGGCACCTCAGTCTATGGAGACATTTAAAAGAAATCTCAAAACATTCCTGCTCAGTAAAACCTGTACTTAATCCATCAGTCCACTATATATGCCAACTAAGTCATGGCTTATTTGAGATATATGTATACATATGTGTGTATATATATATATATATATATATATATATATATATATATATATATATATATATATATATATATATATATATATATATATATATATATATATATATATACACATATATATATGTATATATATATATATATATATATATATATATATATATATCATATATATATATATATGTGTTATATATATATATATATATATATATATATATATATATATATATATATATATATATATATATATATATATATATATATATATATATATATGTATATATATATATATATATATATATATATATATATATATATATATATAGATGTGTGTGTGTGTGTGTGTGTGATAGATAGATAGATAGATAGATAGATATAGATATATATATATAGATATATATATATATGTATGTATATTTAACTTAATTTCAAGTATTTTTTATTCTTTATTTTTAAAAATCATTTTCTTATTTTATTTTATGATATATTTAATTTTATACTTTTAACCTAACCTCCAGTGTTTTCTCATTTTTAAACCTTCAAGATGGCGTTTCCTCAGTACGTACTGGGTACAGCAGTGTGCTTTATTATTGTCTTTTATCTATGTTGCTTTTTATCAACACTATGTATGGATTGCTGTTAGGGTGGGTTCAGGGGATGGGTGGAGTGGGTTTGGGTTATAATTCCTTCATTTAATTCATTTGTCTGTTTGTAAAGCACTTTGTGCTACATTTTATTTGTATGAAAAGTGCTATATAAATAAATTTTGATTGATTGATTGATTGATGTATTAGCACTTTCTGTTTGCACCATTCCTCTCCTGGTGGGAGAGTTGGGGCAGTGGGGGTGTTTAAGTGCCACCTCATACAGCTGACCCTTGAGTGATGTACCTCAAACACCCCCATACCAAGTAGCTTGACTTTCCCCTTTCCTCACTTGCTCTTTAATTGCCCTCTGTGGCATTGCAGGCAGCAGTTGGATTGCTGCCTATCTTACTGAGCACCTGCTTTCAACCTCCATTAGGTGGATGTTTCCAGTCCAGCCAGGCTTTCTGCATTGCTGCCACCAACTCAGAGTTCACAAGTATGCATTTATTTGTGTTAACTTTTGCAAGTACAACTTAAAAGACCTTTCAGTAGTCAACATAAAGCCTCACTGAGCACAAGAGCTGCAGTATGAACATTACAAGAGAACTACACCTTTGAAGAAAGACTATAAATGCTGGCATACGCTCATTAAAGCAACATTTCAGAAAAACATTTTTAATTAATTTTGCAATTCTCTGACTTTTTCTCTGATGTAACCTTGAAGTTTGTTTTTTGCTGTTCTTACTGAAACATCTTAAAAACTATTCATCAACCACTGTACTTTGTACAGTAAAGCAGTTGCAAAATGTGAAAAATCCATTCAAAGTTTTCCACTTGGTAAAATGTACACTTAGATTCCTTGAGTTTAAGACAACAGCCATTGTAGCCTAATTAAAGAGTTGGATATGGTTCCTTAAATGCTCTTGGGTTTTTTTTTTGGCTTTGTTTTGTTTTTAGTCACCCTGCATGATCTATTAGCCTAAGTCTTATAAACTTTAGGTTGTATGTGATACCGTAAGGTTAAAGATAAGTTATTGAATGAACATTTCTTTTCAGTCTTATTAGCTGATGGGAAACATTATTTTATGGTTTATTTTTCAGCAAAGTCTTTCTAATAAATCAGCATTTTCTTCAGACAGAAAAGTCTGTCTGGGAGGAAGATATTGTCCTCCATCCAACATGTTTATCTGTTTGTATTGTGTATTTTTCTTGGTCTCAAGCAGCAAACTTAAGCAATTACCACATTTTGTGTGAGATTGCTAAGACAGGCAGCTGGGACTGAAAATGAAATCATGGTGGAGGATGTGAAAAACTGGAAGGAAGCAAACAAATATGTTATTTTCTGAGCTTCAAGGAAAGTAAACACACATAGAGCAACAATAACACAGTCAATAATGGATGTAGACAAATATAAACACTATAATGATGTGTCTGGGATACACATTAAATGCCTGGATAAAGATGAAAATATGTTTCTACAAGTAAGTGTGGTATATTGAAGAAAAATGGACGAAACTTTGTCCTGAAGCTGCAGCTGCATACATTTTGTTCTGAAATTGAAAAATGGTGGACAAGGAGAGTAGCCTATATATAATCTCATCAATAGGCTATTAAATCTAAACAAGACAAGCTTTGTCAATGGTTAATGTAGATTTTCTTACTCCAGTCTAAGGTGGCTGATATTCAATGTAAAAAGTACCAGCGTTGCTGTCTTATAGTGTAACTCTTGTGATACCACCTCAGGTTGTCTGAAATTCATATTGTTCTTCTTCTTTTACAGCGGTCAGTTGTCAGTGTAGTGTTTGCATTAACGCAACCTGCCACTCCAGTGTGGACCAGAGAATAAAATCCTATCGATTAAACCTGATTGATTTAGTGAATTTCAAGAAACTTTTATTCTTGTCCTGTCTTTCATTACTGACTTTAATTTCCACTCAAAGATTATGTTTAACTATTTTCTCCACCTTTAATAGCTCGCATAAACCAGTTGGATGTTTGTTGATGATTTTTACTGTAGGCCTACTGTTCAAGTTTGAATTATTGGCTATATTATCTGGTGATAAATGACTTCTCTCAAAGGTATGGTGACATTTGTGAAAGTGTATCCTATTTTGTGCTGCTCTCCTCTTAATTCTTCATTCCATTGCCTTTGCCACTCTTCCATCACTTTACTAAAGAGGATTGCTTTGACTTCTTATTTGCTTAATGATACTGGTATGGTTTCTTTACCCATTAGCTACTTTTTTGCCAATATGTCAATCTCATTTCCTCTTATATCAATATGTGCTGAAACTAATATAAACACACAACTAAGATACCTTGTTTCAGGACTCTTGGATGTAATGCTTTGAACAGTGTATCTGGAGCTGGAAGTTCTTAGCTTTGTGTGAAACACAGTAAGAGCAAGTAAGTAATTAAGTAAGACTTTTCAGGAGTTATTCTGTTTATTTTGTTATTCTGTTTTTCCATCTGTAGAGCCAAGACAGAATAACTGCCAGAGTGTTGTCAGCATCTCTACCGAATTCCTTCCTAAAAAACGTGGCCAATATCGAACAAACCATATGACACGTGATAAGAACTCTTTTTGTTCTGATTTTTTTCTGAAATAAATATACGTGAAAAAAAGCCCGGATACAGGAAATGAGAGTGTCCCGGATGTTACCGTTTACGACGTCACGTAAACAGGAACCAAACACTGGAAGCGGTCAATTCAACTCAACTAGGCTAAAAACAACACATTGTTTTTTATTGACTGAAAAATTATGTCTTACTTTTGTAAGTAATTAAACTACTGTTGTTTGCCAATCCGGTTTTACTTCACTGTTGTGTTGTTCATGCGTTTCGAGATGATGAACCTCCCAAGTGCTTTTAAAGTTTGGCTAACATGCTAGGTGGCTACATACGAGCATAGTTACGTGAAAGTTTGTCTCTCTTAACTGTTTACTGTGGAACTTGAATTTGATGAAGAGACTACAGAACAAACGACAAACAACAGAGATCATCGTCGGCTGGTTGTCGTTATGGGAGACAAGGAGCTGAGTCTGATCGACAAGAGCATAACAAGGTAATGCAGTCATTCACTTTTAATAGATTCAGACACGAATACGTCATAAGAATATAGTTGCTATCAAAGTTTTAGAAATGGCTGGGCAAGTAAAATGGCTGGAAATGTAAAAAGGTTCATTCATACTAATCAAAATAGCCATGTAGTTTTGGTAAAGTTGGTATATTGAAGTGTCCGGTTTGCCACAACAGTTCTCCAGTCATGGCGGAGATAGCAAGCCTCTCTTAAACTAATTAAAAACATATTAAACTTTTATTGAGGGCTTAGTTTGTGGTCTACTAAAAATACCCAGTACTTTTAGTTTGGACAATAACAAGATCATGCTTAAATTATGCAGCCAGTGGCTATACACAATATCATGCTATGTTGGCTATCACAAAACCAATATCTTAATCTTGAATGGGATTCTGTACTAAATGATAGTAAAACCCGGTTAATAACAACAATAGCAAGACACTGAAATCAGTTTTTAGTCATTAAACAGCAGACAAACTCTCACGCTTGTAAAGAAAAAATAAACCCAACATTTGGTGCTTTGGTGGTTCTCAGTTTTTTCTTATACCATGTGTTTCAAAAAGATAAAACTTCTTATTAAATAAATGTTAAGTGGTATCAAAAGGTTTCAGATGTGCACATATTTCAGAACTTTTTGAAATATGTGCAGAAGTATAATGGATTACAGCTGTGTTGTGACAATATAAGTTTGCAAAAATTAATGCTTTATACAAGGCTAAAATATAGTAAATAGGTATCGGCATATATTGATATCATACCAGTATCGTCCACACATGGTTGAAGTAGATCATACTGCTGTGGTTTGACAAATGTTGAAGAGTTGCATATGTATTTTAGTGTTTTAGGCAATATGTACAAGGTCTGCACTTAAAATACTGAGCAGTATTTCACTACACAAACTTTTTTTTTTTTTTTTTTTTTTTTACCAAGGGCCATATATGAAAGAAAGTAGGGGTGACTGAGCGACATTTTACCAACAGCTACCTTTTAGTGTGTTGTAATTAGTTAAACTGATCCATTGCATGTCAGGATTGATTCACTTATTGAAACAGCAGACTACATTTCAGCTTTACATTAATGACTTGACAGAACAAACAGTCACACACTGTCACAGATGGTCCATCAGCTGTCCATGATAGGAAGGATTCAGCAACAGAGAGGAGTTCCTGAAGACCTATCTTGACTTACAGACTCAAAACATGAGCAAACTGCTTGAAGCCAGTAAAATGTGTAGGACTAATGGTGCTTTTAGGTGACAAGCACAATATCTAAATCAAACCTTTAGATTAATAAGACAATGAAGCAAATTAGGACAATTCATTCTGCTTTTAAACGCTGTGATCAGTTTGTGTTTATTCATCAGTCAAACATATACTGTTGTTGGCCAAACTTCCCTTTTTGGAGACTTTCCGAGTTTCACTTGGCACCAGGGCCATAGTTTAGATTTCCCTGCTTTAAACCTAGTCCTATGCTTGCCTTTACAAAGAAGGGCCAAAATTTAACAGAAGTTTTGTGAAAAGCATTTTCAATATCCACAATTCACTTGTATCAGGATACTGATCATATTATGGCCTCTGCATTGGGATATTGTGCGTTGAGGCTGCTGGAAAGAGTCGGCCTCAGTGTTCGTCAGTTTCCAGACAGTTTTGGCAGTACAAACAGTAAATTAACCATCACAGGTTTTTTTGGCATATTTTCATCTTTCCATGATTTTGGACATGTTTCATTGACATTTAAGTCGACTAATTATACAAATATGCCCCAAAGATCTCATGGTTTACTGCTTCTCAACTTGTTTACAGTCGCCTTAAATGTCCCCAGAACTCGTTTTTAAGCCTCATCATGCCTAAACTGTCCCACCTGTTTCAGCCCTGTACAAAGTAAAAATCCTCATGAGCCGTGTCTGACCTACCACTCTCAAGAAGCACATATGCATGTGCATACATACGCATGTTTCTTCCGCTTGAGCCAGCTATTTCCCATCAGGGGGTGGTGGCAACCTTTTCCTGAGTCACTTTAAGGGTGTTGATAGGTCTTGGCTATGTATTTTTGCATAATGAACAATGTGTTTTTCTCAAAATGTGTGACCTTTAGAGTTAGTCTTTGTTATTATGCTATATTATTTTAATGCCACACAAAATCCATTGAATTAAATTATAGTGGCTTACCTTGTTACCGCATTAATATATCTTAAAATCTTGATATCTTGCCAGCTCTATTCCTAATAGTCTGCTATAACATATGTTGGACCAATTTTAAAAAAGGCTTACGCTCATTGTTTATGGATCTGTGTAGGAAAGATTCAGATTTTTTTCTTGCATTTTCGATTTGAAACATTACTTTGTTTTGTCTCATTAGTTTGCTAGATGTCCCCTTCAGTCTGACTATAACATCGCTCAATCTCCACTGCAATCAAATCCCAAGGATCAAGGGCCTGACGTCAGCTTGGCACCTGCGGCACTTAGACCTCTCCTCCAACTGCATCTCTAAGATTGAGGGTCTGAATTCCCTCACATCCTTGAGGACTCTAAATTTATCTTGTAACTTAATCACCAAGGTTGAAGGTGAGTCATCTGTCATACTTGGTGATTTTTTGTTCCATCTTTGTGGGTGTTATCAAAGTAATAAGTCCTGGTAGCTGAGGCTTTTGTTTACTCGAACATATCTGCTGTGGCTTTATGGACTGTTAAGTCCTTCAGTGTTTATTGTCTCCTCCCTGTGCCTCAGGACTCACTGGTCTGGTGAACCTCACAAGATTAAACTTGTCCTACAATCAAATAAACAACCTCACTGGTGAGTCCAACAGCGCCTGGACAATTTTTCATACTCAAATGGTAGCAAAACTTTTGATTGACATATCAATTTTGTTGGCAGGCTTGCTGTATCTCCATGGCACAGAGTATAGATTGAAGCACCTCAGTCTCCACGGCAACAACTTGGACAATATTGACCACCTCATGCAGTGCCTGTTGGGACTGCATGGTTTAAGAGACATCACTTTGAGCGAGGATGGAAAAGACAATCCTCTTTGTCGGTCATCAGGTAAGACGAGGTGCTGGTTTTGGGGAGAACAGTGTAAACTTCTCGACCCTAATTTTTTCCTCTAAACAGTTTTCAATTAACAAAGAAATGGCCTGAAGTGATTAAAAAAGAAAAATAAAGTTAAGTTTGTTTTAGTCTGCATAAGCAGTTTCTCTTCCCCAAAACAGAAAAAAATGGTGTTGACTGTACACGACAGTTAAATATCAGTGAACAGAGGGACTAATGAAGTATCAAGTGACAAGACTGTTAAATTATTTTTGGTCAAAAAAGGTGTGGGTTAACGCTAAAACTTGTTTCAGCTTGGATTTTTTTTTCATCTCATCTCTTCTTCATCGAAAAAGAACTCTTTGTAGGTAATAGTCCCTGTTATGCACTGCAAAATAATATGCAAGCTTTTTTATTTTTTACATTTTAGGAGTAAGTTTTAATCGATCTTTGGATATGTTTGCAATTCTTTGTATGGAAAGGATTTGCCTCATGTCTGTTTCAAAAACTTAAATCACTTTATAAAAATGTCTGCAAGATGAGCACAAGTTTGGGAACTAGAAAACTCTGTCATGTGTAAATACAGGATGTGCAGAATTAGGAAAAATGGTAGCACATCCAAAAATAAAACTACAACATTGTGAACGAGAATAAAATCAAATAACTATTTGGGATAATACAAAAATTAAGTTAGTATATTTTTAATGTACAAAAGAGATTTTTTGGAGTGTGGTACAACTAAAAGGCCTCACTCATAAGGATTAGAATTGATTTTATTTTTATTACATCAATGCTTTAACCGTTCTGATCTCAATCCATTTCTTAATCGATTTTATAATTGGACTGCTTTAAAATTTTCAGTGAGGTAAAAAGCATACTGCAGGCACTCCAGCTTTGCTTGAAATCACACCATTACCTTTTGCATAGGATTAATCCACACTTTTGACTGCTTCTGTCTCCTTCACGCCTTGACTACTTCCATGACTATTTTCTTGTTTTTGGGCGGACTGCCTTTTGTTAGAACCCAACTTCACTGTTTTTTACTTTCACAGTGAACAGAATTGATGAAGTGTATGGTTCAAAAGAAAGTAAATCCACATCTCAACTGCAACCAGTTGCTGCTGCACATCTGTAATCATTTACCAATGTCAAGATTGTTCTATTTGTGTGCATATTGTTTTTTGTTGTGATAAAAATGATAAAAATAAAAACATGTAAGTGCAAATTAAATATGTGATTTACATTTTGCCCTTAAGATTAAACATAACACCACTGAAAAAAAAGTTAAGTATATTTAAGTCATGTTTTTCTTAATTTTCTTTGTAATTTTGAAGTTCTAGAATGATAAAAATGCTGTAAAGCATGGCTGGATATTGAGCTGAAGAATGCATCCTTAAAGGAACACTACACCCAAACAACGATTTGGCCTCATTTTCTACTCACCCTCATGCTGAACAACACTGTGGAGTAGTTTTGGAACATCTAGGATGCAGCCGGAGATCTGGGGGGATCCTCGCTGTCCACTGACATTGATATCATGACTTAGACAAGAGCCCGAACAAACAGTGTCCTTAAAAGTCCACAAAATGTCCACAAAAAGTCGGCAATATTCCTCCATACTGCTCGTGCGCTGTAATCCAAGTGTCCTGAGCGGGTAACATCCACCATTTACTTGAAACGACATCATTTAGCACATGTTTATAGCCTAAACAGCACTACTTCGCATTTCTATGATACACTTACGGGTGCCTACGGGAGCCGCGGCTGACCAAACCAAACGAATGCGCACTCTGCAATAGGGCTGCCACAAACGACTATTTTGATAGTCGACTAGTCAACGACTACTTTTGCGATTAGTCGACTAGTCACTTCATGCATGAACTGCAGTGTACTGCACCAGCATGCAGCTGGTGGCCCAAATCGCTTATTATGAGCAGACCTGGCAACTTTGGTGCCTGCGTAGTTGTTCATGCGCCACATGCATGAGTGTGCTTCGGGTGTGTTGGTTTGATTCCTGCAGGTGTGATAACCAGAAAACAGGACAGATAGGCAGACAAGACAGCAGAGGTACAGCGGCAGTTTTGTGAGAAAACACACCTAAAAAAACAAAACGACTAGTCGACTACTGAATTAGTCGTCGACTATTTTGATAGTCGACTAGTCAACGACTAGTCGACTAATCGTGGCAGCCCTACTCTGCAATAACTAGGAGCGTAGAACAAGAAACAAGAACCCAAAAAATCCCACATTCTGCTGACCCCTCTTGTGTCTGTCCACGGCTCCGTTGCTCACAGCAGAATGTGGGATTTCTTGTTTCTTGTTCTACGCTCCTAGTTATTGCAGAGTGCGCATTCGTTTGGTTTGGTCAGCCGCGGCTCCCGTAGGCACCCGTAAGTGTATCATAGAAATGCGAAGTAGTACTGTTTAGGCTATAAACATGTGCTAAATGATGTCGTTTCGAGTAAATGGTGGACGTTACCCGCTCAGGACACTTGGATTACAGCGCACGAGCAGTATGGAGGAATATTGCCGACTTTTTGTGGACTTTTAAGGACACTGTTCGTTCGGGCTCGTATCTAAGTCATGATATCAATGTCAGTGGACAGCGAGGATCCCCCAGATCTCCGGCTGCATCCTAGATGTTCCAAAACTACTCCACAGTGTTGTTCAGCATGAGGGTGAGTAGAAAATGAGGCCAAATCGTTGTTTGGGTGTAGTATTCCTTTAATGACTGCTATTAGCATGCAAGCAGTAGTCGCATCTCAGGACATACAGTGTCAGTCACATGACTCAAGTACATCATGCCACCATTGGTCAATTGTTTGATGGTAACCAAAACCAATCAATCATTAATCAATCTTTATTTGTGTAGCGCCAATTCATAACAAGTGTGATCTCAAGACACTTTACAATTGAGCATAAAACTCTTCATTTAATGGATACACATATATGCATAGACACATAATACACATATACATATGTATACAAATATATACATCCAACACCCAACATGAATCCATACAGCCAATCATGAATCCCTCCATCATGGCAGCAAGAAAAAACCTTCTGTTAAGCAGCAGGAAATCTTGAATGTGGATCCCAGTCTCATGATGAACAGCAAATCCACATGATGCTGTGTTGGGTGTGCGGGCAAAGGAAGGGAGGTAAGAGAGACAAGTGGACTAAAGTAAGAACTAAAGTTAGTGACAGATCCATGAACCATAGACCTGTCATTGTCAAATTTGTTCTGCTGAAAAACATTTAAACCAACAATTTTCTCATTTTCTGAACTGTCTATGATAAAGTTTCTCTGATATCACCATCATTTTTATGGTGAATACAGAGCTTTGGTTCTTTAAGTACGTAACATGTGCAAGGTACTTCCATGTTTCTACACAGATACAGGGGTGTTACAGTTTAAAGAGTGACCACATCAAGCAAAGTCTTTTGGATGTTGTTTTTGTCTTAAGGTTTTTTTAATCATAATAAAAAGGGGAAAACTCATATGTGTCCTATGTGAACAGCTAAATAAAAAGACATTAGTGAGGGCACTTCACATATTTATCATGGTCTTAACTACATAACAGCCACTCATGGATGGATTCGTGTCCCTGTTTCTTTATAATCAGTTGACACCAGGTATATAAATGCAAAGATGTCTCTGATGTGTTCCCTTAAGTAATGCTTTACCCCCTGCATCCATGTTGATCTTATCTTCATATTCATGATTAATTCACTGTTGTAGGTGTTGAAAGCACTCATTTAAATCCACAAGGGCACACTAAAAAGCATTCCTACAACCCTCACTGTCAAAAGAGTGGATACATCTGTATTAGCAATGCTCAGTTCTCATTAAATGAGCTGCATCAATAGTTCATAGGAGGGTGGCAAGTGCAAAGGAAAGGCTGCTCATTTAGTTATAGATTATTTGATTTTATGCAACATAACCACCACAACACTGACATCGTATCCATGTCATAAACTCCCCATGTGATTAAACTGAATAATGGGTTTTGCAGATGGTCTCTCACTATGATTTATGTGTTTTTGTGTCTCGCTGCAGGTTACAGGGAGATTGTTATGCAGTCTTTGCCTCAGATTTCTGCTCTGGATGGACTGGATCGGCTAGGAAATTTTGCTCATCAAGGTTTAGGGAGTCCATGTGATATACCAGGACTGGAGGACTACGTGGACCTCCTGCTGTCCTCAGAAAATGAAGCAGTAAGTGTTGTGCCACGCTGCTCACATTCTCAGCGAATAATTTCTGCACATTTTGAGGGGGAAACATACTTCATCCACAGACAGCCGGCCAGCACAGCAACACAAAAATATGAATGCATTTACCAAGATCTTTAATTACGCCCGATTTACCTTAAATGCTAAATCGTAAATGGACTTGAGCTTATATAGCGCCTTATTAATCTTTTTTGACTCTCCAAAGCAGCTTTACACTGCAGGTCATATTGCTCTCATACTTCACTGATGGTTGGAGCTTTTATGTCAGTTTTCCATCTGTATCAGCTAACACATTCACGCTCTTTCAGACTCATTTACATGCCACTGATGTGGTTTAGTGTTCTGCCCAAGGACACATCGCCATGTTACAGCCAGAGCCGGGCTTGAACTTTCAACTTTTGGATTAACAACTAAGCCACTCTAAAAGAAAGACACAAAATACTCATGGAAATCATATTACTGATGTGTGCTTGTTCAATTTCAGTAAAACACATGTCACTTTTCAGTTTAGCTAAATGGAGAGTGATCACATATTAATGTAGTGTATTCAAGGTTTGAAAAGTGATTGGATTTCATATAGAGTGACTGAAAGTGCTTGTATAATCAGATGACAGATGCCAAAAGGCTTAACAATAACCTAATATCACTGACAAATAATTTAGCATTTTTGGTTTTAGAAATTATTTTACAGCTAGTAATTGAAATAAATGATCCCTAAAAACTCACATTAACCTTTGTTTTAGCTATTCACAGTTTTTGGCCTAATTTACTAATTTCAATTCAGTTTTTTTATGTAGTTATTGTTATCTTGTGTAAGTGTGATATGGAATTCAGTTAATTGTTGCTAATATTGTTCTTAAGAATATTACATAATTCATTTAAGCTTTACTTTGAAAGGTCTGGTAGGTTTGCTCCAGGTGATTTGGATATAGAGGGTCGGGTAAGGCGGGATGGGTGGACCGTTAATAAATTAAAAAGCACTTTATCTTTTGGCTTGCACATTGACCGTTTTGATCCTACATAAGATCTAATATCCCCGCTGTGGCCATTTTGAGTTTTGTACAATCCCGCTCATAATTATTGGCACCCATGAAGTTTAAGTACACAATGTGACAGTACAAACAGTTTTTTACAAACCTCTCTAACTTTGCTCTGCATCACTTTATCAGACTCAAACTTGGCAGAAGTAATGTTCACATATTAAGGTTTGTAAATTATACTTCATTAGCTACTATGATCATCTATTCATATTTAGAATAGGCAGTTTTAATTGCAACCACTTAAAACCTACAAGGAAAAGAACACCCTACCAACAATTAAGCATGGTGGAGGTTCCATAATGGTTTGGGGCTGCTTTGCTACATCAGGTACTGGAGGCCTTGACCGTATCACAGGAATCATGAAATCAGAGAATTATCAAGAAATTTAAGAGCATAATGTCCTACCCAGTGTAAGAACACTTGGCTTGAGTCGAAGATCGTGGGCCCTCCAGCAAGACAAAGACCCAAAGCACACATCCACAGCACGCAGGAATGGTTGAAAAGGGGAAAATGTCCTGTTTTAAAATGGCCAGCAATGAGTCCTGATCTCAATCCGATTGAAAATCTTTGGTATGGCTGAAATCTGCCATTGGGGAAAAGAAACCTGCAAATTTTCAAGAGCTTGAACAATTTGCATAGGAAGAAGTGGGAGAAAATACCAGCTGAGAAGTGCAAGAAGCTTATAGATGGCTACAAGAAACATTTGGAAGCTGTCATTAGTGCCAAAGGGTGTGCAACAAAATACTGAAGAGGGGTGCCATTATTGCTGCACATGCTTTTTTAGTTCCCTCTTTGAAATTACAATATATAACTTGTAAAAAAATATTTTTTTTTTGTTGAAGTATTTTGGACCTACAATTAAACTATCCCGATGACATAAATTTGGTCCATTTCAATTTGTTTCTGAAGATATTGTTAGAGTTATGAAAATAATGAAGGGTTGCCAATAATACTGAGCAGGACTGTAGGTGTTTGTTAGTTGACAACCCCAAATGGCGGCTGCAGCCCTCATGAATGAAACCTTTGTATGACTAAAAAATGCGCATTCAATCATTTTTACACATCGCTCCATCAGCTTAACCTCATTTGAATGTGGGCTTAAGATAGGTTCAATTTCCACAACAGGTCTGAGTTTGTAACCTGACACGCCAGACGGACAGTTTCATAAATCAGCCATGAAACGACCTGCAGGATTTCAGACAATGAATCAGCCAGGTCCATCTGCTCTGCGAGGTTACTGAGTTTGTGCATGCAAATTTACACTCAGTGTAGTCTCACACTGCAGCAAATACTGTCTGTTTGTGAAGAAGGAGAATCTTTACATCATACACACTCTGCATTTGCAGATTGACAGGTTCACAGATGTAAAGCTCAACTGCAATTTTAGATGCATCATCAAAAATGTATTTTATATTGCCATTTACCTCAGATTAAATAAACAGTTTTAATTAGCGTAGAGCAGTGCAAGCTTTCATCAGGTTTCTTTGATGAAATGAAGTGAAACATTGTTTACCTTATTAATTATGTTCATAATTGGAGAGACTGCTCAGTAATTGTAAACATTTCTTTCTGAACAGTGAATTTCTGCAGTAAATATTATAGAGAATCTACTCAGGAAACCTAAAAAGTGTTGTAATGTGACAAAAAAAACTTGAAGTGAATGTTTGTTGGGCCTGTTGGTCTGAATTTTGTCTCATCAAAGGGTCTGATCAAGTAAACCTGCTCTTTTTTGCTTTGAATATGAAATTAAACCACTGTTTTCTTTGAACGCACCTATTAATCTTGAAGCCACAGTTAGAGGAAAGAGAGGGTGGAGGAGCGATCATGAGGGAGCGATTATGTGAGGAAATGGAGAGAAAAAAACAAAAATTGTCATGTCCCCTTAGTGTGTATTTTTCATGAGCTGCTGTCCCTGCTCTGATGACTGTAAACTATAAAATCCTGATATAAACCAAACCTTTCACTGTGAGGTTTTAGTGTCTCATATACTGGAGGCTGCCCTGACATAAGTTGTGCTTGGGGTCTTGAAAGAGCCAATATTCCTGAAAAAAATCAAAGATAGTTTATTAAAGATGTTTGTTTGAGCCACATAAAGGCTGAATTCTTAATTATGATGTTTCTCAGCGTCCATTTGCAGATGTGATGTCTTTTCTTCCATTATTCATTCCATTGTTATTCTCCTGTTACGGTTTCAGCCTCCAGCTCAGAGAAATTTATTTTCTTTTTACTGCATTATGTCCATCCAAGGCATAAATTCTCGAATCAATCTTGAATATTTAGGAAAGTTTTATTCAATGACAATTGTTTTCAGCCACCTCATTTATCAAAATATGTTCATTTGTTTACTGGGACAGGCCAATACACACTTTTGGTGAGCTGCATTTGGGAGCTGGTGTAAATGGTTTCTACCCCAAAATCTACACAAGCTTCTGCTCCACTGATAAATGAGACAAACTGTCTGTTGAGAGGTTTATCAGGCAGTAGCCAAAAAGTTCATGGTATCTGACAGCATTATTCTGTGAAGGCAATTAAAAACAGTTTATTAATATTGAGTTGAGTTGTTTAATACTAATTTTCTGTCTTGATATCCTTACACTTGTTATATTTTCATATGCCAAAAATACCACTGAAAGGACTTGAAACATGCCCAGGTTTGACTTCTGTATGAAGCCTGCAATAGAGAGACACATTTCCAGAATGCCAGTGCATTGTCCAAACTATTAATTTCAACCTCCTGTAAAAATCTGAAAACACAGAAAACAATGTTTTGTTCAGTTATGATTCAGGCTCTTGAAAAAGATTTAATCTCTTCTATTGATTAATTGGTAGAACCAGAGTAGGTTCTCATCGACATACTTATTAGCAACTAATAAAAGCTCTGAACACTTAGCACCTCCAGTTTACCAGCTTAGTTGTGAGAAACAACAAGTTGTAACATTACTGTGTACCATTTTTCTAGCCTGCTGTGACAAGGCTTTCCTATCTATGAAAGTTTAGATGTTAGAATGTATACATCCAAGGTTACAAGAAGATAATTTTCTGATGCTGAACTTATCTGCTTACTTTCTAAAAGTGCTAACAGAAAATAGAGGGTGTTTTATCACCCATCATGTTTGTAAGTTAGTTTCTTTTTGCCTTCTTTCTGTGAAGTGAAAGCACTGATCACTGGACCACTGAGTTTTAGTTCATTTAAGAAGCAAATTGAATTATATTTGGATGATTATGCCAGCTCAGTTACAGTGGGTAAATCTAATGTCTTTATCAATAAGTTCATTTAAAAATTCATTGTACCAGAGAGCAATATCAATCTGTTTTTCGTTAAAGATTATTAGCCAGCAGCAGTGGAGCATAACGGCCACAGTGGAAATCCTGATATTAGAAAACATTCTGATAAAATAAAATAGAAATGTAATTGAAGTTTCTATTTCAGGTGAAAGGGGCTGTTCCTCTCCCCACGCCCCGAATCAACGAGGTGCTGACCCAGTTTCGACAGAGGATTGCCTCAGAAGTAATCAGAGATACAGCCACACAGCCGGATCGTCAGAGCCTTAAGGCAGTTAGTTCCACTGTGGCTGATCCAGCAGACCCTGTTAATGAACAACGCATCAGGAAACTGGAGCACCAGGTGTCGCAGCTCATCCAGCAGGTGCATATTGAACACAAGTGACAGCTGATAACTCATTTTAAAAATGTATTTATTTGAAGTACATGAGACAATGTGGAACACATTAGCTATTAAGATAAAGAAGTTTGAAATGCAGCAAAGACTGGTAAAATAAGCCTACAGTACAGATTTTCTCTTCAAAAACATGTTGTTTTTATGTTTTTCTAAAATACTGGCTGCAAATTTCTGCAAAAATGTTTGTCTGCAAATATCATGATCACCTCTAAAGCAATTTTCTGCAACACAGATGTTCCGACAACATTGTGCATTCTTATTTTACATGTATTTGAAACCATAGAAATTGTAAAAAAAAAAAGAAAAAAAAAATCCTTTTAAATATTTAAGTCTCACAATGTCACTTAAGGCCCCTGCAGGTGAAAGGTCCACTGTGGTGATGGCACGAAAAGCAAAGAGGGACACAGATCGAACATCTGAAAGTGAGTGTGACAGTGGCAAAGAGAACAGGAGGTGCAGCAGGATCCCCAAACATCGAAGCAAGGCAACATCCAGGACAAGCTCTAAGGAGAAGAAGAGTGGCAGATCAGACAGGTGAAACTGCACAGTAAAGATGTAAAAGGTGGCAGTGTTTTTGTTTTTTTACTCATGGGCAATCTTTTTGATAGTTACTAATGCAAACTGTATTTTGAGGTATTAGAACCATTATTAACATCAGAAAATGCACCTTAGGAAATGTGATAATACTGGCGTGCTAGCAAAACTGTGTTTATCATGCTGGTGCTGGACTTGTCCAAGTCAAAACACACTGCAACTACTTGCATTTTTTTAGCATGCCTAATGACACAAATAATGGAGAAGAATTGCGACACAATGCGTAAATTCAAAGGAGGCTTAAATTGACTACGAGTCCTAATATATGATGGAGGTTACACTTTATGAACACTTCGGTGTTGCACCAGCTGCAATACTTGCTGGAGTTTCTATCTAAGTATTATTATCTCCTACCTGGAGTAAAGTTACCTGTAAATCCTGATTGTCAAAGTGTTTAGTTTGAAAGGCAGGAGAACTTGAACGATGACGATGAGCAGAGGTTTTACTCAGCTGCTGAGTATCAACAGTGCTTTCTGTATAAACAACATCTTTTAGAAACATACAATAACTCCCTCTTCATTTCATGTCAGCAAAATATTATTTTGTCTTCCAAAACTAAAGTAAAAAGAAATTACCACGTTGGATTTTTTCCACTTACAACTGTTTGTTAATGCAGATTGCACGTAAAGGGTGTAGGCTTCAGTCATAAATCAATCGCAGTGTTTTTGTAAAAATATGTTTATTACTTTTTATTTTTACAGTTTATGGGTTAACAGGTCACTGAAGTACAAAAGAGACAGATACATATGACAGCACTGTAAAAAGCATGATAACAAAATGCTTTTCTTTGAATTGTCAAATGAAGTGATAAATATCATTTCTGTGAACACAGTTGGGTCAGTTTAGAAATTACACTCTACTTGTTGAGAGGTATTTTAAGAAGTGTTAGTGTTGCAGCCAAATAATGATACAACTTGAGTAGGGGGGGCGATATGGCAAAAATGTCATATCAAAATTTTTTTAAAGTAAAATCACAATCACGATTTTATCACGATTCTTTTTTATGTTGATTTTTCTAGACAAATTTGCATGTGTGACCATTTTTTCCCTATGTTTAACATACAAAACATGTAAGACCCTAAAAGGAAAAAAAATGACAATTTAAGCCAAAAAAAACTTTCTGAATAGGTTTTAATTTAAATAGCGCAGTTTTGATAAATATGTGCAGTAAATGTAAACATAAAAGGTAATGAACAACAATAAAGTGCACTTTTGTAACATAAAAACTAAACACACCAAACAGCTTATTGAAAAGGGTCAAATATAAATGCAAACTTAAGTAACTGGTTATTTCTTAAAGTGCAACAATTTAGAAAAAATGTTATCTAACTGCAAAGTCTAATCTGAGTGAATAATACAGCTGCTTTAGAACAGATTTTTGTTCAGACATCTTCAAGCTTTTATCTCCTTTTCTCTTTCTGCCATGGCTTCACGCTACATAACCAAACAGGAGATCCCACCATGCACTGCGCATAATGTGCTACGATTGGTTAGTCGGGTGCGCGTCAAAGTCTCTGCGCCCACACAGACGATCTGACGATCTTTCTGCTTTATGAGATCATCCCCACGTTATAATCCTTAACGATTTAATTAGTCATATCGCACACCCCTAAACTTGAGATATTTCATTGTGCGTTTTAGAGTGGACAATATCAGTGGCTCTTAAATGGCATGGCAGGGCACAAAGTCTTAGGACAAGCATAAGAGTTCCTGAGAAATTGTCATCATCATGTTATTTGTACATCTATACAACAACTGATGCATGAGGTTTTTTTCATCCTTTTCTTTGACTTCAAGAAGCTCATAAAATACCCAAGGGGACTCTGCCTTTTACTATGAATAGAGCAGTAAGGGAGAGGCATAGATTCATCTAATAAAAAAAATGGCATGTCAAGTTTTAATGAGTAAATAATTTATCAAATTTTTTACAGCTCACATTTTGAGTGGTTGTATTTGATAAGAAACATCATTTGCAGAGTGATTAGGTTAAATTAACAAGTGTCAAGTGGCTTTTTTTACATGGATATGAATTTGGCATGCCCTGAGACTGGCTTTATTTTGGGTGCGTCTCAGGCAGAAATAGTTTGAATGCCACTACACTACACTTTAAGCTATAGCTAAGAAACAGGTGCGGAAGGCCACAGGACTTTCTGCATCACAGCTAAAAGTACTAACTGAGGTACATTTTCCTCTCAGTCGTGTGGTAAACTTTCCTCCCCTTTGTTAGAAATTACAATTGTCGCCACAGTTCCATGATTAATGACCATGCGGCTGTGGTCAGCCCCCTCATCGTACTTCATCAGCCGCTGATGGCATGCTCTCAGGATTCAGTAATTTAACTAAAGTAATTTTCAAACTGTCCTTATCGAAGACAAGGTGATTTTCTTACATTAGCCCTGAATGATTCAAAGTTGTTGAAACTTTTTTTTTCTACCTGTAGAAGTAATCTGCTTTGACCTTTATAGAGCCAGACATTAGCTAGCGGGCTTTAATCAATTCCACAGCGGACTCAATACCTTTGAATTTGTGTTATGTGCAGTGATCAGGAGAATCATAAACAGAGGAGTTTAAAGACTTCTGCTGGGGCTGCAAAGAAGGCTGGCAGTGCAGGGGGAGCTGCACGGATGGCACCTCTGAGAGCTGCCAAGACCTCCAGCACCGGCGTGAAAACCAAATCTGCTGTGGAGGAAGAAACCTACAGGGTACTGCATGTCATCAGCCGGCTGAAATGCAATTTCTGTATTTATTTGAATTAGTGTAGCATGCAGAGAGTCCCGTTCACATGGTGTCGTCATTTTGGGGGATTTTTAGCTTTTGTTTTTCATAGCTGAAAAACAAAAAATGAAGTCTTGAATAACTAATGTTGAGGAATTTATCTCACAGTCCAAATTGATCAGATATTCTGGAAAATGTTTGTGTTAAATTCGTATGGGGATTCACTGCATTCTCCTTGTATACTATACTGATTCTCTATTCTAGTCTTGCTTTGGTATTTGTGAGTGGAAGTGTAAACTACCTCTGGAAACACATCTTGTGTTGGAATTGTCATCATCATCACTGTAAAAAATTATCAAGTATTGAAAGATAAGGGGGTAGAGTAGCCTTGGTAGGTTGTCCCACCTGACTTCACTCTTTGTTTCTGCTCTTTTGACCACAAATAATCAGAAACACATTTTACAAATATGCTCTAACAATATGATGTCTGATCCTGAATGCTTTCCTCAGTATACTGTAATCACAGCAGGTTATTTCCATGTTTGAGGACTCATCATTGGTGTGGTATTGTAACTATGTTCTACAGTGCAGGGGTGCAGTATAAGAAGCTGAAGGATGATATTCCAACATGGCATATTGCCCCCTATTTAACATGATTCATTGCAGCTACATCAGTGTGTTGAGTTAAATGTTTCTCTCATTACTGTAGATCATATTAGCATTCCTTCAGGGATATTCCACCTTTTCTAGATAGAAGACACTACCTGAGCCAGATTTTTTCCTGTTGACTCTGTAGCAACCGTGCTATTTTTCACATGCCAGGGTGTGCAAACAGTAAACAGTAGAGGACAGCATTGCAGAGCAAAAGCCACACCCACTTCTTGAGAGGGGTATATATATACTATAAATATATATATACGTATGGTCATAAAAGTACTTGGTGGGCTTGCTCAACCGTGGTAAAACAGTGTAAATAGGGCTTTGACAGTTAACCATGTAGCAGGGCGTAGCAGTTTTTGTTAAATGTAGATTTTACTCTGAGACTTCCTGATATTTGATTTTAGTAACATCCTCAGAGACAGATTGATGGGCTTCATTAAGTATGCAGTAAAACTTTCCAAGACCTTTCAGCACAATATGACATGCAAATACTGTGGGCCTGACCTTTACTGCTATCAATAGTACTCTGTCAATAGACTTCACATTTTGTACTACAGCCAGCTGATATGACATGCACCCAAGATTGTCTTCACATTTTTGTGTTTTATCTAGACTATTGTGGATGAGCGAGACCAGGAGAGGGAAAGACGCTGGAGGGCTGAGCAGGCTGTGAGGAAACTTACAGAGGATTTGAAGAGTCTGCAATCGAAGGTCAGCGAGGAGAAAGACCTTCAGAGCATGGCTCTGCACACCACTGACAGGCAAGAGGACACACAGTTGCGCAAGGTAGCACTAGGAGAACTTAAACCCTTCATGAATCAACTCAGTCGCACTTAAACAGACATCACGGTAGAAGAGGATTAATTAACTCGTTTCTGTGGGTTTTAGGTGGTAAATGCATAATGGAGTCCTTTTTTACCCTCTTCATCCTTTGTTTTGGCACTCATGAGACCCGACTGTGCTGCCTGTTTCATGCTGGAACAATGAGTCTCTATCACCCCATTAGAAATTCTCATTATTACTTGCCCTGTAAATTCTCATAATACCAAGCACACGCTCAGGCTCCATTACCCTTAAAGTATGCCTGCAGTTGTCAGTGATAATAATGCTGTTTTGAATAAAGGTTATTAGCATATGCACCTTCCTGCTTTTATACCTTATATTTAAACTCCAGAGGCTGTGATTATCTGTAATTAAATATGCCTGTCTCTCCCCTTCTTCTTCACATGTGTGCGAGTATTTCTGTGTGTGGGTTCCTTCTCAGATAGAGCCATGTGTGGCTGTAATGTGCATTTATTCTTGGTTGTATTACAGCCTGCTTAGATAGATATGCATTATGGTTGTAATTAAAGCCCAGTGACAAGCAGATGTCAGCATTATTATATGAATCAATCTCAACCGTCACTTGGTAATGACACAGAGCACGCCTGCCTCTGTTAACTCCCTTGCTCATCTGGAGCTCGATGACAAAGAAGTGACTCATTGCACTGTAGGTGGTAGCAAGCCCCTTGTGTATTACCATTTCACTTTGTGTCCTGAATTCATGTTGTTTGTCTTTTCTTTTACCCACCTGTCTTTGTATGTGATGCTCTCCCTCATTTTCTTCACATTCCCATTTTAGATAAGATTTTGACTCTCCAATCATGCCAGACTCACTCACTTTTAGAAACTGTAACAGTTAAATAGTGCGTTATAAAACATGGAGGCCAGTCAAGGTTACCACACAGTTAACTGTGGTAGCATAATACGAAGTTACATTCTCAACAGAAATCATGCTGTCTGCCCTGTCTTAGACTGAAAGAAATGTTGCTGAAGGAGCGATCAGGGCGCTCTGAGCTGCAGACTCGTGTTGAGGAGCTGGAGGGGAGGTGTCAGTCTCTAATCCAGCAGCTGGAGCAGGCCCGCAGCAGTGAGGAGCAGCACAGGGCTGCGCTGGGCAGACTGGAGGAAAGCATCTCCCATGGAGAAACACTGAGGGTTCGCCAGCAGGCTGAAGAGGTAAAGGAGAAAGTTTACCTGAGTTTCTATTTTCCCCTGTCTGGATCCAGAGTTTCAGGTTGTTACATCAAATGTCAACATAGAAATGAGAGAGAGTTTATTTAAAGATAAACAAACACTGAGATAACAAAGTTTTTCTATTCTAATTCTGAGAGAAAAAAACCCTTCAGTGTCAGAACCTTTGGAGAATATATGGGTAGATTTTAGTCATGTGGGGGCTGGAAAAGAAAAAAAGGGTTAGCTACCATAAAACACCGTGCACTGTCTTATTAATTATTCATCTCTTTAGAACAACACGCTTGCATCCCATGACATCTTCAAGAAAACTAACTCAATAATGAAAACTGTGTATTAAAGGCAATACAGACCCTTATACAGCACCCAAGGACACTGTTTAAATCTGAAAAGCAGCCAAGGCTTTACAATAACTTTACTGCAGCTATATTGACATACTGTTTAAGAAAGTCCTTCTCTTTCTATTAGTACTAGGATAAAACCGACTAAGTAAGGGCAGTGTTATGTATGTTTGATGTTTGGGTCAGTAATGCTGGTTTTGGTGAATTAAGGATCAACAAATCTAAAAATGTAAGCAAAATTTACTGCTAATTAGCACATTTACTTGTTAGCACAATGTGATGATATTTGATAAATGAATCCCCTTCAGCTCTTATTTCATTCAGTGTACTGGAGGCAGCTGTTTTATTTCATAAATCGCCCATGTTTTGTCTTAACTCAGGCTCATGTATTTGACTCAGTGATTGCGAGAATATTTCCATAATAACCAAAAAAGAAAGGGAGGTCCTCATCTCTTGGACTTTTTGTCTTGTGCATAGATGTTCTCTGTCATAGATGAGACATGCAAAACGCAGAAAAGGGCTTATAAACAATAAAAAAAACAAATGCAGGCTTTTCTTGTGATATGAAATTAACAAGAACTGTTAGGCTCAATTAGCAATTAGCAAATTGCTAATTGAGCTCAAAATTGCTAATTGCTAATTGCTCAATTAGCAAAATATTATAAGGATCAGGAAAGGTCTGTTCAATCCTACTAATTCACTTCCTGTTATCTCTTTGAGAAAGAGCTTTGTCGAAGTATAGCCCAAACTTGCTTTCTAATCTATTAGCGCTGCCATCTTAACAATGACTTTCATCATCATGAATGATCATGAAAATAAGCAATGTTCTAAAGATTTTTTCAATCTGTAAAAGCTATAATTGATGTCACAATAGTATCAAAACTCTACACTCAACTGTGCCTTTGTGGTTTTAAATTTTTGTGACTTTAACATCTGTCTATGGGTTCAGCTGCCTGATCCCAGCTAAACCACTGAAAACTCTGATTGTTAATGGCCTCTGACTAGACTTGAAAATCCTGTTATAGCAAAAATGACATTAACACAGTCTTATTTAAGTCAACACAAGATTTTAGGTCTTAATGATTTTACTGATTTTCATTTTGTAAAGTATGTATGTGTTTTAATGTTTTACTTCACTTACACTTCAGCCTCTTTGCAAATACATAATGAGACTTCAGAGCTGTAGCAGATCTACCAGAGAGTCTCAAGTGATGATTGTAATTTTAACTCCACAATACATCTTATTCAGATGGTATTTTCCTGCGAAAAGAGAGGAGTCTGGAATGTTCTACCTGATCTTTTAAAACTAATTGCAAACACCACCACTTCTAGAGTGCTGTCAAATGATAGTTAAGTCTGCAACAACCCTGAGCTCTTGTCTGTAGACATTATATCAGACAGGAGCCACAAGGGATGGAAATTGATGTGTTTTGCTTGATTCAAATATTATCAGTACTACAAATTAATCAAGTTCTCTTTCAATACCTGTGTAGATTTTCTGTGCCAACAAAGACAGAAATATGACCATACTAAAATGCTTCTCCACATCAATCGATTTTTTCAATAGTCATGGTGTATCCGCCCTTGCTTGGAATCACTCTACTGCATACTGATCATCAGGCTTTTATCGTCATCGTGTGTAAAACTAATATAGTCAAGACAGCTAATGTCTCCATCGACTATGATCTTCTCAACTCTACTATTGTCGTTGGTGCTGCTGGCCTTTCAAGACAGTGTGGCGTCATTGTTTTACATGGCACGCATGTAATCATTGAGCAAAAAGGCAAATATTAGTGTCTCCTACTTAAAATAATAATAACACTTTTTATTTAATGGTGCTTTTCATGACACTCAGGGTCCCCTTACAAAATGTATAAATAAAAAGTGCATTAAAACGAACATAAAACAGGTATAAAAACACAATCTAATTCAAAGGCAGTGCAAAGATCAGATTGAGTAGTTTGAACAGAACAGTTTTGAGTCTGGTTCTAAAGAGGGGAAAGGAGTCAGTGTTGCGGGGGTAAGGGGGGAGTGAGTTTCATAACTGTTGGGCTGACCGGCTAAGTGTACAGCCCCCAATGGTGACAAGGTGAGAAGAGGGGACAGAGGAAGAGGATTGGAGGGTACAGAGGGTACAGGCAAGTACAAAAATGTGAATGAGGTCAGAAAGGTATGGAAGGGCGAGGTTGTGGATGGCTTTTAGGTGTGGAGCAGGTTTTTATATTGAATGCGATGTGATGGGGAGTCAGTGAAGCTGTTGCAGGATGGGTGTGATGTGATGATGGTGTCCTTGAAATGATGCAATCTGCTGAATACTGAACCAGTTGAAGGTTATGGTGGATTTTCTGGGGAAGACCAAACAGGAGGAAGTTGCAGTAGTTGAGTTGGGAGGTGACTGAACTGTGGACCAAAATGGCAGTGGTGTGAGGGGTGAGGGAGGGTTGGAGATGGTTGATATTTCTGAAGTGGAAGTAGGCTGACCGGGTTATGTTGTTGATGTGTGATGTGACGGAGGGTGTGCTGTCGAGACTCCTTACCTGGGAGGAGGGGGAGATGGAGGAGTGGTCAAATGGAATGGTGAACTGTCAGATTTGTTGAGAGTGGATTTAGAGCCAATTCTTAACATTTTTGTTTTATTGATGTTTAATTTGAGGAAATTGAGTGCGAACCAGAACTTTATTTCAAGGAGACGGGGGTTAAGGAGGAAAGATGGAGTCAGGTTTAGTGGAGATGTAGAACTGGGTGTTGTCTGCAAAGCAGTGGAACTGAATGTTCTATTTTCGGAGGATGTGGCCAAGTGGGAGGGTGTAAATGATTAGAGCAGGGGCTCCAGAGCCAAGCCCTGGGGAACACCTGTGGTGACTGGGAGTGAGTAGGGAGTGAATAATTTGAGCCACATGAACTGAGTGTAACCAGAGAGACAGGATTTAAACCAGGTGAGGGGTGTCTGTGTGATGCCAATAGTGAGAAGTGTGTCAGAGAGGATTGAGGAGATGGTGTGTCAAAGGCTGCGCCATCAAATACATGAGAAGTGTCAGGAGGGATGCAGCTACTAGATGGTTGTTGGTTATTTTAAGTAAAGGCAGTTTCAGTCATACCAGAATCAGCACAGTTTTTTCAAGTTGTTGAAAGAGAATGCAAAGATTAGAAATAAGTTAGAAAAAAATGGATTTCGAAATAAAGACATCACGTCCAGTAAGAGCGCATATGACCAGAAATGAAACCAAAACGACAACAAACATTAGCACCAACTACCTTGCCTCCAAAAAGCCTAATGATGGAGTCGAATGAGGTCGAAATTGAGGACGCTCCGCCTGGATACAAGTCATCTGTCTGGCAGTATTTTGGCTTTCTCATTAAAAAAGACAAAGACGACAGTAGAGTAACTGGCAAGACTAAGACGGTGTGTAAACTTTGCTATGCTGTCATTCCGTACACCGCCTCCAACACAACAAACATGAACCACCACCTTCAGCGTCACCATAAAAAATGTGAAGATGACCCTGGCGAAAACGAACCTACCGCTCGTTAGCATACACTCTCTCTAACCTCTCGAGGGTTTGTGTTTGGCCTGTGAGGTCTTGTGTTTTCTTTTGTGCAACAACAAATATATATAAGTTGTAATTACACAGTAATATTTTTTCTTTTTTACTTTTTTGATATTGTATCGTGACGTATCGTATCGTGACCCGGGCATATCGAGGTGCAGCGTATCGTGAGTTTAGGTGTATCGTCCCTAGTCACCACCAGGTTTCTTGAGTGTGGGAGTGACAACAGCTGTTTTGAGGGTTGAGGGACATTGGCAGTGGTCAGGGAAGAGTGGGTTATGTTTGTGATGAGAGGGGCCAGAGAAGGAGCAGCAGCTTTAACAAGAACAGTAGAAAGGGGCTCCAGTTTGCAGGTAGAAATGTTGCTTTTTAATGAGGTCAGCAGTTTCAGAGACAGGAGGAAGAGTGAATATCGAAAGTAACTGACAAGGAGGGAACAGCAGGAAGAAAGGAGGGTGACTCTGCAGGTCTAGAAGGATAAAGTCGCTGATGGATGTTCTTTAATTTTTATTTTTTTCAGAAAAGACGTAAATGAGGTTATTACAGGAAGGAGCTGAATGCATGTGTGGGGGAAGTGAATCGGGGGGCTGAGTGATATTTCTGAGTAAGGAGAATGAAGTCTTGGAGTCTCCTTCATTACAGTTGATCAGACTGGAGTAGTAGGTGGATTTTGCTTGGGTAATGCAGTTTTTATCGTGGGAGAGATGCTTGACATGCATGTTGTGACCAGTTTTCCTGCAGAGACATTCAAGTTGGCATCTTTCGGCTTTAAACTGTTGGAGAACGGGGGTGAGCCATGGCGAAGAGCAGGTGAAGGTGACAGATCTATTTTTGAGAGGGGCCGGGTTATCCAGAGGACTTTGCTGCTTGTAGTGGGAGACCAGAATTTCCTGGGTGGAAAAACAATCCGTTGTCCCATCATGCTTGTAACTGCTCGTGTTTTGTTTTTCCATTGCTTCTTGCTGTACTCAGTTCACTTTTTCTTCTTACAAAAGGCTATCTGGGGAGAAGTGTTACAAATTGGATTTTTTGCACCATGATTAGAGATACGTTGATATCAGTGCTGTTAGCAGTCCTGCTAATCGATTCAATTCTTTAACGATTCCCTTATTGATTCCTGCAGATTTTCCGTGTGGGCAAATGTTGGCCTGTAAATTTTCAGTGGCAGCAATGACCAACATGTCACAGCATAGATAACTGCTTCTGCAAGTTGCTGGTGTTTCCACTTGCTTACGGTTGTGCAGTAGGTGCCTTTTGTTAAAAATTAAGCAACAATTCTGACCACTTCTGATCCCTGTCAGTGGAAGGAATTGATGAGGAGTTGTTTCGCAAAAATACTCATGAAATCAATACTTTACTGGAGCTGTTGACGATTCTTGACTGGAATTGGTTTTCAATTCCCATCCCTAACCATGATGCTTTCTTGGAATTGCTGTTCTCAGTTGTCTATGTTCATCATCTATTATCTATTATCAATTATAAAAAAATTGTAATGACTGAAACAGACAGCTTAACATGGTAACTGACTATTTTGATAATCTTGTATGACCTTCTGCTGACTATTTCCACTCAAACAGATGAAATGAATCAGCTAACAGACTCATTTTTTTCTAAAACAGTGTTTAGTAAGCTGCTTTAACACATTTTTTCACCAGATGAAACGGCAGACGGAGCTGGAGAACAAGGCAGCTGCCCTAAAAAGAGAGTTGGACATCCAGAGAGCCTCTGTGCGTCAACATAAAGATAAACTGCAGCAGCTGCATGAACTGCTGGCATGCAGAGAACAAGAGCACAGGTACACAGTCTTTTAATTAACATGTAAATTACCCTACGCAGACAGACACAACTCTACATACATTGCAGTAAAAATGCAAACCACAAGGACAACAAGGACATTTTGCCAGAGAGTATGGACTGGATTACATAAATGAGGGCTTTTGCTTGATATTATTGTCACTTCTGCTTCTGGACATTATTGTCTCTAATCCTTACAAAGGTGGTTTGTCTTCTGCTCGAAGGTTTTAGACACTTCTACATTACAGTAGTTTAATCTTGAACATTCAAAATTAGACATTTCTTAAACTAAATCCACTCCTTCTTTTTTGATATATATTGTGTATAAATGTCCATGGTCCATGAACTCCATCACACCTAAGTCCAATAGAAGCTTTTTCCATAATTGATGGACCCCTTCACTTTTCACAACATTCTTTTAGAGTTGAGATTTGTTTGGGTTGTCAGAATAGTTTTGAGTGGATATGGCTCAGGAGGAAAGTACTGATGTGTGATTTTTGTGTGCGCCAAACAATAGTTGATTTAAGATATGATGTCACTTGAGGGCCTCTTTCTTATATATTGCAGTATTTACAGTCAAAGATCAGAAGAAATTTAATCTACAAAGTTTCTGATAAAACATCGCAGCCTTTATTGTGCTGAAACATAGCATGCTGTGTATGTGTTGTGTAAAAGTCGTTAACCCCGATAAACATTTCTTAAGCTTTCTGTAGTGTTTTTCCCTTCAGACTGATCATAAAAATACTCCTTTTAAAGAGTCTTTCATTTTGAAGTGTTCAGACATTTTTTTTAAACAAAGATAATATTACCTGTGCCTTTGTGCACAATGAATGTTTATTAACTGATCACATATAGTTTCCTAACCAGTTTGGTCTTTTTTTCCAATAATGTAGTCAAGGTAAGGAGAAAGTGTGAAGGCAGCTAGAGCAACTGCAACGAACTATAGAAGACCCTGGATTTTTTGTAACAGTCAAACTAAGAATGTCTTAAGTGTTGAAGGTCCTTCCAGCCAGCATAATGCATTGTCCTTGTATGCATATTTTACAGGAAACAGCTGGAGCTACGGTTGCAGCCGGGTGGAGCAGATTTCAATGAAGCAGTGTCTAAAGAAGTTGCATCAGTGGAGCAGAGATTGACCCGCAGGGAGGCAGAGCTTCAGGAAAAACTAGCTGAAGGAAGGAACCAGTATGCCGCACTGGAGGATGAATTCCGTATGGCTCTGACCATCGAGGCATCCCGCTTCTCTGAGGTCTGCTTAAGCATCGGTGATCGCCATGCAGATGGCCTGTAATCACTGATTAAATTGTCCTAAACTTTAATCTTCCCCCTTTTTGCACAGAGCAGTTTGAAAATGATTACTGTGTCCAAAAAGGAAATGATTGAACTGGAATTGAACCCAATCTAGATGGACTTAGTGTTTTTTTTTCATCATGATGAAAGCTGAGACTGAATAAGATCATCACTGGAGAAGCAATGAGTGATTGCCAATGGAGGAAAGCTTACAAAAAAATAGGATTTGGACCAATTTGCACTTTTTTCTTTTGTTAAAGGTTTCATTTTGCCTGTGCATGAAATGTAGCTTGATTACTTTTTGGTTCACAGTCTTCTACAGCACTTTCTGTAACCTTTGACTATTTGAAAACTGAATAAAACACACAGTGGAGCCAGTTTTCTTTTTTCTTTTATCTCAGACATCTTTTTTTCATATACTTTGACATGTTTCACCTCTGACAGTGAGAGGCTGATCTACCGGTCAAAAAATTGACGGGAGGGTCACGTCCCCACACCACCAGCTAAAAAGACATGTCACACCTACAACCAAGTAACACTTCTGAGGAAGGCAGAAGTTTCCGCCGGCACATGTCAAGGTGTATGAAAAATAGATGTCTGAGATAAAAGAAAAAAGAAAACTTTTTCTCAGAACAAGTGAAGACATAATAAACACCATTCGACTACAAAATGGAGCAGTCGGGCATCAAAAATATCTGATAAAATATGTCCCTACATGAGGTACTCTATAAAATCTTCGAACAGACCACGAATGTGACATCAGTCAGCAAAATGCTCAAGTCAGTAAATGCTTTGAGTCCTCCCCTGTCAAACTCCCAGGTGCCTCATTCTCATTCAGTTCCTCATCCTCACTCTGCCTCTTTAGGTAAAGGAGGCCTGTGATCAGATGACTGCAGAGCTGCTAGAGGTCAAGGCGACGCTTGCTAAATCTCAGGAGAGGGAGAAGAGATCTGGCTTTCTGGTGCAGGAGCTCACAGCCATGGTCAAAGAACAGAAGAACCGGATCTCTGAACTCATCAAAGCAAAGAAAGATGCTGTCACTGATCTGAAGGTACAGCCAAGATGTCCGAGAGAGGAAAGGGACTGTTTTTTTAAACCATCTTACACATTTTTAAAAAGAATCTCTGGTCTGGTGTGGTGAGACTATTGGTTCCCCCCTTAAAACAGCGTGACACTGCAGGAATACCTAACAGCCCTTGCTGTCTTTCCATCTTTCCCTCTGTCAGCCACTGCAGTTGGCCGCTGATGATTAAATATCTGTCTGTTTCTCTGACAGAGCCGCCTGCATTCTTTAGAAGAAGAGGTAGAGCAGGACCGACGTCTCAGTCTGCAACTCGAATTGCTGAAGAAAGACAAAGCTCGACTTTTGTCTCAGCTCACAGCACAGGAGTCGGTGATAGATGGGCTGCGAGCAGAGAGGAGGATCTGGGGTCAGGAGCTCGCTCAACAAGGTAAAAAAAAACATTAAAATGGGAGTTAACTCCTTACTTTAAATAAGCTGCTTACTCCATGAATAAACACAAGGATAACTTGGAACTAGCACAGGCCTTCCTCAAGGTCTAGGCTTATCGTAGAATGAGTAGGGATGAGTCAGGAAATTCTTCATACATTCATACTGGAATAATAGCCACTCGTCACGTTTTGTAAACCCTGTGGAATCGATGTGAAAATGACATTTTCCTGAAGCCATTTGCTGCTTCAGTCCTCCATAACCTGTTTTTAACTAAGCCTGCCATCTAGTGGCTCTTAGAGAGAAGTACGCTTAAGACATTGCAAGACAAAATCCCCTTTTTATTTATATATTCTTTGAAGAAAAAATCCTAATAGAAATGCACAAATCTATTATTTTTGGCATAGTGGAATAGTACATACAAGGGGATTTAGCTGTAAGTGACAGAGTTTGACAAAAGAATATTCTGAAGTTTGGTTAAGTATGTTATATGCTGCATGATTACATATATTTGAGTACATTGCACTTACAAGAGAAAATAAATATACTCTGTTTCTGATTTAACAAAAAAAATAACATGATGTGAGGCAGATAAATACTCTGTTTACTGTCTTAGGGTGTTTAGACAGATAATGACAGGCTTGGAAATATCAGTGAGAGAATGAGTGAACACCACAGGCTGGTAAGATACTCTGACCATCAACACTGAGGCAAGAGTCTCTATTCACGGGGTGCAAAGGTGTCATTCATGAGGCAATTGACACCCCTTATTTTCATGAAGTGTTTTCGTTGAGGGCATTTTTTTGCCATTATTGATGAAACAGAAGAGTGCAGGCCTGGTTTTGAAGCAACGCTGCACCATAAGTTGTAACAGCGGTTCATATCATCATTTCAGATATATTAGATATTAGACATAACCAATTTTGTCAAGAGTCTACAAATAAACTTTGATTTCAATCAATCAATCAAAATTTATTTATATAGCACTTTTCATACAAAAAAATGTAGCACAAAGTGCTTTACAAACAGACAAATTAATTAAATGAAGGACTTATAAACCGAACCCAGCCCCTGAACCCACCCACACAGCAATCCATACACAGTGTCAAAAAAAAGCATCAGAAATAAAAGACAATAATAAAGCCCACTGCTGTACCCAGTACGTACTGAGGAAACGCCATCTTAAAGGTTTAAAAATGAGAAAACACTGGAGGTAAGGTTAAAAATAAAAATATAATAATATAAATTTAAATATATCACGAAATAAAATAAGAAAATGAATTTAAAAAAATAAGAAGAATAAAAAATGACTTGAAATTGAGTTAAACTATACATATATAATAATAATAATAATAATAATAATAATAATAATAATAATAATAATAATAATAAATGAAGAATAAAATAGGAAAACTAGAAAATAAAATAAGGAAAAATAGATTTAAAAAGAAAAGATAAAAAATAAGATAAGATAAAATAATAAAAAGTGGCCTGTAATTAGAATAAATAAAAACACTAAAAGGTAATTCAGGTAAAAGCTTGACTAAAAAGGTAGGTTTTGAGTTTGTTTTTAAAGACATTAACATTTGACTTGCATCAGCTGACAGTAGTTTTTTTTTTTTCTTACAAAATGTGTCTTGTAGTTTAAGGATAATTATCTTGGTAATTCAGAAGAGCTTAAGAAAATTGGAAGAATTGTTCAGATTAAAATGTTTTGCAATTTTGAGATATTTTTTTAGGTAATTCAGGAAATCGGAGCAGGTTCTTATTTCTGCATCTGATTCTATACACTTCCATAAAAAAAACATTGTTTATTTACTTTCTTTTCCAGGAGTGTCCTTGGCTCAGGATCGTGGACGCTTGGAGGCTAGAATTGAGGTGTTGAGCACTGAGCTGGAGACTCAGAAAAAAAACTGCGAGAGGGACGCTGATGCCCTGAAAATCAAATCAAAAATCATCGATGACCAGACGGAGACCATCCGCAAACTCAAAGAGGTACGATGATGAAAATGTGTATATTCCTGCACTTAGCAATGGGCTTGTCCGCTATTAATTTAGTTTTCGACAACAAAATCACTCCTTTGCCCCCATGCCATCCTAGGCCCTGCAGGAGCGTGATGATCAGATCCGTAGGCAGCGGGAGGAGAGGGTCCAGGCTCAGAAAAGGCTCCAGCAGCAGGAGGAGGAAGAAAAAGCTCAGCAGGCTGAACTGAAGGAGAGGGTGGAGCATCTGAGCCTGCGCAAAGAGGAGCTGAAACAGCAGCTGGAGGATAAAGAGGCCGAGCTTGAGGATGTAAAAGCAGCTTACAGGCAAGAAATTCTCCACCAGAATACAGATAAGTCTTTTACTGTATAAACGTGTATTAGGAATGCACATGATTGGATTTCTGACTATTTTCAATATGCTCATATTTCATACTCATTATCAAATACAGATATTTTTCCTTTTATGGTGACAGTCTTTTTGTGTTAAAAAAACAAAACAACACTTCATTCTAAAACAGGGGTGTCCAAACTTTTTACATCGAGGGCCACATGAAGAGGAATACATGGACAACTCAGCCACTTTCCACGCCTCACTTTTAGTGTATTGAAGTTAAAATTTTAACGTTTATGGGTGGGTTATCACCTGTCGAGGGGCCTTTGTTACCCCGGGCTATCACTAGATTCACACCGAGTACAGGGGAGACCTTTTGAGCAGCAGAGATGGGAGACACTGACATCTTAGCTTCACTTTCAGACACAAAACAAGAGTAAATTGCAAGAATGTTGGTGCTTGAAGATGAATATTGCAATATACTTTGTAAATGAGATCTTGTGGCAACGTAAATACAGCAGAAAATGTGCACGACTGATGGTATTTGCTGCTGTAATTAAAATATCTTGATTCCTCAACTGTTTTGAGGGCCGATTCAAAATGGGAAGCGGGCCACAGTTTGGACACCCCTGTTCTAAAACAATGACACTTTTCATTTATGAAATTTAAGAGTAGGTCAGCCTTTGATCAGTTCTTGCCCATGACCCTGTCCCTTCCTTGGACCTCTTTTGATAGATACTGACCACTTTAGGCTGAGACCACACCACAAGAGCTGCCGTTTTGAAGATGCTCTGACTCAGTCATCTAGCCATCACATGTTGGCACTTTTCAGACTCGCTCATATCCTTACTCTTTCCCATTTTTCTTGCTTCTTACTCATCAGCTTTGACAGCAGTGTTCGCTTGCTGTCTGATATATTCCACCCACTAACCAGTGTCATGATAAAGAGATCACAGTGCAATTCATTTCACCTGTCAGTCGCCATAATGTTATCCCTGATCAGTGGATACAGTAAATACATATGGCTTAATACCAGTTCTGATTATGTATGTGTGTGTGAGAGTTTAAATTTGACATTTAAGTTTGTATTTTTACGTTTTCTGTCATTCTTTTTGTAACCCTAATTTAACCAAAATAATTTGTTTGTTGAAGTTCTAAGTTGATATCTTATAAAAGGAAAGGTAAAAGTAAAGTAATGTACTGATCAAGAGCTTCAGAGTAAACCCAAACACTCTTGGGGAATGGTTAAAGCTGCTTTCTGTTGTTGTCTCTGTATTTGACTTTTCTGTCTTGTTTTTAGTGATTCCAGTAAGAAGTGGCAGGAGAAAGCAGAGCTACTCACTCGTCTGGAGAGCCAGGTGAAACGCATGAAGGAGAACTTTGATTCCAAGGAGAGATTGCTCCTGGAGGAAAGAGATAAAGCAACAGAAGCACAGAAGTATGTTTCTGTCATCGCAATTTTACACATTGAAAAAAATATCAGATACTAAGTAGCATTAAGCATTGTTCAAGTAGTAATGTTGCTTGAACTAGAAAGTAGTAGACACTTTTGAGGCAAGTGTTATTTAATGTTTGTCTACCAGAGCATAAAAACTGGTCTGACAGCTTTGTAGATCTCCTTAATCCTAGTAGAAAGTAAAGCCGTGTCCCCAGTCAGGAAATATGAAGAAAGTATTTCCTTCAAAGCAAAAGGGGTAAACAGCATTTGCAACTTTGAGAAATTTAAACTTTAATGGCAAACAGTTGAAAAAACGTCTTCTCCCACCTCTTTCCTTGCTCAAAACTCTAAAAAGTCATAGTTGTCATATTCATTACCTGGGTGATTATCATGCCCCCCTTTAACATTTCAACAGTTATTTTTCAAAAAGAATCGAACATTGTCATTGCTTTATTCTCAGGATTGATTCCATATGCACATCATGACAATATGAAATGCTGCAACATTCTCAATCTTCTTTCCCATTTTTCTTTGCTTTCTTTTTATGTATGATCATCTTTCTGGCAGAGCTGCAGTGGAAAAGTTAAGATGTGTTGATGATGCGTTTCGAAGACAACTGGAATCCTGCCAGGCAGCTCATCAAGCCGAGCTGCTACGACAGGCAAATGAAAAGCAGAAACAGATAGAAAATGCCAATCAGAAGGTAAAACAGGCACTTCACAAGTGTTTTACACAATCCAGAGAAGAATAGATATGGGCTGAATAAATAAAGATTTCCTGAGAGTAGTAATGTGAATAAAATGAGAAGAACAGCCTGTTAGGATTATTTTCATTTTTTGACTTAGACTGGCCATTGTGCTTTTAACTTGTAGTACATCTATTCAAAATCTTAAATCACAGTTTGAAGACAAAATACTATTTTGACCATGCTCTGATCAATACATTGAATTTGTTCTTTTTTTCTTCCTCAGGTTTTTGAAGTGGAGGAGGAAATGCGTCAGCTGCTGGAGGAAACAGAAGCTAACAAGAGGATCATGGATGAGAAAATGAAGCGACTCTCAAGTGTACTTAAAGATTTCTAACACTGGAGCCCAAAGGACTACGACAAAGTTCAAAGTTATGCAACCTCAGTTTTTTTGTACATAATCGTTTTTATGTTAAGTTATTGTTGTACAGTATACCATGATTTATTTAATAAATAATTTCAAAAACCACATATTTCTTCTAAATTATTCATGAAATTGTTTGCAAAAATGAAATGAAATTATTGTAAGTATTGTAGGTATTGCTGGATTGGAGCTGATAATAAAAACTGTTCTACTACTGATTCTATAGAAACATTGATAAATGTTGGAAATTTAGAGATAAAAACACGTTTTTAAAAGCTGACTGAATTGTGACTGATGATGTGGGAACATATTAGATAGGTTCCCCACAGTTTAATGCATTTTGGGTTAGCATTAATGTAGAACAATTATTTATCCTAAGTAATCCATTGAAGTAGTATGAGGGGCATTGACAAGATTACAGTGACTTCAATCTTGACAATGGAGTAATTCTGATAAAGATACAGAGGTAAAGTAAGTAAGAAATTTGAACTTTGTATTTATCAGAAATAAAAATGTTATGGTTTAAAAGTAATCAATTTAAAGTTATACTTTCAAAATCTAATAATATAAATAGTATTTGATGATAAAATATATACATTGCAAAGTTCATGCAAATAGTTTGTTGGGATGATATTTTTATTTGAAAAGTAAGGGACAAAAACAGTCTTATGTACTAGACCTGTTCAGCATCACTGTAGGCAAAACAACATCATTTATAGGACACCTTTCATACATACAGCAATTTATAGTGCTTGACAGTTTAAAAAAATGACATTAAAAGGTTTTTATTTATAGTTACACATAATTTTATTTGGATCTTTTTTTTTCGTTTTATATATAATTGTATCGGAAATAATCAACTGCTATTGATTCTCAATTTCCCTGGGGGAATATTTCCCAAAGGGAATAAGTAAGTGCTGTCTATAAAAAATCAGTAAAGCTGTACTTATAAGGAGTCCGTTGTAAATAAACATTTTTACCGTAACAGTTTTAAAGTTCACAGATGTTGAATATCTCAGGTTCAGAAATGGTACTGCTCATGTAAATTTATTTGAATTTTTCATCATTTAAAAATGCAGAATTACATTTTTCATCACTGTTAGACAGTTTGCAAAACAAAGAATTGGCTCAAATTTTAAAAGCATCCATTTAGTGACCTCAAGAATCCACAAAATATCAAACAGACGTCTACGTTCCGTGAAAGTTATTGAAACAAATTGGTACATCCCAGATTTCATGCGCAGAGACTTTAATTGATCCCTTTAAACTTTTCAAGCCTTCATTCGTCCCGTTGTTAGGAGTAGGGCGGGGTCAGCTCTGGGCTGAGGAGGGGCGTAATGGCAGTGAGGGCACGAGCGGGACAAGTGTCGCTATGGCAACTGTACCCTAACGTAACGTAACGTCCGTTGATTTAAAAACCCAACAGGTACCGCCACCATGCTCCTGAGGACACAAGAGACGTAATGTGAAACTATGAGGAAATATATTTGACTTTAACGTAAACAGCAGCTTGTTTGAAAGAAGAACGACTATTTTGATAGAAAGAAGATGGAGTTTGAGACGACGGAGACTGTCCGCTCGACACCGAGCCGCCATGAGAAAAGTTTGGGGCTCCTGACGATGAAGTTTGTCAGTCTACTTCAAGAGGCGAAGGATGGCGTCCTTGATTTAAAAGTGGTCAGTGAAACAGAAACAGTAGGGTCTGTGTGGGTTGCTTTTTTTTTATCTGGGGTTGTTTATGGAGGGGATAATTTGTCAAGTGTCCTCCAGAAAGTGAACAAAGGGCTGTCAAGAACCGAAGCCGGTCAGGTGCATTGATTTACTGAACAGGTGAACTAGCTTGCCGCCATTAGCCCCTGGTCCTCTCATTAGTGGGGTGAACACAACATTACAAACACGGAAAGAGCGTCAGTAGTCCAAGAAATAGCTCGCAGCTGATACACGAAATACAAAGCTTAACAGTGAGGTTTATAGTTAAGTAGCAGCTTATATCTGTACACTCCAAACTCAACTCTTTCTCCCATATCAAAGATGGAGACTAGCAAAACAACTCTAAAACCATGAGGTTTACACTACAATTTAATCACAATTGTGTACCATAAAGGTACAAAAATGGAGCCAAGAAACGATTAAAGGGAAAAAACACTTAATTTAATCTGTAAAATTAATTGCTGAGTCGCTTGAAGCCCGTTGGAATGACCTGGTTTATCCCCAGAGGCTGTTTAGGAAACCACAACATCTAACCTCATTGTTCATTTTGACCCCAGGGAACAGAGGTCTGGGTCCCCTCTGAGTTTACTGAGTAGGGCTGGGTGATACTGACTGAAAATCTCATCTAGACAAGTAATGTCTTGATTTTTAACCCAGTGAAAAATAAAATCTTTATCAGTAATAAGTAAAAAATGTGTGGGCCTAATGTCACACAGACACTTTAATATCCATTGCCACTATATTTAGATGCACCCTAAAAACTGTGTCAAGATAAAATTCCCATCTGTTAAAACGAGACAAATGTTTAGGAAATGCTTGATTCAAACTTGATTCTTCCACAGGTAGACCGTGACCAAGCTTGTTAAAAAGATCATATGTAAAATGTTTTAATATGGCATGCTATTGTTAAAGGCTCTTTCTGTAATCATTTTTCTGAAAAACAGCCCTTGTATATTTTCTTTCCAAACATAATGCTGATATATATCAGATTTTCGCATCTAGAGGTGTAAGAAAATCTCATTACATCAATTTGTCTCAACATTTTGTGGTTCGAATACCAAAGAAATAGCTTAGAGCACAAAATCAGAATTATATTGGTTCTTAATTATTGCTGTCTTTAGTCTCAGACATTCAGCCATGAATCCATCCCTCTAATACAATTTTTTTCTGTGATACAACATAAGCTTGATCCCTGTTGTAGGGACTATGCTTTTTTTTGTAGAAAGTCCTGATTTGGAGCTATAATTATTATATGCATATCACATTGCAGGTCATAAATACTGTGGGAAAAATCACAGAATAGTTTATCGTTACAAAAAAATAGAATTCATCCTGCTGTCACATATCATAGTGACATATTTCATTGTCATCCCCGTATCAAGTTGCCTACCAAATCACCAGATTCTGGCCAATGCACAACCCTAGTCTTAGCCTACGTTTTCTCTAAATCTTAGTTCAACATTAGCCCAACCCTTTGGTGAGGCTTAAAACTAGCACATTTTCCATTTGGACCTGTATATCTTTATTGGCAAATAGAGATACACAGCCTTAATTTAAGCCTAAACAATGGTTAACCCTTTAATTTTTTTTACAATGACAGTATCATTTAGAAAGGAAAAAAATAAATATTCTGAAATGTACACAAAGAACAAATATAGTCGTTTTTTCCTATAATTAGTGTGCTATTATAACCAAACTTCCTTAAGCTCATGCCAACATTAATAGACGCATCATGTAAAACAAAGAGAAATATCTGTTGTTACTGTAGACATGCTTAAGAAACAAATGTAGAAATAAGAAAGCATCAATTTGATAAATAATGTGTTGTTTTTGATTTGTCAGATATTGGTTGATGTAAATCAAATGAATACTTCATTTGGAATGTTCATTAAAAGGAAATTAAGTTTGTTTCAGTAACCTCATAAGGTGGTGCATTCTGGTGCATAATAACATTTTGCTGTTATTACAGCTCGTTTATTGTCCTTGTATGATGCCAAACATTTTCAACTCCCCCTCAGCAATATTTCTTTGAACTTTTATCTGTTTTGCATCCTCACAAACATACTCCAGGTTTTTAATGATCTTTTTAGATGTCCTAAAGTCTACTTGAAACCAATCACGTTGTGAATACTGGTCCATTATTTTAAGATACATTTTAAAATAAAAATTAACTGAAAACGTTTTAACTTCTGATAAAGTTTTGCAGTTTTGAACCATTTTCTTTGATTATTTTAGTCCCTGTAAGCTTAATTGAAGCATCTGCACAGCCCTCCCTCAGTGTTTTGACCACTGAGTGTGGCTTTGGCAGACCGACCTGAAGAGTCTTCCTCAAATGCACCTTGTCTTCATTCACTGATAAGTAGTTTCCCTCTCTGCTTGCGCGCCAAAGCTGGGTAATGTTTACACAGCAGGCTCTCTGCACCCTTCTCCCTCCTCCTTCTTTCCCCCTGCTATTGTATAACTGTCGTCTTCTGCCAACAGGTCTGATTTGCCGTTTGTGCAGCTTAATTTACCAAATCTTTTATTTTCAAACCTGATCTGAGGATCCTTAATAATCTGTATCACATTTTTGTGTTCAAAATAAAACTTTTTTGTTTAAAGTGATGTATTTATACTCAACTAGAGTTCATTATAGTCTCTGTGTGAATCAACAGGCTGCAGACAGCTTGGCAGTGAAGCAGAAGAGGAGAATATACGACATCACCAATGTGCTGGAAGGAGTGGGACTGATTGAAAAGAAAAACAAGAACATAATCCAGTGGAGGTCGGAAGTTTTTCAATTTGTTTGTATTTTTTTAGGTGAAATTCTAGAGACACCTTCGTAGGTGTTATTAAAAGAGCCCTTAAGTAGACGTCCTCTCAGGATTGTGTAGATGCTGTAGTTTGTTTGATTGACAATCGTTTAATATTTTAATTGTTCCTTGAAAAATATGAAATTACTCTCACTTGTGTTTACCTGGTCTAATCAGCAGAGTCCATGGTCTTTAAAGGAGCATTTACTAATAAATGTTGTTGGTAGGGCAAGGCAGTATGAACTAAAAAATAAATATTTTTCCAGGGTGCTGGTTTGGCCAAGTGGTTAGCAACCAGGCATCCCATGTACTTGCTCCTGCCGGTCCGGGTTTGAATCCCGCCTGTGACCAGTTTGCAGAGTGTCTTCCCCTACTCTCTCACCCCCTTTCACAAGCCTATCCACTGTCTCTCTCCTATCAATAAAGGCACAAAATGCCCCAAAAATACATAAAAAAAAACAAAAAACAAAAAAAAAATATAAAAAAAAAATATATATATATATTCCTTGGCATTTTTTATCTGATTGGGCGTTATCGATGAATATCTTAATCTCTTTTTCTAACTGTGACAGTTTTAGAATTATAAACTTTGATTTGAATCTAGTAAAGATCAGACAATACCTGTTTGATACCAGGGCAGCCAGAGTAGAGGTCCTAAGAACACAATTTAAGATATTTAAGTTATTAAAAATATAAAAAGCCAAGCTTATACAACCTCATGTTTCAGTGCTGTGTGGCTGCCAAAGCTACAAAAATGAGATAATCTCCATAGTTTGTTGATTTTTAGGATTAAAAAAATGAAACCCATGATTTTTAATAGGGATGCACAATATTATCAGTATGATATCGGTATCAGCAGATATAGACTGAAAAGTTAGGTACTAGTATTGGCTGATTTTGCAGTTTTTGCAGATATTTACAGCCATATATCTACTGAAATATTGGCAAATTGTACAAACGCACAGTATTGATGCACCCTCTCGTCACTGCATGAGTGTAATTTTTGCAAGAGTGCTGCAGTTCTTGTTTTACATCTATTCCCTGCAAAATATACTGTATTTGGGAGCATGCATTGTAATTGCCAAAAGGAAGGAAGAGGGGACAAAAAATTGCCAAGTGGAATGGTGCAAAGTATCATCAAGAAGTACCAAGAATTTCACACAGTCAGAAAACCTCAAAGGACAGGGTCGAAAATCAGTAGTGTCACCTCGGCTTGCCAGAAAGATCAAGCTGATCAAGGACTACTGTCCTGAAGGAACTGATGGCAAGTGGTGGGACTCTATTAAGGCAGACACAGCGGATACTGCACCATCATGGACATCTACCAAAAAAGACCCCCCGCTTCAACCAAAGCATGTAAAAGCTTGCCTGACCTTTGCAAAGACATACCAGGGAATGACAAAGGCTTCTGGGTATCTGTTCTGTGGTCAGATGAAACAAAAAAAGAGCTTTATGGGCACAGAGATGTGGCTTTTATCTGGCAAAAGAAGGGCGAGGCCTACAAGCCAAAGGACACAGTCCCCACTGTGAAAAATCTTAGCAGCTTTACCCTGCAGGTCATGTCGAACCGTTCACACCCATTCACTCTCACATTCACTCACTAATGATTATGAGTTTCTGTGTCAGTTGTCCATCAGTATTCACTGCCACATTTACACCCTTTCATGCCCATTTACACACCACTGATGCAGCAGTGTGAGTGTCGCCCGGAGCTGGGCTTAAACCTGCATCCGTCTGATTCCCAACCAAGTACAGTACACTATCCAACTGTGCCACTGACGCCCCCCAAACAGCAGTGGTTTACCACCAAACAGCCAGAGTGGTAAAGAAATGTTTCTAGGACAATGATATTAATGTTATGAAGTGACCAGTCAGAGTCCTGATTTAAACCCCATCGAGAACATATGGATAGAGCTCAAGAAATGGGTGAAAGCCCCAATCCCGGGCATGATGTCTATTCACTGCTGACAACTTAAAACAAAACAAAAATATATTTATGCTGAAATTGGAAAATGTTTCAAAATTAAGATTTTATATGCTTTTTCTTTTTTGTGTGTGTGTTACTCCCTCTGGTCCAGGGGAAAGAGCTCAGGCAGCCAAACGGAGGATGTGTTGGAGCAGATCAAGGTTTTGAAGACTGAAATCTCTGAGCTGGAGGCACAAGAGAAAGAGCTGGACGAGCAGAAGGCATGGCTTGAGGAGAGTATCAAACAACTAACCCAAGATCCACTTACCAACACATATCCTTTTTGTGAGAAATGGCTTCAAATAGAGGTGTTTTCTAAAAGTTATTTTACAATAATGTATAGCAGGGGTGAAATATGGACCAAAACATCTACATCTTACATCTTAGTAATGTTTATCTTAAGGTCAATAATTATCTTTACTTTTCATAAATAAAGATCAGTTGGTTGCCACAGTGCCAGGATTATAAGCTGTGATGATATAAAATAAGAATGAGATGATATTGAAATCTTAGTTACATGACGATACACATTATCGGGTGTTTTTGCATTCTCTAATTTTTGCAGGTAAAAAACCTCCAGTCTCTCTCTATACTGTAAAAAATAATGATTTACAGTCATTATTTGTTTTAGTGTAAAGAAGTTTTATTTGTAAAATGTTCAGTGAAATTCAGCATTCAGATCTACATTTCTGTGTTTCAGATCAGGAAATCAGAACAATAATAGTTGACAAAGCATGTTTATAGAGAGGGGCAATAAAAGAAGACACAAACAAAACAAATGCATAAATAATGTATGGTATTTTTATGCAAACAAATATTTACGTATACAGGTCTACAGGGAGAGGAGCACTTTGAAAAGTGGATCGAGTTGGCAAGAAGTGAGAGTACCCTTGCTAATTGAATCCATTTTTTTAAAATGTTGCCAAAATGCAGAACCTGGCGGGAAATTGTATTTTAATTGAAAACAAATTAGTCAATTCTGGAAGTGTTTGTGTAGCAGTGGTGTAAAAGGCATCAGTATGATTTGATTTTGAACAACAGCATAAACTTTCCTTGAATAAAATTAGATAAATTCATTTAAAGATGCTATGAGGACTTTCTAAATAATTACAAAAAAGTCTCACTTTTAGATATATGCCTGATTGAAATACACACTTTAAGATGAGTTTTATAGCATCAAAATAGGTTATCTATAAATGCTATTCCTTAGCTAAGTGGTAGGGTCGGACAGCCGGCTACAAAACTATGATAAATTTTCCAAAAATTGCTTGTTGTCACATCAAAAACTACCGCTACGTGACTAGAAAGAGACACATTACCTTGTTTCCTTGCATCCTGTAAGTTGTTGAAAAAAGAAGTTGTAAAGCAATGCAGAGTTCTGAGGAAGGTCCAAGCTGCATTTATTAGCATCACAACAAACACACGCTTTGGCTTGGGTCACGTCTTTTGGTGCGTTCCAGTTGTAGTCAGAAGTAGGAATTTCCAGGCTCATAGCACCTTTAATTATCCTCATTTAGGTATAAAATTTCAAGTCATTTTGATTGTCAGATTATCTTGTGGTCAATTACCAAATTACTTTTAATGGATTTTTCTACCTAAACTTACCACATTAAATTATCCACTTTCTGAGCGGCAGGCCTTTTTTCCTTCAGATCAACATCAGCCTGATTTATACCAGTTAAAGTATTACTGTCTTATACAATTCTTACTTGAAAATATACCAATGAATTTTAAAAGTTCAGATCTTCTGTAGCCTCAATAATTAGTTGCTTGTCTGGAGGCAATTCTCTCATTAAATTGTTAGTAAACATGGTGTTGTTTCCCGTGCAATCTAAAGGTAAGTTAAAAGTGGACTCATCCCCATTATACCATAAAGTGACTCTGCTTTTTTATTGTTTATATTTTGTGCTCAAAACACTGAAATGTAGCTTGTTTATTAAAACCAGTTTATTTTCTTTCTGCAGTTAGTAATTTGATTCCTCTCGGTTCCACATTCTTTTATTACAGAAGCAGAGCAAAATCCAAACTTAATCCTTTTTGACAGTCTTTGCTTAATGAATAGAGAACAGGCCACAAAGGAAGGATTATGCACACACACACACACACACACACACACACACACACACACACACACACATATATGTATATAATTGCTACTGTCAGTCTCTATTGTTCAATCACAGCCACACTAGTCCTGACTTTCACAAAACATATTCTTGTTTTACTACTTTGTTTCCCATTACTGTCCAATTGAGAAATTTCTCCCCCTCTCCTTAACACTTCTCCACTTATAAATTTGTAACACATGAAGACATCTGCAGTGCCTTCAGTGGAGACACTCTGCTTGCTGTGGTGGCTCCAATTGGGACTCAGCTGGAGGTACCCCTACCTGAAATGGTGGGTCATGTTTTTCAAACCTTTTATCACTGATGAGGATTGACTGTTGACTCGTTTTACAGTGAATACAATATGAGCATCGTTCCAGCAAAGGCTTGTAATACTGGTTGTGTACGACAGTTCTTTGTGGAGTTCTCATGCTTCTTCTCCTTTTGTTAAGATTTTCTTAATGTCATCTCATGTTATTAAGGACAATAATAACGATGCTGACATGGTATCAGAAATGCATGACCTCCCTCAGCATCCATCCTGTAGCGACTGAACTTGAACCCTTTGTAGGTCAATGGGGTGCTGGAGCCTTTTCAGCTGGCATTCAGTGAAAGGAGGCCCACTTCCTGGATGGGGAGCCAGTCAATCACAAGGCTGATGTATAGAAACAGACAAATATTCACACATGCACCCATACCAAGGGACCGTTTAGAGTTCCTGGTGAACCTAACAAGCATGTGTTTGGTCTGTTGGAGGAAGTCAGATTACCCTGGTTAAACCCTCACATGCACTGGATGAACAGTCAAACTCTACACAGGAAGTCCTCGTTCATCCAGAGAGTTTAAAACCTTCTTGCTTTGAGGCAACAGCGCTACCGACTGCACCACAGTGCCATCTTGCCTCACAAAATAGTAGTTTCACAATCTGAAGGACAAATTACTGTCTTATTCAGCATCAGACTGAGACCTTTCAAGTCAAATCTGGCTCATTTTGTTTTGAATCTATGTCCAGTAACTATTTTCCTAATTCGTCTAACGTGCAATGGGTCTCTAGAATTAAACGTAGACACGTTTTTTCTAACAGAGCGTACTATAAAATGTTGATAGAAAATGTTACCTGGGCCTGTGGCTGGACAGCAAACTGGACTGGACGATCCACACTGACCACCTGCATAGGAAGGGACAGGGGAGGCTGCATTCCTTTAACATCTGGAAGAAACTCCTGTTGATGTTTTATCAGTCTGTGGTAGCAAGTGTCCTTTTTTACTCCGTGGTGTGCCGGAGGGGGGGCAGCACATCCAAGAAGGACACATCCAGGATTGAAAAACTGATCAGGAGGGCTGGCTCTGTTGTTGGCATGAAGCTGGACTCTTTGGTGACAGTGGCAGAGAAGAGGACACTGGACAAACAGCTGGACATTCTGGATGATGCCAATCACCCTCTACACATGGCCATCAACAACCAGATGAGCCTGTTCAGCACAAGACTGCTCCTCTCCAAGTGCAGGACCAACAGACTGAGGAACTCCTTTGTCCCTCAGGCCATCAGACTGTATAACTCCTTAATTGGGGGGATGAGGAGTAACAGGAAGACAGAGGATGTGTAGGAGCAGCAGCAGTAGCCAAGTTTTATCTTTTATTTATGATATAATGCAACTGGAATCATAATTTCCCTGAGGGAGTTTTCCCAAAGGGATTAATAAAGTACAATCTTATCTAATCTAATCTAGATAGGTGTGAAGTGTTTAGCGTGCTGCTGAAACAGCTCTATTTAAACTATTGACGGGGCCATAATGATGGATACATTTTTCTGTAAAAAGGTCTATGGTTAGTAGAGCTTTGTTAATTCCAGGTATGTATGGTTATTTTTAAAACTGTTAATTCAGTCAGTCGTCAGGGTGGGAACCAAAAACTAATTTCAGGTGAGAATCAACCATCAGATCTGGACACTTTGCAATCAGATAGGTCCAACTTACATTAGAGGCAGCCCTCGTGTAAGATGTTGAAGACATGATTAGGGATGGGAATCGAAAACCAATTCCAGTTGAGAATCGTTAACAGCTCCATCAAAGAATCAATATCATTAATCTTTTTGCTTATCAATTCCCTTATCAATTCCTTCCTCTGACAGGGTTCAGAAGCATCAGAATTGTAGCTTAATTTGCATTGCACCTACTACACAACCTTAAGTGAGTGGAAACACCAGCAACTTGCAGAAGCACTTATATATGCTTTGACATGTTTGACATTGCTGCCACTGAAAATCAGACCAACATTTGCCCACCCACAAAATCTGCAGGAATCGATAAGGGAATTGTTAAAGAATTGGATCGATTAGCAGGATCGTTAACAGCATTGGTATTTATAAAATTTTATCAATTCCCATCCCTAGACATGATCATGGATGACAGGAGGCAGAGGAAGTCAAAAGAGAGGTTTGATTTTACAGAAAATGATTTAAACTGCCCAACATGCAGTGTCTGTGTCTCATGCAACTTGAAACATGGACACGACTTAAAGAAGTATCATCGGTGCAGCATGGCATGAGTGTCATGTGTTGAACACTGTTACCACTTTAAACTTGTGTGGGCCAATTTTTTTTCTCCATACCAAGGATGAATACACAGGAATTGATAAGGGAATTGATAAACAATAGGATTGATGTGCAGAATAAATAATGCCATCTCTATTGATTGATAATATCCCATCAGTGCGCGTCTCTATCATCCATACATCCATTGTTCATCTATAGCTGTTTATTTCTAACTTGTGTAACAGTGATAACATGTTTTAACTGCTTCTCCTCAGGGTCAGAGTGGTCAGAAGAAGTACCAGGTGAACTTCCGCAGTCACTCAGCTCCCATCCAGGTCTTGCTCATCAACAGAGACTCAGACTGCGCAGTGCCTGTGGTTTTCTCTGTCCCGCCCACTGATGACAGCTGTCCAATGCCAACTCCACCCAACACCCCTGCCAGCCTCCAGAGATTTCCTCTGTCCTCCTCACAGTACTCTACCTCCAACATAACCTCCTCCTACTGCAGCCAGGACTCTCTGTGCTCAGACCACCAGATGGTGCTGCCAGAACACAATGAAATGCTGACCCCATCATCCAGCCCCTCTGACATCCATATGGGTGAGGAAACAAATTTGGTCATTGTTCTTATTGAAAGCATAATGCTAGTAGATCACATTAATTTTAAATATGTATACAAACTGAACCTGGGTATCCTCATGCACTTTGGGAGAAACTTCAGAAATACGTTCCTCTCGTCTTAACAGAAGAATCTTTTTGACTGACCATTTAACACTAACCAGAACTCTGTAAAAATCAGGATAAGGAAATGTGGCAACACTTCCTATATCATGACTCACTGAAAACACATTATACACGGTTATAATTCATTTTTTTTTATTATGCTGTGTAATCATACTGGAAAGCACTCCCAATACTTATGTGTTTTAAACATTACAGTGCCAGTGACTATAATGGGTTGTAAATGCTTCGAGGGTTATACAGTTTTATGGTACATAGCGCTATAAGCAGTTGGAGATATTCATATATGACAATAAATCAGAGGCAATATAAACACTGTTCTTTTATTTAAAAAGAAACAAGGTACTTGTGCACAAATGAATCCATTACCTGTACTGCTCCTCTGTTGTGGGGTCATGAAAGGCTTACATTAATGACATAAAGGTAACAGCCACTCAGACAAGCAAAACCAGCAAAAGACTTCACCAGGTGCCTCTCCTGTCTTCTAAGGGGCCGTTTACATGACGCCGAACACACTCACACTCAATAACAGCTTCAGCCATCCGCCGAGTAACGTGTGAGCGTCTTACTGTGCTCGGTTTGTTATCCAGAAAAAAACATCCAGACAGATTTGTTGTCCGAACTGATTTGTTGTCCAGAAAAGAAACTCCTGCTTCTCTGTGCGTCTCTTCGCCATTGTTGTTCGTGAAATGTTTTCTTCTTCGTTCATGTGTTGTAGCAGCGCTGCCTCTCTGCAGAACTACACCGCCATCTACTGAACCGGCATGCACACTACAGCGGATTTACAGGGGACTAACTCGTCTCTGAGCGTTGTCATCTAAATGCAGAAGAATTTGAAAACGCAAAGGAAGAATCTTTGCATCTTCAAGTCAGGAGTTTCCATGTAAACGGCCCCTAAGAGGCTACAATTAGCATTGGTTTGCCAAAGCTGAAAAACAGAAAACTGGAAAATAATTATTGGTCTGAAGAGTGCTTTTTTTTTTACGATGACATTCAGGTGGTTGGATGAGAAGTTGGTGTAAACAACATGAAAGCATAGATCCGTCCTGTCTTGTATTAATAGTTCAGACTGATGGTAGTTGTTTAATGCGTGAGGAACATTTTCTGGGCACACTTTGGCCCCTCAGTACCAATTGAGCTCTGTTTAATCACCACATCCTACATTAGTATTGTTTCTGACCATGTCCATACTGTAAGATGGCCACACTGTAACCATCTAATTGTTAGCTACTGCCAGGAAGATATGGGCCATGTCACAATGTTCAAATCATCTCAGACTGTGGTGGGCACTGGACTGCAGTGGACTCACTGCCATGGTCAAGTAACTTGACTTGACCATGGCAGTGAGTTCACTGCACTCCAATGCCCTCCACAGTCCCCATGTTCTTAAAGGGATAGTTCAGTACTTTTGAGGTGGAGTTATATGAGCTCAATATAGCCACTAAGTATATTAGATGCAGTAGAAAGTTCTCTCCTCTCTGTCTGTGAGCCACAGTCTGTAAGAGTCTGATGCGCTGAATTAGCCGCAAACAGGAAAGTATTGTACCAAATACAAAGGGTATTTTCTCTGCCTAGAACTCAATACCACAGTTTAAGAGAACGCTACATATGCATGTGTTTATGTGCGTCAACTTTTTGGAAAAATAAAGTTTATCTGGACCTTTGATGTCTGTATGATCCGGAGCTCATAGGAGACAAGCTGCTGCAGATGGAGACTGAACAGGCCTTACCCCGAGCGCTACTGCTGCAAACTTCAGGATGTGTCAGAGTCAGAGGACACTGGTGATGCTCTCACCGTCTCTAAATCTCAGAGTTTTATGAACATTCTTCAATTTCCTGAAGATAAACTGGAAAAAATGTCCCAAACCTGAAGGACCTAATGACAGTTCATCCTCAAAGTAGTTAAAAAACTAGTCAGATAAGTAATTATCTGTCAGATACGAACAAGCAGAGGAGAGGAGGCTGTTTACGATTAACATCGCAGACTACGTGTGTGTGTTTCTGTCTTTATTACACACACATACACATCCATTAAATGGTAATTGGTAGGCTTTACACGATCACGATTTTTGGGCCGATCGCCGATCACCGATCAGTGAGTTTAAATAAACCGATAACCGATCACCGATCCGATCACGTGAGGGGCAATATTTAAACTACTTGTTCATGTACTTATATACTTATGTGCTGTTTCCTGAGTATTAATCTTGCCAAGCCCCAATCTGACTGAGATACAAGGGTTAAACATCAATGACATCTGGAGGGCATTAAAAGGACTGACAAGTTCAGTTAAGTTCAGTCTGGACAATCAAAAATATAACCCAAGACAAAAATAATTAGCACAACTTATAGTAATTAAATTACTTTATTGTAATTAATTACTTTCCTGTAACAAGTAAATACTGCAAATTAAGGACAGTAATGCTGCCTCAAACATACTGCAGCATATCAATGAAATTAATAGTCTCACCGCAATACGTGTGCCCTGGGAGGCGGTAGCGTGGATCAAAGTAAGATAGCAGCCGTTGAAATGCAGGGTTCTCCACAATATTAAACGGCAGGTCAGACAGCACAATGAAATCTTCAGCAGCCACCTTGTGCCACCCCTTGCCTTCTCACTGTCCCGACTATACGGACGAGCAGCACTGTCTTAAGTTGTTTGCTTTAGCATCCGTTTCGGAGTTTGCTTTTCTTTTTCTTTTTCTTCCGCGCTGCGTTTCTTGAACTCGACATGCTCCTCCGGATGTATCTTTTCCAAGTGCCATTAAATTTGCCGTGTTGAATTTTTTTGCCGATGTTCCCCCGCGAGGTACTGTAGTGTTGCATATACTGCAGATATCTTGTGCTATGTCTGTTTCTCTCACTTTGAAAAACTTCCACACTTCGGACATCTTTGTTTGTGTCGCTCGGATGTTGCTGAAGATTCAAAGAAACTTTATTGTCCGTCACATAGCGACAGTACTCAAAACAGGAAGAGGCACAAAGACGAAAATGAAGTTTTTTTTAATCATGAATCATTAGCTCTCGGATACAAACAAATAAACATGTCGCTGCTGTGAAACTAGTTTGGAGTAAATAAGACAGATTTAAAAAATGTCAACACGACCATGACGTCATTAATCGATCGGTGATTTATGACAAGACGCCCGATCCTGATCATTACAAAAAATGCCAAATATCGGCCGATCCGATATAGCCGATATGATCGGTGTAAAGCCTAGTAATTGGACTTGAGTTTATATAGCGCTTTTCTAGTCTTTGACTAATCAAAGCTGTTTTACACTGCAGGTCACACTTACCCATTCATACCCACTCACTTTCACATTCACTCACTGATGTGTCTGAGTTTCTTTGTTAGTTATCTATCAGTATCTCTAACATATTCACGCTCTTTCATGCCCGTTTAAACGCTACTGACGTAGCAGTGGGAGCAACTTGGGGTTAAGTGTCTTGCTCAAGGACACATTGCCATGTGTTGCCCAGAGCTGGGCTTGAACCTGCAACCACCCGATGACTGACCAAGCACATTATCCAACTGTGCCACCGACTCCATTACTGTTGTGTGTTAGCATTGCGAAGTTAGTGGCAGTGCTGCGTGGAGGAATATGTGACGTGAGTTGGTTAGGTCTGGATAAAGTTTATATTTCCAAAAAATTGACGCACATAAACACATGCATATTTAACGTTTTGTTAAAGAGAAAGGGAGTTCTTCTAGGTGGAGAAAATACCCCTTGTTCTTGGTATGATACTTTCCTGTTTGTGACTGGTTCTGCGTATCAGACTCTTACAGACTGTGGCTTACTGAGGGAGTGGAGAGAACTTTCTACTTCATCTAATGTACTTAGTGGCCATATTGAGCTCATAGAACTCCACCTCAAAAGTACTGCACTATCCCTTTAATCTGATAGAGTACTTTTGGGATTTGATTGATTGTTTAATCGGGAGATTCACATCATGAATGTTAGATATATTTTCATATCAATAAGGACCACGGAATTTTCTAGTTCAGTGTTGAATCTGTGCCACAAGGATTACAGACAGTCATAAAAACTAAGAGTCCAACCTGGTTCAAGCAAGGTGTAGATAATAAAGTGGCCTGTTAGTGTATGTTGGCTGTTATAAAGCATAATGAATTATTATGAGTGCTCATGGGTATGACTGCACAGCATTCAAATCCTTTCAAATGCATTATAACAAACTTGTTAGAAGGTTTCTAATTAAATCTTTAAACCCATAACATTTGCAGATGATGTGGTCCAAACATAAATGCATTTGACCTAAAATTCATGAAGGTATAAACTGAACAAAAACTTGAGGGTCCACTTTACTTCACATTGAGTGACTAAGAGCTTCTGAGAAAGAAAGTAGCCTCACAGACTCAAAACGTTCAATCACACTAGATACTTGAGTTTTTGTTCCTCAATCCATCTGCCGGAATTGGACTGAAATCATCCACCACCCAGTGAGTCAGAGTGTGTTGCTCCCACTTTAAGCTGACGTTTGTTACTTTTGTTTTGTCTAAGAGTGAAAAGAGTCAGCACAGCGATGACTGAACACACTGAATATTTTATGTCATTTAGCACAGGGATGTTCTTGAAAATCAAGTCATGCAAATACAGACTCCATTCCCACTAAAGACGTACTACACAAATAAAATGAGCAATTCTCGAGGTCCGTTCCAGCTGTTGTTTCAATTCAGTAGATGTTTTTCTTAAAGAACATTTTAAAACCCTCTGTCATGAAAAATGCAATCATGTAAAAGCATTGAATGCACTGCCAGTATTGTGATTTGAGTTATATAGAGTCTCAGAAAGAGACCTTTTTTAAAAAAAAAAATGTTTATTTTAAAGATAATCCAGCTATTAAAGGAATGAGACAAACTGCTGTTGAAGCTGCAGCTGTTGTAAGGAATGAAATTAAGGATTCAGAAAACTTTAAGTTGTGCTGTCTGCCAGCTGTTGGATGTCTGCCTTCTTTTTATCAACTCATGATTCTGTAACTCTTCTCACTTCTCCTAAAAGAAGGCAAGACTTGTGTCTGTTACACTTGGTCTACATTTCATCTAAGAGTAAAGGCTTAGCAGCTTAAATGTGTTTCCACTTTAAATAAATCCCAGTGCCAGTGTTGCATAGGTTAAATATTCATTTATATTCATTATGTATTATATGTGTTTAGTTTGTATGAAAAACCCAAGAGAGCAGCTCCAAGATTCAAGTTCTTTTGACACTGATATCAACCCTAATAATGGCTGTTGTAAAGTGAAGTACTAATTGTTAAAGTATACACAAGAAATGCACACATTTTTAGGAGGTGCCTATTTTTGGTGAGGTTTTTGGTGAGTAAATGCAGTAATTATTTTTCTTACACTTTGTCATATCCAAGAAAATTTGCAGGGTGAAGATCCTACTGAATCACTTTGTTGGAAAATAACAAAAGACATATATTTTTAACTGTGTCTAAACTAATACACCACACTGCAGTCATTAACAGGCTTATGTTAATGAACCTATAAGCTTGGAAAGAGAGCAAAAACAGGACAGAATAATTTGTAATAACAACAAAAGAGAAGAAATAAAGTTTTGGTGTATGTGAAGCCAACTGAGAGCAGTGCAGGCATAGGAAGCAGAGTAAGCTGGCTTATGTTTGTCTGTTTTTTTGTTTGTTAGCAAGATTACACAGAAACTGCTGGACAGATTTTGCTGAATTTTTCAGTAGTTGTTGGTTATGGCCTAAGCCAGAAATTTGTTTTTGGTGTTGATCCAGATAACCACCATCAGCAAGTGATTGTTTTTGCTCAACAAATGTTGAACTATTAATGATGTCAACATGATTCTTAGTGCCAGATGTTGGTTTCAGCATCAAGGACTCATATTATGATGGCAACTTTTACATGGAACTATTGCTTATAGATGTAACAGCAATATGTGAGCTACCTTGGAGGTTTTCTTTGTAGTTGATGTGTTCATGCTGAAGAAGACTGCAATTTTCTATGAATTGTTCTAAGGTCATGTCAGCCTTTTTACATGGTGTCATCACAGATTTACAGGCTGCTTCTGCTGAAGTGTGGGTTTGCAACTTGATACTCACCCTTTGCAGCTTATAGCCGACTTACTCCCTCTCAAGCCTGCTGTTTTTCATCTGTGTGCACACTTGAGGAAAAAAATGCTTTTATAAATTCCTGTGTTTGAAGTTTTCTGAGAAAGACTAGCTGTCTCTCTCCACATGCAAGCTCATACTTTTGTGTTATGTTGCTGCTGCTGTAAATGTCCCCTGCCAAACAAAATATGTTCCTTATGCAACTTGACTTTGCTTTTGCAGAGACACAACCAGCATTTGAGAACACAATGAGGAGATACAGCAGACCGACAAACCAGCATGTTTTCTCTCTTTAATTTTGGAAAGAAAAATAGTCTAAATGTCTAAACTGGAATCTATGAATCAGACCCAATTAGAATGTCAAACCACACTGACAACCAGTAAGACAGGGTGTTGAAATTTAGAATAAAATGAATGTAACATAAGACAAAAGCTTAGGCTCTGCTACTGTAACAGATTATAACTAGTGTAGACACAAAGTGTGTTTTATGCCACACAAGTAGACCTGGCTATTTTACTGTGAAATAAATAAAAATGTATAAAATGCAGCATACAAATCTTGTTTGCTTTGTGTTAAGACCAATAAATGTGAACTTTATTTCTTCCATTGTGCCACATTCTCCTTTAATAAAAGTCCAGATAATTGTTCTCTGTAATACAACCCATGAATTTTTCATCAAATATTTTTATTGTACCAGACTTAAGTGATCTTCATAAAACCTAGATGCTCTCTCTGCAGATTGTCACAGTCAAACAGCTTCTATATTGGAGCAGCAGCGAATGGACCTGGTCGATCCTGATTTTGATTCAGTGCTTGAAGTGAGCAGCCTGCTGAAGCTAAATGCTGCAGGAGATCACATGAAGGATGACAAAGAGGGTACTGCCCAAGGTTGTTTCAACTATTGCATGACAGAAAGAGAAAGTTTTGTTTTTTGTTTTGTATATATGTTTGCAGGGATTCATATTTGCTTCACATTCGTTCATGACTGAATACTGAAAGTGACATCTCTGTGCTTAGCCAGTGTTAAAATCCCTGGTATTTATACTTTGAGCCTTGAAAGAAATGTCCTTAAAAGTGAAAGTGAATAATTTAAATGGAATGAGCCTAACTCACCATCTTGTTCCAAAAAAATCTTTAGTTAACAGCAAGTAAAAAAATTGTTTTAATATTTTTGTCATTAATAATATCCTTGTAATAATGATTTTTATGGACCATTTGTTCATATAGTTATTCTTTTTTTTTTATTTTGTAGGACCTGTTGACCTGATTGATGAGCTAATGTCTACAGATGGTAAGCTTCTCAACCTGCTCAAACTTTAATATTTAAAACAAGAAGACTTTCTTTGCCTAGCAACAGTGATTTTAATCAGCCCTGTCCCTGTAAAGAGAGAACTGGCATGATAGGTAGACTGTGCATTGCTGTAGATGACACCAAGAGCTCTGTAGAATTGACTAAAACTTTGTTAAAAACTACAGAACGATGCTGGAGTGCCTGCACACTACACTGAACAGATTTATTATGCTGTACTTTTTCACCAGGAAGTCCCTTTGTTATGGTTAGGGATGCACAGTATTGAATTATTTTAAATGTATTTCTTGGGCATTTTGTGCCTTTATTGAGAGGACTGGTAAGTGTAGATTAGATGCAGAGGAGAGAATGACAGTGGAAGACACTCTGCAAACTGGCCACAGGTTGGATTCGAACCCGGGTCGGCAGAAGTATGTTTATGGGATGTGCTTGGTTGCTAACCACTCCGCCAAACCTACACCCCACGATACTGAATTTTTGGCGATAGCCGATATGCCAATATTTTTTGATTCATTATCGCCGATAATGATATAGATACTAATATTTCAGGTCAAGAGCACAAGCTCTGTGCTTACTAAGAATGGACTTGTTTCTTTCTGTGTTTCAGCACATTAATGCATGAACACATGTTAAACAAGAAAAACACAGCATAGTCCACATATCCGCCTGACTTGAGCAGAGTGCTCCCATAATAAAGTCGAAGTCAAAACCATTGTGATTATTGTGTCAGCCATCGAAATGAACCTCATAAAACCACATTTAAAAGCCTGAAGTATCTCTCTTAAGGGGTGTTTTAGTATTTAATGTTATGGGTTTGTTTGAGATTCTTGTCAACATCTCATCAAGCAGTAATGGATGACAGTGAGCTTAGACCCTCTTTATGACCTGCATCATGTGATGTGATATGGCACAAGCTCGATGTAAAGCAAAGCAAAACAGGAGGCAAACACAAATTGTCACAACAGACAAGCAAATTAGAAGTGCTTAAAAATCAATTTGGTTCTGTCATCAAAACTTGCCAAGTTTTCTACAGTCAGACAGACAGACACTAGACAAAACACAGGCTCTTTTGGAAGAGGTTATAATGTGGTTTGTTTTGATGGATAAGTAATCGTAATGACTCAAAGCTGAAATTGGATCAGTCCCTTTTATTTGATTCAGCTTTGTAAAAGAAATAGCACTCTCTAACCTGATAAGTGCACAACCTCACAAAAAGCTTGTTTGATATATATATATATATATATATATATATATACATATATATAATATTTTACAGAAAAGACAGAAATGTTTGGCAGCTGGAGACTGCACAGGTCAGAATGATGGAGAAATAGTAAATTAGTGTGAATGGAACATCAGATATCCCCAATTTGGTGCGTGTACTCATCTCTTAATGGAGAGAATCTCTGTTGTTGAATCTTATCATATCAGCTAGTGTTGTTCACTTTGGAGTGCCTTGTTTCAGCCATAAGCTTGTATAAAACTAGAATTGGTCTTTCTATTTCCTTCTTTTTAATATGTTTTTTTTTTAATATCACATTTTTATGGTGTCCCATCACACAGCATTGTACTACAGCTTCAACCTGGACGACAGTGAGGGAGTGTGTGACCTTTTCGATGTGCAGATCCTTGATTACTGATGCCAGACGGGGCATGTGCTGTTTGCTCATACAATCTTGAGAAGCTTCAAACACACCTTAAGACCCTTTAGTTTCAACCACAGATGGTAAGTTGGGTATATTATCATCTCTAAAAACAAAATACAACAAATTGGACTTCCCCACTATCTGCTACCATCTCCTGTACAGACTTTTGCCGTCAGCAAAAACAAAACAGAGGATCCTTGAAATATAAGACAGAGACATTCAAGCAGCCAAGATTCCATATGTTTTGGATTTTCATAGTTTTATTTTGGCAATAACTACATTGCCAAAATCTACCAGTCACCAGATTTTTGCCTTAAAAACATTTGTATTGTTTCTAGTGTAAAAGCTGATACTTGAACTGTTTCACTTTCATAGTCTATGAAGAGCTTATTACCGCTGTGCTGTAGTTTATACCTATAGTAATTCACAGTATGTACAAGGCTTTATACACAAGTCACTTTACATGGAGAAGTTTATGGTGTAAGGAATAACAGTTTCATAGCTACAATTTCTACAAAGCTGTATTTGTATTTCAAAAGTTAATATTTTGGTTACAGGCACATTTACAAACTTGTTCTGATGTGAAATGCCAGGAAGTTTTTGTTAATTATTATGGCACTGCCATTGTTTTGGCCTTGTTAATTTTTATGTTTGTTTTAATGCCAGTCCTATTATTTGATTTTGTTTTTAATGACAGTCTTATAATTACATTTATAATTGAATAACACATTTTAATTTAAGAAAAGAAGACATTGGTTCTAGTTATTAAGACTGATATTGGTATACTGCCTTAAATTATCTAAAAGTAAAATAATTATATGTTTGCTCTGAATCCTAGGTTTAGGGTCATAAGCATCATTTTTGTGTATTTATTACATTTGAAATGAGAATATTTCTGTTGCAATACATTTTGTCCATTTGCAAAATCTGTGATTTTTTTTTCCAATAAAAAGTTTGAGTTTCATCTATTTTATTTCTTACAAGTAAGTGTAGATTAGATACATTTGTCAAAGGGAAGGGGAAGGATTTCAATGTACACTCAGATTGATAATTTATTCTTAAAACACTTGGTTAACCACAGCATCCTCTGACAGGTTTTTCTCAAGTTGTTTTTCTCAACTGTTTTTGATCCCTTTTTGACTGATTTTACTGTTCTCGGTGAGCAGATGGAAAACTTCAGTAAAATAGTTTCCATATGAGATGGCGCATGGGCCAGTTCCTTGCCTGCAGCAACACTTGGTAAATCACATGATTGTTCTCCAGCTGGTAAACAAGAGGGTTAACAAACCCTCAAACTCAAGTGTTTTTTTTTTTTTAATGAAACAGTTAAAGAGCCATTTAGATATTTCTTTCATGCAGTAGAGTGGTTAGTAGATTGACTTAATTTACAGAGGATTAAGAAAAATGACACTGTCTGAAGTTTACCTGACAAATCAGGGGTGCTAAAAGATCTATTTTTTGGTTTGTGACTGGTTTGCATGCACAAGTAACCCCTCTGCACAAAGCCATGCCAGGGAATACAAAAAAACATATTTTACATATCGCTGGCTTTTAAATAACTTAAACAAAACATCATGTATTAAGGTTTCATCTACATAAAAAGAATCCCCCTCAATAGTTTGTCATCACATCTTGAAAATTTGTGGTGGCTCTGCTGTGAGCTGAAATGTAAACTGTGAAGAACATGCAGTAATGTGATACAGATGTTCTGAGAAATCTGGAAACAACAAAGCCGTGGCTTCACCTCATGAAAGGGAGATGCATATCAACTGATATAGACCAGGCATAAAGTCTGCACCACATACGATTGTGGTTCAATCCTGTTATTTGTAGATTTTATGTATAAAAGTAAGCTCATCTTGACCTGAATGAGCAAATACAGTATATGATTAACTGAAGTAATATGATTGGGAGACAAATCAAAGGTCATCACTTTATGATGTGATTCTGGCACGTGTAGTACAGTTAATACAAGGCTTGCACAATATGAGACAAAAAAATGTACAATGACGTTGTTCCACACTGTGATAAGGATATGGATTGTAATAATTCAACAGAAGATAAGGAGTTCATATATGCTCTAACTTGGAGTGTTAGACAACTAACCTTACATTTTTTCTTTTTTTATATAATTATTTTTATTGTTTTTCAAAAGGGATATGACATAGAAGAAAAAAAAAAGAAAAAACAAACAAGTAGACAGGAATAAAGAACCTTTCCCCCCAACCCGAAACATACAAAAAACATGAACAGAATCACCTCATCTTGTCAGCTAATAAAGAAATAACACGGGCCACAGTCATGACAAGAAAGAAAAGGAATAAAGAATATATGAATAAATAAATACATCTTGAACAATAAAATAATAGCAACAATCATAGTTACATAAAGATCAATCTGTACAATGTGTAAGGTAAATCGTATGGCACAAGCAGAAAGTGTTACAAAGTGGATGTATCATTAGTCACTTTGTTGAAACAGTTGCAGTACAGGGTCCTACATTCTTTTAAACATGTCTTCCTTGTCTTCATTTTGGAGTCTCAGCCTCTCTAGATGAAGCATATTAGCCATTTCTCTTAACCACAACTCATACGTGGGAACAGTATCAGACTTCCATGCTCTGAGGATCAATTTCTTTGCAACCACAGTTCCAAATAACATGGCCTTCTTCTCAAATTTTTTAGCATGAGGTAATAGGGAAGTGGCCCCAAGAATTGCTACAAGCGGATCAGGCACCCAACATTTCCCGTAGGCCAAGGAGAAGCAATTAAAAATGTTTTTCCGGTATGTGTACAGTTTATTGCATGACCAGAAGGAATGTGTTAAGGAACCAGTAAAAGATTTGCATTTGTTGCACAAGGGTGAAACATCATGAAAGAGGCTGTGCAGTTTTTCTCTCGAGTAGTAAAGTCTATGTAATGTCTTAAACTGCATAAGGCAATGCTTGACATTCATTCACAGAGCAATCATGTATAATTCTTAAACATTCATTCCACACGTCGTCATCTAGATTAACATTCAGCTCATCTTTCCATGACTGCCTAACCCTTGCTGTACTCAGTGAGGCATTGCTGTGTAAAATCCGATAGAAAAAAGAAACTGCCCCTTTAGTAGCAGGGTCAAATTAACCTTACATTTTTGTACAACACTTGCTGCAACAGGATTTTTCCAAATCTTAACAGAATCCAGGAAACCTTTTCTTCACGCATGAGTACATACATTAAAAGGTAGCTTCAGCTTCCTAACTGCATCAAAAGGAGTAAAGATAATATACCACAAAACTTTACTTGACTATACTGAAAAGGTAAGTTTATTTCTATGAATTCAGACTGTAGTGATGTGTTTAGTCTCATATTGTGTTAGCAAGAATCAGCACCTGTTGATAGTCTGTGCAGATGTGTCATGTTGAGACGATAAGGAGCATTTATCTCACAATTTAGCAATGAAAGAAGGTATGAATCAGCTTAGTTAGAGAAGTATACAAATGAATTTAAACAAGCTGTATCTGCATTGTTTGCCCAGGATCAGATTCTGCCTGATTTGTAGCTTCACATATAAGGCAGTGCATCTTTTATAACCAATGTCTACATTTATTTATTTATCAGAACTTTCAGATTTATCAGAACTTACAGAAAATTTATCAAACATCTTTTATTGAGAAAGTGTTTGTATCGGAATGAATTTTGGGGATTTGATAAATTTTCCAAACAATCCTCTTCTGCAGGATTTTTCTCTCCTCTGCTTCTTTTGCACTTGAAATTCCTTGGCAAACCCTCAGTATGTGCTTCTCCAGTGAAGGTTGAGTGCTGTTTAGATGATTGGAACATATTTGACCCGATAAGTCACTGTTCAAAAATGACACAGAGTTTCCAAAGGCTCCATTATTTTTGCCATTATTGTTTCAGTTACGGCTACAGCAGTTGGTGTCTTCATGTGGATTGTTAAGAAGTTTGAATCTGGATTGATTGACAGGGTTAATCAATCAGTGATTGCAGAAAGACATGGAGTTCCCCAAGGCTCAATTCTTGAGCTTCTATTTCACATCTACATGCCTTTTGCAGAAAAAAAGACATGTTTATGAAAAATGGCATTCTATATTAATTACCAAATACAATTTTTGGATGAAAACAAAAATTCAAAAAGTGCAGAATATGCCCATATACAAGCAAAAACAGAGCTTTTAAATTTGAAAATCACTTCCCCTTAAAATCGCTTACTTGAAATATGAAAAAATGTTGTTTCCCTGAGTACAAGCAGAGTTAAGATGCTGTAATAAGTTGGAAAAATGGGTTACCTTAAATGTGCTCTCAATGTCAACTCAGGAGGTTCAATGTCACAACCAGTCCTTGTTCCACTGCAGTATTTTCACTCTACTTCTTTCCTACCCTATTTTTTTGCCCCAAGCATGTGAAACTTGTATGCTGCTTAAGTCTTTTAAATTGACCAAGACAACTTTTAAAATCTGTTACCATGCGTCAGATACGGTGTTCCTCAGGGCTCCCTCATCAGGGCCCCCTGTGTTGAATTTCTGCATCATCATCCCAAGCAAAAACAAAAAAATTCTAATATATACTCATCAACCTTTATGAGCTTTCAAGCTGCACAGAAGGTGAGTATTACAGCTATTTGTTACAATAGGTATTTCCATTTATTAGACACATTATGCCTGCATGCATGCATGTTCAATAATTTTTAGATGCTAAACTGATTTTTACAACAACCACTTTTTTGAGCAAGTGGCACTGTCACTTCACAGGTCAGTGTTTGACAGAAAGTAGATGGTTTCAAATGAAATGCACATGTCACATTGTTGTTTTCCACAAAGTCTGATTTATTTGCAAAAATATACTTAAAATGGCAAACTATTTCAAGCTCTGTAGCGCTAACATTTGTTTTTGGAATGTCCCTGCAGCTGACCCCCCCCCCCCCCCCGACTGAACCTCCATAGAAGCACAAACACATCCATGAATTTCCTAAATCGTTTTACATCTCTTCACAGGTTGAATTTCCATCGAGATCAACATGACGCCAGTCTTCAATAACACAAAGCCTTAACAATGAAAACACAACTGTCTTTGTTGAATAAACAGTAAAACTTTAATATCTAATACATACAGTTTGCACTTTTTGTAACTCATATTGAGAAGCTCTCAGTCTCTTGGGAAACACTTTGGGTGTGAAGTGACATGTCTATGCCTTCTTCCACTGCAGGATTTTTCCTCTGCCTCCTCCTCCTCTGTTCTCCGACTTTCTTTGCCAGCTTCATCATGTGCTGCTTGAAGGATGACCCCATACAGGTGTAGAGGATTGGGTTGAGGCAGCAGTGAGTAAGGGCCAGACTCTCGGTCACCTGTGCCACTTGATCCAACATTTTACTGGTCCCACAGTGGGTCACCAAGCTGTAGACCGAGTCCATCGCCCGATACACCTTCACCACGTTGTATGGCAGCTGGGTGACCACAAATACACCAACTACCATGAGAAGAACATGCAGAGCTTTCCACTTCTTCCCTCTGCTCTCAACAGGAAGGCTTTTTAGTGTTCGACCAACACTGCAGTAACAGATCATCATGACCACAAGAGGAAGCAGGAACCCGAGCAACACCTCAGCCATCTCCAAAACAGCTTTCCCACCTCTTGCCGCTGATGGGGGGTACACAGCCAGGCAGATGTTCCTGTTGGATGACCATTTAACTTCTGAGAGAATCAAATCAGGCAGACCAAGGAGGAGAGCTGTGGTCCAAACGACCAAGCACAACTTCCAACAGTGCCTCCTGTTGAACACCCTCTCCAGCCGTCCTCTTCGGTCGCTGCTATGAGCTCGACCTAATGATAAATACCGATCCAGGCTGATGCAGGCCAGCAGCAGCATGCAGCAGGTGAAGTTGACCGTGTAGCAGGCAGACACAATCTTACAGACGACCTCGCCCAGCTCCCAGCCCCTCACCGCGTCGACAGCCCAAAATGGCAGCGTGAAGAGCAGCAGCAGGTCAGCCACAGCCAGGTGGGTCAGGAATGTGTCTGTCATGGTCTTGAGGCGTTTGTAGTAGGCATAGACGATTACGACTAAGCTATTTCCTGCCAGTCCTACAACCAGGCACAAAGTATACATAATGGGGAGGAAGCTTGCTGCAAAGGAGCGGACGTCACCCTTTGTGCAGAGGGTTGGATAATCTTCATAGCTGAAGTTTAAGCTGATGTTTTCATGGTAGTAGTAGTAAAACTCCTCAGTGTCATCCATGTTTGCGAGATGAGCCTGTAAGAGAGATCATACTGAATTAATTCATCACCTATAAAGTCCACAGCTTAGTCAACTGCCATCTTCAAGCTGTTCCAAAGTCGAGTCTCTTGAAATTTGAACTTAATGTGAATGTGTCACATAAAAATGATCGACACCGATGCTACACTAACAAACAGCAGCACATGCAAACCAATGGCATGAGTTTAAACAGGAATAATCCGAACAGAATTAGAGCATTTGCAGTGTGTGGCATGCTGTGTGTGTATTTGTGAGGCTTATGTACAGAAGCAGAAGGGGCAGAGTGTGTGAAGGCTGTGGGTCTCTGAAATGTTCACTGCATTTCAATCAGTTTGTTTTTTGTTGTCAAGGTAACGGGTGCTTGTTGGCAAGGTGGCCTCCATAACTAGAAAGTGCTCTGAGAAACACTGAATATATGGAAGATAATTCTCTTCAGTTATCTATGATAAATTTCACAATAAAAGCTCCCATCAGAGGACTTTGTTTAATCTTCCTGTAGACATTGAAGAAGTTAACCCTTTCCTTTCCAGTACTAATGGTGCATGTCCAATTTTGGCAATCACAATTACAAATCTAATTTCCAACTTTTAAGCTGAGGAACGATAATCAGGTACTTGACACAGTCAGTGAATTGGCTGAAAGAGCTCCCAGCAGCACTGCACCTTTATATATATATATATATATATATATATATATATATATATATATATATATATGTAATTTTTTTTTTTATTTATTTACTTTTTTTGGAGGGGGGCATTTTGTGCCTTTATTGATAGGAGAGAGAGAGTGGATAGGCTTGTGAAAGGGGGTGAGAGAGTAGGGACATGCATGCATGGTTGCTAACCACTCCATCAAACCAGCACCCCTACCTTATGGGGTAAGAGGTGCAGTTATTTTGCGTAACTGTGTGAGATTAAAGTACAAACAAGCAATGGATCTATGTTGGGTAGAATGTATGATTGGGCAAAAAAATTCGGAGCGCTTTATCGTAAAGGTTTGTGGGTTAAGGCTTGCGCGTAAAAGGTAAAGCCTTATAATAGTAAGCACATGCATTGACAGTAAAAGGACCTTCATCATCACTTATCACTCACATTGAGGAAAAAGAAAGCACTCAAATCCAACACAGTTTTGTGGCTAGTTTTTACAAAAGACTCCTAATTACACAGACTGCTGGGAGCCCTTTCAGCCATGTCACTGACTTTTGTAAAGTACCTGATATAAACATCTTCAAAAACACTGAACTATCGCTTTGATACTTCAATAGAATGCTTCTTCACTGACCTTATTTTATGAGACCTAGATCTGTGCGGGCTGAAAGTCATTGATGTTAGTGTAATAATGTTAGACAGCATTTTATTCCCCCTGCATCCACAGTCCTGGACTGATAGCATTGTTACAGGCTCAGGTTCAGTTGGCCAAGGGTATGTCATAAAGAAGAAACAAATCTGAACGTGACCACTGTCTGTATAAATGATCACCTTCCTTAAGCCTGTGCCTGTACTGTCTAGATTTAATAGTGTCAGGCCCTTAAAACTGTAAGGAATTGTCTGTTTTTCTTTTCAGTTTGGCTATAACTGAGGAAAAGAAACATTTTTATACAGACCAAACCTCTTGGTGGGGGAACAACACAAAAAGTTAAATCACTGATGTCTGAGACTTTGGGACTGTTGACTAATCAGTCAGCCGTGATAACATCAGTGTTTATTTTCTGTGTCAACATTTGGACGTCATGTCCTGACCTGAACTCTCTTTGGACTTTTACTCTGATAAACAAAATAAGATGTATTACAAAAGGCCACATTGGCTGATTGAGTTGAACAACAGATTAACTCAGATAATATTCTGCAGTAATTCAAACCTCAGGGAGTTTAATGTTTTCATCAAGGGCACAAAATAAACCATTAAGTTCTGCTCTCTTCAGAAGCCCTTTACATGTTCATATTCTTAATGCATATTTTATCTGCTTAACTTGATTTGTTAAAACCCATAGTATTGTCTCACTCAGATAAGAATTGCACATTTTAAATTAATTCTGTTTAGCCTTAATAACATATCCTAATAACTTTGTACATTTGCCTTTCTCTTGCATTTCTATTTCTGGTTTTAGGGATTCTTTTTTTAATGATCGCAAGCCATCAGGCCTCTAGTCTTGAAGAGTTTTCTGAAGACTTTTGTCTAATTTTCATTAGGTTTAACACCAATTCTCCTTTTAAAACCAATCAAAAGCACTGTTTATCTGTTTCTACAAACTTAACAACATAATTTTGCGCAAAGAGATACTGTCCTTTTGATCTTTGTGTTACTCGGTTATAAATGTGGTTTTATTGTCCCATCAATATAACTACCGGCAAGTAGTGTTGACCTGTCAGTGTGCACTCTGTTTTAGCTAAACCCTAATAACCTTTATCTTTTAAAGTTAACAGACACCTCTAGAAATGTCAGCCCTCTTAAGGGATGATCCACGGAACAAGTGGAGATTTATAATGAAAATGGTACTAACTCAGGCAATGACCGACTGACTGAGCCAAGCACAACACATAATTTTGAGATTCTCTTAGGTACTTTTCTCTGAATATCAGAGCCAAAAATACCAAACCTTTTCTGCCTGCTATGCACAGAGAGTAGTAAAATACTACTGTACTACTTCAAAGGTAAAGGAAGTATTTCATAACATGGGCCACAATTATGCTGCATTTCCACAGAATGACCTGGTTTGGTTCAGTACAGTTTCACACAGTTTTGAGCAGTAGGCCTGATCTCACTTGCATTTTCACTGCAAGCTGTACCTTCATTTAATGGCAGAGATAAAAGCTAGAGGGATACGCTTGTGCTGCTGTGTGGCCTCACAGCAGTGCATAACAGTGCGGCATCCTGAAGTAGAGCAAGACAATGTAAACAAGAGCAACAATGGAGGACTTCCTGTGCTCCAGTCGTTCTTACTTTCTTTACAGCAAAGCAGTGTAAAAGTGGCTGGCTCTAAATCCAAGAGTGTTTCAAACATGGCACAGTGTATTGAGTTTTACTTTTGGCTGCTGCCATGTATAAAGAGGCACTTCTTGTGATCAGTCAACTTACTGCCGTGTTTGTAGCTCCATCCTTTGGGTTTCGTTCTGTGTGCTCAGCACCCGATCGGTGGAGATGGCACAGATCTGTCATTTTGGTACCTTTTCTACCAATTTGACAGTGGAAACACCTTTAGCTGCATATTAAAGGAACACACTAGCACTAGCATTCTAAATTAATATTTTGTCTTTTAAAAATACCCTTCTGAGATGTTTTTATACAAAAATATGGCCTATTTGCATGTTTTCACCACCCCCACTCTCACACCCTTTTAGAAAAAATGTGCTCAAAAAGTCTTCCACAACAATGGAGACCCTCCCCAAGCCACTAAAGCCAGGTGTTTGCTCTGCACACAGCTGGCTCTAGTGGAGGGATCATGTCTGGGTGAGTATGTGTGGCCTGAGTAAATACTGTATAACAGTACATCCCTGGAGAGCTGAAGCCACATGCACTTCCTGTGAGGTGTTGGTGGTCTGATCATGCGGCATTCTGCAGTGCTTACAATGGAGGCCCATGCTGAAGTGCCAATAGCTGTAGTAGCCCACTTGAGGTTAGCTGCAGAAACCTCATACCTTAATGATTGTATGTTGGAGCAAGTCATTTTTTGTGGCCTGAACACATTTTTACCTTTACAGCCTGGTTAAAAAATGGCCTCAGTCTAAACTATTGTACATCGATGTGCTCTTGTGAAGAGGGGGAATTTTCCGGTATCGTGCCTGTTTTTCTTTTATTGAAGATTTCCAGTTTTGGAAATGAAGCATTGTTATTGGTCAGAGAGCCTTAAGTCCCGCCTCAGCACAGCTTTTCTGTCTGTGAGTAGATGGAGCTAAAGGTCAGATGAGATGACACGTAGTAGGGCAGCGTCTCGCAAAGGGCATAAAGTCTTATTTGGTGCAGGTATTCAAAATTGACAAAATAATACCTGACCCAGGCAGCTAATGGTTGCCTGGGTCTCCCTTGAAATCTGATTGGTCATCCCTGGCTCTCTGTTCTATGAAAAAATGGGCACCTTCTCTGGGGGGTGGGGGGTCTGCTGAGTAGGAATATAGGGAATATAATCAGCTGATGTGAAAAGGGGAAAAAACTTGTGCAGGTCACTGATTCTCTGCAGCTGATCTCAGCATTTAGCTCAATACAAGTGCTCCATAAGGTTTAATTACTAATATACACACTACCATTTTAATTTCTTGGTTGATTTATTATTTTAACGAAGAAAATTGCTTTGAAAGGGACAGTCCCCCTCCCCACCACATAACGTGCGGTGTTAAAATCACTTTATGCTTCATGTTTCTGACTGACTGCAGTCTATCTGTAAATCCGAATTCCAGTAGTAATACACCAGTATATTGTGTGGGTTAAGTTGCTGTGAAATAATGTTTATGGTGATGAAGAATCCCTCCTGTCACTGTTAATGTTTCTGTAGTAAACGACTCAAAGCAATTTTACATCTGCTAGCTTAGCAAGCGTTGGCACATTTGTTAAATGTGCTAAAATTCGACTACAGTCAGTCAGAAACATGAAGCATAAAGTGATTTTAAACATAAACTGATTTTAACACCACACGTTCTATGTGGAAAAATACTGACAGAGAGTTAGTGACTTGTTGGCGGTTTAGGAGTTCCGGGTGAACTTGCATCCATTGGTGTCAGTTGCAATCATGCTGCAGGGAGCACAGTGTTGCTGTTGGCCGACAGAGGCCGCTTAGCCTTGCAGAGCAGACAGACCTGCCAGATTCCGAAAATCCTGCAGGTCCAAGGCCGCTCTCCTCTCCTCAAAACCTGAAAGTGCGTTTTTTGTGCTCCAGCCCCGCCTCAACCCCCACCCCTCCCCTCCACGTCAAAAAGCGGCCAGTAAGTAAAGCCTGAAGAAAAGAGAACTGAAACCGAAAACCTGTGATGCTTTAAAAAACAAGAGAGATTTAAAAAAAAAAAACAACTAAAGATTGATATTGACAAACACGTCATAATGCAATAAGCCTCCTTAAAGGACTGTTTTTTTTAACATCTATTTGTCAATGCAACTTTATCTGTAATTGCAAGTTTCTTTATCAATACCAAATCTTAGTGTCAGTGTTGTGGCTCCACAGGACTGTAGTGGACAAAAAATGGTTGGGCATCTCCCTGACCTTGACCTTTGTTCTATGATCCTCACGCTCTTAGTTTGACATATTTGCATCTTAGTAGACATGTGTGCAAAGTTTAATGAAAATATCTGAGGCAGTTTTTAAGGTGCTGCAATTACAAGCAAAAGGTTGGTGAAATGTTTTGCCTTGACCTCTGACCACAAATGTTCTTGAGATATTACATTCATAAAACTCCATCAAAGCAGTGGATGACCGAGAAGCTCTGACCATTGACCAAAAAATCTGACCAGTTCACCTCAGTGTTGCTGTGGACAGTTTTCAAGGTATGAAGAAAATACCAAAAAGCATCGTCGTGATTTTGCATTCAGCCTTTGACCTCCAGTCATTGTATTTTTGAGTCAAAATGAACACTGCTGCAAAGCTTAATGAAAACCCCCTCAAGCCTTCATGAGATGTCACATTCACAAACCAAAAGGGTGACTACAAGACTCAGTGACCTTTTTACCTATGACGTCCTAAACCTCATCAGTCTGTCTGTGACACTAGTTGGTCATGTGGTCACAACTGAAAGGAGATCTCTTGAAGCCTTTCAGAGAAATTAGATTTATAAGATTTGACTTGTGTGGACATGCATATGAACATTTATATGGATGAATAATCCTGCCGCCCTGAGCTGTCACTGTCGTTGTAAAGATGAATAAGCATTCTGACACAAAACAGCCGAGTCCACAAGAAAACTGATTGTCATGATGATAACAGTCTGCAAATTAGAATGAGTTCAAGACGTTAACCCATCGCCTCTCTTAAACACTCAGCACAGTGTCAACACATTTTCAGCCTTCAAAAAAAAAGCAAACAGCTGGAGCTGGAGGACTGACTGAAATGAATAGACCTCAAAATTCCCCTCAGTGATCAGCCTTACCTTCAGCCTCTGTGTTTCCCCTCTGCTCAGAGTCTGGAGTCGTCTAAGAATCCAGCTGAATCTTGTGTCTGCACACACATATAGCAAACACACTTCTGACAGAGCGAGAGAGACAAATGACTCAGAGGGAGAGGGAGAGGGAGGAAACCATGCTCTGGACCGGATAAATCCATTATTCTGAGGCGTTTATTCAGGGACATATTTCTGACCTTTGAGCAAACATGAGATTATAAAATAAAAAAAAGCCAGCATTTGAGTGGCAAGAAATTTAACACCAGCCATTAAAAACTTTAGTGAGTTAAAGCTGCTCTTTGTTAAAGTTCAGTGTTTCAGATGTTATAAGAACATAAGAAGACTTTAAAGATGTTTTTTAAATGTGCATGAATAAATGTTTGTTAAATATCCAAGGTTAAACTCAGTATTCAGTATATTGTCATGTTGCAACAAGTGTGGACATGCTGTATGTCAGTTTCTTCCACACCCATGTCACAAACCTCACTGAATTTAAAACCACAGGAATGTAGAAGAATACTTTTGATTTATCAGCAGAGATTTGGTATCTTTTTTGTCTTTTTACTTTGATAGTACATTCAAAGTGCAGATCACCATAATGTAAAAAGTAGTTTACTCTGATATTGTAGAGTAATTTCTATTATCTCTGTGAAGCAGGTTATGTTTCTGACAGTGTTAATTTCTTTGTCAGTTTATGAAAAGGATAAAAAAGATGACATCATGCTTTAGAGGAAATGTTCAGGATATGCCAGAAATGGGCCAAGGAACAGTCAAACACATCTGGTGATCTAAATCTGGAGTAGGGATGGGTAACTTTCACATTTGAACGGATACCATACTGATGCCCGGTACCTGAGAATCAGTATCGGTACTCAACGCTACCAATTTTTGGTACTTTTGCGTGTGTTTATGAGGTAATAATTAATTTGTTTAATATTAAGATCTCAAATTTTTTCAATGTAAATTTATTTCTCAATATATGAAATTTGACAGATATATATCAAAACAACATTCAACTGTTTGTATTGTAACACTGTAGTTGTCCCAAAAACTTCTTCAACATGAACAACATGCTGCGTTTAAGTCCGGTATGGAAATTCACCTACTCTACCCAATAGTATGCCCGCTTCTTCCACTCCCTCACAGTCACAAGGGTGCATTTAGGTACCTAAACATGGCACCTTTTGATTTTACGTGAATCGGTACTCGGTTGTACCTACAGAATTCGGTCGGTACCTCTGGATTTGTTAACATTGCATGATCGGACAGCTTTCCACATTTTCGCTAATACCAGTGACTGAATTAGTTCTTAGCAGATTGTGATCGCAGTATTGGGGGATGATGGTCATGGCACAAGGGAGAATTGTGTTTATATTTTGGTGGTGATTTAAATATGGTTTTGAAATAACGGATGGTTTTCAAGGGTTTGTTAAGAGTGTGATATAGGGCACTCTTCCATATTTTTGACAATGACTTTCTCGACAATGTTGGAAATGCCTTGGGGAAGGTTTTTGCTTTATGTTTCATAACCAGTTAAAAACTCACTGTGGTGACATTTTAATGTAGAGGATGAGAGGTGTTTTAAGATACTTCACTGATATACCTTTAAGGCAGGGGTGTCCAAACTTTTTCCCACGAGGGCCAGATTTGGTAAGGTGAAAATGTGGGGGGAAAATACAGTTGATTTTATAACAGAGACTGCGGGCCAGTGAAAATTTGAAAACGGGCCGCACTTTGGACATGCCTGCTTTAAGGTGTGGCTATCCAAGAGCTTAGAGATAACTTTAGTCTATAGTGCCATCACTTATGTCTATCGTGTATAAATCTCATTTTCCAGGAATTTAACAAAATGCACAAATATACATTTTTTATTCCATGACCAACCAGTAGAGATCAGCTGATCCAGTCTCAGGATCCGGCACCACCTTCTTCATGAGAAATCATGACACGAGAACTTAAGAAAAACTTACCTACTTCTTTTTTAATAAGAAAAAATGCAGTTGAATCTTAAATGTGTCTTAAAGAGTCAGGACAGTATAAACATCATTACACTTCTGACCATCATAGAATTTTTTTCCACATTTTTATTGATTTATTTGCAACTCATGAGAGACGATCAGCCACCCCCTTTTGAGTCTTGACCACCAGCTGAAAACCAGGGAACTAGAATGTAAATCCTCCGTTTACATGTTGAAAGGATTCTTGATTGGTGTGCAGCTTTCCGTTTTCATGAAGAGGGATTTCAATCAGTGCAGGTTGTCCCATCCTTAATCTGAAACCTTTTTAGCAAGCGGAATGAGCGGAGTATCAACACTAACAAAAAAAAAGAAAACAGACACAAATAATTTTAAAAAGCAGTACTGTGGAAAAGTTTTAGTAGGTGTGGAAAAATAATTGGTAAAGTGAGAATTTTTTCAAAAACAATTAAAAAATTTTAAATCTTAAAAGATCAAGAAAATTATTTTAAAAACAGTATATACCAGAACTTGAAGACTATTGTTAAAGCATGATTTTATATTTTAATGCATATGATCCGTGTGTTTATGGTGTTTTTGGTAACTCAGGTTATGAAGCTGCTGCAGATTTTGCCATCTTACGTTTACACCTTATTGAGACAGACTGGCTGGCTGCACCAAACTGGGTGAAGGGCCATATGTGGCTCCCAGGCCAGCAGTTTCCCATCCGTTATCACAGTCATTAAAATCGTGATGTTGATTTGCCAGGTGAAAGCACAAACCTCTTGATCCTTTATTTGAGCGCCTCCAGGACTATGGTCATTTGAGTTGGCACCTGAAAAGTCAACAGAAAAAATAAAGACAATCAGAGTTTTTAATGAGTTTCTGAATTTACCACATTTAGAAAATAAGTGGATTCAAAAAATCAAAAAGCTGTTATCTATTATTATCAATCTATTTCATATCTACATTTCTGCTAAGTCTTCTTCACTGATTTGTTCTTTTCACTTTTTTTACTACTATTAAACTTACCTCAGTGGGTTTTACTACATCTATCTGAGGCTGTCCCTGCTGGAAAAAAACACAGCATTGCATTATCCATCTTGTTAAAAATACTGTTGAATTTTAAAATGTATTTTGTGTTTGTATGTTTATGACTTTTCTATTTAAAGTGCTGTATGTTTCAGTTTGGAGAGAAAAATGTACCCTGCTGAAGAGATGACATGCTCCTGGCATCCGCCAGCAGTTCGACATGTAATTCTGATGAAATAAAAAATGAGACAGGTGTTATTTTGCAGACTTTTGTGCGTGGTCAGACACTTGTAGTAAATCAACATCCTTAAGGGTCCCTCCCCAGACTGTGCCCTCATGTCCACCCTGACTAAGGCATGAAGTTAGTCATGTTCATCCCCTACTTCTTAACACATCTCGAAAATGCTTAACAGATTTTTTTTTAATTCACTCTTGCTGAAGTATCAGCTCATGAGATTTTGAGAGTCAGAAATCGTGGATCTTGAAGTTAGTCATTTGCTTAGAAATGTGATGTTGTGAATGCAACAACACAAAAACATGTCAGTGGTTTGTCTTTAAACACTTACACCCACTCTGATTCTGTGATGAAATTAGGTCAATCAAATAGAGCCTCATGTTAAGGCCTTGTGGATCATTCCTTACGGGATTGCTATTAAAATATGCACACATTTTTTCACTTCAGCAACGCTGAGGGGAGTTCTTGAACGTTGGCACAAATATCCACTCTGACTCAAGAGTTAAATGAAGAGATTTTAAAAAGTGACTGCACAGTGGTGCAGCAGGTCAGTTTGTGTGTCTCACAGCCAGAACATTGCTGTTTTGACTTAATGGGTAACTTAAACATCTGTGAAGGCACCATTAATGCTGAAAGGTACATACAGGTTTTGGAGCAACATATGTTGCCATCCAAGCAACGTCTTTTTCATGGACGCCCCTGCTTATTTCAGCAAGACAATGCCAAGACACACTCTGCACGTGTTACAACAGCGTGGCTTCGTAGTAAAAGAATGCGGGTACTAGACTGGCCTGCCTGTAGTCCAGACCTGTACCCCATTGAAAATGTGTGGTGCATTATGAAGCGTAAAATACAACAATGGAGACCCCGGACTGTTGAACAACTTCAGCTGTACATCAAGCAAGAATGGGAAAGAATTCCACCTGAAAAGCTTCAAAAATTGGTCTCCTCAGTCCCCAAAGGTTTACTGAGTGTTGTTAAAGGGAAAGGCGATGTAACACAGTGGTAAAAATGCCCCTGTGCCAACTTTTTTGCATTGTGTTGCTACCATTAAATTCTAAGTTGATGATTATTTGCAAAAGAAAATAAAGTTTACCAGTTCGAACGTTAAATATCTTGTCTTTGCAGTGTATTCAATTGAATATAAGTTGAAAGGGATTTGCAAATCATTGTACTCTGATTGTATTTACGATTTACACAACGTGCCAACTTCACTGGTTTTGGGGTTTGTATTTATTAAAATATGTTTAATGTGTAACATCCAGTTTTTTCATAGATAGAGACAAATTCCTTGGTTGTCTGATACATGCCTGACCAATAAATGGATTCTGATACAAAACAGAAAATGCTTGATTACCTTGATTCAAATCTACTTTCAACAGTCAGATCCAGATGGGCATCATATCTCAAGATATTTTTATTTTTTGCACTAGTTAAGGACTGAATTACTTGGAATCTAATCAATGTCAGAGCAGCATAATTCACTTCAGTTTCTTGAAACAAGATTTACTATCAGTCATTTTCAAAAACATGACGAGTAAAATGTCTCGCCACATGTGAAAAGGTAGAAACCCATTGTGGGCTCTTTTGCAAACCTCACTTTTCTTCAATTTGTAGTTCAGGTTTTACAGATTTACTTTAAATAGGGGAAAAAAACTTGGTGACACCCAAGAAACCCTTGTACTAATCTTCTTACCTGAGAGGGCAGAGCAGCTCCATCGGTGTGTGTAAAAGTTGAAATGAACAGTAAAGCCTGCAGACCAAACACAACCAGCAGAGCACGTCTGTCCATGGCTGATGAACAAAGTTTGATACACATACTTGTATTTCTGGGTCTCTTTTAATCAGTTCAGTCGGAGCTGGATCAAAGAGTAAACAGAATAAATCATTCCCAAATCCCACTCCAGGATTTCAACACACTATTGAGTAACTTGTTGAGATCTTTCCACGGGCTTCCCCGATCAACAATGTGCCAGAGTTTGATAGATAAGAAAATATCGATCCTTTCAGAGAACTTGGTTCAATTTACATCCATAGAAAGAAATCCAATTAAATCAAGAGTCTGTTGCCTGATTTTGTGTCAAAAATTTATTTCACAGATGCAGAGATCCACTTTGACCTGACAAGTCCTGATTACACATTGCTGTAATATAAGATTGAGAATACTACAAAAAATATCCTGTTCACTTATAATGAGACATGATATCTGCCATAAGACAAGCAACATTGTCTTAAAATGTGATCTATGTGGTAGCATCTCAGCATAAACAATTAATGTAAGTATGTTTGTCAGTCTTAAATATGACTTAACCTGTGTAAGCCATAGTTATGTAGGCTTTAAAAGACAGCATGTTGAGCTTCTTCATTTGAATGCTCTGGCTGAAAAAGTGGTTTTTAGATTCAAAACTTGGATCGTCTGACTCCCTCTTGTGGCCACAATAAGCTGTTGGACTCTGCTTTAATGTGCAGCACATGGGCAGACAATATTAAAACAATGACAAAGTTCTAATTATTTTGTATCCAAGGATCTGTAGTTTAAAAATCCACATTTGAGTTAGGGAAGAAAAATGGTTTTCCTTTGAAAGGGGTAAATATAGTGTAAATATAATGGATACTGTCATTTTTGATAAACTGTAAACTCACAAGGACCTTTTCCTCAGAAATTATGTGTAAATACACTGTATTTTGGAAACATGCCATGTCTAATGTAAATATATGTAGCTATATTCTATCTGACTTAACTTTCAAAACAAATGTTTTATATAGTTTTGACTCTACGTCATGGTGGTTTTGAATTAAAAAGTGTTTGACAAAACAATGCAGCATACTTGAACATAGGAATCAAAGCGCGGTGCAGTCATGAGTGAGTGAGTTAGCATGTTAGCACTGTCAGTCCGTCTCAAAGTCCAAATTGTTATTTCTTAAGATGGTCAGACATGATTTTGTTTTTAGTCCCCAGCCAGTTTTCTGTCAGTGTTAGCTATTTGTTAGCATCATTTTAAATGTGCAATGAAGCTTTAAAATGAACAAGTGGGGAAATTCCAGATGCATTTTATGATGCAGAAAAAACAACGGCATAACCTTTTTTACATATGCTCATCACTGATTTTATTTCAGACCTTTGGTCCCGTACTCTGTGACAAAGGAGCAGGGTGAGCTAAAGTCCTCTCTCTAGTGTTTTCAGACTCTTCTCACACCACTGTCTTCTGGTTAGAAGTTTAATGACAGCGATCTCGACAGTCCCATGAGAAAATGTTTATAGCCCCAGATGTTGATCTTCACGTCACATCAAGAGACACTGGATGTTTTTCTCATCCAACTGATTGCATCTTTTTTATCTTTTACCAAGACTTTTCCTGTTATTGAGTTTTTAGTTCAAATCAGGCCACATAGACCTAATCTGGGTTGTTAAATGTATCTTTAAAAAATGAAGCGTTGAGACAAAGTTCTGTTGATCTTTAATGTGAGTTTATGTAACACTTTGTTTATCTGTAATTAGTGTTTAGTTAGGCATTTGGTTACATTTTTATTAATTATGGTTCGGTAATTTATTATTTGCATGTTTTAAATTAATAATAAATATTTGTATATTTTACTTTGTTATAATTTTGTTTAGCATATTGAGTTTTCATAATGATATTCTAAATATTTTTTTAACCTGTTCAGGCCCAAAGATTCCGATTTCAGGAATGATTGCATGCTCTCCAAAAAAAAAAAACAAGAAAAAGTGAACTGTTGTTCATTATTCTTGCCTGACCATATTGTTATAAAACCTCTCTAATTTTGCTCTGCAGCACTTTAAAACAAAAGTCCTTTGCAGAGATAATGTAAAAATATTTCTTTTCATTTTCAGAGTTGTTGCAAAAAGTTGGCACAGGGGCATTTTTACCACTGTGTTTCATCACCTTTCCTTTTTTTTTTTTTTTTTCAAATGTATTTTTTTGGCATTTTGTGCCTTCATTGATAGGAGGGAGACAGTGGATAGGCCCGTGAAAGGGGGTGAGAGAGTAGGGGAAGACACTCTGCAATCTGGTCAATGGCGGGATTCCAACCCGGGTGGAATTCTTTCCCATTCTTGCCTGATGTACAGCTTAAGTTGTTCAACAGTCCGGGGTCTCTATTGTATTTTACGCTTCATAATGCGCCACACATTTTCAATGGGGGACAGGTCTGGACTACAGGCAGGCCAGTCTAGTACCCACACTCTTTTACTACGAAGCCACGCTGTTGTAACACGTGCAGAATGTGGCTTGGCATTGTCTTGCTGAAATAAGCAGGGGTGTCCATGAAAAAGACGTTGCTTGGATGGCAACATATGTTGCTCCAAAACCTGTACGTACCTTTCAGCATTGATGGTGCCTTCACAGATGTTTAAGTTACCCATGCCTTGGGTACTAATACACCCCCATACCATCACAGATGCTGGCTTTTGAACTTTGCGCCGATAACAGTCAGGCTGGTTCTTTTGCTCTTTGGTCCGGAGGACACGACGACCACAGTTTCCAAAAACAATTTGAAATGTGGACTCGTCAGACCACAGAACACTTTTACACTTTGCATCAGTCCATCTTAGATGAGCTCGGGCCCAGTGAAGCCGGCAGCGTTTCTGGGTGTTGTTGATAAATGGCTTTGGCTTTGCATAGCAGAGTTTTAACTTACACTTACAGATGTAGACGAACTGTAGTTACTGACAGTGGTTTTCTGAAGTGTTCCTGAGCCCATGTGGTGATATCCTTTACACAGTGATGCCGGTTTTGATGCAGTACCACCTGAGAGATCGAAGGTCACAGGCAGTCAATGTTGGTTTTCTGCCTTGCCTCATACGTGCAGTAATTTCTGCAGATTCTCTGAACCTTTTGATGATATTACGGACCGTAGATGATGAAATCCCTAAATTCCTTGCAATAGCTCGTTGAGAAATGTTGTTCTTAAACTGTGCAACAATTTGCTCACGCACTTGTTCACAAAGTGGTGACCCTCGCCTCATCCTTGTTTGTGAATGACTGAGCATTTCAGGGAAGCTGTTTTTATACCCAATCATGGCACCCACCTGTTCCCAATTAGCTTGTTCACCTGTGGGATGTTCCAAATAAGTGTTTAATGAGCATTCCTCAACTTTCTCAGTCTTTTTTGACACTTGTGCCAGCTTTTTTTGAAACATGTTGCAGGCATCAAATTCCAAATGAGCTAATATTTGCAAAAAATAACAAAGTTTACCAGTTTGAACGTTAAGTATCTTGTCTTTGCTGTGTATTCAATTGAATATAGGTTGAAAGGGATTTGCAAATCATTGTATTCTGTTTTTATTTACGATTTACACAACGTGCCAACTTCACTGGTTTTGGGTTTTGTATTATGACACCAAAATAATTTGAGTAGATCTTGTGGTTGCAGAAATACACTCTTTCCTTTATGAGTATCATTTTTCAGCAGAAGGCTTAAAGAGGCTCAGGCTGAACAGGTTGTTTGGTGATGGGGTAATATTGAGGTAATATAGATAGGTAGGCAGATGGAGGACCATCATGCACCTGGATGGACCCCTGGTTTATTTTCCATGTGATGGAGGCGGCAACCATGATTTACCTTTGTTCCTGCTTGCTTGCTTTTTGGATGATAAATTCTGAAGATAGATACCTGGACTTCTTTTGCTTGTACACTTGCTTGCTGTTTGATTCTGTTTCGTCTGTCAAAGTTGGTTTGTTATCTGACAAATAGCCACTACATTCTGGGATTGACGGTTTCATCTGAAATGCCAGAAATCCGGCCATGAAAGTTTGGTCATGCAACACAGCACAAAACCATGTAGAGGAAATAATGTTAATGAAAATCTTTTGACATAAGTATACACTTCCTCCAGAACTACCATTACTCTACATAAATGGCCAGGATTATAGACTTATTAATATGATTAGTAATGGCAGAGATAGTGGGTATACATAGTACTAGAGAAAAATGCAGTTTCCATGTGTAGTTTTAAGTCCATTGAAGTTTTTACTTCATCATTTTCTTTAAACTCCAAGCACTGATGAATTAGGTCAAATTCTTTGAGGGAAAAAGCTTTTTATATGCTTGTTCTAGAAGACTTAATCAGCTTTGTGAAAGAAAAAAAGAGCAAAATGGACATTTGACATGTGAATATTTCTTTAATTCACCATATTTGCAGTGGCGCTCACCTCTCAGAGAGGCTGAGACACAAAGAAATGACAGAGAAAAGTAAAAAGTCCAATCATCATAAGACTTTAGGAGTAGTGTTTTTTTATTCAGTGGTACATTTTATTGCGATATGTGGGCCAGCAGAAGACAAACTGAAGAGTCATGTTACATTGGCTTTGTTTAGCACAGATTTAAGAGTCAGTGAAACAGCTGAACCCAGAATAAACAAAACAATGCCGGTTAGGTGTAGGGAAAGATAAAGTAAATCAGTGTGTATTTTCAAGACATCAGTTGTATTATTGCTGTTTTTCTTGTGAAGTTTCATAATAAGCACAATGTGAACCAATAATGGTTCATTTTACCACATTGGTTCGGGTTGCAAATCTGGTCTGGAGAAAAAGAGAGATAAAAGACCAATTACAGAGAACAAAATCAAACTTAGATTCATATATTCTGAAATAATAATAGCTGCATTAGCATTCTTAAGATTTTCTTTAAACTGTGAAGACCTCGTCTCAGGCATTTAGCTGTAGGGATTCACAAATGCAGATTTACACAAATCAGTCAGTAATGTATAATGTGATTGCAATATCAGTTACAATAATAGTTTTCATGTTTGTTTGTTTGTTTTGCCATAATCAGGACAAACTTGGTCATTAGCATTGTTCTCATTCCCTTATTAAAATACCTGTGAGGTTTTTTAGTTTTAATGGGGAACAGGATTTATTGGCATGATCATCTTGATTTATGAACTCAACTGTCATGATTTTAACGTGTTAACATAATTGGCAAAAGTGAAGTGCTTTTGGCAGGTTATTATGAAACTACAACCGTGGTGGTTTAACTCAGAAACTGCTACCATGCTTGTAACTTTTTCACACAGTTGCTTCTTTTAGGACAATCCCCTCTCAATTTAAAATCCGTGGTTTTTTTTGCAGTAATTGAAATGGTAAACAAAAATGGTAAAAAATCGATCTTTTTATCCTGATTCTTCATTATTTAATGTATTTTATGTCAATAAATGAAGTTCGGTATCATTCATGAGGAATGATATCTTACTTTTTAGGTGGAGAAGACTGCCCTGGTGGCCCCGGTAACCCTGGGGCACATGCCCCAGGTCTCCCACTACAGTAGGATGTGAATGAATTTTGCCTGCCAGCAGGAGGGGGCAGTCCGATGTTAGCCGTTCTTTTAGGGTCAACATTTCCTCCTTTCTCCTACAGAATGAGTCCAGTCATTGAGTTAGTATTTAATGTAATAAAAAAAGAAAAAAAATCCAACACCAACAGAGAGAGAGAGATTAGCAAAGGATTCTTGCAGGAAAATCAGGAAATACTTTGCTCAAAACCCACAGTTATAAGATATGGAGTAAACTGGTCCATCAGAAACATAAATCTGCCTGATCCTGATAGTTTTAACATGAGAGTTTGATCATTTTTGAGTTTTTTATATGTCTATGTCAAAGTGTCTTACCCATCTTTTGGATCACTCTAATGATCTGGTATGCTTCAGTTGAAAAAAAAAAATTCTGATCATTAACATATATTATATATACAATGTTCTGTGCAAGTCCTCTGAGTGTAGTGGTACAAATAAAAGTGAAGAAATGAATGAATCCATCCAAACTTCAAGTCAAACAAGTAAATCTGCTGTTTAAATAACAAAGCACCATTGTCCAGCTGAAAGAATATAAACGACAAGAGGAGGATATAAAAAAATTCTGGTAATAATCATAATTCGATCAAAATATATCCTTAATAATGAGCTATAAAACATTAATTTAACAAAAGTGGTAAAAAGTGAGTCAATACTTAATAAGCCCTTCAGTAAAGGCTGCAGCCTTAAGCCTCATGTATGTTGTTCCTTACATTTGTTCTGACTTTAGGAAAATAACTTTCAGTGGATTTGCTCTATCATCATAATTGCCTTAAACTAGATCATTGTGTTAGTTTAGAGGCTTTTAAAACAGAACTCAGGATCATCTGATTACACACTTGTTTTATGTCTGAATGCTAATTAGACGTTTGATGAAATTGGTGTTATGATCTCTTGTATATTCACATGAAAATTTTGTGCTGCTGTCTTGACCAGAACTCCAATGCAGAAGATTCTTTATCTTTGAATCTCAATAGAAACATTCCTGCAAAAAAAAAGTTAAAAAAAAAAAAAAAACGTTAAATGTTGGAGGGTACATTCAAATAATTTAAGTGCATAATAAAAGAGAAGTCAGACGTTTTTAAGATGATATAGAATATTGAATTATTTAATGTTTCATTCAAATGTCCATCACTTTGTTTGAACCAAGAGTCACTTTGCTTTACATAACTACTAAACCATACATTAACAGAGTTTGGACTTCTGTAAGGGGACCTATTGTGTTATGAAAGGCACTCTAAATAAAATGTATTATTATTATTTTTAAATCAAGGATATTGTGAGGCAGTAAAAGCTGATGAAGCTGTAGCTGTTATTTAAAACCAATTATAGAGGTTAGAGAGTGAGAAAATTGCTTAGTTACACATAAAGTAAGACAACAAAAAATGCTGATTAAGCAAATGATTTGTAAATAAATTCTTCACTTACTTTACCCCTCCACGTAACTGAGTCCGGTCTGGAGACAGAGACAAAACGAGAGGCAGAAATCAAAAGGAGAATGGACATAAGTTGTTTTGTCTTCTTTATTATTATTATTATTATTATTATTGATTCTTTGATTTTGTTGCTGCTGCATTGAGAAAAAAAATCAAGACAATATTTGACCTGAAATGTCGCAGACCACAAGCATAATGTCTGTGTCTTCCTTCAAGTCTTTCTTTTTGACCCTCATTTCCTCTCCATCTCTGAAAACATATGGAGCATGTGATATATCAGTGAATTGTTTTTCCACATATCAAATGCAAATCCTGATATAACAAAAACACAATACAAAGACATTTGGTGACATTCTGCACAGTGTTATTAAAATTCACCAAGGAGGCTATTTTTGCTGGCATTTGTTCATCTGTTAGTCTGTTGACCGATATTTGGGCTCTGAGAGCACCAAACTCTGTGGAGGCATTTCAGACAATCATTATGAGTTATTCTTGAAAATGGTGGAAACTGCCTAGTTGCACAAAGTTAACAAATCCTTTCAAATGCGCCCAGAGCTGAATAAAAATCTAACCACTTCATTCCTGTGTTATGACCAACATTCCCTGATAAATCCATTAATATCCATCAAGAACGTTTAGAGTAATATTGCTCAGAAAAAGACAGACGAACAAACTAATGCATGCCAAAACATGAGCTCCTTGATGGAGATGGAAAATCTGGGACATGTTATGTTGAAATTTAGCCCATTTCTCTAAAGCTTCCATCTCTCCATTTTGTTATGACTAAAATCTTTTTAGTTTGGGATCAAGGAAGGACTTCAGTACTGTCCATCTACACTCATGTGATCACCAGTCCTTGTCTTCTGCCTGTCTCTCTCAGCAGAGCCCTTCATGTTTGTGTCAGATTGTAAAGATCTTGATATGAACTTATTGCATTTGAGAATCACCATCTAAAGTTTGTTACTTTCTGATGATCATCTCACCTGATCGGGAGCTTGATCGTGGTCTCTCGTCAGTGAGGCTGCAGAAGTCAAGGTTGAGATGATCAGTAAGACCTGCAGAAGCAACACAACCAGCAGCACAGTCCTGTCCATGACTGACAACCTGAAGAGTCTGATGCACATCCAGCTCTTTAAATACTGACTCCAAACAAACTACTTTCACATGGAAGGGAGGATGCTGTTTAAAGGGTGGATGTAGATATAAGATATCTCACGCACAAGAGAAATTAGAGAGCGTTTGTTTAATCTTAGACTAATTTAATCAAATACTGATAAATCTGCCTCCTCCCCTGATGTTCCTCCTCAGACATTTACTGATCATATCAACCCCAGTTGGCCAGCAGATTTACAGAGACATGACATAACAAACTTTATTGCATAAGGGCAAAATCCCAACACAGCAACTTCTTCATATGTTATTAAATATGAATGTGCAGGGATGACACATTTTTATAGGCAAACATGGAAATTAGTTATGCGCTGATTTGTTTGGCTTAAAGCCTATGGGGCTTTTGGATTATTGCTGATGATGGGTTTTGTGATGAAAAAATTACAATGAAATTGAAACACTGGAGGAAGTGTGGCATTCTCTAGAAAAAAACACCATTTTACTCTTCTTGAAGCATAAATTAAACTATCATGGGCTTCATGAAACAACAGATTGCCAGACAATTTAACTTTCGCCACCTCTACGGTCCAAATGTTGCCACATGTTCTTCCATTAGTCAAAAAACTGGCAAGTCAGTTCTGGGTGTGATAGTTACTGTTGTTAACTTATTTTAAATGATGGCTAATATCCCCAACAAACTGTCGTCTCGCTGGCAACTTTTCAGAAACTGTCATTAGCTGGGTTTCCATTACAGTTTTTCGCAAAATAAAAGCGATATTCCTAAAATTTCGACAAAGTATATTTGCGCTTTGAACGTGTTCCCATTGAAGGTCTTTCTAGGCAGGAGTGTCGTAACTCTCGTGAAATATCATCCCGCAAGATTTCACTGCAGGAAGATGGATGCCCAAAACCTGTTGCGTGTAGCTCCCTCATTTCGTTTCTATCTCCTTATAAACACTCTGCATTCCTCTGTTGTTTGCTGTCTGGTATGGAAATTGTGTTTTTCTCGGGAATAATGGCAAGAAAAGTCTCTGTCTCCTCCTCTGTCCAAACGTACTGAGCCATGTTTACTCCAAGAGAAGTGATCATGTGACCAGGTATAATTGTGGAAAAAGTGTTTCCATTGCGCTTTTGCGATATATTTGAATATCGAAACATCTGAAAAACCACCTCATGAAAGCATAAAAACTTTTTAGCGATATTTAAGTGCTTTTTCGAAATTCAGGTGTTACCATTACTATTTTTTAATTGCGCTTTTTACTTTTTGCGCATTTCCAAGGGTAATGGAAACGCACTTATTGACAAAGTACAGTAACACCTGATTCAAAGGGAGACAGTGACCTTGTCTTAGCCCAGACCTCACAAAATCTCAGTATGGCAGTGTCCATTAGAGGGGCACCAACAACGTACCAAAGACTCTATGGCCATATGCCGTATTCTGACACTCTTCTAACAGAGCCAGTATTAACATCTCCAGCACTTTGAGAAACAGTTGCTCGTATGCTGGATCAGACCTCCCAAGAGCTGCAGTTTTGACTCTGACCTATCTGTCCAGCCATCACAATTTGGCCCTCAGTTTTATTAACATTTTAGTCCCATGTCTTTTTCATAGGTTTTGTAGTTTCAGTCAACAAAAAATTCAGCATCCTGTCAATTAAAAAGTGTTTATTTTTTCTCTGAGCTCTCTGTAAAACATTTATTTGTCTTTAACCTAATTAAATAAAAATGTAAGTAAATGTAGCAGACACTTTCTGCTTCACCTTAGATGAGAGATAAATTATAGTCTAATGTGAAAGTCCAACATAAAACTGTGTATGCACTAAAAACCTATTTAATTATGCTTTAGCTGTCAAGTCAATGAATGACCCTTCATTTGATGTTAATGTGTTTGAAGTTTGCTTTTTCCTCTTCCTAATATCAAGTTTGACCCTGTTTCCAAAAACACATCATCTGTATATGATTTTTTTTCATTTAAAATTAATCATAAACCTTTTTTACATTTACATTTACACTTACTTTCACAACACTACAGATGTTGCTCATTATGCTTAACTATTTGGCTTAATTTTAGATATACATATTTATTTATGTTTTAGTTACCTCCACCAAGGAGGTTAGGTTTTCGGGAGAGTTTGTTTGTCTGTCTGTCTGTCTGTCCATCTGTGAACAAAATAACTCAAAAAGTAATGGATGGATTTTGATGAAATTTTCAGGAAATGTTCAGCATGGGAAAAGGAAGGACTGATTAAATTTTGGTGTTGATCCGGATCAGCATCTGGCCGCCATGGCGAAAAAATGTGATTTCTGTGAATAACCACTGAACTAAAATAGATTTCATTATGAATCCAATTGCTAATGGTATGTTTCCATGGACAAGGAATCTAAATATTTAGATGAAATAAAGGCGGGACTAATATTTATGGTCAAAATGACAATATGGCTGAGAACTGTGGTGCTGGCGGAGGTCTGTGCTCTCAGAGTGCTTTTCTAGTTTTGAATGTAATGCTGCACATTCATGCCAATACAGCAATTTGAACTGAAATTGAAACAAATAGTAAAAGACTATCAAACCCAGCAGAGAAAGGATGAAGTGTCAAATACAGAAAGATAATCAAACCAAATTTAATTTAACACTTTTATTTGTACGTCTGCACATTTCAAGAGTGAGCTTAATCACACATTTATCGGCTGAAATGTACATTGTGATATTTCTGACCTTTAAAAAGTGAACCTAAGCTGCTAAAAATTGCTTTAAACATTTGTGTGAAACACGAATGAATTAATATTTATTTTTAAAATGTAAAAGAAAAGAATAATTGATTTTTTTTCAGACAAACAAAAAAATCAGTACAAAGAAAATTCAGAAGTTTTAGCAAACAATCAAAAAACAAATATAAACAAACTGTGAAATTCACAGTTTAACTTCTTTTACATTTCAGAGGGAGTGGAATGAAGTAAAACTTTTTAATTTCCATCCCTTAACATTGGCGCAGATGTCTTTGTCCTTCCTGGTTTAGTTCTTTCTTTCTTCTGAAGACTCAGTAAGACGTTGAGATCAGTGGGAGGTTTAGTAGGCTAAACAGAAAAATGAAAAGTTAACACAATAGATGTTATTTTGGATAACAAACTTCAACACGTGCACTTCAGAAGTTGTTTTTTTTGACAATTTCAGAACATTTTCCTTAACTGCCCTTCCACACATATCAATGACACATTTTTCTGTCTTATGCATTTTATGTGAAATGACTTCATGCATTAATTTTTCATTTTCAAAGGAATATTAAACAAAAAAATTTCAAAAAGATAAGCTTACATTATACTTCAGTGAACTACAACCCCCTGGTCTCCTGTAACAGCCGCTCCTGATCCAAAGTTTTCTCTTCACTCTCCTGTCTCCAATTTTGCTCTGAAACAAAAAGGAAAGAAATACTAAGTAAATTACCATCCAAGCAAAGTTTTGTGGTGCGTTTTAGCGTAAAGCTCACATAGCTAGGCAAGATAACCGTACTTTTCAACAGCTGTGTATCTTCACAGTAGTCTGAGCTCATTCTTCTTAAATGTACAACGCTGCTGGGACCCCTTTCAGCCACTTCACTCACACAAGATGTAATGAGTGATAGAAAAAGAAATTCAGTTTACCACAGTTGGGTGGATTACTTTTTTAAACTGTTACAATATGTTATTTTTTTATCCAGAAAACAGAGGCTGCCTTGACCGCATTATTTCTTACAGCAGCTGGTCAAGTCCATCAGAGAGATCAGATATGCTTCTGACTCAATTAGTGTACATTTAAGGTAAACTATGGCAAATAATAAACTGTGTAAGAGGCACCAACTACTTTATTTTAAACCATGAAGGTCCTACAAAACTATAATGCACCAGCAAAGATGACATAAAGTGTGATGCACCAACAGTAATAATTAGGTCCAGTGCCATTACTGTGTTTAAAATGATAATTTGGCAGATTCCACTTTTTTCTTAACACCACTTTTGGTGTGATTCTCCGTCAATGAGAAAATTTTCTCTATTGCTTGTCTGTTAAAACAGGTCAGCGGTTTTTGGACAGGTTGTCTTTGTTTTTTAATAGAAGAAAATCTTCTCTAATGAGGAGTATTGATTTAATGCTAAGTAACAACATTAAGTTTGTCTGACGCAAAAGATAAACATCTGGAAGTGATAACTGTTCACCCCACTTACTGTACATTTACCAATGTTTGTAAAGGACCAATAATGACCAATACAGATGATGAACTGATGTCGACGTGCATCCCTAATTTCACTTTTAAAAATCTGAACTACTTCCTTCTTAGCTTATAAACACTTAAAGGTGCAGCAATCTTCTAATCTTCTAATCTAATGCACTATTTGTCGAATTCACCATATTTCTCCTCTCCATCCACAAGATGTCCCCACTGACAGCATGTTGAAAAAAAAAGTCCAGTTTCAATACACAGCCTGGACTCTGAATTTCAGCAGGTAAATACTGTGGCTCGGGCCGAGTTACCAAAACAGGGTACACCTCCCCACATCCAGGGTGCAATCATATTCATGCGCAGATCAGAGGGGGGAGGGGGAGTCGTAGGTTGCATAGTGTACGCAGTTAGCGTAAGAGAGAGATAAAATATATGCAGTAGCAATGGCTGAAAAACAGCCCAAAAGAAAAAGGTCAGAGGAGCAGAAAGTTAAAAAGAAGGGCTATGACCATGAAAGTGCAAAGACCTCGGTCAACATTGGTGTTGCTTTCCGACGGAGGAGGGAACTCTGCTAATTGAAAGACCTGAAAACGGATGTCACCGTCTGTCTGCTGGATAGGTAAGCAACATTAGCTTTGTGGTGCTTCACATAACAGTAACAGCCGTCCGGCATTCATCGCATCGTCTAATCTGCCAAAATGTACTGTTGTTGTGATGTTATCAATATTGTCAGTCGAATTGTCTGACGAGTCAAGGTTACCTTAGCTATGTTGGTCAGCTACGCAGTTTCTACGGCCGTTTCCATGACAATGCACGTCCATCAGCTTTCGGGGGTGGAGCCAAGGGTGAAGTATGAAGGGAGAGGCAGGTCTAAATACGTTTATCAACAACCTCTCCACTCGTTTTCTCCCACATCGCTGACTACACCTTTAACTGCTTATATAAGTGTTTGTTGAGTGAATACAGAAAGAAACCATCACTGACTTATTTAGAGCAAAAAGTTTCTAAATAAGTCAGGAAACTACAAGATACCACATCTTCACATCACCATCACTTAAAAAGATCTTAAATTCTTTACTCTGTTTTTAATGTGTTTACGATCCCTGTTCTTAACATTATTTTTTTCATAAGCCTAAGATGATCCTGAGTTTTTTCGATCTCATTCCTGACCCTTACACTTCAACCAAGCACCTTCTTTGGTTGCACGATAAACTCTTTAAACTCCACACAGCACTCTGTTTGTCTTACCAGCTGCAGAGTCTCTCCTCCTTGTTGAACATCTGTCATCAGAGCAGTTGCATCAGCAGAGGTGAAGGCTGAGATGAGCAGCAGAGTCTGCAGACCCAACACGACCAGCAGTGCAGTTTTGTCCATGATGGATGCAGTGCAGAGTTTGAAACACTCACAGCTCTTTATATACTTGCTGCCAAACACCTGCGTGCATACAAAGAGGAAACTGCAAGATACCACAACTTTACATCATCACAGAGATGTCTGATGGAAAATTTACAGGCCTTGCTGTCATAATCATCTGTGTGCTTGATGTTGAGGACTTAAAAACAAAAGTCTGGAAGATGTCAGGTGAAGTAGATAAGTTAATGGAAGGGGAGGTACAATGCCAGAGCATAAGGAAGCAGGGCAGTAGCCTAGGATGTGAGTGCTGGTCCCAACCAAGGCACCTCACCTGACTCTTCTTACCTCTTCCTCTTTCAAAGCTGTCTTTTCAGACTTTTCTTTGTCTTTTTTCATGAGCACTTTTGACATATAATTGCTGTACGTTTGCAGTTCTTTCTCGGGTACATATGGTAGGGCAGGTAGAGTTAGCGTTAGTACTACCTGGAGTTTGTATGTTTGCAAACTGAGGTGCTTTATGCAGCGGCAGGTAAGGGCAGGTAATATAATGTCAATTAAAGGGATATTACTTTGTTTTTGTTTTTTCATGTATTGCTTCACTCCCGAGTCCATGCCAAGGAGATGGACTCCATTCTGTTGACTGTGACTCCAAAAACAAGAAAGAGACGGCCACATCTCCCCCACCGCTCGTTAGCTTATCCCAGTCAACTGGCACAGCTAGCCTGCCTCTGCCTACAGTCATAAGATACTCTTCAGCAACTCTAAACAGTTCTGTGTACTTGTGGTTACTTTTTTTATTGCTGCATAATGTTACGTCATTATCTTCTGTTATGGTATGATCTTCCTCTACTTCTTATCAGAGGCTTTATTTAAACCACTGCTGAAGACCTACTTCAGCAGTGGTTTTAGTTGCAGATGTGACATTCATGAATTACTTCAGTCTTTTGAAAAGCTCTTTAAAATGAACGATTAGAACTGATACACAGTTCTGTGTGAGCCGTTCCTTTGAGAGTTTATCTGATGACTGTAGGCAGAGTCAGGCTAGCTATACCTGTTGGCTCCCAGTGTTTGAGCTATGCTAACTAGCGGTGGGTAAACTTTGTGTCTTTCTTGTTACTGTGCAAACTGTCGAAAAAATAGTGTCTACCTGCTTGTCATGGACTCAAGAGTGAGGCACAACATGAAAACAAAGAAAATGTTGGGATATCCCTTTGAGTTAGCTGTCTGCTAATGTATCTGTTGTGGAAACAATGGTAGGATGTCACTCTGGAAGATCTATTCCAGGCGGGCAGGAATGGAAACATCTCATGTGGCCTTCTTGGTAAACAAAGGTTATCAAAAGGGTCCCATTTATTTTACTCTCACAAATATAGGTCCATATTTTGACAGATAAGAGGATACTCACATGGGCAGCCATAGTACTTTAACATAAAGAGGAACACATTTTAAACCCTCATCTCTTTCAACACAATGACAATAGAAATCATTTATTTAGCAAGCTAAAAACTGGAAATAAATCAAAAGTTTTCAATGAGACAGAGTGTACATCGGATACTGAAGCATGTTTGAATGAGATCATTGTTCTTGAATGAGCATGTGTTAAAGCTTCCCAAAAATTTTAAATGAAGATTACAGCCAATTACATCCTCTAATTTTTGCATCGAGAAAATCAGCTCTTATCTTTATACAGTCGTCATCCAGTTAATACTTTAACATCTCGTGCTCGAGGTTGGTTTGGAGATTTGAAAGTGCATTAGTTTAATATCTGCATTAAGTGTTTTCATAAACGTCCACCATCAGAAAAGTAACATGAATAGAGATCACAGTGGCAGGTGTGTGCCTGTTATCACATCAGCTGAATGCTGCTTCAGCCACTTTTAACTGAGGTTTACTTTTGACACCTGTTTTGATATTTCCATGATGTTACGTCATCACTTGTTTTCATGAACTGGTGATGAAATGTCATTGATGCTGACACTCTGACTTTTGACGAAATCACAAAGTGAGTAAAGTAAACACCTCACGTCAGACTTCATTTACCGTCACAGATCTCTACCCTCTGTTACAACATTTTATTACCCAACATAAACCAAGCAAGAAGCAGTGTTCAGTCTTTTTGATTGTTCTCTCCAATGTTGTTTGGTATTTGTTTTCCTGTTTATCTGTCGAACTGGCATGCTCAGATATGTTATTGTAAAGGAATGTTGTCTTTATATATTTTTGTTCTATTTGAAACTGTTTCAGTGAATAGTATGATACAGTTTTATGTGGGATGATGCCAGATGTGTCAGGCCACATGAACAGACATCACATTGGGCCCTCTCCCAAACATCTCTGCACAGTTTCCCAAACCAAACAACTTTAAATCAAATTGATAAATGAGTTTGATGACAAATATTTTCCAATTGACCACTAATAGTTGTTGTAGCAAAGTTATTCTGTTTACAGACGCTGATAAGCTCCAACAGTTGAGAGAAAACTCTTTGGATTACCATTTAAATAAATTAAATGGTGAAGTAAGAGCTTTCTGGCATTTTGACAATTTTTATGTTTTTTTTTTATTACTGTATAATCAGTTCTAATGAGTCCCTGATCTTTGACCCCCATGAAAGACTCAAGACCTGCACAGATTTACATGTGTCCTCTCTACAAGATTTTTTTTGTATATGCCCCCAAATCTGAGCACACTACTTGGTACTACAAAGTGCATCAAAAAAAGGGGCTTCATTTTCTATATGTATATTTTAATATATATTTGTTTTTAGACAAAACCTCAAGCTGCCTGAAGCTCTCTTCTTATCTAAGACCTAAGAGTGAATCCAAGTTAACCCTGTTATGCACTGGCAACAGTATTTAAGAAGTTTTTTCTGCTGTGTCAGGATGTTTGTGCGTATGAGAAGAATTCAAAGAGCCTCTGTCATGTTCACAAGCTCTCCAGTGCTCGTTTGGTGCATTGAAGGGAATCTGGTAACAAGGCCTCATGCTCCAGAAACATTTGCAGGCCTGTGGTAAATAGTGAATGGATTAATATGTTTTTCCAAAACATGACACACAGGTTAGAGCTTGTTTTACACAAAGACAACAAACAATGTAACACTGAACTGAACAGGTTTCATTTTAATTACATAGAAGTTGACGGACAGCTTGGCAATGAAGTTTTACATTGTCAAAGATGAACTCTGCTTGTTCACACAGCACTTTTAGTATCTTACATGAGACCCATTCCTTTTTGGCACATGTAAGTTGTGGATTTTTTGCACAAATTCATTTAGATTTTAAGGTGGCATCAGTAGATTTACATTTAAGCCTCTATTAGCCTCTCATTGTCTAAAGAAGTGGAATTATGAGTGTAAGTAAGGCTAAAAGATCCACTTTTTTATCTAACCTATAACAGTAACTTATGTCACAGTTTGAGTAACAGCAGATGTCCTAGCCTTGTATATCAGAGTCAAGTTTGTGAAGTTTTTGCAAATATATTTTTAATAATAATTCATTTTAATCAGAGTTTAAGTGCCACAGGAAAAAATACAAAATTTTCTGTCTGCTGGTTGTTGGGTTTGTGTTTGTAGCTCTCAGAGGAGCAGATAAAGCTCGGTTTGGTGCTAACAGTAAAAAAACAAAAAACATTTTACCTATAGTTTAGAATGTTAATATGTTTTGAAGCTATTTTTAATCACTATAATATACAGTATATGTTTGGCTGAAATAAGATTTGTAATATCAACATATGAGGTATCTCCAAAAAGTCTAACACAGTACTTTATGCTGATACTGAAGTAAATGGTGACAAAAGTTTTCTTTGAAAAACTAGTATTACTTTTGATAGTACGTTGTATAGTCATTTTAAAAGGATTATTATGTTGAATGAATAAAGTTAAACACCTTTCAGTCCTAATATTTGATTTGTTTTCTCAGATTTTCAGTGAGCAGACTAATACAGATGACGCAACCTCAGGTTTGGACATGTACAGTTAAGCAACAGGTTTGCTGAAATGTTATTTTGGGCAATTATTTCAGAATAAAACCACTACCTTATTCTTTGAAATCATTATATAATGTAGCAGATGAAAACAGATATTCTTCTTTATATACTTTCAGAATAGTGAAATACAATCTGACGTGCAGATCACTTTGTTTTCATACACAAGCTGCATTTCCCATTTGGTCTTATCATCCTTTTATTACTGTATAGTCCCATGTCTCTCCTTTAACTGACATTTTACAAAAAAAAAATCTCACTTGACCACGGAGTGAAGAATGTGATGTTTTAAAGAAAGTAAGGCAAGCAAAAAAAGCTTAAAGCTCACAAATTATATCAATTTGACGCGATTAAAATATTAGAAAATCACTGACTCCAAAACCCCAAATAATGGGCCAGCATCCTCACAAAAATGTTCATATTTATTTGAGACATGCCATCAATCTGCCACTTTATGCACTTTATTTAGTGCATTCTCACTCAACTTTTCACAGTCAGCAAAACCTGAAGTCAGGACCGTGCAACAGGGTCCCTGTGGATCTTTGAAAAGTCCTGTAAATCGCTGAGTTCACTGTTTTTAGGTGTTTTGATAAGTCTGGAACTGTTCATGGATCCAAAAAATGATTGTGGATTTTCTATTTTGCAATCGTATCCCTTTCCTTAGTTTAAAGCTGATTTTATATTTATGCCCTTTTGTTCTGATTTTACAGCATAGGGGCGGGAATTGAAAATCAATTCCAGTTCTGGATTGGTATCAATTAGCTTGTGAAATCATTATCATTGGTCTCACTGCTCAGTAATTCCCTGTTCAAGTCCAAGGAACAGGGTTTTATTTGGTAATTAAAGACATCACATTCTCATCAGAGGCAGTCAGCTCAAAGACAGAGGCAGTCCAAAGTGTGCCTTAGCTTAACACAATAAAGTGCAAACTGTACAACATCCACTGTGATTTCAAACAAGGATGCAAACACCAGCAACACTGCTGAAACATGTCTCTTAACAGAGTAGCACTGAATACCAGGAGAGCAATGTTTTTAGTATTGTTAATTGTGAAAGCCTGTGTTTTGGTGCAGAAAATCCACATAATTTGATAACGGAATTGTTAAAAAATTGATTCCTAAGGAGAATCAGTAATGGAATTGGCATTGATATTATCATATCAGTTCCTGTCCCTGGTTCCCACCTAGTTACAGGTTGCTTCAACATTCACATGCTAACTCACCCACAAACATATACCCACAGACTTGCTGTGACGTTGGCGCTTATACGGGAGAATACTGATGGTCTAAATGGAGATTTTTGTACATGTTGGAACTCTGCAGCAGCCTTTCAGAAAGGCTGGTGTTTTAAGAGGTTGTTTTAAGCAATATTTTGACTTTATATATGTGTTTGTCTGCTTCTTTCTTTCTCTTTTTAAGGCAGCCTCAGGTATAACAATAGGTTCATGTGACTAAGATTGGCATTTTAATGTTGGGATGATGTTTCTCCACCTTTCAATTTGAAGTCAGTATTATCTTTATTAGTCTTTTCTTTCTTTTTAGGCTCTTAAGAGTATTTGAGTTTGTACTCTATGTGCAGAAAACCTGGATGATAAAAAGTATGTATCATTCATGTCAGCCGAAGTCCAGCAGAGGGCGCTAATGTCATATGCAATCACAAGCCACATGAACAGATAACTCTTCAGGCGTCAATCAGTATTCTTACAATAAATTGATCACAGAACATGAAGAATAATGACGCATGGCATCATTAATCCTGCCTCTCTCCCATGACCAATAAGTTTTTAGTCTGTTTTAATTTATTTAAGATTTGTTCTCTCTTAATCTTGAAACCTAAATTGCTCCATTTATTTCAGAGTTCTTTTTTATCCAGCATACTTATAAACATTTAACTGTGGAACAACACAGACAACAGGGCAGTTTTTTTATTTTTTTATTTTGCTGATTCATACTTTACCACAAGATGGCACCACTGTGAAGAAAAAAGTTATGAGTGTCACACAAACTCTACCTGCACAGTCTATTCCAGTGATTGTTTTAGCACAGTAAGTGGTGGATGTTCAGGATAAACTCTTCTCACAGTGCAAGAAAAAATGCGTGAGATGAATAAAAATGGTTGAGTTTGATGTTTCAAAGTCCACAGACTCGTATATAAGCTACAATTTCATGGAACCATGCTATATCTATATGTTATGGTACAGTACTTTTATTGTATTAATAAGTACATGCATACTAAGGGTGGGAGAAAAAACTGATTCACATAAGTATTGGGATTTTGTGTTTGACAATTTTCAAATCGATTTTTTTGTTCAAAAATCGTTTTTTTCCCAAATTTAAATGCTTCATTTTAGTCTGTGTTACTAAGCCACTTTTAAGTGAAATCCAGGCTTTTGAAGAGAGAGTATGAACAGCCAGTTAAAATATATTGATGAATAAATCCTGAAAACGGACTCACATGTGATGTGTATTTTTCCTCCTATCATCTTTTCATCATTTTTTTCATCATTTTCCATTTTTCACCTTTTTCACTGGTGTTAAATAAGCCAACTAAAGATTGCAAAAATCGGCAATAACGTAGAATCACCATATAAATCGAATCGGCACCTAAAAAATTGTAAAAAAATCAAATCAGAAGAAAAGCGTATTGTCCCAGCCCTAATTTATACATTTGTTTTGCATTACAAATCAGCCTGCTTATTGCACACATACATTCATACATATGAACAGGGTTTATCTCTGTTATGTTTAATGTAATGTATCTGTATTTTGTAGGGATGATGTAGTTTAATATAGTTTCAGAGCAAAACATGCTGGTGTGCTGAACAATGGGTTTACAGCTGCTTTTGAAACCCCTGTTACTCATTTGGCTTTTGAAGTTACAATAAAAAATAAAAAAAACACAAAAAAAACCCCCACACAAATCTAAAAATTAAAAAATTAGAGGACTTCACGTGCTAAATACAACAAAAATATGACAAAACATACATTTCATTAACCGTTCTAGATTAGCAATGTAAAGAAAAAAATCTAAAATGATTTCAGCTCTGTTTCTTTTTGGCCAGCACAAATCTAGATCTGCCATGATGAAGTTTAATTTCTGTCCGTGGGACAGACGAGAGTTATCATGTTGCAGGGATCAAGATCTATATACATAACACTGATGTGTGATCACTGATCATTTTAATGTGTATAATATTGTGTTTTTTTTAGTATGCCATTATCAAAAACAGGTAACTCACTTTAAAAAAAGGTGATACATCACTCAGCTTGTAGTATCCCAGTACATCCTAATATTTTGTATTTTTACCTCTCTGCTAGGATACATATTGCATTCCGGATACTCCTCAATACATGTCCTAATTTATTGTATTTTGCTTGATCAGACACCTTCTGTCAAAGCTATGACAGGGAGTTTAATGCTCTACATGCTGGTGTCAATATCTTCTGAAGTCTGCCCAAATAACTAGAATGCTGATGACAGCCTGTGCGTTCCAGTTTGTTTAAACTATGATCTTAACTGTCAGGGAACAGAGGAGGGAAGGGAGAAGTAATGAGTAACTTCAAACTAAAGTCGTTTAGAAAACAAGGTTTCAATTAATTTTGATACTTTATAAAAAATAATGACTTCCGAGTGTCTAACAACATTTTTGATTGATGTCCCAACACAATGTCTTTGTCATTAAACAGTAAGTGTTTGGCAGTACCCACTGACTTGTTATATATATATTTAATAAAATTACTTTTGGATATATAGTATTGTAAGGTATTATGTTTAAAAGAAAGAGTAAATAATAAAGTTTCCAATCAGAACGATATGTGGCTACAGAGTTAATTTTTGTCCTCTGTGCAGCACTATTGTGATAATATATATGCAGAGCGATTAGCAAAAGAAGTTCAGCACAGTATGGAGGATGAGAGCAAAAGAGTGAGCTGTACCTTCAGCATCTCAGAGTATTATCTGGGAGAGATGATGAACACTGTTGTCTAGCTTAAACTTTGTGTTATACCTTCATAAATCAATATTTGTGGAGGGGAAAGTAATAAGTAGCTAAGTAAAGTTAATTAGATACTCTTGACAAGAATGAGTAAAAGTAACTTCCGAAGATCTCAAGACATTATAGAAATTAACCTGTTATCTTAACAACAAACATCATTGTCCTAAAATGACAAGCTACACAAGTTGTGATCAAAGGAAAATTAATGTTTGATATCTGTAGCACAAAATGAAGGAAATTAGAGTTTGGTAGATTCTGTCCTTGTTCTGCGTTGCAATAATTTTATAACGGTAATAAGCCTGTTTATTCTCCTCATGAATGAATCCACAATTGCAAGGAGCATGCATTTGTAGGATGGGCAGCAGTGTTGAGTATGTTGGTTATGCACATGAAGAATGTGTTCAGCCTTGTCTGTCAATGCCAAAAAGCTGTTTTGCTGTTGCTATTGACTCTTGTTTTGAGCTGCTGGTAACCCCAGCTGCTGACCAACAGATGCCTGATTGGCTGTCCATAAAGTGGACACATTATGATCTCATTTATGATCTCAAAATAGCTGGTGTTTATTTAATATTTGTTTGCTATTTTGAGATGAGGTCCATATTACAGCAGTGAGGTAAATAAGTTCATCTAATAAGGACGTAATTTTCATTTCATAAACCTCTCCTAATAATAATCTAAATACCTGTTCTTCATAACAAGTTTAGCCCAAAAGTAAAAAAGTAAAGCCTTCTGTATGAAAGACTTGTATCTCTATTTGTGAATGACTTTATTGCACCTGAGGAAAAATAGAAAAAGCAGCATGGATGGCAAAGAGACCAACACCAGCTGTTCTCTGCATCCAGTTAAAAGAGATGAAACCCCAACAATGTCCTGATTTTTCATGGAGAATATGTTCTTTTGTGAATTGTTTTCTCCCATCTGGTTTGGTTTTTAGCACCGTCCCAAAGGACTTGTTTACAGCTCTGTGCAGCATCTCAGGGAATCAGAAATACAACTCGGACTCACAGTTACATTGTGTAACCGGGACCTCGGATAAAAGGTTTCAGCGCTTGTTTGTGTCTTTTGTGTATTTATGTCAATCTCAGCAGAGCAGAGGGCCAGATGTTTGACAGGCTGTGGTCAAAGTTTGGATGCGATCGGTACAAATGAGGACAGGGGTGTGAGGAGAAGGATATTTGTAGTCAGCTGGTGAGTTTGTAAAACATAGAGGGGAGAAAACATTGTATAAACTATATCCTAATGTACTGGCAAATGGAGGCAGTGGTCATGCTGATGTTTGGAGCAATTTCAAGTTCTTACTGAACTTAAGGACACAACTCTTCCAGCATACATATGCAACTGATATAGTGCACATGACACTCAATAGTTCATATGGTATAGTTAATACTGTCTACCATATTTGAGATCTATCAGTAACATTCCCGGTCCTCCTCATTACTGAACTATGTAATGATGGTTTATTATATCTAGATATTTTACTTTTATTGTCATTTTCATGGCCTGATTACATTCCCACAGCCTGAGAGAAATCCCTGCTCTCCTCTCCTTCTGTATTTGGTTTAATGGTTGAAAAAATTCTTTGTATTCACAGTAAACACTAGAGCACAATGCTGTAAGAGCTAAGGCTTCCTGAAATGAATGTTTCCATGGCCCCTACAAATATATTGCGATGTCCTGACACTGTTTGGCTGTAACTTAAGACTAGTGGCCTAGTGCAGATCAGAGCAGCCACCTTAGAGGTCATTTAAATCACCTTTCCTCCCCATTTTGCTGTATGTATTAGGTTTTACCAGGTCATCTTGAATATATGTATAAACCACTTGCAATGAGATACATGCAATGTGATTGGCTGATTGGCTGTTTTGTGTTAATGAAAAGCCAAACACGTAGCAGTGATGAGCAGTTGAAAAGGTGTACCTTATAAAGTGGCTAGTGAGTGCCATATGTCAATAATAACAAAATATATTGGATAATTGTGATGGTAGATGACTATTTTACCATTATAACATACATAACTCATAGTATCCTAAGAGCACAAACATCTGCCAAGGCTTTTCTGGCATTGTTAGCTGAGCTTTCATGATGGAAAATTGGGAAACTACCTTTTGCGCAATGTCATCAAACTGTTTTTAAATGTAAAAATTCCTGGATCCACTTTTGAGTTTAGATCCCCACCAAAATCTAACCAGTTCCTTCTTGTGTTATGACCAACATTTTCTGAAATATTCATTAAAATCCATTCAGAACTTTTCCTGTTATCTTGCAGACAGACAAACAGATAAATGCCAGCAAAAGCATAACCTCCTTGGCTAAGAGGCAAGAAGAGATAATCAGTGGTTAATGTCCTCATTCATTCAAAAATATGTGTTTAAGATTTTTCTTACCTGTATAATTGACCATTTGCTGTCTTGCTATTGGCTCACTGACCAACCAATCATGATCAGAAAGACCTGTCTAAAAGCAGCTATTTCCAGGTAGCTTCAGTCAATGTGTTGTGCTGGCGCAGCCTATTTTAATGCACTTCAACACTGAACATAGCAAAGAAAACTTACTGAGACTAAAAGATAAGATAAAATATTTCAACACTGGCAATATGTGGTGTTCTAGGAAAGTATAGTGATAATATAAAAAGCATTTTGTTGATGTGAACAGCCAATGTTAGATGACTTCACCAGCAATATTTGTAATCGTTTTAACAGACTCAATGAGATTTTCAGTTTTCTTTAAACGCCCTACTGTAGGCGTATCTGTGTTCTGTCACTAAGGGCACTGATAAAAAGAATCTAATTCATTGCACTTTAAGTTAGTCTACAAGTGAGTTACTTTCAACTGTCTTAAATAAGAGAGAGACCAGCAACATCAGATTTTGTCATCCCTAGTAACAGTTACAGGAGGGCGGGGCTTGATGGGCAGTCACTTCCCATAAGAGGCGGGGCTTGACAAAGAGTCAATATGATCCTTGCTCTTTGTGAAATCAGCCCATTTTCTGACCTCACCTTAACTGCTTTTATGTGTATGAGCAAGATTTTACAACATACTTCAGTTCGCAGGAATCAGTCTTGAATTATTCTGCTTCCATTTATTTGGTGATGAAACCTGAAACCTCCGACAAACTAAACAAGAGTTTCAGTGAAGTAAGAAACATCTTGTGTCCAGCTGTTTTAAAATGAACAATATTTGTTTATTCTCAGATCATGGGTTTTCTAGTGGAGGACGACAGACTTTGGTTTTTAATTTCTGTTCATTATATATTAATTTTACAAAAGACAAATCCCAAACAAATGTAGCTGAATATTTTACACTCTGAAAGACCTTTGATGAATCATGAACTAATCCTGAACCATAACTTATCTGTATTTTGGGGTGTCCATGTTGTCATTGTCCTTTGTTGTAAAATTGTAAAATAATTGATTTTCAATTATTTTACATTTGTTTTCCGAAATGAAACTTGGAACTTATAAATATAAATATAATAAATCCACCATGAATGGCTTACAAGATCTAACAACAGAAGCAATCTATTATAATAAATGTAAATGCAAATGACAAAAACCTCAAAATAGGCTGTTAGGAATATTTCAGAGTTGTGATAAACAGATTTTGATTCACATTCTCTACAGTTACAAACCAGATGTTTTGAGGCTGGAGTTTGTTGCATTTATAGTCAATCAAGTTAAGTTTGTTTCTTGATTATGGACATAATTCACTCTACAATTGTTTTACACATACACTTGACTTTTGTGTGAAATTAGGGTCACAATTGTGAAAAAGGAAAGAAGACAGATGGGCAGCAAGGCAGTTCAGTTTACAGTGGGTGGCACAGCAGTGCAGCAGGTAGTGTGTAATCCTTAAACCAAAACATTGTTTGATCCCTGTGTCGGTCTGGCCTTTCTGTATGGAGTTTGCATGATCTCCCTTTGCATGCGTGAGTTTTCTCCAGGCATCCTGGCTTCTTCTCACAGACCAAAAACACTCACTGGGTTAGTTTTGACTCATTATTACCCTTAGGTATGACTGTCTGCATGAATGGTTGCCAGTCTCTATTTGGCCACACGATCGGCTGGTGACCAGTTCAGGGTGTGCCCAATGTTGCTGGGAAGGCTCCAGCCCAATGTGGCCCTAAAAGAGTAACAAGTATAGATAGATGGATATTCATCCAAGCAATAAGCAATCCAAAGTGATTAGGAGAGTTTAAAACAAAAGCACAATTATGTCCCATACATCAAAACAGCAGAAATACATGATCCTGAACATACTGTGATGCTAGCGGAAACTTCTCATCCTTGAATTAAGGTCTCACAAACAAGTTCTGTGTTGTGTTCAAAGTAACTCATTTATTAAACTCATTGTGCTTCTTACTCAGACTAATATCTTTGCCAATATTCATAGTAGGCTCCAACCCCCCTAGTTTATTTATGCATGAAAGTTTTCTTTCTTTTTGAAACATACAGTTCTACCTCTGATTTGTGATCTTTGCTGTGGATGTAATAAGCACAAATCTAAGTCAAAGCATTTCCAACATATTCAGGCAAGTTATTAGCAAACAGGTGGGAAACTACCCTATCTCACATTGTGAACCAATCCTTTCAAAAAGTTCTAGATAATTTTTCATTTTTGGATCACCAACAAAATGAATTCCTTCCTTCTTGTGTCATGAAAATCATGCCTAAGATTTCACCTAACTCTAATGATTAGAGTTATCCTGTCCACAAACTAATAAATGTCATCAAAAACATAACCTCGGAGAGCGAAGAATTAAGTTGTCTCAGAAAGAGTAATAACGCTGTTGGTTTATCCAGTTAAGTGTAGTTGCAGCCTATGAGGAGATGACATATAGGATGCAAAATCGACTAGACTCAAACTACGCTAAATGGGGGAAATACATCAGCCTTGTTACAAGATAGTGTCTCTCAATTTGGCCAAGGCAGCTAGGTTACACAAAACAGCCATAACTGCTTTGCTTTGAATCAAATGTGCAAATGTATTATGATTAGCAAACACAAACAATATGTTCTTGTCTTGATGTGACTGATGGACAGCCCCCTACTGTTATTTTTCTGGTGGATATAAAGCTTGTATGTAGAAGACAACTTAACCTCTCTATATAGTTTTTTGCTATGTTTAATTTAGATGTCCTTTTTTTTAAATTTATTTTTCTTTTCTGGTTTATTTAAATCTCTTATTTTGTACTTTGTATCTGTCTCTCTTCCTATTTCGTTTCTCTGACTACTACCCCGATATCTACAATTTTGGGTATGTCATGTCCTTTAACCTTGGTTATTTACCATCTGTTTTAATGTTGTTGTTTGATATTGAAAAAAAACAATAAAAAGTTTGGTCACAAAAAAAAGAAAGAGTAACAACAATATGTACATTTTCCACTTTGAAATAACTTCCAAAATGCACTAGAGCAACAAGGAGAATGATTCCTGTCCTTTCAGCGACACTCAACTATGACACCAAGTGAACACTAAGAAGAAAGACTTAGCTAAAGCACAGGTTCACACACCTGTCTCATCAGAAAGATGTTGTCAGCATGTGTCATGTCATATATTGTTGATTTCAGAGTAGAAGGAGGCAGTGCTTTATGATTCTCTGAGAAGTTAAATAACATGAATCGATATGATACTGTGGAAATACTTGACAAAGAGGTGTCAGAGTAAGGGACTGCAAATTAAAGACTGACTGAGCTGTTCGGGATAAAATGCCTTTCAAAATGGCACCAATGAGAAGTCACTGTAGCTGGCATTTCTCCAACAACTACAATATTTCTAGACTTGAAGAGTTCTTTTTCAAAATGCTATAAAAGCCAAAATTAAATATATATATATATATCTATATCTATATCTATATATCTATATATATATATATACATACATATATACATATCTATATCTATCTATCTATATATATATATATATATATATATATATATATATATATATATACATACATACATACATATATATATATATATATATATATATATATATATATATATATATATATATATATATATATATATATATATATATATATATATATATGTATTACCCATGTACTATTCTTTTTTATACTGATTGTACTACCTGCCCTATCAGTATTTAATGCCAGAAAGCTATATATTCCTGTTTAAACTGTATTTGAAAGTTCAGTTCCCCAGCCAACCCAATGGTGGGCCTGGGTAAATAATGTAAATACTCTCTAAATGAAAATGGATTTCTAGCGTTTTGGAAAAGAGCTCTTCACTTTCATCTTCGGGATCAAAACCAGCAATCACAGCTCATTTTGTTCAACACCTACACCACAAAAGTAGTTTGTGACAATTAATATCAATCAAACAACATTTATTTATAAAGCACTTTTCATACCAGAGGATACAAATTAAAATACAAAATCCCACCCACTCTCCCAAACTACATTCAACACAAACAAACACACCCACACACACACAAGGACACCAAATGAGGATTCTTCAAACAGCCACAGAAGACTGAGGAAACACTACATTGAATTAAAATGGGGAAACACAGGAGCTAATTGTAAAATGACAAAACCACAAGACACAATAAATATAGTAAAGTGCTAAAAGTTAATCATGATGAAACAGACTAAAAAAACAATGCAAGAAAAAATGCATAGAAGAGGTAATGAAACACAGAATAGTAGTTTTGAATCTAACAGAGTAAAAAAGAACATAAAGCAGATCAACAGTATAAAATAAAGTCAGCTAAAAACTAAAAGGATAAGACTTGTGTTTGCTTTTAAAAATAAATAAAATATATTACAATGTCATAAAATAATCAGTCTAGCTCTAATTGCATTCATAAGCGTCAGAGTTAACCTTGAAGTCTAAAGCATATTTGGCACATGGTACTATGTGTTATTCTCATTGTGTGTTTTATGTCAGGATGTTAAGTACTGGATTCTGATGGTATCTGATATGCTGATATTTGAACATGTTTGCCCCACCTAGATATTGCACAGTCTATCTCCACTACAAAAATGAGATTCTCCTGGTTTAATGAAGTCTAAATGAAATAAGAAGCAGTATTTTATCTGTAATATAAACTGAAGGGTGTTCCCTACACTGTTTTGCCACTTTACTGTGTCTGTAAACAGAATAACTTGCCTATAATAATTTTTAAAGGTCTATTAGAAAATAAATTTCATCATACTTATTTATCAGCTTGATTTAAAGATGCTTGGTTGAAAAAGCCCTGCAGAGATGGTTTGGGATAAGGTCCAATCTGATATATTCTCATGTGGTCCAACACTGCTGGCGGCCTCCCGGGTCACATTGAACTAATTGAAGCAACATTAAAACAGAAAATTGATCTTCACCGTGAAATATCATATTTACATCTATAAAAACAAACAAAACTGACATTACAAATACTTCCACTGAGCGAGTTTAATGAGCTGCATCACATCTTGTGTCCATTACGAGCGTTTAAAAAGTTTCTGCCCCAGTGAGTGCGTGTGCGCGTGCGCAGCTGAGCAGCTGCAGAGTGAGCTCGCGAGGCAGAGACACAATCCGCGTGCAGCCAGCGCGAGACACAGACCCTCCAACAAGCAGAGAGCAGCGTGACAGGACGCCACACAAAGTAAGAAATTCGCTCTTAGCACAACTTCCTGTTTCTTTTAATGTGTGTTAGATGAAGGCGCGTGCTGTCACTGAGATGTTGAAGACGTTATCTCGTGATTTATGCTGTGTCATGGTTTGGAAAGAAGGCTTTATGCACAGTCACTGTTTCTGAGAATCTCTGGAAATCTGCCTATTCAGCTAAACCTGCATCTTTTCTTTTGAACTGACTGTAGTGGAGAAAACAGAAAAATAAAGGTGATCAGAAATATTCACAGCTGCCTGTAAGTCTAAAAGTAAATCCAGTGAACCAGTGATGAAGTTTTGTTGGAGGATCCAGGATGTGCAGAAATGCTTGAGAGCCACTAAACTGTCAGGACTTTATGATAAATGGTGAAAATTCTCCTTACTCAGAGGAAAATAGCTAGAGTGGTTCGCCACTGTGTTGCATTGTGCCTAATGTTATAATCAGCTCTAATGTGATGCCTATATCATGGATTACACAAGAGCTTGTTTTGATTGTGCAAGAAGGATTTGAGGAAGGCCATTAATAGCCCAGATATCCTCCACACTGTAGTAAACTTTTGCCCAAATGGTTCCCTGTGATTCCCCCCCTCCTGCTCTTATTACTTAGGGGATTCTTCCTTTCCACTCCTCTGCATTGCAAAGATTTATGTAATGTATCTGGAATGAAAAGTGCTGCGCAGGGGGTGGAAATCTGGCTTTGTGGAAGTCAAACAGATGAGGATTGTTTTAATCATTAGTCTCATACATAGGAGGTTTTACCATTAGTCAAAGGGGGGCAATTGCTGGGGGCAGAGCACGCCAAGGGCTCTTAAAGTCTATAGGTGAGGATCAAGTATGAGTTATATGTCTAAAATGTCTCTCAGTAAGTGGATATGTATTTAAATACACTGCACTTTTAATGCTCAGATAAGCTGACAGTATTTGAACAAGTATATAAAACTAATGTGGCACAGTGGAAGAACATATTTTATTCAAGTTGAAAATACACACTTTTGTTGTTTAATAAGTACACAAATTACATAGGCTGTTAAATAAGTTGGTATAAAGTTTTCATTTTATTTTAGTCTAGTATTATAGATATACATTGGATCAACTTAAATATAATTAAAGTCATTTAAGTTATTATTTCTGGTTGGCTCAGTTTAAAATCAATACGTTGTAGTACATGTTCCTGAATTGAAATAATGCAGTTTTTTAAAGCTCACTCAACGTAATGCAGTTAGATAGAAAAAAATGACACATAACATTTAATTAAATTCGTGTTTAATTTCGGTGCCCCTACTTTATCTATTTACTGTTGCTTTAACATACTCTTTAAGGGAGGCAATTTGATTTTTCTCAGTTATTTAAATTTTTTGAAATTTTTTTGCTTTTGTTAGATGGTCATCCAGAGGTGCTCTGTGAGCACGGTCCTCACCAAGGCATTTCCACATTGCCTTGTGAGTCATTATCTAAAATGTGGCAAGATGTCCTATCTTTCTCTGTTAACAAATCCTTGGATCCACATCAAAGTTTGGACCACCAGATCTGCTCGCTTCTCCCTTATGCCATGACCAACATTCCCTGAAAAATGTGATCCAAATCCACTGAGAATTGATTGAGTCACTGTTGAAAATGTGGAAAACTGCCCTATTTCTCAACATTAACCAACTATTTCAAAAATTCCTGAATCTGCATATATTTTCTGATTACCGACAAAATCCTACCACTTCTACCTTGTGCCATGACTAACATTTCTTGAAAGTTTCATAAATTCTGTTCATGACTTTTTGAGTTACCCTGCGAAAAAATAATAAACACTGAAGCAAAAACATAAACTCCTCAGTGGAGGTAAGAAAGAAAACTGCTTGCACATACAAAAACACTGAAGGGCTGGTTGCTAGAATAAAACGGTGAGAAAAAAAGGTCTGCACACCAGCACCACCAGAATTGATTTGATAAAGAAAGTCACCACAGACATGACTTTTCAGGCCTTAGCCTTTCATCAAGACGTCATTGAAATACCATTAAGTGATATATGAATTAAATGATTTGTTGCAGTATTTATGATATAATTACTGCATTTATGGTAGTATTCACATTCATGCATGTTTTGTTACTACTGTATGTATTACATGACTTGTCAGGTGACTCCAGGGTTGTATAAATGGGGTGTGGACCTTCTGTTGAGTGTTGTTACTCCACTGACAGGTCTCAAAAGCGTCAGCATTGTGACTTTATTTTAATTGCACCTACTACACAACCTCAAGTGAGTGGACACACCAGCAATTTGCAGAAGCTGTTATCTATGCTGTGACGTGTTTGACATTGTTGCCACTGAAAATCAGAGCAACATTTGCCCACATGGAAAATCTGCAGGAATTGATAAGGGAATCATTAAATAATTGGATCGATTAGCAGGATCGTGAACAGCATTGGTATTGTTAAAATCTTATCAATTCCCAACCCTAGCTAAGACCTCTAGGGCTGAACGATAGGGACAAAATTTCATATCTCGGTATTCGTACCAGGTATCTCGCTATCGATACTGTACGATACGATACCAAGCATTCAAGGGTAAAAGTAAAAATTTAATTTGTTGTAACTTCCAGAGCTGTACAGGGAGGGCGAGCACGCTGGAAATCTATGTTGTTTATATTGTTGCTTTTTTGGAATTAATATCTTCAATGTTCATATCTTGGTATAGAGACGATAGAGATATTTCTTTCAGCCCTGGTTTCTACCATTAAAAATAGCCTCTTAACAGGTGTTAAGGTGCCTTTTCAGTATGTAAATGTTTATTTCTATCTAAAACTGCCTACTTATATTTGACTGACAATCAGTATTACCCTTGAAATACTTATTTCATGAAGAATTTTTAAAAGTTTGATGCATTTTATCCCCGAGGGGGTCACAAATTTTCAATTAGATAAATGAATAATGGAATATCATTCATTCATTCATTCATTTTCTATACCCCTTTATCCCTTTTGGGGTCGGGGGGTGACTGGAGCCTATCCCAGCTGTCATTGGGCAAAAGGTGGGGTACATCCTCAACCGGTCGCCAGTCGATCACAGAGAGAGACACATAGAGAGACAGACAACCATTCACACCTACACTCATACCTAAGGATAATTTAGAGTCACCAATTAACTTCATGAGCACGTTTTTGGTCTGTGGGAGGAAGCCAGAGTGCCCAGAGGGAACCCACGCATGCACAGGAACAACATGCAAACTTCACACAGAAAGGCCCCTGTCTGACCCGGGGATCAAACCGGGTACACGTGCACTACCTGCTGAGCCACTGTGCCGCCCATGTAGCAATATTAAAGTAATAACTACTTCCCCCTGGTACAATTATTGACTTCAAATCCTAACAAGTTTTCTTTAAAAATATTATTTGCAGCCCTTAACTTCATTATTATATCCAACATCACTTATAGAATATAGTTAAAACTCATTTATTAGCTGGGAAGTTGAATAAAATGAGAGTTCAAATTTCATAACTGGATTTGCCTCAAGGCACAACAGTGTGTCTTGCCACAGCATTTAAAAACCACGGGTTGAGCCCCCGTGAGGTCTCAGTTGAACAGATATGGCCTGTTTCAATGTGAAACTGATCAAAATCACATGTAATGGTATTATTTGGGTAATGATGTGGATCAACATAATGACAGTAACTAATCAGAAAGAAATAAATGCACAAAAAACAGTATTGTGTCAGAAATGTCTTAAGTGAGCTGGTTTCATAAAAGCTTAAAACAAAGAACCATTGGCAAGCCAAATAGAGCCGAATCATTGCGCTGAGCAAAATGATCCAGATCATTAAAAAGAGCTTAAATTCTGATCACTTTTGTGGGCTGTTTGAGTTGCTGCAGGACATCAGTCTCCATGCCCTTTGCCATATATGTGAGCTGAACAACAAAATGTCTACAGTATGTTTTGTTTCTCAATGTCAAAAGTCAAGAAGAACGGCTTTATCCCTTAAAAGAACATTATCCCAAAGAAGCACTTTGGATGCCCCATTTATGCAAGTTAAAAAATACTTGACTTCTTTTTCGTTTGACAGTGTGGGTTGAATGGACCTTTTGACAGATCCTGGCATGGTATATTTGCCCATGGTGTCAGGTTCTTGTTTGATGAAAGAGCTGTTTTTGTTGCTGTTTAATTTTGGAGGGGGCACTCCAAGACCATTTTGGCACACCAGCCAATAACTATATGAAGCTTCATATTTATCAACAAGGTCCATGTCTTGCAAAGTTATTGGCAGTAAAAATATTTAAAGGCCTTCAGAATATTACTTCCTGTATAATTAAATTGGTGTGTAATTTGTACCCATAGCAACAGGCCTAGCAGATTTGCAATACTGCAAGTTGACGATGTTTGGATGCACTGTTTTGAGATATCGAACTTCACCAAGTCGCCATGCCCACATGCCTTAAGCCGAGGATACGATTCAAATATCTTCGTTTCTTGATTGTATCCTGCTCAAAAACAGACCAAAAATGGACGAATTGACCCCACTCAGAAGACTTACTCTGTGAGCTGTTGAGATTCTGAGTTTTCCAACCATTAAAAAAAATAAAATTGCTGACTGTTAGTTTTACAGTAGGTTCAGAGGGTTTTTTTTGTAGGTCTTGGCATGATGGCAACAAAAAAACAAAATCCTAGATTTTTTTTTTTTGTCTTTGTAAAAGGATTATGGAGGGCTCCAGAGCAGTTTTTCTACACCCACTGATGAAAGCCATATAAATCATCTTAATTTCATCCTCTGCTTCTGGCTGCCAAGTTTGGTACAGGCATAGTGAGATAAAAGGACTACTTCCTGTTTGATGGTAATAACCCTTCACCATGGCAACACCATTGAATGCAGACGATTTAACTGCAGTGTTGATGACCCTGATACTAGAGAAGAGCTTAAAATAATTTTGAGTGGTATAGATTTAACAAGTTCAAGTTGAAAGAAGCTGAACTTTATGCAAATGAACAGAGATGTGATTTAGATGACAGCCAATTGCAGGTCGATCTGGATTCTCAGGCGAGAGATATTGAGAGGGAGGACGAAAAAAAATGGAGGAAATACTCATTGTTGCCATCTCCAGTTTTAGTGTGAATGTAGGGCTGGCAATTACAGCATTAAGAAAGTGCCACTAGTTGCTCCCCTTGGAGGAGAAGAATTATAGAGAAGGGCTGCAAAAGTACAAGCACTTGGTTGTATTCAGCACAAAAAGGTCTGGTTCAGATAATATAAGATGATAAGATGAGTTATGGCTGCCTCAGTTCTCATGGCCTGCCACATCAAATCACACGTCACCAAGGTCCCTTTGATTTAAAAAAAAAAACAAAAACATTGTTTTGTATCTTGATGATATATTTAGCCATAGATTTTATTCAATGCTGATAAGTTTAAGGCTTTTTGGACACTGAATATTGAAGCAAAGGCAAAATTGTCACTGTCATGTTGAGACATCAAAACCTGAGCAGCCCCCCTAGTTCTGCTTTTTTGGTTGGAAAGAAGTATTTTCTTACTTTCAATCAGGGATACCTCTCCTCGCTATCTTCTAATGATGAGGAAGATTGGTCAAAAACCTGGAAGAATTTTGTAAAAAGAAAATATAAAGCCCCTAAAATAAGCCAAAATAAAGAAAAGATTGACCTCCTTGTTTGGTGACCTGCATTTTGATAATTTAGGTCCCAGAGGCAGTTTTGTAGGTCCTGCTATAATGCAAGGGTCAAAACATTTTCTAAATCCCAGGGGAATGTCCTGCTGAGGCTGAAGGGTGCTTCACTGAGCCTTGGGTGGCTCTCACAAACCAAAGTCATATCACCTTGTCTTCCTGCTGGATACATCTTTCTTCCAATTTTCCTGTCTGTACAAGTATTTAAACGCCTGAAAAAAACTACTTCCAATGTCAGAATGAACAAAAAATTGCGGGTACCACAGCTTTTGATGTAAAACTATTTTTTTTTTGAATGTGTGCAACTTTAACTACTTGGGATGCTCCAGACCAATTTTGAGCTTTCAGTTCAGCTACAACAATGCATGGTTGAGTCATGACTGCCAACCACACACAAATCACAACTTTGTTGTTTTTTGCTTCGCCAGGCGTTAACCCTCTGATGAAGACTCTTGTACTGTAGAGCCTGATATATTTCTGCTCACAACTACAAGGCACTATAATTCTGAAAAAAATGGCATATCATATGATTGGATAAGACTGCACCAAAAATAGTTGAGTTATTAACGATGTACAACTTTCCCCCAATATGCAAAATTTGAGGGCTTGCTACAACCACACCCTTTGGGGTAGGACAAAGTATTTGATAACTTTTCATCATCAGGGTCTTTTCCAGCTATAGATCAAAGATGGAGTTAATTAGAGTTAATTGGAGTTAATTGAAACACCCTCCATGGAGTTTGCCCAAGTATGATCCCTGGACAAAGGATATGACCCCCTTACTTATCTTTTCTAAGTATTGCATCTAAATTCGGGTATAAATATATTTCTCTCTTTTGGTTAAAATATGACTAAAGATCGTGAAATTTGGCTAATCAAAAGGCCACAAATTATGTTTTCTCATGCTTTTACATGGGGAAAGGCCTGATACTGGTCTACACCAGGGTCTTCCAAAAATGTAAAAATTGTCCCTAGTCTCCTGGTATCACTGGCACAGAGTCTGAGAAGTGGAATTATAGTTTATGTTCTCTGGACTAGGCCTGCATCCCCCTTGCACAGTGGTGTGTGTGTGTGTGTGTGTGTGTGTGTGTGTGTGTGTGTGTGTGTGTGTGTGTGTGTGTGTGTGTGAATGTCCTTGTATGTTTGTGTGTAGAAGGAGCTGAATCACTGTTAACTTTATCATTTACCTCACTGAATTTAAAATATGATAGGTCATAAAAAGATTCAAACTGTCTCTTAAAGCATAGAATGACATTACTGTGCCTTTGGGAGGTGCATCAGGTTGTTGATCAATACTTGTGAGTCAGCAATTAGTTCACCAGATGCTCAGATTGTTTGTTCAAGAGCTCAGATGGACCAGAAAAAGCCAAGCCAAGATATGTTTCGCATCAGAAACATTTGTTTGGCCTGGCAGTGTATGTTCGCCTTGAATTTGCACCAGGGGAAGAGAATAACAAAAGCATTTCAGTTTTAGTGGGCTGTATAAAAATGTAAACAACAGTTACAAAATGTTTGACTATTAGAAAAGTTTGGACCCACAAACAGTTTATAGATCAATTATCTTTCATTTAGGGGTTTAATGAGTTTACAACAAAATGTATACATAATTAAAAAGTAAAGAGGGCAACATGGATTGGGAAAGCACCGTGACAACATTCAAAATTCGCTGCACCTCTTTCCAGCTTGAAAACTCTCCATGTTTGTTGAATCTGCAGTCGACTGAGTGATGAGCAGGCAAGTGAACCTTGCATCAAAACTGGCCCTGGAAAAAAGAGAAAACTAACTTAAAAGACAACAGCACAGCAGGTTTTCTTGACATTTGTACCACAAACTTAATTTGAACAAGGAAAGTGTTACATGTTGTCATACAGTATATAAAAATATTGACAACCTCAAAGCTGTGTCCCCATGGGCGTTCCTGGGCCACAGGTTAGGAAACAAGGATGTAAGTGACTTTTGATTTGACATGGTTGTTGTTGCCAGATGCACTGGTTTGAGTGTCTCATAAACTACAATTTTACTGGGATTTATACAAAACAATAATCTTACGGGTTTACAGAGAATGGTCCAAGAAAGACAAAATATCTAATGGGACACGTCAAACCTTTTGGGTGATGAGCTACATCAGTAGAAGACTACATGGGTGGTTAGTAGGGATGGGTACCTTTCACATTTGAACAGATACCATACCGATGCCCAGTACCTGGGAATCGGTATTGGTACTCAACGGTACCAATTTTTGGTACTTTTTGTGTGTTTATGGGGTAATAAATATCAATTTGTTTAATATTAAGATCTCAAATTTTTTCATTGTTAATTTGTTTCTCAATATATAAAATTTGACAGATATATATCAAACCAACATTCAACTGTTTGTATCGTAACATTGTAGTTGTTCCAAAAATTTCTTCAACATGAAAACCAGTAACTAAAATGAACCACAACTTAATAAATTAACTGCAGCCCTCACTTTAGCTTTAGGGCAGTTTAACAATGGGTCCGACAGAGCAGGTATCCTCCTTGTCGCATTTGCTGCCGTCACTAAATGTTAAAGCCATTTCTTTTCCTGTGTTTCTGGCTGCAGACGACTAGTTGCCATTGGATACAGGCGTGCTAACGGTGCCAAATGAATCCTTTGTGGTCGTAGATTTGAGGCTATCAAAAATTGTGCAGTCTTCAGCTTTAAGGAAAATTTTGTGCGTCACCAGGTGCTTCCTCAGATTTGAAGTATTTCCGCCGCTGGCCTTACACGCTGCGTCACAAATTTTGCAGCGAGCATAATCTCCATCACATTTAATAAAGCAGAGCCATACTTTAGAGCAATTTCTCTGTCATGCTTGCTTTGTTGACTGAGCCCGCGGCTGCTGACGTCATTACGCTATTGCTGTGCTGCGTTCAAGTCGAGTATGGAAATTCACAAACTCTACCCAATAGTATGCCTGCTTCTTCCACTCCCTCATAGTCACAAGGATGCGTTTAGGTACCTAAACAAGGCACCGTTTGATTTTACGTGAATCGGTACTCGGTAGTACCTACAGAATTCAGTCGGTACCTCTTAAAGTACCGAATTCAGTACCCATCCCTAGTGGTTGGGGATTGGCAAAATGTTGCCTGTTCTGATGTGTCTCCAAACAACACAGCATTCATACATCTTGCCCTGCAGGAACAGTTCAGACTGGTGACCGCAACAGTGTAATGCTCTTTTGGCTTTCTCATAACGCCGTAGCATATGCTGAGTCTTGTTCCCGAACATGTCCATCCCTCTATGACCTCAGTGTACCTACCCTCTGATGACTGCCTCTAGCAGGATAGCACACCATGTCACAAAGCTCAAACAACCTCTAACTGGTTTGGTGAGCATGTCAAAAATTCCACTAATTGGGCTCAGCATTAGTTAATGTTAATGCAGCATAACCAATTAATTATAAACGGCAATTCTTTCAGGTTATTAGCAAAAAGCTGTCTCTAAGTCTCATGGAGAAAAAAAAGTTTTTATGTCAAAAAACCTTGAAGCAGTTGTGTTACTCTTATTTTTATTCTGTTAGTTCCCCCTTTCATAGTAAAAGCACAACACCTGCTGATCCAAGCAGATGTGCAGCAAAAACTTCTCAGTTTTGTTTAACATTTCTTCAATGACAGAGCTTTTTTGTCGAGACATGGCTCATTATTGCTCATTCCCCTTGTGTCTAAAAAGTGGTTATTTAAAGTCCTAGCTTTCTGAGTAATACTCTGTTAATTCTGGTGTTTACATTACATAGAAGAAGATGACCTAATGTTTAATTAAAGGTTCAAAGTCACAGAGAAACTCTGATCATATGGGATGTATTAGTGTGAGGCAACAACACAAATTGACTTTCTCTTATATAAATATTTGTAGCCATGTCTTTATAAAAACAGCTGGCAGTCTGAATTTGTCACATCCGATCTCATGCTAGTTAAAACTACTCTTTTCTGACAGCACTGCCTGTGTCCAGAGCATCCTGATGAAATATTTCGTCACTTGTTTTTTTTTAAGCCCCTCGGTCCCCACATACCTTTCACGGACATTAAATGTGATTGCCCTACAAGCAGAGCTCATTTTTGGTTTGCTTCAGAAATATTATTCCTGGCTGGAGGTGAGAGCACTTTTGCAACACCCAAGGGTGACACAGCAGGGTAATAGGACCCGCTGTGAGTATCAGAGGCAACAGTTTCAACATAGTTTCTGGTGTGTGTTAACGTCAGGCCAGTGTCTTTCTAAATCATATTTACCCTGAAAATTATTTCAGTTAACAGGCCTTTTCTTCCATGTCCAATGAATTAGTGTTCCTTTAAAAGATTGAATTATTACACAGAGAGCGATTTTTCTTTACATGATGCTTATAAACTCCAGATTCTTGTTGGGGTTTTCTCACAACACTTGAATAGAAAACAAATGTATTCAGACAGCAGAGTATGTACTGTATGTGCGCTCTATGGTTTGGATTTGATTTGATATTTATCTGCAGGCTGAAGCATTCATCTTCTAGAATATTTGTTTGTTTAGGAAGAATAGAGATTCACATTCTTTAAATAAAGTAGTACCACATTTGACAATTATACCAGTAAAATGTATGGTCCTGAGTTTAAAGTTTGATGATGTTGTATGGCAGTTTAATCGATTAATTCAATTATCTTTCCTTGACTTACTTTGACTTCCCCCCCAACCCCCGGACTCTCCCCTGGAGTCAAAACCATCCCCATGTTTCCCTCCAACAGAGCCTCAGCAACAGCTTCTAACTTGTGGCATTAATGTTCTCTGTTTTCACAATGGCAGGTCCTGCCTGGCACATACTGTATTCAGGTCTGTATTAGACTTTGAATAATGACAAGAGAGTTTCATGTAAATACATTTAAAAGATGGGGCAGCTTTCGGTGTTGATGTGGACAAGCCGCCCTTAACCTGAGATGAAATTGCAGCATTCAGTTATATTCCAAGAGTAAAATCAGTTTTCTTTTCGACATATTTTTATAAAATTCAGGGAAAAACTTGTTTCATTTAGGTTCTGTGGCATTTGGAGTTGATAATTTGAAAAAAAATAATCAAATTTTGTAAAAAGAAAAAAGTTAGATTCAATTAAAAAAGTGGCTTTTTTGTTTTTTGGGGTTATAATCCAGCCCTATGATTCTGTAAGAAAACACATGAATAACAAGTAAAAACAACCTCAAATGTTAATAAGAAATGTCAAGGTTATTGTTTACCAACAGAAATGGGTGGTGTCGTCAGGAACTGGAAAAAAATGTAATATACACATGTGGACGGAATTGTGGGTACCATTTTGTTAAAGAAAGAAAAACTTAGTGTTCTTTGAAATAACTTCAAGCTGACAAAAGTTAGAATAAATAAAAAACAAAAGAAAATCAGGCATTGCTTTTTAACCATTAATCATTTAACTAAACAAAATAACGAAACTGGCCTGGCCAAAAATGGTGGTACCCCTAGAGAGGATTGAAAATGATCTGACCATAGGGACATGTTAACCTAATGTGTGTCCTGTAATTAGCATCACAAGTGTCTTCAAATTTGTAATCAGTACCTCTGTATTTAAAGGGTGAAAAGTAGCCACTGTGTTGTTTGGTATCACGGTGTGTACCACACTGAACATGGATCACAGAAAGCCAAGGAGAGAGTTGTCACAAGAAAGAAAAGTATAGACCAGCATGTTGAAGGTAAAGGCTGAAAGACCAAGCAGCTTGATTTTATTCAGAAGTTTAAGGTCCATGGGACTGGAGCCAACCTCCCTGAACTTGGCTGAAGGAGGAAAATGGATGAGAAATTGATGAGGTGAATCATACAAATGGTAACCAAAAGAGCTCAGAACAACTCCCAAAAAGATTAGAGATGAACTCCAAAGTCAAAGTACATCAGTATTAGAATGTACTTAATGGAGGACATCACTGTTGAAAGCAAATCATAAAAAAAGCGAGACTGGATTTTGCTAAAATGGATACTTATAAGCCACAAGGCTTCTGGGAGAAAGTCCTCTGAATAGATGAGACAAAAATTGAGCTTTTTGGTAAGTCACATCAGCTCTACATTCAAAGATGCAAAAATGTAGCAGACAAAGAAAAGAACACTGTACCTGCCGTGAAACACGGAGAAGACTTAGTTATGTTCTGGGGCTGCTTTGCCGCATCTGTCACAGGGTGTCTTGTATCTGCGCCGGATGAAATCTCAAGACTATGAAGGTTTTGCTGGAGTGAAACATGCTGCCCAATGTCAGAAAGCTTGGTTTCAGTTACAGGTCATGGTCATTGTGCACATAACTTTGTTTATTCTGAGTAATGACAAATAAGCTCAAAGCATTAATTAGGCATTTGACATCCTCATGTTGTCATACTTGGATTATTTTATGGGCTGTTAAGCTTACTGATTATTGTTCCATAATGCAGCAAGCTATCACTGGTTACGGGGTTTACTAACCTGCACAGTGGACACTAGACACTCCACTGGTATGTGCTTTGGCCCACTTTACAGCACTGCAGTTTGAACACAAATGAACCAAAGTAAAACGCAGCAATTAATTATATTTAGATATTAGCCAGAACAAAGCCAATTAGCTGCCGTGGTCTGATGTTTTTTTCACTTTAGAGGGAATATCTGTGTCTTTATCTTCTAAATAAAAAAAACAATATTATTCTGAATCTCTATAGAGCAGCCTTTCCCAAGCTTTGGGCCCTAATCCAGAATAGGTCAGAAGCAGTTTTTATTAGGTCACGAGTTGGCTGAGTAAAAATGGCTGTGTAGAGATGTTTACTCTTCTTTCTTTGTTGTGTATGTGAGACGCTGATCAGTGACTCCCACACTGGCATGTAGAGTAAGACCTAATGTGGTGCAGTAGGCTACATGTCACAGTTTTGTGTCCATTGTGACTAAACACTTTCCCTTTACATTCATTCTGGGTGGCTTATGAAAAAACAACCCTTTGTCAAGCCCCACCCAGGCTCAGCCCTCCATCGGGACTGTTGTTAGACATAAAATGTTGTTGCAGGCCTCTCTCCCATTTGAAACAATTGAAAACGGCTCACAATGTGAGAAAAGTAAATACTTTTCATGTTTAAATACTTTTATTCTATTTAAAATTTGGCATTAGTGAGAGAATAACTAAACTACAGTGTGATGTATGAAGAAACTAAAAATCTTTATGAATTTTTTAAAACAGTTAATATTTTAACTGGTGAATAACATGTTGTCCTTATTGACTGTTCACTTAAACAAAATACTTTATTTATTCTGAATCTTCTGTAAAACCAAATATTGCCTGTGTAGTTTTTTTGTTGTTGTAATTTTCAAATTTTGTCGGGGCAAATTTAAGACAATTTCAACACACTGCATTAAAATAGACCCTGCTAACACAATTCTTTTCGGCCAGGAGTTGTGCACTTGTTTTATTCCAGCAACTGTTAAAATCATACTGATGAACATAGCTGGCAGGTTTGTTGATAATGTAGCAAAAAAATCTCATCATTTTGCCATCTGTTCATCCATTATCTATACCACTATTAGAAAAACTGTACTGCTCATTCCATTCAGGTCTCAGGGGCCTGGAGCCTATCCCAGTTGATAATGGGTGAGAGGGCGGGTACACCCTGAACTAGTCACCAGTTGACCATAGGGGCACATAGAAAGTCATAAGTCAACCCAATGAGCATGTTTTTGGAGTGTCCGGAGAAAATCCATGCATACTCAGGGAGAACATGCACACTCCAGACAGACAGGCCCTGACCAACACCGGATTCGAAGCAGCAGCCTTCTCAATGTGAGACATATACACTACCTGCTGCACAACCATGTTGCTCTTATCACATAATATTCTTCGTCAACTATTTTAAATACATCTCTGAGAAATACACTGTATTGCCAAAAGTATTTGCTCACCCATTCAAATAATCAGAATCAGGTGTTCCAATCACTTCCATGGCCACAGGTGTATAAAATCAAGCACTGAGGCATGCAGACTGCTTTTACAAACATTTGTGAAAGAATGGGTCGCTCTCAGGAGGTCAGTGAATTCCAGAGTTGAACTGTGATAGGATGCCACCTGTGCAACAAATCCAGTCGTGAAATTTCCTCACTCCTAAATAGAGCTGAAACGATTCCTCGAATATTCGCGAGTACTCGATTACAAAATATCCTCGAATTAAATTTTGTGCCTCGAAGCCTCGTTTAATATATAATTATACATATAAATATATATCTGGACTATACAGTGCATGGTGTTTGACACGGACAGTAATTTCTGTGGCACACCTCGCCTGCTACCTCCGCTGCTGTGCGGCTTGTACAACCATGAAGGAAGAGAAAAGAGAGGGACAGAAAGGAGAGAGTCCGCAGAAGAAATGGCGGAGAGTGTCCAAAGTGTGTGGTCACTACAAGAAGGGTCGAAAAGAAAACACAGTGCAGTGTGTCTGATGTCAAACAGAGTGAGCTTAGCACGTAGCTTAGCATGATAGCACATTGTTAGGGCTGCAACTATTACTATTACAGCATTTTAAATATGCTCATCACAGACATGCGTCCTCTTTCCATGGTGGAGGACACAGGATTTAAGAACATGATCAAGGATTTCAATCCAAACTACACAATGCCCTCCAGAACACACTTCACAAATATAATTGCAGAATTATATTACTGCTTTGTAAATCAGTATTGTATTGGCTTTGTTTTAAGCCAGTACTGGTTTAAACTTTGAAAGTTGTTAAAATAAAAACCCTTTTCTGAGGAATAAACGGCATTTGGTTGCTCATTTTGAAAGCCCTAACATGTTGCATTGTATACAATTGATTTATTTGTTTAAAAACAAAAAGTATATTTTGTTAGAGTACTCGAGTACTCGAAGAAATAATCGACAGAGTACTCGATTCCAAAAATACTCGATAGTTGCAGCTCTACTCCTAAATATTCCACAGTCAACTGTTAGCTGTATTATAAGAACATGGAAGTGTTTAAGAACAACAACAACTCAGGCTTTAAGTGGTAGGCCACGTAAACTGACGGAGCGGGGTCAGCTGATGCTAAGGTGCATAGTGCGAAGAGGTCGCCAACTTTCTGCAGAGTCAATCGCAACAGACCTCCAAACTTCATGTGGCCTTCAGATTAGCTCAAGAACAGTGCAGAGAGCTTCATGGATGGGTTTCCATGGCTGAGTAGCTGCTTCCAAGCCATACATCACCAAGTGCAATGCAAAGCGTCGATGCAGTGGTGAAAAGTACGCTGCCACTGGACTCTAGAGCAGTGGAGACGCGTTCTCTGGAGTGAAAAATTGCAATTCTCCATCTGGCAGTCTGAGGGACGAGTCTGGGTCTGGCGGTTGCCAGGAGAACAATACTTGCTGGACTGCATTGTGCCAAGTGTAAAGTTTGGTGGAGGGGGGATTATGGTGTGGTTGTTTTTCAGGAGCTGGGCTTGGCCCCTTAGTTCCAGTGAGCTGAATGCTTCAGCATACCAAGACATTCTGGACAATTCTATGCTCCCAAATTTGTGGGAACAGTTTGGAGCTGGCCCCTTCCTCTTCCAACATGACTGTGCACCAGTGCACAGAGCAGGCCCATAAAGACCTGGATGACAGAGTCTGGTGTAGATGAACTTGACTGGCCTGCACAGAGTCCTGACCTCAACCCCATAGAACACCTTTGGGATGAATTAGAGCGGAGACTGAGAGCCAGGCCTTCTCGTCCAACATCAGTGTGTGACCTCACAAATGCGCTTCTTGAAGAATGGCTAAAATTTCCCATAAGCACTCCTAAACCTTGTGGACAGCCTTCCCAGAAGAGTTGAAGCTGTTATAGGTGCAAAGGGTGGACCGACATCATATTGAACCATATGAATTAGGAATGGGAAGTCACTTAAGTTCATACGCGAGTCAAGGCAGGTCAATATAGTACTACTTCTGTCAATATAGTGTATTTACCAGACTGAAAGTTTTTAAATGATTCACATGACTACGGCACACTCGTTATTTAGTGCAACAGTAGCATAGATTGTGTCAAGCAGTGCCGTGTTATTTTGACAGTGATTTTGATTATGTTTAAGAAAATGCTCTTTTTATGACATCGTTTATGGATTTTTATTTGTTTATATCTTTCAAAGTGGGGCAGGGAACACATAATAGATGAGCAATCAAGCTTGGCCTTTGATGAGAGAGGGCAGCGCCTTGAACAACCTGTTAATGACAGTGTTTCTTAAGACAAAACTAAAAAGCAATTTATGAACCATCAGAACAGGGGATAACAACTACCTCCTGTCTTTTAAATGATGAGATTTGTCAGTAACAACATGAAGTGTTTAACAATAGAGTGAGTTACTTGTCAGCAGCATCAGTCATTGTGAATCTGTTTATATGAGCAAAAATAAAAATTGGCCAAACTTGTACCCTCAATAAACCTGAGTTAATTACCTCCACACTGCTCTCTGTTGACAAACGAAGTCTTCTGCTTCATCACCAGAGTTCACTCTGTCCTACTGCTGGCCAAAGTAACCAAGGAAAACTAAATAAGTATTTATTTTTTTACTTCTATTGTCCGTGTTTGGTGATTTGGATGTAGATGATAATCAAAGAATCTTGCAGAGGCTGTGGCTGCACTGCAGTATCAATTTTGTTTCTGAGGAAAAGCAGCAGTAAGGCCTTGACAGTGTATTCGTTTTGTTTTGAGATGAAGCTTCATTTTTTCTGAGATTGATTTCAAAAGCAAACCTTAATCAGTAAAAGTAATAAATATGTATTCAACCTTTTGAAGTCATTGATTTAAAAATCTAGCAATGTAGCAGATCAAGGATTGTGCATATTGTGTTGCAGTGTAATGCATTGTAATATCAAATGTAAAGATAATATGTTCTGTGCTTTTAATTTTGTTAGAAAGATCTGGAGGCCGAAGAACATGACACCTTTAACTAAACTCTCACTTCACAGAAAAATGTGCTATGCATCTTTAAAGACAGTGCCCATTGAAATGCTCCTTTTTCACTTGCTGGGGTTTATGATGTAATAGCTGTACAGCCTCCAGCTGGGAGTATTCTGCTTGTCAGAGACAGACATTATGACTGTTTTTAGGGCGTTTTCACATTAGGCCCACTTGTTTCGAACCGTGCTGCGGTGCCCTTCGCCCCCCTCCCCCTCCCCTGCTGGCTTGCATTCACACTTGCAACATCGAACCATGCCCGGACCCACTTGTGTATTTACTCAGTTTGAAACAGCAGGGGGCGATATTCACGTAACTGGTTACCAAACCTGCTACGCAGGAGAACGAAGAAGAGACTACCATGGTAACCATTTCCTACACCAAACAACCAATGTTTACTTTTCGCTCTCTTCTACATTTTCCTTCAAATGTGTTTTTTTATCGTGTTTGAGACGGCATCAGTGACCTTCTGGACCCTCATAAATCATCGTAATCCTCAACCAGAATAAACAAATTGACTAATTGAGTAAGCAAAAGATTAAACCGCAGGATTAACAGGAAGTAATGCATCAAAAGTAGATCGGTTCGGACCACTTTGTTTCACACCAGTGAAACCGCACCATATAGGGAGATGGAGCGGATCGCGACCACCCGTTCATGGAGGTCTCGGACCGGCCAATTTACACCAAAGTGCGGTGGTTGCATTCACATTGACACTAACGTACCAAACCCTGGGCCAAAACTTCTTTGGTGCGCACTAAATATGGTTGGTGTGAAAACACTCTTAAGTTCTCTCTGGCCTGAAAGCCCTCCTGTCTGTCATCCTCTAGGCAGCCAATCAGCACAGAGCTCATTGTCATTGCCTCCTCATCCCCTCAGATCGGAGCACTTTCAAAGGGGAGGGAAAAAGAGCTGCATCTGGTCCTCTACACAGAGAGGATAAGTTTCATATTTTTGTTCAACTTAGCAGTGCAGTAATGCCATTATGTAAAAAATAACTTTTTAACTACATAAATTTTATTTAGGGGGATTATGACCTGATAATCCATCACAATTATAGAAAAAATAAAGTAAAATCAAAAACTGACAAAAAAAGCTGAAATATTTTTTGAGCCTACTCTAATGCGTCATCTTGTACTCTAATTTTTATGAAGAAAATCCTGTAAATTATTTTTTATACTAATGTACCTGCCTTCTGTTACTAATTTAATTTTCCTCATAGCTTTTTCCTCACACCAAATATAAATTATTAATCATGATAAAAACAAAGAAATTAGTAGCTCTCTGTTAAAGTTTCACATTCTAAAAAGGAAAATCTTGGTGTTGTGTCATCAAATTAGTGGTCTAATAAAAGATTAAGAAGTAACACAGCTGTCACAGCAGATCTGTCATTTTTTTGCTTCAATGAAAATATGTTTTAGTGTTTTTTTTATGAGTTGGAGTCCTTGTGAAAGAGCAAACTCATCATTTGGGTCCCAAAAACGTTTGTTAACACCTGCCATAAAGTTTCTGTCTGCTGGTCGGTCCATATATAGTCTGCAACTCTTTGAAGAGAAGTGCCTTTTTGCTTTACTGAAGGTCATATGAACACTGAGAGAAGAGAGATACCTCAAAATCCAAATAGTTGTTCAAAAGAAACTGGAACACGTTGTAAATCTAATGGGAACTGCTGAGTTGGTAATTATTTTGCGGCTTCAACAAATTGTCCTTTAAATCAACTTATGATGCAAGATAAGTTTGATCAGTACAACTTGGGGAAAGGATGCAGCTGTGCCACCTCTTTAGCCTGATTTATGAGGCTCTGGTGTTTTCTTCTCTTTAAAAGTTTTTGTTTTATAACATAAGGCTTTTATAAAGACGAACACAATAGAACTAATTATTTTATTTCCTATGAGGCCTTCAGTGGGAGGTTGAAGTTGCAAAGACAGCAGAAAAATGAGAAGATCTAGAGATTTAATAAATACTAATTAGGATTGCATCAGTGATTTTTTTTTATATTAACACAGAAACAAAGACAAAAAGCCAGAGAATAAAGAACTCAATAAAAATCTTTCACATTATGATGCCCCGGCGAGTAGTAACAGCACTGTTTTTGAAGCTGATGGTCTCTAAATAGAGGACTGAACTGGATGCAGAGGAGGTTGATGCAGTTAAGTTCAAATATTATTGCTGGGTGCCACCTTAAACTTAAGTACAAGCATAATAAATACAGCAGTTAAATTAAAGAGATCTGTCGAGCTTAATGACGCCTCACAGAATCAAGGCACACATACAGCTTTCCTTCCACTCGCTCCCAGAGGAAAACAGACTCACATTTCAAAGTTTCAACACAAAAAAAGAAGAGTTTGTTCACAAAAGAGGCCCTGCTGAAGGAGAAAGTGTTGTTTTGGCAGAAAATAAATGCTTTAGTGCAACATTCCTTGTCTGATGAAGTACTCAAGACTTATTTTTAGGTTATTTGATGATGTTTTTTCTTACTGTTTCCACTCAGCTTCTGTGTGCTTCCTCTAACCGCAAATTTTATATTTTGGGAGTTTGTCTCCAATACCTTCAGTGACTCACTGACACCATAAATGGACCCAATCACAGTATTTACACGATGTCAATGTCTGTAGTAGGGATGGAATTGAAAACAAAGTCAAGTCGTGAATCAAAAATAACCAATGAAACCAATCAGTATAATTTGTTTTCATGCGAAATAATCCTTGCATCACTTTGTCCTGCATGCCTTGCAAATTAAGGACATCATACTGTGAGTTGAGATCGTCAGCAGAAGCGATAATAAAGGCGTCAAAGATGTAGTCATGGCAACGGGGATATAAAACTGGTCAGAAAATGTTGCTTGATTATAAAATGATGCTCACTGCACAACATCCAGTGTCTGTGTGATTTCAAACAGTAAAGAGACCAGAAACTTGCAACAGCATTTGTCTGTGCAGCAGAGAATTAAATATTTGGAGGGACATGTGATTGATGTTAGTGCCACTGAAAACCTGTGTAAGCCTGCTTTTATCCCCCACACAGATAATTTCGATTAGCAGAATCAATAGCTGCAATAATATCTTATTATTTCCCTCCTTAGTCTGGAGGTGTAACGATGACTGAGCTTTCTTATGGAGCACTGGGAAAAAAAGCTTTACTTCAACACCTAAGTTGAGCTGTAGTAGTTGAGCTGAGGTGGGCCTGAAGCCCTCTAAAAAAACAGCAAATGTTTTCAACAGCATTTGTTAGTTTGATTGTGAACAGGATAACCAAGAAACAGATCATCAGATTTGGAAGACGTTTTTTAATGGAATGTTGGTCATAAAACAAAGAACAAGTCCTTAGATTTTGGTAGTGATGCAAATCTGGATGTGGATCATAAAGTTTTCTTTTTAAGATTTCTTAACATTGCATAATAGAACAGTTTCACACAATCTAATAACCTCTCTGTAGATTTTGATTGCTTGAAGAGAGTGTTAGTCATGAAACAAGGCAGAAGTCATTTGATTATGGTGGTGATTTCAATCTGAATGTGGATTCAGGAAGTTTTTAAAGATTTGTCAAAAGTCTGAAATGGCGGAGTTTCCCCATTCATGTCAGTGTTTGAAATGGCTTTGGGAGGGTTTGTGCTGTCTGAGCTTTTCTAGTTCATTCTGAAATTAAAACAGGTAAGTTATAGAAAAAAAAATTAACCTCCTGTTTAGCGTGTACCATGAAAAAAGCATCATCCATTTCTGCTTTCATCACTTTTGAGAATGAATGCGTCAGGGTTTTTAAAGCCAGCCTCCGGTGGACACTTGAAGAACTGCAGCTTTTTGCTCTGTCACATTTTGTTGTCTTACACAAAACTCTTACATTCAAAATGACAACTTTTCAGGAATTGCAAAAACACTCTACTATTTGTTGAATGATAATTGTGTTTTCTTGACACAAATCAACTTTTGTACTTAAATTTCCTCGGGTATGATACTCTCTCACCCACACTGAAGGTGAGTAACAGCACTGCTTTATGAAAAAAAGTCATAAAAAAGGAGAAAGGTGGAGCGCACTCGTCAGCGACAATTTGCTTATTTTAGTAGGGAGGGACTAGACAGTTTCAGCGTTTAAGATTTTAGACAATATTTAACTCTGAGCAGTGTAAAATGTGCAAAGGCAAAATATGCAGATCTCATTAGCGGTGAAAAATAAACTTTCATGTTCTTTTCTGTATTAATTGGCTCTCACGAAATATTCAGTTCCTTAATTGCCCTCATTAATATCACCCTGTGTGCAAGCTGTGTGGAGATTAACATCCCATGAAATTATATGGAGCAGTGCACGAGGATCAGCTCGGCTTTATGTTCCACTACATCCATTGGCAGTGATTTTAATGTCTTACCAAACATCAGGCTATGAAAAATTAGACGTAAAACACAATATGTTTGAACAAGGTTTCACAGGCCAGATACCACCCAAAATTTGTTTGCAAAGACATTTTGGAGTCAGTCAGAGCCCACCACACCAGACACAGTCCATCACAGAAGAGCTTTAACAGACGCCGTATGAATCTGCTCCTATTTCAACACACTGGCAGGATGAGAAGTCCATTTCAGGTCGGTATAGGAGCTGCCGCTGCTGGCGCTGCTATATTGACTTCACGGGCTCTGCTCACACTGTCTCGTGGTTTGGGCTGAACGAGCCACTGTCATTTCACTGGAATTTCCTGCCATCTGCGCTTAGTCAAAGTTTCTCACAGATCCACACCTGCTTGTAAATGTTAAAGTCTGCCAGGAGGAGAGGATGAAGGGATAGGTAATCATGACGGATAGAGAGGGAGGGATCCACGCCCGGATTTGGCCAGAGTTAGGAAATAATTAAACAAAAGCTTACTGTCTTTAAAGGGAAACTTAATGCTAGCTGAAGACCACACTGTTCCCAATGTTGAGACAGGACAATGAGGCTGGAAAGGCATTTTCTGGAAATCATGAGCCTTATTCACACATGCAGAAGTCCTGAGGATTTTCTTCCACTGCAGGTAAACCCCACAATAGCTAAGTTTTCTATCCAACTTCACTTATATTTTAATGCTGCCAACTTTCTTTTAAAATTTCCACTAAAAGTTGCATATGTGTGAAGCTATCGATTCTTTTTGTAATCGATTACTCTATCAAATTTTTGTTGATTAATCGAGTAATCGGATAACTGTTACATTGCGCCCACTGCTATTTTTTTTTTACATTGAATCACTACACATTATTATTATTAGTAACACACAAAACAGAAAAGCCAGGTCACTTAAATTAACAACTTATTTTTTTATTTTGAACATTCTGAGCATAAATGGGACCTCAAAATCAAAATCTATACTTTTATTTTTACTCTGGGCCATATCTTGCTTTTTTAAGTATTTTATCTTTAAGTTTGATTATTTTTATTTTATTTGTATTCATGCTTGTCTCTTTTTGCTAAATTATTGCCTTTACTACTGTACCATATTGATGATCTTATTTTGCTTACTTTATTTCTAGGACCAAATAATATCATACTTAGATACTAAGATAATTTAACTAGCTAATGTACATTTCTATAACATATGAAAGCATTCCCTACACCTGCTTCCTCTACTCACTGTCAGTGTTTCCTGTTCTACTCTCTGCAATCAAATTAAATGAAAAGTTATTGGATGTGAAAAGTATGTGAACAAAATACACATAATTCTGAGCAAGTAGCCTCCACATTGATTTATGTTCTGAACCAGCCTCTACACAGAGCCATAATCAAAGTAGGTTATTTACTAGCCCATATCTCAGTTATTGATCACATTAGCTGCTTCTGTTGATGTATCATGAGCGTCATCCTGTTGTGTCGCTCTGACGACGCACAGACCGGATGTTTACTGTTGACGTGCTGCAGCATTGACAACGTGCTATCATGCTGAGCTACGTGCTAAGCTAACTCCGTTTGACATCAGACACACTGTAATGTGTTTTCTTTTCGTCCCCACACACTTGGGACACTCTTTGCCATTTCTTCTGCGGACTCTCTCCTTTCTGTCCCTCTCTTTTCTCTTCCTTCATGATTTTACAAGCCGCGCAGCAGTGGAGGTAGCAGGCGCGTTGTGCCACAGAAATGACCGTCCGTGTCAAACACCGTGCACTGTATAGTACTCCAGATATATATTTCATATGTATAATTATATATGAAACGAGGCTTTGAGGCACACAATTTGCCTCGAAGATATTTTGTAATCGAATAATCGAGATTATTCGAGGAATCGTTTCAGCTCTGGACACTACCAGTGCATAGTTTAACTCCCCATAAGGAAGCACTGGATGGAGCAGTGGGCTTGTTTCTAAACCAAAAGATGAGGAATCACTCTGTTTTCATCAGGTGCTTAATTATGGCATTTAGAAATGCTGTTGACTGAAAGTCACCAGTTGACACCATGAACCACTACGCCTTCTGTGCAAGGATTGGTGAATAATAGGTCCATTTTGGTTCTGATCTCTGAATTCTCTCCCTCCTCCGTATCAGAAAGTAGTGCACTTTCAAGTGTTTTGTAGTTACACAGGTGGTGTAATCCAGTATATTTACAGCCAAGTCAAGTGCACAAGCTCAAGGTTTAAAGCTGCAGCTTGGATGAGACTGCCATGAATGCAATTTTACTCCCCCGTCCTACCAGTCCACGTTTGTGTGCCCAGAGTGTGATGCTAATATGCAAAAGTAGCTACTTGTCCTTTTAGAAAATTGACATTACTGTTCAAAGTAAACAACAACCAAAGCTAATTTAGATTTAACAAGCTCAAATAACTCAGTAGAGCATTCAACACCATCTGTGAACTGAGCCCTGATTGGCCAAAAAGCCAGTGCCCCTTGCCAAATTTTCTTAAGGCGTACAGATCCAGGAGAAGGCACAGATGTCTAATGGTCTTGCGTGGCTTCAGTTATAATATGTCAACGGGTAATCCTGTTGGGCAAGTGACATGAAAAGGAAACATACTGCAGCTTTAGCAACGAGTTCCACTTAAGCCTGACTTACTCATGCATGACAGTGGATACAGGGACGGAGAGGCTGTGTTTATGTTTTCAGTGTCGGACCTGGTACAAAATGATCCAGCTCCTGTACCCTGGTTAGCTGGGGGCCTTTGGTAGGGGGAACTTTACTGTGTGTTGTGATGTATTAGTTCATCATGGGTCTGATACCAAATGCTGTAAATGCTGGAGTTAAATTCATGGGAATTATTGCAGCTGGCTTGTCCTCTCTCAACATTGAAATAGAATAGTTTGTATTCCTGAGCTCCTCAGGTGAATTAAAATCTTGTTTATTTATCAGGAATATGATAAAATAGGAAAGTTTATTATTAGTTTTTGTAGTTTTGTATTCAAGTTACAAAGGGCCTCACGAAGACAAAGAACTGAAGAGGAAAGTCATTCATCATCGAGTTTTTAAAAGAAAGATATACCAAAACAGTGTTGAAAATGGCAAGAACAGGGAAAAGAAAACATTTTTAAAGGGAATATAAAGACAGTTCAAAGAAAATTAAAGTTTACATTTAATCATGGCCGCTCAGCAGGAGTTATATCTTGGGGCTTTTACCAACAATCACTTTGGCTCTTTTACTGTTCAGCCAATGTTTTCCAACAAAGAAAAAACCTCTGCCTCCTAGAGAGTGTCTTTAAAGAACTTTATAGGTATATGTTAAAGGCTATTAGGATACTTTTAAGGGGATCTGTAAATCATGGAATCTGTTCCTAAATAAATTTATGAAATATAGCTGCAAGCTGTGTGATCATGCTTCTTTATCTGATTGAAGCTTTGAGAGACTCAGTCATTTTGGCACATGGTCACTGCTGATTTAATGGGAGTGGTAAATAGAAGTCACAATACATTTACTGTTACCATGTCCATAGCATCATATATTTACCACAATGACCACATCAACACCAAAGCCAGGAAGAGCTGCCGAAGCAGCACAGGCTTCATGCTTTCAGCCTCAGAAGAAGATGTTCTAAGTATCTGAAATTTATGGTAAATGGAAAATAAAATCCAACAAGTATATTCATATAAATGGTAAAAATGAAGCAATAATGTCTTTTATACTAATTTGATATTCTGTTATGTTAGTGAGTTGTGATTGTGAAGGCTAAATGATGGTAAGATATAGAAGAAAGCACATCCTGGCTACAGTGCTAGAGAGCACAGACATTTTAAAAATGACAGAAGAAGCTTTATTTTCAACATGAGGCTTCGCCCCCTCATTGAAAAATGCACACTAGAAAAGCATTAGGGGACGTCTCTCTTGCACCTGAATTGTCACCATCATATTCAGATTTTTCTCAGAATGACAGATTTGTTTGGAGAATACACTTAATTTATTTATATTTATATTTATTTAATTTATTTAGTATGAGTATATCTGTTGGAATTTTTTTAAAAAGCATTTCTGCACAATCGGCGGATAAATTTGACAATTACAGTAAATGCACATTAAGGCTGAAATGTTCAAATGTACTTAATGCCAATAATGTTTTCATAAGTTTTTATGTTAAACTGTTATTATTCCAATCATACACATTTTTATAACACTTACTAAACTTTAAACCATAAATACCAGTGGATTAAATAGTGCAACATTACCACCAGAAATAGAAGAATAGCGAAGTGAAGAATATTTTGGTGCCTGAAAATGTGGGACTATTAGGGGCTATTACGAAAAGTACTGTTTGAAATATGAAGAGTTTCTCCAGGGAGAAAATATCTCTGAAGAATTATCGTCTGAAGTTAACAGTAATACAACCTTTTATGATGACATGCATGATTTCTGAAGCAATAACACGTCTTTATTTGGAGCAACGTGATTCTGTGTCTTGCTGAGTTTACTGTGACCCAAACTGACTCTTAAAATCTGAACTGAGCCAAAGAATCATTCCGGCTAAAACAACAAAATAAAGTAGCCTGCAGTATTTTGGAAAGGGGAGTGTTTCATGTGAGGACACTAATGTTCAGTGTTTTAAAAACAGGAAAGATTTTTATGGCAGCACTGACACAGTGAGAGATTTTTGGATAGGGGCGGCAATATGAATGAACCCGATACAGAAGAATCAGTGGCCTTAACACTGACATCAATTCAGGACCTCCATGACCTGAATTTAATCATTATTTCAGCTCGCCTTGTGTTGGCAGATCAGACATGGGTCAAACTTTAATGTCAAAATTCTTGTCAAGTGCGATTTTCTTTAATGGTTTCTGTTAAAAACATTTTGGAGTGATTAAATTTATTGGACCAGGACTAGTTACACTCGTCTGCTAAGTACAAAAAAATGTGCCTTTCAAAAGCAAGCTTTAAAAATATGCAATTGATGTCATATTCTGCTTTTATTGAGTTAATCTTTTCACCTATATCTGACCTAGTTATTGATATCAAAACAATTCTAACTTAAGATTTTTAATGCCAAGTTTTTGTCATGAAGCAACTGTGTTTAAAGTTTAAAAAAAACCCATTACATTTATTTATTCAAGTATACTTAATACAAGGTTGTTGTTTTTTTTTAGCTAATTACAGCCTGAGATAAATCAGTGATTAATTCATTTTCTGCACAGTGTCAAATACTCACTCTTAGACCACTAAACACAAAATATGTACTTTTATTAATAAAAGTACCAAGAAAAAAAAAATGCATTGGTAATATTTTCAACTTTCTTAGACCTGGTTTCTTAATTAGAATCATTTCTTATCATACAGATCAGATATTCGTGATAATCTTTAAAGATTTTAACTCTTTTAGTGTCAAATTTTTGTCTTGATGCCACCATGTATTTTAAGATGAAAAAAGTCAGTACACAACAGCAAAGTCTCTGTGTGTGATGAATTATCACAATCTGAAATAAAGCATTTAATAGCTTCAACTAGGGGTGGGCGATATGGCAAAAATATCAGTTCACGATTTTTTAAAAATAAAATCGCGATCCTGATTTTATCATGATTCTTTTTTACGTTGATTTTTCTAGACTAATTTGCATGTTTGACCATTTTTTCCCTATGTTTAACATATAAAACACATAAAACCCTAAAAGAAAAAAAAAATTACAATCTAAGCCAAAGAAACTTTCTGAACAGGTTTTAATTTAAATTGTGCAATTTTTATAAAAATGTGCAATAAATGTAAACATGAAAGGTAGTGAACAACAACAAAGTGCACTTTTGTAACATAAAAACTAAAAACACTACATAGCTTATTGAAAAGGGTCAAATATAAATGCAAACTCAAGTAACTGGTTAATTCTTAAAGTGCAACAATATAGAACAAATGTTATCGAACTGCAATGTCTATAATCTGAGTGAATAATACAGCTGCTTTAGAACAGATTTTTGTTCGGACATCTTCAAGCTTTTATCTCCTTTTCTCTTTCCGCCATGGCTTCATCAACATAACCAAACAGGTGATCCACCATGCACTGCGCGTAATGTGCTACGATTGGCTTGTCGGATGTGCGTCAAAGTCTCTGCGCCCACACAGACAATCTGACGATCTTTCTGCTTTATGAGATCATCCCCACGTTATAATCATTAACGATTTAATATCGTTATATTGCACACCCCTAGCTGCAACATTGCTTTTTGTGCGTTACTATTTGATGTGCAGTGCCAAATGCTCATTTTATGGTTTGAATGACACCAATAGGGTGCAGGTAGTAAAGAAAAGATCAATTTCAAGGCAATAGACCAAATTGACAACCCAATGTAATAAAATGCAGGCACAATGTTTCATGTATGTGAGACCTTATACATAATTGGGCTTAACAGTACAAGTCTAATACGTATTTGTTCCCAGCATATTTTAGACGTACTGTAGGAGCTGAAATGAAAATAATAAGACCACATAAAAATACACAATCTAGACAAAAGACAGGCCTTATGCATGAACGCAGCCAAAAGTCTCAAAAATAAAGAATGAAAAGTGTGTAAAACGCGAGTGATCTGTTGTAGGACTGAATTTTTGAATTCTTCATTTTGAACTATTCACCTCTGCTTTACAAGACTATTTTCTGTCTTTGTCTCGTAAAAACAAGTAATGTACCAAGTCAACTGAAGCAATATTGTCTTTGTCTACTCTCACTTTGAAATATACTCATTTAAAAGCACCCAACATATTGCCTAACCCAAAAATCACTGTCATAAAAACTACCCTAATCAAAAATATGAAAAGGAAAATATACAGTAGGTTTCTCCGATGAAACATTTTAAAACGTAATATACAAACAAGCAAATTTTCCTTGGCTGTTTGTTTCTTTTTTCAGGGGAAAAATGTTCATAGCTCTTTGTGCATCTTTCTGCTTCAGCTCAGCAGCTTCAGGTCGGGCCTCTAACCTCAGTATAAATAAAATTTCAGAGAGCTTCACCACATGATCCTCTTGTTTAAGTTTTTCAGTCAGAGCTGTTTGACAGCTCACACTGACATTTTTACAGTGGTTGAAAGACTGAGGTTAAGTAACAGGGGATTTTGTTCAGCTGTTGTACGTATCCATCATTACAAAGTACACCATGTTTTTGATGGGACAGTCTCTCCTGCATGTCCTTGAGCAGTCAGTCCTAGACTGAACTCACGGAAATTCCAGCTGTTTGTCTCACAGCAGGCAGATGTTCGTTCATAACTCAGCAAATTGTTCAATCTCAAGATGTTTTTTTTATGTGAAACATTTTAGCTTTGCTTCACTAATGATTTTCCCTTTTCCCACCTTTATGGGTAGAGAAGGGGATAGTTGAGTGTTGCAAAGATCTGCATGTACCATGATTTCTTAAGAATTGTTCTGCAAAGGTTTTGTGAATAAAATAGCTAAACTGTTGCTCTGGTGATGAAGTGAGTTCATAGAGACTCTTAGGGATTTTGGCTGTGTTTTTTTTTTTTATTATAAAATCCTCACCTTTTCATTATGTGGAACATGAAGTCTCTCCTGTACTAGAATGCATTTCATAGAGTAAATGTGTGGCCTTAACTTTGATTAAATGATAATAATAATGTTGATTACAGTAAGGGGTGGGCTATATGGCAAAAATATCATATCACGATTTTTTAAAAATAAAATCACGATCACGATTTTATCATGATTCCTTTTTACGTTGATTTTTCTGGAATAATTTCCATGTTTGACCATTTTCCCCTATGTTTAACAAATACAACATGTAAAACCCTAAAAGAAAAAATGACAATTTAAGCCAAAGCAACTTTCTGAGCAGGTTTTAATTTAAATAGTGCAGTTTTTATGAAAGTGTGTAATAAATGTAAACATGAAAGGTAATGAACAACAATGAAGTGCACTTTTGTAACATAAAAACTAAACACACATAGCTTATTGATAAGGGTCAAATATAAATGCAAACTTAAGTAACTGGTTATCTCTTAAAGTGCAACAATTTAAAACAAATGTTATCTAACTGCAATGTCTATAATCTGAGTGAATAATACAGCTGCTTTAGAACAGATTTTTGTTCAGACATCTTCAAGCTTTTATCTCCTTTTCTCTTTCCGCCATGGCTTCACGCTACATAACCAAACAGGAGATCCCACCATGCACTGCGCATAATGTGCTACGATTGGTTAGTCGGGTGTGCGTCAAAGTCTCTGCGCCCACACAGACGATCTGACGATCTTTCTGCTTTATGAGATCATCCCCACGTTATAATCCTTACCGATTTAATATCGTCATATCGCACACCACTAATTACAATAGTTGAACGGTTTGTGTGTGTGTTTCAAGACACACATTAAGCAAAAAAATTAACTAATAAGGAAAATAAAAAATGATAGATACATTGTTTTCTAATATAGACATTCAAATATATACATTCAAAGCAATTTCTTACACATATGGTCACACTAGGGCAGACATTTTTGAAGTAAATTTCTCAAAACTCTTGCTGGGAAATTGAGGAAGTTTCCAAATGTGAAGTTTTCCTTGTAAATTATGGGGATTGTGGGGATTTATGAGAATTAACTGGAAACTAGGGATAATTTAAACAAACTGTAACCTATCCAAACATAATTAAAAATGTTTTAGGGAGACATCCATCATAAATAATGCAATTAAAAAACCTGACATTTCAGCAGATTTATTTTAGTCCAGAATTCTTAAGAGAAAAAAACAAACCAGTGGCCCTAAAACCTGAGAGATGGCTGTGTGAGAAATTCCCCAAAGATCAGCAGTTTTTGAAAAGACTCAGACACTGAATCAGATTTCCTCTCCAGTCTGATACTTGATTTGAACTTCAGCAAGTTGTTTTTTACATTGTCTATGTGCTCACATGCACTGAGTTGCTGCCATGAGACTGGCTGACAAGACAGTGTGCTGTTAGCTGATGGAGATGCAGACAGAGGCGGATGTATTCTCAGGGAATTGATGTAGGAAAAACATTTGTATATGGAGAAATGTACGAGTTTGCCTGACAGTGAGAATTGTGATATGAAAGTAGTGGTGTGCGATATGACGATCTTAAATTGTTAAGGACTATGACGTGGGGATGATCTCATAAAGCAGAAAGATTGTCAGATTGTCTGTGTGGGCGCAGAGACTTTGACGCTCACCTGACTAGCCAATCGTAGCACATTACGCCCAGAAAGGCAGAAAGAGAAAAGGAGATAAAAGCTTGAAGATGTCTTAACAAAAATCTGTTCTAAAGCAGCTGTATTATTCACTCAGATTATAGACATTGCAGTTAGATAACATTTGTTCTAAATTGTTGCACTTTAAGAAATAACCAGTTACTTAAGTTTGCGTTTATATTTGACCTTTTTCAATAAGCTATGTGTGTTTAGTTTTTATGTTACAAAAGTGCACTTCATTGTTGTTCATTACCTTTTATGTTTACATTTATTGCACTTCTTTTTTTTTATAAAAACTGCACTATTTAAATTAAAACCTGCTCAGAAAGTTTCTTTGGCTTAAATTGTCTTTTTTTTCTTTTAGGGTTTTACATGTTTTATATGTTAAACGTAGGGAAAAAATGGTCAAACATGCAAATTAGTCTAGAAAAATCAACGTAAAAAGGAATTGTGATAAAATCATGATCGTGATTTTATTTTTAAAAAATCGTGATATGATATTTTTGCCTTATCACCCACCCCTATATGAAAGTATCTCCAAAGCCTTGAGAAGGAACTGTTGCACCCTCAAGGCTAATGATTAATTTCCTGACAAACTAGCACACAAGTAAATCTAATAACCAAGTAACTCTAATCCCTTTTTGAAAATTGCTGTCTTCCAATCTTCTTCTTTACATGACTTTTCTTCCCACTGCAGTCTATTTGGAAATTTCTGAAGGTGTGAACCTAAAAGTGTGACCTTTACAATATGAAGCAGGCAGCAGGGAGAATAAAAGTAAGTGTCGCTAATTCAATTTCCTCTGGATGAATGAAGGTAAATGACCACAGAGGAGTGTAAATCGTGATGATTTGGCTCAGTTAAAGCTCTTAAAATTGATTTCACAGGATTAACCTATTATTCGACGGTGGAGGCCCTCGGGCACAAATTATTAAGTGAGGTGTGAGCTTTCAGCCTGCAGCCAACTTTCTGTGTCACCGGGATACAAATCTGACATGTCACTTATAAAAACAAAGGCGACTCTTGTAAAATCACTGATGTAATTCACATGTTTCTTTAATGGACAGCCAGACACACATTTATTAGATGCTGTTCTGATTCAGACATATTGTACTGACCTAAAATATACTGTACCTAAAGGTATTTTGCCCCCATCCCCACCCTATATATATTTTAAAATCCAAAAACTCAGATTTGTCCAGCTTGTTTTTCTTTCCAAACTCATAAAAGCTCATATGATTTATATGAAGATCTAGCAAAGGAAGGCAGCATTGCAAATCAGACTTTAGGTGGACCTGGAGACTCATGATGCTGTTTCCATATGTCTCTGAAATCCTATTATTGGAAATGTTTTGATAGTCAACCCTGTTCACAAGATACTGTTTTAAAATTGTGTTTAACAATGATTCATAGGCATGTGCTCTTTCTTACTGTAGTAAATAAATTCATAATAGGTGATGAAATATTCAAGTTTTCTTGTATGAATTCATATTTGCTGATCAAAGACACAACAGTGCAATATTCCACTCCGTTTATAGCCCATAAGATAATATGAAGTGCTCAAACTGGATCTTAATAAACCTCTGATAAAAGACTGATTCAGAGGTTTAGGTGGCTTTGTTAGTGGTCTGGCATTCGTTGACGGGAAAAGCTGATGTTTTCTGAAAAATAGAACATGTAAAACTTACTTGGAGCAACACTCTTCACATCATATTCAAGCACTCTCACTGATAGGGATGGGAAATGGAAAGAAAATCCAGTTGTGAAGGAAATGATGATATTCATACTTTTGCTTATCTATTCCTTTATCAATTTAATCCACTTTTTTTGTACAATTTGCAAATGAAGGACATCATGCTCTTATCGGGGACAGTAAGTAGAACTATAACCAAAGGATCAAAAATCACGGCAGACGGGGGGCAAAAGTGGTCAAAAATGGGTAGTCATTTTCAAGAGAGTGTCATTTTTGACATTGCTGCCACTGAAAACATATGTAGGTCACATCTTACCACACAGAAAACTAAATTAATATTTTTAAAATAGGTCATTAAAGGCGTTGGTATCAGTAAAATCATATCAATTTCCATCTGTATTCATACACAAATAAATGTTGATATCAATAAATGCAGATTTGGAATCAAAGTCAGGAGGCATCCTAAAGCTGTAAAGGAAAAGTTATTGTATTTTGTATCATAGGTCAGGGTGATAAACAGCTTTAACCTATTAATCTAATTTTATTCAAACAGGCAGAACATCATCCTGTTGACTTCTTTATCACTCGGCTGGAATATTCTCCCCAGAAATTGTCATTCATCGCACTGCCCGTAGAATTGTCTGGAAATATTGTAGGAGGCTGAGTCAGGGGAAGAGATTTGCAATTTGGTACAAATGCAGAAACTGTCAATATGTTGATCACTCTACAGGGAGACATCAGCCTTTTTTTGTCTTTCTTGTTAGTGTTCCATACTTATTCAAAGATGGCTGAAAATGTAGAATTTCATGTCCTAAACAGAGACGTATCCTGGAAGAAAAATGCTGTAAAGGGAAAGTAAATGTCAGAAAAATCATAATTTTTGGCCCTTTTCCACTAGCACGCCTTGGCCCTACTCAATTTGCAGCGTGTTTCCACTAGCCTGGCTCCTCATAAAACAAGCTAGTTTTAGTATCTATTCCGCTGTGGTTCCAAGTGAGCTGAGTCGATACTGACGACGTCACTGACTGCCGGCCACTGATTGGTCAGATAATGTCGTCATCAATGAGTCATGAGCGCGACGACCTAGCATGCTAGCAGTAGCTACTTTAGCTTACCCTCATACGTCTTTTCTTTGCAGCTCGATTGCTCTCGTCCTCGGCTTCATTCTGTTGTACAGCTTCCAAAAGTCTCCTGTGCTTCTCAAGGGGTATTTCTTCTTACCACCTGCAGCCTTCTTCTGCTTTCCTTTTTTACTCGGTTTGTGACAAAAAGCCACCGATTGTTGTGTCCTGCTCAAAATGACATCACCGCAGTGCCCCTCAGCTGTTTACAGCGACACTGCACCCCGTTGGGCAGGCGACTGGGGCTAATGGAAAAGCAGCACAAGGCAATTGGAGTAGAGCTGGGTAGAGTTGAGTCGAGTAGAGTAGGGCTAATGAAAAAGGGCCATTTGTGTTTTCTTAGCCTTGTTGTATTAAATAGTAACTACTCAGCTATTTTGCTGGCAACTGGTGTTTGTGGAAAGCCCTTATTAAAAATGAATTCGAGAGACTTGCAATAATATTGTCAGATAACTGCCTTTAAAGCTAATAATTGTATCAAAACAAATGAAAATTTTTGCCAGTATTTACAGCTGACATTTCGACCATACACATCGATCATATATCCTATGCACTGGCTGTAATTTGGCAGAATGTAAAAATGTATCACACTGGTTCAGCTCAGAATCACTGAATCTCTACTTTTTTATGCATTCCTATTGGATTTGATTAGATGCAAAAAGACCCCAATACATCTTCGTACAATTTGCGGATGACACTACTGTGGTGGGGCTGATATACAACAATGATGAGACGGCCTACAGGGAGGAGATCCTGAACCTCACTGCCTGGTGCTCCATCAATAACCTGGCACTTCACTCCTCAAAAACTAAAGAGTTGGTGCTGGACTTCAGGAGGAAGAGGTAGTATCCCCCCCCCCCCCCTTCTCATCCGAGGGGACCTGGTAGAGCGGGTCAGTGACTTCAGGTTTCTGGGAACGTACATTTCTCAGGACCTTACATGGGGCACAAACACCAACGCCCTTGTGAAAAAGGCACAGCAGCGCCTGTACTTTTTAAGGTCACTGAGAAAGGTCAACGTGTCCTAGAGCCTGCTGCTGTCCTGCTATTGGTGCTCTGTAGATAGCATCCTCACCCACAGCATCTTGGTGTGATTCAGGAGCAGCTCTCAGGCTGGCAAGAAGGTTCTGGAAAGAGTCAGGAAGTCAGCACAGAGCATCATAGGAGTACAGCTGTCCTCTCTGTCAGATATCTACAACACCAGATGTCTGCGCAGGGCCACAAGCATCACCTGTGACAGCTCACACCCCCGGGCACAGCCTGTTCTCACTGCTGCCCTCAGGGAAGAGGTACAGGTCCATCACAGCCCGCACCTCTAGATTTATGAACACGTTCTGTCCTAGTGCAATCAGAGTACTGAACACTCAGTAGCTCATCAACATGCTGTTGAAGTGTTTCAGCCATGTCACTGTGCAATATCATACGTATCTATCTCCATTTTTGCTGCTGTCATGCCCTCTACTGCACTCTTGCACACTTGCACATTCTTATGCTCCCTTGTAAATATTTTATTTAGCTTGCTCTTTATTCTTATTTTTTATATTTATACCTTATTTCTGTCGCACCACAGAGTTGTCTTTCAAATTTCATTTTACATTGTGTATGTGTGTACACTGTGTATAATGGCAATAAAGCTTTCTATTCTATTCTATACTTAATTTTAAGGGTATATCACCCTGCCCCAAATGAAAATAAAACCTTTTTAGCATCTGATTTTGAGGTGGGTTGCAGGGTGGTGTAGTGAATAGTACTGCTGCCTCACAGCAAGAGAGTTTATGGTTCAAATCTTAAGCTCTTTCTCTGTTAACATGCTCTCTTGAGCCTCCTCTCACCAGCAGAAATCTTCTTGTCAGTTTAACTGTGAAATTTGTAAATGTGTGATGTCGATTGCTTGTTTGACTCTACATATCTGTTCTATGATTGACAAATTACTGTTCAGGGTCATACCCTACCTCTTTCTTACAGACTGGGTTGGGATAATAGATTCTTTGGATGATTTTTAAGATGCAAAATTTGTCAAAGTTTGCTGGTTATTGATGCATTTAATTTCCAGATATTTCAAAATGGCACAGTCCCTGTTACTTGGTCAATCTCTTGGCTGAAAAAAAAAAAAGTATTTGTAATAATAATAATAATAATAATTAAAGCTGCCCTCAGATTGACTAGTGCCGGTGGTTAACAGAGCCTGATACTGGCTGTCTTGTCACATTGTTAGCACTGCATGTCAATTTAAAAAAACAGAAAACATTTCATGAAGCCAGGTTTTTGCAGGTTTGTTCTTTGCAAAGCTCAAGATAAACTGGGACACTGTGACAAGTTGACTTTTAATTGTGAATCATGAGCCTTCAAAAGATTCATCATAAGAAACCTGGATTCTTTGGTACTTGGAGGCAAAATAATCTCTTCCCATATCTAGGCTATATGACAATTAAAGGAATACTGCTCAAAAGATGAGTTGAGGTAGTTGAGTCTATGAAAACAGATCAAGTTTTTAATGTGCCCTAATTTGGTTTCATGACAGGGTACTGGCATGTACAGTTTGTTATGTTGGAGTGTATAAATTTACTGTTGTCTCAGTTTTTGATGGACTAAAAAGATCCTCTATATTGGATTGCAGGACTTGAACTTTTATCTTGACTTAAATAGGTCTTAAAAAATGCATCTAGAGCAAGATATCTCTTGGTTATAATCATTTTGATTTTAGATTATAGAGTATCTATAATTTGCCTGTGATGAGCTCAGCAGCATGATCCAGTCTGATCCTGTGTGTAACTCCTGATCCTCCCCGACGCCTCTGTAACACCATGGAGGATCGGTTCGGAAGGACAGATTAGAAAACTGAAGGTTGTCTCTGCACCACATCTTTCCTCTAAATGATTCTCATGTTCCTTTTAAACCAAAAATGAAAAAAAAAAAGTTTGTAATTCAAGAAGCAGAGTGCTCATTGTTGAGACAAGTACATATTTGCTTGTCCCGAAACTCCACAGCTGTGTTTAGCTAACCTCAGAAAGTGAGTCTTTTAAAGACACCACATGAGATGTGCCTGCTATTTTATACACTGAGCATGCCTGGCTGAGGCTTTGTAGGACACTTTTTTAAGCTTTACTGTCTGACTCTTCTTTCTGGAGGAGAGCCAGGGTGGTTTTTGTGAAAAGACACCACCAAAACATCCCCTGTGGCTTTTTTTAGTATGTTGAACTTTACCAAACTCGACTTCATACTGGAAGTCTTGACATGATGCAAAAAACAGAATCACCTTTTGTTTTTTGTTTTTTTGTCGGTCAGATCACTTTTTTACTGTTGATAATCCAAGAAATGGCTCCAATACTTACTGACATTTCAAGACACACTGGTATATTTTCAAATGAGCTATAAGGTAAGACATTATCATTTATATTAATCTGAGTCACTACAAATAAATAAGATAGAAAACATGAGTAATGCCTGATGGCAAAGAGAACGTTTGTTCCAAATGTTTCAGACAGCTTCTTTTTGGATCATTTTATAATTGTTTAGTGACATTTAAATCATTAGTTAATGCTGGAATACTTTCATGTTTCACTTAATACCCTATTTCAACTGCACATATATATGCACACAAATATATAATCATCCAATCACATTGCAGCAACTTTATGCATTTAGGCATGTAGACATTGTTAGGATAACCTGCTTATGTTCAAAATGAGCATCAGAATGGGGAAAGAGATTATTTAAAGATGCTATGAGGAGTTTCTGAGCAATTACAAAAAAGTCTCACTTTTAGATATATGCCTGATCGAAATACACACTTTAAGATGAGTTTCATAGCATCAAAATAGGTTATCTATAAATGCTATTCCTAAGCTAAGTGGTCGGGTCGGACAGGGCTGGACTGGCCTGGATACTCAACTTTGGGAACAAGACAATTAAAACTAGAGCAAATGTATATTATTCAGACACATCTTAGAGCACCGGGCTGTAAGTAGCGATATATAGCCAGCTACAAAACTACAATACTAAGTTTTCCAAAAATTACTGGTCACACATCAAAAAATACCACTACGTAACTAGAAGGAGATACATTACCTTGTCACTTTGCATCCTGCAAGTTGTTGAAAAAAGAAATTGTAAAGCAATGCAGAGTTCTGAGGAAGGTCCGGTCTGCATCACAACAAACACACGCTTTGGCTTGGGTCACGTCTTTACGACAGTTGCGCGCGTGCTCATGGGTAGCAGAGTCTTTGTGTCACCGGAAATAGATTCTCCTCATAGCACCTTTAAGTGACTTTTGATGTAGCATTGTTGTTGTTACCAGATGTGCTGGTCTGATGACTTTAGAAACTGGGGGTCGGTTTAATATCCTGTCAGCAGATATTTGATTAAAAGGTGGTTGTTGGTATTAGCAGATTTAAAGATGACATTGGTCTTACAAATTTGCCATATATATCCCTTTTTCTACTGAAATACTTGAGGGATGTTCAACTTTACCATGATGGTTTATCTCATCATTGCTGAATATCCACTATTATAGATCAAAAGTATCATTTAGTTATAAGTAACATGTTATTTTTCTCTCCTCACACCTGTTTCTGACACAAATGGACCGACAGAATAAAATAAGTTGCTAAGTTTTAGAGAAGTGGAGGCTGTATGCTCTTGACAAAAGATATCAGTAATGGTACCAGGGATAATGAGTTCTGTAATATCTGCATATCAGATGTTTGCAAAAATCCCATTTTGTGCATCCCTATTAAAAACTGCTGATGTACTGGGGTTTCACACACAATCATCTCTAGTGTTTACAGAGAATGGCCCAGTAAAGAAAAGTATTTAGTGATGGTGGTAGTGTCTTGTTGAAGCTAGAAGTCTGGTCAGATTTCTGCTGTGAGGTTCAACAACTCACCATGTCACAGCGCTCAGATCATCTCAAACTTTTTTTCTGGATATCACAATGACTTCACGGTACCTCAGTGGTCTCAATTGTCACCAGACTTGAAGGGTAAGTTCGGTTAAGACAGCTTTCACATTGTTTATAGAATGAAGTAGAACAATACACTTACCCAGAGGGCTTTCCTGATCCAAACAGTGCTTCGGGAGATATTTAGATCCAAAGTCGAGCAGCGAACATCCGTACAAACGTAGACAATAGGGCATGCATAGCGCAGCTCCTAAAACTGCATTAATCATCCAAAAACTCATTAGTTTCACCAATATTCCATCATGGTCCACTCGCGCTACTCCTCCAAGACAGTCTGTGTCACTCCAGACATATCTTTGAGCCTCTGCTGACCTCTGAGCTGACGAAGAAGACCGGGTACCTCTGCGCATGCGCAGTACTCTCTGGAGAGCTGTTCTTCCCTTTGCCTCCACGTCCTCCTTTCTATGAGCTCCTCATCTGTAAACTCTGGCTCGAAACTGTAAGGACCCATCATATTCAAAGTTTTCCTCCACAACATCTTCATCCGACAGATATTCGTCCATTTTGCACAAAACTGGAGGAAGAAAGTCGTTGTGTAGCCGCCGTTTGCCCCTGGAACAATGAGCCGTACTGCGCATGTGCGGAGGCACCCGGTCTTCTTCGTCAGCTAGCGCGAGTGGACCATGATGGAATATTGGTGAAATAATGAGTTTTTGGACGATAAATGCAGTTTTAGGAGCGGCGCTATGCATGCCCTATTGTGCTACGTTTGTACGGATGTCCGCTGCTCGACTTTGGATCTAAATATCTCCCGAAGCACTGTTTGGATCAGGAAAGCCTTCAGGGTGAGTATATTGTTCTACTTCATTCTATAAACAATGTGAAAACTATCTTAACCGAACTTACCCTTTAAATCCAATAGACTACCTTTGAAATGTGGTTGATTAATCTGGGGTTGGGAAGCCAAGAAATCTGATTTGACTGAGTTGAATGATGTAAACATGAATTAAATTCTGAGGAATCTTTCTATGCTATGGACAATTAAAGGAGTTTTGGAGGCACAGAGGGTTCAATATAGGACTAGAAGGTGTACCTAATATAGTGGCCAGTTAGTGTTTGCTACTATAACAGCAACAAAACAGTCATTCACCCAGCACCCAATATCGGACAATATATCTACAGTGATTACAGGCAAACCGGATTTGTCTTAAACACTGTTAAATATCTTTACTTCATTAATAATTAACAATGCCTCCAACGCTTGTAGATGCATGAAGTTATACATAGTACATGCTTTAATGACATATCTATAGCTATGCATTCATTAATAAATTTATGACATTAACAGACCCTATACCAAAGTCATCATTACAGATTATATTTTTGGCATTGTCACAACCACTTGTTATTTTCTTATAAAAACTTTTTATGTTGTGCGTCATCATTTAGATAACACTATGGAGATATGATTTTTAGGACAAGTTTTCTTGCTCTATGGTTCCCCTCAGATCTCATATATAGATTTCAACTCTCAAAGCCAACAGGTACTAAGCTGCAATTTTCATATTTGAAATTTACCAAACCACTTCTTCTACACATGTATCATTATTCCTGTTGAACTTGTCGACACAGAGTTGCATCGCAGCCTCTCTAATTAAGATTCAACCACAGTTCCCATGGCTGCTCTGCTACATGACTTTGGTGGGGGGAACTCCAGCGATTTACGGGAAGAATCGTAAAACTGTAACCCAGACTATACCAGGAAACTACAGGCATGAACCTACACTTAGTGAATCCTTTGTCAGCTAATATAACTACTGAAGTGACTTACTCATCATCATAGCTGAGCCTCGTAAAACATCCGTCCATGTTAAATACCATTAAACTTTTACCGTGGCTAATTACACATTACAAGGATCCTGTTGTAAATTAGATCATCAATACCTGGCATAGAGCAGAGGAAATCAAGTCTGCTCCTATAAAAACTCAAAAGACTATTTCACTGAAGAACCTCTGTATGTGACGGAGGTGAGAGGGTTTATACATAAAATAGGACTGGACATAAGTTTTTAAATAGCTTGATGTATTTTCAAATGAGGTAACAAAAAATTCATTTTAACACAGTTATTGTCTTTGATTTAAAGATAATATATGTACCTTTATATATAAATAAATGAGTTTAGGATTGAAGCTGTCATGACCAAATGAGTGGGGCTGCTGTCTGGCCTTTGAATTTCCATTTCTCAAAAGCAGCTGAAGTTAACATCCAGTGACACAAATTTAAATCCACTGACAACTACAGAAGAACTTGCACCCTCACTCATGCATCTGAAATATCATTACTGTTTATGACAGAACAGCACTTCAGGATGTTTACACACCATAGTGGTGGAAAATACCTCTCCTTACACCACCACTACAATGAAGACCTAGAAATATTGACAGCTTTGTGCATTTTCAGTGTTGTTAGATCAATAAAACGAGAAAAGAGAATCTGGAAAAGAGAATCTTCACAACCAAAGAAGATATGGGGACTTAAAAACCAACATTAGCTTGTTATAGGGCTGGGAATTGATATGATTCATTGACATGAGTGTAGTTACTGATTCTGCCTGTTAAACCGGTTCTTTATGGATTCCATTACAGATTCTTGTGGATTTCCTCCATAAAAAACAGGTCTAAAGGTTTTGTGGGTTGAATCACGAAAGACATGGCTGTCCTGATAATTACTGCTTTTCTGAAAAGAGAAATGTTTCAGCTTTAGCACAGACACAAGTCATTTTCATGAGGTAATTTTACCATATCTAGGACTGTCACGATAACAAATTTTGCTGGACGATAATTGTCCAAAAAATTATTGACAATAAACGATATTATTGTCAATACTATTTGATTTTTTTTTTTCATTTTTTCATTAATGTAAATATAATATGTATCATAATAAAGTGAGTACACCATATCAAAAGCAAGAAACTTTAATTTCTTAAAAGTATTTAACTGTAATTGGAATGTCAAGATCTTTTAAATAAAATAAATTGAACAAACAATATAATACATTTAACAAACAAAAAAAGAGAAAAAAATCCAATGAAAACTAAATGGACTCTCTTTAAGGAAAAATTGCATGTAAATAAAAATAATTATACTAATCAATACCAATAAAAAATACTCCCTGTCTCTGTCAAGAAAAAACGAAACTCCAATAAAAACACACAAAATAAAAACAATAAATAAAAGGGAGCTTATACAGTTCCTGAATTGTTTGTGACATGCACTTTCTCCCAGTCAACCTGTACCGTCTGTCAAATGTTTGTCACATTGCTGGCTTTTCAACCGTATTGAAGGGCTGCATTTCTTTTGCATTGTAGCGAAAGACACTGTCTGTGAGCGCGCACCATTTTGCGCTGCTTTATTTATATGTCCTTTGTAGACCAAACGCCTCAGGAAGCGCTGCCTGTCAGGATGAAGGCTCCGCTGCACCCCCACATCTTCTTCTTCGTCGCCACTACTTTCAAACAAATGCGACATATCAGCTCGTCGGTGTTCATGGGCTCACACCTTGTTCATTCTGTTTAAAACAAAAATATTCCCACACTGGGGCTGTGACATTCAGCTTAGGCACCGTAGCTTTCATGCCTTCATTCATATTAGCGTTCGTTTCCTCGTTACTCCTCATGATGCTCACTTCAGCTCTGTGTGCGTGTACACGGGAGCGGGCCCGCCTGCCCCAAAGATTGTATGTCTGACAGAGGCTCACTCCGCTATAAATTCGCTAAATCCGCTATGGAACCAACGCACCCCGATGTTAAGAAAGATAGACGTAGTGAGCCATCTTCTCATACAGCCTCTTTGGTAGAAAGAGAGGAGAAAAACAAACACAGCATGCATGTATCAGTTTATCGAGGCCGGCAAACTTACCAAGGACATTTTTATTATTGTTCGGTTAATTGATTTATTGATTACCGTGACAGGCCTACATTTATTTCTCCGAAGGCCACTCTGGTGGGCAGTATGTAGTTGCAAATTAATCTTGCAATCAAGTCTGTCATATTCTTTTTGCCTCTGCTGAAGAGGTCAAGGTCACATGAGTCTGAGTACTCCAGTTGGGTGGACAGTTAGCAAATGGGCTTGCAAATTTGTCCTGGATAAGGAGTATACCAGCTGCTTTACACAATGTCAACACACATCTTTTTAATTATGCCATAAGTTGTGGAGCCCAAAGTGTTTCCAAGTGTCCCTGCCTGTCCTTCAATTTCTTGCGTTGTATTTCTTGTTGTTTGGATCAAAACAGTGACGGATGTTCAGGTTGCACCAGGAGCATCCTCTGTTGGATTGGGAGGTTTACTGCAAGGTGCCCTCAAGTGCTGCAGATCTGCACATTTTCAATTCAAATGTGTGTTTACAGTTGGGGTATAGATTTTCCTTTATATTACAGATATTAAATAATTAAGTATAAGGTGACAGCCCTAGTGTGTGATAGCCTCTGATCTGCTATTTTTGCCCCTCTCTGGGTTTTCCCTCTGAGATGATTCTGTTCAGAAGTAAATTGGGGCTTGTCCATTCAGGTATTATTGCATCTAGCATCTAGCACCTTTTCTTTATCTGAGAAAGGAAAAACCTAAACAGATTAAAACCTATATATATATATAAAAAAATAAAATCAAAAGTGCTGTCAGAGACCAGAGGCTTTCTCATAGCCTACAGCAGGGGGAAGCATTTCTTGCCAGCATGTGGAAGTTACAGGAAAATCAATCAAGGTTGAAAGAAACCATATTGAATAATCATTTTCAGTGATCAAAAAATTGCAGATAACTCAAACATATTCTCCAGATTTTTATTGGCAGATATTTCCCTATTTTTGCCTGCATATTTGTGTAATTTTTGGTTAAAAATGGTGAACATTATTTACATCTGCCAATCATTAAAATAATGTGGATTCAAGCAATTCAAAACAAATGTTATTTGAGATTAATGAAATTTTCCTACCTCGATATATTGAATTATTATCAATGTATTTTGTGCAATTAAGATTGTAGCAATCTTTGACAATAAGGATAAGTATATTTCCTAATATTGTCTTTCTGAAACTACCTCTTAGTTGCCAAAGTACTAAACAGGAATTGATTGCATTTGATTTTTATTTGAATCACAGTGAAAAAAAATTGGTATAGTGACAATCATTGCATAATACCAGTTTCTGCAGAGAAAAACACAGATATTATTCCATAGCCAAAGCTAAAATATTTTAAGTTATGAGTTTTGGTCTATATTTCCTAGCTTTATTAGCCTCTCCACTTTTCAGCTTCTCTATCCTGCATCACCAGTACTGTGGAGAGATGTGCTCCATTACTCCTCTTCCGTGAACAGGCATCTGGAGCGGGTTCCAGGCAATCAGCTGCTACACAGCGCCTGGCTGTTTGCTGCAGGGGTGGCCGTAATGCCTGCAGTAATTTTACAGCAGCTCAAAGGAAACTAAATATACAGTCACCGCAGCAGCATCGCCCTCAGAACTGTATGATTGAAGCCCGCTGACAAGGGGGGCGGACACTTTGTTTGTTTAGTTTTTTACTTCATGTGGGACCTCCTCGGCTGGTACCTTCGCTTCATTTGTTGTTGATGATTGAACACAGCCTTACAGATGCCTGGAAATGAGGGGAAAATGTGCATCTTGGTGTGACACATATGAGGTTTTATTTTTCAACTCTTCAAACAGCATGGCAAGTTGTCACAGCAGCTGAGTTGTGGTGTAGTTTTGCAATATAGCAACAGATAAATCCAGAGGGAGATTGAATTAGGTCACAACAGTGGTGGAATAAACAATGCAGCACATTTACTCAGTGCTGAACTAAAAAGGGAAGTTAAACATTTTTAGACATGCAACACTGTCAGCGAGTGCAGGGGAGAATGTCAAGCAGATTAAAGAAGGGAATCTTATCACCTCAGATAGATGGCACCACAATTATAAGTTAAATTGTTGCCAAGCTATAACATAGCCATTAGAAACTATTTATGCCTTAATATTAAGGCTAAAGGACACTCCTGACTTAAAGACGCAAAGATTTGTCCTTTGCGTTTTAGAATTCTTCTGCGTTCAGACGACGATGCTCGGAGACGAGTTAATCTGCTGTAGTATGCATGCTGGTTCAGTAGATGGAGGTGTAGGTCTGCAGAGAGGCAATGCTGCCACAACACACGAACGAAGAAGAAAAACCTTCACAAACAAAAATGGTGAATAGACACACAGAGACGCAGGAGTTTCTTTTCTGGACAACAAATCAGTTCGGACAACTAATCTGTCTGGATAGTTTTGTCTGGATAACAAACCGAGCACGGTAAGACGCTCACACGTTACTCGGCAGACGGCCGAAGCTGTTGTTGTTCCTGGTATACGCGCGTAGCCTTCATGTGAAAGAGTACTGCGCATGTGGTGACGTCTGTTTCACCCTGAAACGCTTTGATACGGGTTTACACGGAGCTGCATGGAGGGCGGATTCAAATCTTTCCACTCGGGAGCCCGTTTTCGAAAGTTTCTGTTTTAGATGCAAACGCAACGTGTTCTCATCCAAACGCAAGGCCAAAATGCAAAGAAAACTTATCGATTTAACCGTTTTCGGCGCCGTGTAAATACAAACTGTAGCTCCAGTTTGTTGGCCTTCTCTCCTTGCTCAATTATTCAGATGTAAACAAGCACACTGAATGATTAACATCTCGTAGCGCAGCAGGTTTTGACAGTAAAGAAAATGGGCCAGTGTATAGATCTTACAATATTGTCTGTGATGGCCTTTTTCTGTACTTCTGGTGGGGGGCCTGCTGAAGAGAACACAGTTGCTCGGGCCTGGTAACTTCACTAGGCACTTGGGTGGAAGGGCCAACAAATGGGCTCATGGATGAAGGGTGAAGCAGCTGCGTTGCACACATCCCAGTCTTTGTTTAATTTTACCATCAGTGATTATGAGCCCCAAGTGCTTCCACACAGCACTCCTGGGATGTTTTATGTTGGCTTGTTGTGGCTTTGCATGTCCTCTGTTTTCTTGAGATGTACTTTCTGTTGTTAAGACCAAGAGAGAAATTGGTGGTTGGGTTATGTTGGGAAGCCCCATTTTGGATCAGGTGGTTCAGTTCTCTAATATCTCTAATGTGCAGCTGAACTGTATGCTCCCAATTTAGATGTACATTATTTAGGTAGACTGGCATTATCTTTCTTCATTATTTAGAAGCAAGCCAAAAACAATGCCAGCCACCACTGGCTTTTGTGTTGAGGGATTGTCTTTCTCTCTGCTGAGTCATGCCCACTGAAAAAGCCAAACTGCAAGAACCAATTAAAATACGTAGCTCTTCAAGCAGTTCAAATACAAGTTGTGGCTCCTTTCTTACTCATTTTCAACTCTACCCACTGTTCTGTCTCTATTAAATCATAAAAGCTTCTCATCCCCCATAAAACAAAACAAAAAGAGACCAACAAAGGACAATAAATAAACTAAATTACTTGCCAGAGAACAGCCTTTTTAAAATTCTATCCCCATTAGCTGTTGCCATGATTAAAAAAGAAAAAAGCATGTGACAAAGATCGTGTGGACAAAAGTAAGGTAATGTTTGCTGTGGTCTAAAGGAAATTATTTGAAGCGTGTAAACTTTCTTAAAATGATGTCACCTGACTCAGTCTCTGTTGGACTAAAAGCTTAAAAATGAAAACTTAAAGCAGTGTGGAGTAAGACTGAAGTGAATCTAAACTCTTTGTCTTCCTGTTCATTTATGCCTTGAGACTGCAGCTCAGGACCCATTAGGTTGTCAGTACTTGATTTTTATCAAAAGCAATACAGGTGCTAAGTTTGATATACTTTATGTAAGAAGAGTGCAGTGGGAGACGAAACATAAATAGAGATAAGTGCATTTGTATGTTCAATAAAATTCAATAACCATTTGAATGCTGTAACTCTTGGGGTGGTACAAAAGAGAGGTTTCAAAACACTGTAGTAAACTGCCTCTATACTGTTTGTGCAAACTAACTTTAGTGTTTGTTTGTTTTTACAGAGCTTCATCCACGCTGTTACAAAAGCTGTTGCGTGACATGTTGCAGAAAGCGTCTTGTGTTATCATTTGTCTTTTTAGATGACTCATTTGGGTTTGGTTTGTGTCTCCCACAGTGAATGAACAATGACTGACCGAGAATGGAACAAATGACTGAAGATTACAGATCCTGGGGATTAAAAGTGAAGATGCCAGCTGCTGAAAACCAGCCTGGTCTGATTATGGTGGTTAACTGAAAGATGCTGTTAATGTTGTCACCAGTGATGGGTCACTAAAGTTGCCCCTGAAGAACTATCATATCAAGAATCCTGCTAAGAAGGATCGATTGCTGGTTGTAAGGAGGAGTGGCCCAGGATGTGGCCCCCTGACCTCGGGCCTCCAGACGTCCAGCTGACTCTTCCTGGTTTTGGGAGCGTGTTTGAGGATGCTGAGGAACTTCAGGGGCCTCTGTCTTCTGGTGGTTTCTGTCAGTCCTTACACTCAGGAGGTCTTGGAGTGTGTTGTCTACCAAGGACCTCTATGTCCTTGTCCTCCCTGGGCAGGGACCTCACCTCCCTGCTCAGCTGTAAGACTGCAGGACCTCACATAGACAAGACAATGGAGGAGATCACTACTACAGCAGAGAAAGATCCCAAAAGCAACAGCCAGCGACTCAGCTGTTACCCTCAGCCGTCACTCCCTCTGTCCTACTCGCTTACAAGCTGTGCCACATCTCCTCCCTTTTGCTCTCCACCATCCTCTCTCTCCTCTTCTTCCTCCTCTTCCTCTTTATTTTTTCCCTCTTCATTGCCTCTATCTGATGGACATGGTGGCAATAAGACTCCTCATCAACAGCAAAACATACAGGAAGAGTATCACACCATCAAACAAGAGCCTGTAGATGATTTCTCTCCATGTAAGAGGGAACCATTTCAAATGACCAACCAGCAGGGGGAGCTGTTCCAGTCAGGCCAGTCCCTTCAAGGCAACGATGGACAGAACAGCACCTCGCTTCATTACCTGAGGCTAACTGGACCGGTAAGACAGGAAGCCCCAGCTGATCAGCAGGAGCAGCCGTGTCACTGGATCGACTGTAGTGCCTCTTACAGCAGCCAGGAGGAGCTGGTGAGGCACATTGAGAAGGTGCACATTGACCAGCGAAAAGGAGAAGAGTTCTCTTGCTTCTGGGCCGGCTGTGTGCGACGCCACAAACCGTTCAACGCCCGCTACAAGCTGCTTATCCATATGAGGGTTCATTCTGGAGAGAAACCCAACAAATGTATGGTGAGTCTGTGTGAAATACATATTTTATCATGACATAACCAAGAAAGAAAACTAACCTCACAAATTTACTTCAAAAAAACAAGGTATGGTACGATGGCCCTGAAGTGCAAAACACAACAGCAAATAACTAAACACATTGGCAAATAACTAAACACTTTGGCAAATAACTAAACACAACAGCAAATAATTAAACTCCACAGCAAATAACTAAACACAACAGCAAATAACTAAACACATTGGCAAATAACTAAACACTTTGGCAAATAACTAAACACAACAGCAAATAATTAAACTCCACAGCAAATAACTAAACACAACAGCAAATAACTAAACACAACAGCAAATAATTAAACTCCACAGCAAATAACTAAACACATTGGCAAATAACTAAACACATTGGCAAATAGCTATACACAAAGGCAAATAACTAAACACATTGGCAAATAACTAAACACAACAGCAAACAACTAAACGCACTGGCAAATAACTAACCACAATGGCAAATAACTCTAGAGCTACCAGAAGAGGTAGGTAGTTGTGGTGGTGTTGATCGTCGGTGATTGGTCGACAGTTAACACCAATATTTGCCAATGTGTTCTTTTTAATTTGCTGTTGTGCTTAGCTTTTTGCAAATGTGTTTTGTTATTTGCCAATGTGTTTAGTTCACTGCTGTTGTAGTTTGCACTTTTGCTAATGTGTTTAGTTCTTTGCTGTTGTGTTTTGCACTTCAGGGCCACCGTAGTATGGGGACGTTGCACATAATATTAAAACTTGATTGTTCTGCCTCTTTCACTCATTTGTCTCACCTTACCCGGTATAAGAGTGCTAGTACAAAGGATAAGGCGTTGTGCACAGGTAGGTATTTTTACAATGTAGCTTCTGCTGTGCATTTAGGTAATTTAAACCAAATATTTTGAAAACTCCTGCTTAGGTGAAGATTTGAAAGAACTCTTTTTGGGGTATCCCTGTTTGGACAAGTAAAACAGCATCACACTCTGCCCTACCCTTTCCTCAGAGGTTCATGCTGTGCAGCACTATCACTGTTGAACATGTGTTGCAGCAGATGTCACTAAATTTTTTTGCTGCAGGTGTTTTAGTCTGGGCTATTTACCAGACAAAACATACTTTCAGTCACTTCCTAACTAAGACAAAACGACGATGGGAATATGGCAGATGTTTCCAATATGACTCGGCATTATATTTGAACATATGTTGACACTATAGCATGAGTTCCCACGAAACTATTATATAACAGGTTTGGATCAAGATCAACAGATTTTTTTTCTGAAATTAAAATAAAAGCAGGAAAATATTGACTCAATATACTCGATAATACCATTTAACATAAGCAAAAGTTGAACCATAGCACCAGTCAGGCTTATGGTTGGAATGATATGAAATTTAAACTACATTTAAAAGCTGCATAACATGGACATGAACAAAAGGTAATAAACTGTGTTTAACAGACTTCAGGCATGTGGACATGATTACCTTCGAAAACTGAGGAGGACAACCCCCGTTTTTTAGAAATATCCACTTGGACCAGGAACGGGGACCAAAAACCAATTCCAGCTGAGAACTGTAACATCTTCCTCAAGGAACCGATATCATTAGTCATTTTGCTGAACAATTTCCTTCTCAGTTCCTTCCACTTTGTTCTGCAAAGTCAGATATGCCATGCTGTCATTAGAGGCAGTCAGCAGAAATGAGAACAAAAAACGTAGTCATGGCAGGCAGGGAAGAGAATTGGTCAGAATTTTCACTTAATTTTTAACAAAATGTTGCTGAAAGTGCAGAAAGTGTAAAGGATGAAATCACCAGCATGACATTCATTATCATACCATGTGTTTGACATTGTTGCCCATGAAAGCCTATGTTGGCCAATTTTTGCCTACACAGAAAGTCCACCATGATCAATAAAGGAATTGTTATAGTTTTGGATTGATAAACAAAAGTGATAATACCATCAGCGTACTTTGAGGTGAGAGAGGCTGAAGCTTTGGGCGTGAGGACTATAAAAGCTGACCAGTTGCCTGTAAACAATGGTAGGTTGTAAAGAGATCACTGTGAATGCTGCTGTCATGGCCATTTTTCAGAACTTGGTAATATTTGTAGATTAAAAAACAGGGAGATTGAGCCTTGAAAGGTTTCCTCAATGGAAAATATATTTTTGTTTGAGCTTAGGATCGAATTCACCAACTGGTGCAGATCATTCACCATGACTGAGCAGCAGCATCTGCTTGGCCCAAATGAAATGTGATGGTATTTCTTAAAAAAACATTCGGTTCATCAAAGTTTCAAGTATCTAAAAGGGGAAAATAGGTCCATGTGAGAAGAGTTGAGCTGAGTGGAAATACACTGATCAGTCAGCAGGTGTGCGCACGTGTGACAGTACCATAGTCAGACAGTTATTAATCTGTACTACAGAGTAACAATCCATGTCCGTGTGAGAAACATAAGTCTGTGAGGACATTTGTTCCGCCTAGACGGACCACAGGAAACTCACAGATAATGCTGCTGCAGGGCATCAGCTGCAGTGTTTTGTGGTTGATAAGTGAATAAAAAGGACACAGCTGGAATAATGTCCGCTTATACATCCTAGCAAACGTGACGGACGTGACGTCACCGAGCGACGGCCGACGGCAACGGTGACCAAAATGAGGTATTTATGGACGCGCAATGCTGCGTCAGTGGGCGATGTGATTTTGGTAGCTGGGTCGCTTGCGGTGTGAATGCAGCATTAGGCTAATACCTTTTTCCAATATCAAATTCAGCCCATATCACAATTCAGCTGTTCACAAGATTTGCTTGGTGATGTGCCCATTTTACAGTAAATTACTGTATCAAATCAACTTTGTATTCCATGGACATTTGTGGCTGTCGCCAAAATGGAGGAATTTCAGGAAGTTATATGATCATTTTAATTTATTTCCCCCCTCTATAAATGTGAAAATATCCTCAAGTTTGTCCATAAAGGCACACAGATGTAATTTTTTCTGATTTTGCCATTTTTGCAGCTCCATAGCTACTGCTGCTTTAGTCAGCTGAAACATCTCTCATTCCCTCTGATTTTATAATGCTTCCAGAGTGACTCTTAGATTGTAAACCAAGAGGCAATAATCTTACAGCTTCTCTCTGAGACAGAGCAGCTGACGATCTGTCAGACAGAGAGGTGGTTTTCTTTCATCATCATAGGTTTCCTGTCTCTTGCATGAGGGAAGGGGCAGTGTTGAAAGGAAGATGTGTCTCCAGCATTGAGCAGAAGCCTGCAGATGAACAAATCGAACAAAAGCAGTTTCACTCTGAAGAAGTACGTGAAAACAGAGCTTTCTGATATAACTAATCAATTGCTGATATGAGTAACTTTAGAAAAACAGTAATTTTCAAACTCAAAAGCTGCCATGGAAACATGCATGGCATTAGCTCTTGTTCAATGAATGGAAACATACAGAGGAATGAAAATGAAGTGATTAGCATGTAGTAGTTTGTTTTGAGAAGCCTGCATGAGTGGTCAAAAAATGGCAAACCAACTACCTACTTTTAAGGTAAGTTAGTCACCTGGAAAAGTACCACATTGACAACCAAATATTCAGGGTATTTTGAATACTTTTTTCTTTAAAGCCAATACTTTTAATTTGACTTGAGTAATGTGTGTGGCATGTATTTTGTAACTATTGTCAAAGCATCTGGATTCTGAGTGAAAAAAATAAAGAAAACCTAAATAAATTAAACATTTTTTCATCAACTTTTGTTGTCACAAGTTTAGTAGCTAATACTTACAAGAGACTTGAAACTGAAGTGATCCTGGTCCAGTACTTGATACCTAATGTACCACAATCCAGATGTCAATTGTTGCCATATTTTTTATTAAATAGTGAATGATATGGACTATTCAAATAATGAGATGCTGTTTGATAAAGTTTTAGTCAATTACACTCAACAAAAATATAAACGCAACACTTTTGTTTTTGCTCCCATTTTTCATGAGATGGACTTAAAGATCTAAAATTCATTCCAGATAAACAATATTACCATTTCTCTCAAACATTGTTCACAAACCTGTCTAAATGTTTGATGGTGAGCACTTCTGCTTTGCTGAGATAATCCATCCCACCTCACAGGTGTGCCACATCAAGATGCTGATCAGACACCATGATTAGTGCACAGGTGTGCCTTAGACTGTCCACAATAAAAGGCCACCCTGAAATGTGCATTTTTTTTTTTTTTGCTTTATTGGGGGTCTGGGGACTCAGAACCAGTCAGTATCTGGTGTGACCACCATTTGCCTCATGCAGTGCAACACATCTTCATCGCATAGAGTTTATCAGATTGTCAATTGTGGCCTGTGGAATGTTGGTCCACTCCTCTTCAATGGCTGTGCGAAGTTGCTGGATGTTAGTGGGAACTGGTACACGCTGTCGTATACGCCGGTCAAGCACATCCCAAACATGCTCAATGGGTGACATGTCTGGTGAGTAAGCTGGCCATGCAAGAACTGGGACATTATCTTGCTGAAACATGAGGTGATGTTCATGGATGTATGGCACAACAATGGGCCTCAGGATCTCATCACGGTATCTCTGTGCATTCAAAATGCCATCAATAAAATGCACCTGTGTTCTTCGTCCATAACAGATGCCTGCCCATACCATAACCCCCACCCCTGAACAATGTAAACCGAGATTCATTCATGAAAAGAACACCTCTCCAACGTGCCAGACGCCATCGAATGTGAGCATTTGCCCACTCAAGTCTGTTACGGCGACGATCTGGAGTCAGGTTAAGACCCCGATGAGGACGACGAGCATGCAGTTGAGCTTCCTTGAGACCGTTTCTGACAGTTTGTGCAGAAATTCTTTGGTTATGCAAACCAATTAATTGTTTCAGCAGCTGTCTGAGTGGCTGGTCTCAGACGATCTTGGAGGTGAACCTGCCGGATGTGGAGGTCCTGGGCTGGTGTGGTTACTCGTGGTCTGCGGTTGTGAGGCCGGTTGGATGTACTGCCATATTCTCTGAAACGCCTTTTGAGACGGCTTATGGTGGAGAAATGAACATTCAATGCACGAGCAACAGATCTGGTTGACATTCCTGCTGTCAGCATGCCAATTGCACGCTCAATCAATGCTTGCGACATCTGTGGCATTTTACTGTGAGACAAAACTGCACATTTCAGGGTGGTCTTTTATTGTGGACAGTCTAAGGCACACCTGTGCACTAATCATGATGTCAGATCAGCATCTTGATGTGGCACACTTGTGAGGTGGGATGGATTATCTCAGCAAAGCAGAAGTGCTCGCTATCACACATTAGGACAGATTTATGAAAAGCATTTGAAAGAAATGGTAATATTGTTTATCTGGAATGAATTTTAGATCTTTGAGTCCATCTCATGAAAAATGGGAGCAAAAACAAAAGTGTTGCGTTTATATTTTTGTTGAGTGTAATATTTACCAGAGGAAATAGATAAATTATTTTTTATATATTTTGTGTTATATCTGCATTACCTTTTTATTTGCTTAAAGTATGCTTATTTGTTTATTTTAATTTAATTTCTTATCAGGATTTTGTATTGTTATGTTAGTGTATGCTGCGGTGGTCACTCTAGACCTCATGTGCTTTTAATGTTTGAGTGACTTGCTGTTACTTAATTCTATACCAAAATGAAACTTTTCCCATGCTGAACATTTCCTGAAAATTTCATCCAAATCCATCCATAACTTTTTTACTTATTTTGTTCACAGACAGACAGACAAACTCTCCCGAAAACATAACCTCCTTGGCGGAGGTAACAAAGGCTCTTTATAAAGCTGTGTCTGTAATTCTGCAGTGGTAATACCTATCCAAATTACTATTTAGAAATTTAAGTTTTGTTGCTAGTAGTCATTTTTGTTCCCTTTGTATTAGAGAAATAATCTCCTTTATACTAGTGTTTCTCAACTGTTCTGGTCTGGCCCACCATCACCTCTCAGTGTAGAGTAGAGTTGTTTTTTTATTTAAAGTGAAATCAAAATGACCTGCATGTGTTGATGCTATAGAGACAAATATACCCTTTAACATTCAGTCAGCTGCATTATAATTGAAACCTAAAAGTACATCTTGGGTACACTAAACACTAGACACTAAACAAGCCATCGATCATCAGGCTGCTACACCTTACAAACACCTCAGTCTTTTAAACCTTTTTAAGCAGACTCAACAGGGCTTTCATGCACAGAAATGAAATGAAACAGTCAAGTTACTGAAATGTTTGAAAAAGACTTCAAACATGTCACTTTAGCTGAGCGTCAACTTATTACATTGATATTTATACATAACACACACTGTACTGTAAAATGTGTGTCAGTTAGCATTACAGGGTATTTTAACCAGCCTCTGTTAAGGAGTGTGAATAGACAGCACTCCACTGCGTTAAAAGTCAGGATATTTTCCAGACATTGTTTTTTGCCCAGGGAAAGGCTGGCAACCCACTGAAAAAGGGTCCCCAACCCACTTGTCAGGACCCAACAGTTGCTGCTTTAGATGCTCTTGTGGCATAGAATGCAGCTTTTTCTTTACATGTGCCATAACAATTTCTCCTTTGAAAACTTTAGGCTGAGGAAGATAGAATATAAACCTAGAGTAACAAACCACATCAAAAGAAGCATATTAATTGAAAAATAGACCAATAAAATTATAAAACCAAACTTGTTTTTGTTTAAGGAAAAAGGGCAAGGTGACTTTTTTATTGCTGTTTGAATGCATCCATCCCATGATGGTTCACTATTTTTTCCCATGTTCTGGTCCCTGACAGTGAGTAACTCTTCCTGTCACTCCTTTGGGATTCTGCTGCTGTCAGCAACTGGAGACCCCGAATAATAATCCAGAAATTTACACTAAAGGACAAGCTTCCTATTTAAGTGAATTAGTTCACTTAAATGACCTAATCTGCTGCCAACCTGCAAATATATTGCTGTGGAGGGCTGCCTGCAAACAGACTAATAAAATAAAATCAACATCTACACAAAAACACAGTCATTAGACACACTAACACTACGCGAGTCACGTCATTTCATTTTACATAAAGCGCTCAGGCCAAAACATGTAAATGAAGTCACTCTGGTGCTGCAATGGAAAATGAATTTCTCCTGAATGTAGTCAGTGTTTGTTAATGAATCCAGCTGTATTTACCAGCTCATAATGTCCAGCCTCAGATCAGACAGGTGTTATTCAGGCTGTAAACACAAGCTCCTAAAGCATTTTCAAATCCCAGAAGTCGAGTAATCAGTCTTAATTTATGACTCTGAAATGACACACAGATACATTTAAATGATGCATTTCTGGCTGATGTTTATTTTCCTTTCTGTCAACAAAACTCATTAAAAATCCAAAACCAAAAACGTCATATTTCCCTCATTATTTTCCTCACTACTCCAGTCTCAGTTTTGCTACTGAAGATCTACATTTATAATTGTGGGTCACGAAGTCATGTCTATAAAAGGTCTAGTACTCAGCCAAACAGATGGCATTGTTGTCTTTAGCAGCCATGGGAAAAGAGCACTGTGTGTTTTAATCAGCAACAATTCCAGCAGCATTACAAAATCAGGTTTTTAACTTGATTTCATGAATATTGGGATTAGGGCTGTTAGATTGAATGAATTATTCATGATTGTCCAAAATGATAGTATAAAGTCATTGGTATGCAGAGTCCAAAATGAACACTTAACAACCATCAAATGCTGATTTATTTTCTGTTTGGCAAATTCCCCATGAGCGTTAGTATGGCTTTTAGAGAGTGAATGTTTGCACCTGGATAGTCCTGTATGAAAGGTGCAGAGTTTAAAGCATGTAAAGTTAAACGTCGTCTTCTTCCTGCCCCTCTGCTGTTTGCCTGCCAGAGAGTTACTAAATAGTCTTGGCACGCCAACACAAAACTGACACACTCACACAATTTTCTAATTCTGATCTGTAAAGCATTTAACCATTAAATCAACTACATTCACTAAAACAAATGCATAAAAGGACTCAAAACAAGGTAATCATTTTGAACTCTTTTCATCATTAATGGAAATGCAAAGATTCAACACTGCTGCAGCTGTGAAGAGCTTTAACAGAGATTAGAGCCTTTAAGGGCCACATAAATATATTTTAATGCTTAACTATACTAAAAGGTAACAGGTGAAATCTATTGGAACTGTAGGTCTATTGAGCCTAAAATTTATTTCAGTTAGATGCCATCAAATGGCAAATGGCAAAATAAGCTCAGAATGCAGCAACAGCTTAAGAAGCTCAATATAATTATTAGGGCTGTCACTTTAGTGCATTAATTAGAGTAATTAATTACACCGCAAATTAATGCGTTAAAAAATTAATCACGATTAATCATAGCACACAAACATTTTGATATTGGCCAGCTGGAGGACCCGTACATGGCAGTGGCACGTCACTTCACACATGCGTCTCTAGTCAAACCAAACAAAACCCAGGTGACAACAGGAATGGCATATTTAAGACTTAGTCTTATTTTATTTTTGAATTTATTTATCTATATTTGTACTACATTCTTTAATAATGCATCAGGCCTAATTATTTTGCTGGATGTCCTCAACCTTTTTCTTGTTTTGAATTTGATTTATGAAAAACACTTAAAGTGTAATTTGAGTTGTCTGATTGAGCTTAGAATTTTCTGGACAAGTTGTCCTGACTTTGGTTTTATTTAGTCACCAATAAAAATGTGGATTTACAAATCTTCACTTCTTAGTGTATTCATTTGATTAATCATCCACTACAATTTTATAATATCCTAGAATTCAGATTCTTTATTTGGGTACTTTAAGCAGATATGAGATTAAAATGCGATTAATTAGATTAATTAGTTATAAATCCGGTAATTAATTAGATTAATTTTTTTAATCGTCTGACGGCACTAATAATAATGTTTGACTTAACCAAATTGGATATTTAGATCCCTGTTTGTTAACTGGTCCAGCATCAGCTCTACTATCCAAATGAAAAAAAGCAATAATAATTTTCAATTTTTACTTAAATATACTTAAAAGTTGAATTAAGTAAGAAAATGTCTTTCATGTGCAAAATTATGAAATGTCAAAAGCTCCCTGAAACTGAAAGAGTTCACATTAAAGAACTTTGTGATACTGGATGGTTTTCTGTTTTTATATGATAGGAAGTCTAATAAATCAATAAAGCACTGTTTATTAAAAACTTTAAATTGACCAAAATTCTATTGATGGCTGTATGTACACTAATGGCGTCCACACTTCATGCACTTTTTGCATTTTTTTTCCTTTTTACCAGACACACAATTGTGACCCAATGAACACAGTCTCATAACCACTTTTGGGTCCCAACCCACTAGATGAGAAACATTCCACTTTAATTTTGTCCTAGTTGCCCAAAGGTCAAACTGTTATATATTTTATAATACTTGAAACTGAACAATTATATAACACGTTTTCAACTTTAGGAGCAGATGTAAAACTTTAAAAATAAGGTACTATATGAATATATTAACTTGTGCACACATGTAAATACTAAAATTCATTTGAAGAAGCTTAAATAGAGCTCAAGCCAAATTTCAGCTCTTTTATTTAAAACAAGAGGAACTCTCCATTAAAGCATATTTACTGACATTTCTGTTTTCCTTTGTAAAATGCATTCATAGCGTTATAGGACTTCCCAGAAACCATAACAGCCAATTAAATCTGAATGTTCTTAGAAATATGTATTTTATGGGTTTTCATTGTGAGTTGTGTCAAAATTTGTTTATGTACCCATACATAAAGAAATACACATCAAGGGAGTGGGGGGCTACATGTGGACAAAAATCTTGTTTATACAGTGAGCATGAATGTGCACTGGCTGGATTTGTTTCGAGTAGAAATCTAAACTAAGTGTGTTGACAGCAGAATGCTTCCATTGGCCAGTCGCATTTCCATTGATTTTATATAACCCCCTCAGGTCCAGGGACCCCCGCCTCTCTTCTGTTTTAGGTCCAACCTTTTATTAGGTTCATTATTTATTATTTTGATAGAGTCAGTAGGTGGCTCTTGGAAGCTGTAATCCCACCACCATGTTTCAGAAACCCTGGGGGTCAGTTATTGCTCTGACCCTGTTCATGACGTGCAGTGTCAGGGTATTTCCCCAAGTTGCGACCCCGTCATCCGTTCTTTGTTTCCGTGGAAATGCAGCTCTCCAATAAAGACAGACCAACAGCCATTAAAAAATCAGCGACTGAAATTGGAAAAACATCAGTTGACACTAATGACTTACTTAAATGGGATAATAAACCTTAATCTCTTTTAATCTCTAAAGGAAACATTACTCTTTGGACTCACTCCGTACTGTTCACGCTGTCATGGCAAAGAAAACAAAACACATAAAACTGTAACAGCTTAAATAAAGCTGTGCTCAAATGCTTCCTCTGTCAAAGACTTCAGAAATCTGTTTCTGTTTAGGGGCTGTATTTATTGGTGAGGGTAGGGTTACATTTGTTTGATTTTTCAGTAATAGTTTAGCTACAGTAGTCATGGGGTAAAATGACAAGACTAAAGGGCAATAAGCTTTTCTCCCTTTAACTGTTGTTTGTCCTCACTGCAGAGTTCACACAAAGCTGCAAAACGTTAAACCTGACATGCTAAATGATACGTCTTTGGTTTCCCACAACACTGAGAGTCTAAATCTATCATCCGTGCGTGCCAACACCCAAGGATGTGTATTTATATGAGTTTAAGAGCTGGAATATTTCAGTCACTGCTTTTAATTTTTGGTTGATTGTTTTGTACTTACTTAAGGCAACTTAAAACCTTGGATTAATTAGTCAGAATGATGTAGTGTGTTCTTTTTATGTATTAACTTTCTAAACTAAATGAGGTGAATGACATTTACTGACTCATTAGCACAACCTAATAAAACCCTGAGATGGTTCCATAGTTTCCTTCGGATTAGTTTGGATCAAAAACTTTCATTCTCATGTTTCTCATTTAAAGATTTGCAAAACATCCACTTTAGAACTAAATGAGTGCTTCTTTTAAATCTAAATATGGGGACATTTATGTTGTTTAAATGCTGCTTGATCCTTTGGAAAACACCATCCCTCCATCTTTGGGTCTTAATGACTCTCTTTGTCGGATGATTACTCTGGCTTTCCTCTAAATGATTGATGGATAAATTGGATGAATCATGCTTTGATGCTCAGAGCATTTTATATGCATGATTAAATCAACAAAATTTCAAATAAAAGTTTTGAGGTTGAAAAATGTTAGTTTTCGCTGTGATTGTCTGTTATTCAATTTATTGGTGAAACTCTTCACAGCACATCTATGAGATCTGAGAGTGAAAGTGACAAAGTTTCTGTGAACTCCTCTGTGTACAGCCTGCAGTGTGTTTCCTACTCACTCTGATATTTGCTTCGTGTTTGGCTCAAATTCAACAAAAACACTTTTAACAGCACCTACCGCAGACCTGTGCATGTGAAAGAGAGTGTGTGTTTTTGAGCCAGTTTTCTTAGTGGAAAATAAAAGCTAATACCTGAAGTTTATGCTTCATTAACTAAAAAATATATGTACTTAAATATGATGTATTACCTCTTAAGCAATTATTTCTGTTGGATCAGTTTCTTCATTAGTTATACGTACAAATCCCAATTCCATTGAACATGGGACGTTGCCTAAACATGAACAAAAACAGAATATGATCATTTGCAAATCCTCAGGATATTAAATGTTCAAACTTTTTTTTTTTTTGCAAATATTCACATATTTTGAATTTGAGACCAGCAACACGTTCCAATCACTTCTTCTTTCTGTCAGACCAAACAAAATTAAGAAGTAAAAAGCTAAAGGAAGAAGATTATAGAGAAGAGCAAGCTGAGAGAAAATTGTTGTGCAAACTGTTTTTTTTGCACAAATACATGAGCAAAACCCACAGTACTGGGTTACTATCAGTAATTTAGAGTCATGATAGTCAGATAGGATTATGTTTGTGTTGCATTTAAAAATATTTTTGTTGATTATCACCCGAGGCAAATTCTCACATAAAACATCTTTTTATATGTATGAAAAAACTAACACTTTTGTAGCAGTGTTGTGCATTTTCACAAGAGCTAGCGACACATACTGGACATGTCAGATTGAGGATTCATTTGATATCTTTGGTTGTTCTGTAGCTTTAAAGTTGAGGTCCCTACTTCAAATTAACATGTGATCCTCTGCAATGTTGTACTGTACAAAAACAATCTTGTTTGTAAGCGATTAGGAAAATTAGCCTTTTAAAGATCATTTCAGAAATTGTTACTGTGTTAAACATCTAGGAATATAAAGTGATATGTATTATTAGATTTGTCATTAATACAAGAGGAGCATTTCATTTGAAAATCTAAACAACAAAACCAATTTTCAGTGAGAAAGAAGCCATTTAATTCATTTCCTGAATAGGATTTATAATTTAGAATTTCACAGTATTTCTGGCAGTTTTGGTGACCTCATAAAGATTTATTTAAAAAATATGCCCAGAATACCCAGAAAAACATTCATATGAAGTAAATACAGTATTAATCGAGTAATATTATCTGAAATATATAAAAGACAAAATAAAATATATCAATCAATCAATCATTCAATCATATCACAGGTGTTATCTCAAGGCATCTTACAACAGAGCAGGCTGAAGAGAAGCTTTGTTGGTCCATAGCAACAGACCATCCACACCAATGATCCCAGGCTCTCAAGACAAGAACCAGAGAAGAGTACAAGAGCAAACAAAGGGGGCAAAGAGATATAGAGGGAGAGACAGAGAGAGAGTGCTAGAGAGACAGAGAGGGGGAGAAGCTAAGTGTACCAAATCCCCTGGCAGTCTCAGCCTATTGCCACTTAACTATGAGCGATGAGCTGGTCCAGGCCTGAGCCAGTCCTTACTGAAACCCTTATGAAAAAGAGAATGCTTTATAGGGATACAGCAGCAATGTTTTCTTTTCATGCATTGCCTCAGTCCCGAGTCCATGACAATAAGATAAACACCATTCTTTTGTCTGTGCGTCCAGTAACAAGAAAGAGACGGCCACCCACCGCAAGTTAGCTTAGCTCAAGCACTGGGAGTCAGTGGGTATAGTTAGCCTGCTTCTGCTTACACTCATCAGATAAACTCTTCAGCAAATGTAAACAGTCCTGTGTGCTTGATGTGACTTTTTTTAACTGTGTTATGTTCTGTTATCATATACTGTCATTGTATTATCTTCTTTTATTCATAAACAGAGGCTTTGTTCTATTGACCTACTTCCACAATGGTTTGCACTAGAGATGTGACAATCATGAACAAGTCAAGTCTTTTGAACAGCTCTTTAAAGTAACAATGAGAACCAATTTGCAGTTGTAAGTGAGCTGTTCATAGTGAACCATTCTTAAAAGCATATTGCTTGCAAATTAATAACCAAGAGAAGTTTACCCACTGAGGTGGCAAATTGAGCTTTAATTCCCACAGCAGAGGCACAGACAGAAGTATAATTACAGAGTTCATATATTTACCTTGACATATTTAACTGCTCTGGCGTACATATCTGCTGGATTAAAGTAAAGATGGCTCTCTGTTTCTCATTTTCCTGTCTGATTTGACTGAGACGAGTGCAGCTCACTGAAAATGATATGCAAGCCTAGTATGCTCAAGATATTAGGGAGATGGGTTTGAGACGTGCAACTCTATGCCATGCTCACTGAAACGAAATGCTTGCTGCCATTATTAAGTTAAACGGCCCTTTGAGCACCTTCACATATAGTCAATGACCTAAATGAAACTTAACTGGTTGTTCTACCTGGGCCATATGCCTAGTTAGTCCCACTCCCCTCTACCTTGCTGGCCTGCCCAAGTAAAGATGCAGTAACTCCAGTTTTCCCCTCCCAACCAAATGCCAGCTGAATTCCAGTGAGTTACCAGCCAACCTCCAGTCCCAAATGAATGTCACACAACCTTCAACTCATCAGTTCATTGGACAGATATGTGCCTGGTAGCATTATTTGAAAAAAACTTTTTTTTTCTTTTAAAGGGCCCATGTAAGGTCTGAAAATGTGCCCCCAAACATTCCCTATTGCAGTGCAGGCTTTCAAATTTGCTGGGAAGTGACTCGCTGTACTTCCTCTCCGTTTCAGTCAAGCAGGCCCTGAGCAAATACGCATTTACCCAGTAGTATTATGTATTTCAGTCATCTCACGTTTAAATTGTTTTATTGTAGCTGCAAAAACATGTTTTAGGTTTGGCGCCCAGGCTCTCATTGCTCCCTGCAGATAGGTTTACATGAAGGCATGGAGGGGTGATGAACAAAACAACTGAAAATCCTCTGAGCCTGCAGGTGGATGCTGGGGTGGTGGTGGGGGTGAAAGAAAACTCAGCAAATTACTTCGGGGCAGCAGAATCGTTACCGGGAAGAGGGAGAGATTTTAAATATACCACCAAATTGACTGGTGGAGTGTGTGATTGGTGGATGGATGAGGTTAGTGAGACATGTGACATATGTGCATAGCAGAGCAGCTCCAGTTGTCTGCCTGAACTAGCTCACAGGCTTAGTTCCATTTTTTATAGACTGGAAGGACATGGAAACCTGTATTGGACTTACCCGTTCTATGTAAATAAAGATAAATTCTTCACCCAGGAAGACAAGTCAGAATCTAGGCAGTGGCAAGTTTTACACAATGAGGACAGATTTATGAATGTAGACATTATTTTTAGTTAATAAATTACTTAAAATGCTACACATTGTCCCTTTTTTGTTTTCTGAGCTTTGGTGAAAAATGTTCTGGCACTGAGCAGAAACATTAATCAAGTACCAGCAGGAACCTACACATCTACAAAAAAGGAGACCATCGTGGAATATCAAAAAAGCTGCAGTTCCTTAAATTTCCATTGGAGGCAGGCTACAGAAACCAAAGAATTAGACCCCATAATATAAAAACTTGTCATTTTTTATAGCAAACCAAAAAAGGACAGGAAATGCAGGGTTCATAACATTTAAGTTTGTTTGTTTAAAAGAAGCGTTGGTAGAAAATATTTATTTTAACAGTTTATTTGACTAAATAAATGGAATGTGATCGGAGGTGGGGCTGATCTGACTGATAGGCAAACAGTTGCAGCCCTTTGCTGAAAAGGCTGTTTTCACTTTTTGTAAATCACGCAACTGGACTGATACCTGCTGACTTTGTTTGGGCTGTTATCAATAACAAATCATCTAAAACAGTTACATATGACGGCATGCTAAGTAATCACAACCCACAACAGCCATAAAGCCTGCCAACAGGTTGCAGTGGTGTGTTGCCAAACCCACCCGAGCTTGCACTCTTTCCCCCTTATAATGTTAGACCTATCAGTGTGCCAGAAGTATATCAAGCCAAACGGTGTTCCTATTTAGCTTGACTAAGAACACCTGGTGTTTGAAGCATGCCTGAATAACAAGCAGAAAAAAAGATTAAAAAAGCTATCAGACAAGTCTCAGTGATAGGAATATTTCTGTCCATATGGCAGATTTTCTCGAAGAAAGTCATATTTAGGGGCACATGGGGACAGATAAAGCACGCTGTGAACACAACACCGACATATCATCACTTTTTAAGTTGATATTGTGAGCGTGTAAACAACCAGTTGTTTATTTACTCTCCAGGAGTTATGGAACAACAGGATCATTCATTTTGAGTAGTACTCACTTTTAACTCAGTAATGATCTCTACCATCTGGTGAAAAATCTGAAACATCTGCCTCTGTAGCTTCCTGCTGCTCCATTGTGTTCACCACTTACCAAAATAGAAAAATTGTGGGGCCGAAAAACAAAACAATGAGCTGAAAACCCTAAAATGTTTCATGGGGTTGTAGTATTTAAGGGTTAATTTCAAACTTTATAGAACACTTTAAATTCTGGACTTGACATGTTTAATTAAGAGTTTTTATATTCCCATCAGTTTGAGGGCTGCTCCAAGGCTTTCTCACGTCTGGAGAACCTGAAGATCCACTTAAGGAGCCACACAGGAGAGAAACCGTACATCTGCCAGCATCCCGGCTGTCTGAAAGCCTTCAGCAACTCCAGCGACCGAGCAAAACACCAGCGCACACATCTGGACACGGTCAGTCAAAGCCACACGCAGACATTCTAACCACACCAGTCCTATTGGACATTACATTTACATCCACACTGACTTTTGTCTCTTTCTATTTCACTTTCGCTAATTAAATGAAAGATCATATGTTGAAAACTATAGTGTATTCCAAATAGAAAAATTAATACATATTAAAGTTGTTGTATGAATGAGCAGCATTTGTAATATACCACAAAGAAGTCCTCAATTTTCTTGCATATATCGCTCAAGTATTTAAGCACAAAGAAAGGATACTGAATTTTGCCCTCTGCCTTGTGAACAATCAGATCTGTTAATCTCTTAATGGCCTAATAATGTGTAGCAGTTTTGTAGACTGATCACCCCAAATACTAAATCTTGCATTTCAACCCGCAGGTTTGGACACGTGTTTTTGTCGAGACAAAATATAAAATCCAATATTTTGGCTTTTAGAAAGGCATTTTGATGCTGTTGGAACTGCTATTTTTGTTTCCTAGAGAAACACTTATTTTTCTTGTCAAAGACTGCTAAAAGGTCTTGGACAGTAATTTGAGAGTATATGAGAAACGTAATGGACCTCAAAACCTTAATATGAGCAAAAGATAAATCTTCGGTTTGCTGAAGTGGAAATAAGTGATATGAACAGAACCTTTTATTTTAACCATTTATTTTTTGCCTGTGGCTCCATAGACCACTTTTAGTATAATTCAGCCAAATCCTCAGTCAAACTATTGGGGATTAAGTTCCAATGTGGGTCGTTAGGTTTTTACAAGAAAATAAGTTAGAAATACAATACCAGTCATTGATTTTAAACCTTTTTAAAAGGAGTCTGAAAATGTCCAGAGGCATGCAATGCTGGAAGATGCAAGAGGATCAGGCTACGTAAGGAGATTTAAGATACATACATTAAATTTATATTTCACATGGAACAAGGTCAAGACAATACTGTTCAGACTGATATAGTTTATACTTTTTGATTTAAACACAGAAAGACACAGTAAAAAAGATTTGCTTAAAAAGATATTGTAACTTAACTTGGGTTCATATACTAATTTTTGATGACTGAAAGAGTATGTAATGATAAAAAAACAGTTGTTTTCATATACTGAGAACCCCTGATCCAGTTGTATTTTCAGTCAGTCTAAGGCTACATTTACATGGAAACTCCTGACTTAAAGACGCAAAGATTTGCCCTTTGCGTTAATCCACTGTAGTGTGCATGCCGGTTCAGTAGATGGCGGTGTAGGTCTGCAGAGAGGCAGTGCTGCTACAATACACGAACGAAGAAGATAAACTTTCACAAACAATAATGGTGAATAGATGCACAGAGACGCAGGAGTTTCTTTTCTGGACAACAAATCAGTCTGGATAGTTTTGTCTGGATAACAAACCGAGCACGGGAAGACGCTCACACGTTACTCGGCGGACAGCCGAAGCTGTTGTTGTTCCTGGTTCCTGAAAGAGTACTGCGCATGCGGTGACGTCAGTGTTTCACCCTGAAACGCTCTGATACGGGTTTACACAGAGCTAAATGGAGAGCGGATTCAAGTCTTTCCACTCTGGAGCCTGTTTTCAAAAGTTTCTGTTTTCAAGTAGTTGCCATGAAAACGCAAGGCCAAAACGCAAAGAAAACTTATCGTATTTGACCGTTTTCGGTGCCATGTAAACGCGGCCTAAGACATTCTGTTAGGGCTCTAGTCTCTCAAAGACTCCCCTACCCCATGTAGACCTTTTTGTTTTGATTGGTTAACTGATCGTCTGATTTATGGTAATTGGTTAGTTTAGTGTTGCACAGCACCAAGTTGTCAACTCTACACTGGTAGGTCTGTTCAGGTTTAGTAGTAGGGAGGTAGTGAGCAGTTCCAGGTGCTTCTGAGTGGAAAGCAGGGAAGAGGGAGAAGTCATGATGCTGCAGACATTTGACTTGTGTATAGAAGTGCTCTATTGTGCTGGGAGACAGCTTAAACACACTAGAGGACATACAGCATTTTAAAAAAGGATCATTTGAGCTCTTGAGGGAAGAACCGCTAACTGCTAAATGCTTATTGAAGCAAATTATCTTGAAAAGTCAAATCTACCGAGTAAGAATAACACTGATATATTTTATTTTTTGTAGAAGTTTATGATTTATGTAAAGACTGCATTTTATTATTCATTCTACAAATGGCTGAAAAATGAGCCCGAAGTTTTGGTATAATTAATTGTTTTATATTTTTAAAGAATTGCTGGCATACCCCCATATTTGAGGCATCAAACCTCTGCTGACCACTGCTCATCGCAAGACATGCTTAACTTGAACCATGTGGGTGCCTCAGCCTCTAAACTACCTTAGAGACACATGTTGTAGTGTAGGTGTGGTAACACGATGTAGCCAAACACACAAACACAGTGCATATTTGCAAATCAAATGTTTGAAATGGAAAGAAAATTCCCCAGCTAATTTGAAGAACCTGCTAATGATCATTATACATTGGAGTAAGGAGAATGAGTTTGCTTCTCAAATTTAGTGGGAAAAAAGTAAAACATTTTCTTCAGAAGTGATACAGAAGTAAATAACAGATTTTTAAAAATGCTACTTAAATACAAAACTGCAGTGAACTTAAATCATTACTGTGCTTCGTTTAGACTGCAGCAGCACTGTAAAATCAAAAGAGGACTATGAAGCTACATTTACAAGGACACTCCCCGACTTAAAATGCAAAGATTTTTCCTCTGCGTATTCAAAGTCGATCCACATTCAGACGACGATGCTGGAGACAAATGAAACGCTGTAGTATGCATGCAGGTTCAGTAGATGGCGATGTAGGTTTGCAGAGAGGCAGCGCTGTTACAATATATGACAAAGAAGAAAACCTTTTTACAAACAATGGCGAGCGGATACACAAAGACGCAGGAGTTTCTTTTCTGGACAACAGACCAGTTCGGACAACAAATCTGTCTGGATAGTTTTGTCTGGATAACAAACCGAGCACGGTAAGCAGCTCACACTATACTCGGCGGACGGCCGAAGCTGTTGTTGTTCCTGGTATGTGTGCTCAGCCTACATGTGAAAGAGTACTGCACGTGGCGACGTCAGCGTTTCACCCTGAGACGCTCTGATTTTGGTTTACACAGCGCTGCACGGAGAGCATATTGAAAACTCTCCACTCTGGAGCCTGTTTTCAAAAGTTTACGGGATTGGGCAATCCGCAAAGAGTTGCCATGCAAACACAAGGCCAAAAACACAATGACAATTTATCGGATTTGACCATGTTCAGCCTCGTGCAAACGGCCCCTGAGTAGATGGGGTAGTATGGCAGAATTGTGTGGTGTGATTAATGAATGAAATGTGTGTTTGTTTGTGAGAGTGTGATAGATTTAGTGATACAGTATAAAAGTGAACTCATGGAAACAGCTTATTCTGAATAAACAGGAAATACAAAGAAGTGAATTACCATTGCCTGAAAAATTGATTGAATGAATGTGCTAACTAAAGCACTCGGAGAGCGCAGACCTCCGCCATATTGGGATTTTGACCATAAATATTAGTCCTACCTTTATTTCATCGAAATATTTAGATTCATTGACCATGAAAACATACCATTAGCAATTGGATTCATAATGATATCTATTTTGGTTCAGTAGTTATTCACAGAAATCACATTTTTCGCCATGGCGGCCAGACTCTGATCTGGATCAGAACCAAAATTGAATCATTTCTTCCTTTTCTTCCTTTCTTCCTTTTTTGCTGAACATTGCCTGAAAATTTCATAAAAATCAATCCATTAATTTTTGAGTTATTTTGTTCACAGACAGACGGACGGACTGACAGGCAAATAAACTCTCCCCAAAAACTTAACCTCCTTGGCGGAGGTAAATAATATTCTGATGACAATTTAGTACAAAAGTTTGATCATTGATATAAATATCATTGTACAGGTTTATTGTAATGAAGAAAGCTTACTGATTAATAAACCGCAGGTACGGAGAATGGGTGGTAGTAAATAAGTTAGCACTTCTAACAAACTCTTTTTTAAATATGCAACCCCAAGCATGAACTGTTTTGCAATTTATGCCATTCTTTTATTCTGTTATGGTCTTTCTATCAGTTTTTTTCTTTTTTTTTGACTGTTCAGAATAAGTTTATTAATATATTCATTTTAAATAACATTGTATTTAAGAGTATTAGATATTCTCACATCAGAATGTACCCCACTTTGCCTACTTTTAAATCCCATCTAAAAACATTATTTTTTCTTGTTGACGTTTAATTCAGCTGGAGAGACGTGTAGTGTCTGTTTTTGTGTTTGTCTTATTTCTCTTAAGTTTGACTTTAGTTAATTCAGATTTTTCATTTCATTTTTTTTTTTACATTTTTCTTGTATTTTATGAATTTTAAGTGCTCTATTATTTGGTTGGAATTTTTAGTTTTTTTATTGTGATATTTCATTTAATTCTGTTCTCTGCTTGTCCTCTGGAGTTTTTTTTCCTCACAATTTTCAAGGCTCAAAATCAACAAATCCAATGAAGGGGGGCTGTAACTCCTGTTCATGTTGCTGTGAAATCAAATGGGTATGAAAATCAATCTGTTCGTTTATGAGAGCTCAAACCTCTACCGAAGCATTTGGACACTGTCTTTTATGGCAATGTTAAGGCATCCTCGGAAAAATTGTTGCATCTGCTTCCATATTTGAATCACCACCAAAATCTAATCATTTCATCATTTTGCCATGACAAGCATCTCCTGAAATTTTCATCAAAATCCATTCTTAATTTTGAGAGTTATCCAAATAAAAAACAAACAGCCCATTTCCATCAATATATCCTTCATGTCGGAGATAAATATTAAAGTCCATTATGCTGAAATTGTGGCTTTTTTTCATTTCTTTGGTGAGAAAAGTATCAACACGCATATGAAGTACTTTAATTTATCTTGAAAATACTAGGATGTGATTTATATTTCACATCTTGCAGTCGTAGTAGCGCAGTGCAAGTGCTTTTTCAATCAAGAGCCACATTTGTGTGAAGATGTTTACACAGCCTCTATTATGACAAAATGACATATAGTCATGTCTTTCACACATCAGGGAAGCCAGATGTGTTTTCTGTCTGTAAACATGATTAAGATATAAAACCCTTCTGCCCTGCTCGCTTCCAAAACAACGATCCCCTAATGATGATTAATAATAGTTGCATAAAGCGTGGGAATACACAATGCTCTCAACACACATAAAATCCCTTTAATTTAAAGCGCCGCTGCTTCTCTGTTCCCCGACATTTGCTCAGAGCTTTCTGTAGGGTTGTGAAACTACATACCTGCTGTGGATTTATTCTACAAAACCACAGTTATTTTTACTCCTGCTGACAAGCGATGAGGGCTTAGCACTAATCCAGCAAATCAGATCTCTTATTACACGGGTGAGATGGAGCTTTAGGATGCACTGCAGTGTTATTACAACGAGAGGAGAGAGCTATTTTCTCCTTTTTGTGGCTTCACACAGGCTAATAGCGGCTCTGCAATTGCGTCACAGATCAGGAATCAGACGCTTTTGGCGCCATCACAGAGGCCCAGTGGGGAACTGAATGTAAATAATAGCTGAATATAGCACCACAAGCAGCCAGGGAAAGACTGGTGTCGATGCGGGCTGTTTAGGTTTGACCAATAACTTGTATTGAATTACAAATGTTATGGGTAATATGTTATGAGGGATTTGTTTCCCAAATGTTGTAACTCTAATTCAGAAATGTCCAAACTATAATTTGCTTCTTGCATCACTTTATAATGTGACATATGTTGGGGTCTTTGGACGATTTCAAACATACACTGCACACCAGTTCTTGCATAATCAGTTCACTGTAGAAGGTTGACAATGAATAAGCAAATGGTTAAAACAAATCAGCAGATGAATGTTGAAATCACATGGAACTAAAGAGGGCAGCAAATTCAGATTTCTGTCTTGGCTTAGGTGGATTTGTCACGTTTATTAGTCAAATTTCTTCACTTGTAACATCTTGAGTTGCAACATTAAACAGGAAGGTTTTGTTTAAACCTGTCGACTTATGACTTACAATATTTGTATAATTTTGACATACACTCACAGCTGCTGACTGACGTGCCATTAATCATTAATTCATGTCTTAATTCTTAACAGCTGACACAACTGCTGTGTATGTAATCAGTTTGAGATTTGCATGAGCACATAAGGACAGTGGAGTACAAAGATTCATTCAGACTTCTCTCCCCTGGAGCAGAGTATCTCCAAGGGAATATTGTCTAATGGGAGGATATTGCCAGAGGCAGTATTAGTAATATAGAGGCCACAGGCAAAGACCAAAATGAGGCTCTTTCCTGTGTCTTTGGTGGGCTTATTATTGTTTGATTGATAAGAGGACATTTTTATGCTTTTGAGGGCTTTTAGGTACAGAAACTTTAGATTTTAGGTCTTTTTATAACCAAAAGAGAGAGAACATTGACTAAAATACACATTTAAGTTGGCAATATTTGATCATATTTGGTCAATTGGGTGAAATTGGTTGGGAGCATGGGCCTCTTTCCCTTATTTACCACTTTTCCAAACACCAATTGCCAACCTTTTTGTGCATTTAGACAGTGTGCAGGAATTAGCTTAAAATCTTTGTCACCAAAAGAGAGAAAAACACTGCACATGCACAAAGGATTGACAGTGTTGGAAACAGAGAAAAATGGTTTAGAAATACAGTCTCATCACTGCGAAAGTAGCTAAAAGTGTTCACGATTCGCCTGACATTTCTACATTGCACTCCATGCTGTTGTTCACCCTGCAGAGCAGATGGGTCTGTCGGATACCATGCCTGTCATAAAGCAGATTCATCATCCAAGTTTCAAGCTTGAATGTTTCAGCGTGGTGCAAATAGGTGCTTACAAATCAGTGTCATATGAACAGAAAGAGGCAGAAGCTATGGCTGTCGGACTGTAAGAGGCTAAAAAATTAACACCTTGTGAGGAGATTGATAGTAATGCTGTTTTATTACCTTGATAACATTTCTAATTTTTTTCAAAGAAAGAGCTCAGAGTTTTAGTGCTTTCCGTTTGCGGTATATCATCTCATGTGTTAGGATACGGTGTTGAAATGAAAAGATGGGACCCAGAGCAGAGGCAGAACAATCAGGAAGGTGGTTAACTCAGGATTTATTTACAAAAAGGTTCCAAAACACAAAAAGTCTTTCCAAAAAGCAAACTATATACAAAGTGATGGTGGCGGTGGCAGGAGTTCGTGGAGACCTGGAAAGGACAAAAAGAGAGAGTAGATTAGTCTACAGGTTTGGAGAGCAAAACCCACAAAAAAACATCAGACAAAAGGAATAAGCTCCGTGTGTAGGAGACAGGGCTTAAGGCCAGGCACTGATACCCCTTTTCTACCAAGCTGGTTCCAGGGCTGGTGCTAGTGCTGGTGCTAGAGCCGGTTCACAATTGGTTCAAGTGCGAACCGGTTAAGAACCGTTTGCTTTTCCACAAACGGGTGCCGGCCAGAGAGCTACGTCAGCACGTCAATGTATACGTCTGTATACGTCACGCCAGTTTCCCATAACAACTAGCGAACAACAATAAACAAAACAATAAACTTACCAGGCTCTGTGGAGGTTTGCTCCATGGTTGTGTCCTCCTGCATAGACTCCAGCATGTCTGTGGACAAATTCAATGCCCCAGTAGCGCTGCACGCCGGTCGGTCCCCGAGAACAGCATCGAGCATTTTGTAATGCGGGCTGTTAAAACGTGGCCGACCATTGCCACTACGGCCCAGCTCGGTCTTCTGGTCCCTATATTCTTTCTTTATATATATTCTTTATATATATATTCTTTTCAATCGGTTTTTCGCTTACTCCAACCTTGTCTTTTTAAAAATGGCTCTCTTCCGTGTTTTTACTCTGCTAATCCAGCCCCCACCCCCTGACGTAAGCGCGTAGCCCCCGACATAACGTGGTTCTTTCTGCTGGCCCAGCAAAGAGTTGGTGCTTGCCAAGCACCGGTTTTGAGAGCCAGCAACCAGTGCTTAGTCTGTGGAAAACCAAAGAACTGGTGCTAAGTCTGGCTCTAGCTCTGAACCAGCCCTGGAACCAGCTTGGTGGAAAAGGGGTATTAGAGAGCTGAATTTTCTTCCGGAAATGGTCCCAAGCATTAAAACAGCATGATATTCAAGCAGAGTTTTAGAAGTCATACAGCATTACTGAGTCGACAACAGGGGGAGTTTCATGTCTGCATTTATACCCCTGGATCATGGTGATACTCTGACCATTTCAAAGGTTAGCAGCGTCTCCACATCATATTTAGTTTTGGCTCAGCTTGCTTAGGAAACCTGCAGGAGTTTATCTGAAGAACTGTGCCAGGTCATAGGTGCAACCTGTAACTGAAAACAAAAACAACAGAGTATACTTGAGTTGAGCAGATACCACCAAAATTTGCAAAAGCCTCGTTCGATTCACCCATAGGCTTGTGTTATGTTCTCTTCAGGGCCGGCTTACTAAATCATCTGGCTGTTTCCTCATAATTCGACTTTGACAAAGATAGTCCAGACACCTTCTTTGAAATATTCTATTCTTTGAAAGAGTCTGACCTCGGCAAACACTTCTGTGCCGTCACTCTGATAGACTTGTAAAATGTATCTCATTGTCCCACTGATAAGTTCACCATTGCTCAGTGTGTCAGGATATGCCAGTTTTACTTACATGTTCAAACATTTCCAACTATTTGTGCAATTTAGACAGTAAAAATAATTTGAGACAAGAGTTTTCCATTTATTCCCTTACCACTGTTAAATGATTGTACTGTGAGGCCTGTTGGACCATGAGGCCCTAGGCAATTTGCCTGCTTCTGCCTCTGCCCGTGGATATTTCCCAGATTTTAGGGACCCTTGATTAAGCTGAAAACTGAAATAAACTAATATCTGTAACTTATAAAGAAAACTACACGTATATAAAACAACATACATGCACAGAACATAGTGTGCCAGGCATTTACATGAACTTTCTTTGTAACATCAAAAGTGTCCCAGACAAGAAATTTACAACCACAGCTGTAATATTTTTAAATCTATCTACTGACTCACGTCTCATTTCCTCACTGCCTGTCCACAGCTGTTCTGATGCTGGATTGGACTGGCCTGGATACTCAACTTCAGGAACAAGACAATTAAAACTAGAGCAAATTTTTATTATTTGGACACGTCTTAGAGCACAGGGCTGTAAGTAGCGATATATAGCCGGCTACAAACCTACGATACTAAGTTTTCCAAAAATTGCTTGTTGTCACACATCAAAAACTGCGTAACTAGAAAGAGATACATTACCTCGTCGCTTTGCATTCTGTAAATTGTTGAAAAAAGAAGTTGTAAAGCAATGCAGAGTTCTGAGGAAGGTCCGAGCTGCATTCATTAGCATCACATCACAAACACACGCTTTGGCTTGGGTCACGTCTTTACGCCAGTCGCCGCGTGTGCTCATGGGTAGTAGAGTCTTTATGTTGTTTGAAATAGATTCTCCTCATAGCACCTTTAAAGAGTAGTTTATGATTTGACCATCTTCTTCTACATTGCTGACCCACTATTTTATTTGTTTATTTCTTTCAGGATCAAATTCATAGCCTCGTACATGAGATGTGTTTTCATGAGAACTTAATAAATCAAAAGTTTAAACAATGAGCTAAAAAATGATAAATCAGCTAAGAGTCAAGTTTTTAGAAATTGGGTCATTTATCATTTAATAAATAACTTTCATTAAAGGAGCATGAATGATTAATAACACCACCTCAAAAGTTTTAAGAGCAGAAACATGTTTGTTTTAATCATGCAAACCATTTCACTGTCAAGGGAAGTCCCTTAAGCATTTTCCAAATTTCCTGGTATTGATTTTCTTTGGAAATAACTGCAACATTTATGCAGTGCCGGGTCTTTGAAGCAAAACTATCATCACTTGCCTAATTTATGTATTTATTTGTTTCTGTGAAAGGAACACAGAAATGGTTATACATAGAAAAGGATGTTCTGTGAATGAGAATCCTGCTTTGTACTGACTGCATGAATCCTTGATCTTAACTTTATATTTTGAATAAACATATTTTCCCACTAATTTGGAGGATGAACTAAAATGTCCCTCTAAACTTCCCTCCCTCTCTTTCTCTCTCTCCTGAAGCCTGCAGATGAAAAAGGTAAATATACTCCACTTTTAGCTCAGGAGTAGATTACATAAAATGTTGACATAATGTACATGTGCTTCCTTTCTCTGTTAGCACAGATGTCACGTTAAGTGAACTATGTTTACAGCATTTATCCTAAATGTTTGCATGAATAATACACAGCACTACTGTGTGCAGCATCATGCATGTAAACCCTCTGGATGTGGCTCAACTTAAGTTGCACTTTTATTTGTAAACACACATTTTCAGTTTGACATCACATCCAGTGTGATAGAATAAACCACAAGGTATTCTGGGGTGAATGTTTTGACCTGAACTAGTGTGGGAGCATAATCTGTATAAAACGATGGTCAACATGACAGTTCAACAAAAGCGAAGCCAAAATATTTACAGTTGCTTTGCTGACTGTCTGCAGAACAGGTCATAAAACCCCCCAGCCTCCTTTCTGTTAAAGTTGAATCAGTCGTACACAATATTTTTCCTGTCCCTTTACGTTTTTAACTGAATGTTCATTTTCCTGAGAGGATTATTTTACAGTTGATACTGAATGTGAAAAGCAAAGGTTTAATATGCCATAATTGACAGCTTGTTTGATATTAAAAAAACTCTGTAGAGCCAAAGAAGAGAGCCAAGAAAATGTAACAGGCACAAACGGTAGAGTCACTATACATTATGAAGACGTGAGTGCTTGTGCCAGAACAACACAAGATCTTGTCCTGCTGTGGGCTCCACCAACCTATAATCTATCCTATTTTATCAGAGAGTCAAAAGAGTGATTCAGCTCAGGGCATCACACCAGCAGTGTATCATACTTGGTCTATGTTTTTGGATTCAAGGATGCTGATGGAGAAAATGTTGTGGTTTAGGTATGTGTGGGATTAGAACATAATGATTAAATTGCTTTGTCAAAGTTTCACTAGGAGAATGCCCTGTTAAGGTGGACTTTTCTCCACGTATTAAACAACACATTACAGAGAAATGTCACACTCGAGAGATTCAGTGATACAACAGGACTGATGTGTTCTCATCATTCATCTGTTAAAAGTGCATGTGCTGTGTATGTTCAAATGTAAGGAAGGGTTGCCTCTGGTTTTATAAGTCTAAAGCTAAAGATGTGATATCTTAACTGCAAAATATGTTTTTGCAACGTTTGTTAGGGTGAGGGCATCAATCTGTGGTGGCTGCTTTAACTAGTGTTGCAGGAAACAATGTCTATGCTGTTCAATGTAATCAGTCCAGCAGTTTGACAGTTTTAGAATCAGAGAATGAGATTGGCCTTTATTGTTATTATACAGGATGTAGAGCGAGATTGGAGAGCTTCTCCTTTCAGTGCAATAGAGAGATAGTTAAGTCCAAAGGAAAGGTATATGTAAATAGTATGAGTAAAAAAGTTTGTAAGAAGACTTTATATGGACAAGATGGAATTAAATTTTACTGGACAATGCAGCTGAAGCTCTTTGCCCAATATGAAGTAGAAGATAAACATTAGGAATGAAAATAGTCCAATTACTAGTTCTTAATATTTCTATTGTATAACGAAATGTATTGCACAGGACAGCTGAATTTACTTTTGATAGTAGACAGTTTCATTGCTACATTTACCCTAAGTATTTCTTTAAAAATACCATATCATGTAGAGTTGGGTAGTTATGGGAGTTTCATTTTTAAATAACAACTACTGCTTCACACCGTTATGAAGAATAAGGTTATTAAGATTAAAAGATTACTGGTCTGCATGATATGCTGCACTTGTTTAGTCTTTTTGCCATTTATCATTATTTTTGGGTTTTATGTTTTCCATATTTTCATTAAATACTGTTTGTCAAGTTCAGGATGTTAGAGCGAAGTATATTAAAGCTGAATCACAGTCAACAAGTAATTGTTTTTTAATCAAGATCTTAATATCCATCAAAATGATGCATTCATGATTTTTTCTGTGCTTCAATGTCAAGTTTGTAAAAGCCCTGGTATGACCAATGCACAGGACATAAGGCCCTGAATAGTCTGACTGTAGTGTGTTAAACCCCAGACTGGGTCCACTAAACAGATCTGGCTCTTCATTAACACTAATACAATATGATGGTGTCCTTTGCAGAGCAGTAATTTGGCTTCACCTTTGCCGAACTGAGGATATGGAGGCATGCTGGTCTTTTAGATATAAATCCAATTTCATTGTATGTTCACAACAGGCTGCTGTTTGTTCTACTCGAATATCTCTGAAATACAGGAAGGAACTGAACAGTCTTGTAAAAACAAAAAGGAGAGCAAATAAAATGTTTTTTTTAAAGCTAGTTTTATTGCTGCCAAATCACAGCTTGATAGTAACTGTGATGATGTCTGCAAAGAATTACAGGCATTCCCCTTTGTAACAAGGACATAACACGTGTAGTAGTGTTAGCAGTGCAGCTACGGTGTTTAAGAAGGAAAGACAAAGAAATGATTCATTTTTTATGATATATGTCAAATATATTGGTTCGTTGTGCACCTACAGTAAATCTATCATCATAGTTTGTTTCCTGTCTCACTTCTCTCACCTCTTCTCTGTTCATTGCCAGAAACCATATGCCTGTCAGATCCCAGGATGCACCAAACGCTACACAGACCCCAGCTCATTAAGGAAGCATGTCAAAGCCCACTCTGCTAAAGGCCATCAGGAGCGAGAGGTCAAGGTAAATACAACAACTATGACTGTATGTTCGGTGTAATGCTGTGAGCAGAATATGATTACCTCTATGATCCGCAGTATTACAAACATCTATAAGCAAACCTGCCATGTCTCTAAGACTATATATATATTCTGTCTCAAACTCAGCATCACTTTGCCTTTAGGGCTTTTTTTTTTTTCAGTTTAATTGGAACGTGACCGAGAACTGTTGAAATTGATTTTTACGGAAATGGTATCCATGATGCAATCTCATTCATTTTTCATCCAACCTGAGTTAGAGAGCTGAAATTAATCTTGGTTTCCACAGGAGAGAAGGGTTTCTGCCATAAAACGAATAAAATCCCTCATAAACTGCTTAAACTTTGGCAAACTTTTGTCAAATTTTGTCAAATTTCCCAATCAGTATCTTTTGGTATAAAACAAGTTTGCTGGTGATATCAAGAACAGGAGCACAGAGAGGGACTTAAGTTGAGCTTATTAAAGTTGGCAAGTCATAAATGTATTAAATGTTATAAAAGAGGTTTAATGTGCATGGGGAGCAGAGTGTTCTTTATCTTGTACTCAGAGTTTATTGGTAAAAAATGAAATATGCAGTGTGTGTTTTTTGTTCCTCCTGTCAGCGCTAAACTAGGCCTGTTTGGAGCCAGCCAGTTGCTAAGCCCCTTGAGATACTGCTTTCAAAATCATGAAAATAGAAAAATAATTATGGTTGACACCAGCATTTTTTGCAAATCAAAACTTCATTGAACTCCTTCAAATACTAAGCATTAAGCAGGGGATACATTACAAGATAATCTGCCTGATTTTTAGCCCAAATCTCTCTCTTAACCAAAGCCAGCAAAAAACAGCTTATCTAATGTTCCTAAAGATTGTCTTACCTGACTATCATGTGGTGTGAGGAATGAAAAGAGTGTATGAAAACAATATATTCAATATATATTATTTAATATTTACTTAGTATTTGGGGGTATTGAGGACAGCTGAGTCCATCCTATGTGTTTTATGGAAAGCAACACTAGCTAACCAGGAAGCAAAGTGGCTAAAGCAGGATGCATAACAAACAGCCATGGCAACCATAATTAACATGAAGGATTAAGTTGGATGAATGACAGAAATGGAAGACTAACTTGTTGATTTGTGGTAATAATCCAAGTAATTATGTAATATCATCTGTATTTCAATCAGACTGAAAACTACAGTAGCTGCATTGAAACAGCTACTGCTATAGATGTACCAGGAAGCTAACTGCTGCACTTAGCCTCAATTATATCATCTGTTCGTAGAACATGTTTTTTTAAGTTGCATACGATTGTGCAAGAAGCTATGAAGTGTAAAATCTGTTTAGATTTAGACATCTTTCTGTGTGCCAGGCTATACAGGGCTAAACTGTAAAGCCCTTCAAATAGATAATGGATCGGATGTAGAATAATTTATGCAAAAAAAGAGACTGACATATTTCACTTCATGATGAGCTGATGTTCCTACAACTTCCAACCAGACCAAATATCAAACATATCATAAATCTACCTTCCCTGGTTGAGGACATCTGATTAGGCCATGATTCTCAGTTGTGTCCTCTTGTGGTCTGCATGACAAATGAAGACAGTTAGGCCAATGTCCAACTCCAAAATCCAGTCAGAATCATCAAACTCTTCATTCATTTTTGTATATGCATATATCAAGAACAAACATACAGCTCATACAGAGAAATCACTACATTGTAGTGAGATGTGTTGCTGTTTTTACATCTTACACTGAAAAGGTTTTTCAGAGAGGCCTGTGATTCTCTTCATTACCATCTATCTGCATGTAGAGCTCTTGTTGTTGGAGAGAGAGAGAGAGAGAGAGATGAATAATCACAGGAGGAGAGAGTGAGTATGTTTATGATTCAGTAGGATGAAATACAACAAACCCAGTATTACACAGACTCTGGAAGTCAGAATAGGGAGCCTATTGTTCACTGTTATCTGGGCCTTGTTTGTTTTCTATGGACCATGAGTGACACGGCCTTTGTGTGTATTCCCATGGCTTGTTTGGTTTAAACATGCACATCATAAAGTCCTCACGGTTATACATATCTTAAGGCTGATGTGTCACAGCTATTGGTGACATGGCTTACACGCCCTGCTCTGCAGTAAACCCTGTGGGGCTCAAGGGGACTTTGAAATATCAAACATGCACATCATAAAGTCCTCACGGTTATACATATCTTAAGGCTGATGTGTCACAGCTATTGAAGTTTGTGTCTTCATAAACAGTGGTTCAGGCGAACATTTTTCCCTGATTATTCAGATGTCTTTTGTGGTTCCTGGGTGTCCTTCAGAGATTCTTCGGGGTCCTGGAGCTGTCCGTAAACTGTTTTGGAAAGTCCTCTGGGAAGCTCCGTTAATGCTGGATAATAAAGTAAATTGTCTTGCCTTAACTTTGTTAGAACTTTTTGGACTAAAATTGCCCAACAAGATTTCTGGATTTTGTACTGAGAAGCTGGATCGCAACACCAAACGAGAAGCAGGCATCTGGTTCAAGCTTCATGTCTTTGAAAAAATTAACAGTAGAAAAGTGCCTGCGGAAAATGACTGCTTCCAATTGATCTACTGTATGTTCTCAAAAGACAAACGAATCCTTTCACTGTGTAGCTCCATGGGAGTTGTATTGCCCAAGAGCTAAAACACAATTGTTAGACTGCTAAGCTAAAAAAAAATCAGTGCAGTTACTCTCATACATACAGAAAACTTAAGCATGCATCGACACGTGCTCACCAACGCAGAAATGTGGCACCAAATATAACACAAAATTCTTCAACCATATAAAGTAACTATGTCTGTCAGTGTAAATGCTTTATTTTGTACCAACAAACAAAACAAACAAATTGTATAATATTTAGTAAAAGAGGTAAAGACACTGAGGCTTCAATTAGTATAGATGCTACTGAGCTGAAGAGAGTTAAAGGAGACATATCATGCTTGTTTCTCCTTTTCACTATGCTAGACTAGGAAATTTGACCTATACTGCAGCCAGCCACCAGGGGAGCAGTTTAGTTCCTTCATTGCCCCACAATAGCGTTCTCAAAATCCTCATTTTTACAGTCTATGGTTGAAACGCGAGGATCTCAGGATGACCTACAGTAACCTCGCAACGTCACAGCCCTTTGTGCTCTGATTAGTCAGTTCTATCAGGGGTAGAGCCAGCTTGTCCTTCTTCTTCTACTGTATTTTCTGGCAGGCTCAAAGCAGCGACCGCGTATTGAGTCCCCCAACAGGCCAGAGCTGGTAATGAGTGAGTGTGAGCTAGGGATCTATAAACTGCTGCTGGACGAATGTGTTCCTCGGTGACGGTTTTGTGGCTAACAGACATCACAGGGGAGGAAGTTTTTTATAAGATTACTCCAATAAAAAGAAAGGTACCTTGTGTCGTCACGACAGTTTAAATCTCATCACAATGACCTATTTTCAGAGGCATCAAATCTCGTTCTAGGATATCAGAAAAAATACAATATCTCATTTTTTGAAAATTAAGGGGGTGTAAGGTCTTGTTTTCAAATTTATTATGTTATATGTAAGTATTAAATCATGCATCAGCATGATATGTCTCCTTTAAGGAAACCACATTTCTCAGTGTTGTTGGATGAGAATTTGAATTATCACATAAAAATTATACAAAGGTAAAAATATCAAAAGCCCAGCCTTGCCCGGTTATATCAGCCTTTACAAGCTTTTTTGTTCTGTCTGACGTTGTTATGTTTGATCTTTCATACTCTTTGTCCCTGCATGTGTTGGTGTGATTTAATTATTTGTTTTCAAGTATGCCACTAAGATTATTTTTGATAAGCCTATTTGTCACAACCAGGTTCATGATCACATGTAGTAGAGACTTGACTGCATGATGGTGCAGTAGATATTGCTCATGCCTCACAGAAAGAAGGCTGCTGGTGGATGGAGACTTTTTTTGGTGGAGTTTGCATTGTTAAATGGTAAATGGGCTCTTTTCTAGTCTTTCTGTCTATTCAAAGCACTTTTGCAATGCAGGTCACATCTACCACTTCACATCCATTAGACTCTCATATTATCTCACTGGTAGTTCAGAATTTCTATGTACGATTTCCATCAGTGTTGTCTTACACATCCACATGTAAACACACCTATTTACACATCACACTGATGTAGCAGTGGGATGACATGACAGTCAAAGCTGGGGTGGAACTTGCAATGTTGCGATTACTGTTAGGTGCATGACCCTACCGAACCACCCTTCTCTACTCCCATGCATTGAATTTTCTTCATGTTGCCCAGCTTCCTTGACCAAAGACACTCTTGCCAGGTTAAGTTGTAATTCTAAATTGCCCTTAGGTGTGTGTGTGTGAATGGTTATGTGTCCTGAGATTGGCTGGTGACCAGTCCAAGGTGTACCCTGCCTGAGTGCCAAAGCCAGCAGTTAAGGAGGCCACAGTCAAGGAGATGCAGGGCAGTCCGAGAGTGAATGAGGTGTCGAGGGTCTTTTTATCAGGCACATTGCACCGGGGCCAGGTGCAGCTCAACTAGCTGATAGCCAGAACATCCCCTGAAAAAGTCCCATGGTGGGGAAAAAAATTAAACAACATATTTTCATTTTGGATTTAAGTTTCCACATTATTTTAGTATTTAATAACAGCAGGAAACTGGAGATTCTCTTATGACTTCTCTCTTAGTCTTCCCCTCCTGACAGTAGTTTTTTTTTCATGCTGAATATCGCAGGATGTTTGAAGACAGGTCATGGACACATGCTTCTGTATGGAGAACATCAAAAAGTGTATTTTGTATAATACACAGCAATCCAAACAGCAAGTGAAGTACTCTCATTTGAGGAAAGAAAAAAATTGCAAAGTAAAACATGACAAAGAACAGTTTGGGGCAAAATCTCTAAATCTTAACAGGATTAAATTACACAACAAAAACAATCTGGGACTTCCAAAAAAATGTGAATTCTGTCGCAGATCATTGAGCCTAAGTTGTTTTGTTTATGTGCTTCTGCACATTTCTTAAGAAGCGACAGTATTTAACACTAATTCACAGAGTATACTGATAAATGATTAATCTGAAAGTCAAGGTTATAAATGACATCTGTTTTATAAATGACATCTCTCATTTGATTCCTGGATGTTGACACTGGAAAGAGTTTTTTCTCATTATCGACATGGATGTAAAAAATGTTTTGAAATGCCAAGTGATGACAATTCAGACATGCTGTGAAGACAATGATTAATCACAGCAGTTACTCAAAATTAAGCTCTGAATGACTTTTTAAACCATGTCATCATTGAACAGACCTAATATTTACAGATATTTCTCATATTTCACAGGTTCAAGTGCAGACACTGCTAGAATCAGACATTTTGAGCGATTGCCTGGCGAGGCAGCATCTCCACAGCTCGACCTCTTCACACCAAGGAAGCAGCTCACCTCTACCCAGTCTCGATGACTTCACAGGTATGAAAGGATGAAATGGTAGCAGAGGAAGTGGAAAAATGCCCTCTACATCCTTCAGTTAGCAAAACAAAGAAAATTGCTGAAACACCTGGGCTGTTAAATTGTCTCTTTCATTTGCTCCCGCGGCCTTATTTGCTCCTTTCCCTCCCCCTCTCTCCCCATTCCTCTGATGATAGCTCATCATGCCAGTGTTTACCTTGTCCAATTACCGGGCGGGCACTGACTGCGGGCATGTTGGCCCTCTCCCCCCCTCGTCCTTCAACTTCTCCAAACTGGTTTTCCAGCCAAGCTCTTTTTCTTCCCCTTTCAATGGCTGAACCGAGATCAAGAAGCTGTCAGGTACACTGAGGCTCAGTTGGCAAAGGAGAGGGGAGAGCGTCCAGGAGAGCTGTCCACGTCTATTACTTCAGACTACTTGCAGTTTTACCCAGAAGACTTTGAGGGAGAAACCTCAAACAGCACACTACACTATGTTTATTCAGGGTGAAACAAGTATGTCAGTGTTTAATTTTGGAAAAGGTCCCAAGAGAAGTTTCTCCTTATCAGAAAATGGCCAAACATTTCGGCCTGAGGACAAATTTCCATCTGCCAAGCACATAAATGTGTATGTACATTTCTGTATGTATGATGCATTACAGTGACACATGCTATCATCGTCAACTCCACTGAAACCTAAAGTCCGTGTGTTGAAAGTCCGGCTGATTACAAGCAGGTATTTCTGGTACAGCTTTAAATGAACACAAACGGGAAACTTTTCAATATCAAATACTCAACCTCCTACAGGCTTTAACAGCATGCTCACTTCTGTGTAACAGAACATATGAATTCTATATAAATTGTAGAAATAAATAATAAATGTATTTAGTCAAGATTTATTGCTCAGTTTCACAGCCAATAACATCTAACTGCATTATATGCCATGATTAAAATTGCATTATTTTGCTTTTTAAACATCTTTTAAGTCCATATAGACCATTTAAATTATTTTGAACAAGTGTCTTGAGTTAGGAATCAAGTAAATGGTAAAAGGTAAAACAAGGGATATATTATTTTAATCATTACTTGTTTATTTAACAGTGATATGTAAGATCCCTGTTACCTCAGATTTTTAACTACACTGAAGTACTTTGGACTTTCACTGAAGACTTCCCTCTCTACTAAGAATTTTGTCTTCTTTCCCTTTCGTGTTGAAAGAGAAATGAAAATAAATCCAGTCATAGAAATAGATGAATGCTACACTATCTCTTCAGATTAACAAGCTCTGTTGAGTGAGAAAAGCCAGAAAGCACCAAGAAAATCCCTCCAGCACCTCATCAAATTCCCTCTTTTCTTGTTCATGCTGACACGCTCGACAGAGGGAAAAATGGAGGCAGGCAACAACATTGCGCTGCATTGCTCACTTTGGTTGGGACACTTACTAACAGTATGATTTCATGTGACTAATCTGATTTTGTCGATGATGCTTGTGTGTGTTAGTAAGGGCACCGTGTCAGACTGGACTTGGGCTTGAGGTCTAAAACTCCTACCAAATCTGTTTATTTTTTACTTCAGGCTCACTCTTAATTTGAGCTGCAATGATATGACATTCCCTCACCTCTTCCTGTGGTGCACAAGCAGCCATACTCCATACAAACAAGCATGGTCCCTGCAGCAGGCACAGATGGGCAGGGTAAGACATTCCCAGTACAAGTGACTTACTGTGGTGATGCACTGAAGAGGAGCCCTATCCCAAAGCCCAAAGTTTCCCACTGAATTTTTTGATGACGTCTATCATACAATCCTTGAGACAGTAAAAGACACTCCCCTTCTCTCTTTAACTTCTCTCACTTCACATCTCTCTCAGCCCTGCATACATCACATACAGTCCTACTCATCATTATTGGCACCCTGAAAGTTTAAGTACACAATGGGACAGTACAGTTTCTTTACAAACCTCTCTAACTTTGCCCTGCATCACTTTATCAGACTCAAATTTGGCAGAAGTAATGTTTACATATTAAGTTTTGTAAATCATACTTCATTAGCTACTATGATCATGCAGCCATATTTAGATTAGGCAGTTTTAATTGTAACCACTCGAAGCCTACAAGGAAAAGAACACCCTACCAACAATTAAGCATGGTGGAGGTTCCATAATGGTTTGGGGCTGCTTTGCTGCATCAGGTACTGGAGGCCTTGACCGTATCTCAGAAATCATGAAATCAGAGAATTATCAAGAAATTTTAGAGCAAAAATATCCTACCCAGTGTAAGAAAACTTGGTTTGAGTTGAAGATCGTGGGCCCTCCAGCAAGACATAGACCCAAAGCACACATCCAATAGCACGCAGGAATGGTTGAAAAGGAAAAAATGGCCTGTTTTGAAATGGCCAGCAATGAGTCCTGACCTCAATCCGATTGAAAATCTTTGGTATGGCTGAAATCTGCCATTGAGAAAAGAAACCTACAAATGTTCAAGAGCTTGAACAATTTGCACAGGAAGAGTGGAAGAAAATACCAGCTGAGAAGTGCAAGAAGCTTATAGATGGCTACAAGAAACATTTGGAGGCTGTCATCAGTGCCAAAGGGTCTGCAACAAAATACTGAAGAGAGGTGCCATTATTGCTGCACATGCTTTTCTTCAGTTCCCTCTTTGAAATTACAACATGTAACTTGTAAAACTGTTGGTTTTTTTTTGTTAAAGTATTTTAGACCTTCAATTAAATGATGACATAAATTTGGTACATTTCAATTTATTTCTAAAGATATTGTTAAAGCAATGAAAATAATGAAGGGGTGCCAATAATACTGAGCAGGACTGTATACTCTGACACAGGATACAGCTAGAAAAGTAACTGTGTGTTTAGACAAAAGTGGATCCCTAAATGTTTAGAAACAGGGAGCCCTGTGCATTAACATTCACTAAAGGCTGTTTATATTTATGCACATTTTGACATTTTTTCATGGACTCTGTTTTTTTTAATAAAATAGCCTATTCATGTTTGAGTGAGACAAATGCATCCTACACCTGGGGGACAGATGCACAGAAAGCTGAATATGATGGAAGTTGAAATGTGAAGTAAAGACAGACTGGAAATTTCTGCATTGCTCTGCAAAACTCTGCATGAAATGTGTCTATTTGTTGAATAACTATCACTGTTGCTACAATTAGTAGGTCTACTAAAACTACTACTATTATAACAATGTTAATGTGTTCCACTGTATGACTGCAATAACAGGTCACAACATGATGGTGACTGTAGTGAAAAATAAAGTCTAGCTTCAAATCTATTTAGTTGGAGGGAATGAGGTAGCAGTTATGCCAAGCTAAATACCCCCTATTACAAGTTAGCTACAGTGACACCACCAAGTCTGCAAATCATGCTCAGTAGTGCACATATTTGTTTATGTATTTATACACATTCATTATTGACCATGTAAATTTTATTTTACAAGCTTAATAGACTAGAGCTAGAGAGTTGTGTTTATTTATAGCATATTACAGTCGCTACATAAGCCCTGGTGTAATAAAAAAGCAAAAAACTCAAACTCTTAGGGTTAGTATTGTATATGCACTGTAACTAGAAGTGCTCTGACAACACAAACCTTAGCCAAAACATTACCAACATGGTGATGCAAGTTATTTTCAATAAAGTGGAGAACTGCCCTGTTGGCAGATCCTTGAAAAAATATTGTATCCACATACCAGTGGCCACCAGAATTAAATCACTTCTTGTGCTGTGACCAACATTTTTTCAAATGTAATGAATCTGTTGAGAACTTAGTGAGTTTTTAGCAAAAATGTGGGAAAACTGCCCTAGCTTGCAATGTTATAAAACGTTCAAAATGCCTTGGATCTGGATTCAGATCACCACCAAAAAATAATCACTTCTCATTTGTGCAATGACCAACATTCCCTGAAAATGTAATAAAAACCTGACCATGGATTTTGAGTGATCCTTTCCAAAAATAATCACAAACAAATGCCTAAAATGCTAAAACATAGGCCATCTTGGCATATATAGTAATGCTGGCTATATTTTCTATTTCCCTGGCTAACATTATTTCTCATATTTAGTGGTTTTCAGTATTATTAACTGAACAGTAGTCTTGAGGCACTTGGAGCTGCCCCTTTGGGACTGGAGACTTAAAGGTGTAGTCAGCGATGTGGGAGAAAACGAGTGGAGAGGTTGTTTATGAACGAATTTAGACCCGCCTCTCCCTTCATACCTCACCCCTGGCTCCACTCCCGAAAGCTGATGGACGTTCATCGTCATGGAAACGACCGTAGAAACTGCGTAGCTGACCAACGTAGCTAAGGTAACCCCGACTCGTCCGACAACTCAACTGCCGTTATTGATAACATCACGACAACAGTACATTCTGGCAGATTAGACAATAAGATGAATGCCCGACGGCTGTTACTGTTATGTGAAGCACCACAAAGCTAATGTTGCTGAACTACCCAGCGGAAAGATGGCGACACCTGCGTCCGTTTTCAGGTCATTCAATTGGTGGAGTTCCCTCCACCGTTGGAAAGCAACACCAATGTTGACCTGGGTCTTCACTCTTTCATGCTCATAGCCCTTCTTTTTCACTTTCTCCTCCTCTGACCTTTTTCTTTTGGGCTGTTTTTCAGCCACTGCTACTGTACATATTGTATCTCTCTCTTACGCTAACTGCGCACGCTACGCAACATACTACTCCCCCCTCTGTCCCCTGGATGTCGGGGGGTGTATCCTGTTTTGGTAACTCAGCCCGAGCCACAGTATTTACCTGCTGAAATTCAGAGCCAAGGCTGTGTATTTATTGAAACTGGACTTTTTTTTCAACATGCTGTCAGTGGGGACATCTTGTGGATGGGGAGGAGAAATAGGGTGATTTTGACAAATAGTGCATTAGATTAGAAGATTATAAGATCGCTGACTACACCTTTAACTTGGACTTGCAACAAGTCACTTGTGCCCATATCTGAACTAACTCTAATGTTCCTTTTTTTTACTCTTTTTTTGGTTTAAGGTGTGTACGCGAATAGCACCACTGTCCACACCAGAGGATACTCTGAGTTTCTGTCTCCATCAGCAGACGCCTGCTCCAGGTATTCAGGCCTTGAGGGAAACTTTGACGCCAACAGTCCGATATCTTCACTCACAAGTCCTGGGAGCCTGAGAGAGGGGTGAGTGTGTGATTTCAAGTGAGAGGATCTGCTAAGTTAAATGACTTGCATCCAAAAAGTCAATTAGGCTCTCTATTTATTCGTTCAGGGAACGTGACTATGAACACATGGACCTCTTGAGCAATCTTGCAGTTGCAAACATTCACTCATTGAAACATATTTTAGAAAACTGACTTTGACTTGTCAAGTGTTTGTGGGCAGCACTTCCATTGATGAGGATGTTTATTCTTTCCTTTCTCTCTCTGGAAAATTGCCTTTGTGTCAAAGAGTGAAGACAAAATTAAGAAAAATTACCCTTTGAATCATGAGATAAAGCTGTTCAATGATCAATTTAAAATGAGTTTGCTTTTATTTCTTAGAAATCACAGTGTTTTACTCAACAACGTGCCCACAGGCAAATTAAAATGGTCAGTTCATCCGATTCAAAAACGTATTTTCCCTCTTACCACTTGTGGTGTTTGGCAGAGTTCTGAGTTATCTGCTGTGAAGGCTTTTTCTGCCAACACAATACAATAGACCGAAATGAAAATCTGTTTGTTTTTTGGCAGTTTTCATACGAAAAAGTTTTCTAAGAAAGACAAAAATAGCCAAAAGTGACCACAGTTTCTTTTTCTCTTGGCATGTGAAAAATGATCCTAAAACAGTGCAGTTTTTGGTCACTCACCACTGATGCATTTTTTATTAGTCGTATTTATTACATGACCCAGGCTTTTATATTGTCCCTCTTATCTGGAAAACACATGCATTTAAATGGAGAGAAAAGGGGGGTTACGATCTCTGGAGTGAACCAGAGGCATTATCACTAGTGATGGAGTTTTGGCATTGTGGTCACTCTGATTTGGGACTTGGAGGCCACAGACTTTGGTGTACTGTAAACTGAGACAAATGTTGTCTAGCCCAGTGTAAAAGAAGAAGTGAGACTAAAAAGATACAGCTGACAGCCTCCAGGCCAGCACTTTCTGGATACTATCGCCTCAAATCATTGGTCACTAAAGAATTGCCCATTAATGAAATTTTACTGGCAACAAAAGAAACGACATTAGCAGAGTGTCCGGAAAAAGAGCACTGATGAATGCCAAAGTGAAATGTCTGTGGTTTAATATGTGATATAGAATCTTCACAGTGTTAAATGCACATAGTTTCACATAACATTGTCCAGTGTTTCCACAAACGACTTTCTAATAGACTTCGGATTTTGGCAGAGGAGTTAATAGAGGAGTTTCGATGGGTTCAGCCTCAACCTTAATAAACTTAAATTTGAATGTTTTTATTCCCCACAAAGCATACTATAATGACTGGAAAACCGGATTTCACCTCGTTGTTAAACTTTTCAGCCTCATCTTATGGCATTTTAGTGGAGAGAATTTTGGGTGAATTAACATTTTGCTTGAGACTAACTGTAAAACTCAAGATAGGATGCACATGTATCCAAGATACATACTGTTTTAGGGGATCTACCAGATGGAAAGAAAGGACTAGGAAGCAATTAGCCCTATTTTTTTCATCTAAAACTGGTACTAAACTTTTGTGAATGGAAAGTTAGTAGGGCTGTGGATTAGTCGAAATCAGAAAATCTGAACATCTAGGCCCAGTGCATTCAAATGTGTTATTGTGTTAGAAATATATGTGAGGCTGCCGTCCTCAGATTACAACCAGTTATTGCAAATTGATTTTTGCCTTTGGTTGATTTGTGGTGGCACTTGTAATGTGGCGTATGTAGCCAAAATTGTTCCCATAGTGCTCAACAGTGACAAACTTTATCCAGGATTGTTGTCCTCTATCAATCAGAGATACTGCCAGACCACTCTAAAGGTGCATACACACCAGATGCCACTTGTACTACCTCGGTGATCACTCTCCATGCAAAGTCAATGTACAGCCGCGATGGGGCGGGGCTAACCCTCCCGCAATGCGACAGCTGCTTTTCACACTACCACATAGCTTGTCCGGTGATGTGAAAGTAAAACAAAGTTGCTCAATCAGCAGGTGTGTGCATGTGTGACGATCACAGTACCCTAGACAGACAGTTATTCATCCGGACTACAGAGTAACAATCCATGTCTGTGTGGGAAACATTAGTCAGTAAGGACATTAGTTCTGCCTAGACGGACCGCGGGAAACTCACAGATAATGCTGCTGCAGGGCATCAGCTGCAATGTTTTGTGGTTAATAAGTGAATGAAAAGGATACAGCTGGAATAATGTCTGCTTATACATCCTATTATATGATAAATGATATGATCGCAGTGAAACTCGAGCGGACGTGACGTCACCGAGCGATGGCCAACAGCAACGGTGACCAAAATGAGGTATTTATGGACGCGCGACGATACATCAGTGGGCGACGCGATTTTGGTAGCTGGGTCGCTTGCGGTGTGAACGCAACATAAGATTGGGTTTTTTTCTGAAAGATATTTCTGGGGCATCTTAGGCCTGTAATGAGTGTGGATTGAAACACAGCTAGCACCCCATATAGTGGCTAGTTTTGTGGCTAAAATTAAACTAAACAATGTTTTTATCAAAGTTTGTTTAATGTCACACTCAGCAAGTCGTCTCCAGGTCCATATAACATTATTTTCCCATTTAAATTCTGTGTAATGCATAAACAACCCTTAAACTCAATGGAGTAAGCCCACAGTGGAAGTAAATGGGCACCGGCCAACTTCACCAGTAAGAGATGTTGCTTTGACTGGATGGTGGGTGGTGTAGTTTAGTCCCCTGAAATCATGGATAAACAATGTCTTAGAAAGAAGGCTGACAGAATTTAATTGACTGTCTGTGGCTTATGAAAGAGAATGAAAGAGTGAGTGTGTGTGTCTTATCCCTCCATGTCCTGGTGCAGTCATGATGTTCTAGGAGCTTTTGTGAAATTCCAGAGTAATAGTATTTGACCAAGGTACGCAGTGTGCACTTTTTGAGTAGTCATCTTAATCCCATCTGTTTTCACCCTGTAGAGTTTGCATATTTGGGAGATATTAGTGGTGACGTATAGACCCACAGACCTCAAATTGTGCTGGTCACCTTTGAAGGTACCTAGTATTAAACTGAAAAGTGTTTTCTATCAAAGCATTACTCAACAGGGTTTAATTACTTAACAGTAGGCTTTGGCCTTTTTTATGTGTAGATGCAGAATTTTGAACAAATTAGAGAGAGATGCTATTAAAGTGGTGTTTCCTATATGTCGGGACTGTTAAGTGTACCAGCACATTTTTAAATGAGTGCATGTTATACATGATGGATGGGGATGTAGTGTTAATCCCATTAAGAGCATGTGCAGTGAGTTATGCTCCATATAAGGATGTTGCTGTCATGATTTGACACTTTCAGCATGTAACACTGGTATGTTGCTTTGTGGCAGCGATTTGTTGCAGGTTTTATTTACGACTGAACTCAATATATTTTGGGACAGACTATCAGTTGGGAGCACTTGTGATAACTCCCATTAATCAGTACACAGTGACAAAAATATATGTAAATATCATGGTTAGATGATAGCTTTAATCTTCAACCTGAGTAAGATAAAAAAAAAAACTTTGTAAACAAGTAGTGGAATCACCAATGTCGAGGGATGATTTACTGCTACTTTCTGATTAATGGCTGAAATTGTCTCTACTGATGGAAAACAACAGAGTATGTCATGCTGCCTTTTTTTGTGTTCCGGGTCGCCAAAACTGCTTTTCATTTATTTTTTGTTTCAACAACAGAAGTCTGTCTGGTTTCACCATCAGTGGGTTTACAGTGACAACACCATGGTGAATGCACTTTGTGGAATACCTACATGTTAAATAAAGAAGCCATAGAGGAAAATTTGTCACTGCTACAGAGTGTGTTACAGAAGAATGCAATGTTGAGCTCGTTAGTTAGTTTATTTTTTTCTTCTTTGGCCTTCTTTTAATTACTGCTATAAAACAATGTGTCTTTGTGAAAACCTAAACAATGAGACATTCATTAGGGCACTTTCTGTTTTTTAAAACAGACCATGGCAGCTAAAGATGCTCTGCGGTGCTAAAGATTGAGCTTTTAGAAACTAAAAACAAAAGGCTCCTCGCATAGACCCTGGTTTATTACACATAATATGACACAGTCTTGTCCCTTAAGGTTTCCATTAAAAACATCCCGATAAATATCATTGGAGAAAAAATATATGCCATATGTTTCTTTCAAGATAACACACAGGCCTACTTAGTACATATTTTCTGTATGTCTCATCCTGAATGTTTTACATTCTTTAGGTAACAACTCCATGAGCAAGCTTAACTCCAAACATTTATTTTTGCAATTACTTATAAACAGGTGTGGACAGTAACAAAGTAGATTTACTTGAGTACTGTACTTAAGTACATTTTTTTAGTATCTGTACTTTACTTGAGTTTTTTTTTTTCTTTTTTTGGAACTTGTGACTTTTACTTCACTACATTTAAGAGACAAATATACTACTTTTAACTCCACTACATTTCTATAAATGACCTCGTTACTTGTTACTTTTAGGTACAGGTATGACGTCAGTGGATTACATTTATTTTCTCTTCTAAAATGTGATTCGTTCAAGTGGTGTTATCTATACTTCGTGCATCTTGTTCCACACTCCAGTCCAGTTGGTGGAGGTTGTGCATTTTGAGTTGGTTTGCCAACCGCCATTAAACAAGGAAGAAAAAGAAGACACGCGTGCGCTACTGCGATCGGGCAGGTAAAGGTTGAGCTAACATTGGTGATTACGGTTCATCTTGGCAGTAATGATGGCTACTATGGCAGATAAAGATGACAATTCCACACCAGAGCACCCGTGGCCATATCTGAAGTCCATGTTTAGACAGTTTAATGCGCTTGTAGTAGTTGCAGTTTAATGTGACGTCACTAACATTAGTAAGTTAGTTGACATTTTAATGAGATTTGGCAGCACTTCGCCAAGCAGAAACAATGAATACACACGCTTTTACACATTTCAGTTAATGCTTATAATATTAGCAGTTAAATAAAAAAATAAAATAAAATGGCAATGGTTGTCCTTTTGTTGATTCGTTAGTGTTTCAGTATGCATTTCCATGGGCTTTATAGCATATTTTCAAACTCTTTATTCTACATGATCTATAAGCAGGTCAGTGCATTCTGTAGGTTGTTTCAGTCATTATGTTCTGTAAGGTCAATGGGAAAATGTACTTTTAATACTTGAGTATTTTCAAAAGCAGGTACTCCAGTACTTTAACTTAAGTAAAAATTTGACTGAGCAACTTTCACTTGTATTGGAGTAGTATGTGAACATGAGTATCTATACTTTGACTTGAGTGCTGGCATTGAGTACTTTGTCCACCGCTGCTTATAAATAGAAATGTATGTTATTTTAGAATTTGCACTTTATTTGTGGTTATTGACTCATTTTATGTTTACACAGAAGGATAGGTGCCTTTCAAGGAAAACTGGCTTACAGCAATATTTGAATTTTCTTTTTTGGAGACGTCAAACAGGTTCTAAACCCTTCTCCCTCAGTTTGAGACAGATCTGCTCGAAAGTTGGTTATGATAGTTGGTTCATGTAGGCTAATTGTAATTTGTTTTGGAGTATTACATTTAATTCACCAAAGGAGTTTAACAAAGTGTAAAGTTAATTATCATAAAGATAATATTACTTTAAAACTAGATTCACCAGTTCAGGTGTCTGTCTTAGTGTAGCATCTCCAGACCTCCATCTCCCCAGACTTTGGAGATGAGCTTTCACGCCATCCAGCACAATTCATCCATTGACGTCTCTTTATAGCAGTTTCAGGATGTCATAGAATCTCAGCCGTGTCTGCCGGACAGAAGTTCTGCCAAAGCTAATACCAGACGAGCACTTGTTTTTCCGCCAAATGACTTAGTGAGACGTTAAACACGTGAAGGTAAATTATCTTTGCTCCACAGCAGAGCAGGCATGGAGCTCTGACCTCATAGCCAGGCGTGTGTTTATTCTGGCTGAGACGAGCCGTTTCAGCGTCTTTTAATTATTTAATACTTGAGGGATTCAGAGGCCCACGCTCAGCTTGTCCATCAGCGAGTATTTGTGATGTGCAGTGTTTGTGTATTTTGCGGTCGCAGAGTGTTGGGAAGATGGATTGGTTTTTGGAGCGGCCTGTCTCTCTGAGACCGTGATGGCTCTCACACAGAAACGTTATTATTGAATTTGAAGGAAAGAGAAGAAATGAAGTTTACTTTTCAGAAGCTCTCATTGACACTGGATCCAAAGAGACGGTTTAACTGAAATGTTTGACATGTGCACACATTTTGGTTATTTACTGTTCTCCTAACATGCACTAAGCTCAAACGTGAAATGTGCTTAAGTTCCTTTAAGTAGTGGATCTGAAGTGCTACGATTACATTAAATCTTCAAAAATGTTTTAAACATTTACCAAAATCCTCTGTGGTTTTTATCATAGAACAAGTCTGGGGAATATATAGAGTTTGGCGATATGGCAGTATATTTTAACCCTTTCATGCATGAATTATCAAATCCAAATGAATACTTTTTTTTAAGAACTCATTGTTTTAATTTTCAAACAAGTTAAAAAAAATCATTTTAAAAAGTCACTTTTCAATGTTATATTTTGAAGATGCATCTGTCCAACAAAGTGGGCACCATGCATCAATGGTGTGTTTACTAGTTTAGTGGAACTTAAAAGTAAATAAAAGAAAAAGTGTAATCTAAAGTATATGTATTGTTGTTGTTAAATCAAACCATCAACGAGTAAATTACACCAAAACTTCAAATAAAAAATACACAGTTATGTCAAATCTGAATACAAGCATTATAGCCAATTTGCTGTTGGCTATTTTGAATTGATGACACAATATCTTGATAGGACAGAAATGTGCAATGAACTCCAGACAGGGTTTTGGGAATTTCCCAGCTGGTAGTTGGACATGGTACTGCAACCTAAAGGGTATAAAATTAATCCCAAATATCTGTCCATTGTAGTGGATGCCATGCATGAAAGGGTTAAACAAGATTAAGTATGATACAATATTTTTTTTTATTATTCTAAGTTATGCTGATGTTGATTAAAAATATAGATTCCAGGCCTGAAATATATTTTACATTAAGAATAACAGTCACGCTAACGAAAGGCCAGTCAGTACTGTTTTTTTGTATTAAAAATGCATGGCTGGGTGGAATATGTGCCCGTAGTCACTAGTCACCAATCTAAATAACTGGGTTGGTTTTATGCTGCAAACTGAATTAGATGAAATAGCATCTTTAACTGTCCGCCTGGAAACACCTCCGTGATTTTGGCAGGTGCTGCTTTAGTCCAGCCATCCACCTAAAGCACCAACAATTAACTCCTCCTAATTTTCACAGTCTTCTTAGTTTGAAATAGTAATCCTGTACTGAAATCTGTGTAGGTACCAGTATACAGTAATTCAAAGAGCCCCCATAGTGCTTTACAGTAGTGTCAGAAAATAAATAAGAACACTATGGATAAAAACAACATAAAACAATACTGTAAGAACAATACATAGGATAAGATACCAAAGATACATAAGAATACAACGGGAGGTGTGACACAGCAGCAAGGTGCATAAAAGCCATACGGAAAGATAAAACAAAATAAAGTCTAACTGACATGAACATAAACCTAGAAGCCCTAGTCAGGGTTAAAAGCCATTCTAAAAAAGTGAGTTTTTAGTCATTTTTTGTAAAATGACTATGAGGCAATGCATGAACGGCCCTGTTGGAAATTTGTCCATGTTCCAATGCATGTGATGCAGTGGAAATTTAGGTTACATATGGGGAATATTTTCATTAATAGGTAAAATATTCACTTTATAAATGTTTTTTATTGATTCCAATTCTTTTTCTGATAAACAGTTTGACTCATGTTTTGGTCACCTCTCAAATTTACAGCACTCTCAGGAAAATGATGATTGCATATGCATGTATGGTCCCCTAGGTATTTACAGTCTCCTCAGTAAAACATTACCAGGCAAAACAAGGGATTTATATTCCTGACAGTAAATGGCCCTCAGGTGTTGCATCTAATTCCTGTCAGTAGATGACAGTCAGAAGAACTGTTTACTGTCAACTATGAGGCAATAAAACTGTGGTAGAGAATGACTTGTAGGTGATGCCTCTGCAAACATTTCATGAAAATGACTATTGAGCCTTGCAGTTCAATCAATCAATCAATCAAACTTTATTTAAATAGCACTTTTCCTGCAACATATGTAACTCAATAGGTATGTGTGGTCTTTTAGGTAAAACTACTATAATTCTACAAAATTACAGTCTTGTCCATGACATGAATTTTAGTGCAATGAATTAATGGTCCTGTTGGAAAAATGCTAGCAGGTGTGTCAGAGCTTTTTTCATCTGATCAGTAAAATGACTTTTAGGTGTCACATTTGAAGGCCTGTAAAATGGCCATGAAGTGATGCATTTATGGTCTTGTAGGTCAAATGACTGTTTGGCGAAGCATTTACAGTACCTCTGGTGTAATGAATATGAGGTGATGCATTCACAGTCCCTTTGGAAAAATCTTTATTAGGTCATGCACTTACAGTCCTTTCACTAAACTGACTGTGAAGAGTAAGACATCCTTTATTAACCCCTAATGGGGAATTCAGTGCTTTACACTCTGTTGTTCAAACAGGCTACTCACACATTGGCTGAAATACATACACTGTAAACACACACAGGTGCCATGATCATGCATTTAGGGAGAGTTGGCAAAATGATGGCTTGCTGCTCCTAAAGAAGTGCAACAGAGCAGCTCCCACATTAACTTGGTTGGATCGGGACTTGAACTGGTCCCCGACCCAGGCACCTCCGGACTGAGCTACTGCTAACAATATATTTTCAGTTATTTCAGGAAAATGATGGTCATGTGCAGGAATAAACCTAAACGGGTAGTTATTGATTATTGGAATTGTCAAGTCAAAGGTGAGCTGCAGTTGTTAACAGCTGTAGATATAAGAATACATTTTTAACAGAAAGTATTGGGGCATTATTAGTAAAACCCACTAACAGCTGGATGCTTGTTGATCTCAAGGTAACCTATTGGAGGTATGTAGGTTGGATTGGGAATTGTGATTTTGTTTGTTAAATTTCAGATATGGTGCATTTATGTCATTGTTAAAAAATACAGTGATTTAGAAAATAAGTTGGCAGTCTTGGTTGACCAAAATTGAGCAAAAGGCAAATGGTAAGGTAAATGCCAAAATATGATGACAACATTTGTAACGCTAGGTTTTCATTAAAGAAAGACTACGAAGTTTTTGTAATTTTATACCATTGATTTTTAAGATTATGGAGATTTTATCATTTTGGAAACAAAGTCTAAAAGAATATAAAAACAGTTTCTAATCACAGAAATGTTGGCATTGTTTTTATCTTATGTACAGTTTAGACAGTACGTTTTAGTTTGTAACTTTTGATCATTAATAATACTATAAAATCATGTTTGAGGTCCAGGACTCCTGATCTTTTAGTATCAAACATATATTACTGGACAAATATCACATTTTAGTATTTCTAGAATGGTTATCAATTGTTAAAAAAAACAAGATCCAATTTGTAATTCTATAAAGCTAAAAAGAAAATGTATGATTGATTGAGTCCATGTTTCCCAGCCAACTCAAAGAGACACTCCAGCATTTTCCTGCCAAAACTGAGAGCAGTTAAGTTTATTGTGCACAAACTGGTACCTTTGGTAAACCCACTCCCCCCCTCCTCTTATCCAGCCACTGTATGCTGCTATTATAAAAGCAGCCTTGGATTTACAGCAAGGTTGCATGGTGTATTATGTGCATATAAATATGAGAGCTCAAATTCTGCATGCAGGATTCTTCTCATTCCAGATCGGAGGAGGGCAGCTGGCTGTGGTTAGATCGTTTAAAGTCAGAGAAAAAGCGGTGAGCACTGGAGCCGGTAAAATATGATCAGAGGAACAGTTTCCTGAGGTGGTGCTGACAGGCGCTCCCTCAGGTTTCGGATTTTCTGTTAAACTCGAACATCAGAGAAGTTTGGGGCACAGCAGCCCACGAAACGACAGATCGATTCAAACATTTCAGCTATGCTGCAGCATAGTCCCAAGAATGTAAGCCGTGGAACAGACACAGTTGTTTATAGTTAAGGTCAGCTCTGATGGTCGAGGAGGCCAACGAGGGGGGAGATCCAGAGAACTGCAGAATTCTTGGGGCTCTAAGTCATCAGGGCACATTCATTTCACCAGTCATACTATATCAAAGCCTACCATGTTTACATAATCTTATACAAAGCCTGGTTTTTATTACCTCGGGAAGCCGCAGCCATCTGTAAGTCATATCAGTATGGGTTTCAGAAAAGTCTTTTTGATTAATTTTGGCTTTTATTGTATTTCTCCACTGAAAGCAGAGACTGTTAAATTAAATGTAATAGCATCTGACGTGGGAAATGGGTAATAAAGAGACCTGGGGATGATAAACGATAGATATGTAAAGAAATCTCTAAACATTTCCCTTCTTTATAGCTGTCAGATGCAAATAAAGGAGGCACTCGGGCCGGCAGCCATCAGTATCTGTGACAAGACTTGGCTTGTTTATGAATCCCAGTAAAACCCATCCAGTAGAATCCAAGGCCATTACACTCTCAGGGGACCAATACGCTTCGGTACATCATCCAGGAGAGTTCTCAGGCCACATGAAATGCTGAGAACGAGCACTTTGAAGGAGGACGAGGGGTGGAGGGCATACCATATGGGGGGTGTTCAGCTGTATATCTTCCTCTGAGAAATATTCTCTTGCCTTTCTTTCTTTCTTTTTTTCTTTCTTCTTGTCGACTTGGCTCCACTGACTCACTCGTTTCCACATTGAGTCAGTGCGTTTGTGCACAGTCAGCACATTCTTTCAGCGTAACGATGGATACAGCCCTGCACAAAGCCCGCCTACATTACCCCCACGGGACAGAACACTTCCATGTAAAAAACTGTAGTGTTTGTGCTGAGCTTTAAGAGGTCTGTGTGATAACACAGCTGCTGCAGCAAAGTCTAATAATACTTATCAGCATTAATGACTGAAACATTCTTTTGTGACAGCTTTCTCAAAGGCCTGCAGTTCAATGAAGAAAGTCTAAAATTGTCTCGGGGGTTTCATTGATCCTTTACACTTGAACGAAAATTCAAAAAAGCATTACTTCAAATGAAACTTCAATAAGTAAAGAAATACATATTTGGACAAATGAAGGGTGAGTGCTTTTAGCATAGATGTGTTGACTTTGGACATTAAACTTGCCTCCTTGTGCCTTAAATGTTTCTGCAGTGTAGATTAGACCAGTGGTTCCCAACCTTTTTTGTCTTGTGTACCCCCTGAGCCTTTTTGTCATACCATAAGTACCAAGGCTAAGATGATTCACTCTTCTCCCGATTCTATTTTTATTATTTTTTTAGGTACGATTTGATTTGTTTTTAGGATTTATTCAGCAATATATTTTAACCAGCTCTTTATACTCTCTCTTCAAAAGCCTGGGTTGCATTTAGAAGTGGCTTTTTAACACAGACTAAAATGAAGCATTTAAATTTGGGGGGAAAAAACGATTTTTGAACAAAAAAATCCATTTAAAATCATCCACCAAAAAATCCTGACACTTATGTGAATCGATTTTTTCTCCCACCCCTAATAAGTACCCCTACATTCATACGTGTTGATAATTCTTCTAAAGCAGAACCTAACACAACTGATTAATAAATGAAAAATATTTTATTTTATCTCCTTAATTTGAACATTAAGTTCTCAGTCATTTTCTTCTTTTTAATTCAACATGATAATAAATATGTTGCTTGAAAATAAATATGTAATGCATATTAATAGATACAAAATCAAAATGATCAACCTTCCTTTGTGGTATTGAACTGTTTAAACAGGCATTTAAACTTTAAAAATCAGGAACATACAAACTAGTTTCTCTGCAGGCTTCTCTTAACCCTCTCCTGAATCCAGAGCAACTGGATGTTTTAGACATTTATCCATATTTTCCTGGCTGCAGGAAAAAAATTGTTGTGGCACACACATACAATTCTATAGAAAGGCTTAACTCAGTACTTCGAAGCTGGAAATAAATTATTACATTTTTCCACATGCCCCTTTGGGTACATGTACCCCTGGTTGGGAATCACTGGATTAGACGACCAGTGTCAAATGGAGCGCTTCAGAAACTGAATGCATGTAAATGTGCCAAAGATGTTGACAATTCAGTGAAAGTGAGTATCATACTCACTGGAAAAAGTTTATAGCCCAGGTTTTGTGCAAATCCATCTAGTCTTATGTATCTCATCCTTCTTTGAGCTATCATTGTCATTCATAACCTTAGGCAGTAAGAAATTCAACAGTGACACACAAACTACCAAAATGACATAGTTTCATAATCAGGGATGGGCAACTGGCAGCCGGGGGCCACATGTGGCTGTCCTCCTCTCTAAATGCACCCTCATATTTTTTATAGTTACAAAAATAAGAAGTATAACTAGTAGTTATAGTTTTTGTAAAGGTGTTTTTGAAGCAAATGCATTCAAACAAATGTGCAACAAATCAAACCAGCAGTTGATTTAATTGTAGAATGGCTTACTTTTTGTTTTTGTTTTTGCTTTTTTTGCCTAAAATATCACAGTTGGCATTATAAATTCTGATGCAAGATATATTGCTTTGCTGGCAGAAAGAAACCTCACATCTCCAAAATTACTCATTTTCTGCAAATAAGAAAAGATTAAAAAACACTCTAAATGTTATAATTGGCAGTGCTGTCTCATTACTGTACTGGTGATGGTGAAGGGATGAGATTGAGGCTGATGTGGGTATGTTTTAACTGCCTGGGGATCAGAATTGTTTCCATCAGTTGCTGTGAGTTAAGACCCCTTTACAGCACACTTTACTTTCAAGTGCAAGAAACATTGAAGGACATTTTAAGCCCTCACAGCCGGCCCGTATGTACCCGTTATCCACCAGTCACATATACCATTCTGAGTGGACTTTTTTATTTTTCTACATCTTGTGATTTTGCATCTTGTGACTTTGTTTGGATAATTTTATTAACAAACAATAAAAAGAAAACACAAAAACAGTGTGTGGCTGTATTGTGTAGGTAAATGGAAAAATCAGACCAGGACTCAGTGTTGACATCTACTTGTTATTTTAAAATTCTGATATTTGGCTGTAATTTTTTATTCTTTTGGTCGGTTAAGAATTTCTTAGACCCACCTTATAAGACAGAAATAAAGACTGACCAATGGGACTGACTTATAAAGAAAAGAGAAGAAATCATGAACAATGGCGATATGAGTTTTCTGCCTGAGAGCAGCAGTACTTTTTTGTTGTATTACAGATATTATGTTTTTTTATTTCATTGTGTGCCTGCATCAATTTGTAACCATTTGGCACTCTGAAAGTAAGAATGACATAAATGTGACCTCCACTCTCACCAGAGTTGCTAATCCGTGTTCTGTTGATTCAGCCCCCAAAAAAGAAAAACTCATTCTCATTAAAGAACACAGATCTACCGTTAAAGGTGCTACTGACCTATAGTGCTGTGTTTCCCAAACAATCTTTGGCACAATTTGAAACACCAAAAATTCCTAGGTCTATCAACAGTCACAGCATTAAAGTACCACGGAACTACAACGTAGTGGTTCGATTCATAGGCAGTCATAGTATTGCAAATGTATAACATTACGTTGTTACCTCCTTTTTGAGTTTCCTTGTAATTGGGTGATGTGGTCAGGCTGGTCCTCATAGTTGTGGCTATGCTGTGAGAATTATAGATCATTCAAAAAAAGAGATCAGAGATGCTTGTACTGGGTGGTCATTTTTGCAGTCCTCCATAATAGCAGTCCGTTAGCAGGCTTTCAGGTTTTTATCCATTACATTATTCTAAATTCCATACTTTCAGGCTTGGGAGCCAGGATGGGCTAAATGCTAACTCACTTCCCTGTTTTTTTGACTCATTCCTGCACCACGCAATAGTCACTGTTTCATCATTTTTGTTTTTAGAATTTCTACTGTACATTGTTTTATTTCCTGTTTTCCCTTTTCCTGTTGATGCATACCTTATAATTATAAAAATAGCAATATTTATCATTATTATTGCATTTTAAAACAAGATAACAAGGACGAACAAGGATGTTGGTTATTTAACTGTGTCACTCTAGACCTTAATTGAGTTGATAAATGTTCTCCCATGTATGCATGTGTTCTTTCCAGGCACTCCTGCTTCATCTCACAGACCAAAAGCATGATCTTTAGGTTGATTGGTGATGGCAAATTGCCCTTAGGTATGAGTGTGATGGTCGTCTGTCTCTTTGTGACCTTGCAATTGGCTGACCACCCACCCAAAATGTACCCTGCCTCTCGCTCCAGCCTGAGAGGGATAAGCGGTGTAGATAATGGATGTATGGATTGATTATTGTTGTTAATGTCAGTTTGATGTTGTTTGTATTGTCTTTTTGTAATTTATGTTGCTTATTGTTGCTTTTGTTTAAATAGAAAAATAAATATCTGTTATAACATTGCATTTGCTTGTAGTATATATATGTATATACATCAATAATTATTATTTTTGGGATACTATACAACCTATTTAAACTTGCCTGGTGTGATATCATCTGCAGAAACAGACCAGCTGCATTGTTTATGTCTGCTGACGTCAGCCCTGTGAGTTCCACATCAGACAGAACAAGCACCTCTCTGCAGAACTACAACAAAACGTACAACAACCAGCCAGTGCTCTCACAGCAGCAAGGTACTGACAACATAACTAACTTCACCAATAAAAGTGCAGAGTGCACCCCCTGTTTATGGGTTTCTCCTTGAAATTTATGACTCCCTCTTTGGTTCTCAAAGGATGTCTGTATGGAGAGGTTAAAGATGTTCAGCAGAGCAGTGATGGAGGATTTGAACCCACCAGTTACTTCACAAACTCCTCTTCCTCTCACTCTATAGGTAAGACAGTAATAACTCAACATAAAGGTGTAAACCATACAACAGCAGAGTCTATTTGCTTTACTTTACGCAACTGCAATGAAAATCATTGTAAAGAGTTTGCTGCTTTATGTGAGGCTCAATAATAATGCTGGCAGATTTGATTTGTTGTCCTTTGATAATTCCTGAAAAAAATTAGCCCTTGATTGTCGACCAACATTTGTCTCTCACAGTTCTGTGTTGTGGTAGAATCTTTCCTTGAAAAGAGGAGTGAGATAAATCAACTTCCTCTGTTCTTCAGGGTTTGACCTGTTACAGGACCTGCAGGGTCAGGCTGGGGGCGGTTACTTCATGTCTAACTGTGCAGATGAGAGCTTCCTCTTCCAGACAGGAGGTGTGGACCGCTGCCTCAGTCAGATCTACTCCATCTACCTGGACTCATGAAAAAACAAAGAAAAACTCTGAGGACCAAAGGCAGCATGTTATTGTGTGGCAGCAGACAATCACAGTATATTGTTATCCTTGGCTTTAAGTGTCTAAATTGTTCTGAGAAGTGCAGGTAATCTTTAAAAGGGAACATTGATGAAAGAAAAGGGTTCAAACATGAATAGAGCTGCATTCGAACATGCACAAGATACTTGCGCCCTAATTATACGTCCAGTGCTCAGTGAAGGAACCCCTGATAATGCCCTTATTATTGTCCCCACCCATCACCAGGGTTTTCAGATGGAAACCTTTCCCCAGCATGGAGTTGAGTTAGTCCCTTAAACACTTTTAAAGGCTGGACAGCAGACAATTGCCCAAGTCCCTCTGATCCGAGTCTCAAGCAAGTCTCGAGGCATTTGATCCGAGTCTCAAGCAAGTCCCAAGTTTTTTCTGTTGTGGGCGAGTCGAGTCGAGTCGAGTCGAGTCGCAGGATATGACAGGTCGAGTCCCTCACCATTGTTCCCCAGTCCACCCAAAAAGCACTCAGATTTATATCTTGAATAGAAAAACCTAATCTTCCCACACATACAACACATGTACACCTTCATTGCTAATGTTAGCTTTGCTAGCTCCATATTGAGCACATAGGTCGGGCTAACATTTCTGCCATATTGACCTATGGCAGGAACGTTAGCTACCTGGCTAACGTTTGCAGGTTTCACTTATTTGGCCTCATGTGTCCTCAGGTGGTGGATAAAGTTTGATGTTGTTCCCTCTTTTTCGCTTATCGAAGTGTTGCAGGTCGTGCACATGGCATGTCTTCGTTTTCCATCGGATTGAAATTCTTTATATGCAAAGAAAATAACTTTGGGCACAGAAGACATAGTGGCTGCCAATTTGAATCCCGCCTCCCGCGCACCCTGCCCACTGATCATCGCTTTAGCAGAAGCGGGTGTGTGGTAGGAACGTATGTGTGTAGTACTGTGTCGTGTGGGGGACAATAATAGGTGATGGACAAGTGTACTGTGAATGGAGCACCAATAAAGTGAACCTAAAAGGAAAGAGCGGGGTATATCTCCTGTCTAGCTCTTCATATAAAGCCTAAGTGTGTGCAATTTTCCGAATCATGTTGTCTCAAGTCAGGTCGAGTCTGGAGACATTTTCTCCCGAGTCCAAGTCGAGTTGCAAGTCGTCTCATTAGCAGCTCAAGTCGCCTCGAGTCCGAGTCCCTATGACTCGAGTCCCGTTGTCTGCTGGACAGTGTGCTCCAGTGTCAGAGTCACCCGTCTCCATGCTCGCTCTCTCTGCCCACTGTATCAATACAAAGCCCTGTTTTATCTTTGTGTCCTTAATGGCCCAAACAGCATCAATAGACCTGGGTTCTATACATGCAAGCTCCAGGCAGACAATTCAATTCTACCTTGTGTAGCTCATTGCCCCTAAAAGCTTCAAAAACAAAACATTAGTCTGAGGAGAGAGCTCAGAGTGATGATTGTTGAAAAAGGGCTTGGATTAGGTACAATGTTTGGTGCTAAAACTCATCCCTGCTGGATCAGACTGTTGCTCTGTCTCTTCCACTATTTCATTTTCATGAAGTAGCAAGGAAGACAGAAAGGGGAATTGGTTTCTCTTACCTTTAATTTTGCCCCAGCTGACATCAGATCCTCAGCTGTATAAGAAATAAGAAAACTGTACCCTTTACATCCCACTTCTACCAGACAAACCCTAACTTTCCACCTTAGATGCTCAGCTTGGACATCCATGCATTTTCCTTTCCTATGACATTAGCTGTTCTCAAACAAAATCAACAATGACAAAAACCTCACCAGTGAATAATTTCAGCAACAGTGATCAAAGAATGAATGTACACACTGAGCTATTTTAGCACTTTTAATATCTGATCAGTTGACAAGTCAAACAGCGCGTGTTTTCAGGCCAGTAAGGTTAACTCTGTATGGCAGCTTTGTCATTTGAGAAATACTCCTTTAAAAGATATAATATGTCAGAGCTGATGAGACTAAATGTTGGCACAAAGTCAATAAATAGAGAATAGGGTAAAAGAGTCAGACGTGATAGAAAACATTATGAATACATTAAGAAGGATATTTTTTATAACACTTGCAGAAAAGGTAAAGAGGTGAAAAAGTTGGAATATCAAGAGAAATAAGTTAAACATTGATCAAATGTATAAAGCCAAAATGTTGGAAGAAAAAAGTAATCATGTGGAAAAGGTTACAATTTTGATGTTGTTGTCAAATGTCAGTAAAAATGTACAGAGGACATTTGACAGCAGTAGATGCTCTGTACCCAGCCCTGTTTGTCTTTGTGCAGGTAATGGCATCAATAATCTTAAGAAACATTAAAAAATAAATACGGTGATGATTAAATTTATTAGACCACCAACCATTAAAAGGTTTTTGCCACAGTTACCCTAAATTAACAACATTGGTAATAACCAAAATCATGTTTATGTTTCTGCAATGGTTAATACACCAGCATGTAGAGGCTCTTTAACAAAAATTATATTTTTAAAGCTGAAATGTAAGTTATATTGTTATCCATGAATTTTTAAGTTACTTGCTTGCATTTTTTTTTACAGAAAAAGTTGTCTTATTGGGTAAATTTTATGCTTAATAAAGTTTTTGACTTCTCAGAGAATCCCAGTGAGCAGCCCAATTACAATATAAAAAGTTTAATTCAGTTTGAAAATTCATAACTCCTGTTCAATATGTATGTCCAATAGCAATAAAATTTTCAGTTTTAAAAACATTTTTGAAATATTTTAGAAATATTTGAGCTTTCTCAATTTTCGGACAGGTGGTCTTATAAATATGTTAAGCACTGTTAACATATATAAATGTTTTTGATGCACACAAGAGGGCTGAACAGTTACATTTGATGTTATTTTAATAAAAGTATTTTTTGCCAGATAAAACCATAAGAAAAACATGCTGTTGGAATAGAAATGAACATTGTACATTGTACAACATGTAGTGAATACATTAAAATTTGTCCAAAATGTGTAGACTTTGACCAAAAGAATGAACAAATAAACATTTAAATACTGAGATAAGCTGCATATTTTGAAATAAAAGGGGAAAGAATATTCGCCTATATTTTGATGACATATTCCAGTCATTTAAACTATTTTCAAAAATTACAACCCTACATTTTATTTTCCCATGCCTTACTACATATAAGTCTCTGGAGTGAGCAAGATCGAAGGACCAGTTCACCAAATACTCTGTCAGCTCAAATGTTCCCCATACTGTACACGAGGCCTTTTAGGACAGGAGGGACATAGAAGTCCACTGACGGACAGTGGTGTCTTTTTATTTTCTCTTACGTGATGAGGCTAAATGTTAGGTGAACTAAAAATGGCATCATCTCTGTACCCAGGTAGTTTCAATTTGATCATATTAAGGAAATAATTTGCCTCTCCAAAACTCAAGATAAGTTTTCTTTTAGAGGTATCAACAAGAAAACAATCCTGTAAATGAGATGATGTTGAGTAAAATTTGACTGCATGTTCATAATACCTTTGCCAGGGCGCAGCAATAAGATCATGAAGTCAACTGTAGCAATACTGCCACCAAGTGTCCAAATGATTGTACAGAAAAATGATATACTGGTACATACAGTGTGTGGTACTGTGGTACAAGAACAAAGAAAGTGAAAAACAAGACAAAAAAAGTGCACTTAAAACATTTTGTAAATATTCTTCCAACAAATAAGTTTAAGCATATGTAACCAAAGTGACCTTATAATCTCCTTTGCTATGTGACGTTGTTTCATCACAGTGCCTTTACATGTTTTATATGTTTCTATCAATGTTTTTAATCAACATTATAGTTGTTATCAGTGTTATATCCATTTGAATGAGGTGTGCATTGTTTACAAAAAAAAGTTCTGTGCACTTTCCAATCTCACCACAGAGACTTAAAAATGAACAACCAGAAAATGTTTACACTGATTTTGTAGCAATCAAGAAATTTCTTTTTATAAATGTTTTTATAAATGTTTTAACAGTGTTCATATGCTGTAGTACACCTGTCTATTTTATAACTAATAAAGAAAAATATCAGTTTGCATATTTCTGTAGATAACTTGTTTATGGCTTATTTCCTTGTAAAATGAATTTTAATGGAGAAGCAAGTGGGTATAGAAATTTAGGTGTATGAACAAAGTGATCCGACAACATTGTTTAGAGGGTTTAAAGTTTGGGTTAATACTGCCATCTGCTGGAACTACATCAAAAAGCTAAACTGTTAAAGCCCTGAGGAAGGTTTCATGAAATAATGACTGACCTGATATCATTCTGCCAACATTTTTTGGAGATCATAGGTCAAAGAATATTAACTATATTATGGTTCTATTAAACTAAATCATTATTTGATTTCTATGTATACAGAACTCTAGAATTTATGTATTTCCTCAAAGAACAAGGCACTGGCACTAACACTTTCATATAGGATTGTAGAACAATATTTAATGCCAATAGTGTCAACACTTTCTTTTCAGTCAGCTAATAACCAGGTTTACTCATAATAAGATGATGATTATTGGGTAATAACAATGATAACAAGGTGATAATTACAAAGAAATTGCAGTTTAAATTATTGGGAAAAACTCCATTATCACTAATTTTAGCTAACTACCCCATAGTTCAAGTTCCAGTGTACATTGAAAGTAAAGCTGTATTGATAATACATGATGAACGTTGTCTGTTACAATATAAACACCCCATAACTGCACTGGTTTTCAGTAATGAATAGATAAAAGAGGAAATGTTATGAAATGGTTTTCTACTTTCCTTGAATTTATACATTAAATTATAAATAGTTACCATCTTAATCCAGTCAAAACCACGTTGTAGTAGTTAGCTGAATTTAATGACAATAGTGACAGTAGATTTTTTTCTACTAATTTAATCTGTAATTTCTATGTAATTAAAGGGACTGTGAGGAGTTTCTAAGTAAATACATAAAAGTTTAACTTTTAGATATGATCAAAATACACACTTTAAGATGAGTTTTATAGCATCAAAATAGGTTATCTATAAATGCTACTCCTTAGCTTCGCGGTGGGGTCGGACAGGGCTGGACTGCCCTGGATACTCAGCTTCGGGAACAAGACAATTAAAACTAGAGCAAATTAATATTATTCAGACACGTCTTAGAGCACCAGGCTGTAAGTAGCCGGCTACAAAACTACGGTACTAAGTTTTCCAAAAATTGCTTGTTGTCACACATCAAAAACTACCGCTACGTAACTAGAAAGAGATACATTACCTCATTGCTTGCATTGAAAAAAAGAGTAGTAAAGCAATGCAGTTCTTCTGAGGAAGGTCCAAACTGCATCACAATAAACACGCTTTGGCTTGGGTCACGTCCTTTGGTGCGTTCCAGTTGTAGTCAGAAGTAGGAATTTCCGGGTTACGAGTAGGAAACTGCAACTGGATCGCTGGATCAACTGGGAACTCGGTGAAACCTCCCCAGCCCCGAGTTGACAATCTGAGATGGATGCCCCCAGTGTGAACAGTTATTTAGCTCCTGTAATAATCAATTTATTTGCACTTCTGACTGGGGTGTGTCGCTCTAGATCAGCTGTATACATAGTATTGTTAGACTTATATTTACAAAAATGCTCCCAAAGTGATAATCACATTCTTCATGTGATATTTGTGAACAACAGCGCAGGACATGCTAACAACAGCTAATAATAGCCTGGTAGATCGGCATGTTTTTTTCCGACTTCAACTGGAATGCCGATAAGTCGGAGATGATGACGCTCCCATTTCCGAGGTTACTGGAATGCAGCATTACGACAGTCGTCGCGCGTGCTCATGGGTAGCAGAGTCTTAATGTCACCGATAATAGATTCTCCTCATAGCACCTTTAACCTCCCTTTGATAAGTGTTATTACCCAAAAATTCCCCACAGATACCATCTTTTTACCAGGTAAATACCTGGTTATTATAGAACTGAGAAAAGACGTGTTACCCAAAGAGTGAACAGTTCAAATAGACAATCAGGTCATGCAAGTAGAATTTACACTTCCAGTTAAGCATCACATGACATAGCAACACGTTTCCTTCCCAGCAATCTAAACACCTAAAAAGAATTCAAAGGTGAGGCTTTGATGTGATGATGTATGGAAGCACATACAACTCCCTGGATGCAAAAGGCACTTTTGTTTAAGTCTTAGTTCAACATTAGAGCATTATAGGAATCTAAATTGCAGGACTGCTGGTGTAATTTGATAATTTAATGGACAGTTTAAGTCATATTGCAATATTGTTGCAAAGGCTACAAGTGTTGGCATAATTTGCTCTTATACCTGATTGAATACTTTCCCTAACTTACAGAGCAACAGGGAGCACAAATTTGATGCTGTATCTGTTTTATTGACATGGCTTGATTATATGCCATTTTTACTCATTCCTTCATTCATTCATGAATAAGTTGCTTTCCAGTAAAAAGCAACATAGGAGCTATAAAGGTACCTCTATGTTTAAGGGCCCTGTTGTCCTTGTTTATTATTCTTTAACACCTCAAACTTAGGTTTATCAGGGAATTTTGATTTTTTTTCTTCCTTTCTTTAGGAATCAAGCTAGCTTCAGTAGCTGTGGTCTTTTCGAATCATAAAGCGATATCACATCAGAGGTAGTGATGGTGCACTAATAATCAACTTAGATTCTTTTGAAATTTACAAACTTAACAAGAGCATCAATGTATTTACCTGTATCTTACAAGCCCATTTAGATCCCCCCTCATGTTGTACTTGTGAAGTCACTGGAATTTTCACACAACTTCATGGCACATGTACACTGAGGCTTGAGTCTAGCACATCAGCTGTTTGCAGGTCTTAAAACTGATTTATTTGAGTCATAAAATAAACAGAGACAAGGGTTAGTGATTTCAAAATAAAACAGGAAACATAAGACTTGAAATGTGAATGTAAAAAATAAAACACTTAACAGTCAGACGATCATGACACCTATTGTGATGACACTCAGCGAAGGCGATGTAAAGCAGACGTATGTGCCATTTCACCCTGTGAAACCACAGCTGGTCTCAGTATTCCTTCAGTATGCTTAGAGGACAAAAGATGGCTGTCCCCAAAAGAATGCCTCTAGGTGTACGCAAAGAGTCCAGTTATGAGAAGGAAGAAGCTGAACCTGACAAAGCCTATGTCCATCGAACTACAGACAGGCTGGCCCCAACGTGTGCCAACAGTGATGAATGCAGCAAGGGCAGCGAAGGTAAGTGAAGGTCAACGCTTACTGGCATTTCTAACCATGTTGGATCAAATTTCAAACACTTTTGAGCATGTGTAACATTTGCTGTCAAACCCAACCAACACCTAACCTGACACACAACATGGACAGTCATTATATTTCACTTGTCCATCTGGAAAAGAGCCAGAAGCCATAACCGGCAGGTGACTGGATGATCCTTCATTCAGTCTGCATTAAATACCAGCGAACCGGATAATGTCTTAGACAGGAGATGCTGTGCCACAAAGTGTTAGCCACTTTATAAAAAAAAACTCTTGCAAAATCATGTCAGAAGTGGAGCAAAATCATTCTTGGTTTGTAGTGTTGTTACTTGTTTCTCATTTAAGGAAGAAATGAGTTCACAATCTGACAAAACTGCTACTTAAGCTAGCATCTATGCTAATTTCTGTATGTGCAGTCACTTCGGGCTCTCGTCTTGGTTGTGGCTCATTTCTTTTCCTGCTCTAAAGGACTCTAATGGGGCTGTCCCACTTTGGGCCGCTAACAGTCCTTTTAGGTTGAAGCTTGACAAGAAGGATCTGCCTGATTTCAGACATTAAATCAGACAGGACCGGCTTCTGCACAAGGTTAACAAACATCAGCGTTACCCACTTAATGTTAACTTAGCTCTGCATGGCCTGACTTGACATTTCCCTACACATCTGAGAAAGGTAGCCAAATGTTAATGAATAAATGCAGCTGTTCTGTGCACCAGAGTCCCTGTAGGCTGAGGCAGTATCCCCGAACAAGGGGAGTTAGCATTTATCCTAATGTCATCATTGAGGAAAAACATCTGAATTGGACAGTGTAAACACAGGTTTGAAAGCTGGAGTAACAGAGAGAGGGAGAGGAAGGATTTTTGTTCATGTTTGAAGAGGCAGGGTGAAGATAGGCCAGACACATTTTTTTATGTATGGCAGATGTTAAAAATGTGCAGGTGCACAATATGTGAACTACTGTTATGCTCGTCAAAGAGGACATGATTAGTGAAGTTTTAGGTGACTGAGATAGATTTTTTGTGCATGTGGTTGTATTTTTTGTGCATTTTATTTTTCAGGTCACTCCTGAAGAAGTTAGTGGCCCAGTAGCTTCATTCACTGGGGGTGTTGGTGGTTCAGTCTGGGCTCTTCCTGTACCTGGGAAGTTGTGGGTTCAAGTCCAGCTCCAGCTGTCAAATGTCAAGTGCCTTTGGACCAGACACTTATCCCCAAGTTGCTTCCTCTGTTGTTTCAGTGGTGTGTAAATGGGTATGAAAGGATGTGGTATTGGGTGATTGAGTAGATGTGACCTGCGCTTTGAGTATTCAGAAAGGCTAGAAAAAACTTTATTAGCTCAAAGCCATTTATCACTGCTAAGTTGATATTTAGTAAAGAGCAACAGAGACATTACTTCTCTCGTCAATGTCAATGTCAACTTAATTTATATAGCACATTTAAATAGCCAGCGGCCTACCAAAGTGCTTTTAAGTAGTAAAGGCAGAGACAGTAAAAACAGTAAGACAATAAAATCGATAAAGGTAAGAAAAAACAATAATAGCAATAAGAACAAAAACAATACAGTATAAATATGTTTACTAACCTGTAACCAGTTTACAGTAACCATGTCCATCATCTCATGCCTTGTCCAATCAGACTGCTTGTGAGTGACTGCATTAGTACTAATTTTTCAGTTTGCCTTCAGGCACAAACACCCAGGAAATAGACCTGCCTCGACACATCTGTGGTGACGTGAGTTTATTCACCAGGTGGCGTAACTGCACTGAGCTGAAGTTAGTCAGGATCAATCTGTTTGTTTTAGTTTAAGGAAAATGTATTACAAACTGAACCCTGTGTATAGCTAAACTTTATTAGGCCTTCATTACAAAGACACACACACACAAACACACATTAACTGGCAGTGGTGGTTTTTCCACATTCCTCTTGGAGATAGACTGTCACACCCTCTGACCTGAAGAGAGAGAGGGAGGAGTGGAGGAGTGGAGAAAAGGGGGAGGAGAGTTCGTCTGAGGCTGGACAGTTGATGTGATGCAGAGAGGAGAGAAACACTGCTGCTGATGTTTGGATCCTCATTAAACCCTGCCAACATGACAGCTACAGGTAAGAAAAACGTTTTAAATGTTTTATTGCTTCCTGATATTTCACATTACAACTTACAGCTTTAGTATGACATCTAGTGTCCTACATGCCGAGCAGTAACTCAAAGTGATGTTGTCATGTTTTGGTAACTAGACAGTAGTCTAATATTATTGTTATGAGCCAGTAGGATCCCATTTACTATGAATCTTACTATGCAGACAACAAAGCAATGTAATATGAATAATAATGACAATGGTACTTGATTTATGTGAAGTTATTAAAGACTGTATTAGTTTTTAACTATTTTTTTATTTGCTGTTGTATTTACTAGATTGTTGTGCTTTTTGCATTGTTATAGTGTTTCTGAACTGTAATGCTCTGGACTCCGGGCCCACCATACATTTCTGCTTGAGTAGCCAAATGAAGCTATCTTCTTTTTATTGTAAGGTATAATGATCATCAATAAAAAAAACTTTCAAAATTACATTAATAGGCACTTGTGCATCCACAACTACTGTTACCAGAGCAGCTTCTGCTGGTTAAAGAGAGCCTTGCAGTTTATCTTGTCCATATTTGTACCAAATATTTTTTTTGTTTGTTTTTGGTAATGTTGAGACACCCTTTGAAAACTGAAACAGTACATAATGTCACCTCTAATTTCCTCCAAGTATCATAGTCTTATTAATGTTTTAAACTTAATGATTTCCTTAAAGTCCATGCCTCTGCATTCCCAAACACAGGTTGTTTAAAAGGCAGTGTGATGTCAGCTGTTTGGTTTCCAGCGGGGTTTGGAAACATATCCATGGCAGTTCTCATGTCGATAACATTTCAAACCAACTCTCACTTAACCCACGAGCAGATACAGAGGCCAAGCTTAGGAGGATTGAGGACTGATTGACACTCTGTTCTAGGCTTGTAGTCTCATCAACAGTGCCCCATGCATAACCATCCATTCGCTATTATTGACTGCTAGATAAGAGCTGGGAGGGAGGGGGTTGTATATCTTAAAATGTTTGAAAACCATTGTAATGTATTTTCTGGGAAAATGAATAGAAGAGAGAGAAGAGAACCCTGCAAGTGGCAGGGCACACCCTGGTTGCCAGCTAATCTCAGTGCTTCGTCTTCAATTTCTAAATTAGTCTAAAAAGATGAGCTATAAAGAAATGTTACCCCTCACAGTGAGTGGACAGAGAAACACCAGTGATTCAGAGCAGAGATGTTTGTTGAGTGTTGCTGTCAACATGTCTATTTCTGTTGTAAACATTAACATTTAAAATATGTTTATGTGACCTTTGGTGTTGCTGCACACAGCCCCAAGAAGACTTTTTAAGGGACTGCAGGTTTTTTGTTGTTGTTGTTGTTTTACTTTTGCATTGGCATGATTTTTCAACACTAAGGGATGTAACTTGCTCCCACTCCTATGAAAATACTGACTTAATGATATGTCCTATTAATTAAGTGAGTACATTTTTAGTTTCTTTTTTTATAGACAAACTCAAGTAGTGTGCCCTTCAACTTCAAACTTTTAATTTTCATTTTGTTGCTTGTCCAACTCCAGCACTCAAGCAGCATCATCCCGCTCCCCTTTATCAAATAAATTTAACACATATTCAATACCTTTGCTGGAGAAGGTTAGATTGAGTGTTTCATATGGCATTTTTTTTTATTACTTTAGCGCTTTATTACTACCCCAGTGCAGTAGTTGCAGACATTAAAACTGAAAAACCCAATCCTATACTCATTTATCCTGTTTGATTTTAAGGCATTATAGTTTAGTCCACGGCTGGTTAAAAATTCATCACATGAGCTTTTAATTAGAAAAAGAATCAGATACTCATCAGCAGCATTTTCTTTTTTTCACAGTTGGACGTGGTTTAAACAAACTTCATAAATATTTAACACTGATATTTTAATCTTAAAGAAGTTGTTTTAATAATATGAGCCAAAAAGTTAACCTTCAGAAGTAACTTTTAAATGTTCTAAATGCTATAATTATTTTGACCCTTCCATGTTCAGATTCCTTTTAATCTTGCCCCTCTGTTCCTCTGCGTACCTCCAGCTGCCGTCTCTGTTTAAAGTAGGAATATTTTATGATGGGGAGAATGGGACCGTTATTTCAGAGGAAGCTGTGCTGCCAGAGAGGATGTAGCTGCTCACATTGTTAGTGAGTGAGATCATTCTCCATCTCCTGATTTAAACCTCCCTCCTCTACATGAACGCTCACACCCAGAGAGGAAAAATCTCCTATTTGGATCAAGGGCCTTCAATCTCACATTTCAGCCCTGTTAATGTCAACCAGAGTCTGTTGTGTTTTGTGTAACACCAAAATCCAAAGATCAACTCCTGTGTCAACATTTAGAGTAAAGATCTCCTTAGATGTTGGGTTCTTTAACTTGACTTGTCTGCACTGACCTTTAGACTGATTCTCTTATCAGACGGAGAAGGTAATTTGACACTGCAGGCTTCAAGTTATCTTAACTGAGAGAAACACTGCTTTAAGTTGGGAGTAAAATGTCATAATACACCACAGGGTTTGAAACATGGACCAACAATCATATAAGAATATGTTTTTTAGCTGAATGGAGATATATAATAATATAAAAGTTCATTTGTTCTTTGAGGAAAAAACCCTAAAAGTCTACACAAAACTACAACAATAAAATTTGATGTATAATCATAGTTAACAGTGAGAAAAAATGTTACCAACTTGATACCATGGCAACAAAATAAAAATGCTAGACACCAATGCAGTGAAAAAAATAATTCTGATTGACTTAAGTGTCTTTTTAAGTTGCACAAAAATCTAGGAAATATTTCAACATGAAGTTGTCAGAATTTCTGTACCCACATGTGAATCAAATTACAATACCTTAATTATTCTAATGATCAAGCATCGATATTAAGATCGTTAAACTGATTAAAAGAAATTAAAAGATACGTTTTTATGTGGACTAAACATTTAATAATTAGTTATTGGTGATGCACGACGTTACCAGAACAATATTAGCAGGGAATACCAATAAAAGCATGAACATTTATGCCCATAGAATATTGGCCTTACACTTCAGCTGTGTATCAGTTGTATCATTTGCAGAATGTACAAATTTACCATATTGCTTCACCTTTGTCACTGAATGTCCACATTTTACAAATAACAGTATCATTTAATGAAGAATCAAATATTTTTGTCCTGTTTCACTTACATTTTCAACACCAGATTGCCATAGTGAAGAAAAGCTGTAGCAGTGATTAGGCAACATTTAACTTTAGGTTCCTATCACACATGTATTATTCTTCTATATACAGAGATATAGTATTTCAGTCTTACCACATCTTAACTGTAACCTGAAAGAGTGTGAAATAAGTTGCAGCACAGTATTTAAATTTAAACAAACTATTCTCATTTGCAACCCCATGTTTCCTTTTTCCTCCTCAGAGCAGTGGAGCTTTGAATAGGACAGTCCATTGATAGTGATCACTTAAAACAAAGTTTTGTACAGAGCATCATGCAAATAATTACAAAGTTAAAGGACTGTGCACCTTACCACAAAACATTACAGAGGGTTAATTATCTGATAGGATCTGAAATCAGTTTTAAAGAAGCATCCTATCAGAAAAACATCGTGATTGTCCTGTTATGTGAGCAATATTGGTTATGTCATTGAATGCTTTATGTAGTTAAAGGACTAGTATGAATGAGTTAAGCACTAAACATTTAGTTTTGCAATCTTTGGGAGTCAATTGTATGACTGATTCATTTATGGTAAAGTTTGCATAAGCCTATAACCCATGGGATGAAATATAGTCAGCAACCTCAATGTAAGCGCCTGATACATTGTAGTTTTCAATCTATTTATTTACTATTTATTTTTGTAAAACAATTATAAGCGTTACCTTTTTGTTTAACAACTGTGCATTAAGCCCAAAGTAAGCTCAGCCTCTTATCCTAGCATGGTAACTGGTCAAAATGATGGTGATAACATGATAATTTTTGAAGTTAACTTGTTTTAGGTTTTCTACATCAAGTTTTAAGCATTTCTAAATGTGTTAGCATTCAGCCAAGCTAAGGCACAGCCAGAATAACTTATTTAACATTTAAAGTAAAACTGAAAACTTGAGATATAGCTGAAAATCTGCCTGGCATCCTCCAAAAAAGATAGTGTTGGACGCATCATCTTAATTTTGCTTAACCATGTATGATGTTAAGTTTAACAACATCTAGCAGACACTTAAAAAAGGTAATCCAAAAAATATTCATTAAAAATTTACCTAGTAACTTCTAAGTATATTCACTGTTGGTTTCATCACTTTGTTTAGCAAGTTTGTTCATGTAATCTTGAAATATTTGGAAGTGCTGAATACCTGTCAAAAATGATGAGGCTAACCTGCTTATAGCTTGAGAGGATTTAGCTAGCAGGCCCTTTTTAAAACATTTTAAGTCAAATTTAAATTATGAAATTTGGACAAAAAAATATAGGTCAATGTCGAAAGAAGCCTCATGCTAATTGATGTTAACATAATGTTAATTACCTTGTGCTAAATGCTTTTGTGTGTAAACAGTTAGCTTTAAGCGTGTTAACTACAGCCCAGTGGCAGAAAGGAGAGTTGGTTGTGGCTTGGTTACCTTTTTGGGGGGTTAAAAAAATAAACAGAAAAGGTAAAATCTGAATAAAGTTAAAAGCATTTTTTGCTTCGAGCCGCCCCATCTAATTGCCTATTATAACACAGTTAAGAAATCCAATGGTGTCTTGCAGAACCAAACAAACAGTAATCTTAACTTGTAGTGTTAAACCATCTTTAGCAGGTGAGCCAGTACACTCGAGTTTCACACAAACAGTATGTAGCTTAGTATTTTCCTTATTGTTAGTCCTAAAAGTCCGAGCAGTGATTTTTTTTTATTTGTTTATGTTTTGGTTCAATTTACTGTTTGTAGGCCTAACTTAATTTTAAGAAACATAAAATATTATAATTTATTATATTAGAATGATATAAATAAATATCCATGTTGGCAAGAGTGGAACAAGTGGATTTTCTGTATTTTTTTTAGATAATGATCATCTTCTTGACCCTTTTTCGTTTAAAGGAAGACATCCTTCATTTGTTCCTCAAGAGAAAATTCAGCAAGGAGACTCTGAGTATTCAATGTTTTGTGCTGCTAGTCTACTAAATGGCACTTTTTCCACTTCTGTGTTGATAGAAAGTGTCATTCTTTACTCAGAGGGTGGAGTGAACCTTTCTTTTAGTTTGGTGATGTGGATAATAATACAGTGTTAACTCTGGCTGATGATATTGTTCCAGTTTTAACCACTCCTTGTAATGGAAAGAGCAGCTTTGAGCTCTTTTGTGGTGTGTAAGGAAGTCTGACATTATGACCAAACACACTCCCTCTCCCTCTCATTCAGTTCCTTCCTGCCTATTTCATACGTAACATTTTTACAAAAAATATCCCGTGTTAAGTTGACAACACATGCAGTGTCACAATACAGAAGATTAAGAAAATGACCAGCTATTACTTTTTATGTCATAATTAGCTGGGATTTGAGAAAGTTGTAGAGTCACAATCTCCTTCCCAGGCCTGTCGTACAGGGGTCATTTATACCACACTATGTTCAAGAGAAGTCTAAACCATTCACAGTTGAGGACCTTGAGAAAACTTGTCGTTGTGCTATGTTCTTTTTCTCACTGTAAATATGTCCCTGTGTGTAATATATTAACAGCTAAATACAGTATTTCGCCCAGAGTTTATTCCTTGTTTCGTGCTGATTGAAGTGCAGTAGTGTTTTGACCAAAATCCAATGAGCAGATGTAGTTCTTTAGCCTGAACTGAGTTAGAATGTAAGCTAGCTGCCACTTAAAATGGCTTTTTTAAAGATCACAATTCCTATTTAATCACCTGAATGTTGCAGGGTCTTTGTTTACAGAATGCATGGTTCTTGTAAACTACTTAATGTAACTTTAGCCCCATGCATGCTGTTGTTTCAAGCTGTAATATTTGGACCCTTTAGTGCTTCATCTCCACTGGGAACGAAGCAGAGACAGATAGGATAAGTCGGCCCCTGATTCTCTCCTTCTCCAGATGTAGTATCACAGACTTCATATTTGAGAGTGGGAGGTTACCGTAAATGCCTGAAATAAGATTTGTGATGAACACATGTACACAAGACTAATGTTTACTATGAAATACTAATGAGTGTTTGAAACTGCCTGCTTTTAAATTTTAAAGAATCGCTTTGTGTTTAAAGGTTAGTTGCTAACAAACTGTTAAAGCGGAACACACCGTTTCTTTCTGGAGCTAGCATGTTCTCATCATGTGTAGACTCTACACTTATATGATTAAACAGTCTGCTTTGGTTTGATTGTTATAAGCAATATAATAACCAAGTAGTGTGATTGCTAACCCCAGTCTTCCCTGCAATTAAAAGTTAACGCAAGAGTCCATTCTGAGATTCGTACATCACACTGAAGGGGGTCTCAGACTTAGCTTTCCAGGCATTGTGGGTCGAGCTTTATCTTTGAGTAATGTTTGTATAACTCCATCCGCTCATTAACAGCTCAGCCTTCACATGAAACTCGTAGTAGCATCTGTTTCCTCTTCAACAGCTAAACACTGAACTCCTGATCCCTGTGGAGCTGTCACCATGACACCATGGCACCATGACAACTCCCACAAACCTCACAGCAACCTGGAGTCCTTGGAGAAGTTGTTTGGTTTATGAGAACATGAACATCTGTGAGAGACTACACTGAGTGAGCAGGTGGGCAAGGCTGCTGAAGGGAGAACAATTGGCATATTCTGTATCAGAGATGAAGCTGACTTTGTGTGTCTTTTCTGTTTCAGAGATGGTTTTCCAGAGGATCGCCCTGCTGATTTTCATGTTTCTGGTGAAAATGGGACTTGTGGATGGATGTGCGTGCCCTGCAGCCTCTGTTTTGTCCCAGTTTCCCTCTGAGGTTCCCGCTGATGCCTGCTGTTTGAACTTCTCTGGCTCCTTTTTCAGCCACATACACTGGTCTGTGTTTACAAATGACACAACGATTCAGACTCTAGATCTCTCATCCTGCAATATCAGCTCTATTGATATTTCTGGCATGGAGACCTCAAGTTTTCAGAATATTTACCTGGGTCATAATAACCTAAAAGAGTTACCAAGAGGGTTTCTTTCTGATCAGCCAAATCTGATTGAGCTGGATCTTAGCTGGAACCAGATTCAGGAGCTTCCAGAGGGATTTCTCCAGGAGTCAGAAAATCTCCGGAGGCTGTATCTGAAAAGAAACCAGCTCCACATCCTCCCTGACTCTGTCCTGAAGAAGCCGAGCCTGCAGACACTTGAAGTGGATGGAAACCCTTGGGAGTGCTCGTGCTTGTTACTGGAGGGCCTAAAAGAAGGCAGGAAAATAAATAGGACCACTGAGCTTTTGGATATTATAGGCAACTTAACTTGTGTGTCTCCAGTGCACCTTGCCGGCAGGACTTTGTTGTCCGTTGACCTGACTGATGTGTGCCGACCAGCTGGCCTTACTGCACTCTTCATCACTCTCCCTCTTCTCATCCTCTCTGCTCTGATTCTCTGCTGCTGCTGTGGGAGAAAAAAGAAGAGAAAAGAAGTGTCTTTGGGATCCTCCAAGAAGAAACCTTTCACTTCTAGTAGCAATGGTCAAAAGCATCACAAAAAACAGCAAACTGTAACCACAGAACAGAATAAAGACGGACTCTGCAGCAGCGAGGGCATCCTGAAGAATCAGCTGCTGCTACGCCCAGCATCCAACCTCCTGGGCAGCACCAGGGACATTTACGAAGAGGTGGAGATCAAACTGGGCTCAGTGGAGTCTCTGCCTCAAGAACCCTCACACTGCTCCTCCACGGAGGGGAAGCAGGGTCAACAGGAGCCGGATGGGGTCAGTAAAACAGAGCTGGACAATGTCAGTGTGACAGAGGTGATGAAAGACTCAGCAGACAGGGAGAAAGCTTACATGACTCAGTCGACTGAATATTACAGCCTGGTGCCGGGGATCGAACTGGAGGACTCGGACCACGGCGAGTATGAGAATGTTAGTCTGTCGTGACACCATCTTAAAGACTAACCTAACTTTTTGGAAAATGAGAAAGCTTTTTGAATTGAAGTACAATTTGGATGAGTCAAAGACACTGAAATAAAAGAAGAGGTCTAACATGCACATACTTTTTTCTGACAGATATGTTTGCTTTTTTGTAATAGATTTTGTGTTTACCCATATATGGTCAGCAGGTATTAGCTCATTTTTTTATACTGAGTGTTAAACTTGTAAAGATTTCAAGACTTTTTTGAACATAAGTCTGAACATTGCTTGAAAGGTCCTTGAAATTACATGTTCAAGCAATAAAACTGCAAAAATCAGGTTTTCAAAGGCTTTCAACCCTCGAGAAGTAGTCTTGAGAAGTGAGGCTATTTTCTATTGACATTAGCTCTTTACACAGCACATTTGTACATCAGCACTGTAACAGAGCTCCACTATCACTACATCTTGAGATGTTCTTGATTCTCCAACATCGTGATATTAGTGTTCCCATCTGTTTATTCACATTAAATTTTGATGTCACAGAAGCATTAGAGAGCATGGCAGAGCAGTCCACACACACGGCCAGATCTATACAGTACTGTGCTCCCCACTGTTTCTGCAGATCTTGTCTTGCCTCCGTTATACCTCTGTTACCCAAAAACAGCACAAAGGGGTTCACTTTGTCCCACTGAATAGATCTGCGACATTCATATTGAAGGTTAGACGTCAGAGAGGCTGAACTAAACCTCAAAACAGCAATGTAAAAGTAGCTTGCTAAATGCACTTTAGGCCTAAATATGCCTAGGCCCACAGCCTACTGTTGCTAGCTAGCATTCACAAAATGTTTCTGACTGATGAAACTACCACCTAACGGAAAAGAAATGCTCTTCTGATGTAGGTAACGGGGTCATTTACAGACTGAATGCAGTAGTTGCTGATCAGACAAGCCAGATGGTGGATCAGTGTTGTCAGATGTTCCCATTGGAGCCGCTGCAGTCATGGTAGTCACAGCCTAGAGGAAGGCCAAACGGACAATTTCTACTTCTGCTTTAAAACATTGTTTTATCTTAACTGCCTTTGAACTAATATTAAATCCTTATACCGCCCAGTGCTTTAATTATATAATGTCAGGAGTTAAAGTTAGCTTGCGAGCACTTAGTTTTATTTTGATTTCTTCATCAAACACACTGAAAACACATTTGAGTTTACATATTTCTGTGGTGTTTGTTCTGATGGTGCTGTAAGGTGTAAAGTATCTCCATTGTTATGTTATGTAAGCATCAGTTAACCTTCTTCTAATATAAAAACTTAAGTGTTTTTTATCGTCAGGATATTGCCTGTGGTGCTGTCAAAGGTTTCAAATTGCCTCAAACTCAATTAGAAAAAAGCGAATTTTTTCTGAGGTTGTTAAAATGAGTTGTTTTAAAAAAAAAAAGTCAGCTGCAGCTCTATGAAGAGTTTAATCATTACATCTTTCATTCTTCACTCTTTTTGCCCTTTTGCATCAAATGGTCATGTAATTGAAAGCTATCAGTAAAAGGCATGGTTTATCCCTCATTTTAATCGACCAAAACTTATCTGAAAATGCATGACTCAGAGTAAAGCCGTGAGGTAAAATGTAACCTGTCAAGTTGTACATAATTCACAGCCCCTTATAAGTTATGAATGAAGCAAATGAGAAATAATGTTATATTTACTTAGCTTCAGAGTTTGGTTGCTAACCAAGTTGTAATAACAGTGATAGGCCACTCTCAGAGCTAGCATCTTAAACAACTGGCTTGCTATCAACAAAATACAATCAAAACATTTTTAAAATGTCTTGGTTACTCTGTAAGACATTATTGCTTGTTTTCATCATCAGTTCATTCACAGTGTTACTGTTCATCAGGGTATTCTGAATTAGCTAGCTAACGAGTAAAGTGATATCAAGCTAGCTCAATAACTGGGAGAATTTGTCATATATTTTTTTTTTACCATAAATTTTTGTCCTTTACTGTCTGTTCTCCTCAAGCAATGATGATGTCGTCTATGATGTCCTTTTTTCCTGTAAGTACTACAATGCTTTATGACACATTAAGAAATCTCTTGTCATACTTCTGGAATGTGTGCAGCTTTTGTTCTTGTGTTAATTTTTTCTGCGGTAGAACTGCTCTTTTCGATAACTGTTTAGGGCAGAAATTTAACTTTGAATAAAGCTAGACTAGTGTTTGTCTCTGCAACTTATCTTCATGCTAGGAAAGGCCACATTTACAGTAGCCTACTATCTTATTGCTCCAACTCCATGCTCAACAAACAACAGCTCTGTTTCTGCCTTCACTCTTGCAAATAAATTTTAAAAAATAATTTCTCTGAAAAATTCTCTCTTAACTGTACTAAAGGAGACACTGTATGTTTAAATGTGTGTTATCTACTGATACAGAGACAGCTTGGTCTAACCGCTGTGCTATCACAATGTAAGAGGAAGTGATTTAATACAGTGCTTTTCCTGTGGGACCAGAGGAACGCAGTGACCATTTGAAAGGGAGGGCCCCTTTTTCTCTCTCTTACAAAAGTTAAAATAAGTGCACATTTTCCTTGTTTTATATAACAAAGGCCAAACATATTTTAATGACTTCTTGTTCAAGGGATCTTTTGTTTGTGCTTTAGTTGACCTCACTCGAGCGCAACTGTTGAATATTTTCCAGTCTGACTTGTAATATATCATTATGAAAGAAGGATGTCCTGGGTTAAACTCTGTCACCTTATCCTGCACATCCAGAAATGTAAGGGCTGAAACAGTGACTAATCCCATTGCAGCGCCCTCTTTTAATTTGACATGAAATGTGGAATGTAAAGCTCAGACGAGAAGTCTAAAATCATATACGCCATCGTTCAACAGGGGAAAAGGACATATGCTGACACTCAAAAGGGTGGAAAATACCAGCTGGTTCAGATATCAATGCTGGTGAAAGATAACAATCTGGGCAGTACTGGTTCAGTAAACAGAAAAGACAACACTATTAAGGTCATGCAAGCATTGCAAGCTGCAGACTCCAAGTCACTGAAAACAAAGCAGTTGTCTCGCCCTCACACTTGCTGGCTTTGAATGCTAATTTGTTTGTGTTCAGAGAGAGGGTGCAGCCTTCAGGGTGTGCACCTTCCTGTGATGTTATTATAACTAAGGCATGGTTTTCAGACTGGAACACATCCTGTCAAAGGTTGATTAATTGAGATTTTTAAGTTTCGTAATGCTACAAGCATCATGGTGGCCACCCTTAGTATGACACACTTTTGCCTGAACTAGCACAATAACCAAGATTTTTTTTCATCAGACGATAGCAATCAATGGAAACTGTATTGTTTTGGGGAAATGACTTTCCCAATTGATTAATTAATGCCAGCAACACCTTAAGTTGAGGCAGCTGCAACAAATGATTGAAATAGTTATAAAGTTTTAAAGCAAACATTTTGAGGGTCATAGAGCAAACGCTTCCTACAGGCTGTAGAGACAAATGCCAGAAGCACCACGCTCTGAAGGGGGTGACTGTGCAAAAAAATAAATAAAGTGAGTGTCTGAGTAAATAATAATCCAAATAATTAATATACAACAATTGTTACTACTAATAATAATAAAATTAATATCAGTAGTAACAATAACAATGATAAGCACAAAAAATATAATTAACAAATTGGAGTATGTATAGTGTACTCTTTGGCTGTTTGCAAAGGATTGCAAGTACATAAAATCACATCAATGGAAAGGTGGCCAGAAATGCTCATTGTACTCGACTCACATCATTTGGTCAAGTACAATGAATTCCTTTTTCTTTCTTCCTTTTTAGGAAAAGTGCAATATTGGCATAAAGTTTCATTGTTGTTATATGTGCAAGTTATCCTCTATACCCCATTAACCAAGAAAACTTTTATGTTAGGTTTTACTGTGAGACAGTAAAGGAAGCTTGTCTGTGTAGTCAGTAGCTATATATTTTTTGATCATTTATGTATTTTATTTGTTGTTTACATGCTACATAAACAACTTAATTAGCCTTGTTAAATGGTTGTAAATCTCTCAGGTTGGCTGCATAATATTCAAGAACATCAAAATCATTTTTAGGTAATCTTGAGCATGAATTGATTGCAATCAATAGACTTAAAGAGTGGTGCACTCATGATGTATTTTTATTAACCTATCTGGGTGTTAGCATCATGCTGGTTACATCAACAAAATCCCTACTGTATTTTTCAATGGGTTTCTGGATAATTTCCAATTCTATAGTCTTTGACCAAAGACAGATTATGAAAACTATATGTCTTGCTCTTCATGATGATTTTTTTTGCAGGTAAACACAACTTTTTACTTTTGTTGAAGTATGAAATAATCATTGAGATTGTAGAACTATTCTCATACTGTTTTGCAGAGTTTCAATTTTGTTACTTGACATTTAAGTGAATTTCCTAGACTGACATTATCAAGTTTTGCTCATGTGTGTGGCTATTAAAATTGTTGCATAAGGGTCCCTGGTCATGTTTGTAATCCTTAGCAGCCATCATTTAAAAAAAACAGCAATGCTTAAATATTTAAAAGCAAGGCCATGTAAGATACTGTATATTTAGTTGCAGAATGAAATGCTAAAATCCCATATGCATTTCATCAGACATTGACTCATTCCTGCACCTCTCTACACTAAATGGGGTTTAGCCATCCAAAGGTTTTAAAACTTCTATTTTGAAACTTTCAGTATCTCAAAATTGCAGCAACGTTGGCATCACTAACTAAAACATAAAAGGCTGTGAAAATATCCTCAATCTTGTTGGGCTAAATTGGTTGATAGAAAAATGAAAAATCCACTGAGTTCTGTAAATTTAGAGAACTTAGCCTTGTTGTGTAATTGAAACTAGTGATTGAGACACAACCTTTGTATCTCTACATTTATCCATGATTGATTATTTTGATGGGAAGTTTGACTTGTTTGCAACCACCTTTATCATCATACATCGTCAAACTGCTGCAGTAACACAAAAGACTTTTAGCTGAAATCCATCTTTATCAACAACACATTGATTTCACTGCTGTGTACATGTGGACGTCTATTGTTTCACGAAAATAACTGCTGAAGAATCGATGCTTTTTCAAGATGTCCGTATCTCAGATTTGCATTTACTGATGTTAAAGACTAATGCAACCAATAAGAGAGGAGAGACAAAGTAAGCTGCTTTAGCTATTTCCCTTTTTCAAAAATATGTCTGATGTCTTTTCACTTTTCACTGAAGCATTTTTGTGGCCCCCTTCAGCTCTTTCTGCCCCCACAATGACCCAGGCCGGCCCCATGTACCTGAAATCCCTCTTTTCTTTTGAGCTCTTATTTCACTCACCGTGGGAAGTTGTAATTACCGCATTGAGTTTCTCAAACGATGAGCTCTGAGTCTGCTCTCCCTGCCCTGTTCTCAGAGGTCTTAGCCTCGACAAGTGGATCCTGTAGCCCAGGCCAGGAAATGAGTGGGATGATAATCTTGGAGCGTATTTACTCTACAGCACTAACTAATCATAGTTTTACTCAAGATGGTAAATTTAACCTTCCTGAGTGGCTGAAAATACTATTGTTCAGAGAGCAGGGGAAATATAAGCTACTGTGCAGAAGCAGTTTTAGGTCCTTTTTGATTTGATCGCTGAGCCCAAAATTATTATAACAGGGGTACACATCCTCCAGAATTTTAAAACCTGGAAAGGATGTTGTTAAAACCTTGTTTCCAATTACATGTGAGACATTTGCAGTAATAAGACAATATGCAGTCAAATAAATGTCATTTACTTTCAATGGTGAATATGTTATTATGCACGGAATAGACATGCAATGTAATGTTTAGAGGTGCATGCAAAATTATTTTGTTTTAATACAGTTATTCATATTTAACAATAAGTAAATATTGGTATCAAAAGAACTGGCTTGTAAAATGTACAACTGAAAATAATCCACATAAACCTGCCAAATGGAATCAAACAAATGGAGTTTATCCCAAATTGTCCTGAAGCAGGCTGTCCTATAGTTTAAAACTCACGTTGAAAAAAATCATGTGGTCCAGTGAAATTAAATTTGTTTTTAGTTCCCTCCGCTGTAGAATCGAATAAATCCTAACAAAGAAGTTATGCGAAGCAAAGGTATCTGATCTGATCTTCCAGAGCACTTTTATTACATTTTATTAAATATAACTGATGTCCTTTTATTGTGTTATGTCAATAAAAGAGTGTTTTGTGTCTCTGTGATCTAAACACAAAAATAAAGGCCTCCAGGAAATGGCCTCATGGAATTCATATTCCATTAGTGCCATCTAGGGACGGAACTGAAAAGTACAAATTATGAGTCCAATGAAACGTGCAGCCCCTTTCACACATGAACCAGCGTCAAGGGGAACTTAAACTTTTAGTAGCCTGAGTTTCTTGTTGACACTTGTCCCTCCTAGTAGGAAGATTTCCTGAGGTTTGCCAAAGCGGATGGGAAATGGAGGGGAAACGCAAGGGGTCAAGCAGAAAAACTTCAGACATCAGTTTAGGTGAATAATCCAGCACTATCCAGCTGCAGCCCTGAAGACTGGCCCCTGGCTGAATACCAGACGTGACAGTTCTTCCTATTTTCTTTCATGATACTTCACACATGTGTCCAGTGGGTACTAACAAGGCAACTGAAGGTCACTTTTTTAATTCAGTAACATCAATAACCCCCCTGTCACAAGGTCATTTTGTGAAAAAAGAGGGAGGGGGAATGTAGTTCATTATTAATTATTGATTGAAATATTAATGTTCTGTGGACCAATCTTTGAAACTTTGGGGTTATTTGGATTTTTTTGTTAAAAACATGAAGGCAATTGTGGACTCCATATTTCAGAATTGAAAGTTTAAAAATGCAACATTAATAGCTTGACTTCTGTCATTTTCTCCTTGGAATTTAAAAGGGCATAACATAATACAGACCCGACAACATTAGACCTTTTAAATCTATTTTAAGTATTCCTACACATAAATCGACCGACAAAAATTGTGGCGTAGGCTGTGTTTTTTATGAGTACTGCTTGGCATATGTCAGTAGCAGTTGTTTGATTGCGCAGCACACTACACAATGCCTAAGTTGTTGAGCCAATTTTACCTCACTGCCATGCATAGATCCCATGGCTCCCACATCTTAATAAATTGGTAAAATTGAGAGTTATTTCACGCCTGAGATAGGAAAATATGTTTTTTGGGGGGACTGACATGTCTGCCATGTTGTAGTATTTTTTTCTAAACATTTTCTTAAAATCATATGTTAAAAAATTGCAACCTGAAAATTGCAACAGTTTCATGGAACAACCCTTAATGACATTGGCGTTGACATTAGAAACCTAGGACAGTTCTGTAAGCAGTGATAAAACTGAATGCAGAAGCATGAACTATGAATAATGCTGCTCACACAGTTATCTATCAAACAAAATGCTGATTAGCCCAGAGACAAAATAAATCTATATAAATATCTATCGAAGATCATTCACATGCAGCCTGATATCCCTCTACATCACCTCTATTCACGAGGGCTGCAGCTGGATCACTTGATTAATTACACCCACAAGTTTATGTTCAGGTTAGTTTATTTGTACCCATAGACATCTTTTAGAACACATACGAGCATTTTTACCAACCCATAACTAAAAACACTAAAATTAAAAAGCTTGTTGGATAAATTGTTTATCTAAGTAAGTTCAGGAAATTTTCAGGGTTGTAAGCATTTATCAGCGCGGCGGCGGTGGAAATGGTGGGGTCAATTACCCATAATGCTGATGGTGGGGATTCAATCCTTGCTCCATTAGTGACATGCTAATGTCTCCATAGGCAAGATGCTGAACCCCAAAACACTCCATTTGCATTGGCAGTGGCATAAAGGTTTGTATAAATGGGACTACACAACCCTAATGAGACGATCAGAATAGTGCTCAAGTTAATTTTCCTGTACCATAGTGCTGAATTTATCAATAGTCAATACTACAATACTTAATCTAGTTGTTAGACTTTAGCCAAGTAAGCTGTGATGATTCAGTCAAAGAAAAGGGAAGTTAAAGTTGATCACTTGTCCAGGGTGTGATCGAGGATGGATGGCCTCATAAAAATCCATTCAGCAGAGAGCAAACGCAGCCAGAGGATTACACAGGGCTTGAGAAGGAGACTGTGATTTACGGAGGACCGCTCTAACGATGTGAAAAGCAAACAAGTGAGCAGATTACAGCAGCCAATGACAAAGACAGGAGGGATGGACCATCCGAGGGTCTGTCTGCATCAAACTGTAAAGATGCTACAGGCTGATGGACAGAACAGTAAATAACCGAGAATCCTCGGCTGTAAAGTTGATCTGTGTGTTAGATAACAGAACATACTGAGGCTGTACTTTTAGACGAAGATAACAGATCCAAAGTACTGATATGACTTTATTTATTCTCACAAATACAAAAAATAGAGTGAATGCTAATCAAAAAGATATTACTTTCATAGCCTTTTCAAATCACAAGGACTGGGTAACATAAAATGGAAATATCAAGCCTCACAAATGATATAAGAACTAAATATATAAATAATTGGAATAAATAAATAACTATGATGTTTTATTAACAGCTCAGTCTGGATCAGAGGTGGGCAACCGTGACCCTTAAACTTATTAATGTGACCAAATCAAAAATAAGTATGTTCACAATGAAAACCTGACAAAATCTGCCATGAAACATTAAAAATATCAATATTTTAAAACTTATCCAGTTATAAATGCCTGTGAATGTTTCTGTGAAGCTCTCATTTATAAACTTCCGATAATAAAAATGTAATTGAAATATATTTTGATCACCAAATAATCTGCAACATGCATCAAACATTACTTAAACTGACTTAATATCTGTTATTAGCTCATTAGATTAAGCCTTTCTAACTGCATTGAAATATAAACATATGTATAATTTTTGTTAAAGGAACTTCTTTTCATGAATATATTTATACGTCGGTCTCAGTTCCCTCCAAATTAGGAGAATTTGGCCGTCTGGCAATAAAGATCATTTTATTGTGGCTTTCAGTTGCCCACCCCTGCTCTTTAAATTCTGCTTCATCTCCCAGAAACATGTAACATTTGAAACAGACAAATAATCCCCTTCAAAAGCGAAATTTATGTTTTTAAGTTTTTATCTCAAATATACAACAGCAACACAGAAAATTAATTTTAATCTTAATCAACATCCTGATCAAAGTCAGTGGTACATGACCTGTTCATTACTACTGCTGCTACTGTATACCTAATTTTTAAAATACTTATCTAGTTTTTAATAAAGTATCTATCTGTCTATCTGTCTATCTATCTATCTATCTATCTATCTGTCTATCTATCTATCTATCTATCTATCTATCTATCTATCTATCTATCTATCTATCTATCTATCTATCTATCTATCTATCTATCTATCTATCTATTAAACTCACAATACGCTGCACCTCGATATGCCCAGGTCACGATATGATACGACACGATACAATATCAAAAAAGTAAAAAAGAAAAATATTACTGTGTAATTACAACTTATTTGTTTTTGTTTGAGTTGCACACAGGAAAACACAACGCCTAACAGGCCAAACACAAACAATAACACTCTCTCTAACCCTAGAGAGGTTAGAGAGAGTGTATGCTAATGATCAGTAGGCTTATTTTTGCCGTCTTCGTTTTTTTTCATGACAAAACCAAAATACTGCCAGACAGATGACTTGTATCCAGGCGGAGTGTCCTTAATTTCGACCTCATTCGACTCCATCAATAGGCTTTTTGGAGGCAAGGTAGTTGGTGCTAATGTTTGTTGTTGTTACTTCTGGTCACATGTGCTATAATCGGACTGACGTCTTTATTTCGCGATCCATTTTTTCAAACTCGATGCATTTCATCACGTACTGTATCGCGATATATTGCCAAACAATATTTCATCCCATCCCTACTATCTATCTATCTATCTATCTATCTATCTATCTATCTATCTGTCTGTCTGTCTGTCTGTCTGTCTGTCTGTCTGTCTGTCTGTCTGTCTGTCTGTCTGTCTGTCTGTCTGTCTGTCTGTCTGTCTGTCTATCTATCTATCTATCTATCTATCTATCTATCTATCTATCTATCTATCTATCTATCTATCTATCTATCTATCTATCTATCTATCTATCTATCTATCTATCTATCTATCTATCTATCTATCTATCTATCTATCTATCTATCTATCTGTTCTCAACTTCACCTGACTTACCAAAAAATGTCCTTTTGAATAGTCCATCCTGGGCATTCGCGTTGAAACGAATAACATGGAAGTTTTTTTTTTTTTTAATTTTCATCAATGTCTACTCTAAATCAGGGTCATTGGGCATCATGCTTGTCCTTGCTTGTGACATGATCTATCTCAAGAATGTTAAAGGAATTTTCTTAAAACTTAGCACAGAAGCTCACTCTCATACAAGGAACTGATTACATTTTGGAGGTCAAAATACTGCATGCAAAAGGCATGCCAGATATTCCATTTTGCATTATTTTGATTATTTATTTATTTTTTTTTGATATTACACTTTCCATAATCTCAGGATTTAGCCATGAAAAGAAGCCTGCACCCAGCTTAGGTGCAGCTTTTGTTCACAGAGCCACTTCAACATTAAAAATAACACAACAGCAAAAATAAAGACAAAATTAGCCCTTGAAAGTTTATATATTTTACTGTTTTGGGATGAAGGCAACATTTTTTAATAACAGGTTATGTGACTACATTCAGTAGCTTGGTGTACAGGAGTACAGTATACATCTCATGGAGGTCATGTTCCCAGGTCATAAATCCTAAGAGTTAATTTATGACGGCACAGAGAGGTTAAATCTGGGAGTGGAGGAAGAGAGTGTTTCTCTGAACAGCAGGACTCAACAGAGGATTACAGGTTCCATACCTGCACTCACAGGTAAGAGTCATAATTGGACTTTCTTATGGGAATAATAGGTTATGATATGAATCTAAAGACTGACAAATTTCATTTCTCCTCTTCTTTGACATGGTGTTTGGGGGATCACAACAGACATGACGGTGTCTTATAGTCTTGAAGTGGCAAACGCCAGATTTGGAGGTTTCTCTAAACTTCTGTTCAGGTGGAGAGGAAGTATCTACAGACTGATCTACAAAGAGCTGCTGGTCTTCTGTGGAGTTTACCTGTTAATTAGTCTTTCTTACAGGTAAATTCCTTGATCTTAACATTTGATTCTGCTCTTTGCAGAAGCAGGACTGAGTAAAAGTTTGATCTCCCTGACAGGCTTATGCTCACACCGAAACAGCAGGATCTGTTTGAGCGCATCGCCCTTTACTGTGATCAGTTCACCAACACAAACTTCATCCCGGTTCTTTTTGTTCTGGGTGAGTCTGAATGTGCTCTCTATGTCTTAAAAGAAGCCACATATATTTAGAAACATTGTTCATATAATTTTGAGAACAGTCCCATTTACATTCATGCTGAACAAAAAAAATGGATTAATTAATTGTGATAAAAGAACAGTTAAATGTAGGCTGCCATCTTTGTTCAGTACATTCTGGGCTGTGATATAAAATGGCTGAATTGTTCGCTCGCCTTTGCTGTTTTATTCACATCAATATCAATAATAATTTTCTTTACTGTTGTCTTCGCTTAAGCTGCAATTAAAATTTAAGAAGCCTTCAAGAAAGACACCACATAGAAAAGAAGAATGCAGTCATTTGAGATCATCATAAGAGTGTTGTGAAACAATGCCAGTCACCATGGCATTTCTTTTCAAATTATCTATGAATATACAGTCCTGACGTTTCTTTGTACAAACAAAAACATGAGACTCTATCGAAGTCTGACGAAAAACTCTTTCTATTTCTATTCAGGTTTCTATGTGACCCTGGCCTTTAACCGTTGGTGGGGTCAATACACCAGCTTCCCCCTGCCCGATAACCTGATGATGGTGGTGTCTGGAAATGTCCATGGAGCTGATGAGAGAGGTCGCCTGCTGAGGAGAACTCTGATGAGATTCGCCAACTTATCCTCGGTTCTGATTCTGCGCTCCATCAGCACCAGAGTGCACAAACGTTTCCCAACTCTGGAGCACGTAGTGGAGGCTGGTAAGAAAAACACTTAGGTGACAAGTTTTTCTCAATGCATGATACTGCATTGACCTTATATACAATGAGGGGCTTGTACTCACGCTACAATAAAGCTGTTAGATTATATTAATATTATATATTTCTCTTTTTAACCATAATAGATTTTTTCCTCAAATAAATAATTTATCAAAAACTCAGATGCAGTTAGAACATGATCATCACCTGGCTTCCCATCTGACCATCAGTGTACGTTCATATTCTGATATTATAAGGGGGAATTGTTGTGGTTTTAATGCAGTTTTTAAGTTGTTTTGGATATCTTTGTGAAATTATTCTGCAGAAACTTCTTGGTCTTTTAAAATATTCCCTGACTATAACGGTAAAAGAGGAAAAGGGAATCTAATCAATACATTACTCCAGCATTAACAGAAAAAAAAGTTTTTACAGGATTAATTTGTTTATATGTTTTTTATGTATTTAAAATCTTCCTTGAATTATGCAAAACAAATCCTTGTGAGACCCACACTGTTTCTGTTGTCTGCACAGGCTTTATGACGACACATGAGCTGAAAAACTTTGAGTCTCTTCACTCTGACTTCAACAAGTACTGGATGCCTCTGACCTGGTTCTCTAACCTGGCAGCCAGAGCGAGAGAGGAGGGAAGGGTGAGAGACGACATTGCTCTGAGACTGCTCATGGATGTGAGTGACGAGTAAATTGATTCGATTGAACTTTAAACTAAGCTCATGTATGATTCACAGACATAAAATGTGAACATTTAGTTTGAATACCTTGATTTTCCATGTGGAGCAAAGCTGTTCCAGCACACACTGATGGATACTGTTTACTTCTAACATGTAGGAGCTGAACAACTACAGAGCAAAGTGCAGCCTTTTGTTTCATTACGACTGGATAAGCATCCCTCTGGTCTACACCCAGGTAAGAACAAGGGGGGGCAAAATATAGTCCACATACTATATGACTTGTCACAATTACAGCTTAATTGCATCCCTATGTTATTTTATTTTCATCTATACAGGTTGTCACAATAGCAGTTTACTCTTTCTTTGCTTTCTGTGTCATTGGTCGCCAATTCCTGAACCCAGAGAAAGGATATAATGGTCACAAACTTGACATGTACGTCCCTGTTTTCACTCTGCTACAGTTCTTCTTCTACACCGGCTGGCTCAAAGTAAGAGGAAACATTTTGCTGCCCCTCATGTAAACAAAAATTGCATCTATTACACTCAAAAAAGAGACTGTGATATTTTTGTCGACAGGTTGGGGAGCTGATCATCAATCCATTTGGAGAGGATGACGACGACTTTGAAACCAATCAGCTGATTGACAGAAACATGCAGGTAGCCAACTCAGGCTGTTTGGATATTTGTGTAAATTACCTAAAATCAAAGATGCAACCTTGTATTGAAAATGTCTAAAACTCATCTATAACATCTGATTTGCTTCATTGAAGAGAAATAGAAACTCTGGTTAAAATGAGCGTTCTTACTTACAGTGGAGCCTCTATCTCAGCCTAAGCAGGAATCCAGCCTACATTAAGAGCAATAGATAAAATCCACTTAACTTCTTGTTATCGGTTTTGGAATATTTTAAATAGGTGACATGCATTTGAGAGAGAGGATTAGTCCTCTGCTATGACCACATGTACTTGGTCACGTTTGGTTGAAACAATTGTAGATTACCACAACTGAATTTGAGCTTCATAAGAAACAGTTATTAGAACATCCATACACACCATACCTAACAACACTGCAACAAGACTGAATATGCATTGAGGACATTTGGTGTTCAAGCATGTAGATATAAATCAATCAACAGCCTGCCATACTTGTCTAAATCTCTATGCCTCTAGCTGGCCAGCATTCCTAATCCTTCTAATAAAGTATATACATTTGCACACAAGAGGGTTTCCAAACCTCTCGTATACCTTGTCCTTGTCATTGGTCGTCCTCCCTGCAGTATCTCATACTGCCCCAGGGCCAACCACAGAGCATGTAAGCTCTTATTACCTTCGCCAAGGAAGTTATGTTTTTGGGAGAGTTTGTCCGTCTGTCCGTCCGTCCGTCCGTCCGTCCGTCTGTGAACAAAATAACTCAAAAAGTAATGGACGGATTTGGATGAAATAATCAGGAAATGTTCAGCATGGGAAAAGGAAGAACTGATTCGATTTTGGTGTTGATCCGGATCCGCGTCTGGCCGCCATGGCGAAAAATGTGATTTCTGTGAATAACTACTGAACTAAAATATATATCATTATGAATCCAGTTGCTAATGGTATGTTTTCATGGTCAAGGAATCTAAATATTTCGATGAAATAAAGGCAGGAGTAATATGGTCAAAATGACAATATGGCTGAGGATTGTGGCTTTGGCGGAGGTCTGCGCTCTCCGAGTGCTTCCTAGTTACAATAGATTATGAGGACCAAATTTTTTAACCCCAGGTCAAATCACTTCTACAGCACACATCTTGCCATCCCAAAACATCCAATGTGTTCCCAGAACGTCACAGTTTAGGCTTTACGTGAATCATTTTTGCTCATAATCAGCAGCTTGCCTCTGCTAAGGAGGTTATGTATTCGGGGGAGTTTGCTTGTCTGTCTGTCCGTCCGTCTGTCTGTCTGTCTGTGAACAAAATAACTCAAAAAGTAATGGATGGATTTTCATGAAATTTTCAGGAAATGTTCAGCATGGGAAAAGGAAGAACTGATGAAGCTTCTCTTACTGATGTATCTTTCTTTCCTCTACTAGACACATTTTTAGGATTATTACCTCCGCCAAGGAGGTTATGTTTTCGGGAGAGATCGTCTGTCTGTGAACAAAATAACTCAAAAAGTTATGGATGGATTTGATGAAATTTTAAGGAAATGTTCAGCATGGGAAAAGGAAGAACTGATTCGATTTTGGTGTTGATCCAGATCAGCGTCTGGCCGCCATGGCAAAAAATTTGATTTCTGTGAATTACTACTAAACTAAAATAGATACGTAGCATTATGAATCCAATTGCTAATGGTATGTTTTCATGGTCAAGGAATCTAAATATTTCGATGAAATAAAGGTAGGACTAATAATTATGGTCAAAATCACAATATGGCTGAGGACTGTGGCGCTGGCAGAGGTCTGCACTCTCTGAGTGCTTTTCTAGTTGACCATATGCTCTGGACACTGTGCCTGAACAGACTTTTCTATTACATGCCATAACCATGTTAGGTATTCACTGCTGGCCCCCCAGACTCCGTCACAGCAACATGTCAGTTTAAGACCCCTGTTTGACTCTCTTCTCTCTTTTTTCTGAACCTCATCTTTCCCCCAAATAAACAAGGATTCAAACGGCACAATGTTAGCATGCAATTCTAAGGATCACAGTGGAATTTTCCCTTTCCAGAAAGAGTTTCTCCTGTTCTTCTCTTGTTATCCCTCCTGTTATCTCCTTATCCCAGCATATGAGCCAGCAGACATCTCAGCCAGTAGGAGTCCAGCCTCTAAAACATACTGGTGGGTCTATTCAGGTGTACTGGGAATCGAGGTCTGGTGCTGCAAAGGGGAAGAGGGAGAAGTGCTAATGCTGTGAACCTTTTTTCTTGTACAGAGATGTATTTAATCACACAGAGGAGACATGGAAAACACACTAATTGAAAGTCAAAGACCTCAAGCAACAGGGGCTCTTTAGAGGCACATTATGCACTTTCTCTAATTAAAAATACCTGCGTGAAGCAGATCAGGACATTTTATTCACAAAGGCATCAAAAAGATTTGTTTTACATTCCCAACCACAGGTTTTACCCTAACCCTATTTATACTATACTATAATCCCAATTTAAATACTTTGGGGATCCCCCTGTCATTTTTTTTAACTTTTTTTTTTTTATTAATTTTCAAAATCATACATATACAATAATAAACATAGACAAAGTAGTCAAGTTGAACTTCAGTGGAACAATAAGGGTGCTGGTGCAACATACTTAAACACCACTACAACAGTAACAACAACAAAAAATATATATATATATATATATATATATATATATATATATAATATATATATATATATATATATATATATATATATATATATATATATATATATATATATATATATATATATATATATAATAAAAATATCAAATAAAATAAATAATAATTATAATAGCAGAGAATATTTAAAAAAATAATACATTTAAGAGAGTAATTAAAAAAGGATAACAATAGTAATACAATAATGCTAAGATGAAAACCATTACAGTAATAATAATAATATACAGAATAGACAATCAGGAGGATAGATCAAGAGGAGTGAAGTGAACTTATAAAGAGAAAAAATATCAATAATAATAATAATGAGAATGAGTACAAAGGGGGGGGGGCATCCACAGACCCCTCTGTCATTTTTGTACATTATTTATTTATGTTGTTGTTTTTTAATTGAACAAGTGGCAACAATTCAAATGGAAATTTAAAGGGTTAAAATTCTGAAAATAATTAAATATGTGGTCATTTTGAGCAGAGCTGAAGTGATTTAAGAGGTTTATGCAGAAAAAATAATAGTTTGACAATTTTTTGCAGTTTTTTTGTTCATGTACGTTTTTGGTTTAAGGGTCCCAAGAGGGTATTAAATTAGAGGGCTACATGTGTGAAAGGTTATGGAGTTAAAGGTTACCTAATTTTAACTCTTTTTGAATAATAGCCAGATTGTTGCTTAGCATTTTGTTCTTACTCTTTTATATCCAATAAGTTTCACACTTAATGTCATATCTCTTTTTTGTTGTGTTTTTTATGTCCTGCTGTGTCTCTGTATCACACTTTTAACTACCTGATGTTTTGATGTGCTTTAAAGCACTTTGCCTGTCCTTATCGTTTTAAACTGCTTTCCCTCTCTAACAGGTGTCAATGCTGGCTGTAGATGATATGTATCAGAATCTGGCTCCGCTCGTAAAAGACAAGCACTGGGCTCAGAGACATTTCTCCATCCCGTACACTCTGTCTACAAGAGGTGAAACCCTCAGACCAGCCTTTAAAGGATCCACCTTTGACATGAGGTACAAAGTTATTTCACATACGTGTTTCAGTGCCTTTTTTGTGCTGCAGCCTTTCAGAAAAAAAATCTAAACACTTTGGAAAACCTGAATTTTTAATTGTCCACATTTCTGTAGGATGAGTGCAGTGGATCTTGAGTTTCACCGGCCTTCAGACATGCCCGCTAACAAACCGATTTTACCTCCTGATGGTTCTCTGGGCGAGGGTCTCAACGGTCTTCTGCAGAAGGGCAAAGGGATCCTGAGAGGCATAAGTCTACCCTCTCTGATCGATGTCTCAACACAACTGAATGAGCAAGATGATGATGAAGAAAAAACTCCTGCTGAGAGTGACAATAATGTCAACATCGGAGAACAGGAAAAGCCACTGATCACAGTTGTGGTGGACCAAGCCATGTAACAAGGATCAAGATATAGTTTATTGTCTTCTAAGTTTTATCTAATAACCCACTTTCTTTTACTACAATGTTTTCTGATTCAATAAATCTAAAAAAACATTTGTAGAATATATTTTTTTCTAACACTTTATTTGTGATTTTCAAATGTTGTGGTGAAGCACACTGCCTGAAGACAAGTTCAAATATGCCTTTGGAATCTATACAATTATATGCCAAAAATTCCACTTTACTGCAGCTGATGGTTTGGTTTTATATTAACTCTACCAGCAGTTCTTTTAATTTCTGTTTAAAAAATCATTTGGTAACTTCAAATAAGGTCAATATAAATCTTTCAAAATTTTTGTTATTGACAGAAAAAGCAGGCGAGGGTGGATAACAGACCCTGAAAATCAAAAAATGTTTGAGCTTTGTCATGAACCTGCTTTTTGCTTTAGTTTAGCCGCACATTTTGTGTTCATGTTTTGAACCTTGTACTTTTATTTTGTGCCTTGAACTTTTATTTTGAAAAGTCACCAGTCTTTCCTTGTTACCTTCGATTTTGCTTCCTGTCTGGCGCTGTCTCACCCGATCCCTGATTGTTCCTTTCCAGGTGTGTCTCATCACCCTCAATCACCTCATGTATTTAACCTCATGTCTTCCTCTGTCTTGTTGCCAGTTTGTTGCACTCTTTCCCAGCACTCATTCTTGTCACGTCTTGCCAGTAAAATCTCTTTTGTCATAGACCTCGTCTTTAGCCTCACATCTCGGATACCTTTGCTTTTCTCTGATTGACATTCTGTGTAACGAACCTTGCCTGTTTACCAATAAACTGACTTCCATTGTCAAACTGGTGAAGAATCAAGCACTTGTGTCTTTTCTACTCAATGATGATCATGCTGAAGGTTTACCGGCAGTAAACATCAAATAAAGCCAAATGTCAAAACTTTTGACTGTCAGCTTGGATATAAACTCTGATAAATCTGAGTCCTGTTTGTTAGGATATTCAGTGGTGTCTTGAAATATTTTGTTGCAGCCGGGCACAAACTCCATCTCTAAAACTGCTTCTTCCGGAAATGGGGAAAAAGCACTACAACTGTACGACAGAATACTGTATTGCCCAGATTTTTTTTTCTTTCACTTGGTTAAATTTTCACAAAACCTACTCACCAACATAAGGAATGACCAATAGCATTGCTACATGAAAAAAAAAGAAATAAAAAAATGGCAAGGAGGTTTGTGTCTGACAGGTACGATTTATTGAAAATGGTAGGTCCTTGTGGTTGAGGCAACAGTGTGTGAATTATTACCTCCGCCAAGGAGGTTATGTTTTCGGGAGAGTTTGTTTGTCTGTCTGTCCGTCTGTCTGTCCGTCTGTGAACAAAATAACTCAAAAAGTAATGGACGGATTAGCAGGAAATGTTCAGCATGGGAAAAGGAAGAACTGATTTGATTTTGGTGTTGATCTGTCTGGCCGCCATGGCGAAAAATGTGATTTCTGTGAATAACTACTGAACTAAAATAGATATTATGAATCCAGTTGCTAATGCTATGTTTTCATGGTCAAGGAATCTAAATATTTCGATGAAATTAAGGGTAGGACTAATATTTATGGTCAAAATCACAATATGGCTATAGGACTGTGGCGCTGGCGGAGGTCTGCGCTCTCCGAGGGCTTTTCTAGTTGGTTATTAAAAAGCAAATCATAAACGCTTGCTGTAAGGGTCCCCAGACATTGTTGTAGTCCTTCATAGCAGTTACTTAGCGGCCATCACATTAATAACCATTTAAGATTCAAAAGCAGGCAATATCAGATGTAATTTTATTAGGATAAAACATAAGAATTTTCATGTGTGCGTGTTCACCACCAGTCATATTTCAGGCACTTATCCTGAAGAAGTATTCAAATCCCATTTATTTTGGGGGTTTGGGAATCAGGAAGTTCTAACTCACTTCTGCATTTTTGGGACTCATTCCTGCACCACTCTGATGACAGAAAAGAAAAAAATACATATGTTAGAGTTCAAGGAGGCTGCCATGTTTTCATTTCTTTCTGTATGAACCTGTTTAGGAATACCTGTCCTGAAACACTGAGGGGAGTGACTGTAAGACAAAAATACCACAGAAAAGAAAATACTCGGCGACTTTTAGTGTGAAGCGCATGCGACGGAAATGCGAGAGGGTCAAAAGTGTCGTTCTTACTTCCGCGTTGTCAGAAATGGAAAGAAATGCTCACTGATAGATTTTCACGTTCAGATACTTGCCAACATTTACGGTATGTAGACAGCAGCTGTTCTTGGACACAGCTTGGTAATCTAACCCGCTATAAAAGTCTCTTCTCTTCCGCTTTTTGATAGAATAACGTGTCTGCTCAGCCGGCTGTGTTGGTCACAAATATGCTAGTGATTTCCCTAACACTCTGCTAGCATGCTAACGTTAGCTCCCCTATAAGTGGTCTACAGATAAGTCACTGTCAGTGAACCTTGCCCTTTGATACGCCGGTTGTTTCACTCTTTTTGTTATGCATATGTGTGTTTATAAGATGGTATAAAGTCACTGTTCATAGCTGTTTAGTGTGATCTGACTCTGAGAATGTTCGCTTTTGTTTGGGTTGTTTGACAGGAGCATCACTGAGGAAAACAAAAGGAGAAGCAGCGGTGTAAAGCTGGGTAATGTTTTCAGAGCCCCCTCTTTAGCTGACCACTGACTGTCAACATCATCATCATGTCTGTGGGCGACAACCCTCACCTGCTGCTGGGGAGGATCCGCTTCCTGAACAGGTGTATAGAGTGTTTCAGGAGGAGTGAGCCTCTGCCGGAGTGTCTCTGTTATGTTCCCAACGAGGTGTGCTACAAAATCTGCAAGGATTCATCATCTTCCTCATCTTCATCCTCTGGGACATCTGCAGGCGGATCAACAGTGGGAAAAACACTCGTATCAGTGTTTGAAAGTCCGCACCAGACTCCACATATCAAGAAATTATGCAAGTACAACCTAGAACCAAAGAAAGGGACTTGTATCCGGACCACAGGGGAGGAGTACTGTAACAGCCAGGGCTTGTGGGTCAAGATCAATAAGGTGATACTCTCTGTTTTTCAAGCTTTGGACTTGTTATTTTGACAGTGGTTTCTCTTTTTGCTTAATATAAAATATCCTCTAAGCTCTGTAGAGCTTTACTATTGGATACATTTTTTTTAAAACATGCAAAATTTGAAAAGTGTAGTTGTTCATATTGGGGATGCACAATGTTTGACTTTAACAGATTTCACTTTGCTGACAAATCTAAACCCATTAAAATCCATACAAGCACCACATTTTTTGTCAGAAGCACTAAGTAGTGATACACTGATTGTGAAACTAAGGGACAGTCCCAACACCAGTGTTAGAATAATCATTTTAGCCAATACCTTTATCCTCAGATGTCACTGTCATGCCAATAACAGTGCATTTCTCTAGGTGAAGCACATACATATAGACTTATTCAAACACTTAAGATGTAATGACCATGTTGTGTTAATTCAGAGAAGTTTGGGGTTGTGTGTTCTGCTCTGGCACACTTCCTGAATAGCTAAGCCAGAGACCTTTCTGCAAATGCAGTGCTTTATGAACAACCTGCAAAACACATTTTTAAATACCTTAAAATAACATACTTTCTAACTTCAGAAGAAGTCTCTCAATTGTGTTTTTTTTTTTTACACAAAAATGCTCAATCGTGTTTCCTTAAGGCTTATAGAAATGTTTCATTTTGTCAGTTAGTAAAAAAAAAAGAAGCGTTTTTAACAGACTAATGTCCCTTTGTGCCCAGGATCAGTTGGAGGAGCACCGTCCAGGTCTGGACCTAGAGGAGGGCTGGATCCTGGTGTGTAAACATACAGAGGGAGGGGACAGGCTGGTGCCCGTGGAGTCTCCAGAAACAGTCAGCAGACAGCAGCAGCTCTTTGGCTACGACCACAAACCCTGCAACAGGTGGGAGCAGGTGGTGAACGTGGAGAATGCACTTTACATCGGCTCCAAACCTAAAGTGGCTGAGAGCGATGACACTGCTGTCCAGAAGCTGAGGTGAGCATGTCGTTGTTGTTGAATTATTGACATTTTCAGAGAACTGTTCAGACAGCAGATAGTTAAAATAAATTTCTGCCCCTCAAACCTTAAGGTATGTTCCACCTACCTGGACGTATGAATGTGATGAGGACCTGGTGCACTACTTCTATGACCACATTGGCAAAGAAGATGAAAACCTGGGCAGTGTGAAGCAATGTGTGACCAGCATTGATGTTTCCTCATGTTCAGTGAGTCATGTGTACCAATGTTATTATTACCTCTGCCAAGGAGGTTTTGGTTTTGACTGAGAATTCTTTGTTTTTTGTTAGTAAGATTACACATAGCCTACTAGACGGATGTCACGAGTGTGGAGGACCAAAACTGACAGAATAAAAAATAATTAATTAAATAAAAATGTATAGAAAAACAAAATAAAAAAATTAAATTAAAAAAAATTAACACAAAAAATTAAAACAAATGGAAATAAAAACAAAAGTAAAAAATATATACATACATTTTTGCCATTATTGTCCCAGGTTCTTACTGTGGCTGTTAGCAGGCATACCTAGTCGATTTCTTCACTCACCTGTTGATTAACCAATAGGCGAACAGTTCAACCCAAGACACACTAAGGACCGCCCGCTCATCTGGATAACATTTCCCTCTACATTTCATGCTGCAGCATGAGATAAATATATATGAGAGCAGTGTGCTTTTATTGACTTAGTGATTTGTTATTCTATTTATTTATTTATTTAAGTTAATCCACTGTAGTGTGCATGCCGGTGCAGTAGATGGCGTATAGGTCAGCAGAGAGTTTGTTTGTTTGTTTGTTGTATTTCACAAACAACAATGGTGAATAGATGCACAGAGACGCAGGACTTTCTTTTCTGGACAACAAATCAGTTCAAACAACAAATCTGTCTGAATAGTTTTGTCTGTATAACAAACCGAGCACGGGAAGAGGCTCACATGTTACTCGGCGGACGGCCGAAGCTGTTGTTGTTCCTGGTATGCGCGCAAAGCCTTCATCTGAAAGAGTACTGTGCATGCGGTGACGTCAGCGTTTCATCCTGAAATGCTCTGATACGTGTTTGCACGGAGCTAAATGGAGAGCGGATTCAAATCTTTCCACTCGAAGCCTGTTTTCAAAAGTTTCCTTTTTCAACGACTTTTCATGTAGACGCAAGGCCAAAACGCAATGAAAACTTATCGGATTTGACCGTTTTCGGCGCCATGTAAACGCGATGACTGCAGAAGTTAAAAAAAGGGAAACACAAATTTAAACCAATAAAAACTCAAGCTAAACCAAGCATTTTCACAAAACTGAGCTAACAAATCGACACCGAAAACTAACTGATGCTAAACTAAAGTTTTGAACTAGAGGAGGTCATGGAGTAGAACTCTCTGCCAAGGCATTTCTGACATTCTTAGCCAAGTTATCAGAAAAAATGCAGAAAACTACCCTACTCCTGTCATGGTAACAAATCCTTTAAAAATTCTGGTATCTGCATCCAGCTTCAGATCACCGAAAAAAACCTTATTGTTTCTCTCTTGTGCCATGACAAACATTCTCAATCAAAACCCACTCATAACCTTTGAGTTAACTTGCAAACGGACAAGTGGTAACAAAAACATAACTGACTCAGCAGAGGTAAAACATCAAAACAGTATGAAAATACAACCCAGAAAAAATCCCAAACAGTTTTTGAATGAAACAAAGTCTTAGTCTACCTACTTTTAAAACTGTTTGGATGTTTTTTTTTTATAATAAAAATGATCCAAGGTAAGATTTAAACTGATGTTATTAGACCAGTAAGATTTAATTGTGTTTATTTTGGCTAATAGGAGGATCCAAATGGTGGGGCAAGCTGTCTGACTGATGGTGACACTGAAACTTACTGGGAGAGTGACGGTATGCAGGGGCAACACTGGATCCGTCTGCACATGAAGAGAGGCACTGTTGTCAAGTAAGGACAAAAACAAATAATTACACAAATGCAGTGTGCACCACTTACTGGCCATTCCTCTGACTATTTGATGTTCTTTCCTTTTAATTTTCTTTCATTAAAGATGTGTTTCCCCTGTTTTGGGTTATTCCTGTACATTAATTAAATTTTGGTTATGTAGCGTAGCCTCTCTTTGAGCTGAATAATCCTAAGAACACACAGCTGTACAGTAAAAAAAAAACAACCATCAAACTGTTCAAATGAAAAAGTTAATGTAAAGTCATTTCAATAAGTTGTATTTATGCGTTTCCAGTAAACTGATTTTGACGGTGGACTCAACAGACGACAACTACATGCCAAAGCGAGTCACTGTGTTTGGAGGAGAGGGAGACAACCTGAAGAAGCTTAGTGATGTCACCATTGACGAGTGAGTCTTTTGTCAGAGATTCTGTCAACTTGTTTTAAATTAAAGACCTGATTGAGTTGCAATATTACTCTAAGTTTGTTGGTAGGACCATGGTTTGTAGGTCTAAAACAATTCAGTTGCAGTTAAAATGTCTCCTTCATCTGAAGGCTGGATTAGTAATGCTTTCTTTGCATTTGGAGAGATTCAGTCACTTTATTTTAACCTTCTCCAAATTAATCTTCACAGAGGCAATGACTAATCCTCATACATAGAGTAGAAGTAGAGAAATTTCCTGTAAATTTTAGTATTTTGTCAGACCTTTGCCATTTCAAAGCAGTTTGGGTTTCCTTTGTCTTCAGCAACCTGATTGGAGAGGTGTGTGTGCTGGAGGATATGAACTCTCATCTGCCTGTGATTGAGGTTCGGATTGAAGAGTGCAGAGGTAACAGCTTTTAGCACGTCTTCATGTTTTATGAAGCACATGCTTCTTGAGACTTTTTTATTGTTAGTACATTCTGTGGAATATATAATATAGTCACATTTTTCTGTTGTTTATTTTCATGTAAGATGAAGGGATAGATGTCCGGATCCGAGGTTTGAAAATTCTCCTGGATCCTAGATGGTGATCCGGATCAAAACAGAGAAACAAACAAACGATGTCCAGTCCACTAACCTGGTGAGGTACCCTCGTCTGCAGGGCAACACTCCAGATGTCCTGTACCGCAGAGCACTGCTCATCCAGAGGTTTGTTTAATCTTCTAACTCTCAGATTTGGAGGAAGTGCAAAAAGTTCGAAAGTTTTAGGAAGAGTTTTTTTTTTAAATAATTTTATTGTACTGGCAAGTGTAATAAAAATAATGTAGAATGAAGCTTTAACACTTTTACGGGTTTTAAAAGCTGAATAAATGTCAGAAATGAGTCAATCTGTTCTGTTCTGCAGGTTCATCAGTCTCCTGGACTCTGTTCTTCCACACTTGGTGCCTGCCTGGGACTACAGTCTGGGCACCTTCAACCAGATTAAAGTAAGTCCTCACTAGGAAAGAGACTCTTAAACCAGTTCCATCTGAGAATCGATAACAACTCCCTAAGAACATTGATATCTTATTTTTGTGCTTAATGATTCCCTAATCAATCACTACCACTCTTTCTGCGTACTTTGCCAATCAAGGAAGTCTCGCTCTAAACAGAGGCATCCAGCAGAAATGACAACAAAGAACAATCAGGGAAGACAGGGGGCAGAAATGATCCAAACAAATGTGGTTTAATTTATTCAAAAAGGTGCTTACTGTTCAACTTTCAGTAAGTTAAATCACCAACAACAAACAGCAGCAACAGGAGTGTCATGTGTTTGACATTGTTGCCGCTGAAAATCAAGACATAGGCTAACTTTTGCCCAATCAGAAAATCAGCAGAAATCGGTTAAGAATTGAATCGTTTCACAGGATTATTAATGGCAGTGCTTTTAATAAAATCTGATTGAGTCCCATCTCTAGTCCTAACATTATCAGTAAACACTTATGAGTGCACATGTATTTGTAAAAGTTGATTTAATATTTCTAAATAGTGACACAAGTTTGTCAAGGACAACACTGGATAGGGACACAAAGCCAATTGTTGAAATGTGCTGTATTTGGAATTTTAAATGTGCAGTTATTGTTAGAATGTATGATACCTGTATCTTCTATACAGTGAATATAGGAGATATATGTTTCTATTTGTATGTAAAGTCTGTCAAAATAGGAGTACAATCAACCCCATAAAACATTTGTTTTAATTTTATTTAGTTAGAAAAATCTTTATGTTTCGCTGTTTCGTGTAGGCCGACATATTGATCCGCCGTGTTGTCTACGGGTGGTTTTTAGGAACAAAAAGAACGAAGCGCGAATCTGTCCGCCGGTTCTGAAATCTACCTGGAATGCAGGCGAAGAAGAGGAGAGAATGGCAGGGGATGCAAGTTGTCATTCTGTCCTCGGGATTCAAACTGTGTGTATAAACACACACACAACATAAATTGTGTGCTGTGTTCACAATACCTTTTGGTCTTCACAGTGTTCCGTTGCTCAGTGACGTGACGTTTTGGTTACAATTAGGCTCATTCTAGAATCTGAATGCTAGATGTCGCTAAAATGCCAAATTCTGCACACTGCACCTTTAATGTGAAATCAACTCTTCTTTAGAAGCTTTTTTGAAAAATACTAAAAGTTTTGGCCCTGTGAGAATTTTTGACATTGCAGAAAAACTTTTTTATCGAAGAACTTGTTTGATTTGATTTTCAACCATTCAAGGAAAGTCTCTCTGAACTAGAAAAGCAGTCTGAGAGTGCAGACCTCCGCAGCGCAAAAGTCCTTACCCCTATTGTGATTTTCACCATAAATATCAGTCCTACTTTTATTTCATGTAAATATTTAGATTCCTTGACCACAAAAACATACAGAAATGCACAAATGCCAAAAATGGTCCTATCTCGCAATATCAAAGAATCCTTTAAAAAATTCCTGGATCCAGATGGTGATCCGGATCAAAATTCTCATTACTTTTTGAGTTGAGTAACTAACGGAGAAACAAACAAACAGATGCCAGCAATAACATAACCTCCTTGGCGAGGTAATTAACACATGAAAACACTAATGTCTAAGTTTAAGACAATCATTTTCTAACAGTAAACAGATTAACTGAGTTCTCTCTGTTCCTTGAAATCCATCATTTGTTGTCTGTATATTTTTTTCATTATGTAGAGCATTAAGCAGTTCCTTCTGCTGTCCAAGCGCCGCTCAGCTCTCATCACACAGTGCCTGAAAGACTCAGAGACCAGTAAGCCGAACTTCATGCCTCGACTCTATATCAACCGACGTCTGGCCATGGAGCACAGAGACAACCCGTCTCTGGATGCCAGCTGCAAGAATGCTGTCTTCAATCAGGTACAGAAAAACAACCTTTTATTAGGACTGAAGGATTTGGAAAAATATTGAATGGCAGTTATTTTCACCTGTACTGCAATTCTGGTAAGATCTATAGGAACAAAGGGACTGACCTTTTTTTTCCCATAATTCACTGTTTTTGATAAACAAACTTAAATAAAAAATGAGCAATGAAAATGATTCATGACCGTGGTTTGTTTTTAAATTCTGCACAAAACAAATATAATTCATATTTGTCTGTGTATGATACATAGGCCAAAGCCTCTTCTGCAAAGTACATAAATAAAAATTGAGTTTTGTTACATTTTTGACTTCAGAGAAATGTTTATGGTCATTTTTCCTATGATTTGAAAATTGCAGTAGAACACACTTTGTTTTTATCGAAACTGTGATAACTTGTTTAGCCCTTCTGATGTCCCCTTGAACTGGGAAACTACACATCTCTAAAAGGTGTCTGAAAGTAAAAAAAAGAAGTGTTGAACCTAAGCACAAGCTTTAGATAACTGTTCCGTATCTAGGTAACTGTTATACATTTTGCAATTATGCTACATTATTGTTATCCTACACATTTGTATGATACCTGTATCTTCTATACATAAACTGAACAATTATTTACTCTTTTTTGTTATCTGTACAAGATGACTTTTAACTATTTAAATACTGTGCAGTAAATAATCTCCCTCTCTGCATTTTGAGTGTATAACTTATAGTAGCATCAGATAAAGTAGAAGAGAGTTTCCCACTGCTGCTTCCCTCCTGTTAATACATTGAGAGGTGTGACATTTGTGTTAAATATGAACCTTCTTGGTGTGTGTATAGTTCTCTTCAGTTACTCAAGGTTAATAAGACGCTGGGATGAAGGGTTAGGGTTAGGGTTAGTTACCAAACTGATAATACTGAATAGACACACACAGAATGTCATCATGGGTAAAGTTCTACCTCTTCTGTTGCACTATGATTCAAAAATTGTTTTTTTCCACCACATTTCTATGTAACTTGAATATATCTGTTCTCAAAAAATACAGACTATTTTCTTTAATTATTGGCTTACATATGAGCTGTTCAATTTAATAAGTTGTGCTTAGAATAAGTTTATTTTTCTCCTTGCAGGTGTATGAAGGCCTGAAGCCATCGGATAAATTTGAAAAGACTTTGGATTATAGGTTTGTAGATTTAGTGTTCCAGGCTCTTTTGCCTGACTGTCATTGCACATATTTTCCTTCAGCGTGTATCATCCACTCTTATTGCAACATGACTGTATTCATTGACTTTCAGATTCTTGAACAACGCTACACATTCATGTCTGATTTTAATGTTTTCTTTTGTTGGATAATTTTTATAATTTCCTTTGTCTTTTCATGACTTATTTGTGTAGCTTTGATCTGCCTCTGAGTTCATTCTTTTTAATTGAGTTGAATAATTTTGTAACACTAAATCCACAATCTTAATAGTTTCATTTAGTTTAGATGATATTTGATTTGACAGCGGCCATGCACAACTCAACTGGTGTACCAGAGTTTGCCATAAAGATCATTTACATCTGTGGTTCCTGGGCAGGAAGCCTAAAACCTACAATACATATAAAACCCAGGCACCTGACACCTGATCACATTAAACAAAACAGTACATTACAGTTTACCTCCTCTTGGCTTCCTGCAGGTGGCCTGCTCGCTATGACCAGTGGTGGGAGTGTAAGTTCATTGCAGAGGGAATCATCGATCAGGGAGGGGGATTTCGGGACAGTCTGGCAGACATGTCTGAGGAGCTCTGCCCCAGCTCAGCTGAGTGTCCCATGCCTCTGCCATTTTTCTGCCGCACGTCCAACCAGGTAACACTCCCAGCACTTCCTGCACCCACCCAAGAGCAGACTGTGCACCACCTTTGACACTCATTTTCTTTGTCTGTTTTGTGCCCGCTCCTCAGGGCTCCTTAGAGGCCAGGGATTACTATGTTCCTAACCCATCCTGTAGAGAGTTCCATAAGTACGAGTGGATCGGTCAGCTCATGGGAGCTGCTCTCAGAGGAAAAGATTTCTTGGTGAGTGATGCTTATTCTCCTCCGGCTCTCTGTCTCTTTAAACATTTCAATAAAATATGACCAAGTGGATATTCAAACCAGATTCTCTGTACAGGTTTTGGCTCTGCCCGGGCTGGTGTGGAAGCAGCTGACAGGAGAGTCGGTCAGCTGGAGTAAGGATTTCCCTGCTGTCGACTCTGTGCTGGTAAGGACATTCAAATTATGAAACCCACAGCCAGCTTGTTGGAAGCTGCAGTGCAATGACTGCAGACAGATATCTGAGATAACTGAGAAAGCAGAGGCGCATTTTGGATTGTTTCTATACCAGAGTTTTAAACTTTAACTCAATAATGATTGGACAAAATTACACTGAAGTCTGTTTAGCACCTCAGGAATAAAAACTAAGTTCTGGGCACTTGATATATGTTCATTTCTTAGTTTTATTAAAAATTACAGGTAAATCTTCTTAATTTTTATTGTATGTGTAAATTTTGCCAGAGTTCTTGTGCAATTAAGACAGAGTTTTAAGTTAGTCTGCAATTTCTGATAAGTTAAAATGAACATATAATTTGTCTTTTCCTATGTGGTTCAAATGTTGATGTGTCTTTAGGTAAACCTACTGGAGGCCATGGAGAACATGGACCAAGAGACATATGAGTTCAGATTTGGCGAGGAGCTTGTCTACACCACCCTGCTGAGCGACGGCCAGATGGTTGAGCTCATCCCCGGTGGCAGTAGTGTGGCTGTTCGCTACGAGGACCGCAGTGAGTTTGTCCGCCTGGTGCAGAAGGCTCGACTGGAGGAGGGCAGGCAGCAGGTGAGATTATAGAAACTGCCAGTTCAAACTGATTTGATTAGATTTACCTTGACAGTTATTTCTTTTTTTGGTACAAACTCATCATGGTTCCTTGTCACTGTGTGCTTTAGATTGCAGCCATGCAGGTGGGGCTGCTGAAGGTGGTTCCACAGGCGGTGCTGGATCTGCTCACCTGGCAAGAGGTGGAGAAAAAAGTGTGTGGAGATCCTGAGATCACAGTGGAAGCCCTGAAACGACTCAGTGAGTGTCCTGTTTAGACTTCACTTAAGCTTTTCATGCAATGACGATGCATTTCACATGTTGGTGAGCAGAGACATTGAAGTATTGTGTCCTTTAAAAGAGAAAAGAAGAGTTTGAAATGGAAAAGACAAGACTGCATTCTACTTGTAGAGTTCTGCAGGAATCAATAAGGGAAGCGTTTGGATTGATTAGCAGGATCGTTAATAGTATAAATGAAATCGTATCAATTCCCATCCCTAAGTATAATGTTCTTGGTGTTCTCTGAGACAGTATCTGGCCTCATAGATGCGCTGACCATGTGCTGTGGGATTTTAAATGTTTCTGAAGGTTCACTGTCCTGGGCTATTGTCAAGATCATTGCTGCTGTCTTCTTCTGACCTGCCCTTGGTTGCTCTACTTCTTTTTTTTCTTATTGTATCTTATTTTTCAGTTGTAATCTCATTTTTGGCAGTTATCTCCATCAGTCGACATTGTTATTGATTCAATTTGGAAAACGATACCTACCATACCTTTTTACAACATAAACTGTCCTTGTCATGAACAAGGCAAACATCAAGTCCGATGATCTTCAATCATCAGTTTGATGATAAACCACAGAAAAGTGAATAAAATCCAAGTTATACATGTTAATAATTATTTAATTTGTTGAGCAAGGTGAGGAGACCTTTATGTTGCATGAATGTTCATCTGCTTCAAACACTTTGCTAATAAGTCTGCCTCACTGCTTTGATTTTGTGCCGTTCTAGCTCGTTATGAGGACCTGGAACAAAGTGATGTAAGAGTGCAATACCTATGGGAGGCACTGACGAACTTCACCAATGGTCAGTTCATTATTTACATGCCCACTTCAATAATAGAGTACTAACTGTAATAAGAGGCAAGAGTTATTAATGGGGATTTTAAATTTTGTTTTCAGAGGATCGCAGCAGGTTTCTGAGGTTTGTAACTGGTAGAAGTCGTCTTCCTGCTCCTATATATGTCTTCCCCGACAAACTAGGGTGAGTGCAAGTCTCAAAAAATGATGACTGTTTTTCCTTAAAATGTAGTAAAATTCCTAATTTGCCAAAATTGCTATGCATTTAATTTCCCTGCTTTTCTTGCTACAGCTCAGAAACAACAGATGCACTCCCACAGTCCTCCACGTGCTCCAGCACTCTGTATTTACCGAACTACCCAAGGTGAACAAATACTCTGATTTATATTTCCAGAAACTGTTACACTATGCGAGAAATGTTTTAAAACAGTTTTATGCTTTTAAGGTTTTTTTCATTGATATTAAAACCGGAGTGTTTTCTGTAGATGTCCAGTCAAACTAACCTTCAAAGCTTATTTTGTCTTACAGTTATGTGTAGCCAAAGAAAAACTATTGTTTTAGCCTGTATGAAATGTATTTCTTGTCAGTAAATTTAACTCCGATCCCTCACATTTCTCACTTTTTTTTGGGTCTTTCAGTGCAAAGGTTTGTGAGGAGAAGCTGCGTTATGCTGCATACAACTGTGTTGCCATTGACACGGACATGAGCCCGTGGGAAGAGTGATCCCTCCGCCATCATGCTTAATATCAAATCTATGAAAACTTAACAAATCACTGTTGAATGTCTATCACTATATCTACACAACTGCCAATTAATCACAGCTGTATATAATAAAGAACTATATGGAAACATGGAGATGGATGTGTGTCTTTTATGAAATAATACTTGTTTTCCTTGACTGAAGCTTTTAATGAGTGGAAGTATTTAAAATCAAAAGCTTTTAATGAGTTTTGAAAAATTCAAACTACGCCCTCAGACATTTCTAATAAGAACAAGACTTTAATTTGTAGGATGTATTCAGATAACTCAAGATGAATTCTTAACAGTTTGACAAAAAGACCTAACTGTTTAATTCAAATAATTCTCATATTGACTACTAAACTATCAACACAAAACAAATATAAAAGTGTAAAGGTCCCATATTCTGGTGCCAAGGGCTATGTTTGTTATGCTTTGGATGTTAAGTTGAATAAAAATGAACAATTTAATGTCTTGTGGAGGATCAGATGCAGCTTCTTTCCCTCCTCTTTGAAGATGCTTGTTTCTGAGGGGGGTGGGAGGCTAATTGGAGACTATGATATTGAGCATCATGAGTGTGTGTGTGTGTGTGTGTGTGTGTGTGGGGGGGGGTATTCATTGCAATATGAAGTTTTGAAACAAATGGGGACAATTTGTATTATATTTCTACCTAAACATAAATATCATAATCCATCATAGGCCCATATGAACATTTTTCAAATGAGAGCTAACTTATTCTGACTAGTATCATGAAGTGCTTTAGTCTAAATTTTCAAAGTAAGTTCTTGAACTTGGCATAATAAGCATTTATGAATGTGTACATCAAAAGGGTTTTTTTTCCCATCATGCTAAGTTTTATAGCCTTTCCTTTTAAATTGTGCTGTAATCTGTTGATTAATAACTTGAAATTGTGATAAGTAGTAATGGATTACAATTTCTAAAGTACAATGTAACAGTTACAATTCAAAGGTATACTAGTTATTTAACTGCCTTTTGTCTTTGGTGAGCCTCTGTAACATTTATGTGTACATTTAGCAACTGACTTAGGAGTTTATGACAGCATGGAGGAAGAGATGGAGCTGTACTTTTGTCCTTTTTCCTAATTTGTGTCGGTACCAGAAGAAAAGAACAGTGTCCTGTTGTGACATATTGATGATTTTATGAAGGAAATATTATATTATGTAAACGTTAGTTAACTTTTGACACCAGTCCATAAGTTGATTTCTGTCTTTTTATGTATGTAACTTTTTAGATGAACAGATTAATTTACTTTAATTCTCAAGTAACTTACCGACACCCAGTAAAGTAAAATTGGTCGCACCATGGCCTTACCAATCTGAAATGAAACAAACAAGAAAACATAAAAATGCTAAAAAGACTACGTTTACTTTATATTTGCTTTACATCTGGAAAAAAGTCTGGTCTTCAAATCCCAGCTCCAAATATAAAGTATATTACCTGTAAAAAAATAAACTGTGAGGGCATATATTTTTGTGAAATCTCATTGAGTGTCATCGGAATATAATGTTGTCTATTTTTTTAAATAAAATTAATCATTGTTTTTTTAAAAAAAAGATAAAAACAAGTCTTGTTTGTGATGCGAACCAGATGCCAACAATCATCGATGAACGAAAGTCCCGTTTATCGCTCAGTGAACTCTCGCGAGAAGATGAAGCTTCAAACCTCCCCATGAGCCTTTGCGATTCCTCTTTCTAGCCGGCGCCTGAGAATGGGTACGTGTTTTCATGCTCGGGTTGGAGGGAGAATCGTTGTCCATCTGATGTGTTAGAGAGGATTATTTACTAAAATGGCCTGACACACCGAAGATTAATGTTAAATGATTGTATTTAGCTGTGACTTTGTTGGATACATTTTGATTTTGTAGCTAGAATTAAGTAATTTGTTAAGGCTACCTGATGTGCTCCAAGATGGCTGCTCGCACTGGCCATGAAGTGAACTGCTGAAGCTGAAATGTGCTTGAAAACGTGAGAAAACTGACCTTGTGCTTAATTATTGCTGCTAGGACTTAATTTGGTTGTTATTACTGGATACTGGAGAAGTTAAGGTGGTGTACCAGGCGGCTTTGGTGACCTGTGGTGTAGCAATAGCATTAGCGCTCCCTGCTTGGGATGGTCGTGAACATGTCGTGCTGTTGAAATGAATGCATGTAGGCGAATACTGAGGATGGTGGTACTGAAGCTTGTTGGAAGAGATGCAAACATTTTATTTTTATGTGAAAAGATGAACAGACTGTTTATGCCGGAATGAAATTGGTATAGTTGGAGCATGCTGGGACAGGCCACAGAATGACAGGGTCCTGACATGATGGATTAAAAACCTCAGTTCAGGAGCTGGAGTATCACTGTGTCGGGGGATTTGTTTAACTATTTGACTTTTTCTATAAAGGTGTTTTAAGCTTATGGACTTTTACACAGATAAATGCAGAGGCAGACCAAATGCCCTTAAACCATGCTTGAGTGAAATGATGAAATTTTTTAAGCGGAATCTGAATGATCATTGCTGACAATAAACCTTGGAGAACTGATTACTCAAGCATTAATATTTAGATTATAAATATGTACTTGCCATGTGCTTCCACTTGTGTTTCATCTTTTCTGTTTGTCCCATGCATCCATCAGGTATCTCAAGGGACAACTGGCATAAACGCCGCAAGACCGGCGGTAAACGCAAGCCCTACCACAAGAAGAGGAAGTATGAGCTCGGACGTCCTCCCGCAAACACAAAGGTGATAATCTGGGGCCACTTTCTCTAACTGGGCTAGCAATGTATTGGCGTGGGTGATGAAAACATGACCTTAGGTAGGTCTTTTTTGGACCGTTTTGGTTCAAAGCTTTGGGCTTACCAATGCTAGGACTTGTCATAGTTACACTGACACGCTTGACAAATATCAGCAGTACTGTTTGTTTTAACCATTGCTAGACCGTTTACATCTCAGCTAACACTACCTGTTTCTTCAGATTGGACCTCGTCGCATTCACACAGTGAGGGTCCGTGGTGGGAACAAGAAGTACAGAGCTCTGAGGCTGGATGTTGGCAACTTCTCATGGGGCTCTGAGTGTGAGTGAATGTTGATGATCAGATATAACTGTACCAGTCATAAGATAAATTCAAGTGAAGAAGCAGTAGTTTAAGTGTTGGGCTTTGTTGACTGAAATCTCTTTTGATGGTTTGATTTTGTGTTCACAGGCTGCACACGCAAGACCAGGATCATTGATGTGGTCTACAACGCCTCCAACAACGAGCTGGTCAGAACCAAGACCCTGGTGAAGAACTGCATTGTCCTTGTCGACAGCCTTCCATACAGGCAGTGGTATGAGGCTCATTACGCCACTCCTCTGGGACGAAAGAAGGGAGCCAAACTGGTATGTCATGTGCAAAAAAATAAACACCCATTCATGCCTTCATTCATTAACGCTGTAGAAACAGATGTCTATCATGCTAACTGTAAGTAGTCAGTGGTTCTTTGATAGTAGATGCTTATTGGATTATGTAAAGCCTCAACAAATGAAATAGTTTTATGGTTTTATCTACACTATCCTATGGTCTTCTTTTAGCCCTGAACCAAAGCAGAAGCCTCTGTGGGAGGCCTTTTGTGCTTAGGAATGTGACTACCTGTTAGCAAGTCGGCAACAAGTCTGTAGTTTTCCCTGGGGTGGCACTTTTTGATGAAAAAAGTTACTTTTATTAACAGATTAATTTAATTTAATACTATTGTGTGGTCAGTGTAGTATAATGGCTGTAGCAGATTAATGTTATTGTGATACATGTCTCAGTGGGGAAAATGCAAAATCAACCCTTCATTCACTCTGAGCTTACTCAACAGCCTCCCAATTCATCTCCCTTTCCTCCTCTCCTTTGCAGACACTGCAGTCTAAACTATTTTTGAGTACTGGTTTTATACTGTGACATTAGTAGTTACTGTGGTTTCCTGCATGCAAACAAAATGTGGCAGGATTGTAATGGACGTTGCAGTGATATTTTTGCATAGCCGCATAGTACAGAAGTGATGCCAACATACCGATGCACAAGTGTATATGCTGGATATAAAAAAAGGATGCTAAGGCATAGTTTTGATACAAAAGTATAAAGCAGGCACAAGTCCTTGCATAACGTAGCTTGTCTTAGAACTGCCTTCAGTCTCTATAGCAGTCGTCGGTGAGATGGTCTGTGGAGGTTAAGTATTTGATTTTGGTGAGATATTCACTGGCTTGCTTGCCTCATAGCCTCTCAGCACTGCAATGATTCAGTCCCGTCAGGTGTGCTGTATGTCTTTCTGTGAGGATAACTTTGTCCAGTTCTGCTACTGAATGACAGTGCTGATAATTAAGACTCTGAGAAAGACAAGTCACCTGCACAGGCATCCTTTGCTGTTCATTTGCCACACACTGTTGAGTTTGTCCTGTAGGTGAGCCTTGTTTACAGCATGGTTTTGACATCTTTTGACTGATGTTCCCTTCTCTCCTGCAGACTCCCGAGGAGGAAGAGGTTCTGAACAAGAAGAGGTCAAAGAAGACCCAGAAGAAGTACGATGAGCGTAAAAAGACATCAAAGATCAGCACTCTTTTAGAGGAGCAGTTCCAGCAGGGAAAACTGCTTGGTGAGTTGAACTAAACATCACAGATTGAATAGAATTGTTTGGTTCCTGCCAATTTTCAAATCACAGGGGTTGGATCTTTTTTGAATGGTCAAATATGCATCAAAACTATATTTTACCAAAGTGTTCAGACCTACACGGCAGACACAGGTGAATAATTGGTTTGTAGCGGGGGACAGAAAATGATTTTGATACTTCATTCATCCAGGTCTATTTTTCATTGGAGTAAACTGGTATTCCATTTAACAACCTGTAGTGCAATATTGCACTGAAGGTGAAAAATTCCCATACATTACTGTTCGTTTTAAGCCCCATCTGCTAATGTCCATGTAAAAAAAACAAAACATTGAAAACGTGTATCTTTAAAGAACTTAAAGTACTTTGTCATTGGTTCAGAATCAGAAATACTTGATTGCTTGCTCCTTTGGTGCTTAAAGTCACCTTCTCTTATATTTAATATTTTTGGCAATGTATTTTGCATGAGTCCCAAGTCTTTCATCTCTGCTACTTGTGGCATCTGCAGTAAAATTAACGAAATCCAACAAGTCAAATTTTAATCCTTTGTTAATCCTTTGTACAAGAAATGGTTTGCAGCATGCACTGACAAATGTCACGACTTGATGGTCAAGAGGACCCTTTTAAATCTTTCATATCTTAAATTGTATTCGTTTTTTCTAAATAAACACACTTGCCCTCATAAGAAATATAGCTCATCTGTCAAACCTTTTCTTTTTTTTTGTTCTTAAGGCTTGTTGTGTTTTCAGTTGTTTATGGATGTGCTTTGGTCAATTTAGATGTGACAAAGCCTCATTAATGCTCTCAATACCACACAGCCACTTCTGATAAGTTTGTTTTTGGCAGTGTTGAGGTAATCAAAACATTAAAAGTTTTGATTAACTTAGAAATGTTATATTCCAGAAAATTATCCAGATTTCAAGTTGTGGTTCTTACTGTTCTGTATGGAGCACCTATAGCTGAGCAGTTAGCTGTTGTGCTTCATGTACAGAAGTCAGCAGTTGGCACAGGTTCTAGTTTAGGTTCTTGGTCACCTCAGCACCTCTGACACTATCCATTGTCTCTGTCTCCATCCGTTTAGGATCAAAAGCCCTGAATTTGACTTTAAAAAGAAGATAAGAAAAAAAACTTCTGTTCTTTAATTGGTTTAAGTAACAAATCTGCTGATTTTCACATCAACCCATTATTCCTTTAATCTGAAAACACTTGAATTCACACATCTCAATTTCCATGATCATCGCTCGACACATCCAAGTTCAACCTTATTCTGACGGTCAACTTTTTAAAGTGACCAATTATTTTGATGTGTTGTCATTTGATTAGCATCTAATAGTTTCAACAGAACAGAGATAAACAAAACTTGTAACTTTAAAAAAAAAACAACATGCAGTGTGTTGTGTGTCTTTCTATGAAGATAACTTTGTCCAGTTCTGCTACTGAATGAAAGTGGTGATAATAAGACTCTGAGAAAGACCTGTCACTCACACTGACATTACTGCAGTCAATTCAATCTCCACAAAGACAGTTTAAGTGAAATCCTTAAACCCTTTTTAATGTCAAGATTTGAATCACTGTGATCTTTAAAAGCATTAAACTCAACTGAAATTTAAAACATTTAATTATTGGACGGTAGTGCTGTATCATTTGTGCTTTAAAAGTTGTTAAACTGATCCAGTCTTTCCTCCTGCAGCTTGCATTGCCTCCAGACCCGGCCAGTGTGGCAGAGCTGACGGCTACATCCTGGAGGGAAAAGAGCTCGAGTTCTACCTGAGGAAGATCAAGGCCAAAAAAGGCAAATAGATGTACAGCTATTTGATACGTCAATAAAATCCACAACGTCCCAAGCTGTCTTCTCTGTTAATTTTTTTTTAAAGTCTGATTTGAAACTGAATGTGTTGTTGTCGCAGTGGTCAGTACACTGGGGAAGTTACTCTCAGGACAAAAACCTACAGGATGGTTAACACATCCAGGTAAAGGGAATCAGATATTTATAGTTCAGTTATATTACATCAAAGTGAACAAAATATAAACTTGACTTTCTCGTTAATCTGAAAGGTAAGGCACGGTGAGATCTTTGATGGTTAAGTCATTTAGACCAGGGAGGAAGCTTGTTTTTCTTTCTCAGCAAGGACCTTGATTTTGACTTTTACACCATGAATTGTGAAGTAAAATTTTAAAGTGGGAATGGAAAGACTGGACAAAATGTTATCTGAAAGGAAGTTAACGTCTCCCCAAGTGAGAAACAATGTCAAAAACTTGTTTGAAAACCTGGAATGTGTAATCTTTTTCACTGAGATCCCTAAAGAAAAAGTATAAACATTTTTATGTTCTCACTAATTTTCTGTTCTCGGGTAATGGGTCATCCTTGGTAAAACCTGCACTTTTCATTGAACAACTTAATCTTAGGACAACCAAACATACATAGGCTGTCTTAAAGTTAAAAAATCTCAGAAATATTGGATATAATTCTGTCCTGGTGATTTTTCTCCTCTGCAGTGCTGATGACCCTTGGTTATTACATGGCGCTAATGGGGCTTGTGGAAAAAATTGTCATGTCTCTTTTGATGAACCTCATTCAGGGTTCCCACGTGTCCTGGAAGACCTGGAAAATGATTGCACAACTTTCCAGTCATGGAAAATGAGGAAAAAAGTGAAATGTCCTGGAAAAGCTTAAATTGTCCTGGAAAATTATTTGTCTTCCTTCTAGCTTGAGACAGGAAATGAGGTGAACATGTACTAGGTAACTAATGTACACACAGCCAGAAAATGTGAGTAGGTAAAATAATGCAAGTTAAGGCATAAAATATAAAAACTTAAAACAATGGGGACAAAAAGAAATATTAAAAAAATGCCAAAAAACCCTAAATAAGATTTAGGCTAAATCAAAGTCTATTCATTAAGTGTAGTAAATATAGATTAAAAAATATGTATAACTGTAAATGTATAATAAGACACATAAAACCCAGACTCAACAGATAGCTAACAGACCATGTTTGTGCTGGAGAGTTAGAAACAGAAATTCTAAGATCCATATCCAATAGCTAGAGATATTGATCATCAACCTCTAATCTTGTTTTTTTTACAAGGCTAACTAGAATTGAAAACTGGCCACAGCAACAATGTAACTACAGTTGGTTATGTGACACTGGAAAAAGTCCTGGACATTCCAAAATTGCCATCCAAATTGGACATATGCTCCTCATATGTCAATAGAGTGAGAACATCTCCCAATGCAAACTTGCGTTTTTTAAGATATGCTAACTTAAGTGATCGTAGGACAACCACATTTTTTTCCCTAATTACATGTTTAAGTGATGACACAATGCAGAAAGGTGGAAATTGAGACAAATACTGAAATATTGAAAGTAAAGACATCAATCTGCAATGATGGTTTTATACCTCCTGAGGACTTGTCAAATTAGTGTTTTAACTTCCTCCTCCATCACCAGCCCCAAACAGGATCCTATTTGACTTGGCACTGCAGGGCTACCTGCGCAGTGGTGCCTTATTGGAGTTGATACCGTATGAAAAGGACTGAAACAATCGGTTAAGACAGGCACTAACAATCGTGTGACTGTATACTGTAATCTGTGGTAAACATTTACTTTTTATTTCCAAAATACTGTTTGCACCACATTGAAAGTCTTCGGTATGACATGTATGCACTGATAATACGTAATGACAATGGAGAAATCATACTGCCTTTAGTGATTGAGTGATAATATCAGATATTCAATAATTTCATAGCCTTTTCAATCAGTTGCAAGTTCAAGTAGTATACTCTTGATCCACTTAAAGTCAACTCTTCTCGTCTTGAGGCTGTATTGCCACGGTTGGTGTCTGCAGACCCGACTGGCTTTATTAAGGGGCGTAACTCGTGTAATAATGTAAGACATTTATTAAATATAATGCAGTATGGTGCTAAATTAACCCTTGTATGGTATTCGGGTCTGTGGGACCCGTTTTCAGTTTCCATCAAAAGAAAAATGATACAATTAATTAATTTTTCAACCTGAAATTCATTGGCTTTGGCTCAATTTCTGTGAAGAACATAAATCAAAACACATTTTCTCTGTCCGCATACTGTACACCCCCCCTACGCATTTATATTACATACAGGGTGTTTGGGTCCACTGGACCCGGAGCTAATAAAAGTGTGGAACGTGTAGGTCCTGTGTACCCCCACTCTGTCTTCCTCCTTTCTGGGGCTACTGATAGTGTTTTCTGCCTCTCCTGCCCCTGCACAAGTGTGTGTTTGTGTGAGTGTGTCTGTTTGTGTGCGTCTGTGCATGCGTGTGGCTTGAAAGTTGAAACGTTGAAAATTCAACAAACACCATCTACTCTTACATTCCTGCACATTTTCCCCTTTTGTCTTGGGGGAACCGATCTTTTTTTTCTCATAGGCTGTGTCCGAATTGGCATACTAACGTACTACAGACTACAAACTCATGTTGTATGCTATATACTATAAGTATGATTAGAATGCCAACCGTTCACACTGTAGTATACTACTAAGTTTCACATGATGCATTTCAAACCTCTGACGACAAAAATCAGAAGCACACCAGGCTATCAAATATCTCTGTTGATTCACCACATTTGAAAGTTCAGAGAGCATTTTAGGCAAAAAAAAAAGTCACCACGTAGAATACCAAAATGTGGTCATTTGAGCCATAAAATGCACGGATACAAATTTCATTTCTGCATTTCAGACATTCTGTTATGTGCGCCATTATGCTGTCGAAGAAACTTCCTGTCGGCTTTAGAACAAGAGCCCAATTTAGAAAAGTGTTGAAGAACTAATAGGAGATAATAAAAGATGCGTTTATTTTGAAAATGGGAAGTTTGCTCGTGGCCGATTTTTAGCTGAATGCCGGTCGGTCTTGCTTGGCGCAATGCATTATGAGGCTTGCAATGCATTATGGGGCATTTGATTGTGACTAGTATGCCCACCTTGCATACGTAAATTTTTTTTCCGATATAGTATACATACGGGTATTTCTCGCACACTCAATCGTTTCGTACTATCTAATGTGAACACACTACATACTCATTTTGACGTCACACTTAGTATGAGTAGGACGTTAGTATGCCATTTCGAACACAGCCATATCCCACCTGCAAATGGTGTGTAACACTATAAATATGACTCTGCCAGTGTGGTTACTTATCATGACTGATCAAGATGGCCAAAAGATTTTCTGTTGAGAGGGCCCTCCAATTGATTTTAGAAGAGACAGAAGCTTCTGATGGTGAATGGTTTCAGAAAATGAAGATCATATTTCTGAGAATTCAGAGTCTGACAGTAACTCTGAAGAAGAGGATGAGTTTGAGCACCAACAAGTTCAAATGAATAAAAATCAATGGTTGTGAAACATCTTTCTTCATTTGTAAATGTGTTTTTCCACTCACTCCTCTTGATTATAACTGATTTAATTCACAGATGTGATCTTACAAAGGTAAAGAGCAAATATTAATCATGTTTGCTGTTCATATAACTTGTAATTGGCATGTAGTAAACATCTGTTGAATATTTTCAGAGAAAATTATTGGACTGTGGTGTTTTAAAAGCCCAAAACTCTAGCGGGTCCACCAGACCCATAAAAAACGGCTAAGTAACAAAAATTCTAATACCACACGAGGGTTAAAAGACAAGGCGTTGGTTGTATCGCTAGATGCATACAAAGCATTTGATAGGGTAGAATGGCCATATCTATTAAATGTTCTTGCTAATTTTGGGCTCGGTGCCAACTTCCTCAAGTGGATAAAGGTGCTTTATGTGATGCCAAGGGCCTCTGTAATTACTAATGGAAAGCAATCTTCTGTTTTTACACTTGAACGAGGCACTGCACAAGGCTGCCCGTTATCACCTTAACTTTTTGCTTTAGCAATAGAGCCCCTTGAAGAAGTCATACGTACAGATCCTGACATTGAAGGCATCCATTCAAGGACAAAGCAGCACAAAATATCACTTTATGCTGATGATGTACTACTTTATCTTTGTAATCCAACCAGGTCTATTAACCGTGTAATTGGGCTCATTGAAATTTTCTCTACATCTTCTGGATACATGATTAATTTTTCAAAATCAGAAGCAATGTCTCTCTCCAAGCATAATCCCTGCGTTCCCACCGATGCCTCCCCTTTCCGATGGTCCCCACTTGGTTTTTACTTATTTGGGTATTCGCATCACCCCTTCTCTACCTGATCTATATAAAGCAAATTTTACTCCCTTAATCCAGCGTATAAAGCAGGACCTCAACCGCTGGTCCAGTCTTCCTCTGTCGCTGCTGGGACGAGTACACCTATTTAAAACGAATGTCTTGCCACGCTTATTGTATCAGTTTCAAATGATTCATATTGCACTGTCGCGCAAATCGCTAACAGAGTTGAATGGTGCTCTCATAGCTTTTCTGTGGAAAAACAGGGGCTCGAGACTAAAACTGACTCGCCTACAGCTCCCTCTTGAGAAGGGCGGGTTAGCAGTTCCTGTCATCAAACTGTATCAACTCTCATGCCTCTGCAGATACATTCGAGACTGGTTTCAAGATGACCCAGAATCTACATGGCTTGATATTGAGTCAGATCCAGTATCACCCATACCTTTGAAAAATATATTGTACGCCTCTAAGAAGTGGATCTGTTCAGGTGTTAAGGGTAATTTCCTTCTAATAAGTACTGTTAAGGTCTGGAGGTTAACTAGGAGAATAGAGGGCTTTGAAAACACCACATCTCCACTGACACCTCTATTTTTTAATCCAGATTTCCCCCCTGGTCTTGAACAGAACTCCTTCAGTGTATGGTCTGAGGAGGGCATCAAGACACTGGTACACAATGTAGAAAATGGGTCAATTCTGACTTTTGATCAGTTCGGATAAAGGCACAAGATCCCGTCCACGCATTATTTTAGGTATTTACAGTTACGCAACTTTGGTATGTCAAACCTAAAACGATCTCAATATTGTGGTACAATCTCTCCACTAGAAAAAATATTTAACGGTGAGAACTCAACCAAATTAGTACCACAATTTTATAGAACACTCTCTGGAGTGACAAAAGAAAATACAGTTAAAGTTAAATTACAATGGGAGACTGACTTTGGTGTCGACATTGAGGATGATGAGTGGAGTGACATCTGGGTAAATCTGTTTTACTACTAACAGAGCAAAAGAAATGCAATTCAAGATAAACCATAGGCTACATATTACCCCAGTAAAACGCCATAAAATGAACCCAGCTCTGTCAAAACTATGTCACAAGTGCAAGAACACAGAAGGTACATACATTCACTGTCTGTTGGAATGTGTCTGTATCCATGACTTCTGGAATGCTGTTCTTAGAGAAATAAATAATATATTAGGTCAGACAGTAAATATTTCCCCATTATCATGCATTCTTGGTGTACATAATCCTCGAAACATCCGTCCAAATTCTCTAAGACTCCTGAAAATCCTTCTTTTCTGTGCTAGGAGATGTGTTTTATTGAAGTGGGTGTCAGAGGAACCTCCTAACATCACTCAGTGGATAAGTAGCGTGCTAGTGTTCATGCCATTGGAAGCACTCAGCTTTTACTTAAGAGAGGAACCTTTTCAGTTTTATAAAGTATGGAGTCCTTTTGTAGATTATTTGGGACCGGATAGGTCAAACACTATCACAGCAGGGTTCTGTGGTTTGGCATGGGAACAGTAGTTGTATCGTCTACAATGTCATGTCTCTTGATTATTTTTTTTTTGTACAATCCTTTAATGTTTTTCTTTTTCCATTTTTTATCTTTTCTCGCCTGTACTAGAAGAAAATGACTTGTACTGCCATTGGTATAATAGATAATCTGAAAATGACTGAAAACCTGTAAACCTGTTGATGTTGTTAATAATAATAAAAAAAAAAGTCAACTCTTCCAGTAAATCATGTCATTAAGTTGGACCCAGATAAATACAACCAGTTTATCATTAAGTTTGAAAACATAGGATGCACTTTGTAATACCAAGAGTAGGAATATGACAGTTTTCGGGGAACAAGTTGAAGTCGTGGTAGTCCTCTACCTCGACGTTAGCAGCTGGTACTCAGAGGAAGAAAAGGTCATACAGCAGATCAGATCTGCTGCAGTGTTCACTCTCAGTATTTGTGTTTGGCTTCATCTGCTGGTGATTGTTGGAGCCTGTTACCCTTATATTTTCACTTCAATTTATGATACTTTGAAGGGACTCAGCTGTGGCCCCGAAGACGGCAGTGTGTAGATCTGACAGAACAGTTGAAGGGGAGCTAAAGTAGATTTTTTGCATACACATACCTGAGCCTACAGAGAGAAGACTGATTATTGTTGAAAGACAGGCTTATGGGTACAAAGTCATTTCTTAATTATTACACATTTGAATATATTTAAAAGAGGGTTGAATCTTGAAATGACAATGATACGGAAAAGTCACTATTCTTACAAAGTCGTTGCTAAAGGGTGGGTTGATGTTTCAGGTTTGTTTTGTAAGAATTTGCATAAATCAAATTGCAGTATGAGAAAAAAATATTCAAGTTTAATGAAGAGAACCAGAATATTTGTGGGATAAAAATAGTTAGCTTGCCTTGCAAGAATGTTTTGATTGTACAGACTGGGAGGTGTTTTACAACACAGACATTAATGAACACACATGTAAAACCTTCTAATAGTACTTTATGTGTTGGTAATGTGATACCAAGGAACAAAAACATTTGCTAACAGTAAGTGCTGTACAACTAATGAAATTAAGCAGTTTTAATAAAGAAGGAAGGAAAATGCCTTTTAACTAGCTGACAGACATGCTGGAGAAATAATTCAGAGAGATTCCCAAATTAAAATGCTCTGCATATCCAACAGACTTTGCAAATGAATTAAATATTGTTCATCCTTGGAGAACAGCAGTGACTCTCTGTTGGAGGCTGAAACTGACTATAATGAAGGTTGAAGCCCCTTTATTGTAACAGCTGAAGTGCAGAGAGCCTTCACTGACATTAAAGGGGTAGTTCAGTTTTTTAAGTGGGGTTGTATGAGCTCCACATGGCCACTAAGTGCATCAGATGCAGTAGAAAGTTCTTTCCTTTCCCTCAGTAAGCCACAATTTGTAAAAGTTTGTGATGTAGAACTAACCTCAAACAGGGAAGTATTGTTACAAATACAAAGGACATTTTCTCTGCCTACAAGAACTCCAATCAAAAAATACCACATTTCAAGAGTACACTACCTAGAATTTTTTTTAGTGCATTAACTTTTCAGAAAAACAAAGTTTATCTGGAATTAGGATGTTAGTCAGCTCTGATTGACCTTCCAAACACACTTTTATGTAGTGCTATATATATTGTTATCACTTTCACAACTGGTGTCTGGACAACTCCTTGATTTTAAACACAGAGAAAACAAAAGAAGTGATTATTTTATGACATCTCCATCCTTTTCTCCTGTGATATTACATATTTCAGCCATTGAAATTCAATAAGAGTACAGGTATCTGGGTGCAAAAATTACCGGCATAGTAACATGGAAAGCAAACACTAATGCAAGATTTTCAAAGACTCAACAGCATCTTTATTTTTTAAAGAAACTGGGGAGCTTTTATGTGGACTGAACCATGATTAAAGCTTTACTGAAAGCTTTTCATTTTTGTAGTCAATGCTCGGGAGGAGCACTGTCTATAAAATAAGAACAAAGTGGACATGATTGTTAAAATCAGCACAAAGATAACAGGGGAACAAATAGGCAGGATCTCCCATCCACCAGACTGACACACATTGACTCTGGCTTTTAAGACTTGTATTCTTGACTTATTTTAAAATGTGAAATGTGCTGTCCTGTGTGTTGATGTCCTATGAAACTTGTGATTTTTATGCTGTGCAACTCAAATTCCATTTGGGGTAATAAAGGTTTCATTCGTGTAAGTGGTAAAAAAAAAAAAAAAAAAATGTCTTATACAAATGATGACACTAGCGTAGAAATCTTGTGGGAGATGAATAAGATATGCTTTTTCCAAAAATGTTTCTGATAATGAAGAACACAGAAATGTTGCATGTTGTTTTTTAAATAAAGCTTAGCAAGATGTTGATGCACTTTTTTCCAGCTTTACTCTCTCTCTCTGTCTCTCTCTCTCCCTCTCTCCTTTGAAATATACAGTATATATAGAACAGAGAACAGATTAGCATTTTTTCACACAAGAAATTACTACTGATTTGGAGCTGGTATTAAACTTGCACTGCAAAAATGCATGTTTTCTGAAAGGTCCCATGTCCTACAAGATCTCTTGTTTGTTTTTAATGTTGTTCCATGTGTGTTCTCGGCTTGTCATGAGCAGACCCCATGATTGTTTTGAAAGTCCCCTCTGCCGCCTGTAAATCTCCCCTCGGAAATTGTTTTGGCCAATAATTGCTGAAGAGCTTGTTGCATAGCCTCTCCACTCCTCCAGATCTGAGCTTTTCCAAAGGGAAGGGGGAAAGAGCAGCATCTGATCTTTTACAGAGACATACATTTAAAACTCTTATTTAATTTAAATCAACCCCTCATTTAATAGACACCCAAAGCATGGTGTAAACAGTCAAACACACCAGGAAATGGGACCCTTTAATGATCTGCAAATCATTGCAGGAGTAAGGAGGAGTGAGGGACAGGGACAGGGACAGATCCTTGAGGCACTCCATATGTTAACATCTCATTGCCAAAGCATAAAAAGAGTAAATTCTACAAAAGATTTTTTTTTACCTTAAATAAAATGTAATTAACAGTCTACTAACTGAAAATAAGACCTCAAAGTTATTATAAACATAGACAACACTGATGTAAATAATATTGTCTTACTATTAATCTTTTTTGAATGAAAAACCACTTGATATATCTCCCAGCCATATGCTGCTGTACTAACAAGGTGTATACAAAAACACTTAAAATTGTTTTTGTTACTTAACGAATCATTCTGCAGTGGAAAAATGAAAATGTAGATTTATTTTACCCAGCATCACTGCCTTATATGTATTTTGAAGGTATTTAACATTCAAGCTATTAACTGAATGATTCCACTAATAAAAAGAATACCAATGAATCATCTGCTAAGAAAAGTGCATGATTGTAATTAACAGCTTAGTTATTACAACCATTTGTCACAGTAATTTCGTGTCTATCTTTAATTTGGGGCTTAAACTCCACTGACTATCACTTATGAAACACAGAGGTTATGTTAGGTAACAAACTGGGGGAAAAGTCATTTTCCGGATCCCGACACGGAGCACGTGATCAGAACCTGCCGCTCTGATTGGCTGAGAGGGCGGATATTAATATCTGGGACAAAGGTAGTGGTCAAGTCTGTTTATGCGGCTTGCTTGTTCACTGCAGTCATAACTATGCTGTTCAACAAGGTAAGCGCGCTTTATGTTCATATTTGTACTGAACATATTCATTTATAGATGAACAGCGTGTGTTTGTGGGTTCGGGTTGTTCCTAGCAGCTTGTTTTTTCGTTGAGTTTGACCTACATTTTCCCCTTTCGAGTCTACCGAGTGAAAGCTTCGCCATGCTACGTCACAGGCTAACGTTAGCTGTTGGCCTCAAACCCGTTTTGTGGTCGTTGTTGTCGTTAGGTCATTGAGTGTGCCCAATCGTGTTTATTAATTGTTCGTGCTCTTCATGTCCAAAACCGAGCTACGAGCTCCCTGACTCAGCCAGTCAAGCAGTGTGTTTTGGAAAACATCCAGGAGATTGTGTTTCTTAACAACGTCTTACTGCTGTTCTGAGTGAAAGAGTTACCGTGTTAACTAAGGCCATTCAGTCTGATACATCTGTTACAGGTTCAACTTACCAAACACAGACCGGATAATACTCCAATAAAAACTCCTATTTTGACCTCAGGCGACATCCCTCAATCCTTGTCACGGGCGATGGACCATTTATTATATTTTGCATCTGAATGTCAATATATCTAAGTCCCTGAATATTTGAAGAAATCCTCAAAAGTCAGGTTTTCTTCAGACAAACAGCGTCCAGATGTTAGCTACACAAAGCTGTCATGCAAATGGAATAAACATTAAGTTTGAAATTAATTCATATATTTTATTTTTAATTGGTGGTGCACATTATTATTGACACGTTGGTGGAAAAATAATTTGATGTTTCCATGCCCAAACCAATAGATTTGAAAATTAAAAAGTAGTACTTCAGATCTATCTTTTTTACTTGTATCAATTCATTCAGCTAGAGGTTTGTGAAAAAGTGACAGTAATTATTACTGGTATTTGTTCATTAGAGTATTCTGTTCTGGAAATATACTGCACTTCTTGGGTTCATTCTTATTAGGATTTTTCTATCTCTCAGTATATTACATACGAGTTGTTTGGTATTGTTGAAGCAGAGCATGATAGGCAAGGTACCCTATTTAATTTCCCCTCCAAAAAACATTAAACCTAAAGCCAGCTGGTTAGAATTTGTTAGGATCTTGTTCAAAGCTGGTCAGTAAGAATGGCTGCCAATATTTAACTTAGGCCAACAAATGTGTGTCTTTATTGTTACTTTGAAGACCTTGAATGTGTGGAGGTGTTCAGTTTTTTTCCAATGTCACTAGTTTCCTCTCCTGCAACAGGTCCTCAGAGCCAGTGTGCGGACTGGGATCCGGCTGCAGAGCTCCAGTGCCGCTGCAGCCAATGTGACAGCTCATGGCAGCTCTGCTTCAGGCCAAGGCTTCTCATTTGGTGAGCTGGATGTAAAAGCTAAAGGCTTTTATGTTGATAGGCAAATTCTTAGCTCTTCAAAAAAAACAACAACATTTGTTTAACCAAAACACACATTTTTATATCTGAGACAGTGGGGGATTTAAAAAAAAAAAAAAACTAACTTCAAGACAGCTTTTCTGTCAAAATCTAGATAATATTGTTTTAATGTGTGTTTGTCATTTTTGTATACCTGTTGACAAGTGATTCTTAGGTTAAAATGAAGATAATTCAAGACTTGATAGTTAATAAATCATTACATTGGCACATTGTTAATTATGTGACTGATTTTCCACAACAAGAAATTAAGTTCTTATTTGATAAATGTGCCGATAAAAAGGAGACATCATAAATTACTTATCTCCCCAACATCTGATAGTGGAAGCACAAATAGTTGCATAATGTACTTAATTGCACTGAACCAGTGCTTGGTGGAAACATACAAAAAATGGGCAGTGACATAAGTTGCATAGTCCAACAGTCTATGATGTGTGTGCAGTGGCATGAGAGCCAACTGCTTCTTTTAACCTTCTGTTGGGTTTAATGGCCTCAAATCTCTGTTTGATTTGGATCCCCTAGTGTAAGTGAACCTTGAAAGGAAAAGTTAAAACTTTGCTTGCAATTGGTCCCCTGAGGACCTCCAGGTCCGTCATTGTCTTTTGAGGAGCCCTTAGTGTAGAAATGTGGTCATTTAGGTCATTCAGAACAATGCCAAAAACTTGTAGCAAAAATGTACAGTATTTCCCAACCTCCCCTCTAGCTATTATCACGATAGAGTTGCTTTCACTCCTTGCATTTATTGAATAGGTAGCATTTCAGTTTAAGCAGTTGCAGCTTTATGAACAGCCTGAGTTGACTTAATAAAGACTGCTTGTTCTGAATGCAGAACCAAGACCAATGGTCACAACACCAATACCAACCTCTAGTAAAGGAGAGAACTCTTCAAGACATGATTACAGATGCAAAATGCACTATCAGTGTGAGCATGTGATTTTTACAGATGTTCAGTGCACCTAAGTTGCTTATCAAATATTTTCTGTATTTTTAAACCAGAGTTGTCAGAACAGCAGAGGGAGTTCCAGCAGCTGGCAAGGAAGTTCGCACGTGAAGAGATCGTTCCTGCTGCACCTGCTTATGACAGGAGTGGTGAGGTGAGTTTAGTCATTAAAGGAAAAGTTTGGTTTCTGCAGCTTTCACATTGTTTATAGAATGAAGTAGAACAATATACTCACCCAGAAGGCTTTCCTGATCCAAACAGTGCTTCAGGAGATATTTAGATCCAAAATCAGGCAGCGGACATCCGTATAATGGTAGCACACGGGGCATACATCGCCGCTCCTAAAACTGCATTAATCGTCCAAAAACTCATTAGTTTCACCAATATTCCATCATGGTCCGCTCGGGCTACTCCTCCATTACAGTCTGTGTCGCCCCAGACATGTTTTTGTAACTGTGCTGACCTCTGAACTGAAGAAGAAGAACGTATGCCTCCGCGCCTGCGCAGTACTCTCTGGAGCGCTGCCTCCGCGTCTCATCTAAACCCTGTCTGGAAACTGTAAGGACACCCATCATATTCAAAGTTCTCGTCCACAACATCTTCATCCGATAGATGTTCGTCCATTTTGCACAAAACTGGAAGAAGAAAGTCGTTGTGTAGCTGGCTATCTTCCCCTGAAACAATGAGCTGCGCTGCACAGGCGCGGAGCAAGCGCTCTTCTTCTTCAATTCAGAGGTCAGCACAGTCACAAAAACATGTCTGGAGCGACACAGACTGTCGTGGAGGAGTGGCCCGAGCGGACCATGATGAAATATTGGTGAAACTAATGAGTTTTTGGACGATTAATGCAGTTTTAGGAGCGGCGCTGTATGCCCTATGTGCTACCATTATACGGATATCTGCTGCTCGTTTTTGGATCTAAATATCTCCTGAAGCACTGTTTGGATCAGGAAAGCCTTCTGGGTGAGTATATTGTTCTACTTCATTCTATAAACAATGTGAAAGCTGCAGAAACCGAACTTATCCTTTAAGAAGAACCTGGGAGTGGAGGTCTTGTTTCAGGGGTTGATTTGTGAATGGAAAAGTTGGAAAGTGGGCAGGAGCAAAGCAAACATGAAGATTTGTTAGTTTGCTTAACAACTAGCTTAGGCTTCTTTGTTTTACTTTGTATATTTTAGAGACTTATTCATCTTCAGGGCAACATGGAGTGCTTAAGTGGTTTGTGTCTAAATAAAAACAGTTTACTTATCATGACTGCCGGCGTCACACTTCTTAACATCTTTTTGCATAAACATTTGCAACATTTGCTCTTGCAATAAATTTTCTTTGTGTATTTAGTTTCTTCCTTTTTTGATGTGATCTGGACTAAATTTCAAATGACCTTTTGGGGAGATTGTTTTGTGTTCCAACCTCACTGTACTGCTATCATTTCTGGCTCAAATAAAGCTGATAGATCTGTTTTTTTTTTAATAACAGTTTGTTTTCATATCATTTTACAGTACCCTGTTCCCCTCATCACTAAAGCATGGGAGCTGGGTCTGATGAATGGCCACATCCCCCAGGAATATGGTATGTCATTTTCTTCTAATTATTCAGTCTTCCATTATGTTGTCGTACATGCCAACCTCCTGTCACTTAAGATTGTTGATAGGGTTGGGCTTTCTGTCAAGTTTCTAAATTTACTAAATATCACAATATATGGAAAGACACTCATTCATATTAGGGCAAGAAATCACAGTGCTCATGATTTGATACTCTTTGAATTAAAAATTATCCACTTTCAATGGTAATCTATTGAATTTGCTGTTTAAAATGAGTGATTTACTTCATGTTAAATATATTCTAATGTTTATTTTGTATTCAGGTGGAATAGGTCTGTCAAGCTTTGAAAACTGCCTCATCACAGAAGAGTTAGCTTATGGCTGCACAGGAGTACAGACCGCCATCGAAGCAAACTCCCTGGGTGTAAGTTCTGATTTGTACATTTTAACCTGTTTGCTTCATCTTCTGACTAGTCCCTACATTACTCAATAATTGTGGTTTAAGCTCTGTCAGAAACAAGTGATATTTTGTTTTCTCCCATAGGCAATGCCCGTTATTCTTGCTGGCAATGAAGCACAGAAGAGGAAGTACCTTGGCAGGCTGGTTGAGGAGCCCCTCATGTGTGTAAGTGTTATGTTTTTGAAGGGAATTTACAAGTGCTGCATACATGATGTTTAGCCTTAATGGTAGCAACTCAGATAGATCCGTCAAACATGTAACCACATTGTAGTTTGTATACTCCATCTCGTATCACAGAACACCGTGTTGACTTTCTTTGCTTTGTGTATTTTTCGGCAGGCGTACTGTGTCACAGAGCCTGGCGCAGGCTCAGATGTGGCTGGTATCAAGACCAGAGCCACGAAAGTGGGTGATGAGTACGTTATCAACGGTCAGAAGATGTGGATCACAAATGGAGGGAAAGCTAACTGGTGAATATGAAGTTTTAATGTATACACTGATATTACATGTTGTGGTGCTTGATTAAGTTTATGATTTTGAGTCTTTAAGACCAGGCACATGTGTGTGCTACATGTTTGCTGTGCACGAAAAGTGTTCAGAATGGAAGAAAGAAATAAGTTTAATTCAAAAATGTCACGGGAAGACCCTCTGACCCCCATGTAACGTTATGATGTCAAAAAAATATTTATGATTTCTCCACTGCAAGAAAAACCTGATCATGTGGAAAAACACTGAGACACAACAATGACAAAAAGTAATAACAGTGATAACACAAGCTGATTAGTTAATTACTTTTGTTAACAAGTCCTATTACCGAAGTAAGCACACCTTTTGCTGTCATTTTAGTTCATAGAAGTGAATAGATCCTTTGACCTTTGCTTAAACTTTAGACTTGATTTTTGTGTTGAGCCAGAGAAATGTTGCTAATCATGACCCATTTGTTGTTTCTATTTTGCTATATAACCTGGAAATGAGAGTCTGAATTTTGTTCTGATTGTTACATGGCTTATTTGTGTGTCTCTGATTTTCCAGGTACTTCCTTTTGGCTCGCTCTAACCCAGATCCTAAATGTCCTGCAAGTAAAGCTTTCACTGGGTTCATTCTGGATGCTGACACACCAGGAGTAACAGTTGGAAGGAAGGTGAGCTGAGACCTGCATTTGTTGTTTGTCGAAGGCAAAGCATTTTCCCAGAAGAACACAGTTAAACAGTTTTATGGAGAGTCAAACAGAAAAATCAAGTACATAGTGTCACTTGAGTTCAGTTGGTCTATTGTGATTTGAACTTAGAATGCTAAATTTATTCTTGTAATCCTAGGTTTATTTACTTTGGCTCTTCTTTGGGAGTTCTTTTTAAATAAATGTTCAATTAGAATTTAAAATTCTGTTTCCTTTTGTTTAGATAAACCGTTTAACCTTTCATTCCTTTTTGCTAACTAACTACAAAAAAGATACAGAGAAAAACTTGCTAGTTGTCCTTTTATTTGGTCTCTATTCAAGCTAAATTTGTGTATAGTTATTTGGAAGAATTCAGTTATATCTTTTTATTAAGCTTTATTTAACCAGAAGAACTTCAGTTAGATAAATGTCATTTAAAAAAGTGTCCTGGCCAAGACAAGCAGCAGAACATTTATCAAAGTTGCTGACGTACAATAATTTCAAACACAAAACAAAAAAATAACCTGTCAAATCAGTGTCCCAGAACAAAAGATCATTTAAAGCACATACAGCATGCCCTATCATTTAGCAGTACATTTAATTTGCGATGTCAGAACAGAGATCAGCTCCCCAAGACACATTTCTTTCTTGCAGCAGATTCCAGTCTGCTGGAGAAATAGCAAATCTGTAACCACTGTAGCCCATTTCAAGACGAAAGTAGGTTTTGTGGACTTAGTCACAGAACGAAGGCTGTGGCTTAAGGAACTTTACACATGAGTAAGGTAGCTTAAGTAAAATGGACAGCAGACTAGGTATAGCCTTATAAATCAGGAAATGGTAATGATTAATTCTTCGGATGGTCAAAGAGTGCCACCCAGCTCACGCTTACACAGTACAATGAATGCCTCAACATTTGTTATGAACCTTAAAGCTCCGCTATAGACACAGTCCAAAGATTTATGGCATTGTTCAGAGTAGCAAGATGATCTTTTACAACAACAGGGAAAACCAGTTATGTCAGAAATGAAAGAGCAGCCGCAGCCTTAACTTCATAACAAGCTGCTCCATATGAGGTTTAAAATATTAATAATACTGACTCCATCACAGCACCCTTAGACGTCCCTTAAGCAAATCATCATGCTGACCCCAGGAAATAACATGCTGTTGTGTTTTTGGTTTGTCTGTTTCTGTTTGTAGGAAATGAACATGGGCCAGAGGTGCTCTGATACCAGAGGCATCACCTTTGAGGATGTGAGGATACCAAAGGAGAACGTCCTGATCGCAGAGGGAGCAGGCTTCAAAATTGCAATGGGAGCCTTCGACAGCACAAGACCACCAGTAAGATGCACAGAGTAAATAAAGCTGTGAACAACAGCACATGATTTCACAGAGGAGTGTTTTATTCAGACATTTTTATAGTTGATATTGGTATTGGTTTTGCTGCAATGTGCGCTTATTTAAAACAGTTTTGAGATGAAAATGAAACACTGAAACTTAAGGAGACATGGTCGAACTAAAGTGAGATACATTTTATCATTTTATTATTCATGAATAAACTTATAATCTAGATGAGATGTTCAAATATGATCTGATGAAATGCTTACAGACAATTTCTGAAGACCAGAGACAGATCCTTTGTTTCTGTGTAAATTGCAGACAAACTGTTTCGATTTAATTGTGTCTTAGATAAGACGACACTGTTGTGATTTGTTCTTAAAACAAAAATCCTGTGTTGCAGGTCGCAGCTGGAGCGACGGGCCTTGCACAGAGAGCACTTGATGAAGCTACAAACTACGCCCTGGAGAGAAAGACCTTCGGAAAAGTGATTGCTGAGGTGAGTTTACACCAACATTTTTACTAGTACTCTGCATATTTTTGACCATAAACGTGAAGAGACTGAACAGTTTGAAAATCCCTCAGCGATGTGAACAGGTCCACTGAGCTCATCAGGTTTGTTCTGTTTGTGTCAAAGCAGTTATAACCTCCAGCACTAACAAACATGAGTGCACCTCTCCATGAGCTTTGTTTACACAACTACTCTCACTACACAGCTTAAAGTTATGCTGTATGTGCTTTTTGAGACATTATTTGTTTTTTAAGTGGGGTTGCTTGAGGCTTATGGCAGTAGTAAATGTAATTGCCAATAGAGCAACTGGCCAGCTCTGCTCCTGTGCGGGGAATATGAGCATGGACTTTAGGCGATACATAGCAGTGCCTGGTGCCACAGACGGCCTCATGATGAATCAACCTTTGACACCTTTTGTATCATATTTTATACATACTTTTACGATAACTATATGCAATCCATATGATCAACAAATTACTAAAAACACATTTGAATACAGTCAGATAAATAATGAAAATGTCCTCAAATTTATTATCGGTTGCCAAAACACTTAATGTTTTAAATGAGATATAAAAAAATATCTATGTTTAAAAGAAAAGTATAAAGAAATGAAATAAATACCTCAGCAGAAAAAAAAGAATAATTTTGTGGCTTTAATTTTCGTTTTTGGGCATTGGGGGGTTGGGGTAAAAATACGCAAAGAAAAACATGTTGGCTTGACTAGATGATGATATATCCTAAAATTCCAATTAACATTTCAGAACGATTAAGTTTCTAGGAAATTCTCTTTAAAAATAAGACTAGATATTGGTAAATAGTTTTTCATGAGGCATTTCAGTTCTTGTGAAAATGTCTCGAGGTTAAAAAGCTCTTACTGAGAGTATAGAGGACTTTTCTAAGATTTTCTCATGCAAAGGAGAAGGTGGATTGTTAGAAATGCTGAATTCATGTTCTCAAAACAACATTTAGATTGTTTGTTTTTTTTATCAGTAAGTTGGAGCAGACAATAATAATATAATTTTATTTATGTAGCACCCCTGTTAAAGCAGACATTAACAAAGTACTGTCAGTTCCCATCAAAGTTAGATAAAATAAACATTAACAATCAGGTCAAAACAACATGACCACGCTATCAATGAAAGGGGAAGAACAAAAATTGAAATCAATATAAAAATCATATAAAGGGAATGAAGAGGATTACAGGCATAGTGAGGATACTATATGGACAGCAATTTTATAGTAAGGACTAAGACTACTAAACCACCACGAAAAGATATTGAGCAATTTGGAATAATTTAAAGTGAGACAAAAAATGACATCACCACAATAGTGGAGATAAACAGGGCTAAAATACTGAAACAGATGAATATAGGATGGAAAAGAAGTAAATGAAATAATCCTAAAAATGTGTCTAGTAGAGGAAAGAAAGATACATCAGTAAGAGAAGCTTTATCTTTAATGAGGTGAAAGCAAGTCTTTAGAAGTGAGTTTTAATAAGTGATTTGAAGAAGTTTACGGATTCTGTACGCCTCAGCAGGTTGTTCCAAAGTCAAGTAGCTCTGATAAGGCTTGATCACTTTTGGTTTTGACTTTGGAATGTTTAGCAGGCCTTTGCCGAAGGATCTGAGCCTGCGAGTGAGCTTTTGAGGAGTGAACAAAAATAGACCTTTCTGTCCATCATGGACCTCCTTCACTGCAGAGTGAGATGGACATGCACCAAGTCCCTTAAAATCTGGTCGTTTAACTGAGATCTAGGTTGGTGGTCGATAACCTTTTCCAATATGTGCTATGAGTATTTTTATATTTAAAACTTTATAGCTCCACTCCAGCTAAGACTGAAGTTTCTGTCCTTTTCTTGCTCATGACAGTTCTGAAATCACTAACCAAGCGTGATCTTCTTGCTAGAAATGTTAAATGTAATTTAGGAGCTCTCTGAAAAATTTCAGTGTGTTTGTGAAAGCTGGCACACATTTCCACTCTTGTCTCTCATTACTGTATGCTACACCTCCAGTGCATTTCAAGAAGGAGCAGGTGCTGGCAGATACTGGCAGGATGTTAAATTGACCTGGAGTTGGTCTTAATAAACTGACTTCCCTGCTTGGCTCATAAAACTACATCATTTGTGTGGCACACCTTTTACTTCTCAAACCACTAACAGGCTCGTCTGTCTCCTGTTCACAGCACCAGGCCGTGTCCTTCCTCCTGGCCGAGATGGCAATGAAAGTTGAGCTGGCCAGGATGGCGTACCAGAGGTCAGCCTGGGAAGTGGATCAGGGCCGCAGAAACACGTACTATGCTTCAATCGCAAAGGCCTTCGCCGGAGACATCGCCAACCAGGTTGCCACAGACGCTGTGCAAGTGTTCGGAGGCAACGGCTTCAACAGTGAATATCCTGTGGAGAAACTCATGAGGGACGCCAAGATTTACCAGGTGTGTGATAATGTAGTGCATTGCATCACTTTGTGATGCTTATTCGTACAAAAATTAATGTTGTAATGAATTATTTTGTCTTTCTTTAAGATCTATGAGGGCACAGCTCAGATCCAAAGACTCATCATTGCCCGAGAACACCTGGGAAGACATAAGAAGTGAACGGCGCTCACCTGATTGACCTGTCCTCATTTAAATGTACTTTGCTAAACTTTTTTTACACATAGGGGTGTCCCTGAAAATATGTTGGATCACTTAAAGGAACATTTTTTAGGATTCAGAGGAATCTTTTAACAGAACTGAATCATCGTGGTATGATTAACTGAAAATGATTTACTCTATTCCATCCCCCTCGTTATTGACCACTGTGTTTCCACTGTTAGCTGTGTGTATCTACAGAATTTGAAGTAGATACTAATCTGCAAGGTCCTCATCAGATACCACTGAATCCTACAGAATGGCCCTTTAAATTCAGAACATAGTTGTAAAATATTGCTTGCCTTAACATCAAATCTTTCTGCCTTGTTTTTAAACCGGAACCTGATTTTTGTAGACGGCACTCCAGAAATCCACACTAAAGTCTCTCAGATGAAGCTCATAGCTGTTGCCCTCTAGACTGAATGAGTCTACTTTAACCTGCCTGCCTCTAACCTCTGCAGGTTGTCAACAGATGTACAGGTCTGCTGAGGTTGTGAAAGTGGCTTGGATAACATCAATAAAATGTATTTATTCTGCAGCAGCCTGTTGCTCTGTTGGCCAGTTGCTTCATGTTAAATGAAACTGTGTGGTGCATTAAATTTGTTTGTAACCAAGGAAGTTGATATCAACGACTGTGAAAATGTGAAGTTGACAAGAGCAGCCGGTGCAGGAACTTTTTGTTTGGAGTTTGATTGCAGTAAATCAAGGATTCATTGGGTTATTTTCTGGATATATTGTATAGACTCTGCCTCGAAATAAATGTTATCAAATATTGTTTTCAAATCCTTCCAGACGTGCGTAAGATATCACATCCTTAAAATTGTGCTTTCAAGTGTGTGCGTTTTCAGTTTATCAAGAACACACTGACCTTGACTTGGGTTAAAACATCTATCTCTTAGCTATGTTTGAAGATAGGAATGTGACCATACAATAGTTATGACTGTGAAATTGCATGTTGACTGAAGATTGTTTTCTCTTTGGTATCAACTAAATCCAGAAGGTAACTGTCTGTTCTCCATCCACACAAGTGTCTGCTATACACAACCAAACAACCTCTCAGCAGGACTCTGTTTCAGCCGTCAATAAAAAAACTGACTGTAGATTTGACAGAACTCATAGTGACAAATGTGTGGCACTCATGTATATCAATCTTAAATAAATTATTTCAGTCAATGGAAATGATTTTTTTTATTTCTGTATGGACATTGATTTTATATTTATCTATAGGCAATTCTGTTAGCTGAAATTCTACTGTATAATGTGATGTGTGCAAACCTAAAAGTTAGCAATCTAGCAAGAAAGTCAAGAACCAGTTTGGCCTAGAGAACGAATCTGGAATCTGGAAAGGTTCTCCATATTTTATCCAAACTGCCTGTATGTAACCTGTTGAGTCAAATGTTAGGTGTATGTCATAACTGATATGACTTCAGGTGGTGCAGGAAAAACATGCTTCTAATATAGCTATGGGTCACCAATACTCAGAGTGTAACAGAAAATATTTAAACACTTAAGTGGTGATTTTGACACATGAAGGTGGAGTCGCAGTCGTGGTAAGCTGGCTTGAGCTGTGGAGGAGTTCACAGGGAGAAATCTTCAAGGAGAAATGTTGGTGGTCATGGTTTCACATTTGATGGAATAAATAGTTGGCATTTACTTTGGTGTCTTTTATTATATCACCAGTAGAAGCAGAATGGTTTGATATTTTGTACAGTAAATATTAGATTAATGGAACATGTTGGTCTAATTACTTAGTTAACTGAATTCAACTGTGTAAGTGTGATGGCATCCACTGGACATTAAAATGATTTAGATGCTCGCTCATGAAACCACAGGGTTAGAAGGGTGAACCTTTTCATGGCTTTTCATTCATATTTGAATAGGCTTCCAAAAGCCTCTTTGCACTGACCTGCATTAAATGGTTGTTTCAAGTAACAGCAAAAACATCATTATGATGTGCTATCAATGTTCAAGAGACAGCTCTAAAATATGAAGAAATAACTTTGACAAGACTATCGACACTTGTCTGTCTTATCTGTGGTGTTGACTGCAAAATGTAGAAGGGCAATCTTAAATGCCTGTCATATGTAGAGTAGGAAATGAAGTAAACAAGTACTTCCACAAGCACATTGTTAAGGTTGCCAGAAAAATAATTGGTGTAAAATGTCCTGATTTCAAGTCAAACAGGACGGAAAATGATTTATCTTCCAATTATTCAACTGGATTTAGAAAATGATTCCAGCAAAAGTTACTTCTATAACTGTGCTGCTGCCCCTGGTTTTTGTTGGTAGCTTTATTTCAGGTTTGTCTGCTAATGTGTTCCTGTGTTGATGTACTTTAATGTATTTTTACTGTAACTGAGTGACAGTATTTCAGTGTCTTTATACCTGCCTGCAGTAACTTTGAGTTACATATGTTGTCGGAAAAGTGCTATATAAATAAACTTGCCTTGCCTTGCAAGAGGATAGCTAAATGAATTCATAAGATCCTTCTCAAGAGAATAAAAATCTTTGAATGAATCTATTTAATGATGATTAAAAAACTCATTAAATAAGTTCAACTCAATATAAAACCTCAGAGGTGATACAAGATCAGTGCAAGTAAGGAAACTATTTCTTTATAGATCCTTAATATGCTTAAATCAGTGAATGTGTAGATATCCGTGTGTGACCCTCATCCCTTGCTCCTAATAACTCAGCATGCATGTCAGCATGTCATAATGCACTTGAGACATTCATTTAGTGCCATATTTGTCTCTTTGGAAGAGCTTTTTGTATACTTTCTCAACAAAAAATGGTGGTATTTTACACTGACATTGTTTCTGTGGACTGTTTATATTCTTCTGAAAACTGAGGAATCCTTATTTCTCAGCCCTATAAGGGGTTACATTACAGTTTGTTTGTTTTTTATTTAAGAGCTTTGGTTCCTCGCTCTTCGTATTCTTGCTTTGAATGTTGAGAATTAGTGTCAAATATGACACAAGAAAGGTCTCCACTTAACTAAACCTGGGTTAATTAAAGTAGCGCAGACTATCGAAGCGAACTAAACATAATTCAGAATGAAACATGCCCAGTGTTTCTGTTTCTCGCTGTATGTAACACTCCGGAGCAGAAGATGGCGGTGTGTGCCTAAACGGAGCGGCTGTTAAACCTGACGTAGAAGAAGAAAACAGGAAATCGCAGAAGAAGAAATTCTGATCATGCGAAAATATTTATAATGGTAATTGATTCTTTTCTACTGTCATTCAGTGTGTCTTATAATGCAATGTTATGACCCAAATGGACGTGGTCGTCCTTTATACTCGACAAATGTAGCTCAACATTGACGTTAATCAGAGACTTCAGAGGCTTCTAGAAAGACTGAAGAGATGCTAGCACCCGCGTTAGCATGTAGCTCGCTAATGATAATAATAACATGATCACACCCTGTTTAATGGGTTAATTTTCAGTCCGGTAGCTGTGTTATATGAGTGAATTTGGTGCTAATTTAATATTGATTTGGCCAAGGGAACTGTTTATCATATTAAATGACGTTCAATCCATGTTTGTGTCATTTTAAAGAAGTGTGTGATATGTTTTTAGGGTACCCAGGTGAAAGACGTCATCATAAAATCTGACGCCCCAAACACACTCCTGCTGGACAGACATGCAGACTACATCGCTGCCTACGGCTCCAAGAAGGATGACTATGTGAGTAGATGCAAACTTAGACTTCTTGAGTTGTGTGATCTCTACCTTGGATGCTGGTGTAATCTGACTAATAGGCATTCACGGCTCCTTAAACAAGAACAAAAAACAGGATTTACAATAACAGCCGGCTTCCTACTTTGTGTTGTCCAGTTTCTAAAGATCCCATTCAATGTGGAGATGACAATAAGTGTTGGGTGATACCAGATAGGGCTGAACAATTAATTGCAAATTAGATTAAATCGCAATATGGCTTGTTGCACTTTTCAAATCGCAGACAGTGTAATATTTTTAACCCAAAATGTGGTGAACAGTTTGGCATTGTGATGTAGTTTCTTGCAATTTCATGCCTATTTTAACCTTTTTAAACCCAGTTTTGGGTTAAAAAAAAAAAGCCTATCTTTATGCCTATCTTGCTCCATTCATCTTTTTTTTTTTTGCCACTGTCAGACCATGTTTGGAATTGTTACATGGTTTTTTAAATTAAATCCCAATTTTGCTGCTATAATCAATTTTCTGTAGTCACTTTGGACTTTTTTTTGCCTTTTTTTTTGTAATTTCTTACCTATTTTGCACCTATTAACTTTTTTTCTGCTTTCATACCATTTTTTTACACAGTTTTTACAATTTTGTACCTATTTTACTTCTGTTCTTCATTTCTCCACTTTTTCTCAAATATTTTATCCTTAGATTGATTTAATGTCATATTGGTTATACTATAAAATGATCTACTGCTTATGTTTGTGTAAGAGTACATAAGATGAGCAACGTTAAAGGAGACATATCATGCTTGTTTCTCATTTTCACTATGCCAGACTAGGATGCCTGTAAAGCATTTCTGCCCTCAGTACAAGTCATTTAGTTCCTTCATTGCCCCACAATAGCGTTCTCAAAATCCTCATTTTAGGCCATTATCAAGCTCTTGTTGAAACGCTCGGTTCTCAGGCTGACTTACAGTAGCCTCGTAACGTCACAGCCCTTTGTATTCTGATTGGTCAGTTCTATCAGAGCTGCCGAGAGGGTAGAGGCCAGCCTGTCCTTCTTCTTCTACTGTATTTTCCGGCAGGCTCAGAGCAGCAACCGCGTATTGAGTCCCCCTACAGGCCAGAGCTGGTAATGACTGACTGTGAGCTAGGGAGCTATATACTGCTGGTTGCTGGATGTGTTCCTCGGTGACGGTTTTGTGGCTAACGGACATCACAGAGGAGGAAGTGTTTTATCAGATTACTCCAATAAAAGAAAGGTACCTCGTGTCGTCACGACGATTTAAATCTCGTGGACATCTCGCAATGACCTATTTTCAGGTGCATCAAATCTCGTTCTAGGAGATCAAAAAAAATACAATATCTCATTTTTTGAAAATTAAGGGGGTGTAAGGTCTTGTTTTCAAATGTATTATATTATACAGTCATGGAAAAAATTATTAGACCACCCTTGTTTTCTTCAATTTCTTGTTCATTCTAATATCTGGTACCACTAAACGTATAATACAATGAACACAACAAAAAATGCAGCTGGTCACATAATACTTTATGTCCTATTTGACATTCTTAAGCTTAATTGATTCCCAGGGTATATAAGAGGCCATTTCATGTCACAAGCAGCACTGCACATGCAAAGGCCTAGAGTGGTTTCCTGCTTACATTCAAGCCGTAGCACAACTCAGAAGTTGTCAGCTCTCACATAATGCCTAAAACAAAAGAATTATGTGAAGCCACAAAGGCAGCCATCTTGGCACTGCTGGAAATTGGCATGAGTGAGAGACAGGTAGCGAAAAACTGAAGATCTCCAAGACAGCCGTTCATTACAACAAAAAAAAACAAGCTGAACATGGCACTACCAAATTGCTACCTGGCCGTGGCAGGAAACGTCTTTCTACCCCGCGAGATGACCGTGCACTCATCCGTTCCTGTGTCAGGAATCGTCGTCAGACCTCCAGGGACCTTAAAATGAGTGGGCACTGTCGAGAAATGTGACTTGTTCAGCAAGGACAGTTGAAACCGACTTGTTGAAGCTGGTTTGAAGTCACACAGAGCACACAAGAAGCCCTTCATCAATGAAAGGCAGAGGAAGGCCCGGTTACTCTTTGCTCGAGACCACAAGGATTGGACTGTTGATGATTGGGCTAAGGTTCTCTTCAGTGATGAATCCAATTTGAATTGATGCCCACTCCAGCCAACTTACTGGTTAGGAGGAAGCCTGGAGAAGCTTACAACCCAGACTGTCTTGCCCCTACAGTAAAACATGGGGGTGGATCAGTCATGATCTGGGGTTGTTTCAGTCTGAGTGGAACAGGGCAAATGCAATTGTGTGAAGGCCGAATGAACCAGGTCATGTACAGGACTACCCTTGAAAACAGTCTTCTTCCATCAGCTGGAAAACTCTTTCCTGCCTCGAATGACTGGATTTTCCAACAAGACAATGCCCTTGCCACACGGCAAGGTCAGTTAAAAACCTGGATGGAGAACCACAACATTCGCACCATGCCTTGGCCTGCTCCATCACCAGATCTTAATCCAATTGAAAACCTGTGGAAAATCATCAAACTCAAAATGGAGAACCACAAGCCCAAAACCAAAGAAAATTTGTTTGAATTTGTCCAACAGGAATGGGCTGCTGTGACAGCAGAACAATGTCAGAAGCTGGTGGAGAGCATGCCAAGACGCATGGCTGCAGTCATCAAAAACAATGGTTATGCAATCAAGTATTAACTCTTGTGTGTATCATGTGTTTAAAGCAAACAGAAAAGAAAACATGGAATGCTTAAAAGTAGTGTTTTTGGCGGTACAATGCCATAGCTATTGATGTAAGAATTTAAGTAATTTTGGTTATTATCAAGAAAACCATGGAAAATGAATAGTTCTTAGTTCTTAAATTAAACTCTCATGAGCTATTTTTGTTGTTATCATTATAATTGTCCAAACAAATGTACCTTTAGTTGAGCCAGGCATTAAAATTAACAAGAAATTGAAGAAAACAAGGGTGGTCTAATAATTTTTTCCATGACTGTATGTAAGTATTAAATCATGCATCAGCATGATATGTCTCCTTTAAAGCAATCACAGAGTAAATCACAATTGCAATATTGGGGGAAAATAACGCTATTAGATTATTTTCTCAAATCGTTCAGCCCTAATACCAGACTTTTTCTGTTTGCTACTGTACAGATACTCTTTGACTACATACTACTCTTCATCTCCTGCGAGGCATACAAATGTTTATGAGTTTTTTAAGTTTTTGATTGACCAAAGGCAGATAATATATTCCAGACCTTGGACCACTGGTTCTCAAAGTGAGTTTTTTAAAACAATAATAATAATAAGCTTTATTTATGTAGCACTTTTAAAATTAGGATTAAAAGTACCTTATAGACAAATAAAAAGACAATACAAGGAAAAAACAATAAGAGAGAAATGTGAGGAATACAGAAAGTGTTAGAGTTAAAACATAACAGTGAAAAAGCACATAAGAACCAGACATGACAAAACAGAGAGCAGAATAAATAAAGGATTAGTAACACCTAAGACAAGAAGGAAAATTCAATTTTTAGTCTGAAGAAAATTCATTTATATTTTACCCTTGAAGACTGAAGTGACGTGTTTTCTGGATTACTTGATAATTATTCCATGAATGTAAATACAAATCAAACAGCTATACTAATAAAGGCCTGTGTGGTGCTCATTTATGTATCTTTAAAACTATACAAGATCCATTCTACATTATTCAAAAAGTGACTTTAATATATTTTTAGTCACAATTGATAATGATGTATTTTCTTTCCATCATTCCTACTTTAGTTTGCCCCAAAACTATTCAGTATTTCTGTATGCATGCTTGTGGGTGAAGCTGAGTACTGCTCGATGTGTCTGACATGGCACAGAAAGTGTCAGGGCAAGAAATGTCTCGACTCAAACAAAGCAAGAGAGAAAGGCTGGAAAAAGTCCATAGAACTAAACAGATAAACATTTTTAATTGAGTATTCATGTGGTATTGATATTTTGGGGGAGTAGATGATACCAAAAGAGTATCAATGCTTTGCTATTTAATATTGATATCTCATCTTTAATGACAATGAATTCTCCCATGCAAAGTGAAGTTGTCAAAATGCTCTTTACTCTAGTGCCTTTTTATTCTAAGAATTTCAAATAATACAGTTTCCTTCATTTTAATGTCCGGTATTATGAAAAGATTGAATTTCTTATTTGCAGTCTTAACCTGCTGTCAGAGAAAGAGGGAGCAGCATCAGTCAAAGCATTGGTAGAGCACAACTTCTATGAAGTGAAGCTTTGTCAGTATGAGAAGTCCAGACAGAGAGTATTATGACCAAAACTTGTGTGCAGTCATTGAAAAAAAGAAAAATGAAATTATGCTTATCAGTCATGTCAGAAACATGTTAGTATTCATTTCAGTGTATTTTTTTGATGAAGAACAGAATTATGGCCCAAAATATTGTCATTTTCGATACTGCATTTTGTAGCAAAATTGCAATATCAAGTCAAAATAGTTGACTTGATAATGTCCCACTATAATGTTTTTACTGAAATACTCATAGACAACAGTTCAAATAATAAATGATTACCCTTTTTTGGGTGCCAAGATCTTGTACTTTTGTTTTTATGTTGCAACAAGGTATTGGTTGACTTCGCTCTTGACAGAACTGTATCAGAGTTTAATATTCTGGTGTCATGGCAACCTGATTTCAAGCACATTGTCCGTTTCGGAAGTAAGACATTTTCTTTATTGTGATATTTAATGAGAAACCAGAGTGATAGTGTTTTTGGTCACTCATCTGTATTTTATCTGACTTTTTTTTTACTGAGGATTGTACAAAAAGTAACATTAGCATCATGCAAGAAGATTTGTAATTTCTGTAATTCTTAAGAAAACTATTGGCCCAATGGATGTTCTGTTTTTTATTCTGGACTTTGTGTTCACTGTGGTTTTTTTAATTGTTCAATATTTTCATAATGCAGGGAATATCGTGTATAAACCTTTGTTTGGAAACTTTTCCATCCTCTCTTTGAGCCAGCAAGAGGGAACTGTTCTGCTTTCTTACCTAAAAAGGTTTGAAAAACTTGGCACAATCATTAAACTTGCAGCTAAAATCATTGTCAGAACCCAAAGGCAACCCCTTTAACTTTTAAGCCTTGCAGTGGGGAGGAAAGCCGCCTGCATCACCAGGGACCCTTCAGATCTCCTTTACAATTCGTTCATGTGTTCGCCTCTGGCAGCCACAGCACTTTTGTCTGGAAAGAAAACTGCCAAGAACTCATTTACTGCCAATTCAGTGTGGATCTTCTGGATTGATTTTGTGGGAATGTATGATTTTTATGGTCTAATTGGTCTGAGTGTTTTTTTCTGTTGGTCAACCCTTTAACCAACATTAGTTCTGTCTCTGTGTGACAGATTACAGAGTTTCTTATATCTTGAAGGTTAAATCTTAAACAGGCGATGATTGCACTGGGCTTGCTCTTTGATTATGAATGTCCTGGTTGTTTTTCCAGGAGTACACGCTGTCTGAGTACCTGAGGATGAGCGGTATCTACTGGGGCCTGACTGTGATGGACCTGATGGGGCAACTGCCCCGAATGAACAGACAAGAGATCATAGACTTCATTAAAGCCTGTCAGCATGAATGTGGAGGCATCAGCGCCAGCATTGGACACGATCCTCACCTGCTCTACACCCTCAGTGCAGTTCAGGTGACTCCTTTGACTTTCATCAGAAGACTTGACAGATTTACTGATGACATTCACATTTCTTTTCATCTCCCAGGCTGTGAGAAGTTGAATATTTTACCTTGTGTTATTTGTGATTGATGGAGCTGTTTCGTTAAAATAAATCCACTATAGTATTATTTATCAAAATATTACCATGTGACCAAAGCTCGAGAAAAAGTGTTGAGCTCACTGAATTTATGTACCAAAACATGCCATTATTGTTTCTATGCTTCTAAAGATGATTTAATTGTCTTGAAGGCCTTTATTTGTCCATACAGTGTTTTATTTTATTGAAATACAAAACTATAGTATTGATATGACTTATGATTAAGCCTGATTACTCTATATTTGTTTATCCTTACATCTTTTGCATTTCTCCTTTTAATTAAATGACTTTACTTTTGAACTCTCGTCCTCAGATCCTGTGTTTGTATGACAGCGTGGATGCAATCGATGTGGACCGAGTAGTGGAATATATTAAAGGGCTGCAGCAGGAAGATGGATCATTTGCAGGAGACAAATGGGGTGAGCAAGACATTTGAAATGTATTTTGTTTTATTTTAATCAGTTCGATTGATGTCCATACTCAAAGGCCAACAAAGCATGTTAAAGGATAAGTTTGGTTTCTACAGCTTTCACATTGTTTATAGAATGAAGTAGAACAATATACTCACCCGGAAGGCTTTCCTGATCCAAACAGTGCTTCGGGAGATATTTAGATCCAAAATCGAGCGGTGGACATCCGTATAATGGTAGCACATGGGGCATGTATAGCGCTGCTCCTAAAACTGCATTAATCGTCATAAAAACTCATTAGTTTCACCAATATTTCATCATGGTCTGCTCGGGCTACTCCTCCAAGACAGTCCGGTGTTTCTCCAGACATCTTTTTAAAAATATCTTTATTTTGAGAGACTGAGGGTCAAAAGGTGAGTTGCTTTACTCAGGTATGTCACAAACAACAAAAAAGCAGTTTACATTTTACATTATAAATTCACATCTTCTCACACAGGTATATATTGTATTTTTTCATTAGAAAATGAGAAACAGTAAGCCCCAAGAATGGTGTGCATCTAAATTAAAAAGTAGCTGTATCAGTCTCAACCTTCTTTGTCGTGTTTTAGTAACAAATGTCGTCTGTCTTTACAGGAGAAATAGATACAAGATTTTCCTTCTGTGCTGTTGCGACCCTTGCATTACTGGTATGTTTTTCTATTTGCTCACACAGTGCATCATTGCAGTCTTACTCTCTATAGTTTGAAGATGGTTCATTGTCCTCTCTCCTCCTTGAAGGGAAAGATGGACACTATAAATGTTGACAAAGCTGTGGAGTTTGTTCTATCCTGTATGAACTTTGATGGAGGTTTTGGCTGCAGACCTGGATCAGAGTCCCACGCTGGTCAGGTGAGTTCACTATGAGGCAGTAACTTTTGACTATCTTTCTAACCAGAGTAATTCAACAGAATGTAGCCCTAAAACTAACTTTCGGATTGGAGAGTTCAGGCAGTACATGTCTCAGATCAGGCAGATAAGTTATTGTTGATGCTTTAAGATGGAGCAGCAGGAGTCTGCTCTCTTGGAAGAAGCACAGTCTGTTAATTAATCAACAGCAGCATGCTGTTCTGGAACTGTTTTAAAATATTTCCCAATAAAATCTCTAAAGTCTGCACTCTCCCCTCTGTCAGATTTACTGCTGCACCGGCTTCTTGTCACTCACTGGTCAGCTGCACCAGGTGAACGCCGACCTGCTGGGCTGGTGGCTCTGTGAGAGGCAGCTGCTGTCTGGAGGCCTTAATGGACGACCAGAGAAGGTTTGTAGTGCTTTTACGAAACAGTATGTCCCCTTCCCATCGTGTAATTTTCTCTCATTAGGATTAAATTTATTCTGCAGGTCTTCATGTGTAATTCTGTGTTCTTCAGTCTGAAGAACAATTTAAAAAAATGTTTGGTTTCAGGTGGCACAGTGGTGCAGCAGGTTGTGCACATGCCTCACAGCAGGGGGTTTGCTGGTTTGAATCCCATGTCATTCAGGGCCTTTCTGTGTGGACTTTGCACGTTTGCGGCGTGCATGCATGGGTTCTTTCAGCAATTTGTCGACCAAAATCGACCAATTGGGGGGGGGGGGGGCTGCCCCCCCCGCTCCGTGTTTCTCCCCTGTGCGCGCCTCTTTCCCTCCTTTCTTTCTCTCAACCCAAGACTCTTTGCTGTCTTTATCAATAATTTGAAGGCATCGCCAACTTCATAGTCGCGCAGCGATGTTCTTCCTGTGTGCGCACCCCCTTTTTTTCTCTCAACACAAGACTCTTTCCTTTCCAGTCTTCATCAATGAAATGGGCAGTCACTCTCATATAGGGGTCCATTCGAAGAGACGTACACATCTGTTATCTTTATCTATTAACTCGGAAACTTTCTCTTTTTACTCCCTCGTATTTTGCCGTGAGAGGCTGCATAATTGTCTGGCGCGCTGGCACTGAATATCCAGGTTCCAATGTTTTTCTTGGCCTTCCACGACACCAATGGGCCTCATACCCTCAGAAATAAAATAGTCAATTCCTTCTGTGATGTAGTTTTTGCATTTGGGTGTTTATATGAGGCATAAAATCCTGCGCGGGCTGGGTGAGGGATCCCGCCGCTGCAGCGCGGGCAGAGCGCATGCAGTTATAAAACGAATACGCGATTATTAGACTAGAATATTGAAATGCTCTTAAATAAAAATATTGAAATGAACAATAAATACATTAAAATGGTGTTCTGAGACATGATGGGGGTGCTCAGAAAATACCCCCATTTCACTTGATACGTTTCTCCTGATGAAATGAACTGCAGGGGGAAAAAAAATGACACATTTGGTCGACCAATCAGAATTTTGGTCGACTGAGGACGCATCGACCAATTAGTTGACCAGTCGACTTGGACTTTACAGCCCTACAGCAAAGGGTGGCTGTTTCTAAATGTAAAATATAAAACTTGTTATGTGTTCATTCTTAGTTTTGATGCCTTCGGTGAGACTTGTGTATGAATCTATATACTGTGTCTGTCTGTCCATGTCTATATCTATATCTATCTATCTATCTGTATCTATCTCTTTCCGTCTCTCTCTCTAAATGTATGTGCTTAGATAGATAGATAGATAGATAGATAGATAGATAGATAGATAGATAGATAGATAGATAGATAGAAAGATTGGGAGCAAAGATGCACTTGTGATATATCCATAGACCTGAAAGCATCACGCAATTGCTGCAGATTTGTCATCAGCATTTCCATGATGGCAATCTTCCATTCCACCACATACCATAGGTACTATATTAGATTGTGGTCTAGTGACTAGGGGGACCAGTTGAGTTTTGTGCAGTCAGTGTCAAGTTCAAGAAACCAGTCTGAGATAGTTTGAGCTTTGTGACAAGGCTCTCAACCCTGTTGAAAGTACAGATTGTGCACATTGGGGTCATAAAGGAATTGACATGGTCAACAACAACACTGGAGAGGGCTGTGGCAAGTAAGCATTGCACAATTTGGACAAAGTCTGGTAGAAAGTATCTTCCACACCAGTTTATCAGCAGCAGCAGCAGTAGCCTGAAACCTTGATACAAAGGCAGGATGGGTCGAGATAACCTGACCATCTCAATGTCACAACAGGAATCAAGACTCATCTGACCAGGCAAAATTTTCCAGTCTTCTGTTCTCCAGTTTTGTTGAGCTAGTGCAAATTGCAGCCTCATTTTCTTGTCTTAGCCGACAGGAGTGGCACATAGTGTGGTCTTCTGCTGCAGCCCAACAGCTTTAAGAGTCTGTGTCTTGTGCCTTCAGAAGGTATCCTACATGTCTTGGTTTTAATAAGTGGTTGCCTTTGTAGTTTGTAGTTCCTCAAACCACTGTGACCTCTGGTAGCCCTGAGACGTTTTCGCCTTTCTGACATCAGCTCATAAACTTGACTTGACATTTTATAATGAAGTAAAAGGGTCTTGTTTAATCGTACTTGCAATGCCCTCTACAAAACAGCAGTTTGGACCTAAAACACAGGAAAATGTGTTTAATAACAGGAAAAATGCAAATCCTTATTAAGACAATCTTTCACCAAGCTGCAGTTAAAGACACTTAAAGGTATAGTCAGGGATGTGGGGGAAAACGAGTGGAGAGGTTGTTGATAAATGAATTTAGACCCGCCTCTACCTTGATACCTCACCCCTGGCTCCACCCTCGAAAGCTGATGGATGTACTTCGCCATGGAAGCGACCATAGAAACTGCATAGCTGACAAACATAGCTAAGATAACCCTGACTCGTCAGACAGTAGTACCCACGACTCGACTTCCATTATTGATAACATCACAACTACAGTACATTTTGGCAGGTTAGACAATAAGATGAATGTCCGACGGCTGTTACTGTTATGTGTAGTACCACAAAGCTAATGTTGCTTACCTGTCCAGCACGAAGACGGCAACATCCATGTCCGTTTTCAGGTCTTTCAATTCGCGGAGTTCCCTCCACTGTCGGAAAGCAACACCAATGTTGACCCGGGTCTTCGCTCTTTCATGGTCTTAGCCCTTCTTTTTCACTTTGCACTCCTATGACCTTTTTCTTTTGGGCTGTTTTTCAGCCATTGCTACTGCACCTATTGTATCTCTCTCTTACTACTCCTCCTCCACCCTCTGTCTGATCTGTGCATGAGTATGATGGGCCCCTGGATGTGGGAGGGTGTACCCTGTTTTGGTGACTCGGCCCGAGCCACAGTATTTACCTGCTGAAATTCAGAGCCAAGGCTGTGTATTGAAACCGGACGTTTTTTTTCAACATGCTGTCAGTGGTGACATCTTGTGGATGGAGAGGAGAAATACGGTGATTTTGACAAATTTGTGCATTAGATTAAAGGATGAGGAGATCGCTGACTACACCTTTAAGCACCTGTTATTATTACGTGTTAAAAAATAAACGTATTAATCATGGTTGTATTCCTCGCACCCAGCTTCCAGATGTTTGTTACTCATGGTGGGTTTTGGCGTCGCTGAAAATCATCGGCAGAATCCACTGGATTGACAAGGCCAAGCTGCGGACGTTTATTCTGGCCTGTCAGGACGAGGAGACGGGAGGCTTTGCTGACAGACCAGGAGACATGGTGAGATAGCTAACGGAGATCACCACAGCATGCAGTGAATAAAAGAGGAAAGCTGTCTTCTATCTTATTAGCCTGACAGCACCTCACTGATCCTATCAACTGTCTCTTTCTCACATTAGCCAGTGAAAGGTATCCAATCCAGCAAAGACAGCTACAGAAAATAGGAGAGGGGATTGAGGGAACACTTTCACTTAAACATCCGCTCATGTCTGTTTGATTGCGAGTTTAGTATTTGTGTATTGTTGCTCTTATTGTTTGCCTTCTAAATTGGATGTATTTTGATTGTGATTTAAACAACAGAACTACTTTAAAGGCTGATCTAAGTTGTTAAATTAACAGCATGTCTCTATAACCCCAGCTCTAATTGGACTTTTCTTTCTCTGCAGGTGGATCCTTTCCACACTCTGTTTGGAATAGCAGGGCTCTCCCTTTTGGGGGATGAACAGATAAAACCGGTGAATCCAGTTCTTTGTATGCCTGAGGACGTCTTGCAGAGGGTCAACCTGCAGCCGGACATACTCAGCTAACCCTTCTCCACACAGACAGTCAGACACATAGGCTGCTGCCCCATAGTCTCACATGTATACCACCTGCTACTCCCACCAAGCATGTAGAGGTCAGACTACACATTTTTGTCTGTTGTGATGGTCCCACTGTCAGATCAGGCAGTTACAGGGTCACAGAATCATGCAGTGACTATACCAGCAGGGATGGCAGACTGAACGGTTGGACCCAACTGCACATTATGACTGAAGGAGTGATGTCAGGAGTTGGGGTAACACTGAAGACAGCGGACAGACATGCTGTATTTAGAGTACTATACTGTATATGTTTATATATCTAAACCTCATGATGTATGATTCGTTAGCATGATGCTAAATGCTAGCAGCAGTTACTTATCAGGTTGATGTTGCTCACTAACATTTCTCTCCTCTCAGTCTGTTGCTATGAATTGTTTTCAACACATCATAAAGACAGAATGTTGTTTACAGAACTGATCCTCCATCTCATAATTTCATTTTAAATCAGCTTCATCTTTTGCTTTGTTCCTTGCTTTGTTTATAGATGTTACTATCGTGCATGCAGAACACTTCGAGCACATGCCATTTTTAAATCTGCTTATCCAATGAATTATTTATCCAATTCCTGTAAGGAGAGAAGTAGGCCAGAACCGGTTTTCATTGTCAAAATGCAAATCCTATGGCATTCCAGTTTATTGATGCTGTGCTGCATAAACTAATGCTCCTGCAAGTATCTTGTGTTTCCACTCTTGCTTGAAATCACACAGACACACAAACTGGGTGTTGTGCACTTTGTGTCATATTGTTGAAAATTAAGCCACAAATTTGCCCACTTCCAACTCATGCCTACCGTTATTGTGAATTTCACGACTTTGTTGTCTGTGCTGACTGCCTCTAATGAGAGCATGACACCGTTGGTTTGCATGGCATGCAGGGCAATGTGGAGAGAGTTGATAAAGGAACTGTTCAAGAAAAAAAAGACTGATACTAATAACTTCAGCGAGCTGTGATTGAATCTTAAATGGAATAGGTTTTTGATTCCCATCCACATTTTTGGTCAGTTTCACTGCCATGACAGAACAAATTATATAATTCAGGACTAGAATCATATAGGACTTTTCTGTCATGAGCCATCCCAGGTAGAATCTCTATTATCTTAAACTGTGACACACCACTCAAGACAAAACAACCAATGCAGGGCCGGCATGTCCCAAAATCCTTCGACCACCGGTGTGGGCTGTAATCGTGCACAAAGTAGTCTGACTCCAGCATCAATGTCAGCTGACATGTTGCTCTCTGTTCACTTTGTGGAAAATCTTGTCAAGCAGTGCTTGTTCTGATTTCTTTGAACAAGCATGTTGTTAACAAATCCCTTCAGCCACTCGGCCTTTAAAAGAGCTGTTTGGAAGGAAGTAGCGTTTTTAAGATTAAGGACAGTTGCTCAAGCTGAACAATCACTACATAACATTACTTTTTAAAATTTAGAAATCAGGTGTACTTGATTTTGTTATATGTAATTAACGTGTTCAATGAGCCACAAACAGAGGCACTGCTAAGCCCTCTTTTTGATTCCTGGTATCATCATAATGAGTGGGACAGGAATAATAGGCTGAAATCCAAAAAGTAAGATGATGAGACATGCATGATAAAATTTACCCACAAGAACGTTTGACAGCACTGTGGTCAAAGACATTTTTTTGTAATTTAGATAAGTTTGCTTTCATAATTAGAAAGTAAACTTTTTTTTGCAGTTTATAAGTCGTCAGAGCCTCGTAACTGGAAATGGTGCACATAATTGTTTGTGATGATGTCTCACATTATGCTTTAGATATTAAAATAAATTCTGTTTAAGGTAATAGGAGACACTTTTGGTCTAAAACTGATAGAGGTGAGATATTTGTGTGAAATGCAGAGACAGAAAAACATGTCAGTTTCTTGTTAAAAACAGTTTTTACAGTCCCAGCATATTCACTTATTAGAAGTAAATATACATCCATATTACTCACCCTAGTGTTGTGGTGCAGCTTAGTAGAGGAATTTTGACTTTAGCTACTGCACTGTGTATAAAACTAATGAAAAACATTCTGTCTTAAATGTGAGACTGGACTCTCATATGTCATTTTACACCTTTTTAATTTGTTTTTTTCTTTTCGTCTATGTCTAAATGAACTGGTTCTTCTGTTTTTCAACTCTAGTCATTCATATAACATCAACTTTATCTTTTGTCAAACTATTCAATCATGACATTGTTACAGAAGAATATGTCAATTTTATCATCCATTCACTTTTATCAGTTATTAGAGAGATTTATTAAAAGACATTTATTCTTCCAGATTAAATCAGTTATTTACTTTTCTAAAAGCCTGTGCAGTGATCACAGGGTGTAATTCTCAAGTAACTGTTCAGTTTTGAGTTGATTAACATGCTTTGTTCCTGATCATTGTGACATAAAAAGGTTTCGTCTTTGTGTCATGTGAAAGCTGCTCTCTGTTTCAAAACTGTTTATGGAAGAATGCATAACTGATGTTACTTGGGTTGTCAATAAATGTTTTTCAGTGGATTAAGCTACTGCATAGGTATTTTTTCTCATTTAAAAAGCAGAATGCCTGCCTGATAGATACTTTTCTCATTCTTTAAAAGATGCGTTTAATTGAGAAGTTAGTGGTTGTTATTTATGTCAGACTTCCACCCCCTGTGTACTTCTCTCCCTCTTGGACAGACTTCATGCCTGCATTCTTCTACTGATTACCTCTTTGTCTGTCCTCGTTTCCTAACGACTCATGTGTACTCAGGCTTATGATTAGACTGTAGCTGAAAAGAAAAACAAACAGGTCCTAAGCTGAGTTTGTCATACATGCAGACGAACCAATACATTTGAAGCCTGTTGGAGTCAATTGTAACACGGGGCTGCGGTTTTAAAAACGGACATATGCTTCAATCTAAATTGTAACTTTCTCCAGTGCAGAATCATTTGTTTACATAGTATCTAACTAAAACAAAACCCATTGAGATTTATTCCTCTTGCTCTTCATACGGACACCAGTAGATGGCATCCTAAGCATAAGAATGATCTCCTTATCCATCCATTCACTATCTAAATCGCCTATCCCTTTTGAAGGTAATGAGGGGAAAAAGCAGAAAAATAATAAATACACAGCATATAATGTTTAGTGTGACAAAGTTTTGGGCGTAATAATGTTGCTGAAGTCTTTAAGTAAAAGCAGAGCATACTTTGTTCTGAGCTAGAGGTGAAAATGTGGAACGGTTACAGTTTCTAATGTGCAGTTACAGAAAAGAGTCGTTTATGTGCAAATTGGGTGGTTCGTTTTAGCAGTGAACCATTTGGTTAAACTTTAACTAGGAATAAGCTTAGTTTATGTTTAAATGTAGTCTACAGAAACATTATTGTCTGTCACCAAATACCATGAACAGAAGTGATAAACAGATTCACTGATCAAAACAGAAACCAAAATGAATAAACTTTTGTCATTATGAGCTGTTTGTGACTTCACTGTAAGCCTAATAGAGTCGTTCAGGGATCATGTACCTCTATGGGCCGACCAGGACGTTAGCATCGCACTGGTTAACTCATCTAGTAACCATAAGGATTTTTCTGTGTTTTCGTATTAATGCTGTGTGTGGGAACCAAAAAATGAAGAAAGGTGCCCATATTGTTTATCACGATATCATGAATGAACAAAGCTTTAACATTTTTTAAAGCTAAAATGTAATCGGCAAGAAAAAAAAAGTTTTACCAAGGTATTAAAGGTGTAGTCAGCAATCTTCTAACCTTCTAATGCACTATTTGTCAAAATCACCGTATTTCTCCTCTCCATCCACAAGATGTCCCCACTGACAGCATGTTGAAAAAGTCTGGTTTCAATACACAGCCTTGGCTCTGAATTTCAGCAGGTAAATACTGTGGCTCGGGCCGAGTTACCAAAACAGGGTACACCCCCCCACATCCAGGGGGCGATCATACTCATGTGCAGATCAGACAGAGGGGGGAGGGGGAATAGTAGGTTGCGAAGCGTGCGCAGTTAGCGTAAGAGAGAGATACAATAGGTGGAGTAGCAATGGCTGAAAAACAGCCCAAAAGAAAAAGGTCAGAGGAGTGCAAAGTGAAAAAGAAGGGCTATGACCATGAAAGAGCGAAGACCCAGGTCAACATTGGTGTTGCTTTCCTACGGTGGAGGGAACCCCGCGAATTGAAAGACCTGAAACGGACGCGGATGTTGCCGTCTTTCTGCTGGATAGATAAGCAACATTAGCTTTGTGGTGCTTCACATAACAGTAACAGCCGTCGGGCATTCATCTTATTGTCTAATCTGACAGAATGTACTGTTGTTGTGATGTCATCAATAATGGCAGTTGAGTTGTCCGATGAGTCAGGGTTACCTTAGCTACGTTGGTCAGCTACGCAGTTTCTACGGCCGTTTCCATGACGATGCACGTCCATCAGTTTTCGGGGTGGAGCCAGGGGTGAGGTATGAAGGGAGAGGCAGATCTAAATTCGTTATAAACAACCTCTCCACTCGTTTTCTCCCACATTGCTGACGACACCTTTAAGGCACTACAACATGGCAGTTAGACCTAAACACACTGACCACTTCAGCATTCAACGTCATGATGTAACCTCTTGTTTTAGAATTTCCTCTTTACTAAATGACCTTATTAACTTGGTGACTGTTGCTATTGTGTATTACTGTTCATTAAAAAATGACCAGTAACAACTGAATTATGGTCTCTGGACATTTTTGTAGTCCTTGTAGCAGTATGCTAGCAACTATCCTTTTAAAACACAGTATCTCTTCAAAAGGAAAAGCCAGGGTGATATTGGATGAATTTGGTTTGTAAAGAAAAAAGTTCAAATCTTATTTGTTTGTATTCAGCATGGACCTTATTCCAGATATTTTCCCAAAAGCCTATTCTAAGTTCTCATGTACTTTTGGCCTGGGGACTGGAGACGCTAACTCATTTGTATGTTTTTGTATTTAATACTTATAAATCTACTTAACAGTAGGTAAAATGCCTGATCTGTTTATCACTCAAGAAAGAATAAACAAAATTACGACCACCACATTGTGACAGAAAGCTAAACAGTATAGCCAGAGTAAATGTCCGCAGCTTGGCCTGGTCAATCCAGTGGATTCTGCTGATGATTTTCAGCGACGCCAAAACCCACCATGAGTAACAAACATCTAGAAGCTGGGTGAGAGGAATACAACCATGGTTAATTTCTTTATTTTTTACCACATGTACTAATAACAGGTGCTTTAGTGGCTTTAACTGCAGTCTGGTGAAAGACTGTCTTGATAAGGATTTATATTTTTCCTGTTATTAGACACATTTTCCTGTTTTTTTTTAGGTCTAATCTGCTGTTTTGTAGAGGGCAATGCAAGTATGATTCAACAAAACCCTTGAAATCAACATCAAACAATGAGCAGGTGATGCAAGAAAGATCCGTATTTTCACATCAGAAAATTAATGAAGCAGTCACATATCAGTCACCAAAATTCAGTGAGTCCTCACAACATCTTTACAGCGTGGCTTCAGCAGCGGTGATGGCAAAAGGGAGAGTGACCTAGACCTTGAACCACAAACATTTGTACGTAAAGCATTTTCAGATATTGGATTTACAAGCCTGGAATAAACACGACACCCACTGACCTTGAGTTTTGATCTGTAACAGAAAAATGAGCACATTTATTCTTAATTTCAGAATGGACAATTGTAAAATTTTGGGAAAAAATTATTTAAAGCTTTCTTAAGATATCATGCTCACAAGTATGACCTAGATAGCATGTAGACATAACACCTCCAGCCTCGGCATGAATGCATTAACGCCGTACTCCTAAATCGAGCCGCTTATCATCATGCATAATTTATCACATCACTTTAGATTCATACTTAGGTGGCTGCAGTAATAACCTGGTCTAATCAGAAATGCCACAGCTGATGACATTTGAGTTTTTCTGTGTCATAGCAGCATTAGGTTGTTATAAAGAAGCATCATAAAGATTGATGCACTCCACCTGAGTAATTAGACGTAGGTAATTCTGTCCACCCTGATTTCCTCCACCTTCCTCTACAATGCACAGAGTGATAAGACAGCACCTCCTCAAATGAAACCATCTCTAACAATAGCCGTTATTAAATGTCAGAGTAATGATAAGTGATAATAAAAACAGAAGCACATTATCATCTCCATGCACTGATTACTGCAGTGTTGTAATGAACAATGTGCTTTGTTTTAAAATCCAGAGAATGGCTCTGAAACTTTGGACAGGGAGATGACAGCTTTGTAGTAATTTTGCATCACTTAAAGAAGTTTACATCCCTTTTCACACTTTCTTGTTTATGCTCACTCTGTGATTACTTTCTGTCTTTATAGTTGTTAAGTGTCTCATTGTGTTTGTTAATATCACTGCCTATGTTGTGTTTCTCTTGTCATTCTGTGCCTCATTCAGCCCATTTGGATTCTTTTAATTGATTGTCCTATCTTTGTTGCCATTTAAAAACCATTTCCAGTCATTAGGCAGGCTTTTCACCACTTTGAAAAAAAAATCTTCACACTTAATGTTATTTTTAATTTCTCTCTGCATTAGTGGCTCTCATCCTCTTTTGTTTTACTCAGCGATTCCAAAGTGTTCATTTAAAACTGCTAAGCCCCCAAAGAGCCATATGAAAAGGGTATACATATCTGTCTAAATTAAAGATTAACGTTGATGTTTTATGATGATAAAATAGACAAAATAGGCCTGTTCATGGGCCCGCTGTTCTTGTTCTGAGCTTCTTGTCCCTCATAGCAAGAAGTGTCCCTGCAGTTTTTGTGTCAAGCCCTTTTCACGTCGTCTTTATCCAAATGCACTGCGACAGATGCTCCGCCCCCTTTACACCTCAAGACATTCACATTAATCCCTTGTGGTTGTAATCTATCCGTCCATTATCTATACCACTTATCCCTTTCAAGGGTGTGATGGACTGAAGTCTATCTTATCCTACATTCAGTGAGAGGCGGGTACACTCTGAACTGGTCGTGGTTTAAGATTTTAGAAGAACCTGCTGCTACATGTTGACACTAACTCCTTTGGAGTCCATACCCCTTCTGCAAACCAACACTGCTGGGCAACCTTCCCCTTCCTCCATAATGATCTTCAGGATCTTCCAGAGCCTGTGAAGTAGCTCCAGGCAGTTCTTTTAAACCCTGTAAGGTACCCCACTTGGTCCTGGGGCTGAGCTTGCTTTGGCCTTTTTGACCACCTCCTGGATCTCTTTTCAGCTCCTTACTGTCAAAGTCTAGATTTTGGTGAAACTTTTCTGCCTCTTTTATCAGTTTGTAACCCTCATGTGGTCATCTTTGTCATCTCATGGTTATGCAGGGCATCAAATAACTTCCATCACTACACCCCCTCCCTTTAAAGGTGCTATGAGGAGAATCTATTTGACATAAAGACTCTGCTACCCATGAGCAAGTATGACCTAGATAGCATGTATGTCTCGTTCCAGTAACCTCGGAACTGGGAGTGACATCATCTCCGACTTATCGGCATTCCAGTTGAAGTCGGAAAAAAACAAGCTGATCTACCAGGCTATTATTACACGGCATTGTCAAATGCTCGATCCTGATTGGTCAATTACAACATTCTACGGTCTGTTATTTCTGGATAGCAGACCGTTGCTATGAATAGCAGACCGTTGTTAAGGACGCTTCTGATCGACTCGGGCGAATCACGTCATGTCGTATCAATACACAGAAAGACGTTTATACCTGCGGCAAGACATCGTTAATTTTTCCTCTAATTCTGGCAGCAGCAGCAGATCGGTTGAGTGCCTCTCTTAAAGCGTTAGTGATGAGATAACATTAAGAGCAGTTTATTTCTCTACTTGTTAGCTGTTATTAGCACACCCTGCGTTGTTGTTCACAAATATCGCATGAAGAATTTGATTATCACTGGCTGCATTTTTGTAAATATAAGTCTAACAATACTATGTATACAGCTGATCTAGAGCGACACACCCCAGTCAGAAGTGCAAATAAAGTGATTATTACAGGAGCTAAATAACTGTTCACACTGGGGGCATCCATCTTCAATTGTCAATTCAGGGGTGGTGAGGTTTCACCGAGTTCCCAGTAGGAAATTCCGACTTCGGGGGGGTGTTCCAGTTGCAGTTTCCTACTCGGAACCTGGAAATTCCTACTTCTGACTACAACTGGAACACACCAAAGATGTGACCCAAGCCAGAGCGTGTGTTTGTTGTGATGCTAATAAATGCAGCTCGGACCTTCCTCAGAACTCTGCATTGCTTTACAGCTTCTTTTTTCAACAACTTACAGGATGCAAAGCGACGAGTTACGTAGCAGTAGTTTTTGATGTGTGACAAGAAGCAATTTTTTGGAAACTTATTATCGTAGTTTTGTAGCCGGCTATATATCGCTACTTACAGCCCGGTGCTCTAAGACGTGTCTTGTTCCCGAAGTTGAGTATCCAGGCCAGTCCAGCCCTGTCCGACCCGACCGCGAAGCTAAGGAATAGCATTTATAGATAATCTATTTTGATGCTATAAAACTCATCTTAAAGTGTGTATTTCCATCAGGCATATATCTAAAAGTAAGACTTTTTTGTAATTACTTAGAAACTCCTCACAATCTCTTTAAATAATGGGTAACAACAAAACTTGAAATCTTCCTTTCTTTGCCAAACCATCATGCACTCTTATCAATGCATTTTAATCAAAAATTTCTGCATTCCTTTTGAAAGGTTTGTTTCTCTATTCAGTCTATCATGTGCTCTGACATGTTCAGATCTTTTCAGCAAAGGTAACGTTTGCTCAGCAGATTGACCGTAGTCTGGCACTGGTGGTGGTTGTTCAGCTGATGTGGATCTGTGCTTTCCATAGTATCTCTTGCATTATAAGCAGACTGTTATGGTTCCTCCTGAGGATCTGACCATCCTATATTTTGACGGTGTAAAACAGGAGTCATCAGCTACATTTGTTCGAGGGCCAGGCTTTTGCTTGACTGAAGTCTGAATCACTCATACAGCTGCCAGCCACATGGGGTAATTAAGATTTTTGGCCTCTTTTTTGTAAGGTTGTCATGTTTTATTAATAAGTTTGTCACTCATTATATGTTCCAAACAATAAATCTCTATCTCTCTTGTGAAAATTGTTTCAATAGCATTTGATTTTAGGTTGTGTCAATAATTGTAGACATGTAAAAACTACACAACACGTTTTCCCTTCCTCTCATTTTCTGAATTGAAAAATACCCTGGCAAGATGGGAAGCTGTGGGGGCCTGATGTGGCCCCTGGGTCTGCAGTTGACGACCACTAGTGTAGAACGTCAGACTCACCTCCCCCAGAACAATAGCATTTGTACTCCAATATCTTCATTGTTGGGCCATTGGGACTTGGCATCTTGATGCTTTGTCAGTTAGACTTTTATCTTTTGGAGGCAGTTTGTCTCACCTCTATGCGCTGTGCTTCTTTCGTTGTTATGAAGGGAAGAGTGGTGCATAGATTATGTCCCATCAGGAGCTCAGCAGAAGACTTGGTAACTCAGAACAGCTCAATAGGAGTCATACTCTTTCTAAAAGTCCTGGAGCTATGGCAGGGTCCATTGTTACTGTAGACAATCTGAGGGGTTCTATGTCTTGTAAATATGAGTTCATATGTCAGACATCACATTTATTTCTTATAAGTTTATTTAGCAATTGTTTTATCTCCCTTTTTCAACCTTTAATATCGCAATACTACTAATTTGATCATTTAATCATCTGTCTCAATGCATAATTTTAATATGGATATACATTGAACAATAACACAGCAAGACTAGTCCTCATTAAAATTTCATTATTATTATGAAATGCTTTGGCAATAATGCCTCACATCCATGCCAATACGCTCTTGAAATCTGAATGGTGAAAATCTTGGTTGATGGGTACTTTTTTTTAGATTTTTTTAGTTTGGATGTTAATTTAGCGGCACTGCCCGTCAGCTGGGCTACTGTTTGCTTATTTTCCAAAACTGAATCAGAAATCTTTTAATTTACTGGATCCAAGAGGGTAAGCACACAAACCGTGTTAATGTATTTCAATGAACTGTTATTTAAATGTGTTTAAAAAAGATGTATTTTTGAAATAGTCGCTCTGTAGGTGCCTGTAACAGTAGCTACAGTTACCACCTCAAAGAAAACAAAAAGAGGAAGAAGAATCTGCTTGGTCAAGTCTAACATACTGCTAGATAAAAGTGGTTTTGCAGTCATATACAGACTATTTCAAATACAGCATGCATTATATACCACATACTGCGTTTGTAAGTAGTCTGTAGCAGGCAGTTTTGAAAACAGCTTTAATTTGTATGTTACAGAACTGAATATACAGACAAAACCGCACAGTACATACAGTATATCAGACCAGAGAGCTGAGAGCAGAAAGTTGAATATTGCAGTTATTTTGCAAAGTCTTTGTCATCACTTTAAGTCTTTGTCATCACTTTAAGTCTTTGTCATCATCTTGTGCGTCTTTGTTGTTTGACTATATCTCTCTGCTTTGTTGCTGGTTTGTGTATCTTTTGTGGTTTGGCAATTCTCAGAGGTCATGTGCGTTTTGTTGGAGTCATTCTTCTTCATCTAACTGTTAACGGCTGTATTTTTTCTATTGTCATTTTGCTTCCCTTGTGTAGTCATTCTGTGTCTGGATTCTCTTTGTCTTGTTCTGCATCTCTTGATGTTTGCATTGTTTCGTCTCCTTGTAGTTTAAATATGAAATGTCAAACAAGAAATATTAAGTTTTCATGCAGAAGCAGTAGATAAGGTGGCACTTGTGTTGAACCCCTGCAGTAATCCATTCAACAGGCCAACTTTCTATCTCCAAACCTCTTAGCCAGGCACCAGGGAGCCAATCAGAATCCAGGGAGGAGGCCGGTGTCATGCCTCTGGCTGTGGCCCTGCTCCTCCTCTGTGCATTTTTCATCAAGTGATAGCCTCATTGCAGCAAAGCCCTACAGAAAATTAAGTGCAGCCCTGCGAGTTTACGTTTTATTTGTGTATTTATTTACACGATGTGGGAGCAGTAATCTGCGGGCCCCTGGTGCCTGGATAGAGACAAACATGCTGGATGTTAGGCTACAGAGAAACCCCACCGGCTCTCATTAGCGAGGGAGAGAGAGAGGAGAAAGACAGAAGGTTTGGGGGAGATGTAAAGAAGTTTGGATGAGAGACAGAACCAGAGAGTGATGAAACCAGAGAGAGAGAAGAAGCAGAAAGACAGATGGATGGATCACAGCTTTCAGCTCTCAGTCTTGTTTGTTTGCGAGGGAAAGCTGCAGCACATTTCTCCTCCCTCTCCTCCCCTCGGTGCTGTCACACTCTTGTTATCTCTCAGCACAAAATACAGAGGATTAGTGAGGGGCCACAGGGGCCAAAGCCAAATGCTGCTGAACCTCGGGCACAACAGACAACCACTTAATAAATGTTTAATTAAACTGCTGCAGTCTCGTAAGCAAATGTAAAATTTACACAGAGCTTTGTGGGAAATGGAAATGCTTTAGCATGTTTAAACAAGAGAGTGATGTTTAACTTTTCAGCATGTTTGCTGTTATTTGCATCAACAACATTTGGCATTAATTGCTTTAACAAACTCGCAAAACCTCATTTTTAGGAGAAGATGCCAGCCACCTTCATTAAATCTTTGTGTGAAAACAGGGCAAATTCAGTGTAATATTAGGGAATTATAGAGCATGAAAAGAGAAAGGTCTTTACCTGATAACCTGAGGAATCTAGAGGGTACATAAAATGACAGAAGTTCTGATATATATGGAGGAATAAGGACGTATGATGCTTTAAAAACAATTAAAACAACCTAAAATAAAAACAAATAATTGAAGCGACCAAAACAATTAAACAACCTAAAGGGTAGCAATTAGAAACTCTTCTTTTGGCATCAGATGTCTTTTCTTTGTCTTTGGGGTATTTTTTACATCAGGCTACTCTCAGAAAGGATGATCTCCTGCACTGTAAAACAAGAAGTTACAAAAAGGTAACTCTGTACTAAATATGTGAGTTGAGAATGTACCCTACCACTCCTGTAATAAGATGCCCATGTGAAGCTGGGTTGAGCAGATGAGTGAACCCATAAAAACAACTCATCATTAGTGAGAAGAAGAGTATTGTTACTCTGCTAACCCCAACTATGAATACAAAGTCACTCATCAGTCAATCCTGCTACGTAATCACACACAGGACATAAACTTCCCTTATTGAGGATGAAACGGCCCCGTAAGGGCGGGTGTTTTATGTTCAACTCACAGCTACCATGCTTCATCCATGTCCTTGACCATCTCAAACGGAGGGGTTGTCCATGGGCAGATGAGTTAAGGAGTATGTACAAAAGTTTTAGTTAGCTGCAGGTGCAAGCTCAATATGCTGTGTTTTGTTAACCTAGTGGTAGGGTGTCCTACTTCTTGCATTTTTATCAAATTTCCAGCGTAGCACAAATGTAAGAAATACTTATTTGCCTGGCTCTGCTTCCAGCAGCCTAGATGTCCCTTCTTAAGCTATCTTGAGGATGAAGTTGAGGAAATCACTGTTTTCTGTGTCAGCTGCCAATCAATCAGAACACATAAGGGGTCAAAATATCAGCAAACCTGTCATCTCCCTTACTGTCAGTGTTGTGCCTAACAGGCACAGAAAGAAGATGCACTGTTTGAAGGAATATGATGGGAACTATGGCATAAAAAGACATGCAGCAGTCTAGGGAAAGTATTTGCACATTGGTGAAGCAGGCCGTGGGTGATTTTTGGAAAGTTTCTTGACATTTGTCGAAGTTTTGGAGACAACAATACATGCATGACTCACAACAAACCCTGACACAGAAAGAACAATGTATATCATTGGGTACATACCTCTGAAACAAAGAAGACATACAGATCAATAAACTGTGGCTGTGAGAAAGAGTTAAAATATGCTGTTCTGTGAAACTTTTGCTTTTTGTATTGTTTTCCTTGAACGTTGAAATAAAAAGCACTCAAACCACAAAAATTTGTCAGTCCTTAAAATGAAAATAGGGCTAGATGGACAACCTGTGAAATGTGAAGGGAGCAAGTCAACCCATGTCAAAGCATTTTTGGTACCGATAATTGGTAAATGGTTTTAATGGAAAGTCTATTTTCAGGAGCAAATGGAGATGTTACTGAAATCTTAACTACCGCTCATTTTTACGCAGGTCCCACATTGGTACACAAAAACTTGTTATGAGTACAAACTGATCACTCTGCACTGCCAGCCCCATTGTAAATGTTCTGTACAAAGGCAGGGCAAGATGACACTTTTGTATGTAGGCTAATTTGGTACTTCATGTCAAATGAAGGGAGAACGGAATGACTTTTTAATCCCAAATGTTCAGTTGATAAAACTGCTTTGTCATGGCTTTAGTTTGGCAGTATGTTGCACTCTGTTGTTTTGCCTGTCATTGTTCATGTTGTTCTCCATCATATAATCCTCTGACATGACCTTCACTCTTAGTTGCAGTGTGTTTCCACAGGATTCATAATTTATCTTATGTTACCTTGGAGTTTCCATCCATCAGCTCACTGTCATTTCCGTTGATACACAGTTTTTTTTTTTTTTTTTGGTATTGTAAACTTTTTAAAAGTTCTGCTGTCCTTTGACTCCCCTGCCACACTGTCAAGGCCAAAACAGATATATAAAAATCAGGTTATTTCTCAGTCCCTTGACTAAAAGTCAGCAAAACAAAACTCCAAACTGCCCTGAAAACAAATGGATCATGGAGATCTGCTGAGGCACAGGTCAAAATATCATTGACAATATCAGGGATTATTTACAACATTTTATCCACCTCTGTTGTGAGGAGATAGTCCAGGAGTCTGAGACATTCGGCCCAGTGTAGCATTTTGTAAAGTAACATGGAAGTTTAAAAAATACCTTCCTCACATCAATTTTGTAATAATAAACTGTTTACTAGGTGGCACAGTGGCGCAGCAGGTAGTGCACATGCCTCACAGCAAGAAGATCCTTGGTTTGATTCCCGGGTCAGACAAGGCCTTCCTGTGTGAAGTTTGCATGTTCTTCTTGTGCACATGTGGGCACTTCGGCTTCCTCCCACAGACCAAATAAATGCTCATTCAGTTAATTGGTGACTCTAAATTGCCCTTAGGTATGAGTGTTAGCTTGAATGGTTGTCTGTCTCTCTATGTGGACCAGTGATTGACAGGTGACCGGCCTCTCGCCCAATGACAGCTGGGCAGGCTCCAGGCCCCCTGACCCCAAAAGGATAAGGGGTATAGAAAGTGAATGAATGAATAAACTGTTTAGTAATTTGTAACACAGTTTGATTAGAGTAAATCTCTGCTTAAATCCCCAAAGGCATGTTTCAGTTACATGATACCACCATCTCACTTATTTTACATGTTGACCTCTGCCAAGGAGGTTATCAAAAAAGATTAATGAAAACATTTTTTTTATGTATTTTCTGGGCATTTTGTGCCTTTATTGATAGGAGAGAGACAGTGGATAGGCTTGTGAAAGGGGGCTAGAGAGTAGGGGAAGACACTGTGCAAACTGGTCACAGGCGGGACTTGAACCCAGACCGGCAGAAACAAGTACACGGGGTGCCTGGTTGCTAGCCACTCCGCCAAACCAGCACCCCACATTTTGAATAGATTTTGATGAAGTTTACAGAGAATGTTGGTCAGCACACAAGAACAAAATGATTCGATTCTGATTGTAATCTGAATTCTTAAAAAAATGAATCCAGATTTGGATTATCATTTCTGAAAGGATTTGTTAACATTGTAATCGGGGGTAGTTTTCTACATCTTTGCTAATTACCAGAGGTGGAAAAAGTACTGAAAAATTGTAATTGAGTAAAAGTATCTTTACTTTGCTTAAATCCTACTCAAAATAAAAGTAAAAGTACTCATCTATAAATTTACTCGAGTAAAAGTACAAAAGTACATCATTTAAAATGGAATTTGAGTAAAAGTTACTTAGTTACTTTCAGTTATTTAATGCAAAAAAAGAGGATGAGCCATGAATCAAATCCAGCACAAGTTGTTTTCATCAACTTCGAGGCATATTAAAGTACACATCCACACTTGTAAAAGCTCGGCTGAGCTCAGTAACATGATCCTCTTACTTCCTCACAATACAAGGACAACAAGGACAGTCACAACCTGTACTGTAATGTGCAAACTATTTTCAGTCATATTGTCCAACTGACAACACTACAATTAGAATAAAGAAAATTAAACCAGAATCAAAGTATTCAAAACACAAAATGCACACAAAATAAAGTGCCCACAGGATCCCACAATTCAAAATAAAATGCTCGCAGGATCCTGCTATTCACAATAAATCTCTCCATATCCATATCTCCATATCTTGGTCAGCAACAGCCATCTTCCACAGTGTAGATCCAATTATGAGACAGGGCGCGGGCGCGCACAAGGCAAGGTAATGCAATTGACTTTCACTTCCGGGACACAGGGGTTTTCCGCCCGCATTTAATTTTTTTCACTATCAATATTGTACTCAGTAACGATAGGGGGTTCAAATGTAATGAAGTAAAATACTTGGGTCAAAATGTACTCGAGTAAAAGTAAAAATTACATATTTCAAAAACTACTTAGAAAATTACAAATTACTCATAAAAAGTACTCAATTACAGTAACGTGAGTAAATGTAATTCGTTACTTTCCACCCCTGCTAATTACTTTGTACATTCTCAATGGATTTTGGTGGACTTTTAAAGAAGACGGTATAGGGATCTAGTGGCTAGAATATCTACCGTTTCTTGTGGTAAGTTCTCTAGCAAGGACCACACCACAAATGTATGCGTTTGAAGGTTTAATGAAGATTTGACAATAGAGGGATGACAGTGATGAACGTGTGACATGAGATTTGTCAAGAGATGAGCCATCAAGAAGGACGTCGTAAGCCAGGCAGAGGGAGACTCAGTGTGGGGGTACCGTACCGTCTCATCGTGTTCTGCCCGAGCTGATCTTGACCCCACCTAGGATAAAGTGAGCGAGGAGCTGAGTGGAGAAAAGAAGACTATGATTGAAAATGAAGAGTGGGTTGAAGAGTCACGGACAAACTGAGCAATGAGGCATGGCTGAGTATTAGTAGGCTTGTCAGCTGATTGGAGGTGTGGTTTGTGGTGTGGTCCAGCTCCCAAACTTAAATTCATTACATTAACTCCATTTAAATCAAAATCAAGCATTGTGCTGCTCCACAGCAGCAGGGCATCCACAACAACAATCCAGAGAAACCTACATCACAAAAACCAGAGCAGAGTAAACCTTCTGTTTTCTTCAACAGACATGCTTTATTTATGAGAGTTTATTTGTCAAGGCATACCTGTGCAACAACAACAACCTTCCAAATAGATGACACCACATTGCCATCAGCCAACACTTACTTATTGTGATAAACTTGTGGATGATATGGTGGATAGTTTTGGTTTAGGCTCCTGTCAAAATGATAATTCATTGAACATCACAAACTGAAGTAAAGGAAATGTATTTTATAATAATTCATTTTTTTTTGTCTAAAGAAAAGTCTATTTGACAGACAAAGCCCAGATTAAATTTTTGTAAACATCCAAGTTTAATCAAATTTAAATGAATGAGGAGACAGCTTATCAAATCATCACTAAGTGAGGCCTTAGTTTGCCTATGCCATGGGTGGGTTGGTTTCTCTCCAGCAGCAATACTTTTAATTTTTGCAGTGAAAATGTTTTTAAAAAGTTTAACATCATTTTCACTTGCCACAAGTCACAGATTTGAGTGAGGAAAATAAATCCATTGTAAATTAATACATTTTGTAGCTGAGGTTGGCCTTGCCTACAATTTTAGATTATAAAGAAGAATAAATAACTAAAACCTTTTGCCATAAAGACATTTTAGAACTATGTAATTATAGTGAAAAGAAACTTGATTGTTTTTATTTATTGTCTCATCAATTTACTCTTCTAATCAGTAGGGGGCAGTAGAGCACAAATGTCAAAATACTGAATAGATCTAATGAATTTCACCAGAGTTTTGGTTCATTGGCCAAAAATCTTGAAAATGAAAAGCAGTGCTTCTTTAGGGCAATAAAAGCATTCCCTGATCTAACTTCTACTTCATTTACTTTACTCCAACATGAATCCAAATCAATTATGTGTTTTAAAATGAGACGTTAAACATGCAAAGGAACATCTGCAAATGAAAAAGAAATGAGACATCAGTTTGGCTACTTTTCAGGGTAACTTTGGGTAGAGATGATTTATCCCGATAAGCCCTCTGGGAGGCAGAGAGGAACCCAGGACTGGAGCTTATCCTCTTTTCCTGTAGCTGGAGGCAGCCTGATGAGTGAGTACATCCTCAGTCCAGAGCTGGAGTCTGGAGTGCCCCGCTTGTGTGAGAGCACTGCTAGTGTTACACTTTATCCAGGTCACACTGAGACTTTAGCTGTTAGGAGAAAGACACCATTAGATGAGATAAGATAGAGTTTACTGATCCCACACTGGAGGGAATTTGTTTGGTACAGCAGCTTAAGAGTCAGAGTAAAGGGCAGGGGAAAGAAGTTAAGCCAAATACGAATACAACTTTTAGGATAAAAACAAAAGGATGCATATAACACTAACTGGAAAAGTCATAGTTTGGCCAGAGCAAATGGATAAAAAAATGAAATCCCAGTTTTTAAACAAAACTTGATTCATGCATTGGATTTTTTTTTCTCTCTCCATAAAGATACTAATGACACCAAAAACGACAGAAAAAACTCCTTCTGTTTTATTCAGATCTAAAAAGTAATTTTTGCCTCATAGAATTAAAGTGATGACTGTAATTTTGTTATCAAATGTACACTCTGTAGTGTGGATGTAGGTTTGTACATCCTCATTGACACCTTAAGCTTCATTATATTCACTTAACATTAACATAACACTCTATTAGCATTACCTGATCGATAAATCAGAAGTTCCCAGAGAGCACAAAGTTCTACCAAGGCACTTCCAACATTGTTAGGCAAGTTGATGTCAAAATTGCAGAAAACTGCACAATCTCACATATTCAAAAATACTTGAAAATTCTTGGATCCACATCTGGAATATGGATCATCACCAAAATCCAACCTCATCTTCCTTGTGCCATGGCCAACATTCTATGTATGTGTCATTGTGGATGATTTATTGAGGTAATGAAATGTGGAAAACTTACATATCTCGTTATGTTAACTAGTAATGTTAAAATTCCTTGATCTTCATCTGTTCTGGAATCACCACCAAATTCAGATGAAAACTTCCCTGTTTCATGACCAACATCCCTAAAAATGTCATGAAAATCCATTTATATGTTTTTGATGTGTTAACAGACTAACAAACAAACAATAATACAAAAACCTCCTCAGTGGATATAACAATGCAACCACTCAAGTTGTTGTGTTGCTGTTGGAAGGAATGTGAGTGATGATGTAATGTAAGTGAGTCCACAGTGAGAACAAAATAATTAGTTCTATATGGGAGGGAAAAATCATTGTTATTTTCTAAATCATTTCCAAAAAACAAACACAAATTAACTGATTAAATCAATCGCCCTGGCTAACTATAATATCTGCTCACCCCGCTTATAAAAGTAGGACAAGGATGGCTTATTGCACAGAAAACCCATTAATATTTTCCTTACACATTTGCAAATATATTAAAAACATATGTTGCAGTTCAGAGATTGGATGTATGGATGTCGCCCTGTTTGCTGCTTTTATGTAAAGGTCAAAAATTGTCATCCATAGTTTTACTCTATTACGTTGTTGTGCTCTTGTCATGCTTTATGACTCATTCTGTCTACAAACTTATTCAACTTCTCTACAAATTTTCAGGAGTACACATGAAAGCTGCTGTAGTTTAGAACTACCGTCAAATGGCCCTTTTCCATTAGCCTTACTCTACTCTACTTGACTCTACCCGGCTCTACCCTTCTCGCCTTGTGCTGCTTTTCCATTAGCCCCAGTCGCCTGCCCAGCAGGGTGCAGTGTCGCTCATTTTGAGTGCGACACAACAACCTGTGCCTTTTTGTCACAAACCGAGTAAAAAAGGAAAGCAGGAGAAGGCTGCAGGTGGCAAGAAGAAATACCCCTTGAGAAGCACAGGAGAGTTTTGGAAGCTGTACAACAGAATGAAGCCGAGGACGAGAGCAATCGAGCTGCAAAGAAGAGACGTATGAGGGTACGCTAACTGTAGCTACCGCTAGCATGCTAGGTTGTTGCGCTCATGACTCATCGTTGACATTGTCTGACCAATCAGTAGCTGGCAGTCATTGACATCATCTTTTAGTATCGACTTAGCTCGTTCGGAACCAGAGCGGAGCAGGAACTGAAACTAGCTTGTTTTAGGAGGTACCGGGCTAGTGGAAACACTCTGCAAATTGAGTAGGGCCGAGTAGAGTAGGGCCAAGGCGTGCTAGTGGAAAAGGGCCAAAAATGTCAGTTCACTATTAATTCATTTTCTATACTGCTTTATCTCTTTCAGGGTCGGGGATGGGGGGGTTGGAGCCTATCCCAGCTGTCATTGGGCGAGAGGCGGGGTACACCCTAAACTGGTCGCCAGTCGATCGCAGGGCCACATAGAGAGACAGACAACCATTCACTCTCGCACTCATACCTAGGGGAAATTTAAATTCCACTGCACGCGAAAGCGCTGCGTTAGAGTCACCAATTAACCTAATGAGCATGTTTTTGGTCTGTTGGAGGAAGCCGGAGTACCCGAAGGGAACCCAAGTTTGCACAGGAAGAACATGCAAACTTCCACAGAAAGGCCCCTGTCCAACCTGGGAATTGAAATGGGAACCTTCTTGCTGTGAGGCATGTGCACTACCTGCTGCGCCACTGTTCTGCTGTCAGTTCACTATACGTTGTCTAAATCAACAGATTTCTCAGATCCATTCAGACCACATTCAGTTTGAAGTAAAGAAAATCAAGTGTATTTATGTTTCATTTGGTGATTAAGGTGCGTTCACACCGCGTCACGCATCCATAATGTAACCGCTGCCGTCGGCCGTCGCTCGGTGACGTCACATCCGCTCGAGTTTCACTGTGATCATATCATATATCACATATTAGGATGTATAAGCGTACATTATTCTAGCTGTATCCTTTTCACTCACTTATCAAACACTAAACACTGCAACTGATGCCCTGCAGCAGCATTATCTGGGAGTTTACCGCGGTCCGTCTAGGCGGAACTCATCCGCCCTGTTGTCCGGATGAATAACAGCACCGTCACACGTACACACACCGCTGATTGGCTGATGCTGCACAGCCACACACGACATTGCCTGAATAGATCAACTTTTTTGTAACTTTGACATCGGGCGACGAGTGAAGTGATCGTCTTGTAAGCGGCTGTCGCATCGCGGGACAGTTAGCCCCGCCCCATCGTGGCTGTACATTGACTTTGGATGGAGAGTGATCACCGAGGTAGTACAAGTAGCGTCCGGTGTGAATGCACCTTTAGACAGGCAAAAAGCCATGACCTTTTTTATTAGTTGACATCAGTCTGGCCTCTTGATGGTTTGTATGCACCTGAAAGCTAAATGAGTTTTCTATACTTTTTTCTCGTCTTGAACTCTAACTTCCACTTTCTGGTTAGTAACTGCTTAAACTCAACACTTGCAGCACATCTCTTTAGATTTCAGAGACCTTAATCCAATTTAGGTTATTCTTTACCAGCCACTGCTTTTTGATTAAAACACAGCTAGTAACACTCACAAAAATCATGCTCAATAACACATTTCCAACATTCAAGCAATTTTACTGCGACAAATACCATGTGATCTTAGCATAAATGAAATAATAAGCCCTTAATATTCACACACAGTAACTCACCTGGTTGTGTTGGAAATCTTTGGCTGAGGTTTGTGCTCTCTGAGATTTTCATGTTTGCATGATATTTTACAGGTATATGATTGTTGATAAAACCTGAAATGCATATTTCCTCTAAATGCAACAAGAAGTGAATGTACACATGATGTTTCAGGATGCTAAATATTTGGACATACTGGTGTACCAATATTTTTTTAACCCGCAGTAATCAGTAATATCTCAAAGGGATGTATGAATATTATTTGCACTATTTTTTGATGTTATGATTAATATATATAAAAATAAAGCTCCATTAAGGCTCCATAAAAGCATTATCATTTCTCCACTAATCCTCAGTGCCACTTCGTCTTTGTCTCCAGTCTCATTAATGTTCAGTCTCTGTAGTCCAAACTGTCAGTCTGAGCAAGCAACTTGTTTCAGCTGAAAACCTGTGCCGCTCTCTCTGTGTGTGTCTGTCAGCAGAGGAGGACGGTTTCACTCTCTCAGGCGTCCTCTTACTGCGCTTGCTGGATTAAAGCCTGGAAACCAAAGCCATGAAGATGGCTCACATCACACAAATGGGCCCAGGCGCTCTAAAAGTGAAACAAGAGCTCAGCTCTACACCAGCTTCAAACAAGTTTTTCTTTTGGTAAAGCCAAATGTCTCAACAGTGATGATTTACAAGTATAATCTTCAAAGATAAAAAAAAATCACAGAGGAAATTAACCTGGTGATATTTTATCAGGTTGGATAATCTTTAAATTGCTTTTCTTTTTCCTCGGACTATATACAAATACTTTAGATTAACACATTGTACATGCTGTCAGATCCCACTGTTACAACACAATGATAGAGTTCCTGAAGATATCAGAGAATTTCTCGGCCCTGGTACCATCTAAACTTAGGACCGAGTTTCATGAGACTGGTGAAGTCAAAGACAGACCACACTGCAGATGACCCAGGAAGGCAACACCCCAAGAAGACCAGTTCCTCACCCTCGCTTCACTGAGGAACTGTGGGCTTTTTCCAGAGGGAAGATGAGATTTTGAAACTTTTTTGGGGGGAGAACTCACTCGCTAAGCTGTGTGTCTCAGTCCAAGAATGCACAATCTATAAAAGCTGTATTGCCTAGTGCTGTCAGTCGATTAAAAAAATTAATCTAATTAATGACCGGCTTTATAATTAATTAATTAATCACATTTTAATCTCATATCTGCTTAAAGTACCCAAGTAAAGAATTTGAATTCTAGGATATTATAAAATTGTAGTGCAGGACTAATCAAATGAATACACTAAGAAGTGAAGATTTGTAAATCCACATTTTTATTGGTGACTAAATAAAACCAAAGTCAGGGCATCTTGTCCAGAAAATTCTAAGCTCAATCAGGCAACTCTAATTACACTTTAAGTGTGTTTCATAAATCAAATTCAAAATAAGAAAAAGGTCGAGGACATCCAGCAAAACAATTAGGCCTGATGCATTATTAAAGAATGCAGTACAAATATAGATAAATAAATTAAAAAATAAAATAAAACTAAGTCTTAAATATGCCAGTCCTGTTGTCACCTGGGCTTTGTTTGGTTTGACTAGAGACGCATGTGTGAAGTGACGTGCCACTGCCATGTACGGGTCCTCCAGCTGGCCAATATCAAAATGTTTGTGTGCTATGATTAATCTTACGATTAATTTTTATAACGCATTAATTTGCCATGTAATAAATTAATCTAATTAATGCACTACAGTGACAGCCCTAGTATTGCCTTGTAAAGGTGACTAATCAGGCTTCCAAGTGATATAAAATACAACACCAATTGGCATTATTAAAGTGCAGAAAAATAATCAGCTCAAATAACATTTTCAATAATGTATTCTAAAGGTGTTTGAGATTAAGAAACTTTGAAAGCATAAGGTCACAATGCTGTGTATGTTTCAGATCCGCACATGCATGCATATGAATTTAGTTGTTGCTCACAGCTCCATAAAACAGTATTTGTACATATATATATATATATTTGTACACTATGTGATTATTGTAACTCTCGCTCATGAGGCAGATCTACTCACAAAACACCCACGTGTACAGGATCATGTACACACATAACTATGCAGATGCATAAGCATGCCTGAGTGTGCTGTATGCATAATCACATACTCTATATGTCCATACACACCCATCCTGAGCACATGCACACATGGACTTACACCCACGTTCACTGATGGTCATGAGCACTTATTGTCTTACCCACATATATGTACATGACTACACCCATGCACACATAACTGCACACACCCTCACACACATCTTTCTTCATAAAGAAGTCACTGCTTTACTTTGGGTGCTTTGTATGCAGTGGCTTCAATTTGCCTTTGACTGTTAATGTGTGTAAGATGTTTTCTTGACAATATATAAACCAATTATACTAGTCTTATTTATCAGACTAGTTGCACTGGTAAGCCTGTTGGACAACCTCGATCAGTCGGTTAGCAATCATCAGAAATGAACAGCTGTGTTTTGAGAATCATCACCTCCAAGCCACTGTATTTATTGAAAGCGCTAGCCAAGTATAACTTTCCTTTACTTTAAATTGAAATTTGAACACATCAATACTAACATTTAGCTTCTAGCCTTTCTACAGAACAAACATAAATGCATTTTATTGCAACTGACAGGACCCTAAACACATCATGCTGTTGTCACTTAGTTTAGTTAGCTAACTAGCTTTTATCCTGCTGGTCTTAGTGCAGATTATAGCATAGATTTTAACTCAGTACTACATTTAAACATGCAGCACTGAATACATCTGTGCAGATTATCATTCATCCAGGTCATGATTATCTTGAAGATTCACAAACTGTGTTGACAATTGGACAATCCAGTTGCCTCAGTTTTGAATTTCAAGACAGCAGGAAGAAACAAAAATTTTTAGGATTCTACCGCAGCTTCTTTGAGTGGATGACAAGATGGGCAGATGAGTGGGGAGTTTGTGTTTAAAACTGAGGGTATTTTATGGGGTGTGATGTGATCATACCAGTGAATACACAAGCATTGATCCTAATTAGCTGAATATTTTTCATGGGTTCATGGGCCCTTGGTCAGAGGTGCAGTGAAGTTTAGAAAAGAGTACAGGGACTTATGGTATATTCCATTTAACCTTGGAATGTCTGAGCTGCAAATTAGAAATGTCACTATGAATTTCTTCTCAGGATATCAGATGATTTTCAGGTAGCCCGAGTTCACCAGCTCGTAACTGAAACTTGTTTAACAAGGATGTATTCCCACAGCTGAGTTCTGAGATAAACTGAATGCATTTTTAGGGGGGAGAGCAGCACTGAGTTTTTTTTGTGACTGCTGGTGTGTGCATGCGAAATGCATTCTGTGTCACACTCACTTATATAAGATTATTATTCTTTCTGGTCCTTTTCTTTATTATTTTATGCTTTATGCTTGTTTGTACTGAAGTGTTTTCTTTTTTAATACATAAAATAAACATTGAAATGAAGATAAAGTTGAAGACTCAACAGGGACATTATATACATTAGTTTGACGCTTCTCCTCTGCAGTCCTCAATGGCAAAATGAGTAAGATAATTTAGAATGTTGATGTCAATGACATGAGGACTCATTCATTCATACATTCATTCATTCATTTCTTTATTTAATCTCGAAATTCCATTGAGAGCGTGCTCTCATTTCCAATGGTGTCGAGAGTACATAAAAACAGAAATTCAATCAATCAATCAATCTTTGTGCCAGTCCATAACAAGTGTTATCTCAAGACACTTTACAATAGAGCATAAAGCTCTTCATTTTATGGATACACATACATGCATAGATACATATATACATATAAAGATACACATATACATATATATACAAATATATACATCCAACACCCAACATGAATCCATATAGCCAATCATGAATCCCTCCATCATGGCGGCAAGAAAAAACCTTCTGTTAAGCACCAGGAAATCTTGAATGTGGATCCCAGTCTCATGATGAACAGAAAATCCACACGATGCTGTGTTGGGTGTGAGGGCAAAAGAAGGGAAGTAAGAAGAGACAAGTGGACTAAAATAAGAACTAAAGTTAGTGACAGATCCATGAACCATAGACCTGTCGTCTGATTTATTAGAGGTTAGCCTCTTGAGATGCTACATCTCATTTTCAGGAGGGTCCTCATGTCTGAATGGTTGTGGTGATCATTTTTTAGAAGTATAATTAATGATATTCTTACTGAAAATAAGAATTTATGTTAGTGACGAACTCATGGATGCTCAGCACAAGTGCATCCTTACCATATTTGTCTCCGTTAAGTATAAATGTATTAAATGCGTCTTGAGATGTGACGTCCCATTTTCAGAGGGATCTCATGCCTATATAGTGATAAAAATAGATACTGTAGATGTATCGATCATGGATATGGAGATCATGCTAATATCTACATTAACAGCTATAATGATAATGGGAATGGAATGTTCCTAATGAAATGGCCAAATATGTGTCATGTCTATAATTGTAGTTATTGAGGCTTCTGTCCACAGCAGCAGGCAGTCTCCTTAAGGATCCCAGGCCACCTACAAGACCAGAGCCAGAGACGAGTACAGGAGCAAACAAAAGGTGCAAAGGCAGATGTCGTGAGAGAGCGAGAGAGAGAGAGAGAGAGCGAGCCCAGTGTGCCAGATCCACCCGGCAGTCTAGGCCTATTGCATCTTCACTGTAAGTTCAATTTATGGACTAATTTATGGACTGTAAGCTGGCCCCTAACTGAAAGCCTTATCAAAGAGGAATGTTTTAAGTCCAACCTTAAAGGAAAAGAGGGAGTCTGCCTCCCGAACTGTGGTCGGTAGATGGTAATTGCAAGACAATAAAGAAACAGCAATGGAGGTAATGGAGGTTAGATATTCTGGCAGATGTCCATAAAGAGCTTTATAGATGAAAAGTGACCAATGCCTGTCTCTTCTAACTGACAAAGAAGGCCAGCCCACTTTGTTATACAGTATGCAGTGATGGGTTGAAAAGCTGTCACCAGTAATGGATCTTATGGCAGAGTGGTAAACTGAATCCAGTGGTTTAAGTGAGCTAGCTGTGGCGTGCCTGTAGATCACATCTCCATAATATAAAACTGATAAGAAGGTGGCTTCAATCGTTTGTTTTCTGCACGAAATAGGAAAGTTTGTTTTGTGTCTGTATAAATAGCCCAATTTTTGTCTTAATTTGGTAACAAGTGAACTGATGTGAGGTTTGAATGTGAATTGTTGATCCAGCCAGATACCAAGATATTTGTACTTCCTATGTTGTGACCTTCCAGTATAGTAATTCGTGTAGTGCTATCAGCAGGATTTCTGGAAATGGCTGAAAAGCATGTATTTGGTTTTATCTGGGTTCAAAATTAATTTCAGACTGAAAAGAGCATTTTGCAGTTTATGAAGCTCTTGCTGAAATATGTCAGTGGCCAATTGTGTGGTGTTAGCGAAGCAGTACAGAACAGTATCATCAGCATAAAGGTGGGTGTTACAGAGTGATAACACAGATGCAATTTCATTTATATATATTGTAAAGAGTACAGGACCCAAAATTGACCCAGAGGGACTCCCTTTGACAGAGTTAAATATGGGGAGCGAGCGTTTTGCATAGTAACACACTGTTGCCTGTTTGATAGGTAATCAGAAAACCATTTTAAAGACATATCATCAAAGCCAACATCACCTAATCTCTGCAGTATGATCAACAGTGTCAAATGCTTTAGTGAGGTCTACAAACAGAGCAGCACAGAATTTCCCTTTGTCAATGGCAGACACAATATTGTTGACAACCAGTGTAGTAGCAAATACAGTGCTATGCTTGGCTCTGAAACCAGACTAGTGTGGACTTAAAATATTGTTTGATGAGAGATTTGAGATATGATTTGAGCTGAATATTGATCAATGACTCCAGAAGTTTTGCAAGACAGGGCAGCTTTGAGATTGGTTGATAACTTTTACAACAATTTCTATCACCACCTTTATGTAAAGGAACAACGTGAGCCATTTTCCAGACCTGAGGGACAATTCCAGTATTAATAGAGAGATTAAACAGATAGGTCACTTGTTCAGCAATGAGAGGCGCACAGAGTTTTAAAAAGTATGGCTCAAGATTATCCTCCCCTTTGCTTTCCTATGATTGATAGCTAGAAGAGCCTCCCTCACAGCAGAGGGTGAAAGCTGCAAAGTGAATCTAGAGGGACTGTTTATCAATTTAGAATGAGTAACAAGCTGGGGGGGTGTGATATGACGATATTAAATCGTTAAGGATTATTATGTGGGGATGATCTCAAAAAGCAGAAAGATCGTCAGATCATCTGTGTGGCGAAGAGACTTTGACGCGCACCTGACTAGCCAATCGTAGCACATTACGCGCAGTGCATGGTAGTATCTCCTGTTTGGTTATGCAGCGTGAAGCCATGGAGGAAAAAGAAAAGGAGATAAAAGCTTGAAGATGTCTGAACAAAAATCTGTTCTAAAGCAGCTGTATTATTCACTCAGATTATAGACATTGCAGGTAGATAACATTTGTTTTAAATTGTTGCACTTTAAGAGATAATGTTGATATTGTTGTTCATTACCTTTTTATATTTACATTTATTGCGCATTTTTATGAAAACTGCACTATTTAAATTAACCCTATGAAGCCAATTGTGTCATATTTGATACATACTTTTATAATACCTACAACTACTCAATATGACCAACAAATTAAAAAAAAAAACATCTGGATACAATCAGATAAATGATAAAAATGTCCTCAAATGGATTATCAGCTGCCAAAAACACCTAATGTATCAAATGAGATACAAAAAATCTATATGTTGAATTTTCTGTACATTTTGATTTTTATGGATTTTAGCAGAAAGTGAACAAACATTTCAGCTCCAAAAAAATTGAATTTTCTGGCTATAATCTCTGGTCTTGGGCCTTATAGGGTTAAAACCTGTTCAGAAAGTTTCTTTGGCTTTGTCATTTTTTTTCTTTTCGGGTTTTACATGTTTTATATGTTAAACATAGGGAAAAAGTGGTCAAACATGCAAATTATTCCAGAAAAATCAAGGTAAAAAAGAATTGTGATGAAATCGGGATCGTGACTTCATTTTTAAAAAATCATGATATGATATTTTTGCCATATCGCCCACCCCTATAACAAGCCTATTATTAACAGAAGCTCCTGGGTACATCATATCAAAGCGATTCCCAACAGCAACAAAATGTTCATTGAAAGTAAAGCAGATTTCTTCAGTATCATCTACCACTCTGTCATTTGTTTGTTTGACTCGATGATGATGATGATTAATAAAGTAATGATGATGATGATATTGGAATGACTTGGCAAGGTTTTCTGTCTATTGCTTGGTTTGAAATTAAATGACACTATAGGCATTGCCTCAACACTACATGGCAGCGCCTGTGTCCAATGGGACTTAAAGCAGTTTTTTGCACTTACTAATGTTGTTCTCTCTGATCTAGATTCTTGCTTGTTGTTATTACTCTCTGATTTACACATCACTTAGGACAAAAGCACCTGCTAAATGACACTGTAATGATGTCACATTGTAACATGTTGGACAAGGCATAAACATTTATGTTTTAATCCAACTGAACCTTAAATTTAGGCCACAGCTTTCCCTTTAGATGAACACTGGATGTAAATTTGATCGTCAGCGTGCTGCAGGATGAAGGCTAAACCTGACAGTCTGTAGATCTTCTGTGATCATTCACCTCAGACCTCTCTGATTGACTCTGCGTAACGTTTTCAGCCCTCCTGAGCCCTCAAAGCTTCTTATCACATCTGAAAAGGATGACGGGTATCATCCAGTTTCTTAATCATCCAGAGGTAATTTCAGATGCACAGGCTGCTGATGACCTTGACTTTCTCTTTTTGTGCAGGGTGAGCACTCACGAGGATTTAATCCGTGATTAAGAGTTTGAGGATTAGGTTTTGTCAGGCTCTGTTTGAAAGCTTTAAAAGCGGAGAGGCGGAGAGAAAGACGGGAAGAGAGATTTGGTGATAACCCCGATAGAGGTATTGATTTTCTGCTTTACACCAGGCGAGAACTTTAATCAATGTGCAGACAGCTAATCAAATGAAGTGATGTGAACCAGCAGCCTGTGTTTATCTGCACCGTGGGTCAGTGCATCTCGACAGCAGCAAGTGTTTGTACTGCTGTGGACTTGTGTTTGTTTGTGCTCCTATAATTACTGACAGCACATATCTAAAATGAACTCTGTTAAAAACATTGAAAAATTCAAATTGGATTCTACGACTACAAATAAGTCTGACATCTTTGAACATTTCTATTTTCTCAAGGTGTCATGTCGTCTGACAGAAGACAGCGCTGCAGCCCAACTCAATTACAGCTAGAGACCGAGACGTAAAACAAACAGGCAGCAGAGAATAATGTGATGGAGGAAACTGACAGGGTGTTCGTCAGGTTTTATCACTTTTTCTGATCATTTTAGCGTAGAGGACAAGGTTGTCGTGTACTGATAAAGCACATAAAAAGTCATAAAGTAGACTTTTAGAATTAAAGGCTCCCAAAAAAAGTTGAAGTCTAAGTTTTACTTTAAGAGGTTTTAAAGTTCACATACTGTATGTTTTTTAAGTCTCCTAATCAAAAACCCACTTGGCAGTTTCACATTAGGTGTCTTGTATTTAGTCTATAAGGACCTGGGCTGGGGACTGGAGGGTTGGTGGTTCAAGATTTGGTTTTTAATGGAGAAATAGAGAGAAATGGGAAAAATAGAGCAGTGACAGCAGGCAAATGCAGCCACAATGTAGCAGCACATGCCTGCAGTGGTAGCTGTGGCATTTTAAACCAGGGCTTGCACAAGCCACAGCCACACTTATCTACGGTGGCCAACAAGGGCATACGCGCCACAAACAAACAAATGCAATGCTGCAAACACATGAATGATGCAAAACCAATAGCACAGAAACACATAAACAAATGCAACAGAAAAAAGCTGCATGAAAAAAGTGATGCAATCACAGAAACACCACAGAAGCAAAAACATATAAACCAAAACTAATGAAAAAGAGAAATGCTGCATACAAAACCCCAAAACTACTGCAAGGGTGAAGCCCTGCAAGTTTACTCCACAAAATGAAAGTTTGCCAGGCCACCAGGGGGATCTGACCAGAGGGATGGGCCAGATGGTCTTTACAGACAGGAGATACTCAGGAGAAAGTTAGCTAAGAAGAAAGTGGGGATACTTAGAAGAAAGTTAGCAATGTTTGAAGAGGAGAACAAAAAGTTATGTTTTTTTAATGTTTTTTTTTAAACACTCAGCTGTAATCTCTTTCAGTATTATCAATTGTTTTATGTTTTTGTGTGTTTTGGTTTTTCATTATTCCTGTTTTTGCAGCGTTTGGCTGTTTGCGGCTTGTTAGTTTGTTTGTGGCGCGTATCCCCTTGTCGGCCACCGTCCTTATCTAAACTCTGTAAAGCAACCGCATATATCAGATTATTGTTTCCCTTAAAACTCACTTGTTTGTTCATACTATGAACAGGCCAATTTAGTTGAATTATCATGAGCTGTGTCTAACCTCTCTAAAGAAGTGGATGTGACCATATCTTATTGGCACTATAGTGTTTATTGTGACTGCTCTAGAAGTATTCCTTTGCCTGGATCCATCTGTGGGAACAAACAGGCTCGGGGAGTGTCTCTTATGACGGAAAGGGACATACGGTATCTCCTTTTGACATTAATAGGGGATTTTTTTAATGGAACAGTTGAGCACACATTTCATGAAATAAATAGCATGTATAAAATGGAGATGAGGGATTATTCTCATGTTGGGGGGAGTAGATACAAGCATTAACATGGATTAACATACACTTAGATAAAAATGATAATCCTGAATGCTTTGTTTGAACACACTGAAAACAGTTTGATATCTGAAACCTTAGACTGCAGATGCAGGTGGTCTAGGATGCTTTCACCTGGTTTGGGTTTGTTGTGCAGACTTAACATGTACTAACAGGCATTAAGTTCAGCCCCAACAGCTGATGTTTTTCAACCTTGTAAAACAAAAGTGTGTTTCATTTCTTTTCCTTCTGAGATCTGGATCAGTTCAGGAATAAGGGACAGTTTTTTTGAGTTTCCACTGACTCTTCAGCTGTTCAAATTTTGTCTATCTTTTGTTAATCAACAATAAAACTTAAAATTGCCATTTCAATCTATCCAGCATCCCCACTCCCCACCCCAGACTGAACACAGGATACATGAAGGCAGGCAAGAAACTTCTAAATACATTGTGTTATTATAATGCATTTTATTAACAGGGGCTATGACTGAGACATCTCAATCCCTTTTTAATCCACGACTTTAACTCTTTTTTTATAATTTTTCAGCCACTAGCTCTATGTTTTGACTTTAGTTAAAACAAATACAAGATACCTGTGTGATTAACCTGATTATGCCCCATTTGTCCCTTATTCCTGAATCATGTAGCATGATTGGCACCAACAGCCAGCAATTTACCAACATTGCTGAGTGGGAACCTCACAGTGTTGGTTTATTTGATAGTGAACAGCTTGGAGAGGCTGAAAAGTTAGCTCTGATCTTTTAGAGTCTCCTCTCCCACTGCCAGCTCTCACTGCTCACCAAACTCACACATACTGTACCTACTCCAAGGCATGGCACTCCTATAGATGATAAAGGCTCTGTGCATGCAAACTCTGGGCCGTGACAATGCCGGTATCAGTTACTCTTACACATGGCCCCTACTGGAATAATATTGTGTAGATGGATGCAACACCAAGAACATCACCAGGTTGATCAAGCAGGACATCCTATTACTATTGTTTTTACAGTGGGAGGTATTTTTAAAAAATGTCACTGTGTTTGAAAACGTTTGTTTTTAATTTCTGGGAAAGGGACAGCCTTATTAGATACAGACAGTGTTTGGTGTTATAAGAATATTTGATCCAACTGACAAAAGAAAAGGAAAAGAAAGGAAAATATATTCATCTCAAAGGAGGGGAGAGGCACCGCACAATTCAGTTGAGAGCAACTGAACTAATTAGACATGACTAAAAAACTGTCAAAAGAGCTATTTTCAATTAAATCAAAAGGGAGACCTTTACCTTTTGTCATAAAAAAGATGTCAATGAAAATCGCAAACAACATCCTTGGTGGAGGCTAACTGAAATTATCACACGGAATGGTCTATGAAACATTTCAGATTTTTTTTCTTTCTACACGTTTCTGGTGTGATGTAACAGTAAGCAAAAATAATAGTTCCTCTTTGTTTGAATCACAGTGCTCTTAAGGACACACTTCACATGATTAGCAAATCATCACCAACATGAAGCAAACCAGATATTGCCCAGAAAAGAGAAATAACTCAGAGAACCTTTTTTTCCATGTCCCTAATAGAAACCAGATGAAAACATGCTGACAATGCCATCAAAATAAGGACATACATATAACAAGTAGACAGAAACCTATTGCACACATTAGAGTTTTTAAGATTCATTGAGCTTTTGGTGTAAAAGGCATTTTCTAGCTTTTGCACAAAGTGCACTATAACTTAAAGAGGTCAGAGTCATGGGGTCCTATGTTAATCGCTTGCAACTGACTATGTGATCTCAAGTTTGTTTTAATTCAACCTTAGTGCAAAAACTACCCAGCGATTCAAGGATGATCTGATTAGATTCTGAAGGTCTAAAGGCCAGTGCACAGGGCTTCATGTTCATTCTTACTTTATAATCGCAAAAAAACAATCACATTTTGAGGGATTTTTGTCAGTTGTTGCACAAATGTCCACTACATTTTGGAGGTCAAAGTTACTACGACTGTGACCTCAAATCTTGCCACAAAACATTCCCCTATGCTGATGAAGAATTAAGATTTCAACTAGTATTACCACAGCAAACACCCAAGCTATTCTTCATGACCCTGCTTCTACTCTGACTGAAAGCATTAGGGGTGCAGTCTGGTAATGTGCTCTGTACGTACTCAGAAGTTTGTAGGTTCCAGTCCAGCTACACCTGTCTCATGGTGAGTGTCCTTGGGCAAGACACCTAACCCCAAATTGCTCCCTCTGCTGCCTTGTTGGCAGGCAAATGTGTATGAAAGGGCGTGAATGTGTTAATTGATACTGATGGCACAAATGTGAGGGTGAATGCGTATGAATGGGAAGATGTGACCCACAGTGTAAAGCTGCTTTGAGTAGTCAAAGAGACTAGAAAAGCGCTGTATAAGCTCAAGTCCATTTACCTTTTTACCATTTCACTGCCACTAGCAAATGGATTTTGTATGGAGGAATAAAGCATTGGGTGGTAGCAATATCTATTCAGGAGTTGTTAGTTAAAACAAGACTGCATTTTTTCCAACCTAAAATAGTAGTTTCTACTGGTACAGTAAATTTTAACAGAGGTAATGGCATCTATCCAATTCTTTTGTCCTGCCCTTTGCTTTGCCACTGAGTTTATCGCTTTTTGGCTTCATCCCTTACTCTATTAGTGTAGGCCAGTCATTGTTGAACTGGGGTTCAGGACCCTATAAGGAGGTCCAGAGACGCTAAAAAGGAGGTTGTGAAATACTTTCCAACAGATTCAGTGGGCATATTGTACCCATTACTTCCAAAATCTTTGCAAAAAAAAGTTTGACTTATAATGAAACCATATTCATCAGCTGAAATTGGTTACTTGAAATGTAAGTTTGGTCTGACACCAGTAACTTTGTGGTCTAGTGCTCTTAAAAGGAGGTCCCAGGTCACGAAGATGTAAACTGGTCATTATTTCTGCTTGGAATTATTACACTCTCTAACTCTAGCACTGCTGTTGTAGTGTGGAAAAGTTACAGCTTGTCTTTTTAAATCTTGTGACATAAGTTATATCTACAGGCATTGACATAACAATAATATACTTATTTAAAAGTGCCTTTCATGACACTAAAGGACACTGTACAGGATAAAACAACAACAATAAAAAGTTAAAATCATTAAAGCACAACAGACAATGACAGATAACAGGATGAAAATGGCAAGTTGATGTTGATATGCAGTCCTTTAGAGGTGGGTTTTGAGTCTTTGAAGAGGGACAGAGAGTTCGGATTTCAGAGGTCCAGGGAAAGAGAGCTGCCCTTTACAAATCAAAACACCTATCTCCCATGAAAAGACAATGTATCACCTTTTTGCATACTTCTCCCTTCCAAATCCATGCACTTAAACAAATGAACCTAATGTGATGTTAGCCGAATCAGTTAAGGTGTCATGAGCTAATTTATTGTGATACATTACCTCTTCCCCTTCCTGCTCAAACAGCTGATCCAACCAGCTGGGTTATTCATGTGTGCGGTGTGTGTGTGCCGGCTTCTGTTTCTTCCTCCTGCTCTGGTTTCCTGTCACTGTTTAAATACGTGAGGAGAGAGTGGACTGGATAATTTAAGTGGCCGGTAATGTAAGTTTGTATTCTCACTGTGCGAAGGGCAGCAACTGAAAACAGACTTCTTACTCTGAGGCCTTGAATCCTCCTGTGTTCCTGAGCATGATACCCTAGTCCAACAAAACAGGGTCATATTTAATGTCTGTTTTTTCAAGATCATTTTTGATTCCATTGTAAGTAACAGTATTAATATTTGGGGCTTGGAGCCTTATCCAGCTAACATAAGGTAAGAAGTAAATACACTCTGAAATTATAGAGTATTAAGTGTGCAGCATCAAGACTTCTCCCTCTTCCCCTGGTTACAAGCGGCAGGACCTGAAATAGTTCATTTCCTCAGCCCCCCTAAATAGATCTTCTAGTGTGATGTCCTGCCGTGGTTTTGTCAGATAGTTTGTTTGGTCAGTAATTGGGAGGTTGCTGGTTCCAGCCCAGAGCTGGGCAACACATGGTGATGTGTCCTTGGGCAAGACACTTAACCTTAAGTTGCTCCCACTGCTGATGTGTAAATGTGCATGAAAGAGTGTGAATGTGTGAGTTGATACTGATAGATAACTAACATAGAAATTCAGAACCATCACTGAATGAGTGTTAGAGTGACTGGGTGTGAATGGGTAAGTGTGGCCTGTGGTGTAAAGCAGCTTTGAGCAGTCAAAGACTAGAAAAGTGCTATAAAAGCTTAAAGGATAAGTTCGGTTTCTACAGCTTTCACATGGTTTATAGAATGAAGCAGAACAATATACTTACCCAGAAGGCTTTCCTGATCCAAACAGTGCTTCGGGAGATATTAAGATCCAAAATCGAGCGGCGGACATCCGCATAATGGTAGCACACGGGGCATGTATAGCGCCGCTCCTAAAACTGCATTAATCGTCCAATAACTCATTAGTTTCACCAATATTTCATCATGGTCCGCTCGCGCTACTCCTCCATTACAGTCTGTGTCGCTCCAGACATGTTTTGTGGCTGTGCTGACCTCTGAACTGAAGAAGAAGAATGTTTGCCTCCACGCAAAACAAAGCATAGTCCATAGAATGAATGCAGAGTTATTGACAACATGGTTCCATGCAAGGTTGAACTGGCCAATTACCACAGATTTTCCCGATCAGAGCACACTGGGCCCAAGAGGAGAAACAAGCCTTAGAGTGGTAGGAGCTTTTACACCTCGGATAGACTGAGAATACTGGTGGATCAGGGGTACTCAGTATATGAAACCTAGAATGTTTTTCGAACATTACAGATTGTAAACATTCTCTAAGAATCATCAGAACTGAATCACTGAATATGAGTTAGGGCAAAATATATGTGCTCTTTATAACAAAAGATGATCAAACTTGTTTCCATCAGAACTCTTGACTTTTGAATGACCTACCTGACTTCAATCTTGGCATGGTTGTTACTGATCCTCTGGGATTTTCTTGCAAAACCATCTTCAGGCTTTGCAGAACATGGCCAGAAAAAGAAAAAGAAAACAGCCGTAGCAGAGCTAACAGTGAAAAGTGCCCCTTGTTACGTCACTGGACTGAATAACCGGAGGTTTGATAAAAAAAAAAGCAGTAACTCAAATGATCATTTGTTACGACTGTGATATGCGGCAAACCATTTTAAAAAGATGATCAAACTTGTTTCCATAAGGACTCTTGACTTTTGAATGACCTACCTGACTTCAATCTTGGCATGGTTGTTACTGATCCTCTGGGATTTTCTTGCATAACCTTCTTCAGAACATGGCCAGAAAAAGAAAAAGAAAACAGTCAGTAGCAGAGCCAACAGTGAAAGTGCCTTGTTGATGTCAGACTGGAATAATCAGAGGTTTGATGAAAAAAAAAAGCAGTAACTCAAATGATCATTTGTTACGACCGAGATATGCAGCAAACCATTTTTAAATGCAAAGCACATTATATCTTGAAGCAGATGGGCTACAGAAGCTGATGACAACACCAGGTGCCACTGCTGTCCGGTAAGATGAGGAAACTGAGCCTACAACTCACTGAAGTTAACCAAAACTGGACAATAACTGCTTGTGAAAATATTGCCTGGTCTGATGATTTCTGCTGTTACATTCAGTTGGTATGATCACAATTTGGCATGAACAACTTAAAAGCATAGATCCATCCCGCTTTGTATCAGCTGTTTAGGCTAGTGGTGGTGTAATGGTGTAGAGGATATTTTCGTGGCACATGTTGGGCCCCTTGGTATTAATTTATTCCCATTGCATTGCCATAGCCTACCCGAGTACTGTTGCTGATCATGTCTGTCCCTTTACGACCATTGAGTCCCTGACTAGTGGCTACTTCCAGCAGGATAACACACCATGTCACAAAGCTCAAATCACCTCAATATCAAACTGGTTTCTTGAACATGTCGATGAAAACCCTGTGCTCCAGTGGCCCTACAGTCTCCAGCTCACAGTCCAATCGGGCAGCTTTTGACAAATCTGCACCAGCTGTGTGATCTGTCATGTTGTAATGGAGAAAAATCTCTGAGGAGTGTTTTCAACACCTTATTAAGTCAATGTCATAAAGTATTAAGATAGCACTCAAGGCAAAGTGTTTGTTTGTTATATATGGGATATAACTAAAAAAATATACATTTCAGTCAGCAGCAGTCAGGAGAAAAGAATGATGCTCATGGCACCTTGATGCCCTCCTGTGGCTCTTTAGGAATAAATCACAGATTTCAAGGCCTTTCATGGCTTTACAGTTAAGAATATTGAGTGGATCAGGGAATGTTGGTCATGGCACAAGGGAAAAGTGATTTGATTTTGGTGGTGATCCCAACCTGGATGTGGATTCAGGAGTCTGTTAAAAGGATTTTCTTAACAGTGCAAGATAGGGCAGTATTTCACATTTTGCCAACAACTCAATAAGTTCTCAACAGATTTTGATTACATTTTTAGTCAATGTTGGTCATGGCAAGGGAGAGAAGTGAAGATCGGGGACTCAACATTTTTGATTGAACAGCTCAATAATGTTTGAAATGCCTTTGCAGAGGTTTACGCTCTCGGAGTACTTCTAGTTTAACAATTCTCATCATTTTGACATTATTTTATTTATAAATTGAGATTGAAAAAAATCTGATATGTTTAACACTAACCTAATATTAATTTTTACCTTTATCAAGATATTTTTTCCATTCCTTTTTGAGCTAAAACATGGTATTTTAGCTTTCATTCAAATGCTTTGTAAAAGTGATAAAGTTGAGACCTAAATAACTGTGCTGTGATGGAGCAGCCATATTTCACTATGATTTAACTGAATATAAACTAAGATGAATTTAGGTCCTCCACAGGTTAAAGCAGCAGCTCCTCTCTCCAGAATCTGGCACGCCGCACAGCCAGAAGTCAGGAAATCAGCTGTGGTCACGTGACTCCGGCGTGGGCGGGGCTGTACGTCTGCGCCGGCCAGTAGCAGCGCAGCGTCGGTCCAGGTCCCAGCAGCTACATGGGAAAAAAAAAACACCCAGGAGAGAGGAGCCGAATAACGGTACACTCCAATATTTATGGAGTCGAGCTCCGCATTTAACCGCACCGTGCCAGCGTGTTGTCCGGTGATGAACAGGTGAACAGAAGCGTGCGGGACCGACGCGGAGAGCAGCGTTTTAAAGGCTGACGAAAACAAGCGGTCCACCATTGTCTGCGTAGAAATAAGAATGGCCTGGATGTGGAAGGTAAGAGGGGCTTTTCCTCACACATATCCTTGCCGAAAAAGGCGGAAAGCAGAGAAAAACCCCAACTTAGCTCCTGACGTGTCCAGCTTTTCATGTTTGCTTGTTAAACCAGATGTGCGGTGTAATGTGAGCATGTGGAGCTGTGGTTTGGTTGATGGTTCGTGGGGGTAATTTGCCCTCCTCTGCTGACTATATGTTTGCCTGTTTTTCTTTCTTGGGCTCCTTTTTTGGGTACTCCGAAGCTGTGATTTAAGGTCGTAAAGCCAGGGCCCGGTGTTTGTTGGTATTCAGCTCGTATTTTTTGTTTGTAGCTTGTGAAGACGGGTAGCAGGCAGAGACAGGCCAGCCAGCTGTGCTCCCATCATGCTTATGGCATGTTCAGGTGATGGTATGATGGCAGGAGTTTTAAGCATCGAGACGACCCATAGATTAAGACTTGAAAAGGAAAAAATAACAGCATGCATTCAAGTTAATGAGGATTGACTGAAGTTTCTGATCTTCGTGCCAGCAAACCCTCAAAAGTTTGTGGCTTGAACACTAGGGAAGGGGCCCTGTTTATCCTGAAATCTGTAGGTGTTTTCATATTATATTTTTGCTTTATAATACATAGTTTGATATTAAAAATCTGTGCCACAGTTTCCAGGAGTTCAAGGTTCTAAAAGAGTGAAGGGGACACAAAGTCCTAAAATCCTGTACACTGTTTTTTCATGGCAATAATAAGAGCTGCAGGACATTTTCGGCATCAAAATGATATTGACAGCTCACAGCCTCTCAAGTTTACTATCTGTGTTTGTGAAAGTTTGGGAAGTAGCTTTTACTGGTGCACCACATGGCCGTGTTTCCACTGACCCTTCATCAGAATGTACTTACCGTACTTTGGAAAGTTAACCTCCTCATCCCTCAAAAACCTGTGCAAAGAAGGGATGTCCAGGTCAGGCTGTTCGTGACTGATGTCAACAAACAACCTGTATGAGAGGTTGTCATTTTTGTGTGTTTTGTTTGAACAGCAGGTGTAATGTTTGCTTAACAAAGCACAGCAGAAAGGTCTCATGGAGCAGTGCAATCCTACACAATGGAGAACTAAATTACACAGTAAAATGACTCATTCATTACCTGTTTTTGCTTCTTGTAAATCAATGAAATGATTGATTGACAAAAAACTTAATTTTAGATAATAGGAAAAACAGTGAAAAGAGAGCGATGAATAAAAGACAATCCATTTGAAAATGTTAAATCACTTACATAATGCAACATATGTTATTCTGTAATATTGCCAAGACAACAAATTCCACCCCCACCCCTGTTTTTTTAAAAGTACAGCCAAAATCTTTAAATCTCCAATTCTTTAAATTACCTTTACAAACATCAAGTTCTTAGCTTTGTTAAATACTCTTTGACTGAGTCAATCTTGATGCACCATAATGTAAATGACAGGACCTATCTTTTTATTGTGTTGCAACAAATGTCATTTATCTTGTTTAGCTTAGCTGATTTGCTGTTGTAACGTTGGTCTCAGCGCAAATTTTGGCACAGACCTTGACACCTGATTTAAGTTTTTGGCTAAAAAGACTCACATTGTTTTAAAGATTATCCCACAGTTTATCTAAAAGGATTACAGAGCAGCACATGAGCAGACAAATGTAGGCAGTGATCACATCCAGAAGATCAGTACAGGGTTCATCTATTGTGATTTGTATCCTTGATCATGTATTTTAACAAAAATCTGCCAAATCTGTTCAACGTTTGACCTTTTCATCAAAGTCTTAAGTTTACTTGGTCTAAAATAACCCCAAAAATATTTGTTGTGTGTCAGGCCTAAAAATCTCAGCATGCCAATAAACCCTCTAGTTTCTGCCCTTCTCAGAACAGGCTGTTTTAATGAAATGAATGTATATTGAAAATATGTGTCTACATCCCATGGTAATGCAGGAGAAATGAGGTGATTATGTGAACTGGAGTTTTGTACAATTTTGACCCTTATGCAGCACCTTGATCAATATTTAAATCTCTAAATAGTAAGAACTTAAGTTCAGTTATGTACCATACTGTAATCGTAGAAAATCCTTCCACTTACACCACTTTTATGATAAAAATCTACTACAGTGGAGCATCTAGCAGCATAATCCACCATTTGCCTCCTACTGGTTTTCCCTCTCAAATGTGGTTTTAAGAATAATCTTGTTTCTTCATCTGATTGTGTATCTAACTTGTAAACAACAGGTTTTTAAAAAAAAAAAAAAAAAAAGTAACAGTTGAAATAATGTTGGCTGCAACTGAGATCGTCAGCCTTCCCTTGGCAGCAAATGAGGGGGGGTTCATTGCCCATCGGGGGTTGTTCCATTATTGTGTGCTGTCACATGAAAGCTACACATGTAATAGATTTAAGGGCAAGCCAGTTTAAAAATGATGAAATGCATGCGTAATCACAAGGAGTATTACTGTAAGGGCTTCCAAGGACACTATGTAATAACCTTCTTTATTTACCATTTTAAGACTTCTGTAGGTCATGGACAGCAAAAACTTTGGGCCTCAGTACAAGATGACATCCTCGAAAAACTCCTGAAGCATTTTTTTAGGAACTTTTGCTTTGTTTCAGTTTTGGGGATTCCTGTTTCAAAGCGTTGTATCATACTTTTAGTATATTTTTTTCTGGCACGAATACAAATTGTGCTAAGGATTAGACACAACACCCGACCTATATTTAACAATCGGATAAATAATTATTTGGATATGGTCTTGATGAACCATGTAAAAAAGCATGGCCATATGAATGGCTTAAGCTATAAGATCTGTTTCTTTTCTTCTTTTGATACAATTTTGCCATTTCAATACAGAAAACCGTGGACTTGAATGGTGAATGAATAAAGCCCTCTTTGCCCCAGGGGAATTTATCTTGTGCCAAGAGCATGCCAGCATAAATGTCACAAGACATTAACAAACATACACAACTGCTTAAAATAGCATCAAGCACGCTCATAAAAAATGCATCATCTCAGCTTTGCATGATTATATGTGAGGAATATCAATTGGCACGTTCAATAACTAGCTGAGAGCCAAGATCAGATTAAATTGCCAAAGCATGGAGAGATATATGTGGACAGTATATTTTTTGTCATTGTGGGTATTTTTATGCACCATTGTTGTCAGGGGTCTAAGGTCAAGATGGCTACTTTCGTTCAATAGAAAGTTTGAAACCAGCTATGTAAAAGCCACAATAAATATGGGTAGACTGCACCTACGAGTTCTTCCCTCATGAGTGCACAAGAAGTGACTCAAACAATTTATCAGTTATCAATATTGCAGTTCTGATCATTTTGCACAACTTTTCCCAGCAACAGGGACATTTAATTAACAAAGAGCCACAACAGAGAAAAGCTTCAAACTATTGATTTTGCAGGCAGTGGAGCCACAGAATGACCACAGGCAATGGTTGGAGTTTGATTTTTTGTTTATAGACTAATTGATTGAATCTTGTCTGCTCTGGTGCGTGTCTGCGTAATGTAAGAGCAGAGTCTGCATGTAGGTCTTAAACACCCTCTCACGCACACAGCACTGCCAAGTCACTTTAGTTCACTCCAAAAACTCACACATGGAAGGAAAAATAAACAACCTCAGTCACAGAGTCAGAAAAACAAAGGAAAAATAGTGAGCAAGAAATGTGTTATTTTACATCTGATTTGTGTATGTAAAGCAGATGTTGAGAGGTGACTTATTTGACTTTGACTTTAGTAAGTGACATTGTCTCATAGGTTTTAGAAAAAAAGCAGGCCCACTCATGAGTACTGAAAAACTGTTATTGATTTTTGTGGCTATGCAATAGTTCCATTTTGGAGTACAATTGTTTTTTGTGATTGAAATATGTTTGTTAAACATCATATGGATATCAGAAATTATATATTCACTCAAGAAAGCACTTTCAGAGATTGTACGTGTGGACAGCAGCTGAGCCGTGTATTTACTTCACAGTCCATGAGGGCATGTATGTTTAAAGGTGTAGTCAGCGATCTTCTAACCTTCTAATCTAATGCAGTATTTGTCAAATTCACCGTATTTCTCCTCTCCATCCACAAGATGTCACCACTGACAGCATGTTGAAAAAAAGTCTGGTTTCAATACACAGCCTTGGCTCTGAATTTCAGCAGGTAAATACTGTGGCTCGGGCCGAGTTACCAAAACAAAGTACACCCCCCCACATCCAGGGGGCAATCATACTCATAAGTAGATCAGAGGGGGGAGGGGGAGTATTAGGTTGTGTAGCGTGTGCAGTTCGCTTAAGAGAGAGATAAAATATATGCAGTAGCAATGGCTGAAAAACAGCCCAAAAGAAAAAGGTCAGAGGAGCAGAAAGTGGGAAAAAAAGGGCTATGACCATGAAGGAGCGAAGACCCGGGTCAACACTGGTGTTGCTTTCTGACAGTGGAGGGAACTCCGCCAATTGAAAGACCTGAAAATGGACGCGGATGTCGCCGTCTGTCTGTCGAAAGACAAAAAATCAAAATAGGATTTCACTCTCATGAGACAGATCACATGCAGATTTCTTATGATTAAGACTTTTCACATCTACATTTGGTTTCCATCTAACCTTGGCTATTCTGCCCCCCAAATAAAAAAAAAAAATTTCTCGCACCAATGCTGTTTTTGCCTCATAGAGGTATTGGTGCCCCTCTTCTGTTAATAAAGACTATTGTTAAGAAAACAAGGGCAAAGAAAATAGGTGCATCTGATTGGTCCATAAGACTTTCAGGTCTGTCACTTACACCAAGGGTAATACTAGAGGTCTAATTACATCACTGATATATTTGGAATCAACAAAATGTGCTGGAAAATCACAAATTATGGACTTTTTTTGCTGTGGATACACTAATACATTTCTAAAATAAAACAATTCTTGGAGGCTAAAAATTGCCCTCCAGGGACACTAAAGGTTTTCTAAGTCTTAGTCTAAGTCCAGGCTTAGGATGAGTTAAAAAAAACTTTTTGATAATGATATATATATTTACATGATGCCATTTTTGAATTGAGAAAAGTGTGATATTTGAATGCAGTTGTCCCCTATAAAGATCTGTTTTATAGTCAAATAGATATAAGTAAACAATGTAAATGTACTACTTGGGTGCATCAGAAATTCCATGGAGTTGCGAGAGTTAAAAATACTTTTTATATTTTATATTGGGCTGTTTTCTCCTCCAAAGCAGGAGATGTTTTGATGCAAGATATGACACTAATATTTTGATACATTAAAAAAGCATTTAAAAAAGGAAATTTAAGCTCAGAGTAAGTTAAAGGTTCATTAACTGTGATTGATTAGGAATGGTTCAAGGCTAATGAGCTGTGACTGGAAATGACACAGTGCTCTTCCCTGTTTGTTGTGAGGAGCTGAACATTATTCTAATGTAGTCTGTCCTCATATAAGGTACTGTACATGTCCCGTAGTCATGTATCCGTTTGACTCAAACTACTGCTGACGCCTAAATTTCTCATGCAGTTTCCTAGAAACTTTTGACACATTTAGTCATATTAGCTTTTTGAAGGTTAATAAAATGCTTAATACTGTTGGCCACAGTCTTTGTTTCTGCTAAGTAACTTTCTATTATTCTCACAAGCTCTTGAAAGATAATTAGATGGATGTTAAGAATAAGAAATTGCAATAATGTTTCTGCTGGTCTTGTATTTGCCATAGTTTATGTTATTTATGAGTTATTTTAGTTTAAGGTGAGCCTTAAAAATCATTACTTCCACTTTTAGAGACTTCCCATGTTTTTAACATGACATGTTGCTTGCTTTGAAGACTATCCAGAAATTTGTGAAAAAGAATATGAAAAATATACACAGCTGTGAACTGTGTGAGATTTTTATCTGTTTGTTCAAGCAGATACAAAGCTGGTTGAGCTTATATTTCATTTATGTTCAAATAATTGATCAAAGAATAAGAAAAAAAGGGAGCAACTAAGGGCTTAAGTTACTTTGAATATCAAAAATGTCATTACTTATTTGCAGATTCTCCATCCATAGCACTCTGGTGTATTTTGTCTCTTTCAGCTTATTTGTTAAGCTTAGAAAGAACTTTCTTTTTTTGATATTCCAACCATACATAGGAGTTCACATCTCTATGGTCTGTCAGCAATCCCTTTTGTGTGCAAGAGCTGATACAAATCTTGTGTTTGCACAGCGTCTGGCTTTGTAAATGAGCCAAACACGACTCCAGCCAAAACAGTAACAGGTAGTGTTTGTACCCTCTGACCTCAGCATCTGCTGGCTTGTCTGCTTCAGTATACTCGCCCACAAGCATTGAAGCATTGGGATAGAGACTTCTTATTGATATTCTAACTTACACTAGGACACTATAAACTCAAGATAACAACAATTTGAGTTAAGATCAGAGCTCCAAAGAAATCTAATTGAGGGAGAGATTGTTGTTTTGTTGCTAAGTTCTGATATGGATTTGAACATGTGCACTAAACTCCTAAAAATGTTTTGTATGTTCTCTGATGAACAGCATGTGTGGATGCAAATAGCAGACTTTTTCATTGCAATTTTAATGAAGCTTTTTAGTGCTAGCTAAAGGCAGCAGATGCTCAGCTCTGATTGTCTTTCTTTTGATGAAAGAGTTGCATAAAATACACAGTTTTGGACATGCCACGATCAAAAACGTTATATAATTCTGAATTTTCTGAAAAGCAAACATTGAAATTGCCTCAAAAAGTCAATTACCCAAACTCTCTCCCCAAAAGCATATTTCAACCTCCCCACCCCTTTACTCATTGAACACTGTGGCTAAATTAAACTTTTTATAAGCAGGAAGAGACATACTGTCAGCTTTTCTTACCTCCACTGTCTACTTGTTTTCAGTAGAAGCTTTTTATTTATTTATTTATTTTAATTGCAAAGACAAACAAACAATACAGACAGAGACTAAGACATATAACAGGACAAGTTACATTACAGAAAAGAAGTAAAGTAGAAAAATACAAAATACAAAAAAAGGAGTGAGCTGTTTTTGTGTGTATATGTGTCTGCGTGTGTGTGTGTGTGTGTGTGTGTTTTTTTTTACCAGAAAGACATTTTCTTGCCACCCCCCCCCCCTTTTTGTTTATTTTTCCCTCCCATGCCCTATCAGCTTATTCATTGCAACCACCCACACTCGTAGCTCAACAATGGCGCCCCGCAAAAGGCGGCCAACCCCCCCCCCCCTTTTTTTCAAGTAATAGTTTAAACCATAAGTTGTATATTAAATTATGATCTGCTATTGTTGTTTTGTGGATTGAATTCAAATTATAAGAGAGAAAAGCTCTTTAAAGTTGGTTAGTTTGCATTGTAAACAACCCTTAAAGCTTTGTGAATAACTTGCAGCTCAGACCAGGAAGTCCACATCCAACACCTGATCTCATTCAATATGTAAAATTGATCCATTAAGCAAAACCGTGGGGTACGAGTTAGTTTTTCACTTATATAAACATTTGACATTTCCAAGACATGTAGTGACTCACCATTAGGTGAACTTCTCTAATAGTCAACTATTTTGTTTGTAGATGATTTCCATATAACAAGGTATGAAAGCTGTTAAAAGTGGCCCATTTGGTTTTTACCTGCAAGTGCATGTGCAATGCTTTGCAAGTAGAGCATGCTAATTTGATATATTTCACCAAAACGGTGACTACAGTGAATGAAGTCTCTTTTTAACAAGAACTGCATTCGTTAATTGAACTTTAGAAATCACCTTTTGTTTGGTGGATGAATTTCATCTGGTGAAAAGTAAAGCTGTTAATTAATCTACAATTTCAATGACAATTGATAACTGAGAATAAAAGCCTACTATACTATATTACATGTTTCACTTGTTGTCTCTTTTTTTCATCCATCACTATTTTTCATATTTTTAGTTGTACATAATTTCATCACTGCTTATTCTTTGATGCTCAGAGTGGTAGGATGTGCAAGGGGCTGTTTATACGACTCTGTAGACTTTTTATTGCTCCCATTTACATACAAACAGGGCCTGGAGTGCCTGATTCCGCAAACTTTTGAAACTAGGGTCCAGAGTGGAGCATTTTGAAAACGTACTAGTCTGGCTTCATGCAGATGGATTCAGAGTTTCAGGGTGAAACGCTGATGTCACTGCATGCACCATGGATGTATTATAAGAACTGGATAGCGTGGCTCCGCCTTCTACCATTCAACGGTTCTGAAGCCATAATATCCCCCGTCAGGGCGCTGCCATTTTGCAGCCAGTAGAGAATCTGGACCATATCTGGATGTAGTTGTCGTAAACTGTCACAAAACTCCGCAGCATACGCCGTACACAATCATTGTGAAGCTGCCGTAAACCGCGATTATTTTTTAAACTCTAATAACTGATGAAAAAGAAACTTTTCAGAAAAAAGAAGACTTGGAAAATACGCAGCCCAATAATACTTTCATATCACCACAGAATACGGATGGGAGAAATATTTCTACGAGGTGTATTAATTTTTTGAAGTTTCACTACGGCCCGTTCAGATGAATGGGGGAGACGGAGATTTGACCTATACTGCAGCCAGTCACCAGGGGGAGAAGTTTTTGTGGCGACTTCAATTCAAGCCCAGCGACATGTCGTCCATGTTTTTTTTACAGTCTATGGCATGCACAGTACTCTTTCTCATGAAGGCTGGGCATGCATACCAGGAACAACAAAAACATAGGCTGTCTTTTGAGTAACGTGTGCTGCTTACTGTGCTCAGTTTGTTATCTAGACAAAACTTTCCAGACAGATTTGCAGTCCAGACAGATTTGTTGTCCAAACAAGAAACTCTCTTAGTCATTGTGGCATTTCAATGTGAATGCAGATTACTTTGAAGATGCAAACGAGAAACCCTTAGGTTTCTGGTGAAAATGTTGTAGTGTAAACATGGCCTAAGTTATTTTGTGTTATGTTAATTGTTGCGTACCTTGCATATTTTAAAACCACTGAGTAATCATAATTTTTTTGTTGTCATTATTAAGCAGCCTTAGTACAATGGCTGTTAAACTTTTCCCTCCTGGTTTGTGCTCGAAGTGCTCCTGCAATGCTTTGTAAGTAACACAAATTTCCCTTTTTAAACAGCTCATCTCTCTCACCATGTAAAATTCATTGAAAAATGAAAACACTGGTTTGCCACTTAGTGTACACCTGATGGAGCGAATTTTTAAAAAATTGGGTCTTTATCTCAGAACAATAGTCAATAGTAAGCAGCAGAGGTGGGCAGAGCTGACACCACATCTCTGCACATCATCTTCTTCAGTTGTTGTGATTAAAAACTTCTCAATGGCAGACTGTACATACTTTGTGTTTAGCATATCTAAAAAGCTTTACTTAATTGTTGTCACAAAGAGTTTTAAGAGGTTTGTTTTAATTCTGCTTTATTTTTCAACTATTTGAGCCCCCCCCCCAGGACAACATCCACTGTGAAAGATGCATTTAATATCCAACCAAGACACCCTTGTTTGGTTTACACCACAGAGAGCACTTTGACTCCCTGTGTGGTGCTTCCTTCATGTTTATAATGGGTCAGAGAGGCCTGCAGAGAGACAGAGAGAGAGAGAGTCTGAGCTCTATGTGCAGGGGTTCCCTCCTTTTGTTGGATTGTGTTGTTATTGGAGTGAGTTCATCCATGAAGAACTGTCCCTGAGTCGGCAAAGGCTACGGCTGTTGTCCTCCATCATCACAACTCTGTATGAGCTCTCCATCAGGGCCAATTGAGAGCAAGTGATTCTGCTGTTACTTTTAACTAAATATGGCAGAACAGGGCCAGTAAAGAAAATTTTACTGTGATAAATACACAAGAGCCCAGAGCACCCAGAAAGAAGATTCCATTTTAATTAATGTTTGAAAACAAAATCAGACAGCTCTTTTGTGTGTTGGGAACGGTATTGCAAGCTTTGGGGAATGCAGAGCGTGTCCCAGTTCCTCTGAGTTTCAGGGATGAATGGCACTTCTTTGAGTCTCTCCTGTCCAATTTGAGTGTGTAACAGCAGACTGCAGGCTAATAAAAATTAACATGCTTTGGTTCAAAAGCTTATGAATAAAGCACAGCTGCATTCTTTCCACGCTCACATAACTACTGAATTCACAACAGCCCATTTTGAGGGCTTAGCCTTCATATGCTAATGAGCAAGAGCAGCATATATGCATGGTAGAGCAACGCAACTGGAGTGAAGCGGGTGTTCCAGCCACATGCCACTTGCAGTACTAAACACGTACAAACCCTTAATTCACGCTACCACACTCGGTTACAACGGCAAAGCTTTTTTCCCTTAAGCATCACAGGCTAACGCACAACATGCTAAAAGCAGTGGATAGCCACAACTTAGCCTACCTCCAGGGCTCATGTCAGCACAAACAATGGGACCTGGGTCAGATAAAGGACAAATTATAATCATCCAACTGTTAAACTTCTCTTCCTGAAGAAACACAAACCACAAATTCAAGCCTTTTAACAGATAATTTCCCCTAAACATAACAGGCTAACGCACAACATGCTAACCTTTGCCTAGTCACTGCAGTGGGACTGATTATATTCAGCCAACTGTTAAACTCATCTTCACTAATGTAAGAATGCTCATACATTTAATACTTGTGAATCAAATGTGAATGAAATAAACTAATCAGTTTTTTTTTTTTTTTATGAAATGGATTAACTTTGGTAATAAATAAAAAAATGGATGAAAAATGTTTACCATATAAAGGCAAAATATACAGGGAGATGCACAGTGCAAATAAAATAGATGTTATCTTTGGAAAAAAAGCTTTAATTTTATCAACTTAAAGGTATCAGAAAATAGTAATTCATTTTCTAATGCATTTTTTTTCTCATCTGCCCATTATAGGCTAAATGACTGAATGAGTGGCTGGCTATTTGACTGGCAGTTGGTGTTTGTATGTGCACACAAGCACACACATACACACCCCCCCCTGCAGAGGCTTGGTTAGCTTATTCACAGTGGTAACTGAGGGTGATAACCTCCATCCAGATCTGGCATTAATCCATGCTGGAGCACTTGCTGGCATGCTGAAATAACTGGGCCAGTGAGCTGAGCCTCAACTCGAAGAGAAGAAATCTTACCAACATCTGGGAAGATTGAGGGCTTTACTTGATCTCTCATCGGGCCGTCAGTTGCTTTGTACAGGTACTCTCTCTAATCCTGGGTGGTTTAATCTTGTGCCACTCTGCCAACTCAGGGAGCTCTGATGCCAGTACAGGTCACTCTCTTGTCCGTCTTTGCTGCTATCTGGACTGAACACAAAGAAACAAGCAGCCAGAGTCTAATAAAAGGGGTGATATGCCAGCCTACAAATGAAGTTCTACTCTGTAACTGCAGTCACGGTCAGCAGCAAAAAAATTACATGTCACTCAAAGAGGAGCTCTGGGGCAAAACCTCCATTATGGCTGTACATGAATTCACAGAGGAGCTTTCTAAAATGTCAGGGGTATCTACTTTAATTACCTGAAAACAAAAAGACAGAGCCAATAACTTGTGTAGAGGGGAATTGTGTGGGTAATCTGCCTTTGTTCATCCAGACAGAAAGTGCAAGCGTGGTAAGATCAATAAAACACTACATTTAGCTGTTTTCGTTCAAAGTGGAGATTTCTTTTCCCACATTAACTTGAGTTATATTAACATTCCCCATGGAGCACAGTCTCAGTCCTGAACTTGTTATTCCAGATTCAGCTACTTCATCTCTTTCACTGTGTAAAAAATGAAAGAGCTACTCTTAAAGGAACAATGTGTAGAATCTGAAATCTGAAATATCTGAATAAAGAGGTGTGGATAGCTGAGCACTTAGCCAGCGCTCCCCATGTACAGAGCTCTGCAGCCAGCATGGGCCAAATCCAGGCTTTGGCTCTATGCCGTGTGACTCCTCATCCTCCTTCAGACAGCATCCACTGTACTCTCAATTTTTCAGTCAAGGCAAAAAAATAAAAAAATACATCAAATAATCTCAAAGTAGGAGTGCTCAGTGAGCACAAACCTCTGCTAAAGCATTTCCAACATTGTCAGGCAAGTCATTAGCTGTGTTTGAAATCGTTCCCTATCATGGATATAGTGTACTTTATAGTGTGTGCCATTTTGTAGTGTTGTTCGAATTCTCAGCAGTTCATTTTATTTGCTATATAGTGCACTAAAAGTTACCCACAATGCACAGCAAATGTGAGTGTACATGCGATGTACCCTATATTGTACTCCCATATACCACAATGCCTTTGTAGACGTGTTTTTCCAGAGAAGAAAAAGAAGAGCAAAAAGACTGCTAAGGCACAAAGTAGCGCTGCTTTCATTTATAAATGCAAGAAACATTACAGTATCTTCAACATGTTCTTAGCCTAGCATTTTTTAGGTCTTTTAACTGCTGCAAACAGCTGCAAAATTAGCTACTTATTCTCCTGAGTGCCTGGTGATTCTTGGTGCATCTACTTACGCCACAAGAATATCCGGCTCATCTACTGACCCTATGACTTTTAGATTTCAGTGTAGTGTCCGAAATCTCATTTGGTCATTCCCTATGTAGTTCACTATTTCGTTTACACTACATAGGGATAGGGCTGGGAGATATTTGCTAATCTCAATATCATGATTATTTGAAGCTCTTACCTCGATTACGATTAATGAACAGTTATTCATACAATGCTGGAACAAATTAGTGGGAATACTGACAGTAGTCGACACGGTATTCCTTCAGTATTCACACTTTACTTTGTTTCTGCTCAGTGTCCTCTGCACAGAATCCAAAATGTGCCCAAACAATGGAAACAGCATTTTTCTTGGCTATCTGATAGATTGCTGCTTGTCTCCTGCATGCTGTCCTTCACTCTTGGTAAAAGTGAACGCAGACTGTATGGAGGGGGCGCGGTCACGTGATTTACGCAGGAAATATTATCCAAATAATCGACATGAGTAAAATTACTTCGATAAGTGGGCCTAAAAGTCGATTACGATTTTTTTTCCGATTAATTGTCCAGCCCTACATAGGGAATAGTGAATAAGTGAACGAGTGGATGGTTTTGAACACAGCTGTTGTAAAAAAAACATGGAAAACTACCCTATTTCACACTGTTAACCAATCATTGAGAAAGAATCATGGATGCATTAACAGAGTTGGATCTCCATCAAAATGTATCCACTTTCTCCCATTGTCATGATCAACAGTCCCTGAAAAAGTAATCAAAATCTATTCTTAACTTTTTAAGTTATCTTGCAGAGTAACATGCAGGCAAATGGACAAACAGGTTCTTACCCGCAAAACCAAAACCTCTTTGGCAGAGGTATCAATACATATCTGAATGAATAAATATTTACAATTTGACTGATTTCTGTTATGTATTTTTTGATCAAGCAGTGACAAATTTGAATATATTAGTCTTCAAATTAGTTTTCAAAGCAAGCAACAGTGTTGAATTTTTTAATTGTGAAGGTCCAGAACATCCAACCATGGCTGCCATGACAGATAAAACATGTTTATCTATACCATTGAAACATCTGATGCTGCACCTAAAAATGCAATACACAGCGGTGGAAACTGCTAATGGAAACCGTGTTTGCTATCTCATTCATACTTTGTGCTGCTGAACAAGTTGGTGGTGGAGTGATTTGTAAAAACACCTTTATAGGGACTGCAATTTTTGCTGAATAGAGTCAGTTTAAAAAAGAATTCCTTCAAGCTTTAATAACATATTGTGTTCCAGGTGGGCATGCATCGTACTATTTTTTTTTTTTTTGCCAAAATCAGTTATACAAATTTTATTCATTTCTATACAAATCGATACAAGTATCGATGCTGATATTTTATCTCAAGAGCACATGTCCTCTACTTCACTGAAATTGCTTGTTTTTTTTGCGGTGACATATATTTGTGTTAGAAACAGATGTGAAGCGAGAAAAACAATATTTTATTTTCAAATAAGTAATAGTATTGATTTATAAAATTGGACACACGATGCAGTAAATAAATACTGTCAATATTAAAGCCAAGATATGGAATATTTGTGGCCAAGTTAGATGGCTAAAATATCAACTGTAAATATCGACAATGTTTTCATGGCTGATGATACTGATGTTCTCATAAAAGCATCTGTCAGTGATTAACATGAGACCCCATATCCTTGACATTTTACTGTAGAAGACTTATCAGTTTATTCTTGTATCTAAACGGTCATATGTGCAAATTTGGTCGAATACCCTGAAGTGTTTGTAAAATACTGGCTGACGTTCGATGCACACGTGCAGACAAAAAACAAATTACCTCTGACCTCTGCTGTAGCTAGTTGGAGGGCATGAGAAGAAAATAAAGCAGCGGATGTGGGAGGCTTAGAGAGTGAATTTTCTATCTTTTAATTTTGTTTTGATTGAGAGCCGCCTGGCAGTGTAATGTATGTTCTTCATTTTAATTACCAATAGATTGTGTATGTTATCCCTTTCTAAATACTTGATTGATATATGAATCAGTGTCATTGTTTTTATGAAATGGCTCTTTAATCACACAGATTAAGCCAGAATATTATTTTAATTTCAGCTGCAGTTTTTCAGGGTTTTAAATCCCCTTAAAGCTGCTTAAAATTTGTCCTACTCTGCCCCCTTGGGAATATATAACACCCTTCAAGGTCCAAATAATTGAAAAATCCACATTCAAAAGCTGATTCTTAACCTTGAGTCAGTTAAGAGGCTTTGGAAGACAAACTGAATGCCTCCATGTGACCCCATGTTTTGGGTGAAAGCTCTGAAATGTTGGTTGATTTTTTCAAATTAAACTGAAAAAATAGATGATTTGGCTTTTGTATTTAATATCCCATGAAAACAGCTTATGTATCGAAGTGTTAGCTTCCTTTTTCCTTGCAGTGTTGAAATAGTTTACATTTCTCAGACACCTTGTTTGTATGATATTGAGAGTCTTTTCTGTTTTCCATACCTCATCTTTATTTCAATGTGTTGCTAAGAAGCTTACTTGAACCCTCTATTGTCCTGTAGGGCTGCTACTGAGCAAACCCTAAACCCTTTCACTCATTAACTGCTCTTCCTAAAATATCCTGATGTTACATCGAGAATGAACATGCCAAGTGAGCATGCCAATCCCAATCAGCTGGCTGCTACATTTAATGGATTTAACCCCACCTGTCCCCTATGGTACAAATTGGGTTTAATGTCAGAATGAGCCAGTGTGTGAGGACAGGCTTAACTGTTCTGATGTTAATGCAGTTCAGTCTTTGGTTTCAACTTAGTTTTTAATGCTCGGCCGCCTGCTAATTGTCTTCCCATTTACTTTTGTATGTAAGATTCAAGGGAAAGAGCAAAATATGCAGCATTGTTGAGATGAAAATATTTAATTATCCTGTCTATTAGGGGTGGGAGAAAAAATCGATTAACATAAGTATCAGGTTTTTTGTTTGATGATTTTAAAATCGATTTTTTTGTTCAAAAATCTTTTTTTTCCAAATTTAAATGCTTCATTTTAGTCTGTGTTAATAAGCTACTTTTAAATGGAGTCCAGGCTTTTGAAGGGAGAGTATAAACAGCTGGTTGAAATATATTGCTGAATAAATCCTAAAATGTGTATGTGATGTGTATTTTTCCTGATATAGTCTGTAGGCATCGTCATTATTCATCTTTTTCGCTGGTGTCAAAAAAGGCAACTGAAGTTGCAAAAATCGGCAATATCTGGGAATCACAATTTAAATCGAATCGGCACCTAAAAAATCGTAAAAAATCAAATCGGATGAAAAGCGTATCGTCCCAGCCCTACTCTCTATAGTGACACTGTCCTGAATTGCTGAAGCGTAATTTAAAACCTACAGTAAATGCAATATTAAACTAGAAAAGCACTCGGAGAGCGCAGACCTCTGCCAGCGCCACAGTCCTCGGCGATATTGTAATTTTGACCATAAACATTAGTCCTATCTTTATTTCATTGAAGTATTTAGATTCCTTGACCATGAAAACATACCATTAGCAATTGGATTCATAATCATATCTATTTTAGTTCAGTAGTTATTCACAGAAATTGCATTTTTCGCCATGGCGACCAGATGCTGATCTGAATCAACACCAAAATCGAATCAGTTCTTCCTTTTCCCATGCTGAACATTTCCTAAAAATGTCATCAAAATCCATCAATTACTTTTTGAGTTATTTTGTTCACAGATGGACAGAAGGAGAGACAGACAGACAAACAAACTCTCCCGAAAACACAACCTCCTTGGTGGAGGTAAAAATGTCCTGCTGTTTTGATTCATTGAATCACGACTTCATGACTCCTCCTGGTGGCTTTAATGATAGAAAAAGGGTTAAGTCAAGAGGATTTAATTTGCCAAAGTGGGATATTACACGCAGGGATCCTTCAGGGGAAAATATTTGAAATCCAGCTGAATGTAAGTTTATTTTTATCCAGCAGACTTCTGCTTCTTCATAAGGTTTAATATGTTTAATCTAATATGTAACTATTAAGTGTTGTCAAAGCTTTTACTATGAGACGTCATAGGAGAGTAGAGAGAAAGGGAGATCTGTTTAAAAATCATGTAGCACTTTAATTTTAAGCATCTTCCTGATGTTAAATCACCTTTACGCCAAACAACGTTTTAAAGCAAAACATCCTTGGGATTGTGAATTAAATGTATAACCAATGCAATAAGGACTTATCATGTGGCATCGTCCTTTTGTTGTGCTATTCTGTCTTCTGTCTCCTGTTTGAAATAAAAGACACTTGCAAGTAGGGATGTAATGCTGTGAAATTTTAGATCATCATTACTGCAACCAAATTATCATGGTTATCGTTATTATTGCGGTATTGTTGCAATGTGCTCGGAAACTTCAAAAAGTACTTGTACACACACTGAAACCTTTTCACAAATTGTTTACTGAGTCAAAAAAATTATATGAATATAAGAAACATAGTGGTCAGAACCTGATGCTCTTCACCTTTGTAGTTCCTTGCTGAGGTCTTTCTCAGCAATCAAGCCATGCCTCCCCTGTCTGATGCTGATGCGGAGGGGTTTGTGGTGGAGGTACCACAGGTGCTTTGTAGTTGTTTCCTGCTTCCCCTCTCCCAGAGACCTTTTTTCTGCATGTTCTGCAGACAGGGTGAGCATCCTCTGCATCCTTGTAAAATCTAAAATACGATTAGACATCAGACTTTTTCCATTACAAGAGGAAAAATCCTCAGTTCAGTGTCTGTGTGGGCACCAACAGCCATACTTTCACTTTCAGAGGCCAAACTTTGCAAACTGCGCCTGTGCCTGAGGGACCACTGCTGCTATTGGTACGAGTTATTGACAAAGTAATGTAATCAAACACTTTTTTATGGTAATTAAAATAGGAAATGAAAATACATCTGAAATAGTATCATTTAACTATGTAACATCCTTATGCACAAGCTAGCTAATGCTCTAAATTTTACTCAACTTTATCTTGTCTGACATTATGTTGCTTAAAATTTCAATGCTCTTTGCACCATCTTGTCCTGCTTTAAAAAAATGTTTTATTTTTCTTTTGTGGTCTTAGAAAGGCTAAATTGTCAGATAATCAGCAGGCTGTTTGTTTTTAACCCTGGCCTGTTGAGCCACCTGGAGCACACACACACACACACCCTTGCCTTTGAGTTCTTCAAGGATTAAAAGGTCAAACACCATCTCAGGATTAAGACTAGACTCTTAACACATTCCTTTCCAGGCAGTGAGTCCCCTCAGAGATGAAGCAGAGCAAGTGAGTGTCAGTACAATCTGCGAGTCAGAGTCAGAGCTGCCAACACGGCAGATCTCTGGTGGTTAGATGGCACTGTCCAGCCATGATGGTTCCTGGGACGATCAGTGGAGTTTTGGGTGGGAACATGATCCAGTTGGAAACTCTCCAGCTAACTACTGTGAAGAGATGACAAACACCAGATGGACTTCACATTGTGTAAGGAACGACATGTTTGTGTGGTAGAAAACAGTTGGTTCATAGATAAAATCATTTAAAAAGCAAATATTGGCACAAAAGGCTATACAAGCTGCAGCTATTGACTTTCTTATTGACAAATTGTGTGGTCAGATGACCATTATAACCAGATATTATTGTCATTATAATGCTGACAGCCCGTACAGACCTACTAACCAAAATCTCAGGCTGCATGTTTTCTAGTTTTTACCAAAATGAATGTTTTTTTCTGATCTGATTTTTCACTGAAAAGGAAAATTAATCAGCCATTGACTTAATAACTGTTAGTTTTAGCCTTAATCTCCATAATGTCCAGCCATGCTGAATGTTAGTGAAAGCTTTAGGATGGTGACTTGTTTTACACCATGAGCCAGGAAATACAATAAAGAAAGGCTTCAGAGGTATTGTGTTGCTGTGCCACATGCTCAGCATGGGCATCCCACTGGTATGGGTGTGCCACCCTTGTTGTGTTTTGATATTATCATCACTGGCTATTACTGTGTATAAAACTGTGTCAGTGTTTTTTTCACATGACATAGTATTATATTGTATATTAATGAATAATGAATTATGGACCATTTTTGTAATTGTAAACAAGGATGACACATTTTGTGGTTGGAGCCTCACTGGTATCACAGGTTTGCTTTCAGTACCTTCCACTTAAAGCACCTTATGGAGATCTGGACCAGCAGCACACTTTCTCTCGTGGATTTAACAGTTTGTCAGCAAAAGTCAAGTTGTCTTACGTCTGTCTTAGGACATGAAATAGTTATATCTGTGTTTTTAATTCTGACATAATGCAGGTTGTGATGGTTAAAAAAGTACAGTCTGCTGACTCTCAGCAGGGATCGTCTGTCGTTTATATTATTACAGAGGTGTTTAAAACATTGTTTGTCTTAATATTCATTTGGCCAAAAACCTACCTCATATGCTGTACAGTTTTGATGTAATTTCCCATTAAGGAAATACTGGTATGAAGCTGTCCATCTTCAATATTCACTGCTCTGCTGAAAGTCACCAGTTAATATGGGCTGTCTTGAATCAGTAACGCTTACAGTGTGCATCTGCTGTGACGTAACTGCGATGTCCACTCTAAACTGGTCTATTCTGCATTTCCTGCCTCTAAAATAAAACAGCACACAAGTGTCTCTAAATTCTCTCTGCGTTAGTCCTTTGTGCCAATATTTCTTGTAAAGGGCACACATCCTGAGAACACACTTATTTCCACAGCTCTTAGTCAGTGTGTTTGGTTTGAGCTTGTTGCACCATGCTGCTTGCATGATGTTTACTCACATTTGGAAAATACTCTCTTGACCTTGAACCCTGGGCATGATAGGACAGCCAGTTGGCACAGGAGATCCAAAGCCATAGAGGAGGCTGTTTATTATAGCAATCAATCAATCTTTATTTGTATAGCGCCAATTCAGAACAAGTGTTATCTCAAGACACTTTACAATAGAGCAAGAACTCTTCATTTAGTGGATACACATATATGCATAGATACATATAAGCAGCAGGAAATCTTGAATGTGGATCCCAGTCTCATGATGAACAGCAAATCCACACGATGCTGTGATGGGTGTGTGGGCAAAGGAAGGGAAGTAAGAGGAGACAAGTGGACTAGAATAAGAACTAAAGTTAGGGACAGATCCATGAACCATAGACCTGTCATCTGATTTATTAGAGGTTAGCCTCTTGAGATGCTACATCTCATTTTCAGGAGGGTCCTCATGTCTGAATAGTTGTGGTGATTATTTTATAGGAGTATAACCAATGATATTCTTACTGAAAATAAGAATTTATGGTAGTGACGAACTCATGGATGCCCAGACCACAAGTGCATCCCAACCATATTTGTCTCCATTAAGTATAAATGTGTTAAAGGCCTCTTGAGATGTGACATCCCATTTTCAAGAGGGACCTCATGCCTATGTGGTAATAAGAAATAGATACTGTAGATGTATCGATCATGGATAGGGAGATCATGCTAATATCTACATGAACAGCTATAATGATGATGGGGATGGAATGTTCCTAATAAAATGGCCAACTATGTGTCATGTCTATAGTTGTAGTTTTTGAGGCTTCGTGACTCCACAGCAGCAGGCAGTCTCCACCAAGGATCCCAGGCCACCTACAAGACAAGAGCCAGAAATGAGTACAGGAGCAAACAAAAGCCCCAAGACAGAGAGAGAGAGAGAGAGAGAGAGAGAGTGATAGAGCCCAATGTACCAGATCCCCCCCGGCAGTCTAGGCCTATTGCATCTTAACTATGAGTCTAATTTATGAACTAATTTATAAACTATAAGTTGGTCCCTAACTGAAAACTTTATCAAAGAGGAATGTTTTAAGTCTAACCTTAAAGGTAGAGAGGGAGTCTGACTCCCGAACTGTGGTTGGTAAATTGTTCCAGAGAAGAGAAGCCTGATAACTGAAGGCTATAGGTCGTGTTTGATTTGCTTTTCAGCTGTATGTGGACTTCAGAGTTGATTATACGTGTTGTTGATAGAAAGGCTGCAGCAGTCTTCATACTAACTGGAAAGGATAAAAGTGAACTGAAAGGAAGAGTTTGCCCAGCTTCACCATCAATAATTGTAATTCAGACTAAATATTTATTTCAGCAGTGCTGATGTGGGCCTGACTGTCTGCATTTTTGGTGTAAGTGATCAGAGTCTATATGATTTTGTCATTTTGATGGATTGGGTTTTCAATTTTACCATAATATGTTATTGCTTATGTGATTAACTTCAGTAATTAGAAATAACAGTACAACAAAATAGAGTAAAACTAGCTCAGTTTGATCCGTAATGGGCTCATTAGAAGTGCTGAGTTGCCATGCTGCAGTAATCCTGGTCAGCAGCTCTTCCACAGAGTGAGGTAGCATGACCAAGCTTGACGGATACATTGAGATGCAGAATGACTGTACGGAGCTTGTCTTGATCTTTCCTCGCTCCGCCCTTGAACCGAGCCTGTGAGCAGGCAGAAAATCCCTGTAATTCTATTAGTGTTGTCCAACTGGGCTCTCTTTGCCACGCCCTCTCCTTCAAGAGTGCCTCCTTAGCTTGATTGAAGTATTTACCTGCTCCCTGTATTTTCATTGACATATTTCAATGTGGCTTCTTTTTTTCTGCTATGCTCTCCTTTCACTTTCACTTCTTAATCAGACTGTATGACTCTGCCATCTCTCCCCTGATACCATACGTGCCTTTGAAAGCATGGATAAATTCTTAAAAGCAGGAAATGAGTAGGTAATTCAACACCAGTTAAACTGTGACCACTAATTCTGTTTTAGACTTAAGTGGAAACATGGGGAATCCCATCCCCCATCTCACACCAGCAGCCGTCTTTCCTGTGAGAATTAAAGTATTCTATATATTAAATTATACATCAAAAGTTGCAGGCAAACTGCATCACCCTGTCTTAATTGCTCAAAGATTGCAACATTAAAAATGATTGATGTAACAACAATTTTGCACACTCTTTTAATTAAAAGTTCTCCATGTCCAAATACAAAATGTAGGTTTTTTTTTTATTATTATTTTGTAAATATTGAAGGCAAGGTCTAAATTTCAAAAATTGGCCACATTTACAAAATACAGATGAAAGGTTACAAATGAGCCAGATGCTTTGCAGATAATAGACACATAGCCTGGTCTTTGCTTTTTAGTTTTCCATGTGCAGTGTGGAGCCCAGAGTGCTTCCACATAGCACTCCACAGAGAGTGTTGTTGTCCTCTCGACTTTGTCTGTCCTCCATTTTCTCCTGTTGTTGAGGTCAAAAGAGTGATGGATAGTTGAGTTGTTCTGGGAGGAGCCATTTAGCTCACCTTAATGTACAAAAAGGTCATATTATGCAGACGTATAAAATGAAAATGACCCAATATTGTTTTTGATTATGTCTACATTTTGCTGCTATAGCATCAGACACTTATATTTAGAATGGTGAACAAATGAGTTCAAACACATGGGAGTGAGTTAGAATTTAGTCCTTCCTGGTTACCAACCCTCCAGAATAAATGGGATTTAAAATACCAGTTTTTGATAGGCCCTGAAGTAAGGCAAGTGGTAAACACATGTACATGAGATTTTTTCTATGTTGAATTGGAAACATTAAAACACTTCAGATGTTGTTGTCTTTTGAATTTTAAATTGTTCATTTAAAATGAAGATTGCCAACTAAGTGCCAACAAAGACTACAAAAATGGAACACAATGGCAAGTATTACTGATTGTTTTTTGATAATCAATTATTCATACACTTTTGCTACAGACATGAGGATCAACTATATATGGCCGTTTAATTGTGAGGAAACTTGAACAAGATGAATAAGATGTTATACATTGGACATATTGTTGTTGCTTCTAAGGCTGCGTTTACACGGGGCCGAATATGGTCAGATCTGATAAGTTTTCATTGCGTTTTGGCCTTGCATCTACATGGAAACTCTTTGGGTTTTGTCCAAAAACGGTAACTTTGGGAAATGGGCTCCCGAGTGGAAAGTTTTGAATACGCCGTGTGAACCAGAATCAGAGTGTTTCAGGGTGAGACGCTAACGTCAACGCATGCGCAGTACTCTTTCACATGAAGGCTGCGCGCGCATACCAGGAACAACAACAGCTTCGGCCGTCTGCCGAGTAATGTGTGCTGCTTTCTGTGCTCAGTTTGTTATCCAGATAAAACCATCCAGACAGATTTTTTGCCCAAGCTGATTTGTTGTCCAGAAAATAAAACTCCTGCGTCTCTGTGCGTCAATTCCCCATTGTTGTTTGTGAAAAGTCTTTCTTCTTCGTACGTATATTGTAGCAGCACTGCCTCTCTGCAGACCTACACTGCCATCTACTGAACTGGCATGCATACTACAGCAGATTCACTCGTCTCCATCTGAACGCAGAATGACTTTGAAAATGCAAAGGAAAACTCTTTGGGTTCTAAAGTCAGGAGTGTCCGTGTAAACGTAGCCTAAGTTGAGCTGCCATGCTGTAGTTTCATTCTTGTTTACTTATAGTTTTTCACACTTGCTAACAACATTTAAACTAAGGACATTGTGAAAAGTTAGTTCTTTTGTTGAGATGATCACAAAGGCCAGAAAATGGACATTTCATAATTTTTCGTTTTGTAAAGAGCTTGTTATCAGCAATGACCCAAAACACACTTCAACATTCCGTAGGCTATAGTTTGCTTGCAGTCGAGTAAGCCAGAACGATGCTAACTTCCATGTTGACCTTCAAAACTATGTCATTTCTTCACCACTCTATGTAGATTGATTTATAGCAGAAATACATCAAAGACTGTTTTCAGGTATTGTCACAACCATTGTTATTTAATTAAAGGAAAAAGCTGCAGGATGTACTTTGTATTGTGTAGTGCCATATCTTAATACCAGGGTATAAGTGTTGGTTTCTGTTTCTCTTCCCCATTCTGCTGTGTTTTCTGTTTTTGAACAGAGGGTTGTCCTGCGAGGGCATGGACGTGTTGAGGAGAAACTGTGTTTGGTTGCAGTAAAGGACTCTTGACCAGACAAGCTAATAGAAGGTTTCATTGGCAGAGTTATGATCCCCAATGGAGGCCTGACGGTGCTGTGGGCGCCGGCTCCGCGGGGCTCATTGCCCCAGTGAGCTGAGGAAGTTTACTGATGCAGATAGAGCCTGGCGGTTAACTGAGGGTATTAAATAAAGTGCAGTCAATGTTTTGTCATGAAACGTAATCCCCTGTTTGGTTTTAATGCTCGCCTGTGCCCTGGAACTTTCTGCTATGGTCGCTTAGAGAGAAAAAGGGGGAAATGGGCAGTGGTTCAAAATGTCACAGTGCACTCTGGGTAATTTACATCTGCTCGCTGGGACCGGCTGCTGCTCTGTGCCGCTGTTTGTCGAGTCATGCTGCTTTCTGTGGTGGTTTTCTGATTGTTTTTTCTGTCCACAGTCCTTTTTGTCTTCTCATTGATCCACCCCGCTGGTTTTTGCTGCTGGTTTTGTTTTTCTGGTTGACACAGACACCACAGCCACCTCCCCAACCTGATCTCATGCAGTCATACTGAAAACCATCCTCTTCCATCTGCTGCAGCATCACAGAGCCTGCGAAACAATAGAGCTTGCCTGATTTATTGTTGTTTTTCAGCATAAAAAGCTGCCTTGCCACTCTGTATGACTGCTCTGTGGCCTTTTATTCACTGGGTGTGGTTTGTTTGTTGTGTGACATGATGCTGATATTCGTGCTTTAAAAATCTGTCCACATTTTAAAGAGGATTGGAACAAAAAAAATGTTTTGCAAGTGAAGCATCTGAATGATATTGTGGTTAGAAATCTCAGAGAAATTTCAGCTGATGTGGTCAAAGAAGATTCATTGACTCAGATTCACTCGGACCAAAAATAATCTGAGACCATTAATGTTCTGCTTGACATGTGACTTTAATGTAAGCTTTAAATACAGCATATCAGATCTAATGTGTTTGTTGTTTTACTGCTCAGGAAGAAAAGAGCAACTTTGCCCTCATCTGGCCTTGTTTTGGTTAGCAGATGCCTGTTGTAGTCTTATTTTTACACGGATTAAGACCTTTTATTTCCTGATTTTACACTATAAACATTCTATTGCTTGTATTTGGGACATCTGACCAACAGCAAAATAGATCAATGTGTTCCAGTTTAAACAAATGAAAGCTAAAATTATACAGGACAACATGATGAGGAGAGGCAAGAAAAAAATACTTGTTTGTGACATTCCAGGATACATAATGTTGGATCTATTCATTTCTATAAATAAACTCTTGTTTGTATTTGATTTATTACCTCCACCAAGGAGGTTATGTTATTGCCAGCTTCTGTTTGTTTGTTAGTCTGTTAGCAACATAACTCAAAAAGTTATGGACGAATTTTGATGAAATTTTCAGGAAATGTCCGAATTGGGACAAAGAACAAGTGATTTGATTTTGGGAGTGATCCGGATCATTGTCAAACCGCCATGACAAAAACGGCGATTTTCGTGAATAACTACTGAACTATAATAGATATCATTATGAATCCAGTTGCTAATGGTATGTTTTCATGGCTAAGGAATCTAAATATTTAGATGAAATAAAGGTAGGACTAATATTTATTGTGAAAATCACAATATAGATCAGGACTGTGGCTCTGGCGGAGGTTTGCGCTCTCCGAGTGCTTTTCTAGCTTAAACATTTACTACAGCAGAGCACAGAGTAAGTTTTTCATCTAGGCTTTGATATGCAGAACTTTAGGAGTCAGATGGTCGTACATAAAACCCAAAAAGAAGCAAAGCAGAGAAAGGTAGAAGTGCTCAGACAGTACAATCTCTCGCCAAGGAAGGCATCTACAGGCAGTGACTGTCCATCTGAACACCCTTGCACCAATAACATCACTCAAATATAAGAATGTTTTGAAAATCCAGTGGTGAAAGATAAACCAACATAAATACAGGAGGCATCAGAAAAGTAAAATTCTTGAGGCAGGGAGTGATCGATAGCAGAGGGAGGAGGAAGCAGAGGAGAATTAAGGATGACCTGAAGAGGTCTGGGTGAAAGAACTGATTCAAATAGATGGACTGCACTTAGGATCTTCCTGAAACACCACAAAAGAAGCTGAAAAACACCAACAGTAGGGATGTAAAGGTATGAAAATTTCATATCACAGTTATTGTGACCAAAATTATCACGGTTATCATTATTATCGCGGTATTGTTGCAGTGTGCTCAGAATGTTCAAAAAATACTTTAACACAATCTTGAAATCATTTAACCCCTTTAATTTTATAGTTTTAACAGTTCTTTTGTCTTTTTTCAATAACTCTGTCAGGAAATGTCCTTTAAGTAAACTTGTTTAAAGTTTTTTTCATGAGAAATAAAAGTAAACAATTCTGACAAGTATTTGCTATTATTATGTTATAAATGCATAAACTGTGTTTAATTACAAGATAAGAAAAAAATGGATTTGTACTTTTCACAGGTTTCTCTTCATAAACAATTTTAAATGAACTTGTTCAAAGTTGTTCGATGGCCAAAAATAAATGTAACCTGTTTCACATACACTCACACATTTTAGTTTGTCTGCAGCATTAGTGTCCATGTTACAGCTCGTTACATTAGACCATGTTCAGGCCATTTTATTTATATATTTTTTTGTTTTACTAATGATCATCCCTGAAGCAGTTAGCCCCCTTCATGACTCTCCTCTGGTCTCCCCTTTCCATGGCAGATGTCTTTGACATCTTCTTTAATATTTCCAAAATTATGATTGATTAAATCCATAAAACACGAACTATGACGGAAAAAGACGATCCATTACAACGAAATACGGCGAGTAAACGGCGAAAGAACGGCAAGACTACACTCCAGCTTGATACTAATGCTGTTATTTTCAACCTTTATAAATTATTTACACAGAAAATACGGATAAACCGCCTATAATTCACTCAGGTATGGCTCACTGAATCCTCTCTCTCTCTGCTCGTTTACTCGAGGAGTTACAGCAGTTTTAATCACGTGCATTTTGTCCTTCACCGCAGCTTCATGTTTTTGACAGGGTGACTGTCGTCAATCAGTGTCCCCCGACATCCTTGTAAAATGTCAGACTTCAGCCGTTTCGAGTGGGAAATCCTTTTAAGAGCCTGAGCGAGGTGCCAGCTGCTAAACTTTCAGAGACTAAACAATGCAAACTGCGCATGCGCGCCTCGGTTTGTGGGACACGGCTGCTTCATCAAGGGCAGACACTGATAGTTCCAACTTTTCGGGGCAAAGAGCAGCATCAGTGTGCGTTATTGACACAGTGTGGTGATCAAACTAGGTAACTTGGTAATTTTAGTTGGACACAATAATGATTACCGTGGGAAATTTTACAGCGGTTTACCATTTTACTGGTAACCGTTACATCCCTAACCAACAGTTAACTTAATTTTTCTGGTGGTAATGATAAGAATTTCTTATTCTTATCCCTTAGATTGGGTTCATCTTCAATCACTTTGGACTGAATCAGTTTCTCAGCAGATAAATGATGTTTGGTTTGTGATGAACATTAGCAGAACGAGCTTCTCCAGCAAACCTCCTTTCAGGTTCTAGTTGGATAAATATTGCTGTGGTTGAGTAGTAATACTGTTTGCCCAGCACAGCCTATGCACAACTTAATCTCTGATTTAAGATCCAAATATGGCCAAACTGATGACTGCTACAAAATACCATCTGGGCACTTTGTTGGTTCACATCTGTAAAATAAAGAGATCAATAGAAGGGCTGAATATAACACGGCTCTCACAGGCACTACGTTGACATCTGTTTCAAATAAAGAAATTCACCTTGAGCCATAAACTAACTTTATGCTGGGCTGTGAAAGTCAACCGGTGCTCAGATTTCACACTCTCTGGAATGCATCAAATAATCCATCCATCTGCAATTGACAAACAGGCATGTTAAAAGTCAGATAAAGCTTGATCTTATTTTAAAAATAATCTGTAGATGTTATAATTTCACTTAACTAAACACCTGATGACACAAATAAATCAAGGAAAACTGTTTTATACAGCTGGAGAGAGTCAGAGGAAAGCCTCTGTGTATCTGAATGTATAATTTTAAGCTCAGACATGAAAGAACAGGCGCTCCTCCCAGGGGATGTAATGAAGCAAGAAATGACAGAATTTATTTTGCAGACATGTCTAGAGGGGAAAATACTGCTCTGCTCTAAATCTGAAAGCATGCATGCTGGTCATGGTGCTAATTGGACTGTAAACATTGCAGCGCAGTGGCCATTTAAATGTTAACCACTGGACACACCAGAATTAATGATCTAATCAAAGAAGTGTGCAACCTTTAGATGATAAAAGATATTGACTGGGAATGAGTTCCAATATTGCTTGACTGATGAATCTCCTTGGCTGTCCTATGTACTGATATAAGCTTATATCAGTCTCTTGGATATTGCTGAAATGTGACTTGGTTACAAGAAAAGGCGGTGCAGAAATATTAGTGGAGGGATGAAGATTGAAAGACCTGGAAAACAAACAAACATGGATCTTTGTGACATTGCTTATTGGCTTCTGATGGGGGCTTATAAGCCCAACAGTATAGTTGCCTGTACCTGTGCACAAAGTTCTGACTCAAATTGACTCAAGACATCCGAGCAGAGGCAGAGAAGTGGAAGTGAGGCCTCCTGGTTACAGCTACAGCCCTGACAATCAAATTGGTCAATCCTTATTTACCAACACAGCTGGTAGGGATTATGAAAATAGATGTTGTGATTGTAAAATAGATGTTATATTCATTTGCGCTGCCTCCTGTTTGCTGGTGCTTGTGGCTGCCGCAGCTCGTGCTGCAAACACGGTAGTGGCGGAAAAATCACATCTGCTAATAGAATCATTGTGTGTCGTTCCTCTTTGGTGCTTCATTAAACAACCTGAGAAGCTTCAGAAAACAAACTGAACGTATATTTAGGAACACTCATGGCATGACCTGCCTGTGATCAGACCACAGCAGCCGTTCTAGCGTAAACTGGAGTAGCAGCACTGGCTGTATATCTGCGGCTGACGGAAAAAATGCTCAAGTAATATCTGTTCTTTTTAATTTATCAGAGATTGGTCACGGTTCAGACAGAACCATCACTCGGTCCACATCTGAAGCAAAGTCCCCCATTTGGTGACACCTGTCTTAAACCGTTATGGTCATTCTCCTCTGACCTCTGGCATCAACAAGACATTTTTGCCCAGAGAACTGCTGTTCACTAAGTGTGTGTGGGCGCAGGTGTGTGTGTGTGTGTGTATGTTGACGTCTGCGAGTGTGTGTCTGGATATGTCTCTGTATTTTTTTGGGGGGGGGGGGGGGGGGGTTGTTTCTGTTTTTATGCTGTTTTTAGCCTCTGTGAGGCACTTTGTGTTGCTTCTAAGTATGAAAAGTGCCTTATAAATAAAGCTTGATTTGATTTGATATTTTCTCTTAATCATACCATTCTGTGTAAACATTAGAGACTGATGTGCATTTTAACCTCCGTAGATCAATGGTTTCTTTCAAACTAGCTTGTCTTGCACCAACAACAGAGTTACATTATTAGTTGCTTAAATCAGTGATTCCCAACTAGGTGTATGTGCATAAATGCATCGAGTTGCTGTTGTGTAATCTGTTGATTAGCTGTTAAGTTAAACTGGTGTACCTAATAAAGCTGCTATAGAGTGTTTATAGTTATTCAGCATGCGGAAGGATAACTGGTGACACTAGAGAAACACAGACAAAAAACTAATGTAGTCTTCCAGCCTCAGCACAGTGTTTATTTTCCCTCTGATGTTTCCTCTCTGTCTGCATCTGCTTTCTTCTTCTGTGCACTGAAAAGACTTGAGTGATGTTTTCATTACAAAAGTGTCCCTCAAAAAGTCAAAGTATTCAAGAAAAACACAAACAACCTTGCCAGCTAGAACAAAGCATCTTTGACCTCGGAGTACCTCCGTCATCCTCCGTCTCTCAAGGCCGCATGCCAGCAAACAGGACAAATTCTTCTCATTGTGGAGCCACTTTAGAATTCAGCGTGCATTGCTGCTCTCTGACTGTGGCAGCCTTGAGGAGATGCTTCCTTGTCAAACACATTTTCTTTAGCAAATAACACCTTTAGGAAAATCTCAGCAGAAGCCGGACATATGTGTAGTGGAGTGGAGGGGGAAATTGGCAGCACTGCTTTTTCCCCCCTCGTCCTGCTACATCTGTCTGTCTGTCTAATCCTTTCAGATTCTCAGATGCGTCGCTGACATTTCTGCTCAAATTTCTGTGAGGGAGCAGTCATGCTGTGTGTAATCACTACCAATGAGATGAGGCTCTATTTTGCTACAGAGGGATGCTGTTGAGTTTTGGTGAGAATATCAGTTGCTAAATGTCAGTAATCCTGCACTCGCATTTGGCAAATTGAAATGGATTTTCTCTGGTCGATGTTTTTCTCAAAAGGCACATTTTCCTGCTGCCTTCGCCCTTCAAACACAAAGACACAGGCAGAATAATGGCTGCGCTGCTTTGAGGTACTCCACAGGATTTCAGATCTGAATGCGTGGCATCTGCTTTCTGTTGCTTTTCTGTTCGCATTTATTTGTTTTTAAAGTTTCACTTGAGTGTCTGCTGTCCAGGCTTAAAGTTTGGACATCTGGTGAATGGTGTGCACAAAATTCAAATTATACTGTAGCTGTGTCCTTGGCCATGCAGTGCTGTCTCTGCTGCCCATCGGCCATCTGTGACTTTAAGTGCCAGCTCTTAAAAACTTACATGGGGCAGGAGGATGGAGTAAGAATAGGAAATGAGTAGCAGAAGTCATTTAAAGTGATTGGCTGAATGCCATCAGATATTACGGCTTCACTTTCTTCCAAATCAGTCAGTTGGGGATGTTATAGCAAGTTGATTCTCCTTTTGCCTTTTAACTGAAAGTAAAGAAAGAACTCCTTAAGGTTTGTTGTTCTCAGCTCTTTGGTCGCCCTGATTGAATTGAACTGAGTTTCGTGTTCCATCAAACACGAACTTTGATGGAAAAAGACGATCAATTTCAAAATACGGCGAATACACGGCAAAAGAACGACAATAACACACTCCAGAATTATACTAATGCTATTATTTACAAGATTTATACATTATTTAGACAGAAAATACTGATAAACCACCTATAATTCTCTCAGGTATGGCTCACTGAATCTTCTCTCTCTTTCTCTTTCTCTCTCTCTACCTCTACGGCTCAGTCAGCTTATTTCATGGAGGAGTTACGTCAGTTTTATGCACGTCTTTTTCTTTTGCCACAGCTACATGTTCAGACAGGGTGACTGTCTTCTATCAGTTTCCCCTCAGCATCCTTGTAAAATCCAACATTCAACCAGACACCAGAGTCCGTTTTCTAGAGGAAAATCTCAGCTGTCTCTAACTTTTGCTCTGAGGCCAAACATTGCAAACTGCGCATATGCGCCTCCTGTGACTCTCCTTCATTGATGAACAGACTCGTAGTTCAGGCATTTCCAGTCAAAGAGCAGCATCACTGAGCATTACTGATGCAGTGTGGTAATCAAACACAGTAAAACGATAATTTTAATAGGACACGGTAATGATTACCATGGGAAATTTTACCGCGGTTTACCATTTTACCGGTAACCATTACATCCCTAGTACATAGGCTGTTGTCCTTAACGCAGATGACCCAGGCATAAGTCTTTCCTCTGGCTCCTTAGATACTCCCCAGTGTTCAGTTTTATCTTATGGCTTGCCTTTCTGAAAAAATCCCAAATGAATCCTTGAAAAAAGTATACTGTCAAGGTTATTACAAATAAAACACATTAATTATTGACCTTTATCTTGTTTTTATGGGTTATTTTTGACACCCTTAAATGTTTTGATTAGTATACTATGATTATTTAAGATGACAGTGTCTTAAAATGTTGGTTGATGTTAAATTCTTGGTAACAAAATGGCTTCATAAAGTGCAGTCTTCTGCTCATACTGTGTAAATGTAAGTCTTTAACCTGAGCTCAAATATCTGTTAAAACAAAAAGGACTTTCCAGGGAAAAGAAATAGTCTTCTTTGTACTGTGAGGAGGAAACAACAGTAATGTCAATCTCTCCAGGCTGGGGAGACTCCTCGTGGCAGCAGGATAACTTAACAGTCAGACATTAAATCTGTCTCTGCTTTGTTTCTGACAGGTAGATTCTTTCTTCTCACACAGATTTGAGATTCCTCAGCTTCTCAAAGTGCCACAAAGAACAGCTTTTTTCTCCCTTTCTTTCCTCTAGTTGACTAATTCTTCACTTTCTCAAGTGAGACATCCGCCTTGAATCCTACGCAGCCGGGCGCAGAGCATCACCAGGCTTTCTGTGAACATATGGCACTTTTTTCTGTCCCTCGTCCCAAGTTTGCAGATCCAGACGGAGAAGTGAATATTGTAGAGTGTTTAATCCGTTATACTTATGGGGATTATGTTCCATTTGAAATCAGATATGCATTAGTCAAATGGGTTCGCACACTGATTTTGCTGTATGCAGTCACGCATACCAGTACATGTGTGCAGCTGTCACACAATTTACACAAAAACATTCATGAATCAGAGTTGGATTTGCAGCAGGAATGTTAATATCAGAGGGGAAACCAGGAAGGGGGTTATGATTAGGGCTCTTCGCACTTATTGTTGCCCCCTGCAGAGTCACTTCCAAATAGAAGCAGTTCAGGTTTTTTTGGGTGGGATTAAGATTCTCTGTGAGGCTCTGCAGCATAATGATGTAGTATCATGCCAACTGAGCAGATTAGTGTTCATTTGACCTGGATTGAAGGATTTTCTTTTCATATGTCACCGCTGATAAGGGTGACACAACGGAAGTTACATCCACAAGACCAACAAGTATGAGAAAATTATTTTGGTCTTTCTTGGGGAGGAAACAGCCCAGATTAGGAGAGTTTAATCTGCATGACACAGAAGTAGATGAGTTTAGAAGAACGAAAGAGGAAATACACAAGAGGAGACTCTCACACTTTGCAAAATAATAATATCTCAAGTTTCCCTTTTGTTTGTCACAGTCATTAAGTTTCCCTCTGAGACCAAGGAGCCAGGGGTCTTGAGTCAGGAGTTGATGTAAGAATGACATATCCAAATGGTAGGGCTGGACGATTATGGTAAAAATAAGAATCCTGATTATTTTAAGTGATATTGAAATCACAATTAATATACACAATTATTCATTTATTTAAAAACTTCAGTATTGATTTAAACACAACTTTACAGAACCAGCGAGTGGCACATACAGTATTATTGATCCACATAAGTCACACACACTCGCTGTGGTTGGCATGTGGAACACAGAAGCGCTATGAAGCACAGAAACTTGCTTACACGGCACTCCACACTGTGTGGCATATTAATCGTTTTTCTTCTATTATAATGTTTGTATGATTGTCAGATGGCAAAATTGAAATCATGATCAAAATCTGATTAATTGTCCTGCCCTACCAAATGGATGGATAAAGCCACTCATCTGACATTTCCAAAGTTAAATCCTTTGCAACTTGGTTATGTTGAATTTCATTATCTCTGCACTAGAAGAAAACATATGAAAACAAGCAGAACACTCAAACCAGAAGTAAGTGCCTGTCTGTTCATCATTTGAATATTTTTATGACTATGAGCTCTTGGCACCAGGAAACATGATGTGATCAAAACTGAGCTTGATCCACATTAAACACTCTACCACAGAAAGTTTTTTTGAACATCAAAAACACAAATGAAAATGGATTGTTAATATTATTACAGAAAACATTTTCAGCCTTGCATGGAAATGCTCTGCTACTGTTTAAAAGACCTGGTAAGAAATGTACCTCTGCTGCTGATGACTAGCTGTTTGAAAAGTCGTTGTAAAGAGAGAAAATTAATATATTTGAGTGATTCTACAAAAGCCTTAGATAGAGGAAGGCCGCCAGTCTTATTTTTAAAGAGCTGAGTCTGTGAATCTGGTCCCATCTGAGTGCCTCATGAGTACAGTGTGAGCAAACTGCCCCCTCTGCTGGGCTCTGCAGGGACCAGCAGGCTGTGAACCTCCCACAGGAGGGATAACCTCCGCTCATTTATTCACAGCACATTCAGCATCTGTTCAGTCTGCCTCTCTGCAGGCTTATTGCCTTTTACTTGAAGTAAATAGACTCTACCTTGTTTGTTATGTGATGAGATGATTAAAAAAATCTTAGGAAAGTGAGATGTACTGAATATAATCAAAACTTGTGATGTTTAGTGTATTCTACAAAACATATATTCTGCTTTTCAAGTTTGATAAAGAAATAGATTTACTGAGCTAATCTTTAGTATTCAGTGATATTCTTATCAAATAAAAGTAGGGTTGTCAAATAATTGCAGTTTTAAATAGCAGTGTAATCTAATTTTAAAAGCTTGTTATTGTGCTTACATTCTTTAATGTTTAAATCGTACTGGCTCATGTTGTCCCTCAGTCCCCATAGTTGGGTTGTGGGGCATATGAGAGGCCATTTGTTGAGTAGGCAGCATCAGTGTTGTTGCTACCTGGAGCTTGCACGTACAGAGCCTGAGTCTGTTGGGGGTGGTATAGTTGTAACTACTGACGACTGTGTGGGGCTTCCAGTAGAAGTCCAAAGGATCAAATACATATTATTTTGAATTAAAGGTACCCCAATCCAAGAGCGTGGGTTTAATTTTGACATTGGTGGGGACATAAAATCTAACCAAGATGGCTCCCTGAAAGTTGATGTGTTTTGCATTTATGACTGTTTTTTTAATTTCATGTAGAGCTGATCAAACAAACAAGCAAACTATCTGATTCAGAAAAAACTCCAAATCTCTCCTGTCTGTTCCTTGACAGAAATATATTGATGAATGACACATAAACAGTGGGACAGTTCGAGATCAATCAGAAATTTTGATGGTGTGGTTATAGTCTGATAAATATAGAACCAAAAAGGACTACCCATGAGCGTATTCCCCAACAATATGAATGTATAAAGTCATGTTATTAATTCTAGGTTTTATTTTGTTTTTTCCCACAAACTTTTATTGTTGGTCTTAAACGATTGCTGCCTTTCAATAAACAATATTACATGGATAATAGATAAAAACAAAACCTCTTTAACTATCTCTTTGGCATTAAATATAAGCATTTTTTAGTTATAATGTAATATACTATGCTTGCGTTTTATGTTAGGGACCATGCGGTAGTGGCATAGTATTGATAGGGATGTGTCCCTAGCATCCCCACCCAATTCTACGCCCCTGCCCCAATCAATTGACCATCAGTCATGAATGGCTGGTGTTTGGTAAATAACTGTGTTTGGTAGATCGAAATGAATGCCTGCTGTTGTCACCGATATCGATCACCTGAAGATAACCATCATACATCCCTGTGGACATGTGTCATTCTCTTAATCAAAATGTGATAGAATCCCAAAACTTGTTAGTTCAGAATATTTAACCAAATGTTTTTGCTAAATAAACACATTGGGACCACCAGGATACAAGCTAATCAGCTAAGCTAAACAGGCAGCACAATGTTACCCAACAAACTCATGTTGTTGCTCCACAAAAACAATGCTGTTGTATGCTGCCATTGTTTTTGGCCAGTTTAGGCCACATTTTCTCTTCCAGGCAGTTTTGTGACATTTTATCAAAGTTAAGTTGCTTTAAATGAATACAGACATTTTATTGTTTTTACAACAAGGGAAGAGATTTTTTTAGTGGAGAAAATTTTGATAAATTGTGATGAGTTAAAACTTGTATGAGGTTAAAATGAACTTGATCATGCAGTCACAATCTATCTTTAAACGCTGCAACATCCATGAGACAGTGTTTCTTTTTTGGTTTGTGGGAGTCAAAGTTTGCAAGCCAGTAAAACTTAGAGTAAAACTTATGCATGAATTATTTACTAGCTGCATAAAGTCCACTTTCTCCCATCATTCTTTTTTCTTCTGCTGGGAACAAAATACTTCATCATCTCATTCTTGGGTGAGTATTGAAGCAAGACCTTAGCTGGAACTAAGGCAGCAGTTAAGTCATGTCCCTGGACCCCTCTCCCTCAGTTTATCTCCAGAGTGTGTTTTTTTTTTTGTTTATGCTTATGTCTCGTCGCCCCCAGAGAACAGCACTAAATTGTAGCGGGAGAGGAGATGGTGGCTTGGGAGAAACACTCAGTAAATATTTTCTCAAACGCCTTAATTGAAATTGGATTTTAACTGCTCAGCAGACCATGGTGGCGAGAATCAGGAGCCAGGGAGGTGGTGTTTTTGCATTGCAAATGTAATTTTCTGTTTTTTTTTTCTTTTTAGCTTATTGCCTAGGAGGCGGCAGAAAATAGCTCGCAGATATGTTTTTTTCTTGAGCTATTTTCTTCAGCTTGAGTCTCTCATTATCCCAATACCCATCACGATTAACTTTTGGGATTGAACTTTACTGCTTTGTCCTGTTGTTTACTGAGAGGGAGTGGAAGTCTTTGGGGGAAATTGTATTCTCTGCATGCACTGGTGGAGACTGATAGAGGTGAAAGTCTTTGTGCACCGTATACAGACATCTAATGTACTGTCAGTATTTTATCATTACACTAGGAAGGGAACCAATTCCTTCTATATTGTGTATTTCAGTGGTGTTGTCCATTAAGTGGAGGATTACTGCTATGAGTGCAGCATACAGTGGTTCTTGGATGGTGATTGTTGGCCTGCTAATACTGAGCAGAATAGTGTAAAATCTGCATAAGAAACATGTTTTTTAAGTTAAAAAAAAACACTGGTATACAAGGTGAACCTCATAGGCCGGGGACCCACTTGCAATCTACTCACCCCAAATGACCAGGAGAAATGAGACTTTTCCTGCTTGTACTTTGGTTTTTAAATGTTGTTTATCACCACTTTCCCTTTTAAAATGTGTGTAGTGACATTGCAGTTTTATTGCTTCCATGTGTTTACTGTGAGGCTTGTTTTTTCAGGTAGCATTTTTCCTGAGTGAGGTGCTTTATGCTTCAGTTTCTGCGTACTTTGAGCAGATATTGCCCACCCCTCGTTGCAGTGGGAGTTAGATAACTTAAAGTGTTTAACTTGTCTAACTTAAACTCTGTTAGATAAGCAAACATTAGGCTACGTTTACACGGACACTCCTGACTTAAAGATGCAAAGATTTGTCCTTTGCGTTTTAGAATTCTTCTGCGTTCAGATGACGATGCTCGGAGACGAGTTAATCCGCTGTAGTATGCATGCTGGTTCAGTAGATGGCAGTGTAGGTCTGCAGAGAGGCAGCGCTGCTACAACACACGAGCAAAGAAGAAAAACCTTTCACAAACAACTATGGCGAATAGACACACAGAGACGCAGGAGTTTCTCAGTTTGGACAACAAATCCGTTTGGATAGTTTTATCTGGATAACAAACCGAGCACGGTAAGAGGCTCACATGTTACTCGACAGAAGGCCGAAGCTGTTGTTGTTCCTGGTATGCGCACAAAGCCTTCATGTGAAAGAGTACTGCTCATGCGGTGACGTCAGCGTTTAACCCTGAAACGCTCTGACACGGGTTTACACGGAGCTGCATGGAGAGCGGATTCAAATCTTTCCACTCCGGAGCCAGTTTTTAAAAGTTTTTTGTTTTAGATGGAAACGCAACGCGTTCTCATCTAAACTTATCGAATTTGACCGCGCCGTGTAAACGCAGCCTTAATTGACCCAAACTGAGGTCAGAGCCCCCCAGTGAGGGGGGCAACATGGCTACCAATGATAGCCAGTGACATCAGTCGTGTTGAGTGTCCATAAAATAACTTACTTTGTCACCGTTGTGTCACTCAGTGACATCACGCCTGCTTGAGTTTCACTGAGATCATGTTATATCATATGCCATATATTTGCATGCATAGGTTTAACTAACATTACTCCAACTGTATCCTTTCACATATTTTCGTGAAACCCCTCAGCTGCTGGCCCGGCTGCTGTCTCAGTATCATCTGCCAGCTGCACTTCGGGTGGAAGGTTCTCTACGGTCCTGTCTTCCTCGACTCCCCAAGCTATGTTGCTGCTAGTGTCAGTCAGGCTGATAAACGGGTCGAGGGTCAGGACCGCAGAGAACAGAAGCTTCTGTTGAACAAGGCGGAACTAAGTTACTCACTAACTGATGTTCCCACGCAGACGTGAATTGTCACTCTAATGAGAGTAGGAATAAAAACAGTTGTTAACTGTCACGGGTGTCGTCTGTGTCTCCAGAACAAATTAAGTGAGGTGTAGTTCTTCAATGGTCCTCTCGCTGACCCGCTTCTCCCTTCTTTTTCCCTCATATGTACATTCTGCAAATCCCTCCATCTTTATCGGCATACATCCACTGCAAAATAGACACACACACGTACTAGGGCTGTAGCGATACACTTATTTTCCGATACGATACACGATATTCAGCTCACGATACGATAATATCACGATATATCACAATATCACAATATTGTGATATATTGCGATATTCTACATTTAACTAGGAAAAACCTAGAGACAGTGAATATGTAACTCTTCCATTTTATTATTGAAATATGTCAAATGCAGCGTTGCATACATACACTTAACACAGAGTGCATCAAGTCAATTAAATTCACGTTGCAAAGAAATTGTTCTTGTTTTCCCTTTAACAAAGTATTGAAATCATCCTAACCTGTTGTGCAGCTCAAACTGTAATCAAACCCATGAGAAACAAAGAGCTTCAAGTTACTGACATAACAACAGTAAGTTAAAAAAAAAGTCACATATTTATCTTGTCACTGTCTGAACTGAATAGTGCATGAAAAAAAAACATGTGCATACATCTTTATAAGTTGTATTTTTTTCCCAACTCTGATAAAAAATGAGTTTTTATTTTAACAAAAAATATCGATACCAAGATTTGAGATATCGATATTACAACGGTAGTCAAAATATCGATATATATATTGCGATATCGATATTTTTCTACACCTCTAACACGTACACAACTCTGATTGGCTGTAGGGGCACAGCCACATGTGATGTCACCTGAAAAATTCTGATTTTTCAACTTTGATGATGGAGCATCGTGACCTGGTCGCACATTCAAAGCGACCTGGTTGGCAACCAAGTCTCCCGGGTTACATCCGTCACATGGTGCTGGGGCTGGCCTGGCCCTTTGCAGCTATACATGGACTTTATATGGAAAGTGGTTGCCCAGGCTGCATCAGTTGCTTCAGGTGTGAATGCACCTTGAAGATCACAGGAGTGGACAGGGCTCCTCCTGCTCTGAAGTTGTCATGTTTATTTTGGCATACACTTACTAAAATAATAAACTCACAACAAACATTTTCTTTTGGGAAGAAAATCTGTTTAAAGCTTTTTTTTCAGATTTTATGAATGAAACATTCTTATATATGGTCTATATCAGCCTTTTTTTGTGTGCTGTCATAGGGGATCTTTCTCACGTTCAAGGAAAGAATGCCCCCTGAAAACTAGGCTGGAAGTTACTGCTTTAACTGATGTTTATTGCACAATTGACTCTCCATTCAAGTCATCGTAATAACCCGAAGTCCTGATCAATAATGCTCTGCCAGTTTATTACCCATTTGCACATAATCTGAGCGAGACTGCAGTAAAGCCATGGCTCTGATATGTCTCATGTCCGAAAGATTCCACTCAGTCTGTCATTGAGATCAATACCCTTCACAGTGGGTTTATCACTTTTTACTGTATTCCCCTCAAAGCTTTTAGTAGGACGGGGGCTGGTGTTAAATGATATGAGCCAGGACCGGGACCATAAGGGCCAAACTGCAGTAAATGGCCATGATTGTCATATTTCATGGTCACAAACAAGGTCATGCTTGGCACATATTGGAATCATATTCCTCAAGAAAAATGCTTTAACATTGACCGAACGCTCTGGTGTTGAAACTTTATAGCCTCTCTGCTGCCTCACTGCTGCTGTTAATGATCCCAGACACCCTCTTACTGTACTCCCTCGTCAACATCCGGCCTTAAAAGTCGTCCGTCAAACGGCTCAACAGGCCGACGGGTGATCAGCCTGATGGATGAGACGATGAGGATGAGAGGAGTCATGAGTCACACACTTGAGCTTGTGGAGGTTCAGTGCCCCCAATACTGCTAAAGGCAGTTTTACTGTTCGTCAAAGGTGGGCAAGTACCCAAGGCCTCATGCACCACAGGGCCTGCAGATAACGTCAGCGCAGGTGTGCATCAGATAAGAAGTTAATGTCTAAAGTTACATTTCATGATTGAGACATGAACTGTAAAAGCAGGGAACAAAGTAAAACTGCATAAATAGTCTGAAAATTATCAAAACCCATTTGCTCAAACATTACCCTCTTTTCTTTGGATTTGAATATTAAGATGAAAGAAGTATGCTTTCAGTTGCTTTGAAATTACTAATAGTGGATTATTATCTTTTAAATGTTCAAATAAAATGAAAAATAATTTTTGCATCAACTGGAAAGTGAGCATTACTGCTCAGATTTTTACAAATGTTTTTACAAATGAGACAGTGCTTAAGAACAAGCTGGGAGTATTTTTTAAACCAAAATAGAGTGAGATAGAAAAATTAGTTGACAGAATAAACTTAAAAATGACTTAAGTAAAAAACAGCAACATTTTTTTGTAAAACTCAGTTTCATTTAATAAAATACTACAAATTTCAATCATTTTTCTTGATAGTTCAAGATGTACAAAGTTGATGGCATTGTCAATAGAATAATGTTGACAATATTGATAATGTTCACAAGGAACAATCCTGCATGGAGTATTATGGATGTGCACATCTTCCTTTCCATTGTTTGAGAGGAGGGAGTGCATATGGACTTTAATGTAGCTCTTGCAAGCATCATCTTCTGGCTCTCAACCCCACTCCCAGGTTATTGTACAGATGGAAGTGGAAATGTAAGCAAGATCAGGGCTTATTGCTCCAAACTGCACCGGACTGCACTGAATCACACCAGATGACTCAGTAGAAATGCAGCCATAGTGTGACCGTGTAAGACAGCAAAGTCTGCAGCATCTAGACTTCCTTTCTCTCCTGTGAACAGTGGCAGTAGAGGCCTTGATGACTGATTCCACTGGCAACTCCAAATACACCTACCACTGTGACATCCTAAACTGTTGCGTCAGTAGTTCACAACCTTTGGCTGGGGGTGGCAAGCCCTATGCAGAGCCACTGGAAATAGCCCTGGACTTACCAACTATCACAGTGTAGACCATTCAGCCCATCAGAACAGGCTTGGCCTACAAGAAGGGGGCCTTGATGCGACAGGAGCCCCCAGAGTGGAAAAAGAGATAGATCAGGTTTCTCAGTATGTGAAAACTAGCAGTTTTTTAATGAATAATAATGAACACTGTTTAAAGTCTACAAATTTGAAAAGAAAGCCAAGTCAAGGCAACACAATTCTAAAAATCTAATTTGAAGAAGATTTAAAAAACAGTATACATGGGACCAGCTGCTTTTCCCATAAACGACACACAGCCAGGTCCCTGTTTTTTATTTTGCCGTTGCTGTAGTTGAGCCCAAAGTGCTTCCACACAGGTCTCCTCAGATTTTTTGGTGTTGTTTATGTACATTCAGAGAAGCTTTGCCCATCCTCCATTTACAGGCAGTTTAACGCTCCAGGTACCTTATTGTTTTGCTGCACTGTATATGTTCAATGTCTATGTATGGTTCTAGGACTATTTTGTCCCACCAAGTTTGTACAGTTATTCAAATGTGGTTAAACGTATAACTGTTTGATAACATATTGAAAAGCGAGTGTAATCCTTCCTCCCTATCATATCCACCCACTTGTCACATGATTGCTAAACTAATTTGTTCAAATCTATTACGAACTAAAGCCAATCAATTTAGGAAATGTCATTACTTTACTCAATAAATGGTAAAAAGCGGAACTGATGAGAGTCAAGATACATAGGCATGGACCTCACCTTGGTCTTTGCCTGGGGCCTCTAAATGGCTAAAACCACCTCAGCCCGCTCCACCCACGCTGAGAAGTCCAATTTCCTTCAGACTCTGACATATCATTTCCTCTGTGATTTGTGGCCAGATTGAGGTTGAAGGAGAAATTTTCAGTCCTCATAAGAACAGATGGATGTTGAGGCGCTGCAGACAGTGCCAACTTCTTTCTCCCCCCCTCTCCATACCTTAAGAACCCTTCTGCATAAAGAAGGATCATTTTCACGCTCTATAATAGACTCATGATGACAAGCAATTTCGGCAGATTTCCTGAAAAGGAGCTGTCATGTCTTTTTTTTGAAATGACAGCACACACAGCCTTCTCTGGGAGGTGATGTCTGTACTGTTATAAAGAAAGTAGGGGAGATTTCCCATTTGTCCTCTTTGTGCCGCTTCAGACCAGATCAAAGTGGAGACCCCTCTGTTGGTGATCAAAGATGGGCGGTAATTCCATGAAATGATGCGTGATGTAACACACATGCAATCTCTAAAATGCGATAGGCTCGTCAGGGCAGCAAATGGTCACCGTCGTTTTCATCCAGGCCCCCTCACCCGGTGCACGTTTGATCTGGAAAGCAAAGCCTGCAGTGCCTCCCTTGGGATGTTTGATGTGGAAGATCAGAGCGTGTGGCGTTGCAGGCACTTTTGGCGGATGGGGGGGCTTCACCATTACAGAGCGCCACATCCAATCTTCTCACCATCAGATAACTTCAAAGAATCTGCCAAACGCCACCTTCCTCCCTCCCAAAAACCCAGAGTTTCCCACCGGTGTTGTCTGTTAGATTAGCAGCATGTTATTGAAGTTTCCTGGGAGAGAAAAAAAATCAGCTCAAGCTCGGGTGAAATCTATCATCACTCCGGGCTGCGAGGAGTCGTATCACAACACAGAATTTTTTCCATCCCAGTCTGATTCTTTCTCTCTTCTGTGCATTGATCTGCAGCTCTGCCAATAGCTTCTCCTGTGTGAGACCTTTCCTCATCCTGCTTCTCTTATCCATTATTCATCACTCCCGGCTGCTGCTGCCAAGCCATAATACCTCCTACCTCCAGACGATCATTTTGCTGATTTGCAATGTATGAAACAATGACGGCCCGGCTGGCTCCTTTGGCAGAGCTGCTGAATCAGAGAGGTAGATAATCACATATGTGGATGGTGGACAAGATCTCTGATCCTCTGACTGTGATAGAACAAGATGAAAGAGACTGTAGACGCATTAGAAGATTAAGGATGCTGTAGGAATTATTTTAGAAAAAAACTTTAATATATCATAATACGTTGTTAACATGCTGATGATGGCGTTTCATTGTTGTAGATACAGAATTATCCCCCTTTGTTTTGTGCTTTAGCAGGCGTGCTTACTTGCAAAATAGTGTACATTAACATGGTTTGCCCAAGGTTAGGCATGAAGGTACAATTAGGAGCTCTCAGTCATGTGACCAGAGTGATGGGTAGGAGGGCATTAAGAGTGTCAGATAAAACTGACCACTGTGTGGAGCTGCAGCACAGGCTTTTACATTTTTCACATCTTCAAACAACTCATTTTTACATTACATGAAAACCACATTAAACCACAAGAATTAAGTAAACTTTATCTTTCTTATACTTATACTTTTTGTAAGGGAAATCAGGGGAAAAGCAGTACAGAAAAGCATGTACAATCTTCTCCTTTTTTGTTTTGAAGAACAAATACCATTAGTGAATAAGTAGATAAATAAAAAAAATAAGTCATCAAATATTTATGACCTGTTGAGTAAAATATCCACCGATGATGAGTAAAATCTATAAAGAAAAAAACACTGAATATTAGAATTGAGCATAATAAAATGGAGAAATATACATAATGACATATAATAAAAGTATAGCATGAATAAAATGAGAATTAAAAAACAACAACAAATGAATGAAATAAATAGGACCAAAAGACCGTCATGGTCTGTGCTCTGACAATACCAGAAATAAGGACCCCCACTCATACTTCTGAGTTTTTTTCTCAAGCATGTGTTTTTTAGTCCATTTTTGTCCAAATCCTACTGATGAAAACAATTTGAATTGGTGTTCATTTAACAAAGCGATGCATCATATTTTCAGTCCCAGTGGGAGCTTGACTCTCCTGAAGTACAAAAAAGGGGGCCCTTAGTGGACAAAAGGTCATAAACAACTGATCTATCTATAGTTTAGGGTAGAGTTATATTTACAGTACAGGGCAAAAGTTTGGACACACCTCCTCATTCAATGTGTTTTCTTTATTTTCATCACTATTTATTACATTGTAGATTCTCGCTGAAGGTATCAAAACTATGAATGAACATGTGTAGAATTATGTTCCTAACAAAAAAGTGTTTTTTTTTTAGTTTCTTCAAAGTATCCACCTCTGATTACTGCTTTGCAGACTTTTGTCAGACTAATTCTTTGATTTTGGATGATGTTGTACTTTTAAGTTTGGCTCTGTCAATAATAACAGACAGAACAAATGACTTTACAGGATGAACTTGCTCTAAAATGTCCATAATGTAGGATTTGACTCAGCAGCACAACTTTCTAAGTTGTCATTGAAAATGTGGAAAACTTACCTCACCACACTGTCCTCTACAAAAATCCTGGATCCGTGTTCTTATTCGGATCACCTCTAAAATCATTTCTGTTCTTCTTTGTAGTTCCTTGTTCCATGACTAATTATGACTAAGTTTTTGCTAAAGACCTTTAAGTCCTGACTAAAGTGATGGATGCACAAAAAAACTACCCTTAGAAAAGGAGCTTTAAGCTTTAATGCCAACTTTTTAACTTTGTGCCATCTCAGCTTCCTTAAGTGTTTCAAGTCTTTAACATTATGAAAGAGTTAAGTGTGTCAATGAGCAGAGATTAAGTATTTCCTCTGCGGAGAGGGGGACCTTAGAGAAATCCTTTCAAAGTAAAACATTTGAAGTGAAGAACAAGGTTACAATGAGTCATCTGTGCTGAATCAGAAACACTGATCTGCTAGAAAACTTTCTTCTCTGTCTTTGTTGTGAAGCTGCTCTGCTACTTCACAAGCATCTCTTCCCTCTGCTTTCTCCGCTCGTCTCACTGGTCAGACAATATCGAAGGAACTTGAGTGAGAAACAGTTTTGTGAATCCTCATTTATCTTTTACAGTTTGTCCTCGGAAGGATGTTCTTTTCTGCTATGTGCCGTCAACCGTGACACATCTATTTTTATCGCAAGGATGTGGAATTCAATGTCCGCCTTTAACTTTTCAGATTTAAAGAACAAGCTGTCCTTGATGATTCCATGCATGAATGTTTTTTACTGCATGCTCATGATTTTTTGTATGTAGACTGATGATAATGGCTGAATGCACAATAGCTCATTAACCTGTCTCAGAGCACAGGCTCTGTGAACATGGAGCAGTACAGAGTCTAGAGGTGGACAAGACATCATGAATTTCCTCATATCCAAGAAGTCCCAAACAGCCATTAGAGTCAGTCAGTCAGTCAGCAGGTTTAATCGAGGAATCGGTACAAATTATTACCTCTGCCAAGGAGGTTATGTTTTTGGGAGAGTTTGTTTGTCTGTCCGTCCGTCTGCCTGTGAACAAAATAACTCAAAAAGTTAAGGATGGATTTTGATGAAATTTTCAGGAAATGTTCAGCATGGAAAAAGGAAGAACTGATTCAATTTTGGTGTTGATCCGGATCAGCGTCTGGCCGCTATAACAAAAAATGTGATTTCTGTGAATAGCTACTGAACTAAAATAGATAGCATTATGAATCCAATTGCTAATGGTATGCTTTCATGGTCAAGGAATCTAAATATTTAGACAAAATAAAGGTAGGACTAATATTTATGGTGAAAATCACAATATGGATGAGGACTGTGGTGCTGGCGGAGGTGATTTCTAGTTTACAAAATACAATACCCAAAACCAGTGAAGTTGGCACATTGTGGAACTTGTAAATAAAAACAGAATACAATGATTTCCAAATCCCTTTCAACTTATATTCAAGTGAATACACAGCAAAGACAAGATACTTAACGTTCGAACTGGTAAACTTTGTTATTTTATAAAGGTAGGACTAATATTTATGGTCAAAATGACAATATGGGTGAGGACTGTGGCGCTGGCGGAGGTCTGTGCTCTCCGAGTGCTTTTCTAGTTATATTCTGTGACAGACAAAGATGTCACAGTAAAATAAAAGTACGAAGTATTTTATTTTGAAGTAGCAGTACCAAGAAATTGGGGTATATTTAGTGAAACAAATTGGCACAACTCAGATTTCTGAATAAAGATGCAGGAGAAGAAAGACTCTCTATCACACACATAAATTATTGTGTTGAAAGCCTCAGTATGTCTGTGCACAAAGCTGAAGTTAATCTATCTACCTGTTATAACATGAGTGATTTAGGCTCTGCTGGCTCAAACAAGTAGAGCTAACAGGTCAAGTAGAGAAGACCGATGTGACGTCAAGGTTTTGAAACTTGATTTTTCTACACTTGGATTTTTTTTGTGTGTTTGTCTGAAATTTGGCCTTGTGGTTGACAGCACAACCTTTTCTAATTGAAGTTCCTCTTAAAGTTCAAGAACCTCGTGAGGTCAGGTTTTATATAAGGTTTTTATTCAGCTTTTTATAAAGTAGTTTCTTTAGCTCTACAGTCCTTTTTCTCTAAGTTCTGTGCCTCACTGATTTATACTGTAAAGGCTGAACCTTGTACTTTGCATTTCACCTCTGCATTACTAGTGCACACTCTGGTAAAAAAAAAAAAAAAAAAAATCTCTTGGTAATATTGGATTAAATTGTCGGATCATATATTTCAAACCCTGTATTGACCAGTGGTCATTAAAGTTTTGCATGCAGCTCAAACTTTTAATGAAGATTTATTCAACTTCCATCCCTCAAAGGAGGGTGAGTCTACAAGCTATAAATAATACAGTACAATAAATCTAAAAACCTCGTGCAGGATGTGTGCATATTATATTTTTTATTTTATTGACATTTTTCCAACTTTCTCCCCAACAGTCTCCCTCCTTCTGCCTTGTTTTCATTTTGTTATTTGAAAGGCATATTTTTTATTTTGTCAGGTCTGACTGCTGGTGGATTAACTACACCTGCACCTTTTTGCATAATTTTTTGATATGCCCACGTTCAAGAGATGAAATAAAAATTAGATTTAAAGTTAGTTTCACTCTAGAGTTTCTCTACTTTTCACATTTGTCTTAAAACTCTCCATCCCTCTCTTTCCTCACAGAGAAAGTCAGTGATCGCCACCAGTCTCATCGTGGCGGTGTCGCTCTTCGTGGTGGTGGTGAATTACTCAGAAAAGCCCTACTTCCTCCTGCAGCCTGTGTTTGGACAGACGTTCACCAGTCACTGGATGTTCTCCAAGCAGCCCTACAAGGCCTTCAAACCTCACCTGGGCTACGTTAGCATCCCCAAACAAGAGGTGAGGGACACATAAAAACAACTCATTCAACATTAGTTCAGAAAGAGACACATAATTAACAGATAATTCACCAGCCACTTCATAAGATACTCCTTGCAAGTACTGGACAAGACCCCTTTTTATCTCAAAACTGCACTTGTTCTTCATGGCACAGAGTCATCCAAGTGTTAGGATTTTGGTCTACATTGACTCAAAAATATCACACAGGTACTGCAGATTTGCTGCCAGTGAGTGTATATTTTTTAATTTTACAACTCATATTTTGATCTTTGTGGAGACTTGATATGAAGTTCTCACTCTTAAACCTTTACAGCATCCAGATACTTCCTTTGTGGTATTTATTCTAAAATGTGCCCTGCCTTTAATGATTTCAGTTTTTCCATGAATTTGATGAAAAAACAAGTTTAAAGCTCAAAAACTGTTTTTACTATTTCTAAGTGTGCTCATTAATAGCAATCAGTCATGTGATGCTCAAATTATGCAAATAAAAAAGCCAGTAATGTTTCTTAGAAACTGGTTGGTAAAAATAGAAGGTCATTTAGTAGCTAAGATATATCAAAATTTCAGAGCAGTTTACTGGTCTGTTATCCATGAAGCACCAAAGAAAACAACTGGGGTGTCTTCTCTGTTTGTGAAATTTTTTTCCAGCAAAAATTTGTTGACTTGTGACCCATGGACACTTGAGTCTGTGAATGCTATGGTTACAAGAAATGTTAGTGTGATTTTTGATGATAAAAAAAAGCTCAAGAACATAATCAGACATGTCTCTCTGATTGAAATACAAATGAAAATGTTTTCTTAATAGACTTGCTGACACAAGTTAACATAGCCACAAGCCAAATTTCAAACCAGTCAGACTTGAGGTTGGAAAATAAATGAAAATTAAACAAGGGAAACAACTGGGGTGTCTTCTCTGTTTGTTTCTAGCAAGAATTTGCACACATGCTCCCCATTCCAACTTAATGATGTTAAGACAGTATTGGTAATTTTTAACAGCCTGTTTTTGCCAAGGCATTAACACAGGATCAAATGGGTATGAGGCACAGTCAGATTCTAAAAATACAAATCATATCTTTTAGTCTCTTTATTGTTTTTTTTAACATGGCCAATAATACCACATTATGGTTGTGTGCATCCACCCTAAAACAAACAAAAAACCCACAAAATGCAGTTTTTGCAAACAGAGAAGTTTCATAATTGTTAAAAATGCTATCTAGCTACACCTATCATTCTTTAGGTGAGCCAGTTTTATTAAATGTTTTACAATGAGTTTACTGTCATTTTTCAGAACCAACATCCCACACAGTTAACCTTTTCTTTAATGCTGCATTCATCTTCTTAAACCCCCATTAACATGAAGCTGCCATCACGCTGCTTCACCTTGATAATGATGGACTATTTCGTTGCATTAATGCAAAGGGCACAGCAACACCTTGATGATTCTCCATTGATTACATAAGGCTCTTGGATTAATCTTTGAAAAAAGGCCTGTTTGAAGTCTCTTGTGTGCATTCTTTCTTTACATGTTTAAACCCCTGTGACCAGAGTCCTATTCTTCTTCCCTCAAACAGCCCTGTGCTTTATACTCCCCGTGCAATTTTTGGAAATTGAAATATCAAAGCCTTTTAATTCCCACTGCATGCTAATACAGAAAACAAGCTGTGTGTTGGTTGTTCAGGGAGGCTGGAAAAAAAGAGAAGAAGACATAGTGCTCATACTGATATTGTGTAGCCACGCAGGAAGATTTTCGCAATTTACTTGCTGGAGATGCATGCAGCATTTCCAGCTGACAGGTTAATGAGGATTGTGCTTTCAGTCCCTGTTGCAATACGCCCAGATTTCGATGCGTCGGTCCTTCATGAGAAGAGGATGCCTTATATTCTGATGGACGATATCTGCAGATTAATGCACAGCATCATCTTCTACCTCTGGAGGGTTTCATCTGCACAACATGGGCCCAGAGGCAATCATGTCTTGCACCGATCTCCATGTCTGCGCCTCCTTCTGCCTTCAGACAAGCCTGCCTAAATCGCTGCCCTCTCCCTGTGGAGGTTCATGCAAATCAGGGGAAAAACTGGCAGCTTCTGCAGAATTAGACCTCTTTTCAGCTCTAATTCCCCCACCAGTGAGCTCTCTATAGCAAATCAGATGGGGCAGCAATCTGCCTGAGCCTGAGAGTCTGAAGTTATATGCATGCTCCTGACATCTCTGACAAAGGACGGACTGATTTGTGGAATGTTTGATCGAAGTAACATCCTTATGCCTGGTGTCCGAGGTGGTTATGTCCTGAGTGAGAGTCTTCAATCTGAGCTGTCAGCCTTTGTCAAACTCACAACACCTAAAGAAACTGTGATGTCCTCCTGGACGATGAGGTAATCTTATGTGAGCCACAGTGAGGTGTCATTTGCAGTGTTATAAAACTCGTGCAGGCATGTTTAATGCATAACCCCAGCAGCACAGGAACCGTTCGCCTTATTTTCTTCATTTGATTGAGTCTGCCTCCAGGTGTGATAAATTTTTCCTGCTCTGCTTTTCAGGAGAAATAGAAAACATTAGTCTTGTGGCACTTTACATTCATGCCCCCGGTCAATCACAGACACAGGCAGGAACTCGATATTTTCATTTAGAGCTGAAATCTTTAAATTCATGGCCTCTGAAAATGTACACAATGGCTAACTGGGGAGGGTGCTTTGGGTTTTGCATTGTTTATTGAAAAGTTTAATGAGAAATTATTTGGACTGTGTTGCATTAGCCATTTTGTGAATCAAGAAAATTGTGTCAATAAAAGCCCCTAATAATAAATCATACATTGACTCTGGGTACTTTTCTCCGGACTAAGGGTATGTCCACAGGTAGATGGTCATTTTTGGCAACAGAAGCCCTCTGTCTTTAGTGTTTAGGTCACTGAAAAAAACTATTTTTGAAAAAATACTGCCAAGGTATGGAACATCACACTCTGCACTGACCTTATTTATTTATTTATTTTATTTATCTCAAACTTAATAAAAAAAGAAAATAAAAGGAAATAAAGAGACTACAAACAACAACAACCAAATCCAACAAGTAATATGTAAACCAAACTATACTGTTATAGTACATTAACAAATTAAACATGTGAGTTCAAACACATGCACAGCAAACAGTTTGAGAAGGAACAGAAGTAAGCAAAAAAGCTTATCTAGTCCTGCCCCTTCCTTACAAATCAGATACAGTACTAAATTATGACTCAATAACCGCTGTCAGTATTCATGGAAACAATGTGAATTCATGGGTAATAGTAACCCCCTTCTTCATAATAATCACCACGACAACAAACAAAACATCCTCAATATAAGTAAGCACTTCAGAGAACTCATTATATACATTATATGTCCATATAATACATATCCACATATTGTTTATACAGTTTTTATGTCATCAACCATTTTAAATGTCAACAGTATTCATAATCATCCATCTCTTAATACTATAAAATTCCCCATAGTATATCTGTTCTAAACTACATTTTAAGTTACTTACTATAATTACTTACATATGTTAATAGTAATCAGTGTTTTGGTCCAAGGCCATGTTATTACTAAATTACCGGTATGAGTTTAGTAGTACTTTTTTATAGTGCAGTTTAAATATTTGCATGTTACTGCACATTTTTAGAGTGACATCCAGTCTGTTCCAGAGTTTGACTCCACAAACAGAGACCTTTCCTCAGCTGGTGTCTCACTATGCAACATTCTCACTGATGTTTACATACTGTACGTTGCTGCAGACATTACTGCTGTCTTAAGCGTTGCTGACTGGACTGTTTACATGCCAACACATAATTTCAGCAGCTACCTTACTATGACGCTGCTGTAAAAACCTCTGATGGTTCAAACACTGCCAACAGTTGAGATGACACCTGAGCTGTGTTCGAAATCGTCCACTCATTCACTCACTCACTCACTCACTATCCCCTGTGCAGTGTAAATGAAATAATGGACTACATAGGGAATGACCAAATGACATTTCGGACACTACAGTGAAATTTTCTAAATGTCGTAGAGCCAGCAGATGAGCCGGATATTCCCGTGACGGAAGTGGACGCGCCAAAAATCACGTAAACAAACCAGGCACTTGGGAAGTCAAGTACCAATTTCGAAGTTGTTTACAGCCGCTAAAAGACATTAAAGAGCTACGCTACAAAACGTGTTAAAGATACTTTAACGTTTTTTTACATTTATGAATGAAAGCAGCGCCTAACAACCTTCCTTCTCTTCTTCTTCTATGGAAAAACAGGACTGCATTGCATTGTGCACATTCACTTTTGCTGTGCACTGTGGGTATTTTGTAGTGCACTATATAGTGAATGAAATTAACTGCTTAGAATTCGAACAACACTTTAAAATGGCGAACACATTACATAGTGCACTATATCCGTGATAGTGAGCGATTTCAAACATAGCTTCTGATTGAAATACAAATTAAATGTTTTCTTAATAGACTCGGAAACACAAGTTAACATAGCCACCAAATAAAATTTCATCACCAGTCAGACTTGAGGTTGGAAAATAAAAGAAAATAAAACAGATTTTGGCTAGAAATTGTAAAAATAAATAAATAAATAAATAAATAAAGATTGCATATCATGGACATTGTTACTACGTAATAAACTTGTTTTTGCATTGCCGTCTGAAAGGGGATGTTTTGAACAAAATCATGCATGCTGAAATGATTTTTTTTAAATCCTCCTTTAAAAAAATACCTGCCTATATGTGGCGTTTGTGCCTTAAAGGTGCTATGAGGAGAATCTATTACCGGCAACGTTAAGACTCTGCTACCCATGAGCCCGTGCGGCGACTGTCGTAATGCTGCGTTCCAGTAACCGCGGAACTGGGAGTGACATCATCTCAGAGCTATCAGCGTTCCAGTTACAAAGTCGGAAAACATGCCGATCTACCAGGCTATTGTTAGCTGTTGTTAGCATGCCTGCGTTGTTGTTCACAAATATCACATGAAGAATGTGATTATCACTATGGCAGCATTTTTGTAAATATAAGTCTAACAATACGATGTATACAGCTGATCTAGAGCGACACATCCCAGTCAGAAGTGCAAATAAATTGATTATTACAGGAGCTAAATAACTGTTCACACTGGGGGCATCCATCTTCGATTATCAACCCGAGGGTGGCGAGGTTTCACCGCGTTCCCTGGAGGAAATTCAGACTCTGAGGGACGTTCCAGTTGCAGTTTCCTACTCGGAGCTCAAAATTCCTACTTCTGACTACAACTGGAACGCACCGCAGGTGTTTACACCCACAGCGTGTGTATGTTTTGAGGCTAATGGATGCAATAAGGACCTTCCTCAGAACTCTGCATTGCTTTAGAACTTTGTTTTTTCAACAACTTACAGGATGCAAAGCGACGAGGTAATGTATCTTTTTCTAGCTACGTAGCGGTAGTTTTTGATGTGTGACAACAAGCATTTTTGGAAAACTTGTTATCGTAATTGTAGCCGGCTATTTATCGCTACTTACAGCCCTGTGCTCTAAGACGTGTAATATAAATAATAAAATAATAAAAAATTTGCTCTAGTTTTCATTTTCCTGTTCCGGAAGTTGGCCAGTCAAGCCCTGTCCGACCCGAACGGAAGGCTAAGGAATAGCATTTATAGATTACCTATTTTGATGCTATAAAACTCATCTTAAAGTGTGTATTTCGATCAGGCATATATCAAAAAGTGAGACTTTTTTGTAATCACTTAGAAACTCCTCACAGTCTCTTTAAGTTCACAGCGACAAGAAAAAACAAACATGCAGAAATATGTTTTAGATTTTCTCACTCTCTATTTGAGAATGGTCTTTTGTTAATTTTACACAATAATAATTTTGAATGATTTTTTGGCTTCCCTTAGTGGGATAATTCTGAATTTTTGCTTTAGGGTATAGCATCTGTAGGGAAAGAACCAGCACAGAAGCTAGGGCTATATAAAACCAGATAATCTTTAAGATAATCTTTCTATTGAGTGTTTTTTTTCTTTTACTTTATGAAACTGGTCTTAAAGTATAAAAATAGTCCTTACTCATGTGGCTTGTTTTCACCTAAATGCCTATAAATTGCTCTAGGTGTGGTAATTCAAGTATTTCTTGATGCTGTGATGGTGAGAGGTGATATTTCTTTCTCTGCATATAGACAGAATCAGCCCTAAAATTGTACCAACCAATTCCTTAAATCCACGTATATAAAAAGCTGCTACTAATTTAGTGAACGCAGTTGTCACTTTTCTCTAATCTGTTCTCAATGCCTCTTCAGGTGTAGCCGATCTTTACTAGCTCAGTGTAATGGGCTTCTGCCCTGATAGAAGAATTTGTAATGAATGACTTTTTGAACACACAGTCAGCTCCAGCTCATCCATGAATATTTAAGTGTGATGGAGACATCTCACTCTGGGACGTGACATGTTAATGTAATAATTATTTCTCATTAATTTATGGTGTTTAGAGCATTTTAATGAACGTCAAGGTTAAGTTCACACCCCAGTGCTGTAATTTAATGACAACCGTGTTCCCTGCATTGAGCTTCCTCCTTTTTTTTAATAGCCCACTCTATTTTTAACACACTCCCATTAAAATCTGAGGCTTTGAGTAGATTTTGTACTTATCAGAGGCTGCCAAATTTATTGGGATTATAAAGTGCACTCAGTTTGAGATTACTGCATGCAGTGCTGCAAACAGCACCGTCATGAGCATGAAACTGAAACATGAATCACTGCTGAGGGGATGAAGAGGCCATAACATTTTATTGATTTACAGGACATAATCTTCGGAGATTTGTAGAGTGCAAGATAACTGTCCAATATGCAAAAATAGAAATGTTCCAGATGAGGTTTTACACACTCTCTTAATGAATGCAAATGTGATCAGTGTTCATGGGGAGTTGATCATTTTAATTGCTGGGTTTTGTGTTTGAGATTGTTAAGATGTGTGCCCCATCTTTCCTTTTTAGCTGTGCAGAAGTCTTTTTCCACCATGAGAAATGTATTTTTTATGATTCTTATTATAATGTTTAAATTGATTTATAAGTTTCTGTCTGGGAGTTCATGCAGGAAACACTTAAAATATGATCAAAACAGAAAATGTCAGAAAGAAGGTGGCACGTGCTTGCCAAACAACTGTGTCAAGTATTTTCGTCACATCACATCCCCTTACTTTACAAATCTTTAGCACAGCCTTTTAGAAGAGTTATGAGATTTGTTGCAGTAATCCAAATTTTAATTTACTGTATTACTAAAGGTTTATCTCAGACACATTGGTGAGCCAAAAATATTGCCATTTGAGGCAGAGTATTAAAAGTGTTGGCAATACTGTCAGAATTTCTTGGATCACAGATATTCCAAAACTCTGAGAGATTTTCATTCATCCTGTCATATCCTTTGGGCATTGCCCGCCGAAAAGAGGTTATTTATTTTGCAGTGGAACCAAATTTGATATGACAAGTTCAATTCACACTCCTAAAAAGCTGATGAATACCTGACAGTCATGGACTGACCTTCACTGAGTCCCGTAATGTTAAAGATCTGATCACTGTGGAAGAGAACGAAACTGAATACAGCTTAAGGGCCTTTATCCAATGCTGTTTTTCCAACACTGCTTTTTTTTACTCAAAACCTATGGAGTGCAGTTGCTAGTTTACATCCACAGTTATATCAAGCTATGTGAAATATCTTATCAGGCAATTTTACTGATGTACAGTTCTTGTCCTAGTATATCAGCACCAGGACAATTTTGATTTAATTAAATGAAACATGTCTGGCTGTACTTCAGTAAGTGTCAGTGAATACAAGGGCAGTTATTTTTCCCAAAAATCAAATGACAATAATTTTGGATTGTGCATGCTAATTTTCATAGATATTTGAACCCTCAGGGCCCTGTAGAAAAATAAGCAGTCACACAGGGCTAAACATTTGATTAAGTGCCGCTAGGTTGCAGTGCCCACCCCTCCACTACCGCACTTGAAATGCCAACTAACGAACTCCACAGATTTGTTGTGGATGAGGAGATAGCCAGCTACTTTTGCACATACTCAAAAAACAGACAGGTCTTTAAAATAAAGGAAATCCCAACAGTGATGTAGGACCCAAAATATTTCCACAGTAAACTGATATCTTAAAAAACTATCATTCAAGAGCACATAAATGGCCTTATGTAATATTTGCTACATATTAACAGCATGACTTGAGGTGAACTAGTTACATTTCTTTGGATGAAAAGTCACTGTTAGATAACTTTCTAATATGCAAAATAGAAATGATCCAGATTTGACAATGTGATTAGTGTGTATGGGGAATTGATCATTTTATTTGCTGGGTTTTATGTTTGAAATTGTTAAAATGGGTGCTCCATCTTGCAGATATATTTTTGTAAAGTTTGCAGAAAACAGAATTTAGATATTCCATTCACTAGCAAGAGATATGCATGAGGCAGCATGAACTTGGACTTAAACCAAAATTATATAGTAAATCTATCTTGACCCAGAGTAGACAGTTTTGCAAAGTTTGAAGAAATACCTTACAGCTTTAAAAAAAGAAAATGACCTCAACCTTGCCTGTTTTTTATTCAAAGTGGTTGTGTGTCCAAAATTTAAATTCCTATAAAGCATTGCATTTGTGATTGAGGGATAAACACGAGGCCCAACGACCTTTACTTCTGATCCTTAACTTCTAAAATCGAATAAGTTTATCCTTGCCTTAGAGTAGACGTACAAGTTTTGAAGAAAAACATGAAATGGTTATTTAATTATTCCACTTAAACAAATGATATTTCTAATAATAACAATAATAACAATAATAATAAATTTTATTTAAATTTGCCTTTCATGATACCCAATGACACTGTACCTGATAAGTACAGGATAAAAACAACAACAGCAGAATTAACAAAACAGTACAACTGTAAAATCAGCAAAACACAACAGACAATGTTGGATAAGTGGATGAAAATGGCAAATTCATGTTAAATGGAGTATGCAGTTCTGAACAGGTGGCTTTTCAGTCTGGATTTGAGTGCATCCTTTTACCTCAACCTTTGACTGTTACCAACAACATCCTATCATTCTGTGTTTGTTTTTGTTTAAGACAGTCCCTGACAGCATGTTTTAGATTTTGCTGTCACAAGCAAAGATGACACGGGGCCTTATTGACCATGAACTTGACCTATGAGCATCGAAATCTAAGTAGGTAATCATCAGTAATCCCTCAAAGCATAATTCAAATACCATGCTTACAAATAAGGGGTAAATATAAGACCCAATAACCTTGACCATTGACCAGGACTTCAAAAGCTTATTGGTCCATCTTTTACAGCAGGGGTGCCCAAACCATGGCTGGGGGCCAATCAGTCCGCTGCTCATTTTGAATTGGCCCTTAAAACAGTTGAATGAATAAAGACATTTTGATTACAGCAGCAAATACCAACAATCAAGCACATTTTCTGCCATATTTACTTTGTCACAACATCTTCTTTACAATTGGTATTGCACTATCATCTTCAAGCAGCAACATTCTTGCAGTTTACTCTTGTTTTGTGTCTGACAGTGAAGATATCTGTCAGTGTCTGCCATCTCTGCTGCTCAGAAGGTCATTCTCCATCTGACTAGGTGTGATCCATTTATTGCCAGGGCTTACAAGGGCCCCTTGACAACCAAAGGGAAAACCAAACCCAAACCCTAAAACTTTAACTAAAATACACTTAAAGTGAGGTGCAACAAGTGGCTCAGTCATCACTGTATTCGTCTTTATGCAGCCCTCAATGTAAAAAGTTTTGATACCCCTGCTGTACAGAGTAGACAGCTCTAAAATGTGGACCAGAATCTTTCAAAGCTTTCTAACAAGGTTGTAACAACAAAACTAGTGAATGAACTAATTATGGGCAGCCTTAAACTCACTACATCCATAACAACAAAGCCAGAGGTGGCCTCAGACCTTTGCACAGTACTGTGGATTAATGCACATTTTCCTTAATAAAGTCTCTGCATTGTAAAGTTCAAGTGTAGCCTGAGTCCTTCAGTGTTTGTCACTGTGGCAGCTGTATTTAATGCCCCGCTCAGGGTCTGATAGGTCTCGGGTTGTAAACCCATGTGTCATGTATGCAGTTATCCAGCTCGAGTTTCCCTCAGAGCTTGGCAAATCTGTGCCGGGCTGAGGGCAGTGAAGGATGATGGACGAGCCGCTGACAGCTTGAGGCTGGGCTGATGTGTGTCTCAACCACTCTTAAATTGAAAAGAGGCCCAGAGATAATTTTCTTACCCGTGACTGAATCTACATGGAGGGGAACAGGAAATAGCAGGTAGCAGTGTTGGGGTGAATTAAAAAGAGTCATGACTCCTCTTCTGTAGCTGATCTTCTGTGTGAACAACAATAAGTCATATGAATGCTGAAAGCCAAGTAGTCATGGTGATGTTTACCAGATTGTCTTATGGGATTTTATATGCACTGTTAAACTCTGTTGTTTGTTGATTAAATGCATAATATGCAAGAAAGATTTTCACATTCTCAGCCTAAACTACATCTCTGAAAGCAGCACAAATGCATTTAGTATTCAAAGCAATGGCATTACAGTTACTCTCCATTAAGCAAATGATCAAACAAGGCTTAGTCATGATACAATGGGTTTTTCTTTTCCAACTTTCTTTTGCATTCATTCACTTAAGCAAGTTTAATCTCATCAAAACAAATCAACCATATTAGCTTCAATTAGGTAAATCTCTCATCTCAAATTCACAGTGGGCTTTCATCCTCCCTCAGTGAACCATAGCTAAGAGCCAGTATTGAAGATTTATAGCAAATCCTTCTGCTCAAGAAAAGTATTGGAAGATGCCAGAAATGTACAGTATGATAAATCACAGACTGTCCTGCTTTTCCTCTTCTGCTTTTGCAGAAGTAAGACTGTTGTGACCTCTGAGGTCCCACATTCAATTAACCCGATCAATGTGAGTCTTTGGCTCAGTGACATTAATCTGAGGAAATAAAAGAGATTATATAGAGCTATAAAAACATGATGAAGAGTTTTTATAAATAATAACCTAATGCACTTTATTTTATATGATCACATGATCCCCTTTTGCCAGATCTCCACTTTAATATTATTGAACGCACATAAAAAGTCAAGAGTGGGAACATCAGATGGAAATGAAACAGCCTAAGTTTAGAGTATGAGAGTATATTTCATAGAGTAACCAAACAGATTTTCTTTTGATTTTAAATAATACTCTTATAACAAACAAAATGTACAACTACATAAAAGAAAAGCCAGTTCTGATTCTAAACTTCTTCTAGAAAAAACAAACAAGGCAGTGACAGATCATCTACTACAAGGAATTACACAAAAAAGAATAATTTGAAATTTTGTTAAGAAGTGTATTACAAGAGATATACAACGACATTTCACTGTCCTGCCTGCTTCAAAGCTGACATAAGATTTAACCACAGCCGAAAGTTAGCTTAATTTGATATAAGCTTTATGTAACATGATGATAAAACAGTTTAGTGTTACATGCACATAAACTATCTTCTTGTCAGTTTCACATAAGTTATCTGGCTGTATAAACTTATATTAGCTCCATTTGATATCCACTTATGTAAATTTAACATGCACTTAAGTCAGGTAAATGTAAAATGCGTTCAGGTTGGCTTTATATAACCTTAACTTCAGTTAGCTTACTGTAGCATGTATGGAGGTTAGCTTTGTGTAACAGGCATACTGATTGACCTAACATAACATGCTTGTAAATAGGCTTCCTATAAGGTGCATGTACATTGACTCTATGTAATATACACTTCAGCTCAATGTAGCATGCACTTAAAATGGCTTCATGTGACTGGTATACAAGTCTGTAAAAAAACATGTTAAAAAGATTATGGCATAAATGTAAGCCAACTAGTAACAATCAATGAAGTGTAATCAGTATAACAATCATTTAAGATGTTTTTTACAATCATCTTAAATGATCACACATCATATGGGACAGTTGTTCTAATGCAAGTGGACTTTTCCTGTTTGGTAAGGTTTAGCTGACTATGTTAACATGTCAGTTGATCCCTGTTTACTGTGACCAAATGTCCTGATTTAGTTGGTATAATCTTGATTTCAGGTCTTAGTGTCCCATGTCCCCTCAAAAAACACTAATAAGTTCCAGTTTGGGACAGTCCCATCTCTATTTTAGCTAGCTTAAATAAAATAGCTAAAAAATGCACCATGCTTTACAACCCTGATTTGTCCTGATACATGTCAATTAATGTTATTGCCAAATCTGTTGCTGATTCAACCATTAATCACACAAAACACTGCTCACTGCTAATTGGCCTTAACGTGTTTCAATCAATGTCAGTGCAGCTGCAGCTTTCCCACATTATTATACTGACAGCTATGCTGTGTGATGTCGGGTAAAGTCATGCCAGGGAAAGGATGTCATAGTTTTCCACAGAGCTTCAGGTGAGGCACAGCTCCCTTAACAAATCATAAATAAATGTGTCTAATGTTGCAAACACCACAAGCCCCGTTTTTATCGCCTCACAGAGGAAATGCTGACACTTAACGCAGTATTAAGGCTAGTGGAGACTAACAGAGGCACAGGCTGAAAAAAAGCTCTATTGCAATGAAATGCTGCCAACATCCAATTAATATGTTCTGCTGTTATCACTATAACCCACATGTTTGTGTCCCTTAATGTTAATAAAAATAACTTATGCTATAGTTGTTAATTCATTAAAGAATAAACATGGCTGGATACAATGAACTAAAACAAAAAAAATTATAGCAAGCAATAACATGTCATAATGTTTAATAGTCATCATTTGTCAGTGATTGTCTGTTAATAGAATATACATGGTTTAAAAAGGATAAAGAAGATAATTATGATTAAATGTCATTATGACAGTTCAAATATAGATCTATGTATGAAAGTGGAATATTATAAAGATAAAGAAAAGTTTAATACTGTAAACACTTAATTTATCATATGTTATAATAGTATATAAAATCATAAAATGAATGTGGTACATTTCAAAGCAGATAATATTACACTTCAAAATAATGCCAATAATAATATTTACAAAATGTAATAATCATACGATTGTGCTAATAATGCAAATATTGAGAGTAAATGGATAGTATTTAGATATCAATGACAGTTATTGGTAACAACTTTAATTTTTTTTAAATCATATTGATAAGACTACATTATTTAAATACATTTTTTAATTTTATTGGTTAATATATAACAGAGCACAACATCTAGTGCTGTCAGACGATTGAAAAAATTAATCTAATTAATTACCGTATTTATAATTAATTAATCTAATCGCATTTTAATCTCATATCTGCTTAAAGTACCCACATAAAGAATTTGAATTCTAGGATATTATAAAATTGTAGTGCATGACTAATCAAATGAATACACTGAGAAGTTAAGATTTGTAAATCCACATTTTTATTGGTGACTAAATAAAACCAAAGTCAGGGCAACTTGTCCAGAAAATTCTAAGCTCAATCAGGCAACTCAAATTACACTTTAAGTGTGTTTCATAAATCAAATTCAAAATAAAAAAAAGGTCGAGGACATCCAGTAAAACAATTAGACCTGGTGCATTATTAAAGAATATGGTACAAATATAGATAAATAAATTCAAAAATAAAATAAGACTAAGTCTTAAATATGCCATTCCTGCTGTCACCTGGGCTTTGTTTGGTTTGACTAGAGATGCATGTGTGAAGTGACGTGCCACTGCTGAGTCCTCCAGCTGGCCAATATCAAAATGTTTATGTGCTATGATTAATCTTGCGATTAATTTTTATAACGCATTAATTTGCGGTGTAATTAATTAATCTAATTAATGCACTAAAGTGACAGCCCTAACAACATCGTAATAACCTTCTGGATTTCACAGAGAACATACTGAATACCCCTGATCCATGTATTTTCATCTCTGATTGATAATATTTAAGATTGTGTTTTAAGAGTGTCTGAAAACTTTTTCTGCTGCTGTGCATATTATTGTTTTTTTGACTGATTGTATTTCTCTCTTCCAGCCTCTGAAACTTCACTGTGAGCTCTGCAGCATCGTCTCCAGCTCAGGTCAGATGCTCGGCCAGGCTGCTGGCCCTCAGATCGACCGCTCCCCGTGCATCTGGCGGATGAACAATGCACCAACACAGGGCTTCGAAAATGACGTGGGCAAGAGAACCACGCTGAGGGTCGTATCGCACACCAGTGTCCCCCTGCTGCTGCAGAAGCCCCAGTACTTCTTTGGCCAGGGCAATGAGACCGTATATGTTGTATGGGGACCTCTACGGAACATGAGGAAGGACGGGAAAGGGATCGTGTACAACATGCTGCGACAGGCGGCGGAGAACTACCCCCATGCACAAATCTATGTTACAACTGAGGACAGGATGAACTACTGTGACATGGTCTTCAAAAAGGAGACAGGGAAAGATAGGTGAGTCAGACCTCTTGCTTTTCAAACATTTTAAGGTTCTTGCAGATCTTTAGATGTGCTAAAATAGAAACTCATGGTCACTCATTGTACTTTGAAGTCTTATTTTCATCTGTCAGGGGTTTTCATTTTTGGCAGAACTTTCACTGAGACTGAGGTAGGGGTGGGCAATATGGCTAAAATATCATATCACGATTTTTTAAAAATAAAATCACGATCACGATTTTATCACCATTCTTTTTTGCGTTTTTTCTAGACTAATTTGCATGTTTGACCATTTTTTCCCTAAGTTTAACATATAAAACACGTAAAACCCTAAAAGGAAAAAAACAGACAATTAAAGCCAAAGAAAATTTCTGAACAGGTTTTGATTTAAATAGTGACGTTTTTATAAAAATGTGCAATAAATGTAAACATAAAAGGTAATGAACAACAATATCAACATTATCTCTTAAAGTGTAACAATTTAAAACAAGTGTTATCTAACTGCAATGTCTATAATTTGAGTGAATAATACAGCTGCTTTAGAACAGATTTTTGTTCAGACATCTTCAAGCTTTTATCTCCTTTTCTCTTTCCACTATGGCTTCACGCTACATAACCAAACAGGAGATACTACCATGCACTGTGCGTAATGTGCTACGATTGGCTAGTCGAGTGCGCGTCAAAGTCTCTGCGCCCACACAGACGATCTGACGATCTTTCTGCTTTATGAGACCATCCTCATGTTATAATTCTTAAAGGAGACATATCATGCTTGTTTCTCCTTTTCACTATGCCAGACTAGGATGCCTGTAAAGCATTTCTGCCCTCAGTACAAGTCATTTAGTTCCTTCATAGCCCCACAATAGCGTTCTCAAAATCCTCATTTTAGGCCATTAACAAGGTCTCGTTGAAATACTCGGATCTGAGGATGACCTAAAGTTACCTCGCAACGTCACAGCCCTTTGTGCTCTGATTGGTCAGTTCTGTCGGGGGTGGAGCCAGCCTGTCCTTCTTCTTCTACTGTATTTTCCGGCAGGCTCAAAGCAGCAACCGTGTATTGAGTCCTCCTACAGGCCAGAGCAGGTAATGAGTGAGCGTGAGCTAGGGAACTATATACCCCTGCTGGACGAATGTGTTCCTCGGTGACGGTTTTGTGGCTAACAGACATCACAGAGGAGGAAGTGTTTTATCAGATTACTCCAATAAAAAGAAAGGTACCTCGTGTCGTCACGACATTTGAAATCTCGCGGACATCTCGCAATGACCTATTTTCAGAGGCATCAAATCTCGTTCTAGGATATCAGAAAAAATACAACATCTCATTTTTTGAAAATTAAGGGGGTGTAAGGTCTTGTTTTCAAATTTATTATATTATATGTAAGTATTAAATCATGCATCAGCATGATATGTCTCCTTTAACGATTTAATATCGTCATATCGCACACCCCTAGACTGAGGATTTGGTTGTTCAAGGAAAAACTGAACGCATACAAATAGCATCTACCACAGAGTATTACGCAAGCATTCACAGTAAGGTTATAGAAGAGAAGTGAAACTGCATCTGAAAGTTTTTTTTGCCTGTATATGAAAATTTGAGAATTGTTTGTGAACAAGGATTACAGGCTAAGGCATACACTACACAAAAACATTTAAAATTTAAATGGGAATCGATGTGGTGCAGTCCTATATGAAATCCATAAAGGGTTTTAGTATGCAGTGCAACAATAGTGGGAAGTTTTTGTGTTTTGGTTTGAGAATGGACTCACAACTCTTTAATTTAAAGTTGTAAAGTTTTAGGCATCATTTTTTTGGCTCAGCATCACTACATTTAACAGCAAACCTCCAATTTATCTCTGACAAATTTATGGCTCAGTACTTTGACACTCGCACTTCTATTCGCTGCTTTAACATCGACCCTATTGATGCTGACTGTCTGTTCAGTGCTCTGTACTTTCAGTGCCTCAAATCCTCCCTTTCATGAGCTGTTATCAAAGTGAGTTACTCAACTTTCTCTCTGAAGAGGTTTGCCGCAGCACTAAAGGCCGGTCTCTGAAGACGAGCTTTTATGAGAAGCCACAGTAGCAGGAACCGCTGAGGTTATAGACATCAGCCAAATGCTGGTCTGGGGAAAATCCGGTTAATGATCCAGTTAGTCTTTATAAACACTCAAGCTGTTGTCGGGCTCATGATTTTTCTGATACTGCTTAGGCATATTTTGTATTTTAAGAAATCATTGAACCTTTTCATGCATGAGTAAATTACTTGGAATTTTCAAATTTCTTTCTCTACATCAAACTTGATCAAATTTAAACCCATTTATCTTTTTTTCTATTCAAAAGATGTTTTCCTGCTCACATACACGGGCATCACATGCCAAAGGAGTAAAATAGGGTTAAAGCAACAGCTGACTAATCTGATGCTTCACTAAGGACTGTTTCAAATATCCATCAGATATGCTCTATCTGACAACTATTTAGGGAGGAACCTTTCCACTAAATGTCAAAAGATGTTTTGTGTGCCACATTCATCACAGGCTAGTCAGAGGCTTAGAGTCACTTCTCTCTTCTGGTACAACTAAACCAAACTGGTAGGAACTGTTTCTTGTCATTAACAAGCCACTGGTGAGCCTTGTCTTTTTCTGACCAGGAGCAATCGTATCAGCTTAAAGCTGTTGGGGCTAGAAGGGGTGCTTGAAAACTTTTAAAGTGCTTGGCTTTTAATGTTGTGTTTTCAAAGTTTGAAAAGTGATTAAATATAGAAAAAGTGCTTACGTTTTTTTAACCATCGTCTCTTGTTATGAATAGCAGACTTAATTGTTTGCATAGAAAGGCTTGATAGAGAAAGAACAAGATAAGCCAAAGCCCTTTACACAAAAGCGGCACATATCTGCTAAAGTGTGGCCTGTCCCCCGTGGGTCTGTGTGTGACTGAGCCCACCTCCAAAACTCAGTGAGGGAAATATGAGAACATGTGGGAAATACCTTTTGAATAGGCACTGCAGACATAATACTAATGCACAACTGGACTAGTGACAAATGATTGCAGTTTACTCAGCTCTTTATGTTATTTAGGGTTATTTGTGTCACTTTAGAGATGAGCTGCACATCTATTTAGGACTATGAACAGAGCTGTGTGCATTACAGAAATACACACAGCAACCCTGTCAAGTCAAGTCAAGTTTATTTACAGAGCACCTTCAAGAAGACAGCAGTCGATCAAAGTGCTGTACACAAATACATAGAAATAAATAAATATAACAATAAAAACCATAAAATAGAAAAACATTGTAATAAAACAGTAAAAATTTAAAAACTAAAAACTAAGGTGCCTGTGATTTGTATGAACTCATTGATAAAACGCCAGGGAGAAAAAGTGGGCCTTTAAGGAAGATTTAAAAATCTCTATGGTCTGGGAGGCTCTTATATGGATGGGGAGACTGTTCCACAGTCTAGGGGCAGCCGCTGCAAAGGCCCTGTCACCTCTCGACTTAAGTCTGGTTTTGGGGACCTCCAATAGCAGTTGCTCAGAAGACCCTAGGGCTCTGGTTGGGGAGTAGCGATGTAGGACTTCAGACAGGTACAGAGGGGCAAGACCATTGAGGGCTTTAAAAGCGATTAAAAGAATTTTAAAGTCGATGCGAAAGCAAACTGGGAGCAAGTGGAGGGACACTAAAACTGGTGTAATGTGGTCACGCTTTTTCTTGCCATAGAGGAGTCGAGCAGCAGCATTCTGAATGAGCTGAAGGCGGTTAATGGATAACTTATCCATGCCGCTGTATAAAGAGTTACAATAGTCCAGTCTACAAATCTACAGTCAAACAGGAGTAGAGATAAAATATACAGATATATTATGCTGAATTTTAATATGAGGAGGTTAATACTATTTTGTGATGTACAAAATACTACTTGTAATAAAAAGATTGATAATATGACTTAAAAAGCAAAGTTTTTCTTGAATACATGTGCTGTTACCGAGTAATCCTCAGGAATCTGGCATAGTCAGCCATTAAACAATATGTAAGTTGAAGAATGTGTTGCAAGTGAATGTTTTTGTGAAGGAAATTATTACAAGTTGACAATGTAAAATGCAATTACAGGTGATACATATTAACAATGACATTTGCTGCATATTCCAGGAACTTCTGTCTTTCTATGGACTCTGATTACAATACACTTTTCTTTAAAGCATAACATCTTCTGAAGTCATAGAATCGTTTTGGTTGTTCAAGAATTTAATCATTTATGATTAACAACAGTTGTATGATGCTTGAAATTTATGGAAATGCACCTTAAGAGTGCTGAAATTTCACCTTGGTTTTCAAACCCTGAACTTTGCAGGATGAATCAACCTGATGTCAGACATGGAGGAATCCATTATTTCCCCTGTCAGAATATGTCTAGGAATTACACAGTTCCAGATCCACCCAGCCTGTTCGATAGCCATGTCTGGCCCATGTATCTGAAACACAAGAAAATCTATTAACAATAGAGGTTAATAGAAAATAAACATGATAAACCAACTCACAATGAATGCTACATCAGTGTAGCTACCATGTATAAAATAGTTAAGCTGCTTTTATGTCACATATATCAGAAAATATGATGTGAATTGTTAGCAAGAGGCTTTTTTTAATCCTGAATTTGCACCATACTATTTCAAAATAAACACACCTACCTAAACCTTCTCCATCATTAAGTCTCCAAGGAGAATCTGAGGTTAATGAACACAAGAACCTGGAGCCTTTGTTTAATATAAACCTAATTTATCAGTCTAGTCTCAGCTGATTTCTACAGGGCTGTACCCTGCTTTCCTCTACCATGTCACCAAGACCTTTGTTAACTTCTTAAGAAGATTAACATGTTCGGTAATGGGCAAAGCATCCATTCCATTCCACTTCCATTGTCTCTCAGTTGTTCAGCATGGCAGGTTACCACTGAATTTCATGTTAAGCGTCCATGTTCTGCCTGGCTCAGCTGTTTCCAAAGGCCCATGAAGCTCAGATAGAGACGTGGGATTAGGAGGGGTGTGCTGTGGGAGAAGAATCTAATTTCAGGACATAATGCTTCTGGGTATGATACAGCGCTTCAATCATTGCTGATTGGAAACAGACACCAAACTGGAGGTATGAACAATGAAGCGTATCGGATGAATATGTGATGAGTGTGGAGAGGCTTTGTCTATATGTCTGTTTCCCTGCCTGTCATTGTCCAAAACCTGGCAGCAACTGCCCTTGTATTAAAGGTAATTAGTCTCCATGGTCTCTGTGGATTTAAAATCAACCTGAGAGAGAAGCACAGGATGTATTTAAATGCAGACAGAGAGATTTACTGCTACTAAAATGATAAGCCCATACATTTTGTCTCACAACTCTGGATGTGTGTCAACAGCTGACATAACATTGCCACTACAAGAGTTACTGTTTGATTAAACCATGATGTTTCAACTCCTTCATGGAGATTTGAGGTATTTTCAGGCCAGAAGGTACATATAATTCTTCCAGTGAGTTATTTGTCTGCCCAACACCTCCTCCAAGTTTGACAGTCCCAGAAGACCTCCTACTATGTCTCAATCCATCTGCTTGTATTTGCAGTCACGTTCTGAAGGTGGTCACACAAAGCTGGCTGCCATAGTGGAGGGTTTGAACATAGATGACTGTGCAGATATGAGAGATGAGAAACAAAAAACAATTCCAGTTTAGAATTGATAGCATCTCTGTAGATACATGAATACCATTAGTCTTTTTGCTTAACTTTTCCCTTTTTCTGAAAGACATTTGCAAATCAAGAACAGCACAATCTCATCAGAAGCAGTCAGCAGAAATGCTATACTAAAAGTAGACAGGCAACAGGGGGCAGATGTGGTTGATATGATGCCTTAATCTGAACAGAATTACACTTGCTACACAACATTTAGAGTGTAGAAACACCAGCAACTTGCAGAGTTGTTAATCTGTGCAGTACATAATTTAATATCATGACATGTGTTTGTCACTGTTACCACTGAAATCAGAAGTATGCTGAATTTTGCCCACGCAAAAAAATCCAAAGGAATTGACAAGGGACATATTAGGTATCACACATAAAGAATCAGATCAAGAAGTGGAACAGATTGGGGTGCTGGTTTGGCGGAGTGGTTGGCGCCCAGGCGCGTCCCATATCCGTGCTTCTGCTGGCCCGTGTTCGAGTCCAGCCTGTGGCCAGTTTACAGAGCGTCTTCCCCTGCTCTCTTGCCCCCTTTCACTGGCCTGTCACTGTCTCTCTCCTATCAATAAAGGCACAAAATACCCAAAAAAGACATTTAGAAGAAGCGGAACACATAATGGCTTTATAGTCAGTAACATTATCAGTAACCTGGCACACCAGATCGACAGTTCCATATATCAGCCACAGAAATATTTCAGTAGTCCATCTGGAGAAGAGTACATGGAAGAAGTTTTTAGAGGACCGAACCTTCAAAAACAACTGCAGCTGGTGATTGGACAACGCTCACAACACTCATCAACGACCAGTCAAGCCACAGTAGCCAGACCCTGTTTTTATCTGTTAGCTTAAACTACATTTCAGTCCTTCGACTATTGTCTGGTTTTTCACATTTAACTATACCTCACAGATGTATCATTTTCCACCTGTATGTGACATGAACCATCAACTGTCCTCCAAGCTCTCCCTCTGAACATCTAAGTAGAGCATATTTTGCAAGGTATCATTTAGTAGCCACAAGTCCAGACTACCATAGACTAACCAGCATAGTCTGTGGAGGATTCCCGCCTTTCTTCAAGTTTCCCAGCTGGGATCCCTGGCTTCCTGTTTTCTGTGAGTTGATCATCCCAAAACAAACAATCATGAGTTCTGTAAGAAAAGCCTGAAGTGACATTCTTTGGAAAAGAACAAGATCCATGTGGATGCTGCATCTACAGAAACATGCAGTCACATCCTGCTGTCTTCATGCACATCTTCATCTTCCACCTCTCTACCCTGACTGGGCCGTCTGGCTTGTGGCTGTGAAGTCGTAGGAGACTGAAGCTTGGCAAGAGCTCCAATCTGAAATCTGTGTGATTTCAGACAACAAATCAGCCAGGTCCATCTGCACTGCAAAGTTATCTTAAGATTAGTGTTTCACAGGTTTTTGGACATACTCTTTGTGTTTTGTACATGAATACATCAGTTGCAGGTACAAGTGCAGGTACAGTCTATTTAATATGTTTACTTTTCTCTATTATGCTGCCACCGAGGATACCAAACTATGTTTCACTGTACAAATTCTGTTTCCCAACAAGTGTTTGATAGTTGCAATAAATAACTATTCTATTCTATTCTATTTGGTTTGAGTGCAGTTTAAGATGTCCAGTCATTATCAATGGTTGATTTAATGCTCTGGTAACAAACTACATTTATTATTTTTCTTTGGCAAAGCCATTATATAATAGGTGAAAGTGAGGGCAAGTGTAGCTACAAATTAATTGTTTGGCATGTTTGCTGATCATTTTTGAATGCCAGGACATACTGAATCAATTTGGTTGTCATAATTATTGACATCAATTACTCAACCAGTTTGCAGGTCCAAAGTCTTGAAGTCATTTTATTTTGATTTAAATACAATATTACAAATTAAGTGGCACAAAGAAAGAACTAACTGCAAGGAAGCACAATGTCTGTAATGACACCACAGTATTTCCAGCCAACCATTAACTACACTACTTATCCCTTTTGGGGTTGCAGAGGGGCCAAAGACTATTCCAGTTGAAGTTGAGTGAGAGACAGGCTACAGCCTTCACTGTTCACTGGCCAAGAAAAGGGCTGGCATAGGGAAACCAAATAAATTGTTCCTTCACACTCATGCTCATGGGCAAATCAGAGTCACCAATGAACCAAATGATCATGTTTATTTGTCTGTTGGAGGAGACCAAAATATCTGGAGAAAACAACTAAACCCAAACATGAACAGGCACTCTGAAGTGATTAACCTTATTTATACTACAGGACTCAGATTCAACAGATATCCCCAGCTCACAAGAGCCTCTCTCTTTACTGTTAGGAGCATGTGTCCAATCACTGTCTTTAGGCATTTCCCCTCCACTCGGATTTCACTTTTGGGGCTAAAAAATTATAGCCTGACAAGCCAGATGGACAGCTCAATATATCTGCCACAGAAATATTTCACTAGTCCATCTGGGTAGGAGCCCTTTGAATTTGTTTTCAGTGGCAGAACGTAAAAAAAAACCCACGAGCTTGTGATTGGACAATCGTTTGGCTCGTCACATTCATCACAGACCAATCCACATCAAGCAGGGTTGCCTCCTATAATGTAGCATATGTAGCGGCTAATGGCTAACAACAGTTAACAACAGTTCATGGATGTTAGCCATAGCGGCTCTCTTAGCCACTAACAGCTAACAACAGTTAATGACCGTTAGCCGCTAACTTAGCTGCTAACAGCTAACAGCCTTTTACTATCGTCCTACACCTAATTGTACCACACGTATGATTCATTTAACACTTATATGTGACATGAACCTCGTCAAAGACAATCCCTACAAGTAAACTTCTGAGGAGGGCAGATTTCGCCAAGTTTCACTAGGTAGCCATGAGGACAATAGGCTAATCGGCATGGCCGTTCTCAACTTCCGGTTTTCAACTTCCGGTTGTCGTCACGTCCACATTCTGCTGCTCCCGCCTCTCTTTCCTGATTGGGCCGTGAAGAATTCAGCCGGCTGGCAAGACAGACCTGCAGGATTTCAGAATCAGGCAGGTCTGTCTGCTCTGCAAGGCTAAGAAAATTATGTAAAGTAGGATAGTTTTGTTTGTTTTCTCTGTGTGGTGTTCACATGTTAAGCTTCAAACATGTTTATCTGTTTATCTGTAATTGTAACACTGCATATGGAATCTCCTATTGCATTTTCTTTAAGTCCTTCAAACCATCACAAATCCTGATCATGGCAGATATGGTATTTAAAAGGCCCCTGAGTTACAATATTGTTGTGAACAAATAGTGAAACAAAGCCTGAATAGCATCCACACTCCGCACATGCATATTCCCCCAAGAGATAGTTGATGGTGCCACCTCTTATCAAGTGGACCAGACTGCACAGTGACTTAATAATTTCAATTTACATACGCAGTGATATCAAAATGTACCTGTTTTTAGACTTGTACTACCTGCCTCAAATTCAAATTCTCATTTAACTCTGACAGTTTATGTTCCCCCATTTGATATATGGCTGTACTTCGGTCCACGTTAACTCTACTCATTCACTACATTATAAAAACCTGCTCATTTTAATTTCCTCTTTATACAAACTTTTAAGTGACCTGAAGTACACAACAATATAACACTCTCAAAACAGTTGAGCAGCTCAGCCTGCCTTCACCCTGTCATTGGGCTGCATGCTCACTGGTTTACTGTCTGCGCCTGCTGCATGGTGTTGGGGATAATCAACACCTTGAAGGAGGTGGAGGCCACGATCGAACATGAGTCTAATTATCCAGATTGCTGTGAGCTGCCCACGAGACCAGCCTCCTCCGCTTCGATCAGGTGGAACACGGCGCTGTCTGATGTGCCAGTGGACCGAGTAACTCTCTCCTTGCCAATAATTTAAAGCTAGATGTAAAGGGTCTGCCAAGAAGTCAAGTCATTACTACAAAAACTTGTTGAAGTGGAAAGGTGAAGAAGATAGAAAAGTAAACATCTAGACATTTAAATGGACTTGCTAGTATCATGACTTGGCTTCAACTAGACACTGCTCATGCTCAAATTTGCACTTGTCTTAAGTGATTTTCCAGGTGACGTGATTTTTTTTTGGCCGTGATTGTGGAGGATTGAAGCTTGGCTTCAGTTGGAAATCGCTGAATTTGACAGTGTTTACATTACCAAAACTTGTTCATTTAAACTGACTTGAAACTTGAGTTGATTCAGCCTGTTTTGATTTAAAATTGTTTATGACCTTATCCCAGTATACCACAGCTATTCTTTTTCATATTCCTCTTTCACTTTCACTGAGAAAGAGTGAAAGTGTAATGTGGAGACAAATTGATCACCTCTCTGTTGCAGCTTTTAGATATGGTAAAAGGGTGTAGAATAAGGCTAGACCAGAGAGCCCACAGAGCCGGGAAGTACAGTGCTGTTAGTGTGTAACATACTGTACCATACTGTGTGTGTTCATATTTAAATAATTGAATTCAGGCAGTGCATATTTATCAGCAAATCAGGACCATTGACTAGAAATAAGTAATTTCAACGCTGTGGAGTAATTTGTCCAAAGGTGTGTAGTGCACAGTAGTTTAAAGTGTGTTAATCTATGATTTGATATTTTTAGAATGCATCAACACACTCAATGGGTGAAAACAATCAGAGTTACGGCTGTCATTCCCCTGTGGCCTGCTTTTGGTTGTAAAAAATGGCAAACTGGTGAAAGCTGTGGGCAAAAACAGTGACACCTGGTATTTCACCCCTCTTTTCTGGTAAAAAATGTATTTAGATTTTATTTTTTAACAAATGCTCTGGCATAAAAGCTGCAAAAAAGCTATCTGTATCCTGTCAATGTGAAAAAGCTCATTGAATCCCCTTTAAATCCTTGGTTATCATCATGGGCTCTGAACTTTTATGGAAGGAATTTAAACAAAAGTTTTTTTTGAACAGTAGTTGATCATATTTTTTCATGTACATACCACGCCCTTGGATGCAAATAGGAGTGCATGTTAGTTACAACTACATTTGATAGGTCCCTGATTGTTTTGGGGCTCTGCTGACTTGACGGATGGATCTCAAATGAGGAACCCACAAAAAAGGCTAAACTGTTGCTTTGCAGGAAGTCATAGACCTTTGACAAAGGCCCCAAACTAGACCTGGCTCTACCTGAATTGGTATGGCACATACCTTAAATCTTCAAGATTTACTTTAAGCTGAGAATTTATTTATTTTGTTTGACTTTAATGCTTGACTTGGGACTATTCAGAAATGCTCGATTGATTTACTCAATTTTACTGTTTTGGGGTTTTATGATATGCCCCTTATTGTGTTTTATATGCCTCCTCTCCATGTTATTGTACTTATTTGCACAAGACAAAAAGTCTGCAGTATCAGGATTCTCCCCTTCCCCCTGTTTACATCAGCAATAGCTGCTGAAAATATCCTGCTCCCCTTTAATAGACCTAACAATCTGTTGTCCATTTTTTTTTGGCAGCTTTACCCCATTGGCAGTGCAAATGCTGTGGGTTGAAGGCAGAATTGTTGACAATATGGTGCTGAGTAGTGCTGAATTGATTCCAACAGTCAGGACAGACTGGGCTCACGTGGGGAAGGGTGCCTTAAAGTGGCATAAGCTTCAACAGGACATCTCAGAGATACTGAGAGTACTGGTGAATCAGGAGTGCTCAGAGCTAGTGGTTGTGAAAATACCCTAGCTGTCATCAAAATTGAGAGTATGAATCTTAAATAAGGCAAAATATGGGTTCGTTGACATTGGCTCTTTTCATTTGGTGTCACAATACTGAACCAAGAAGATCCCAAATACACATCTAGAGAAAGTCCAAGATTTAAAGAGGAAAAAGAAGCTTTATCAGACAGGTGTTCAGTACACAAAAAGAGCAATCAAACTCAGAATTGACAGGCAAAAGGGAGGTAAAACAACATACTTGACGAGATCAGAACCACAGTGGGACACATGAGGGGGAATGCTGGAAAGTGGTACAAGGTTCAGTGACAATCTGATAAAGGACCACGTTTAACTACACACACAAGGTGATCAGATTCAGGTGACACAGGAGGCAACATAGGTGTAGAGAACCAACAATCAGGGAGAATCGGAAAGGAGAGGGCAGGAAGCAAAACCTGAAATGAGAGACACTGGTGAGACTCAAAATAACAGGAATCACAAGACATGACACATGAGAAAGAAACAAAAGGGAAACTTAACCAGGGAACTTGACAATTAGATGTTTGATGAAGTTCAATCATTTAGAGACTCTGTGTTGGAAGACTTAATAAAGAGAGGAAACCACTTTAACTCCATGAACAGGACTCATTTTGAATCTTAAATGCCTTAAGAGGTTAAGTTGAACTGACTGGCATGGAGTAGAAAGATGATTTTGGGGTTTTTCTGTTTAATTTAAAGTCTAATTTAGGACTAAACGTCAGTGCTTAGCATGTTACTGAGGCTATATTGATTTTCAAAACCTGGGATTAGACAAGATAAACTTGTCAAAGTTTTGCACCAAAATTTGTAATGGCCTCCTTGTCAGAAAGTCAGAATACGAAGTCAACCCACTAATCATCTCCCTGGACAGACAGACTCATTTATATGGTCACTAAAAGAGAGCATGCTAAAAGGCAGATCCAGCCAACCAATATGGGACCAAAAAACAAGAAATAAATGAACTAAAAAAAAAGAACACTTGATCGTCATGACCAGCAATGTTTTCAAAGCAGGGACCAGGTTAAGTGCCAAAAGAGACCAATTAGAAATGTTCAAATTCAAAGAAGAACTAACTAATGGATGTGCCTGGAGTCCCATCTCTGAACTGCACACAGAAAGTTCTATTTTGAGTAAGTAGGACGTTTACATTGCAGAAGTGATAAAAATCAAGTGCACTCAAATATTCTGCTTGACTTCTGAGTGTGTTCAGAACTGGGTTGAAGGATGGAACTAGGACACCATCAGTGTCAATCATCGGACAAATGGTCTGCTCAAAGAAATTCAAGGAGTTATTCACAGTTTAGGGGAATGATGTTGGTATAAAATACGTCTTCAGTGATACCTGAGAAAGCAGACTAAGATGAACCATAAACCTTGAGGAAAAGAGTATTTTATTTTACAGAAGTGACTCATGGTAGCAAAAGAGATGAAGTCTGTTTACAGAGTGAAGGATTATTTACCATGTAGCTGAACACATGGCAGCGAGGGAAGGGACAAATTATTAGTTCAACAGTGTATACAATATATACAAAATAATGATAAAGTCATTGGTGAGACCCCAATATTTTAATGAAAAATAAATGGACTGTGAGCTAGGGCTGGGTAATATGGCACAAAATTGATCATTATACACAAACTCAAATTCCAATGAAGTTGGGATGCCATTTAAAATTTAAATAAATAGCATAAACAGAGCACAGTGATTTGAAACTCCTTTTTAACATGTATTCACTTGATACACCACGAAGACAAGATATTTGATATTCAAATAGATAAACTTTGTTTTTTTTTGCTAATATTCACTGATTTTGAATTTGATGCCTGCAACACATACCAAAAAAGCTAGGATGTGGGAACATTTACCACAGTGCTGCCTAACTTCCTCTTTTAACAACATACGCATTTGGGAATTGAGGAACCTAAACGTTGAAGCTGTGTAGGTGGGAAGCTTTCCCATTCTTGCTAATATATGACTTCAGTTGCTCAATAGTTCAGGTTCTCTGTTGTCATATTTTGCACTTACAATTGGGCACACATTGTCAATGGGGCGGCACAGGCCCCCAGTCTGGTACCCACACTCTCAATTATAAAGCCTCGCTGTTGTAACACATGCAGATTGTGGCTTTGCATTGTCTTTCTGAAGAAGCTGGGATATCCCTGAAAAAGACATCGGTTGATGGCAGCAGATGTTGCTCCAAAGTATATATGTACTTTCCAGCCGTAATATAACCTTCATGGATGTACAAGTTACCCATGCCAGGGACACCAGCATAACCCCGTAGCATCACTTTGCTCTGGTAACCATCTGGATGTTTCTTTTCATCTTTAGCCCAGAGGACATGACGTCCATGATTTCTGAAAACACTTGTGGACTTGTCAGGCCAAAGCACATTTTTCCACTTTGCTTCAGTCATATTAGATGAGCTCAGGACCAGAGACGCTGACAGCATGTCTGGGGGAAAGTGATACATGGATTTTGCTTGGTAGAGTATCCTTTTTAACAACTTGGTAAGAACAAAGCAGTGCCATTTTTAGAAACAAATGTTACAATCATCCAGCGTTGGTTTCTGTCGTTGCTGTTTGAGTGCAGAGATTGCTATGAATCCTCTGAATCTATAGATGACATTATGGACTGTAGATAATGAAATCCCTGAATATTCGCAATTATGCATTGATAAAAATTGTTCTTAGACTGTTGGACTATCTGCTCACGCTGATATTTACAAAGTGGTAAACCTTGCCCTGTACGTTCTTGTGTATAACTTTGCCTTTCAGGGATACTCCTTTTATACCCAATCATGATAGTCACCTTTAACCCAGTGAACCTGATTACCTGTGGAATATTCTGTAAAGGTGCTTTTTGGGATTCCTCAACTTTCCCAGTCTTGTGTTGGGCAGCATTTTGGCAATGTGTTGCAGAAACCAAACTCAATAAGAGAGAATATTTGTAACAAGGCAATACAAGCAAAAAAGATCTTAAAGTTCTTGTATTTTGTTTTTATTAATGGTTTAATCAGTGTCCCAACTTCATTGGAATTTTAGTTTTTATTTTCCAAAACTGATGAACATCAACATTTCTCCGGATTTTTTTCTCTATTGATTACGGTTCAGATAGTATTTTGAATCAGTTGACCTTGATAACGAAGATTATCACATAAAGCAAAGTATGTTCACAATATTCAGCACAAATATTTTTTTAGACTGGTTTTTATTAAATGGCCTCCAAGGTCAAAGAGAGCAACAGTAATATCTTCAGGCAAAGAAAATTGTCTGCTCAATTTTTCATGTGAATTCATCAAAATAAACAAGATGCCAACAAATAGAAGTTTAGATGTATGGCACAGTTGTTGTAAGCTCAGGGGCTCTTAAACAGCACATATCGAATTCAGTGACATCACATACACAGCGTCCTTCAAGTGTAAGAAAAAAATAACCTTGAAGGAAATAATTTATACTTGCTTTCAAACAAAGGAAATTGCAATTACATGAGTCACGAATCCAAACTAAAACTTTAATGAAGTCACAGGCTCAAAAGCATCCAGATACTTCTTTTGAGTCTTCCTTAGTAAATGGAAAAAATGAGATTAAAATTAGTTTTTAATGAATTTTTGGGAGTGGAATTAACAGATGTATGAGATCCATGACAATGAAGAATCCGATCAGGGTCCTTGGATATGACCATATCTGACAGCCGGTTTAGCTCATGATTCATGTGATTGCGCAGTGCGGCTGAAGCTCGCAGAGGCTGAACCAATCTGTCACAGGCTCTTCTTCAGGAGCTGCAGTCGTCGGCTGTCGGGTCATATCGGTGTTGTAGATAACAGACCTCACAAAGACACAGGACTTAAATCACTGTGTCACTTAACAGCTCTGCCACCTGGGCCTGTCTGACCCTCTGCTTTCCTGCAGCTGCTCCTCCACAGAGTGTGTTTTTACCTCAGTGTTTGTGTAGATGTGTACAGTTTCACAAGTGTGATACTGCCCTCAGTACTTGATAATTTTATAATGTTAGCATTTATTTTTATCCCTCTGAGGTCTCACTCACCCGTGTGTTCACAGGATCCAGAATCCTCAGCATTTACTCTTTCAACACACCATGGGCCAGATCCTCAAAAGCATTGCACTGCTTTTTTGGACAGCTAAACCTGTGCAAATGACAGAAAATATAGTGTGCAATCCACAAAGCATACGCAAAGGGTGAAATGCACACAAACGGGATACAAACTGCACTGCCACTCCTAGCAGCGCCGGTCCAATTTGCATGCATGTAAATTAGTGGATATTCAAAATTCAGCGCAAAATTTCCCCCTTCCTATGCAAATGAGCCTTATTGCAAATACCACCTAATCCACAATGACCAGCGCTAATTGCCACTGGCAGTAAAGCGGTGCTATTTAACAATCAATCAATCAATCAAACTTTATTTATATAGCACTTTTCATACAACATATGTAGCTCAAAGTGCTTGAACATCAGGGAGACCTGTGTATTAAATCTGTGCAATTTCTCGTTTCTCCCTCTCTTACTCTCTCTCGCTCAAAATTATTGAAAATTGCACTGAGTTGTGGTAACTGTGGAGCAGAGCCTATATAAGGGCTGTCATGCCATGACTCTGGTAATCATGGCAGCAGTGATTGTAGCCAGGAGGAGGCACCATGGCAGGCGCACACAATAAAGGATTTATCACAGGAGAGTATCACTTTTTGATTTAAGTGACAATGAAATCATTTGCAGATAGCGGTTGCCAGACCGCATGATCTTTGCGCTAGATGACATCAAGTATGACAGTAATATAGCCTGCTGTGTTCGTCTTAGTAACCGTTCAGCCATTTTTAAGTAAACATGAGTAATTTGTCTAAATACAGTCTGTTGCAAACCTCTGTGACCCCCATGACCGCTTTTTGGTCATTTGAATTTTGTTTCTGCATTTATTTTGCAATCAGAGTGTGTGTGTGTGTGTGTGTGTGTGTGTGTGTGTGTGTGTGTGTGTGTGTGTGTGTGTGTGTGTGTGTGTGTGTGTGTGTGTGCTCAGATGCCAAACTGTGTGGCCGTGTTAGCACTGGCATGTGATTAGAGTAAATTCTTTGGAGGATAAGGCGCTAAAACAGGGCAGATTGCGTGAGCTAATTCTGCACAAATAATTAGCATGAGCAATCCGTACTTTGTGGATCTGGCCCCATTTATTTTACCATTGATAAATACTGGTGTGTTCTTTTATTGTCTCAATTCAATGTTCTTTCAACTATTTATTATAACAGCAACTGCTGCATACATGACCAAAGATGACTCACACATTTGTGTCTTTGTCAAAAGCACTGCTTTTTCAAATTTTCTAGTTAAACATGTGGAGATTTTGCCCTTTTCTGAATCAAGGCTCTGAAAAGAGGCTTCGAAGACTGCAAATCCCTATGAGGCAATTTAATGATATGTGACTTTCTGGCTTTACAAATTTACTTTACCAGGTTGATAAAACCTTCAGAAAGTTCAAACAACTGGCAAGGTCATCTTTGTGCTTTCAGTGGAAGCAGGGAGGTTTATTTTCCTCACCTTTTTTAAGAGCCCATGTTTTGCCTGAACTTGGGTTCATTTATTACATTTGGATGACTGTGCTTACAACTGCCCATGTTCAAAAACCCACTAGTTATTACATACTGAGGACTCTGATAGGGCTTTTTTTCTCTCTGTTGTAGATGCTCTGTTGGAGCTTCTGTCACTTCAAGCCACCTTGTCCCATGTGGGCCCAGTCTGCTTTCATTGATCAGTCTGTCTGCTCTAGGGGGTTTTGATTTAAGCGTTGTCCAGTAGCTCTTCTTTCTGTCTGCAGTCCATGCTTTGCACTGGGCTTGCTACTGCAAGACAATGAACTTTAATGCTTACAAAGCGAAGCTATTAGCTGCCTGAAACAAGCCATTTCAGGCAGTTACTGGTGCTGTAAACAGGGAGCGATGAATAATTGCTGGTGCTGCTGTGTTCTTGTCTTGTGCATAGAGGACTTAAAAGCCACTGCCACACATCTGGCATCTCATACATCTGCCGCTGACATTAACAGTATGTCTGTTATATAATGCTGTATTCCTTTGTTTAAGTGATTTTTTAAATGAATTATCTATTTCAGAGAGGACAGTGCAAGTTCTTGTATCACCATGGAGGAAAAGTAAACAAGCCAGGTTATAGTCATTGGCTTTTTTCAATCCGTTTTCTTCACACAGACTAGCAATCGACTTTGAGAATGTGCGATAATACAATATTATTGCACATTCTCTTTAGTACATTGCACAATTTCCTCCAAATGTAACCTGATGAAATTGGTGCTAATGGCTCTGGCAATTGTATGTGATATTGTTTTATTAAAGACGGCCAGGAATTACCACATTAAAGTACTGCTTTAATTTTTGTAGCCCTTGGTTGCGGTTTGTTTGCGTTGGTTCTCTTAACCATGTTGAAAGTGTTCAAAATCCAAAAGTGTGACTATACAAATACATTTTATGTTATAGAATAAAAACACTAAAATCCTAGATGCATGTGTTTACCACATGCCTTATTTTGTTATCCATTCAAAAATCCTATTGAATTTGAGATGAGGGAACCAAAAATGCTAAGATGCTTACTCACCACTGCACCAAATGGAGGGGGATGTTTCATGTCAAGGCCATGAAAAACCAAGAAACTCTAAACAACACCTCCAGACACTCTGAAAAGGATGATGACTGCACCAATTGTATTTTGGACACCCACATTGTGTAGATTATACTATGTCCTTCTCCAAATCTCTCTAAAAAGAATAACAGACCAATATTGAATGCGAGCCTACTGTTGCAAGCAGTAGCAGGTCAACTACACATGTATTCCACCCAATAACTGGAATCAAAGTCCTGACGTTTGTTTGAATAAAACGAGCAGCTGATGTGTTTGGTTCCAAAGAAACTGAATGTTTATAACATTAGCATCTAAGCTTATTTGTTAGAAACCCATCTTGCTTGATGTGAGACAGCTGTATAAAACTAAATGCAAGGGTGCTACAAGAAAGTCTGGTACCCATGAAAAGATGCCCCTTTGGACCCTATCCCCAAACAACTCTGCAAAGTCTCTTAAAACAAGCACAATAAACTATCATGACAAAAAATGAACTATTTAAAGTTATTACAACCAAATTGTTCTGTTGAAAGAGACAAATACGTTTTAAACAGTTTAGAAAACACTTTTCAGCTGAAAATTAAGCAATAATGGTCAATAAAACAATTCACTTCAAGAGATTCTCTAGTAGTAGACCATTTAAAGCATCCAGCAGGCTTTTGTTTCTCCTTTCCTTGTCAGATACAATCATTCTTCACAAGTCTCTAACTTTATAACAATGTTAAAAATATAAAACTCTGGCAGATTATTCATTTGTCTAGATCAGAAGTCTGTCATTTTTAAGACTCAAAAATGTTGACATGCCATTCAGACATGCAGATGGGTGCAAAATGTGTAAATTAAACCATTATTACCTAATGAATATTTTAAAGTATTGTAAATAATGTAATCCTATGGGACTTATGGAATGCAAAAGATGCCTTACTTCGTACAATGTAAAATAAGAAAAACACAATGTTTTCTACATGAAGAGTAGAGCAATCTTGAAGCACTTAAGCCAAAAAAATTTAGTATTATAATATATTAATGTGCCCCCCCCCCCCCCCATCTAAAGCCATAAAGATGTGACCATTGCTTCACCCCTTTAATGTTCTTTCAGTTTGGATACAACAGTATATGAATATCAGTTCAGTCAAAGAAACCAAAGGGGGATGAAACAAGGTTAGAGCTTTATTTATGCCATGATAAACTCAGAGCTGGATATAACAAGGCCTGCATCATTCTGTGGATGCTCTTGACTTATGGAGCTGCTGTCTTGTCAGTGGTTATGAGGTCATGAGTATCAATCCAAGGAAATTGAATGGGTTTCTAAAAATCATCCATTAAAGAATTGCAATATTTTAGAAATTAGATATTTTTTCTCCTGTCTTCAATAAAAAAGGGCTTTAAGAGTAAATGGCTCTCTTTTCTGTCTCTTAACGCAGGGACAGAATCATTAAAGCATTATTCAACACCCTGAAAAGCAAAAAAAGACTCTAAAGATATGCAAAAACCTTCAAACAGATGTGGTTCGGATATAGCCCATTTACTTTTGTCCTTGTACCTTTCTCCTAATAACTCACCAGCTCAAACAGCATGAAATTAGATTAACATTTACCTGCTTTAATGTGCAAACTTTATGGCCTCGCAGCTGTTTCATTGTTAACTCATGTCTTGTGAGACAAAGACATCTGATAAAAGATAAAATGAAGCATTTGCAGATCTTATGTTTGACGGGCAATCCTTACACCTACAAAAATCTGTTTGTATGAACATGGCACTGACATGCGAGCCTGACATTAATAACAACAGTTGATTTGCATGAAGAAGGAACAAGCATTCATCACCTCACTTGTGACCTTCGGCCCCATCATCATGCACAGGAGAGCAGGTCACAAACAACATGAAAATAATCCATCAATAAACAACTTGAACATGTGACTCATGGCGGAAAACTCTGTATGATTTCTAACTCAATAGGAACACAGGGGTCACTGTGATAGCTAATTTACTCCAGTCCACTGTGGTTTGTATCTAGTCCAGTCATTTTCAGGAGCATCCAGCATGAAATTAGATCGCTTGTTTCTACAAACAACACTGTGGTGTCACAGCTGTTTAAAATAAACTACTGTCGAGATGACAGGCATTAAAAGGGAGGAATATGACAGGAAAATCTGTAAGGTGACATGTTTTTGAGAGATTATTTTGAGATGAAGACAGGCTTCTTGCTGGGTACGTTAGATGAGAGGAAACAGTGAGATGTACAACAGATGTTCAATTAAAATTCTTAACTCGTGTAGAAGGAGAAGTAAATACATTTTAGGGAATCTGGTGCCTGGTTTAGTCTTTTAAAGCTGTTTGCAGGACAATATTAATTAATGATATTGTAGAAGTTATGCTTATTCAACTGTCTGACTCTGTTTTAAATCACTCTCGGGGTGGGCTCAACTGAGGCTGCGTTTACACAGGGGCCAAATATGGTCAGATCCACTAGGTTTCGTTTTGGCGTTGCGTTTACATTGAAACTCTTTGCATTTTGTCCGAAATCGGTAACTTTTGAAAACGGGACCCAGAGTGGACAGTTTTGAATATGCTCTCTATGCAGCGCTGTGTAAACCTGAACCAGAGCGTTTCGGGGTGAAACAATGACGTTACCGCATGCTCAGTAATCTTTAACATGAAGGCTGCGCACGCATACCAGGAACAACAACAACTTCGGCCATCTGCTGAGTAACGTGTGAGCGTCTTACCATGCTCCAGACAATACTATCCAGATCCAGACAGATTTGTTGTCCAGAAAAGTAACTCCTGCGTCTCTGTGCGTCTACTCGCCATTGTGTTTTGTGAAAAGGTTTTCTTCTTCATACATGCATTGCAGCAGCGCTGCCTCTCTGCAAACCTACACCGCCATCTACTGAACCGGCATGCATACTACAGCGGGTTCATACCTCCCCAGCGTCGCCGCCGTCTGAACGCAGTAGATGTTGAAAATGCAAAAGAAAAATCTTTGTGTTTTCAAGTCAGGAGTGTCCGTTTGTCTAGCCTGAAACCACACCTGCTACACACACTCGTCTGAAAGACATATGATTGCTGGACAGTGACAGTACAGTGGTGGGTAAAAGGAGGGGCCTGGCGGATTGGTAGTGGTCAAGATTTTTAGCAATTTTGAGTGGCCAAAGAAGAACGGTCGTCAAGCTTGAAAGAAAAGCCTTTAAGCATTCTTAAGATACAACATTCTTCTACAGGATGAACATGGGATTTGTGACCTGGAAGTTTTCCACGAGTTGTTCGAAATTTAGATTCCCAAGCCTGAGTGTACATTTGAGCGAAGTAAATAGAAAATCCATCAAAATCTTCTTGAAAATTTGTCCACAAGTCAGGGATGAATATGAGACCTAAAGCACTTGACATTTTGGCTATACCTTTTAATTTGCAATCTGTACATTAAATAAAAAAACAAACAACTAAATTAAATAAAATCACTAAGTTTCTAATTTCCCCAAGGGACTTTTCCCTAAGGCAGTGACTCCCAAGATGTAGGGCCAATACCTGTCAGGTTTCAAACTGTTGTTTTAGGAGTTTAAACTGGCAATGTTTGTTTTTTAAACTTTAATAAAGGCCTGAAGTGTTGGCAAAGAGGCTGGAGTATGGATTGGGGAGAAGGAAATCTGTCCTGAATTATCTGAGATTCTTATTGTAACATAAGTTCAGTCAGACAGCCTTCTCATTAGAGCTGTGGTGAGTTTGTAACAGCTTCAAGTTCATAACTGAATCTGTTCCAGAAATGTCCATTTCTTTTCTAAAAGTGGTGTTGCCCACTGACACTGACAATTTAGAAGCCTTAAATAATTACATAAGCAAGTGATTATGTTGATGCTTCAAGTAACAAATACCGTAAAATACCAAATAGTAGCCGGGGCGTTTATTTGCTTCAATTACTGAGCAGACCAGGCGTTTATTTGGGATATAATCAAATTATTTATTTACACTAGTATGAATAACTGTACATTTTCAAGGCAAGATTACAGTACCGTTGTTACACTCTTGTCTTCTTCTTTCAACTCTGCACTCTCTTAACACTGTTAATACTGGTCAGGAACAACTGGTAGTTAAGTTAAGGTCTTACTTCTTTTTTTCACTGCACCAGGGACATGGAGATAAGCAGCAACGTACCGCTAACTGACGTGACCGTCCTCCTGACGTTAGTTAAGGGGCAAAAAACAAACAGCAGCAGTCTAGCAGTCTTCTTCGTTGAATTTTCAAAGCCCTAGTTTGTAAGATTCAGGCTTTCTGCTCTCTAGTGCCCTCTGTGGACGTTGAGTGTAGCTGCACTGTCAAGAAACAGAGCGCCAAACACCAAAATGCATTTGTTGACATACAGAGGGAGGAGAAGCTGACAGGACGTCCAGAGAGACAAATAACTGTAAAGGTTCAGTCTGATCATGTTTCTTTTCAAGTATCAGCTGTCAGTTGTGAGCTCAGCATTTACATGGGTGTTCAGTAAACTTTGACCATAGCTTGTATGCTATAAATTACATACGAATAAATTACACCCGGCGTTTATTTGGAACAGGCGTCTATTTGTCAAAATGTACTGCTACACCCGGCCTTTTTATTTGGGACCGGGTCTCTGCCCAACAGAAGATTCTTTCATCGAACACAGTACAGACTCCCCTCACAGTGTTTGCTACAAAGCATGATCGAGAAGCTCAGCTAAAAGACTTCAGTCCTTCTGATTGTTTCCTCAGACTCCAGGGATCTTCTGAGATCAGGGCAATCATGAACAACACAGTAGCTCCAGACAAGTGTGGCTCCTTCAAAACAGGGAGGTCCTGGGTCAGGAGATGTGTTTATTTTTATGTATAACTATTAAATGATTGTAACAATTATGCTTTCCTCTTTTCATATTGTCAGTATTCTTTTTATTATATTTTTTTGGAACACAGTTAAACACAACATTGCACTATCATGCTGATAACATTAAGAACTTGACGTAGACTTATTTTTTTGTGGCAAATGTTTTCATTGTTGAACACTCAAAGAAGAGAACAAGGGAAAGTATAAACAGGCAGCTATTAAATATGTTGCTGGTGGTCAGGATATCTTCTGCGCTTAGCCTGGTCATGCCTTGTTCCTCAAGCACTTTGATCAACATCTGAAAAACAATCTTATTACTTATTCAAAGCTGAATAAGTAATTAAATACACAAATAAGACCAACTTCTGCTTTGTACTAATTCTGTTCACGACTTTCGGGGCACCCAAGTTCCTACATTGTGATGCCAAATATGTAATAAAATACTTCTGGTGTGCACTGCAGATATGGCCTTGCCCGGTCCCTGCAGTTTGGTGCCTCTCAGAAAATCTGTCAAAGCAGTTGAGCATGAGGCCCCATTGCCATGACCTTTGGCCAATGATCTCTAAAATGTAATGAGTACAACCTTGAGTAAGGGTGGATTTTTTGTCTGAAGCTATGAGTTATTGTCCCGCTCTGAAGAATGGACCTGAACGGACTGACAAACAATCCATGAATACAACGCCTCCAGTTCGGTCTAGTGCTGATGTGAAGGCATACATATTAATATTTCATCCTCAATGCATCATGAGAGGATGAGTCAGTTTAACTCTAGATGAACTAATAGCCAACACTCCACGCTCGCAGGCCATCAAATACGTCCTGAATTTTATTTTAATCTCTTTTTATTAGCGTAAATGTCACAGCAGCATATCTGTGCCTCATAATCTCTCCACGTCCACTTCATATGAGTGTTAGTACTTCTGGCAGGCAGCGCTCACTTATCCTGAAATTGTTGGTGTTGAAAATGAAACACCATTCAGTTCAACAGCCCCTCAGTTTTATAATCGCAGTCTGAGAGTCCCTGTTTCATATTTGTGAGCAGATCTTCACCAGAGTTCATGGGATGCACATTTAGGAGGCCTCTGTGATGTTTATTGTAACAAAAGCCTTTGATGGAGCTCAGCAGGGACTCGATTGGTTAAGATTGAAGTGTGAGGAGCACCCAGAGGGGCTTGTTTGGATAAGGAAGTGTTTTCGGTTTTAAACATGACAGCGTCCCAATGGAATAATGCTCACTTTAAGTCTCTAATATAAAAGGTTCCTGTTTACTGTTTGCCAGACTGTTTAAAGTTTCACTTTTTAAAATTGATCTTCATTTTTTGTCAGTTGGGATCTTTTCTTGCAGATTAAATATTTAATTTGACTTCAGTTTTGCTTTTGCATAAAGTAACCAGGAAAAAACTCCTTTGCTCAACCAGATGAAAACATAAATGGTGCTTGCAGAATTGTAGCTTAAACTACTGAAATTCTGCTTAGAGATGGTATTTCATTGTATTATTTAGGTACAGTCTTATTCTGACTGTATAAAATACGGACATAGTCTCAACACCCATTGGTATCTGGTGGTTTACAGTAAAGGCAGGAGTTGCATAGGATTACACGATAGATTAAGTAAATTTCTAGTTTTTGTATTTAAAAAAAAACACTTTCCCGAATATTTTCGTGCAAGACACAGTTCCTCAGTGTAAATGTATTTGGTCTTGTTTTTTGTGTTCTTTTTTGGTGTTATTATATGTTAAATCCAACATCTCACCTTTAAAAGCATTGCTTGACGTAGTCCACACATCAAACGTAATTTTTCTGTTCTTGATTTCCTGATTGTACGGGAGACTAAGGGTGAATCCCAATTCTACCCCTTAGCCCTTCCCCTTCACCTTACCCCTTCTTCTTAGCCCTTTCCCTCAGCTGTCTGTTTTGAGGGCCAAGGGGAAGGGGTAAAACACACAGCTGAGAAACGAGGCGCCACTCGATTCCAGCTACGTCATCACCCAGAGCTGCTCACTGGCTGCGACGTAAGCAGATGTGACAATAACCGTAGCCACAGCTTTGAAAGCTAGCTTGTCATAACTATTAGTTTTAAAATGCAAACAACAACTAAAAACATGATTAATATTTATTTGATGATAAAGTAATTATCATCAAGTGCTTCCTTATAATTAAGCGCTTCCTTTGGTCTCCGCTCTGCTTCGTGTCGGCAGGCGTGGTGTATTATGGGAAATTCTCACTCCCCTTGAGGTCCCTGTCGGTCTTCATTTCGAGGGCTGTGTAGCCCTTTGTCTTAGCCCTTCCCCTTAAACCCTACCTTGAAAGTGTACCAACAGTTTTGTCCACATCTGTATTATGATGTCAGGTAAAGAGGTGGTGCCTATAGCCTCCTGACAAACAGGTTAAACAACCTCACATGTTATTCAACTTATGCTTCAGCTATGCAAATTTGAGCAAAAGTCTTACCCAGAACAAATTTCAAAACTGATGAGTAAAAAAGAGACTTCATACAGTTGTTAGAAACAATTGAACAATCCACTAATATCTCAACTAGTTTTCGACCAAGCCTCACACAAGTGTATTACTTTTGAAGAAAATAATTTATATGGATTTAAATTGAGTTTTTTTGTTTGCCTTTTAGAGCCATCTTCAACTTTTTGCTTGAGGAACAGCAGTAGGGCCGTATGAAATCAGTATTTTTTTTCTGAAGTTCCATTTTTATTTTTCCCATATTCCTTTTTTATGTTTTAATTTTTGAGACTTTGGTTTTAAGTATTTTACGCAAAATAAACCCAAGGTCACAAAATAAAATAATGAAATATAATCACTCACCCTTCATATAATTCATACATGCATCTTTATGGGTTCAGTCAACAGTATGTCGACCTAATTTGCAGAACATTTGATCACCTGCCTCATAATAATAATCATAAGCAAACAACTCTGCCCTGTACTCTGGAGTTAGCCGGGAGTTTTGTAGCTTCTTTGCCAACTTAGTCACCGCTCAAGGTCATGCAAATCACTCGCATAGATATGTTTCATGTCAGAAAAAATACTTTAATGTAAAATGTCGGCCATTTCTATGATATTCCGTGTTTATATTGAATTCTGCTTTTAATGTCCGATTATGTGATTCCGTGATCAGAGATTTTATAGGGACCTACTGCAGTATTTTTGCACTTCTCCTTTTGACTCCTTTTTACAACAGTGAAGGTTGCCATAGAGTTGGGGCTGATGCCATTTACTGTAAAAGGAAAAGGGCCATAGATAATGTTGTTAAGCATATCTGTGGATGCCGCCACACTATACAAGATATCTGCCAAACTTAAACTAAACCTACTCACAGACATTAAGAATGTGTTGAGGTGGGACTTCAGACCAACTAACATCCTGCAGATTTGTGACAATCATAATTTCCACAACCAGAAATCCTCAAAAAAATGTATAAATATATATAATCATTAAATTAGAGCCAACCACAAGGGGAACTCAAGGAACTACAGGCTTTTACATGTGCCTCATTTTTCATCCCTGGTTGCCATTCGGTTGATATGGAATCAAAATCAGCTTTATTTGTTAGTCATGCCAAAACATTACAGAAACATGATTTAAGTTGACCAAACTTAAGCTGTGCGCTTCACATGCAAACATCTGATATTGGATATCAAACAGTAATCAAACAAATAAGTTAAAACACATGCACATGCCTATATAAAATACATACATAGTGCAGTGTTGAGTAGCTCAAAGGATGCCGTAATAAAGTCAACACAGCTCAAGTGATTGTGTGACAGGTGGTTTAATTTTACTGGAGATTGGTAGTTTTAACATACATTCATCAAAGTAGTATACATAGACTGACATCTGATTAATGTGTGACAGTATCATGAATATAAATACCCTTAGATTTAAATACATTCACAGTGGGAGTTTTTGTCTAAGTGTTATAACACACTGACAGTTCTGACACTCTTTGACTGTCAGAACTCATTTGCATGACAGCCTGTAGGTAGGAGCTGTTCATATTCATGTTTGTGTGTGTGTGTGTGTGTGTGTGTGTAAAGTGCTCTGTAATGGCATTTATGGAGGAGTTTAAAATGTATAGGTGTGAGGGGTCTGTATTGATGTTTCCTGCCCAGACCTAACCCTTGATAAATATACAACCTTATTTTCCAGTAGTCCTGAACCATCAATGCCACAAAAGCAATGTAACATTCAACAACACAAACAGTAACAGGACTTCACTTGCCAAGCTACATTTGAAAATACATTGAAGGGACCTTTTTTAAACTAAGTTTTAATTGATTGTCCAATTTTGGCTCATTTTTTAAGGTACAACATTTGGTCACATTTAACGTGTCCTAAAAAGAAGCAAGTTGCACACAGCGTTTTATTTACATGTTCATCTATATGTTATTTTATTTGAAGTGCACAGTTCTGTTTTAAGACAGGCATAAATTACAAAGAGGACGGATTGTGTCTTGATCATTCTGGACCTTGATTAATTGTTATTGTGTTTTGGTTGCAATATCAGCTCTAATTCCCATTATTATTGGCTAGCCAGCTGATTTTTTATTGTGCCACTTAACACACCAACATGGGTACTGTGTTAAAATGTTATGCTTAGATTAAAGTTATATTTCAGTGAAACATTCCAACAACATCAGTAACCATTAAACTGACACACAGAGCTTCCTAACCTCAATAATAACTTAGAACTCCCACCTGTTTACTCAACATTTAAAAAGTAGGCTGACAACACTAATTTTATCTGCAGGAGCCATTGGATGTATTCTGTAATGTGTTATTAACATCTGCAATCATGGTACTTGATGACGATCATTATTTTGTGTACAAATTTTATAGATATTGCTCCCTGTTGCAAGCAAGCCTTCAGATTGTGAATGTTTTTGGTGTATTACTCTAATGATTAAACAGTGGAGAATGGGCACTGCTGTGCATCCTATCAGTACAGAACAATAAAGGTGTGTTGTGATCACCTTTAACAGATTTGAGACTTTAGGTTGCTCTACAGCTTATTTCCCAACATGGGGAACCACCTGTTTTGCACCGGACCAAACCTTATTTTAACCCATCCATGAGCATTAATGAGAGCATGAGACATAAAACTGGCAGTTGTACATCACCATACACACATTGAAGCTCAATCTGTCAGGGGAAAAAAACATATCAAAGCACAATAAACAGTATATGGGCAGGGGTGCTCATGAAGTATGAAATAACATGGACTTAAAGAAAAACCCTCCACACTCTCAGTAAAAAGCTGAAATGTTTGTTAGGGGTGTGAATCTTCCAGTATGTCTCAATTCAGTTTGCTTTCAATTCTGGGTATCATGATTCAGTTCAAGATAGACTTCTAAATCAAGAGACATACATTTTTTATTCAAATCTAAAGCTTGTGCTTTAGCAGCGCAGTTAATATGCCAGTGCGTCGTAACTTCTGCTCAGCATGCAAATAGAAGGTCGAAAGAGGCTGCACAAAATTAAACAGCAGCAGCGGGTTTTCTGTGCTGGGCTGCTAGTAAAAATGTACTTATCATAATAACATGACCGCAGAATTTAGCACAGTAAAGATATGTATTGCCTTGGCTATAACACACAATAGGCACTTTGGCCCGTCAGAAAACAGAAACATCAGAACATGAAGCAAAAAACTATATCACTGTTTAAAGTGGTAAATCACACAGCATTAAAGGCACTTTAGTCTGAAAACAATATAAACTTGGAGAAGTCTAGTCACTCTCGCTACCATTTAACCTGACACGCCAGCCGGACAGTTTAGTATATTAGCCATGGAAATATTTCACCAGTCCATCTGGGAAAGAGTGGTTCAGAAATGTTTTCAGAGGCAGAACCTTCAAAAAGAAAAAAAAAGCTTGTCCAAATGTCATATTTGGGAGGTCCATTTTATTCTTCAACCTCATTCACTTTTTTAGGCAGAGAATTTCACAGAAACAATCTTACATTAAATTATTCAACACAGATGTATCATTTAATGCTTATACGTGATATGAACCTAGTCAAAGACAATCCCAAGTTTTCCCAGTAAACTTCTAAAGCCCCAGTCACACATTCCCGTTTCTCATGGCGATTGTGCACGATTGTCTTAATCCTGAGAAAACGTGCTTGGGTCGTGGTGCATGCGCTACTTGGTCTGGATCAGCGTTGTATAGTCATGGATGAACGGCGGGGAACGTGGAAGGGTCCGAACAGTTTTGAACTGTTCAAAACTGTCGTGGAGAATCACTGCTCTCAGTGTAGTGGGGTGGAAGCCTAATGCAGTCCTAATGCGAACGGTATTAGTGTAGCATGTACGGAGCTCAGTCAGGCTGATCGTGGCTCAATCCTGAAAGCTTTATGAGGACGACTGACGAGGATGTATCCGTTTGTGCCCCGACTGTGTCCCGTTCAAGACGGCGCAAGCGACGCGGCTCAGTCGAGGCTTACGTGACGTGAACTGAGCTCAAGCGCTGCTGACGACGTGTCAGCGGGATGGAAATTCAAGGACTCCTCGTTATTTCACTGTATAAACCTAACTGGAGCGGGACGAATGCCCCCGAAGCACTGTAGAAGCGCTACTGACGTACTCTTTCAGGTGTTTTTACGGGGTGCGTCCAAGGTGAGACAGTCATTTCATCCCGTATCATAGCGATCACACCAGCCTCGTCAATCGTGTACAGTCGTGCACATTCGCCATGAGAAACGGGAATGTGTGTCTTAGGCATAAGGAGAGCAGATTTCGCCAAGTATCACTGAGTAACAATGATGAGCATAGATTAACCCAGCATGTTCTTTGCTCCTCTTTCAAAGAAAAAATTGAGTCCATCTCGGATAAAAAAAAAAAAAAAAATAACGCAGATATTGAAACCGCTTCAGGGGCCACCATTGCTTTCAAATAGGCAGTCACTTCCTGTTGTCTTCATGTCCACCTCTCCTTCCTCTCTTGTCTGATTGGGCCTTTAAGCATTTAGCCAAGTGAAGTCATTGGACATGAAAGTTGGCAAGACAGACATGCAGGATCTCAAACAATGAATCAGGCACGTCCATCTGCTCTACAAGGCTAGCAACCATTAATCCCTTTCCTAAAGTTATCTCTTGTTGTCGGAGCTATTGTTTTTAAAGGGCAGTGATATTTAACAAGCAGCAAACAGCTTTGCCATAGTAATCATTTCATAATCCAAAGTTTGTGTTGATAGCTCAAAAGCCATCTCACACTTTTGATCGTCTGTTTATCACAACTCACTGCTTATGTCCGCTTTGTTTTTGTGAGAGAGAACAAGAATAGCTTCAATCGCTGAGGGCAACACACTCAGATGCTGTCAATTTCAGTCAGATGACTACAGAGAAAATAGGCCAATATGCTGCTGTTTTATCATCACAGAAGGTGTTTCGGAGGTTTTCTTTGCAGCCTTACTTTTTTTGCTACTTTCATGTTTACAAAAAATGTTCCTGGTGCAGCTTTGAAGTTTCAGATATCCCAGACAAAGCAGCTGAAAATTGCTGCCTCACCCCCTTAAATATTCTGACACAAAGTCTAGGCAACTGACTGAAAGTGCTGAACTTTGCTGATGTAATCCGCCTTCTGATGCCATCGAGAGCTTCAGTGTCAAATGACTCTCCAGCAGTGCTTAGAGTTTTGTTTACAGGCCGAGCTCTACGTGAATCCATCTGTAATTACTTTGTGTATTGGAGGACGAAACAGCAGATAGTAGGACTGTTGCAGCTGTCCAGTGTGGAAGATTGAGGCACAATAACTGCAGTAACACCAGAGAGCTGTAATTTCACGCTTATCACAATGAGATGTTGAAAAAGACAAGCTAGCAGTAGCAGGACTCGTGTTTCTTCCTCATGAAGCTGTGTTTCTCACTGCACCACCAGCCTTAAAAATCAGCATTTATCCAAGCCAAGAACTTGTCACTCAGCAAGCGTGTAATGATATTACATTTCCGTGTTAAGAGCTTATAATTGCTGTGAAATTATCTTATTAAATGAAGCCACTGGAAATGCTGTAACACAAATAACCCAGCGTTCAAGGCAGCTGTTCATCAGGTCAGGGTAGGTCAATGAGAAGAACCCGTGAAGTCATCACAGAGTCCGCCCTCGAAAGAAGATGGCATCGGCAGTTTGACATTTTCTGATGTGGTGTTAACCTGGCTGAAAGGAAAATGAGGCAGTAGGAGGAGGGAGAGAAGCAAATTGTGCAGGGGAAGTGCTGTCCTCCATTAGTCCAGTAGCAATTATGCCCTAGCTTTTTGATATATGGAGGATGTGAGTGAAATACAGGGAATGATTGGTTAGAGAGCTTAACATGTTCTCCTTTTTGTAGTCTATAATTGATACAGTATTTAACAAAAAATGCTTGAAACCGACTAAGTTGTTGGAATGTGCAAAATTATCATATGATATTGGTGTCAGATATTGCTTTAAAGCTGAGTGTCAGTATAGAAGATATGGAAAGTTCTTTGAATATTTAAATGTGTGGTCAGCGATGTGGGAGAAAACGAGTGGAAAGGTTGTTGATAAACAACTTCATACCTCACCCCTGGCTCCACCCCCCGAAGACTGATGGACATGCATCGTCATGGAAACAGCAGTAGAAAATGCATAGCTGACCAATGTAGCTAAGGTAACCCCAACTCGTCAGACAACTCGACTTCCATATTGATAACATCACAACAACAGTACATTCTGGCAGATTAGACAATAAGATGAATGTCCGACGGCTGTTACTGTTATGTGAAGCACCACAAAGCTAATGTTGCTTACCTATCCAGCAGAAAGACAGCGACATCCGCGTCCGTTTTCAGGTCTTTAAATTCGCGGAGTTCCAAAGCAACACCAATGTTGACCCGGGTCTTCGCTCTTTCATGGTCATAGTCCTTCTTTTTCACTTTTCACTCCTCTGAACTTTTTCTTTTGAGCTGTTTTTCAGCCATTGCTACTGCACATATTGTATCTCTCTCTTACGCTAACTGCGCACGCTACGCAACCTACGACTCCCCCTCCCCACTCTGTCTGATCTGCACACGAGTATGATCGCCCCCTGGATGTGTGTGTGTGTGTGTGTGTGTGTGTGTGTGTGTGTGTGTGTGTGGGGGACTGTGTATTGAAACCAAGTTTTTTTTCAACATGCTGTCAGTGGTGACATCTTGTGGATGGAGAGGAGAAATACAGTGCATTTGATGAGAAGATTAGAAGATCGCTGATTACACCTTTAATGCCTATTTTGTAGCCTAATTAACATCAAGTGAGTGGAGAATTTTTTTGTATATTGATTTTAATTTGAAAGTATGAGATCAGAAAGGGCCAATATCACTGTAGCTAATGCTGAAAATGGCTGATTAAGTTTGGTTTTATTGTTAGAAATACATTTAACCTAGAATACATCTGAAATCCAGAAATTTAATTTCAGTTATTTTTATTTATCAGTATCAGTATTATCTTTATTAAGCTTGAGTAAATCAGCATATTGAAAATGCATGGTCATGCATCCCTACTCTGTATCAATGTAAAATTGAGTCATTATCATAACCAGGCTGTACCATAAAAAAACAAATATTATGTATCCTCCATTTCTTTGAAGAAAAAAATGTCTATTATAACTCAATGTTTTTTCAGTTAAAAAATAACAAATATATTTCATTTAATGTTTCTTGTAAAAAGTAATGCCCAGTTTTTTTTAAAAATCCATGACATTTTCTTAAAGACATAATGCATAGAATTGGAAACAGAACTTTTTAAAAAAATTAATTCCATATTTGAATATATTTATGTATTAGCTGTGCACTTAAATTACATGGTGACTGCCATGATGAAAAATAGTTTGTTTATCATTGCCATGAGAAAACTTGATAATATGGAATGACTGCTGCAAAGTAGGACCTTCTATTTTTTCTGCTGTTTGCTCTGTTGGCCAAACTCCTTTCCCTGTGTAGCCTCAAAAGGTCCAAATGTTGGGGTGCTGGTTTGGCGTAGTGGTTAGCACCCCATGTACTTGCTTCTGCCAGTCCAGGTTCGAATCCCGCCTGTGACCAGTTTGCAGAGTGTCTTCCCCTACTCTCTCTCCCCCTTTCACAAGCCTATCCACTGTCTCTCTCCTATCAATAAAGGCACAAAAATGCCCAAAAATATACACTAAAAAAAAAAAAAAAAAAAAGGTCCAAATGTCATTTGGAGGTCCATTTTCTTCTTCAACCTCATTCACTTTTTTAGGCAGAGTTTACGAAACAATTTTGTCACCAGAAATGCAAAGCACAACAGATGCACATTTACACAGATCTGAGAGAGACTGCTTTCATGCCAGGCCAGTAGTTGGTGATGTAGGTTTGCAGTGAAACAGTGGTGTTACAAAACATGTGCGCTTTCCTGTTAAGACAGAGTTTTCACAAACAACAATGGTGAGTTGATGCACAAATACGCAGGAGTTTAATGTCTGGACAGCAAATCTGTCTGAATATTTTTGTCTGGATAACAAACTGAGCTCAGTGAGCAGCACACATATTGCTCAGCAGAAGATCAAAACTGTTGTTGTTGTTCTTAGGTGACCTTCATCTGAAAGAGTACTGCCTATGCGCATCATAGTTTCCCCTGAAAACGCCGATTTCTGTTTACACAGAAACGAACCAAAAACTTTTCAATACTTTTCACTCTGGATCCTTGTTTCAACAGTTTGCAGATTCAGGCACTCCGGGCACCATTCTTGTGTAAATGGAAGGCACAGACGCAATGAAAACTCTCTCTTTGATCAGCAGAATTGCTCTCTTTGTGGTGCATAACCTTTGGAAACCAGTATTTCTGTTTTGTAAATAATTACATATAAGGAGGAAAAAAAGTTAACATCCTGATTCATGCAACATAACTTATCCTGGTTTGCAGTTCAGTAAACACTGAGTGCACTTTTTATTGCATAAAATACTAAATGTAGTGCTATATTTTCCAGCCTTCAAATGTCAAAGACTATATGCAAGAAAGACTGAAAATGGTCATGTTCAATAACAAGTAAGGATATAGGTGTAACAAATACTGAAATAAAGCTTCTTACTTGTAACTTAATTGATTGTGTCGCTACACCAGGAAAACTGCAGGATGAAAGTACTTTGAAAGCACAAATGGAAGTTTCTCCACAAAAATGGAAAGTCAGACTTTTACTTTGAAAAGTGCAAACAGGAAAGAGATTCTTACTGTGCTTGTCTTGTTTCTGACACAATTTATAAACGTGGATATACATTTATACATAAACACTCTTTTTTGTCTAGATACACAAGCAGCTCCTGGTAAAAGAAGACAAGCCTTATATTTTCTTGATTACATGCCCAATTGCATGAGACATGGCTTCTGCAGTTTCAAATCTCTGGATTATTAACGTACTCATTGGCATTCAAATTGGTACAGAAGTTGTCCTGCAGTTAACACACATCTAGTGTGAAACCGCCTTTAAAAGCAAAGGGCTTCATCACTGTCACATTTAGCTTAATGTCTTCTCAACGCACACCCGGTTACTATTGGAACAGTACTTGTTGCACAATGTGTAGACCAATCATATATGACAAAAACAATATTTTTACGATTTCAGTCATTTAAAATCTTGCTAACAGCCATATGCAGAGGTCTAAAGTGTAGGTTTGACTTTGACCCAACTGTAAACTCTTTGACCTCAAACTACCTTACATCTTTATATTTCTCTGATTATGTTTCATACAGATGTAAAGTTATGTCCACTTGTTTTTGGTTATGCCATTTTTTTTCTTATCTATTTTAAGATAAAAAATAAAACTAACACTAATGTAAGGTAACAGCTGTAGCTTTCATATCAAAAACAACTGTGTCACACAAGATGACATTTTTTTATCATATCCTCAGTTTGTACAAGGTCTCTGCTCTCTTCCATATCACAATAGAATTTTCTCTGTCCAGTGGCATCTAACAAAATCAAGTCCAGCTAACATGCCTCGGTTATTCCTCCAGCAGGTACAAACATGATGGTTCGCCTGCAGCCTCAGAAGCTTTAAATGCATTTTCTGTTCTGGTTTGAGGCACCAAATTGAATAAACTTCACTGAGCAACCTCTTCCAAGCACACCTGCATCACTAGTCATGTAGCAACCCAGCCTCATTTTATAAGCCTTATTAAATCAAATGCTTCTGTGGCCTCAGAAAAATATCCATATAAAGAGATAAAATGTCCCCGTAACGACAGACTGCATGCTGTGTCAGTTTGTGTTCGGAATATGTCCATGCCACTCTGTCACCGAGACAGATAGATACTGAATATTTATGATTTTTGAAGAGATATCAGTCCTTTAAAAGCAGGATGAGATTTAAGTAATTTGCCCTTGGCGGATAATACACAAGTGCAATAGTAAACAATAGCTCATTTGGAAAGAAACTGACCACAGAAGGTGTAATGTAGATCACAAATAGAGCATTTAAGAAGAAAAATGCCACTTTACCACCTTCAAACAGATGTGTCTGGGAGAACTGGGAATATTCCTATCTGAAAGTACCCTAGCTTTCTCCTTTCAGCACTATGTTTCAAGGTCATACAGTTACTGTATTTGGCCAGCGTATCTTTAAATTTTGTGTTGTACAATGGCAGATCCTACGAAACAAAGTGACAGTTGCAGATGAAACTTTACAGAGAATAAGAGAGAGTCATTTTGAACATGGATTTACACATTGACAAGGTTCTAAAATTAGTTCCCTGGCTAATGGGAGAGCAGCATCTGTGCTGTGCTTCCCTGTACATGGTATCCCTATAGCTGAATTCAAAGTCTGGTGTTTTGGCAGATGTTTACTGTCATAGAGGGAAATGTGAAGCTGTGTTAAGCTAAGTCAGACCATGCAGAACTCAGTTTATGTCCATTATGTTCATTGGTTATAAAAACTGTTTGCATACTTAAAAGATTTTGACCTCTGATCCACGCTTGTAAATGCCTGCAAGAGTTGACTTTTGCCACCCTCAGTTACAGCTGTGTTAATCTCTGACAGCTCCAGCTGCTTTCACCTCTGGACTGGACCCCGGTTTATGGCTTAAGGCCCTTTTGGGGACATTGCTTTTCCTTGTCTTGATATGAAAGAATGACACAGGTATACCAGTGTTGGCATACTGAGACCAGCTGCAAGCAGTGAAATGGCATGTATGTTTGCATATGGCATTCCTTGAGTGATGTCACAGTATCTGTGTAAAACTTTCTGCTGTGCAAAGCTCCCCTAGTTCTATGAAAATACCAAAACATAGCCTGAATCTTCCAACTCCCGGTACCCTGCCATGTTTAAACCCAAAAAACATCCACACACTGGAATGTGCCTCTTATTTCTATGCCAGGTGAACATCACTCTTAATGCTTCCCTTGCATCTGATCTCTTTGTCCCTCTTGTGTATGTTTTCAAGCAGCAACTTTGAAAACCCCACCAACTAATTTGTCAGCTTTCTTCCTGCTTGCCTTCATGTGCCAGTGCTGGCTTGTATGTGGTTACTATAGAGCTGGTGACAAACAATTGAGTGCCCTAGATAAAGGGAAGAAACAGCGGTAATTTAATGGTCGTAATGTTTTTTTGTAGTCTGATTATTAAGTGTGTTTTCTCTGTGCTGTGCATGTGAATAATATAGTAACTAAAATTGTTGTAATGCAAATGCGAATGCAGCCTGTTTTCAGGATGCAAGATGTAATTATATCTGAATTGAGATCACAAGTTCATTTTTATTTACTGTAGAGCATGTGGTTTTGGCTGAAATGGTCTTAAATGGTTTTTTTCCATTCAGTCAACCTAAACTTTAAAGATAATCAGCAGCCACTACCTTAGGCCAACAGAACCTTTTAAGATATAATGACTATTAAAGGCATTAATGACCACCATAAATCATTGTTTCCAGAGAAATTACAGATTAGTAGGTTGAGTAGTGTAGTGTTAAGTATTGATAAAACAGTGTGTAAAACCTGTGAGCAGTAATGTGAATCTGCATAGATACTAATGGTCTGCAAATATCCTTTGTCTTCTCATTTATCAGGTCTGCAGATGGGATTGCTCTCCTACTCCCACTCCCTCTTTCCCTCCTCTTTTTCTTCTTTTTCTCTGGCCAGAGTTTGACATTTTAACTGCAGCATGTACTGAATTTCAAAGCCTCCCGACGGAGCAGACAGCTTCCTCTACACGCCTCATGCATCCTCGTAAATCCGTCTGACTTAAACAAGCTTTGTCTGATGTTTAGGCTGCCCAAAGACGTGTTCCTTTTGTGCTTGCTGCGCAGTGGAATCACAATCAAATAATCTGCAAAACAGGCTGCAACATGAAATGTGAGACGAGAAACCCTGCTGCATAATTTGACAGGACGCTCACGCTGTGATGTTTTTACAGGCTGGAGAAAGACAAAGATGGATCTTCTGTCAGAGTCCTGAGAAAGAAGAATCAGTGTAGCTATAATGCTCCGCGCACCGTCAGCTGTAATACATCCTGTCACTGAGGCTCTGTTATATGCTCAGCTCTAAATTGGATGTGAGCTTGTCATTTAAGATTAAACTTGTACAACGCTGTGTGAAAAGAATGCAATCACCTCTCGGCAGAAGTATTAAAATCTGCTCATGCAATTGTCAAGTCCTCGTCTCCTCCAAACAGAGCAACATCTTCTTCAAAGTTTCTCAGTTAGTGATGAATAAAAATTCAGCTGTTTGCTTTTTCATGACAAACAGAATCTTTTGGGTTTCTTTTTAAATAACCCAACATGGAGCATTGCCGCCCCTCATTTTGTTCTCCATTTTTAAAAATCATTGACACAGAAATCAGAGAAATCCCGCTGAGAGACTTTCAATGTTTTTCTATTACCCACTCATGTGCCTGCAGGGTGATGTGGAAATAGAAGGTTTATTCCTGGACAGCTTTCAAAGCAGCTTTCACAGATCTACAGATTTTCAAGCATTCTCTAAGCAATGGTGATATCATGCTTTATAAAGTTGTTTGACATTTTTACCTTTTATTCAGTTATGAAAGAGTCATGGTTGCAGTATTAAAATATTGCAAGAAAAAGTGGGGATCCATTCTCCTTTTACATGTTTCTCATAGCAGGAGATTTTTTTTGTCAAGATGGAAAGTGGAGGTTCTTAAATTGCTAAACACTGTTGGTGTGACGCATTGACAACATAAACTAGAAAAGCACTTGGAGAGTGCAGACCTCTGCAGCACCACAGTCCTCACCCATATTGTGATTTTTACCATAAATATTAGTCCTAACTTTGTTTCATGTAAATATTTAGATTCCTTGACCATGAAAACATATCATTAGCAATTTGATTAATAATTACCTCCGCAAAGGAGATTATGTTTTCGGGAGAGTTTGTTTGTCCATCCGTCTGTCCTTCTGTGAACAAAACAACTCAAAAAGTTATGGATGGATGGATTTTGATGAAATTTTCAGGAAATGTTCAGCATGGGAAAAGGGAGAACTGATTCGATTTTGGTGTTGATCCGGATCAGCGTCTGGACGCCATGACGAAAAATGTGATTTTTGTGAATATCTACTGAACTAAAATAGATATCACTAGAAAAGCACTTGGAGAGCACAGACCTCTGCAGCGCCACAGTCCTCTCCCATATTGTGATTTTCAACATAATTGTTAGTCCTACCTTTATTTCATCTAAATATTTGGATTCCTTTACTAGGAAAACATACCATTAGCAACTGGATTCATAATGATATCTACTTTAGTTCAGTAGTTATTCATGAAAATCACATTTTTCGTCATGGCGTCCAGACGCTGATCCGGATCAACACCAAAATCGAATCAGTTTTTCCTTTTCCCATGCTGAACATTTCCTGAAAATTTCATCAAAATCCATCCATAACTTTTTGAGTTGTTTTGTTCAAAGACGGATGGAAGGAAGGAAGGACGGACGGACGGACGGACGGACGGACGGACGGACGGACGGACAGACAGACAGACAGACAGACTCTCGAAAACATAATCTCCTTGGCAGAGGTAACAATATAATGGAAATAGCAACAGAGTCTAAAGCTGTTAAGACAGTTCTTGCCTTCATATCAATGCTATGTTTAACTGTTTCCATCACATGAAGAATGCTGGCATTTGGAAAAGAGCATAAACCAGATCTATTTAGAGTAGGGCTGTAAAGTCCAAGTCGACTGGTCGACTAATTGGTCGATGCGTGCTCAGTCGACCAAAATTCTGATTGGTCGACCAAATGTGTCAATTTATTTTTTTCCCCTGCAGTTCATTTCATCAGGAGAAATGTATCAAGTGAAATGGGGGTATTTTCTGAGCACCCCCATCATGTCTCAGAACACCATTTTAATGTATTTATCGTTCATTTCAATATTTTTATTTAAGAATGTTTCAATATTCTAGTCTAATAATCGCTTATTTGTTGTATAACTGCATACGCACCCGCCCGCTGCAACAGCGGCATCCCTCACCCAGTCCACGCTGGATTTTATGCCTCATATAAACACCCAAATGCAAAAACGACATCACAGAACGAATTGACAGTTTTATTTCTCAGAATATGAGGCCCATTGGTGTCGTGGAAGGCCAAGAAAAACATTGAAACCTGGATATTCAGTGCCAGCGCGCCTCGCAATTACATACGCACTAACGGCAAATTACGAGGGAGTAAAAAGAGAAAGCTTCTGAGTTAACAGATAAAGATAACAGATGTGTACGTCTCTTCGAATGGAGTCCTATATGACAGTGACTGCCCATTTCATTGATGAAGACTGGAAAGGAAAGAGTCTTGTGTTGAGAGAGAAGAAATAGAAGAGGCGCACACAGAGGAAAAACATCGCTGCGCGATTATATGAAGTTGGCGATGCCTTCAAAGTTCCAGCAGGGAAAGTGCCTGTTGTAGTGAACAACGTGGTTAATATGAAACTCTGTGTGGGAACACTAAAAGAGTCCCATGAATATCCAGGTTCCAATGTTTTTCTGGATATTCAGTGCCAGCACGTCTCACAATTACGCATGCAGTAACGGCAAAATACGAGGGAGAAAAAGAAAAAGCTTCCGAGTAAATACATTAAGATAACAGATGTGTACGTCTCTTCGAATGGAGTCCTATATGAAAGTGACTGCCCATTTCATTGATGAAGACTGGAAAGCAAAGAGTCTTGTGTTGAGAGAAAAAAAGGAGGGAAAGAGGCGCGCACAGGGGAGAAACACGGCGGTGGGGGGGGGGGGGGGGGGGGGGGGCTGGGCGATTGGTCGATTTTTGGTCGACATATGCTGTATTTTAGTCAACCAACAATTTCTTTGGTTGATTACAGCCCTAATTGAGAGCATGCATAACCCAATGATTACACACTCAAGTGCATGTTATTAAAGATATTTACTTGTCTGCTCACTCTTATTAAATTTTCTGCATCCTGTTTATGTGCACCATCAGATGTTATCAAGCAAGTCACGCCAAACACAAAATGAGTTGATGTTCATCCTTTTGCAGAGGAGGTCAAATGTGTTAAAGACATTAATACAGCTAAGCATATTTGCTTGCTGGTGTTAACAGTGAACCACAGAAGACTCCAGATTACTGGGTATCTATCTACAGTGTAACACTTGTTAAAGTGTCGGCAGAGAAACTGTCAGTGATTTTGAAAACTGCAGCTTTCTGAAAGTGAAGGTTTAAGTGATTAAAGGTTGTCTGCTTCAGCGGTGCAAGACTAAATTGTAGTCTAATACTGGTGTACTGAGCCCCCCTCACCTTTATCATACACTCAGCCTAGGCCAGTCTAAGTTGGCAATGCTGTAGCAACAAAGGGGATAAATTATTTAACTCGACAGTCGTATTGTGATGTAAGTGAGGATTCCCTTCACTGAGCATTAACCATTTCATTATGGCACGAGCACCTTGTGTTTCTTTCAAATGCAAGTTCTGCACATTTGCTTTGCTAAAGGTCTAAAAAATATGTTCCATGCTGGCTATTTCTCTGTCATGACTCATTAAAGTGCCTTCGCTGATTTAAACTTAATGAAAACTAATATTTACAGTCAGTTTTATTTCTCATCAGGTGTTAACGTCAAAGTATATCTATGATAATGAAGAAGCTTCGTGCTAGTCAAAGATTTAGAGATACCAGAAATAAATTCAGAATGCAAATCCATAAGAAAGGCGGCGTTGTGTAAATGTGTCAAATTAGTGAAGGTATTGCACTTCAACGGATGAGTAATCACCCCATTATTCCATCTTTCACACCTTTCAGATTTCTGATTTGTGTTCAGAATCATTCATCATCTTCATAAAGTGGAGTGATGAACATGGAATTGTAAAAATCACAGCGGCGTGTGCTGTAAGCCGTCCTGTGAAACCCGGAGCGCTGCTGTGCTGGGGTTTTTGCATATTAAGGTCGTAACACATTTCTCTTTCTGGGAGCCATAAATCTACTTTACTGTGAGCGAGGGGAGCCCTGGTGTAGCTTAAGAGCAGCCTGAGCAGTCACAGAGAGCTTAATAGTATCACGGTTATTGGACTTTTGAACAGGATTACTCCCTATTGTGCTGCTCTCAGAGGTGCGACTCTGCTCTAAATTATTCAGCTGAACAAGTGAGATTAATTGATTATTGAGCTTTAGATCAATGATAATCAGTAGTTCTGTGTGTAATTCTGCAGCTTAGGTCTTTGTCTTGTTCCCTATCCCTGGAGAAATCTTTTCAGTTGGTCTTCATCTGTTTAGTTAATCCTCCGTTCCTAGTCCCACGGTCTTGGACACACTCACATTTACATGTTGAAGAGGGTGCAGACTGTTTTCCTGCAAGTTTTCCTTATTATATTTCATAGATGTACGCCTGTATCCAAACCTTTGAAGAAAACTATCACCTATATTAACCTTCCTTCTTAGCTTATTCTACCAGGTAAATCATCGAGAATAGTTACCCAACTCATGAAGTGATGTTACACAAGGAGACAAAGCATCTGAAGTGTTCTCTTTGATTCAAACTGCGAGGAAAGACTTAAAAGTTTTATATTCTAAAGCCTTTCTTTATGTTTCTCTCTAAAATAATCTTATGAGATATACTTCTAAATGTGCATGAGGCCTTTATTTCCAAAGACGTTTTATACTCACTTTGAATAAAACATAAATCAGACTTTTCTTTTGTGCCTAAAGTGTGTGAGATGTTCTCAGTTTGGGTCACGGATAAAGATGGAGTGTTTTTACTCAAGGCTTCTTTTGTCAGCGCTTTGGGGAGTGAAGCTAAAAGGATTTTAGACCATGAAGATCATCAGGTTCCTTTATCATCGAAAAACACCTCCATAAAATGTACAAATATGTTGACTTGTGAAACTTTACCTCAGAGAAGGGTTTAAAAAACTTCTCAGCTTGCAATTCCTTCAACAGTTTGTCTCAAACTTTGGGTACTGGTCCATAATGGGTAGCATGGCTGTTCTTTATGTGTCAAGGACTTGTACAGCAAGACCACTTTAATGACTGTGTGAGGAGCGGCCACTCCTGCTGCTTCACTGACCATTATGCTGCTTGTCACTCTTGAGGGTGCCAGGAGGCAGGGGCCTTTTCCAACTGACCTTGGGCGAGAGGCAGGGTACACCCTGAGCTTGTAGCAAGTTGACCACAGGGCAAACGCAGAGAGATAGACAACCGGTCACTTTCACACCTAAGGACAATCTAGAGTCACAATTTAAGTGAGATGTTGAGCATTAGAATTACCAAACTGGTTTTGGTTGACGAAAGGTTGTCATGGACAGAGCATATTAAGCTCATCAGTAACAAAGAGATGAAGTCTATTGGCATCATCAGGAAAATTCATGGTTTCATTACAAAGAATACTCTTCATACATTGTATTACAGTTTAATATATATCCACATCTTAGTTACTGTAATATTGTTTGGGCAAGTACATACCCTACAATTCACAGAAAATATTCATTACTCAAAAGAAATTTGTTAGACTAGCTACCTCTTCTAAGTATTTATCTCCATCTGCCCCTCTATTTAAAAAGCTGAACTCATTGTCCATTTACGATATTAATATTCTTCAATCTTGAATATTTATTTATAAATATATTCATCTACCACATTTGCTCCCAGAATCTTTTATGTATTTTTTTTACAATGAACTCTCAGATTCATTCGCACAATACAAGACATGCCATTAAACTTCATACACCCTTTTGCCGTACTTCTCAATGTCAGTTTTCTTGTACTTACAGAGCTTCATTAATTTGGAATTCATATTATCATTTAACAAAAACATCTACATCTCTGACCAATTTTAAGTTCAGACTAAAGTCATATATAATCCATCAAGATCCCAAAGCTGCTTTTTGTTCTCATTCATAATTAATTCAATTGCTTGTTGTCTGTTTGTTGAATTATTTTGAGTTTATTTCGTTGTATAAAATTGTATTTCTTTTTCTTCTTATATTTTTATTATTAAAGGAGACATATCATGCTTGTTTCTCCTTTTCACTATGCCAGACTAGGATGCCTGTAAAGCATTTCTGCCCTCAGTACAAGTCATTTAGTTCCTTCATTGCCCCACAATAGCGTTGTGGGGCAATGAATACTTATTTTAGGCCATTATCAAGCTCTCGTTAAAACGCTCGGTTCTCAGACTGACCTACAGTTACCTCGCAACGTCACAGCCCTTTGTGCTCTGATTGGTCAGTTCTGTCAGAGCTGCCGAGAGGGTTGAGCCAGCCTGTCCTTCTTCTTCTACTGTATTTTCCGGCAGGCTCAAAGCAGCGACCGCGTATTGAGTCCCCCTACAGGCCAGAGCTGGTAATGAGTGAGTGTGAGCTAGGGAGCTATATACAGCTGGTTGGTGGATGTGTTCCTCGATGATGGTTTTGTGGCTAACGGACATCACAGAGGAGGAGCTGTTTTATCAGATTACTCCAGTAAAAAGAAAGGTACCTTGTGTCGTCACGACGATTTAAATCTTGCGGTCATATCGCAATGACCTATTTTCAGAGGCATCAAATCTCGTTCTAGGATATCAGAAAAAATACAATATCTCATTTTTTGAAAATTAAGGGGGTGTAAGGTCTTATTTTCAAATTTATTATATTATATGTAAGTATTAAATCATGCATCAGCATGATATGTCTCCTTTAACTCTATTTGGGGAGGTATCTTCGATAAGCCCACTTTGGGTTTTTTTTTTTTACCTCTCCAGCACTCTCTTGTATTTTTTTTTCTATGCCAATGTAATTGTTTCTAATTTATGGTGCAAATAAATAAATAAAAAAAGAATTCTTACTCTCTAGGGTTATGAATTGATCAAAGATTGAATAAGATCTTTTAAAGATGTTTCTATCCTGAGTGCTCACAAACATGCTGCTCATACTGGTTGTCTGCACAGGCGCAGTTGTAGCGAGATTCATGTTGGTGCCAGCCTGTTGTGCTTCTTAAGTCAGCCCACTAGCTTGCTGAGTCGGAGATGTTTCTATATGAAGCAGGAAAGAACATCCAGCCCATCTCCCCCTCTTTAAAGCAAGTGTGTGGCTGCATTTCTGATTCCACAATGGCCTGGGTAAGATAGAGCTTGCCATGACTCATCCAGTATGCAGTCTCTGCAAAATGAAATGCAATTACTCATCTTACACCCCATCAGCTGAAGTTAAAGGAAGCAGAACCAGTAATGATTCTGTGCTCTGACATTGGATGCTGTATAGATCTATCGGACTTTACCAAACTCTTCTGTGCCAATCTTGGGAACAGTTTCTTTCTCAGTCTAAGAAAGGAGCCACATTCCATTACTAACACTTTTACTTTTATTTTTCTACAAACTGAGAAAAGACTATCTTGTCGCTTGTCAACCTTTGGCTCCTCCTGATTGAAAGCATTAATCCAAATAGCAAGAGAAATGGGGTGCACCTGATTGGTCAGCAGACAAACAGGACATTGTCAATTTCTTGTGGGATCAAAATGGAAATCTATTAACAATGCTATCATATTTTTAATTAAATGAAATGAAATGTTAAATTAGTTAAGACAGATTAACACTTTGGATTACAACAACAAACACAGCATTTTGTGGCTGTATTAAAACCTTTTGGGAAAGAATATATAAAACCTGAAGTCCAAAAGGAGACATGAAATATAAGTAATGTGAGTATTACTGCTGAGTGGTGGCAATCACATGGATATTTGGAAGGATGAGAAGCTTGCCTTATATTTAACATGTTTAAGTTTTTATGTTATTGCACATAATACACCAAGGAATTGTTGAGAAGTTGAGTTTTTTTTGGCTCAAAAGTAACAAAAAGAAACAGAATTGTAGCGGTTTTTCCTCCCAGTAGCCCCTGTAGTACATACCTGCAAATATGATACTCAACATGACCAAGCAAAAAAAATCACTCCTTATGCAAAGTCTGTCAAATCACAATCAAATCAAACAACCATGACCAAAAGTCCAAAGTTTGAACCATGGGGGCACTGTATTATTGCATCTCTGGTAATTACAGCTTAAAGCTGCTGGATGATTAAAGGTTGTGTATTTCATCCTAAAGTGTGCATCTGTGTATGTCTTTTTCGTTATTTGATCAAGGCAGCACACATTTGAAGTCATAACTTGAACTTGGGATGAACCAAAGCTTTACATTTTGCCTCTAAGGTTGTGTGACGGTGTGGCTACTAATTAGACCAATCATGTCAGGCTCTGATACTTGCTGCTTGTTTTGGCCAGCTTTATGAAAATCTAGTGTGGAAATATAAACCGGCATTTGAAATGTATGCATATTGCCGTAGCTATCAAAATGTAAAAGCAATACAGTCAGTGTGATCATTTAGCAGTACAGTCCAACAAATGGAAGTACCTAACTGCCATGAAGCATCCTTGTTGATTATTTTTTAAAGCAGAGGAGGCTTTTTAGATTTCATTTTGTTGCTGTTGTTGCTGCTTTTTCTTTTCCTCTCAGAGTCAATTAAAATTCAAACCCGCCGTTCACAGCTTCTACGCTCAGCCCCCCTGCCTAAAAAAATTAAAATGCAGAGTGTTTGACAGGTGACAGGTGGGTTGTGGGTGGGTTGCTGGTTGACAGGTGGCCCGTTTCCATGACACCACGGCACATACTCATTAAAGCAGCCCACGAGTTACCCATGCGGATGAGGGTGTTCATGATGTTTGGTTCATACAGAGGCTGTTTGGTTTCTGTTACTCCGTCGTTGTGATTGGTTCTACCCCTTCATGTAGGAGTGAGTGTTTTTTACAGATTGTTTACTGCTGTTTGCATATTGGAAGCCTTAATGAAGTTCTCTGCTATCACACAGCTGCAGAAGAGGCCAGGAGTATTTTTGCTTATTTATCCTTGCTGGATGCATGAATGTTCAGTCTGTCCACCGCTGAAGATTGGCCTTCTTGAAGTTTGTTTTTCTTTATGAACAGCTCCATATGCTCTGTGTCTTTTCACTAGTCGTGGTATCTGACCTTTTTCCTCAGATCCCCCTTTAATGTACCCAGGAGGTGAGATCTCCTCGGACCTACATAAAGAAAGTGACACATTGTTTGACCAATTAGCATGAATTTAAATGTTTTGTCATCATTATAATAGAGACAAGATGAGCCAATGCACATGTTTTAATACAAAAGTCTTTAAAGAAGGGAGAGGCAGTGCCATACTCTTCTTTTTATTTTCATTCGTTTCCTTTTTATAATAATGATTATACTAATAATAATAACATCAATGATAAATATTGTTGTTATTTATTTTCCAATTCTTAATTACTCATTTATTTATTGGTTAATTTTAATTTTAGAAAGAGATTAGAAGGACAAAGAGAAGCAAGACTAAAATGGCATTCATTATAGTGATAATATATGGATGCTTTGACCTTTAATTTGCAGTTATCATTTTTCTCTGTTGAGTATACATTTTTTTATAGAGGATGAGTAGCCCCTTGAGATGAGGCTACTCATTTTCAAGATGGGTCCTCCTGTTGTTATGGTTGTAAAGGTAGTTATTATATTGTGGTATAATCATTTACAACCCATGGATAGAGATACAGTTCTAAAATTAACATTGCCAGCTAAAATGATTGAATGAGGTGCACTCCCATAGATGATCATTCTGAAGTTAGTATTAGGAGCTGTAATGGGGCTGAAGTAAACCATATAGCTGCAGTTGCAGAGGTTGAAGATAGCTTCATCTACTGCAACTGCAAAATGTAGCAGAACGCTGTCCACACCAAAGGTCCAGTGCGGTAAACTACTATGTAAACCAAATTTGGCAACCTTAAAGCTGATAGTGCCTTACCCAGGTTTGGCACCAAGGCTCTAGAACTACTAGGGCTCATGTTTACAGCTACAAGGCAAAATGTCTGAATAGTTGTACGTGAATTGTAATTGGATGATCAAATTCATCATAATAATCTCTCATGGCAATAGTCAGAAAACACAGATATTTGTCTAAAATGATGCACATTGGTGTCATCCAATGTTGCACATTTCCTGGCATTTACAGCCAATCTAGATATCTGCTATGTGTATCCCCAATAATGGCTTTCAAATCAGCAGGTTACACAAATCTACCATGATGATTTACCTTCTCATCACTACATGGGTATATTAAAACAGTGTTTTTTAAGGAAAATGTTTCCTTGTTTTCCTTTTTTTTTCCTTACACACAAAAGCTATCACATTGAAAGCAATAAGTTAGTTTTAATAAAATAAAGCCTTAATGCTCTTGATGAAAAGCATCAGTATCAGAAAATACATCCTACTTAAAACAGTGTTTTCTAGTTGTTAAAGGTATTTTTCAAATTAAAAAATCTGCTTTCTAAAAGCACAAACTGCATTATATTCCATGTAGTTTTCCCATATTGCTAAAAAAAGTGCAGTGTATTTGGTAAAAAAAAAAAAAAAAACACTGAAGGGAGATTTGTTTTCCCAATGCTAATCAGCTGTAGCTATGGTCCATGTTAAAATGTGTGACCCACAGTTTTTCTCTGCCAAATAATAAAAACATTGATAGTGCAAAGTGAATACAAACAAGACAGAAAACTGACATAAAACATGAATTAAAAATACAGACATAAGATGAATCCAAGCAGAAATATACTGTTTTACTCCTTTTTCACTGCTTAGGATAATATGTCAGTTAAATGGCCTGAAATGTGTCTGAAAATGTCCTTTGTGTGTGTGTGGCACAATTTGATTCACTTTCTGAGCTCCAGTTGGCTAATCTGGCTTTGTCTTTTAAAACGAGAGACGGGGTTATGTAATCAGCTTGAAATATCTGCCCTGCTGTTTCAAACCAAAAGGGAGGAGAAATTTGCTTTGAAGTTTGAGCCCGAGTGTGACTGAGACAGAGGAATTATCCGTGGGCGGGAATTGTGTGAAACAACTGTGAGCCCAGGCAAACTGCTGCTGGCTGTGACAGCTCACTTTTGAGGCATTTCAGAGGAATTGGTTTAACTCGGTTTAAAAGACTAAATGGAAACAGTATCGTACATGTTATTTTCATCCATGATAGAAAAACATTATCTTATCGCTTTGGGAGTGTAGATAATTACGAGTGGGATGTTTTTGTTATGGAAAAAGTTTTCAAAGAAGCTCAAACTCAGGATTATTTTCCCAAAGGTAGTGACACCTGACAGAGAGTTATTTCAGGAGTTGATTACAGTTTATCATCAAAGCTCCATGCAGCACAGTAATAAGTTCAAACGGGCTTGCATTAATTAATTTTAACAAGGGTTTAAAGGGTTCTTGGAGTCAAATATGGCACCCTTTTTGCCCCCATAGAGGCAGCTACATTACATGCTAAACTAACACTATAGACACATTCCCCCATACATGAAAAAATAAAAACGATTAAGATATGAGTGTGTGAGACTTTACCTCAGACTCGCTGGGTTGCAGTGGAATTATGAGAGAAAACTGCCGGGGTGGTGGGCATAAAAGCATCAGCTTTTTTTCTGCTCAGAGAGAATAATTCAAGTCCTGGTTGCCAGGCGTAGACAGGAAGATCAGTGGAGACCTCCGGCTGTGAGCGTCAGGAGAGGTGGAGGATGGCTATGAGGATGCAGCAGGGAGGATGAGAAAAAGAAGAAAACTTTTTGGGTTACACCATTTAGAATCACCTGATTGGTCATTTAGGTGTTTTTTTGTCCTTTTCCCAAAGCACAACGAGGTGACAAATGTTAAAGAGAAGGTTTGGATGATGGATGTTCTCCACCTGCAGAGCGTTTAAGAACACAGTGGCCTGGGTCATGCTAACAACACAGAGAGGACACTGATGAACATGACAATAACACAAGGTGGCGCAATATATCGTTTCCCAAGTTTCTTTTTATTTATGTATGTGCCTCCTTCCATTATATACAAACATTTAATTAGTCACTCAACTCACTTTTGTATTTCTTAAAGTATTTACAGTTACAGCAGGACATCGTTGCATTCCTGAGGTGGTAAAAGGATGAAAGCAAAAGCGCAACACTGATGAAAAGCAGAGCTGGCAGAAGCAAAGCAGTGAAAGTAACCACATTTTGCTGCATAATTGGGCTCCTATTTTGTTGCATTTTTGAGAGATGATTAAATTATGATGTATTCTAGGTAAGATTGGTAAATGGACTTGAGCTTATATAGCACTTTTCTAGTCTTTGACTACTCAAAGCTGCTTTACACCGTAGGTCACACCTACCCATTCACACCCATTCGCTCTCACATTCACTCACTGATGGTTCAGAGTTTTTTACGTTAGTTATCCATCAGTATTTCTAACACATTCAAGCCCTGTCATGCCCATTTAAACACCACTGACACAGCAGTGGGAGCAACTTGGGGTTAAGTGTCTTGCCCAAGGACACAACATTTGAACCTTCAACCTCCCGATCACTGACCATGCGCACTATCCAACTGCGCCACCACCGTCCGTAAGAAATCAGCACAGCTCTAGAGGTCTGCCTCTACAGTCTGCAGCTGTTGTCTTTGTGTAATATTATGAGCTTTGACACTGACTATTATCTTATTAAAATCTAATCCCAACTATTAAAACATAGAACCTTAATTCGATCACATGAAGCACATGTCTGTGTGGCATACAACGGTTTGGGGCTTTTTGGTTTTTATCTAAATTTTGACACAAATCCAGGTATAAGACACAAAACGGATGGATTATGTCCTTTGTTTTTACATTTTTTGAGAGGCAAAGCATGAATCTGTCTTACAGAATATCAGCTCTCATTTCTTTTGAGGCAGTGCTGGTGTTTTTATGCAGCAGATGCCATGCGTTGGTCAACATTTACCTGGATCATTCGATTCCCTTTTTTATTGTGTCAGTGAAGAAGTCCAGAACAATCAAACCAGTCAAAAAGATGAGTCAGAAACTTCCACATCAGGAAAAAGCTAAGTCTTCAGAAAAAATGACAGGATCAGACACATTTCTGTCAATGTTTGACCTGTTGACTGTTCATCCAGGATCTACTGACTGTGATTTTTTTTAAATTTTCTCTGGCAGAATCATTTGCTCTGTTCTCCGTTGTCCCCGTAAAACAACCAGCACAGCCTGTTTTATTATCCTTGTGATTTGAAAGTGTAGCTCTGTGTAGCATTCCTATAATTTATTGTGTTTTTCTTGTTTCCTTAAGTGTTAAATTTATTATTATATTTCTATATGCTGTTTCTTGAAACAATTCTTTCTATTTATTTACAGTTGATTTCTTAGCACTATAAGGAATTGTTTTGAATTAATTTAGTTTCAGATAAGTTTTACAATAGAATGTACAGAAATAAAGAAAATAAATACATATAGTACAACATTTTTTTTATTGCTTGGGGCAGGAACAGATTATTCACGCAGACTGCATTTACATCTGTGAGTCACAGTTTGTAAAAACAGCTCTGACCTAGTTACTGTTATTTTAAAATTGGTGCCTCACTTAAACCATGATGTGCTCACTTGTTTGCTGCTTAATGCTGCTCACCTGGAAACTAAGCTGTGACATGCAGCTGTTAATAGAGTGTATCAAAAGTCCCAGTTTCACTAAAGAAGTGCCATAAGGTCAACACCCTGATGCTAACCATTAACACTGAATGTATTATACAGACTCTACATATTACACCCTGTTCCATGTGAGCTTACAGTCTAGATACACACGTAGACAAAAGTGTTAGTACTCTTCTGTTGAAGAAAGAAAAAACTCAAAATGGTCACTGAAATAACTTGAAACTGACGGATGCAATGATAAATAAATAAATAAATAAATAATAAAAAAAAAACGGATGAAAATCAGACATTGCTTTTTAACTGTGGTTTAACAGAATTGTTAAAAAAATGAAGAAAACTGACCTCGACCAAAATGATGGTACCCTCAACTTGATATTTTGATGCACGGCCTTTTGAGGCTATCACTGCAATCAGGCGATTTCTGTAACTCTCAATGAGACTTCTGCACCCGTCGACAAGTGTTTTGGCCCACTCCTCATGAGCAAACTGCTTCAGCTGTCTCAGGTTTGAAGACTGTCTTCTCCAGACTGCACGTCTCAACTTCTTCCACAAATGTTCAATAGGATTTAGATCATGGCTCATAGAAGGCCACTTCAGAATAGTCCAATGTTTTGTTCTCAGTCATTCTTGGGTGTTTTTAGCTGTTAGTTTGGCTCATTATCCTGTTGGAGGATGACCTGCGGCTGAGACCAAGCTTTCTGTTACTGGGAAGCACATTTGGCTCCAGAATGCCTTGATAGTCTTGAGATTTCGTTGTACCCTGCAGAGATTCAAGACACCCTTTGCCAGATGCAGCAAAGCAGCCCCAGAACATAACTGAGCCTCCTCCATGTTTCACAGTAGGAGGATGGAGGGCGGTTTTCAAGATCACACTGCAACACTGCAACATAAGGTTAACTATGGGAGAGAAGAGAAAGGATTTTAAGATTCGACAGCAGGTTGATCGGTCAGTCTAACAGGTGATGGCAGTATGTGGCTGGTTCAGTGCTTCTGTGAGTGAATGCCCCTAATCAGCTATCACCAGTGCAGGGAGACAACGAGAGAGAGAAGTGATTAAAAGGTGACTTAAATGAATGAATAAATAAATTAAATGAATGAATGAATACACAATAGTGTTCCTGCTTGAACTTACGCTGTAAGGTTCATTAGGCTACCTTAAGGAAGAATGATGACAAAGCAGTGCCTGGGCTTAGGGCAGACTCAATAGCTGAATGTAAATCTGCTGCTTTTTCCTTCTGCAGCATTTCCTGAGGTTAATGAGGCACATTTTACAGCCTCAGCCCCATTTTCAGCAGATATTACACTTGTATTTGTACCTCACAGGCCACCTGATTATCATGACATTTGCTAACCCTGAACAGGCAGATATTGCACTTCACAGGTTGCGTGAGCTCCCCCTCGTTTGAGAAGGCTGAGTGGTGATGACAGTGCAGGTGAAAAAAAATGTATCATCATCTGCACGCATTGACGCTGACATTTTCCGAGGACACTTCAGGGAAGGTTAAGGATACATCCAAACTTGACTGTGGTATTTTCAGCATATTTTGGTCTTGCTTGAGTTCTTGTTGAATGTTTTGCCTCTGCGCCAGTGACAACAGAGACTGGAGGCATGATGTTTATGTTTTGTCTGTATGTCTGCAGGAGTCATCAACAACATGTGTACAAGGAACATTTTTTGCTTGACTGACATTGCAGAGGCTGGATTTAAAAAAAAAAGTAATGATAGAAATGTTCAAGTCTGACTAACGTACAGATGCAGCTGCTTCAATTTTCCCCTTCAAGACAAAAAACAGCTGACTTCCAACCAGTGGGAGTGCCCCCACCTCTAAGGCGATGTTCCAATATTCATAAACGTGCCATTAATAGTTCTTTTTTTCCCCTTCAATTTCCCATATTTTTTGGCCGGCGGTTGACATTCACTTTCAATTGGTATTTCAACAAGTACAAGGGATTTTCTCTCAACTAAAAAATGCTTACTAGGAGTAAGAGATGAAACAGGCAGACTTTTGTGATCATTGTTCTAACAAAAGTCATTGACCCTTGTGTTCACCCTTAAATTTTAAAAAGGACACTGAAGATTGAATTTTTCTGCCATCTTTGCACCAATGTCCAATCTGAGGTATGGATTGGATCCTTCATTTTTGAGGTACTAGGGAAAAAAACTGAGTCATGGGGCCTCATCATTTGCAAGTGAAAGCATAACATCAAGAATGCTCAAGGGAATTTTCTACAAACCTAATGCCCCAGTCACACATTCCCGTTTCTCATAGCGATTGTGCACGACTGTACACGACTGGCAAGGCTAGACACTATCTTGCTGCGTATTCTTTCACCCCCACCTCCACCCCAGCATCCACCTGCAGGCTCCAGGGGTGTTCATATGTGTTGCTCATCACTCCTCCATGCCTTCATGTAAACCTTTCTGCAAGGAGTGATGAAACTGGAGCCTGGGTACCAAACCTATAACATGTATTTGCAGCTACAACAAAACAATCAAACGTGAGTTGGTAGACTGAAATGTCTATCAAAGGTCAATGTCATGGAGTCTCATGTTTGCCTTTGCTTTTGAACAATGTCATCAATAGTTCTTCCAGATATTTTCTTCGATCTTTGCACACCTGTACTCTCAGACTCAAGGCTGAACTCATTGGATTTGAAAAATCATAGAAAATAAGGCTATTTGGCTTCATACCCATCCCTTGCTTGTCAACAGAACAGTTTATGGCATGGCCAGACTACACAATTTATGCATGATTATCTCCAGACCTGAAAGTGTAAAATGGTTGTTTCATTTTGTGTACTGTGTCATAGTGAGAGACATCAAAAGACCTACCTGGGAACTAATGACTCCACAATAGAATGTCAAGCATATTTGATTTTTGTCCTTCCATATGTGGCGTGCTCCCTCATGTCAGAGACTTTGGCTTATGAGAGCACTAGAAGTTCTGCATGGGTGACAAACATAGACGTAAACAGACTGAAGTTGTTGCCTCAGAGTGACAGAGAAACAGAGAAAAAGTTTATCAAGCTCTGAAAATAACTCCCCTGACTTTATGATGCGTTCTAGAGGAGCCACCACGAGACTGCAAAAAGAAGCTGGGTTTCCATTACAGTTTTTCACAAAATAAAAGCGATATTCCTAAAATTTCGACAAAGTATATTTGCGCTTTGAACGCGTTTCCATTGAAGGTTGTTCTAGACAGGAGCGTCGCAACTCTCGTGAAATATCACCCTGCGAGATTTCACTGCAGGAAGATGGATGCCAAGGCTTGTCGAACCCTTTCTCCCTCATTTCCGTTTTTATCTCCTCATAACACTCTGCATTCCTCTGTTGCTTGCTGTCAAGTATGGCAGTTGAGTTTTTTCTCAAGAATAATGGCAAGAAAAGTCTCTGTCTCCTCCTCTGTCCAAACATACCGTGCCATGTTTACTCCGAGAGAAGTGATCAAGTGACCAGGTACGTCACGTCCTGTGACGTATAATTCCGGAAAAAGTGTTTCCATTGTACTTTTGCGATATATTTGAATATCGAAACATCTGAAAAACCACCTCATGAAGGCATACAATTTGTTTTAGCGATATTTTAGTGCTTTTTCGAAATTCAGGTGTTTCCATTAGCAGTTTTTTATTTCACTATTTACATTTTGTGCATATCCACGGGTAATGGAAACGCACTTAGAGAAATGTTTTATTTTTTATTTAATGTTTATTTGACAGGGACGATACATACAACATTGCCACAATGGGAAAATGTGAACGTATATAAGACGTGTAGCTTCAGCTAATTTGCAGTCTTTGTCCCTAGTCAGCATTTACAGTACAATAAATTATACAGAATACAGATACAATTTTACAAATAGAGTAATACAGTGAATAGAGTCAATAAGTACCATGAATAAATAGACATAGTTGTAGTAAATTAGAGCTAAAACACAGCAGATGAACCTTAGTACCTTGGTAGGTTACTGCTTGCATTTATCTTCAAGCTGATCATTCATCGTCCACTTTTGTTGAATGACAAAAGTATGCCAACAGGTTGTGTTTTGAAGTTGACAGCAGGTGTTCCTCGTGATCTTTTACTCATTGAAACATGATGTCTCACAAACACTTTGGGTTTTCTTCATCTTATGATAAAGTGTATTTTGAATCAAAGATGTCTTGATCAGGTGCAGAAAGTCAAATTCTTTGTGCCTCGTGCTCGTCCCTTGCTCATTTAATTTCTGATAATGCAGTACCACAAACCCCCGGTCCTCTTGACTAACCACTTGCTCACCATCACTTGGATATAGTACATTGCAGAGACATAAACCTGAACAGTGGTAATTCTAGCTTCTCACTAAAACTAGGCGCATTTTGCCTCCAGTGGCTGTTGTATGGAGGACCAGGTTTTCCGAGGATACTTCACTTTACAAAAGCCCCTCTACAAAATGTCATGCCCGTTTGCTGTTTGTCTGGACATCAGGCTCTACACGGGGAGCTCGCTGTCACATCTTTATTTTTTTTTTTACCAGCCCATTTGTCCTCTGTCCACTGACTACCCTCTACCTGACATCTGTTTTAGGAGGGCAACAAGGCCATTAACTCAGGGGAGAGAGCATCGAACACAGGGTCAGAACATACAGTACGACAAAAAAAATAGTTGAAAGGAAAGGGTCAGAGAGAGGAAGTAGACAGAGGTGAAAGAACCACAGAGGAGCAGTGATTGAATGTAGAAATAAGGAAAAAAGGGTCACCATAGAGAGAGCAGCAAAGAATATTAAACCAAAAGAAAGGGACCCAGAGGGGCTGAAATCCAATATCATCAGGCCCTAAAGGGCTACAGTACAAATGACTAATCCTCAGGCAAAGATGGTGTTACATGTCAGAGGAGAATAATTTAGAGAGCAATTTCACAAACTGTCTCATGGGTTTTCATTCAAAATAAAGAAGACAGGGGATAAACTGATTTACTATGCATTATGGGAGGCTGGAAGAATTATTTTGGAATTCTCCATAAAAATAACAAAATGACAAGCCTAATAAAAAACTATGGTTATTTATGAGTTTTGTAATCTGTAGCCAATCAAACTCCGCAGGAAGGAAGGAAGGGAAATATTATCTGAATACATCATCTTCAGCTCCTCTCTTTGAAAACTTGTCGAACAAATTGTTCAGAGGTTTTATTATTCAGAGTTTCCAACACATGGACTGAACCCTAGCAGGCTGTTCAGGTTTCTTTACCGATATGTATACAAGTGGTGTAGCAAGCACATGTAGAAGAACTGCAGTAAGATACATGGAGAGGGAGAAAAACAGATCTGCTGGGTGTATGAAGCAGAGATGGAGAGCTATCAGTCTAGAATGTACCTCAGTGCTTTGGTCATGGTTTTCAGTTCAGTTCAGTTTAAACAACTTGGCCATTTCAGCCCTTTCTTTTTCTTTTTTTCAAAGTTATTTTCCATTTTGAGGCACTTTAAGCAGTTTCTTTAGAGAATTAAGTCATTAATATGGAGAAAAGCTTTATTCCATTTCTGAATAAATTCCTCATTTTCCTTTTTCCAAAAAAAAACATTTCCAGAAACATCTGTCTAAACAGATATGTGAATATCTAGTATATGGTGACAGCCTTAATTTGAGTGTCATTGTTGACTTGTAATGAGATCAAATTTCTTTTAAAATTTGCATCAGTAATGGACAGAACAAGCTTAGGCACAGCACAAAACAAATGTGACCCATGTTCAAAGCAGGTAAAGAAAGGAGTAAGGGCAGGGACAGCAGCTGACAAAAACACAAAAGCCAATGCTGACGGCTGTCACATTTTAGATCAGCCTCATCTTTCTTGTGTGGGATGTGAAAACTTGGCTTCTCAAAAGGATGCTCCTTCTGAGATTAGGCAAAGCTACTAACTAGCTGCATAACTACTTAAAGTTAAAAAAAATGACTCAAAAGACTTTCCCTCTTGTATTTTAAACATAATACATATTAGGGGTGTAACGAAATGGTCAACCCACGAAACGATATGAAATACGAAACAGGGCTCACGATACGAAATAAAGATTAAGGAAAATCCCCAACAGTAGGAAGTTGTGCAAAAATCTCATTTTCTTTATTTACTTTCTAATGCAAAAAATAATACCATACAAAAATATTGCTCTTACAAAATAAATGCTCTATGAAAAAAAAAAAACATGTATTTTTTCCCCTTGTTTGGACTACAGTGCAAATACAAACATAAAATCTCAATAAAAAGTGCTTTGTTGTTGTAACAGTCTGAATAAGTACATTCTTGAATGAAAAGGAAAACAAATAGCAGTCCTCAGAGCTGCAGTTTAGACCTATAAATGTCTGAACTGTGAACTATAATATTTAACCTATAACAGTGTATATACTTCTGATCTTCAAGTATGATCAAATTCTGTCAACTCAACAGTAGATGCAAAAATCAAATATTGTTTTTTATGCAGACTTACACAAACATATTGGAGCAGTTCTACGGTTTGCTATGTGTTCAATGTGGATTTTAATGTTTCCTATGAATTGACGGTCAGTGAAGGGACCAGAAAGGTGGGGCGAACGGGTCAGAGGTCTAAACCGATTTGTTTGACGAAGGAGCGTCAGCTAATTCCCCCACTTCGTCCTCCTCAGTATTGCAGCGAGTGTTTAGCTAAGGGAGGCGAGGAGGGTTTATTTCGTCATTTTATTTCGAGCGTACTTGAATTTTATTTTGTCATTTTTTATATCGCGAAATTTCGTTGCACAAAATGTCGTTTCACCCCTAATACATATCTCTCATTGTAAGTCTTTGTTGTAAGAACCACTGTTGGGATTTTTAGAATAAGCATTTCCAAAGACTACCATCTTTTCGTGGTAGTCTTTGACCACTATTAAAACAGCAAAAAATGTTTCTACTTGTCTTTTGCTTTTGTAGCTCATTAAGAGGCTTTAGTATCCATTGTAGTCCATTTAATAGCTAGGTAAAGGCCTCATAGTGGCTTTAAAGCAATATATTCTTAAGTCAGAGATTGGTTTACAGTTGATCACATGGTAAGATTTAAACCAACACTATGTAGTTTTTCACCCTAATATAATATTGCTTGAGCCATTGAGATGGTGCATCATCTTACAACAGGTTGATGACGCCTCTGTCATGGTCTGAGGGGGTCTCTATCACCTTCACTGGCACTATATAACATCCATGTGGATGGTGGGAAAACTTCCACACCAAATAACTACAAATGTTTACTGCTTTGACCGCTTCACGGCATGCGTCACTTCCCCTTCAAAGCGAAAGCTAAACCTTGGGAAAAGGATAGTGTAAAGCCGTTTTTGAATTTTTTAAAATACATTTAATGAACAGAATTTAGTTTAGAGTAAGTAGCGCTTACTTTCCTGATTGAAATAGAGACCTCTGGCTCACACTTCTACATAGTGGGTGGTTGTGATGCTCCTCTGATGTTTGATGCCACCCGCCGGAAAACAAGACGAAGAAAAAGCTAATGTTAGAATTGTTATCATTGTGGAAGCAGCGAAAAAGAAGTTACAAGTTTTATCGGAGGAGACGAAAAAAAGAAAGTTGAAGAGTAACAAGCTAATTTCCCGGACAGGGATAAACATTGGCCTGGCGCTCACCTGCTGGTGTGATCTGAACAACAAGGAGGGATGTCCGACCAATGCTGATTTGGCCCTGTTATTATTGGACTTGTAAGTACATAATGGTTTATTCAAAAGGAAACATGATCAGACTGTACCTTATCAGTTTATATGGTTTATTTGTCTCCTGGGATGTCCCGGTGGCTCACTTCTCCTCCCTCTGTATGTCAACAAACGCATGTTGCTGTGATATGCTCTGTATTATGACAGTGCAGTTACACTCAATGACCATAGAGGCCTCTAGAGAGCTAAAAGCGGGAATCTTACATTGTGCAGCTTTAATAGCAACAATGTTTGTAATGTGAGATCTGGTCACAATAAGTTATTGCAGGTATCATGTCAGAGTAAAATTGTATCTCAGTGGGGCTTTTTTGCCTCTAATCTGATGGGACAGCTGAACAGAGATTGAAGGTATTATGAAAAGAGTGTGGATGAGATTGGTCCACAACAGAGCTCTGTGGCAGAAAAGAATAAGACAAATCAGCCAATACCTCATTTATCTCTGCAGACAATAGCTTTTGATAGAAAGAAACCATTGTTGGCTTTGGTCTGTTCAGCAGCACAAGAAAAAAAAATAATATCACCAGCAACATCTTAAAGGTCAGCAGAGCCAAACAGTGACAAATGGGCAGTGACAGTTTTATACTCTTCCAGATGAAACCTGATCCCAAGAAAGGAGATAGAAGAAGATATACGGTTTGTGTCTTCACTGTGAAAACCAGTAAGGATGTTTTTTTTTTTTTTTTTTTTTTTTTAGTTTTTGTAAAAATGCAGAAGAAGAAACCTTCGTTTCACACCAGTTTCTAAAACAACCCTGGCTACAATAGTTTGCAAGTCTGAATTGTGAAACACATCTGTTGTTTTTACTCTTGGGTTTAACTTGGGTCTCTTTTGTCCACACTTCTTGGGGGGAGGGGGTGTCCTGTCTGTGTTCAGTCTGATTTCATTACTCATGAACACACTCTAGCTAATCTTGATTATAGCTCCTTTTGTGAACATTGGTTTTTAATGTAAACTCTGATACTTAACAAGGCTCTGGTGTATTGGTGCTGTTGGGAACAGACCTTGCACTTCCATTTCTTCCCTTTAAAAAAAATACATATATATATATATATATATATATATATATATATATATATATATATATATATATATATATATATATATATATATATATATATATATATATACACACACTCAACAAAAACATAAACGCAACACTTTTGTTTTTGCTCCCATTTTTCATGAGATGGACTCAAAGATCTAAAATTCATTCCAGATAAACAATATTATCATTTCTTTCAAATGTTGTTCACAAATCTGTCTAAATGTGTGATACTGAGCACTTCTGCTTTGTTGAGATAATCCATCCCACCTCACAGGTGTGCCACATCAAGATGCTGATCGGACATCATGATGAGTGCACAGGTGTACCTTATACTGCCCACAATAAAAGGCCACCCTGAAATGTGCAGTTTTGTCTCACAGCAAAATGCCACAGATGTCGCAAGCATTGAGGGAGCGTGCAATTGGCATGCTGACAGCAGGAATGTCAACCAGATCTGTTGCTCGTGCATTGAATGTTCATTTCTCCACCATAAGCCATCTCCAAAGGCGTTTCAGAGAATATGGCAGTACATCCAACCGGCCTCACAACCGTAGACCACGTGTAACCACACCAGCCCACGACCTCCACATCCAGCAGGTTTACCTCCAAGATCATCTGAGACCAGCCACTCAGACAGCTACTGAAACGATTGGTTTGCATAACCAAAGAATTTCTGCACAAACTGTCAGAACCTGTCTCAGGGAAGCTCAACTGCATGCTCGCCGTCCTCATCGGGGTCTTAACCTGACTCCAGATCGTCGCCGTAACAGACTTGAGTGGGCAAATGCTCACATTCGATGGCGTCTGGCACGTTGGACAGGTGTTCTCTTCGCGGATGAATCTCCGTTTACATTGTTCAAGGCAGATGGCAGACAGCGTGTGTGGCGTCGTGTGGGTGAGCGCTTTGCTGATGTCAGTGTTGTGGATCGAGTGGCCCATGGTGGTGGTGGGGTTATGGTACGGGCAGGCATCTGTTATGGACGAAGAACACAGGTGCATTTTATTGATGGCATTTTGAATGCACAGAGATACCGTGATGAGATCCTGAGGCCCATTGTTGTGTCATACATCCATGAACATCACCTCATGTTTCAGCAAGATAATGCACGGCCCCATGTTGCAAGGATCCGTACACAATTCCTGGAAGCTGGAAATGTCCCAGTTCTTGCATGGCCAGCATACTCACCAGACATGTCACCCATTGAGCATGTTTGGGATGTGCTTGACCGGCGTATACGACAGCGTGTACCAGTTCCCACTAATATCCAGCAACTTCGCACAGCCATTGAAGAGGAGTGGACCAACATTCCACAGGCCACAATTGACAATCTGATAAACTCTATGCGAAGAAGATGTGTTGCACTGCATGAGGCAAATGGTGGTCACACCAGATACTGACTGGTTCTGAGTCCCCAGACCTCCAATAAAGCAAAAAAAATACATATTTCAGGGTGGCCTTTTATTGTGGACAGTCTAAGGCACACCTGTGCACTAATCATGGTGTCTGATGAGCATCTTGATGTGGCACACCTGTGAGGTGGGATGGATTATCTCAGCAAAGCAGAAGTGCTCACTATCACACATTTAGACAGATTTGTGAACAATGTTTGAGAGAAATGGTAATATCGTGTATCTGGAATGAATTTTACATCTTTAAGTCCATCTCATGAAAAATGGGAGCAAAAACAAAAGTGTTATAGATTATATTTTTGATATAGATATATATATATATATATATATATATATATATATATATATATATAAATATATATGTGTGTATATATATATATATGTGTGTATATATATATATATATATATATATATATATATATATATATATATATATATATATATGTGTGTATATATATATATATATATATATATATATATATATATATATATATATATATATATATATATATATATATATATATATATATATATATATATATATATATATATATATATATACATACATATACATGAATTAAAAAAACCTGAGGTGGCCAGCTTTTGTTCCCACAAAAAACAACAGGAATCAAGGGAATTACGGGAATTTTTTAAAATCAAATATTGCATTAGCCTCAATAAAGTCTTATCAATTCCGATCCCTAATTATTACATGGTTATAATTAGGGATGCTTCAGTGGTTCTACTGTTTATGAGGCACTGAAGCAAATCAGGCTTTCAGTGGAAAAAGATCTTTTTTCTTTGAAGAAGAAACCAGATTTCCTCTAATCAAAAATGTCTCCCATTTGCCATTCTTTTGTTGCATTAACATTGTCCCCTCTGAAGCAATAAAAGCATCTCTAATTTTCTCTAACTTAAAATGAGAAAATTAAAGCCAGTCTAAACTTTACAACCACCAACCTAAAGATCTAAATAAAAGGAGGGTACTTTTTGACAATGACAGCAGGCAGAGGACCAAACCATTTCCATACTTGTGTTTACATTCAGGCAAAAAGTGTTGTCTGTGGTGAATATAATAACTTTGTTATAAAAGCTTTGGAGGTTTTCAATGATTCATGGCCCTGCCAGAACGAGTAAAAAATAAACTTTTATTTCTTTCAACAGCAACAACAAGTCCTGCAGGCCTGAACACTCAGATGTTCTCTTCTTTGTTGGTGCAGGAAAAAAAGAAGTACAAACATTCATTTCATTTACATTCCTCAGTCAGAAAGGTTTATTTTTAAAACACTCACAAAGAGCTGGAGTCTTTGATGGTGAAACTTAATGTACAATTCAGAATAAATGCAGACTCTGAGAACTAACCCCGTGAGCGAGTTCGGATAAAGATTGATAATGGTGGTAATGTGAAAAGCTTGACCCTTTTTAACAAGGTTTCTCCTTATATTTGAATCATTTTTTGACTGATGTGGTTTTAACACCGCCAGCCCGTTTCTTTGCTCTGATTTTGTAAAGAAAAAAAAAAAGACACAGTTTTGCAGATTTCCTTTGGATCATTTCGTGCTCACTGCTAATCTGTCACACCAGATGGACTGCTCAATATATTTCACCAGTCCATCAGGGAAAGAGCCCACAGAAAGTGTTTGGGGAGGGCAGAACCTTTCATAAGCATACCCAGCAGGTGACTGGATGATCGTTTCGACAATCAGCATTTACTCAGGCTAACCAAATAATGTCACAGGCTATTGTGCTGCAGAACGTGAGCCACTTCATAAAACAAACCCTTGTGTTGACAAGTTATCCTAGGTTTGTAGGTTTGTAGTGTTAGTATTTGTGTTTCATTTAATAAATATTATGGTCAAGATCTGATAAAACTGTTACTGAAGCTGTTAGCATCTATGCTAATCTCTGTATGAATAGTCACTTCCTTCTGTCATCTAACTTGTAGATCATTCCTGTTCCTGCTCTAAAGGACTCTGATTAGCTTGTCTGGCTTTGGGCTGCTCACAATCGTTGTCCTTTGGAGCTTGGAAAGATGGATCTGAGCGCTGACATGGAATCAGGAAGGTCCAGCTGCTGTACAAGGTTAGCTTACTGCAGTACAGAATGAGTGAATTATTATTGTAGCACTTGTGGTTTCCTTGCCCGAAAGGATTTGGTATTTAGTAAAATATTTCCTGATAAAAAGCTAAAATAAAATAAGGTCTGTGAAAAATGTATGCATCTGAGATTTGAAAGTTAAATTTTGCAACATAAATTGCATCTTTAATAGCCCCAGTTTTTAATTTCAGAGCATTAAATTGTTTTTAAAAGAACGGTTACTAAAAAAAATTGCTAAAAAGTACCAGAAAAATGGTGGGGGATCCTGATGCATTCATTCTTTACAGTTTTTTACTTTTTTTAATAGCTGCTGACCTGGCTGTAATATACCTCCCTGTCCACCACTTCTTCAATGACGTGCTAGTTACCTCTGCCAAGGAGGTTTTGTTTTCCTGTGAGTCTGTTTGTCTGTTTGTCTGTCTGTCTGTCTGTCTGTCTGTCTGTCTGTCTGTCTGTCTGTCTGTGAGCAAAATAACTCAAAAAGTTATGGATGGATTTTGATGAAATTTTCAGGAAATGTTCAGCATGGGAAAAGGAAGAAGTGATTAAATTTTGGTGTTGATCCGGATCACCGTCTGGATCTGCCATGACGAAAAATGTGATTTTTGTGAATAACGACTGAACTAAAATAGATATCATTATGAAACCAATTGCTAATGATATGTTTTCATGGTCAAGGAATCTAAATATTTACCTGAAGTAAAGGTAGGACTAATATTTATGGTAAAAATCACAATATGGGAGAGGACTGTGTTTCTGGTGGAGGTCTGCGCCCTCCGAGTGCTTTTCTAGTTTCTGCTTGGGTTACACTTGTTAATGTCACAGGCACTGCAATAAAGCATGTGAAGTATTGCCAAGCTTAATTAAACTAAGACAAAGGCTATAACATTGGTTTAAATAAACCAATACTTGAAGGCAATGTATAGATAGCTGGATTTTTTGTGCCAGGACAATGAATAATTGCCAAACTGATATTTTGTCTCCCTTAACCAACTGCAGCTTCAAGTTATTCAGTACTGAAAAGAGGAAAAGCATTTAAAAACAACAGCCTTTATTTAACTCCAAATCTTTCTGAGAGTTAATCTTCCATGCACCAACACTGTGTAATAACTTCCACTTCCTGATTATTAATAGCTCTGAGTTCTGTTACCAAAGTTAACAGGGGTACCCTGGGAGAAAACAAATATTCAGACTTTTTGTAATGCAGGGTGTAGAGGTCACCCCTGATGCTTCATGAAGCCCCCCTGGCAGAATTAGGAAACGCCTCAACAAACCAACACGGCTGCATTGCTCATTCCATCATTAAAATAAATTGCTGTGCTCTGTGGTCTGTGGAAAGGAGAAAAACGTTAGGAAAAAAGAGTGTGTTCTCACCCCGCGGCTGTGCTCAGGATTTTGTCACTGTGATGTCCCAGAGGCTCCCCAGCTGCTTCAGAGACTGGAGACGACACGGTACGTCGTTCCTCTACACAGAACTCGCCCATGGGCAAACACAACGCCTCGTCTCCCGCTCCATTGTTGTTTGAAATAATCAATTAATACCAAACAGTCATTTGCATCAAGAAGACATGCTGCCAGGAGGAGAAGCTCACAGAGGCGATGTCTGCTGTTTCTGTTTGTGTATCTGGATCAATATTAAACTGGTACATCTGCTGTACACTAACGTAGCGTTTGGTCTGTGCTTCAGAAACATGCACCTGCTACTCTGCTAGAGTCTTCTTTAAGGCAAAATAGAAAAAAAAGAGACAGATTACCTTCATGCAAAACTCTAAACATCCAGGAATGTACTCAGAGAAACAGGTAATTCTGCCCATTATTCTAAAATAGAATTATATACACAAGACAAAAAAGTAAAACAATATAGAAACAAAAGCTTCTCACCTCACAGACGGCTTGGGCTACCTAACTTTTTTTTTCTGAAGCCAACAAGTTATTGAACACAACATATCTTTAATGTCAGATCAGCCATACTTACATAAACAAGGAGTTTTATCAGATCAACAAAACAAACACATTGTCTGACAGAATGTCCACGCAGCAGCTTATTCCCACTGGAGGGGCCCAGACCTCAGTTTAAGAACTAAGTTTCTAAGGTGTGGGCTCAAATCCATGATATGAAACACTGCTGAGACCTTTGTTACCTCTGCCAAGGCGGTTATGTTTTTGACCCCTTTATGTTTGTTTGTTTGTTTGTAGTTTGTTGGCAAGATAAAGCAAAAACTACCGGACAGTTTTCACTAAAATTTACAGGAGATGTTTGTAATGATACAATCAAAAATGATTAGGTTTTGTTGGTGATCCAGATAACTGCAATTAGAAGCATCAACATCATCATATCAATATGATTCCAAGTGCTAAGTTTGGGTTTTCAGAGTAATGGAATCATGATATGCTGCTAACTTCATCATGGAACTATTGCTTATAGCTTTAACAATAACACGTGGGCTACCTTTGTGCCGGTTTGCACTCTCCGAATGTTTTCTAGTCCTGGAGATCGCCTGGTCAATACATTTATGAATTAGACACTGGCTGTCAGAGATTTTATTTTAAAACCTAAATTTTTATTGTGGGTTCCCAAAAACAAGAAGAGATGGGGGTTGTTTTTGTTGTCATCTGTATTTCCTCCCAAACACAGCAAGTAGGCTACATCAAAAATCTGGGTGTCATTATTGAAGAAAATTTGAATTTCTATCATCATATCACCAGCATTACAAAGACAGCTTTCTACCACCTAAGAAATATTTCCAAACTTCTTGTCCCAATCTGATTCTGAAAAGCTGGTACATGTCCTTGTATCTAGCAGACTAGATCATTGCCTTTTATGCTCAAATTGAAAAAAAAAAGTCATTCCAGAGACTCCAATTAATGCAAAATGTAGCAGCCAGAGTACATACACAGACAAAGAAAACAGAACACATCACACCTGTGTAAAAAACATCTTCTCTGGCTTTCCGTCCAACAAAGCATTAATTACAAAATATTATTCCTTGTATTTATGTGAATTGAATTGAACTGTAAGTCAGTCACAGAATTGGTTGTCTTAACTAGAAGTTGGAGCTTGATTCCAGCTTGGTCTTTGAACATAAGGTGGGTCAAATTCCAAAACCTGTGGTTGTGCCATGTAGTGAAGTAGAGCATATTTTTTTCTTTTTTTCGAACTTATTGTTTATTTTTTTTTCATTTAAAGAAAAAAAAAATAGCAATACACAAAAAAAAAGTGTCAGAAGCATTACTTTCAGTCTTTCTGGTGATGTTTGTAGATAGTCCATTTTTCCCATCTGTGTTCCCATTTCATTAGTTGTAGTTTTATATTATATGTAAGTCTCTCCATTACTTGTATCTCATCAATGATATCCAACCAGTTCATTAGGGTAGGGGGGAGTTCATTGTGCCGTTTTCTTGTTATGGCCTTTTTTGAAGATGCCAGTAAAATCTTGATCAGGTACCAGTCCTTGTCTTGGATGTTTTCTCGATTCACATTTCCTAAATATAATACAGTGCATGTTTTCAGTACAAAGCATATTTTTTCAAGGACAAGTAAGTTGCTGTAAAGTTGTTTATTATGATGTGCAATTACTTGATTCTATGGTTTTTTCTTTTAACTTAAATTCATTGAACTACATGCAGTCTGTTAAACTCTCTGCACAAGGTCAGAGCTGATCTTTGTCAATGTGGCTAATGTTCAGGCTTAAGCCATGAACAAAGTACCACCAAACTTTAAAAAAACTTCAGAATTCCTTTAAGCACAACTCAACAGCATTGAATTCTTTATTGTTTTTATTCCCATTTCTCATGTTTGTCTCATGGAGCTGCTGACATTGAAAACAAAAGTTATGTTTCTTACCAAATCCATGATTCCAGAAATTAACCCTTTAAAGCCCAAGATCATAGATTATAGCCAGAAAATTCTAAATTTTTGGAGATAACATTTTTATTTCACTTTCTGCTAAAATCCAACAAAAATCAAAGTGTCCATAAAATTCAACATATAGATTTTTTTGTATCTCATTTGATACATTAGATGTTTTTGGCAACTGGTAATCCATTTGAGGACATTTTTATCATTAATCTGATTGTATTCAGAGGGTTTTTTTGTAATATGTTGATCATATTGAGTAGATAAGGGTATTATAAAAGTATGTATCAAATATGATACAATTGGTATCATAGGGTTAAAACAGGGTCTTAGTTTAAAATCTTTCTTGATTCATCAATCTATTTTGCTGTCTATTATAATTGATCCGGTTTCTTGTTTTTTTGACAAATGGAGGTCATCCCATCCAGTGGCTTCCTGTACCTTAATTACAAACACCATATAGGACAAAATACGATTTTAACATTGTCATATCATTCCTGTTCCACTGTAGCTGTGAAAAATGCCCTTGCTGAAACCTCTGAACCAGACTTTGATTTTAATTGTGTCTGATCCATGCTTTGTGAGACCAGGTGCTCATGTAAACCCTGCAGGTACGTCGTCATGTGAATATTTACATTCATCTAACACTTTATTAGAATTGACTCAGTCCTGACATATCACAGTATTTAGAGTCAAACTGATTTCCTTCTAACCAGAGGATCAACTCCTCACAATGCAGCTGAGTTACATTCCACTAAATGTTTCTGACAGGTGTCGTATCAAATTTGTGCAGCTGCAGAGGCATTTTAATGCACGCTTCGTCTAAACCGGTCATCAGTGCGGATTTTCTCGCACACCCAGACAGCTCCCCTGCTGTGAATGTCAAGTGGGAGTTATTGAGCGGACTTGGAGGTAGACGAGTCTCCTCCTGATCCTGGACAGCTCTCCATCGCTTCATAGCCTCTGGCGCTGGGCAGGTAAAGCACAATACACTCTGGCTCAGTCAGACTTGAGGGATTATTTACTTAGACCTTGCTCTGAGTGTCCGCCTTCATTTCTGCTTCACCCTTCATATTCCTGTGCTGGTGGTGCCAAGCACTCTAGTATGTCAGCCTCAATAGATTCTGCCTCACTTGTCACTTGTTTGTGTGCATAGGGAGGGGGGCATTTGAATAAGCCTTTTACAGTTTCTAGCTCATATTTTTCTCCTACATTAATGCATCCGTGGCATTGACAGCAAAAGCTAAATGCAGTATGATTTCAGGTTGTCCATTCGTCTATCTTGGCAGTTTTTATGAACTTGGTAGAACTCTCTCAAGGATTTCACTGCAAGACTTGCAAACTTGTTCTGGCTCAAAACAAACTGGTTGGATTCTGTGGTTTGAAGCCAAAGGCAAAGTTTATGTAGCCTCATGCTCATCCGTTGCTTGTGATTGCAGCATCTAAAGCATGCTTCAAGTGATTTTCTTTAAACTTTGCACAAAATGTCCACATTGACTCGGGGATGAATTAATCAAATTTAAGAGTTAAGAGGTCACTATTTTGCAGCCCTCTGTTCATCTCCCTGGTAATGTGATGTCTGAAAAAATATCTAAACATTTTGAAGGGTTTATGTTAAACTTTGTTTGGATGTCCACTCTAACACAAGGATTAACTGATGAGATTTAAGAGGTCAGTGGTTAGGATTATTGAGTTCCATGTTCAGATCTTGCTTAGAACTGTGACCACTTATGAGGGCATAAGGGAATTTGTGCAAACTTGCCACAAAGGGGCTATCTTAAAGCTGGGGTTGGCGATTTTGGAAAACTAGAATGAATTTGAAAGTAGCATCTCCTCAGGGCTCCGCCTCACGCCCCCCCGGCTCACATGCACGCACGCGGCTGATATATCCAGAAGACTGATTCAAATCCAAACCCTCAGCACAACGTGTTTGTTTTACACTACACCAAGTCATGTCTCAGTCAGCGGTAAGAAAACACCAAACAAACATGTAAAGTTAGTTAGTACTCACAGCCGATGTTGATCGGGGTATAGGTAGTTCCTCTGACATTCTCCACATAGCTGTCAAATCTCCCGTTTTGGCCATGAAAGTACCGTATTTTCCGTATTTTATCCTCTTTCCCACCGTCCTCCTGTATCAGTATTCTCCCATAAATCTCCCGTGTGATGATATAATAATAAAAACATTCCTCTGCCTCTCCAAACTGAGCTCTGTCTCTAGCCTGGAGGGGGCGGTAATGCTCCAAAATGATGGATGCCACCTGCAGTAGTCTGGGTGGCAGCTATCGCGAGATTAGAGCAGCAGAACAAACTTAGAAAAACAAAGAGTTTATTTTAGATTGCTTGTACATCTGTCTTAAAATGTGAGGGATACTGGAGCTTGGTTGGGGTTGAGGGCCGGCTCACGGCGGGCTTCCCTTATTTTCAAAGACAAAACTTGAAAGGTAAGCATTCTCCAGCGGACTCTGATACGTATGAGCTCGGCTACTCGCACCTAGTCTGTGCACGCCCGGAAAATGCACACGCAGTAGGCGGGCAGAATGGCGACGGGATTTGATTGGTTTAAAGACAGGTGTCCCGGCATGATTATTGGTTGGAGTTTTCCCTGTTTTACTCCTGCTGTAGATAGCGGATATTTTTCGCTCTGTTTTAAGAACACATTATGAGTTGATTACCATCGGGTCATAAAGACCATTTTAACCAGTATTACAAAAAGTGTATCTAAATCAAATCGCCAACCCCAGCTTTAAGTACGTCACAAAAAAATTCTCACCCAACTGTAATTTTCAGTGTTGACTCATATTGGAGGTACAAGTCTCAAGGTTATTGGGTCTTAGGATAAATCTGTTTGTGAACATTATATCTTTAAGGCATTTGAGAGATTTCAAGCCAGACTTTTCACAAATACACACTCAGACTCAAGCATGCACCAATGACATTTTAGAGTTTAAGGTTTAAAGGACAAGATTGTGGAGCCTAATGCTACACTTTTGCTTGCAAATGTGATATTGAAAGAATGAAAAAATGAATTTCATTTTGCACCAATGAGTCATTGGACCTCATGTTCATTCGTCTCTTGTAGGGCTAAAAGATATATCGTTATCGTATCGATATTGAGATATGAACATTGAAGATATTAATATTGAAAAAGCAACAATATAAACAATATAGATTTCCCCCCTCCTGCATGTACAGCTCTGGAAGTCACAACAAATTAGATTTTTATGATTGGCCTTGAATGCAGCACTTGGTTTTCACCGAACCCATAGCCATATCGTATCGTAAAGATATCGAGATATCTGGCCTGAATATCGAGATATGAAATTTTGTCCATATAGTTCAGCCCTAGTTCCTTGTAAATATTATAATTTATGGACACTCTTGGGGATTTCTGTCATAGATTGCATCATTGTCAGATTTTGGAGGTATAAAGTCAAAGGCAAGATGTTTAGACTACATAATTAATACTTGCCTCTGAAAACAATGTCTAAAGTATGCCTTGATGATTTTCTTCTAGCTTGGTACAATTGTCCTCTATCAATCACAGATAAACTGAGTAGATTTTGAACTTTAAAGATTGAGGTCTTTAAAGGTCATGTTCAAATCATTAAAATCAGCCCTTCTCTTTGACCCACCAATGTTCTTCCACTGTGGCACCTAACTGCGTGGTGGTACTTATTGTTTTCAATCTGTGCACCCACATTTTATCATGTTCTATTTTGCCGCTGTGTGTACTGGAAGCAAAGCTGCAAAAAGCCAGGCAATGTTGAGCCAGACTTCCTGACACCTTTGTTCATCTTCTCAAAGAAAAAATTGTGCATTTATTTTTAAACAAAACATGAAAATTGCTTTCTCTCTGTCCGGGATCAGGCTGTATTTATTTCTGCCTGCCAAAGTTGCTTCAAACTGTGTCTTATCTCCACATTAAATTTGCTACAGTAACCTCCTGTCTGCTTTATTGTCCCATTATTATAATCAAAAGTAAGCACATTACTTGTTGTCGGTGAAGTCGCTCTCTCCACTCATAGACATCTGCTTTCAAATGATACTTATCAGTTCAGCAGTTCCCTCCCCTTTATTTATTCCAACCAGCTTTTCTTGCTCCAGGACATTCAGCTCTCCAATGGGGGTTTGGTGTTTGTGTGTGTGAATTTACTGTATGTGTGTTTATGTGTCTGCTGCTCGAATGGCAAATGGCTGATGAATAATGCAGACTAATAGTGATGTGTTGACAGCTCTGACGGCTAAGAGTTGCAGAGCTGTGTATTACTGATAATGTGCCATTTCCCTCCTGTGCACTTCTGCTCCCTTATTACAACAAATAACACTTTTTTTGTAATTTGGCCTCTCCTAAACTTTTAGTGTTAGGGAGGGTTTGTTTGGCTTCCCAAATATCTGGTGTTTAAAAGCCTACAAATGTCGTGTTTTCTGGCTGATTGGTTTCCAAATGAATTCCAGCTTGTTTCTGCTAATTATGCTCACTGAGTTTGGCATTGGTGAGGTCAGGCAAAATATTTGTTAAATTGAGCCTGCTACCTCATTTTCTGTGAGTGTGTAGTGTTTAAACATTCATCTCAAGCTGTGTGCAGTCCTTAAATGTATCTAATAATCAAAATCATTGATTTGTACACTTGAAAAATAGTTTGGTAAGGTTATTATTCTTCCCCTTTATTTATACCAATTAGTTTTGTATTTTGTAGTATTGAAAGCCTGATTAGTCACCTTCTTAACGGTGTACAACTGATAAGGATCATGCATTTGTGGAATGAGCAAGACATTTAAATGTGTGTGTAGCAACCACAATAACCCAAATGTACCAAATCCCCTGCAGCTGGAAGCTGGTGTTAAAATAAAAATAGTGGCAGCATTGTTTGGATTTTGGTGTATAAAGATAAGGACTCATGGTGCTACTTTGACTTAGTATACCATCCCTGTAAGTTTGGGCCAAAGAAGAAGTTCATCTACAGTTAGTAGAACCATCATTAGCAGCGTTGCAGAAGTGCTACCAAACCAACAATGTCATTTTATGCGGCTAGTACCCCACACGAAAGAAATTAAAACAGGCCGTAGCAAGGTTTGTTAGCAATTGTATGACATTCTCTGCCTCATCCAGACTTGTAGACTAAACAGGGAGGGAAAGTAGTAAGGAAAGTGTGGAGGGTTACGGTGCAAATGCAACAACTCTCTTCTAGAGTTTCCACAGCTGTACCACAACATGAAAGGCAGAAAACAAAACAGAACAAAGAGTGAGCTGTCTGGGAAACAAGAGCCAAAAGAAAGTATGGCTAGACTTCCTCTGTTGCTGCTATAAGATAAGGCTACCCTGATGCAAACATCTTCCCAAAGCACAGTGATTAGCTCTCATGAGCCAACAGCTCAGTCAGGTGAATAGGGTTCAAATTCTTAGTTGTCAGTGTTGGAGAGAGGGTGGAGGGTGCGGTGAGCTGAGGGTGGTGTCGTCCCGTAACTTGAAGGCATGAAATCCTATGGAGTCGCCATGAATCACAGACACACTGTGGTTGAGTACTTGGTTAGCATCATGCTTAATGTCTGTCTTCCATGTCCCTACAAGTCGACTCAATGCAGCTGCTACTCATTCACCAAAGTTTCCAATTATCTGATCCTCACAAATGTTTAGACGGAAAACAACATGACACCTCAAGAATGCATCACAGGGAGTTGTAGTTTTACGTCGAAGCTACCACTGGCACTCGAACACGTAGCTACCACACCTCAATTTAACAACCAGCATCTTAAAAAATTAAGGAGGGAACAAAAGACCCTAAAACATTTCCATAACAGAAGGTTGAAGGGAGGGGGAAGCTGAGAGATGAGGGAGGTGTGCTCCAAGCCATCAGCACCATTGAGTGTTGAAAAAGCCATTAGATGGCTTTCAGAAAGAGCTACAGTCTCAAGATACTTGCTAAGAAATCTGTTTTAATTTTCTTTGTTCTTGTTTCCTAAAGTCTTCGGTTGATTGTTCCTATAATTAAACCTTTAGTGCTTTACTTCTCTAAAAGTTTACACTGATGAAACATGAAGATCTGTTTTCTGGTCAAAATGATTAGCTGGTGAGATGAAAAGTGTTGGTACTTCTCATATTTTCTAAAATCCTCTCCACAGCTTAACAGTGATTAAATGAGAATCTTGCTCATGAAACCTCTCCAGTGTCTGTAACAATCATCCCTCTGTCAGGGTCTTCAAAACAAATCCTCGGCTGCACAGGAGTGGGTGACACATTTTAACTTTTAATTAGCACCAACAGAGGTTAATTTGGAACAAGCTGCAGAGAAAAACAGCTGAACTGACGATGATAAGAGCACCACTTAAAGTCAGACTTTGTAAATGAAGAACCAAAGACTCACAGTATTATTGACTTTTTTATGACACCCAAGCAGAGCACAGGAGAACACCTCAGATTTCATTATTTTAAACCAAAAAAGAGATGAACTTTATGGAACAGCAGCAAGGTGTTCCTACTTAAGTGAAAAAATGTTTCCCTCTGAACAGATTGATCTTTCTGCAGCATGGTGCCATGTTGAACTGTCTTTAAGGTAAGAAGGTTCAGCCATCATCTGCTTCATGTTCACCAGCAGCTCTGGGTACTAAGACCTGTTTGAAGTGGATTCTACCCCAAGTGTATCTACCATATGACCACAAGCCCAGGTTTGCTCACATAGCATTATATTTGGCACTCTCACTGTGTGAAGCTGCTATGCTAACACTGGTTTGAGGGTACAGCCTGATTTTAGCATCAGCATCCAGACCAAATGTTTCTGTCTGCATGAAATATTAATGTGTTACCTGAAATTCCCTAAATGTGAACATGCCCAGGTGCAACATGAACCATAGTGATGTATCAGAAACCAATAACATTCACCTAATCTGTCATTTGTCTCCAGTGTCTTGCATCTGGGCATGTCCCTGGTGTGGCACTTGTTTTACTTCACTGCACTCTCCCATCTGACCACATGTGAAACTCATAACGGCTGATGAGATAGAGTCCACCTCTCTTCAGTAGTGTAATTTCATGCTCTTACAACCACACCTACATCAACAAGAAACAAATCCCAAAATGCATCTAATGCAGCATTATAGAAACATTGTGCTTTATCTTTTTTAAGAACAGACTAAAGGACACATAGCATTCGGCTTGCATTTTTCTGAGAAAGGTCTTGTCGGAGATATGATTGGGTCAGCCAACTGTCTTTATTGTGGAAACAGCCAACGGGTGATTGATCCTGCACCATGGACCACTTATTAGTAATTACTGGGAAGATGTTTTGTCATTCTAGCTCTAAAGTGTGATGGCTCAGTCCAGCTCTACAGGGAGACACGACTGGGTGTTTAAATTACATTTTTGCCATTTTGCCTTTGTCTTTATTACCTCCGCCAAGGAGGTAATGTTTTCGGGAGAGTTTGTCCGTCCGTCCGTCCGTCCGTCCGTCCGTCCGTCCGTCCGTCCGTCCGTCCGTCCGTCCGTCCGTCTGTGAAAATAACTCAAAAAGTTATGTATGGATTTTGATGAAATTTTCAGGAAATGTTCAGCATGGGAAAAGGAAAAACTGATTCAATTTTGGCGTTGATCGGGATCAGCGTCTGGCCGCCATGGCCAAAAATGGGATTTCTGTGAATAACTACTGAACTAAAATAGATATCATTATGAATCCAGTTGCTAATGGTATGTTTTCATGGTCAAGGAATCTAAATATTTAGATGAAATAAAGGTAGGAGTAATATTTATGGTCAAAATGACAATATGGTGGAGGTCTGGGCTCTCTGAGTGCTTTCTAGTTTTGCTATTGTTTTTATTGTTTGTCATGTTGATTTATTGTCCACCTTATATTAAGGTAGAGTTATACCTTCCAAATTTTGAAATGGGGAAAAAATATCTGTTTGTGTCTAGCAACCTGTATTTTACTTATTTGCTATACATGCTAAAGATTGTTCACATGTGGAATGAGTAACACAGCTAGACAAAAGTTTGCACTTTAAAAGAATGTTCCTAAATCTCCACTTTCCTTGTGAGACAGTGAAGCAAGTGTGAGAAACTTGTCTCACTCCACAGTCTGTCTTTGACTTCAGCAGGCTCATAGAACTTGATCCTAAGTTTGAAAATGGTTCCAGGTAGGCCTGTGCTCAAAATATCGATACCACAAAATATCGTATCGCACTCCTTTGGGATACGTGTATCAATACGGATTCTACAGAATCGATATGGTCTTAATATTTTGACAGTTGTTGTAAATACACTTTGGCTAATGTAAACAGTGGCACAGTTCAAGGTAGAAGACGAGCTACATAATGAAGCATATGTTCTAAATTTGAACTTAGGTCTACATTCTTTGAGGATATGAATTTATGTCACTCAAGTTGTAACACCACTTAAAACTCATCCTTGTTCTTTTTCTTCTTATAAGAAAAAACTAAACTTGTCAAGAATTTTGTGTAAAGCATAGTCAGTGTTCACAATTTACGTGTATCGGGATATGTATCGTATCGTGGCCTTAGTATTGGGATAGGTATCGTATCGTGAAGTTGCTGGAAATACCCAGCCCTAGTTCCAGGGCTGACAACAACTAATGCCACTGATCTGTGGACAACTAAGTGTAGCCATGTAGCAACAATCGTTTTTTAATTAATTACACTTATTAGAGACGGTTTTGAATACATAGTGTATTGGGTTTTGAATATTTTCTCACGTAAAACTTTGATGTATTGTCCTGCTCATAATATTATACATTTTAGCACATACTATTGTGGTCCATGTACCGTGATACTTATTGTATAGATTCTTGCCAATATGCACCCCTATTTAACATGGTATGATATGGTATTATATGGTATGGTGTTGTAATGCACAGTACTATGATTTATGGTATTGTGTCCCACCAGAACCTATTGTATCCTGTTGAGTTAGAATCTGTTGTAGGAGAAGTTATTGCACAATATTTTATTGTTTCCTTGCATCTCATGAATTAGGCAGCATAGTTCACAAATAATGTTCAACTCTCACGTATTTTCCAAGCCATAGAGAGAACTTTGTCTTTGTTGTCTTGCTGAACATGTGGTTTAGATTATATCAGATTAAAAGTCATTAAATTGCTCCAGACAGATGTCAAAATATTTGAAATTAATCCCACATTTCGGACATCAGCTCTGAAAAGCTAATTTACAAGTTTCCCATTCACAACCTTCACAGTATTATCAGCTGCCCGCCTGTCTCTTTTTGTGCTTTAATTATGAAGTCTGCTCATAATAGCTGGCAATCATAATTCATAATTATATATAATTTAAAAAGCTAGCTGCAGTGGATGTCTGACAACAAAAAACAAATTAGGTGTCTTGTTTGTGAATCATTTAGGAAATGAACCTCTAGTTATCACTCAGACCTGAATCAGTCGCACACCAGCTGCTTTCACAGCATAACAATATTCTGGAAGAATTTTTCCTGTTAATTATTTCTGACTCACAGTAAAACTTTTGGATAGGAAATAGTTTTAATGAGCTGATTTCAGGCTTTGTAAAGCTTGGTGCAGGTTTAATCAGTCAGGCTCCTGGAGTTATGCTTCATGATTTCACATGCCAGCTGCTATCTGGATAATGAGAGTTTACATGTTTGGAGGGAAAACACAGAGCAGTGATCAACTAACAAGACTACATATGTACGAGCTATAGCTTAAAAGAGACTCCTCCTATGTGACTATGAAAAATAGAGGTTTTGAACTCAGGTTGAAAAACACATCTGCAGCATCAGTGAGCTTGTAACAGGAAAGCAGAGCCAAGAGAGCAAATTTCTGGTACACCAAATGAAGATATGGTCAGCCGCCAAGTCAGTCATTCCACTACTTTGGTCTAGACAGATTAATCTCCACTACTGAGGGATGGATTTCCGTCTGGGGGCCGTTAGGTCCAGCACAAACTACTCTTAACACTTTGGTAATACGCTAAATGTTCCCCCTGTGCCACACTGAGGTTGGCTTTGCTGACTGTTAGTCAAACATTTTCAAAATGTATTGCAGTAGTTGCCATTGTTGTAGCCACACATATTCAAGCCTACTCTTAGCATAATTTGTGATGGATCTGTTTAACATACAGCATCTCAGCAGACTTCTTTGGACATCTAACATGTTGGGTTTGGCTAACATTGTAACTGCTACTCTTAGCTTTCTAGCTTTTAACTAATCCCATATTTATCTTTTTATTTGTATCTATATTTTTGTCTTATTTTATTTTATTGATATATTCTAGTCCTCTTTTTACATGTTATTCTTATTCTATTACTATTTATTTCGTTTACTGGTGTTTTATTTATTTGATTTTAGTAATTTTATGATTCTAAGCCTAGGTAGTTTTATGTTTTTATCCCATATCTCCAGTGTTTCCTCAGCAGGGGGCTGCCAGCACTGGGGGCTGCTGTTGGCTCTGGCTGGGATGTCTTTGTCTCGTGGTGGGCATCATCTTGGTCAGGTGGGGGGTCTGCAGCACTGCTTTGCTACAGTGGGCCCCTCACTGGCCCTGTAGTGAGGCACACCCAGGTGGAGACATCTTGGCCCTGGGCCGTGGGCGGTGCCCGGCGCAGTCGGCCTCTTGGCGTTTCCTGACCTGGCTCCTCTGTACTCAGCCACACGATTTTAAATTACACATTTTTAAATCGTGTTATCAATGTGTGTGTGTATGTGTTGGGTGGAGTTTGAATGGGGGGGATGGGGGCTGTTTTTAACATGTATAGCACTTTGCTGCATTTCCAATGTATGAAAAGTGTTTTATAAATAAAGTTTGATTTGATTTGATTTCAGCTTAGTATTGTCATTTGTGCATGTCCATTTGCAGCTATTCCTATTCAACTTTCAGTTCTTTATTACTGAAGTGTGAATGTTTGTTGTACTTGTCAATAGTAAGTTTATCAACCAAGAGATGCTCGTCACCTTAGTTAATATTAGGAACGATCACAATAAGTGTCTGCAAAGGCATTCGGACATATAGCAATGCTAACAGCCCCCCCCCCCTTAATTATTTCAAAGATTTCAGAAAAGAAAGTTTAATCTAATCATACAGTGTGATTTCAACTCAATTCCTGCCCAAATTGGGGTTCTTATGGCTGCTTTTGAAGTCTGGGTGGATTCCTGCCTTTCTGTGCATTGTTTGTCATGCAGTGTAGTGGACATGATGATAGATCACAGCCTAACCAAGTGTCCCCAAATGTCCCTCAACAGATGATTTTTTATGGTCTTGAGCGAAGCTTCACATGACAGGGAATATTTTCTCAGAATTTGGCTGCCAGGGGCATTTCCTTGTGATGCTATGCGTGTGCCAAAGCTGCAGAGTTTTGTCTGTGTGTTTGTTTGTCAATGAGCCATGCAAAAGAAATTTCGAAGTTGAACATTATTGACATTAGTTGACATTTCATTCTGCTTTCACTCATACATTGTGAGCGCATAATTTATGCATTTTGTTTGTGGGTCATGACCACTTCAGTTATACACTGAGTTAAAATTCAACCATGACTCATCAGCCGCTGACTTAAAATAGCACAGGGTATGACCAGCTCAAGAAAAGTTTGAGTCAAGGAACGCAACTTTATTTTTTTTTTTTAATCACAGCAATGTGTTTGATATTTTTAGATGGAAACATGGACTCTTTTCACAAATTCAAATTTAATGTGCTGCTCAGAAGAAGTGAGTCCCTGCTGAGCAATTGAGATGGTACATTGGTTGTAAAAGAGGAACATGAAATGCTATAATTTATATAAATGCTTATATATAAAATATGCTTTATTTTCCAGCTATAAGTGCTTATTAGTGCCCATAAACTTTTCTGGGAGTACTCCAACTCAAGAAAGACAGTCTTTACATCTCTTGTGTGAGGTTATTCATTTGGTTTGTTTGTATTCACATTAACAAATGAACCAGACTTAAACATCAAGTGTATTCTAGTATGATACCTCGAATAAAAATGAATTAAAAAAACTATATCTTAATAAAGTCTGTGGCATTTGGTGTAACTGGTCAAAGCTCTTAAATGCCTGTGAAATGAGACAAGCTTTTTCAGCCAATAGCACGTTGAGAACCACCATAGACTCAGAACACATCATCCCAGAAGTCAGTTGCTGTCCAAGGTGCTGATCCTGAAACAGTCAGGCACACAGGTGCTGTCCAAGGTCCTTCATTTCAAATGTAAGGACTTAATCTTACAACCACTGGATTCCACACACATCCATCCAAATAACCTTAGAAAGTATTTTTCTCTTTTCCAGCCTTTTAGTGAATGACCACGCTGACATGACAAAATCACAAAGAATTCAATTGTGACTTTTATTGTCAATACATTTTCAAACAATGAAAAGAAGCAAAACAAAGAGAATTGCTCTATGTCCTAACCTCAAAATCACCTTGATTACAGTTAATGATGTGAGTTTCTAACTGCCTGCAAGTGTTTCAGTGTGAAGTTGCGCAATACCACACAGCATTTTCTTTCTATTTCTTCACTATTTTCCTCTCGCTGTTGCTCCTGTCAAAACTGTCAAGGAACCAGGAAGAAGGGAGAGGGGGGAATTCTCTGGTATTCTTTGGCTTTTCTCACACAGCTGAGCTTGTAAATTGGTTTACAAAGAAGAGATTGTTCCGTATTCATCCATAGCTGTGCACAAAATGTTTTACCTTTACTTCAAGACAAGAGGGAGAAACTTAATTTGGCGAACAGAGAGCGGTGTCTATACAGACTCTTCTGCCGCTTGTCAGTACAAAGCACTTTGTGTTTGTTTGTCTGCCAGTACAACAGCATGACGTTTGATGCTCACATTTGTTTAGGACGCAATATAATTGATTTATTTTAAATGCAGAATTTGATGATTACTGACCTTTTACCTCCTACCAGAACCTGCAGATGGAGGCATGGTGGAGAATTAAAAGCAAGAGTGCTGTACTGATGCAGGGCAGAGCTGGCAGTGGTAACATAGAGAATAAAAAACAGGTCTTTTGCAGCTTCAATAGACATTATGTTCGTCAGATAACTAAACAGTAATGTATGCTAGAAATTACTTGAGCAATATTCTATATTAATATAAGTTTGAAGGGGTTTTTGAGTTTTCATAGTATTGTATTTCAAATTGTATTGCACTGAACATGGTTATCACTTTGGTAAACTGCGGTTGTTTTAATGCACTACATTGGCATTTTATAAATAAATAAAAAACTACCCCTCTGAAAATTTCTGAAGTGGATTTTTACAAATGTTATGTTTATTGCTTATTTACTCTTTATTATCACTTTTTAAAAAATATTTACACAAATATCTATATAGGTTCTCAGTCATCCAGGTCAAGGTTATCCAAGGTTTCTTCTGAGCCATCAACTGGACTCCTTAGGTTTCTTGAAGACATACTGCCACTTTCACCAAGTGAGATGGAGGGACACATCTGGGAGAAGCACTTAAGATGTGCGGTCACCCAAATTGGACCTTCATCAAGATCATGAGGAAACAAAAACCGTCAGGAAGACGAGAGTAACAACAGCATTTTAATTCCTTACCATTACTACAGTTTGTTCAAGCCCATCACAGCTTCCTCTCAGGTACATAGAATGGTATTAAATTTAAAAAAGGGGGAAAAATTTGTCGTGGTTTTATTTTTGTGTTTGTTTCCATACAGCTATAAATGCAACCCCGATACATCTGATAAAACACATTTTTGGAGATTATGTTATGATTCAACTGCCTCACATAAATCCACCAGTAATTATTGGCTAAATTCACTCAGGAGAACACATATGCTGGAGTAAAACCAGGTGATGGGGACATGGAAGCCCCAGAAATAGGTACCCAAGATATTACAACTGCCCAAAGAGCTGGCAGCAGTGTGGTTGACAGGGACTTTCTTTGCTTCTAATGTTGCGAGAAGGGATCCTCAATGAAGGCTTGTCCTTTCATAAGGGCGCAAATATTTCTTGTTTGCTTTAAGTTCACAGGTGTGAATAAGTGTTTAAGACTTTAAAGCACAGGAGACATATGGTCTTACATCTGCAGGCTGCAGTTCCGTACATACATTTACATTTAAATTTACATTTTTGATCCTGAGCAGCAGCCCTTATGCAGAGCAATCTACAATAAGAGCAGCTGTTAGAATAATTTTAAAGTCTTAGATCTACAGCATGACAAGCACACAGGAACAAAGAGTACAAAGGTCAGAGAAATGCATCCTGGAAACTTGATAGATGTTTTATTGTAATGCAAATTATACAATTTGTTCCTCTTTCAATGCAAATGAACATCACAGTTCTTTGTGTGTCTTTGTGTCTCTTCAGGATCCAATCAGGCTCCTACCTCAGCACGGGCTGGTTCACACTCATCCTTGCCATGGACATGTGCAAAGAGATCCATATCTACGGCATGATAAATGACACCTACTGCAAGTAAGACACCCCAACTATTGTAACATGACACACACTTTCCTTTGTGGTGGAAAGAATATTGCACACACTCCTGCAGAAAGTTTGATAACAACATTCACATTCTCAGCAGCACCGTCCAATCACAGACCCCCATAACTACGGACTGCTGTTGTTGGAATGTTTTTTCCGAGCCTCGGTATGTATTTAATGGCTGAATTTCTATGCTGCCATCCATATTGGGTTCTCTGTGATGTGATTACCATTATGTTTTTCTTGCTCAGAATACCCAGCAGGCTGCAGAGTCTCTGTGGGGCTGCAGCGCCCAGTATTTCCTCAGCTTTAGTACCAAGCAAAAGGCAGCTCTGTGCTAAAAGATCTGATAATATACAAGTTTATAGATCTGTCACATATCCGTAACATTTAGCAGAAAAAGCAGGGATAGATATTTTAACTGATAATGCCTGCTATGTATCCCTTAAAAAATACCAGATCCACATATCACTAAGAAAACAGATCTGGCAAAATGGCACAGCAGGATTCTCAATGAAGTCAGAGATACCTTGTTACTTATCTGTTATACTGAAATTGCTAGCCTTTCTCCTAAATATTTTACATATTACAGACATTTCTGTGGCATCTGTTGACCTAATTCGAAAAGATGCCAACATAGCAAAGTTTGTTTTTTGAACTAACTGTATAAACAATTGAAGTACTCTAAAATGGAGATTTGAACCTTAATACTGAGGGTGCCATTTTGGTAATGCTATCTCAAACCTACTTTTAGTCAGCGTAATAACCGACAAAGGTAATGCCAGGGGGAGACTTTAGCCTACAGCTACAAGAAGAACATCTGTATTATAATATTAGCCTGGAAGGATGTTTGTCAGGTCATTGAATAATGTTGTGTGTCACGGGTAAAGTCACAGTAGCTTGATTAGCCTGCATGAAGTAGCTCACATTTCTGGAGTTAATAGGTCAAAGTAGAAGGTTGCCAGGGCTCTTTATTCCTTGCTCATTGCTTTAAGGGATTTTCTTCAAACTATGTCTGTGTTGCCTCAAGGATGACTGGGTTAAATTTGGGGCTGCATATTCAAACGTCATGATTATCCCTAGTTTTTGAATGTGACTTCTCAATTCCTCTCGAGGGATTTCTGTCAAACTTCTGTCTGTGTCGTCTCTGAAGGAAGGAAGAACTTGGTCAAGGTTCAAGTTCATGGGTGGTGTTTTTTTTTACCCATATTTGTGAATGACATATCTTTGAGAGATTTTTTTTTAATTTGCTTTAATGTCCAGTCAGATCCAGGGATTAACTGATTAAATTTGGAGGTACGTAAAAAAATCTTTCTGACTTAAAGGATAGATTTTTCATATCTTCTGAAGGCCGATTCAAAGGTCAGTGGGGGGGTATTTTTATTGCTTGCTTATGAATTACATATCATTTGCTCATAAGACTCATAAACCCTGCAACCACAAAAATAGACTTAAAAACATTTGGGTTTTAAAACCCTTTTTAAGATATTAAACATTTTTTTGATATTTCACATATTTTTTAATTGCAAGGTCTAGAATTTGACTTCATTCAGCGTCTTTTGTGTGTTCTTTTATAGCAGAGATCAGCAAATTGAGAATTGGATGCACCCCAGACTTAAGATCAAAATATGTCCAAAGTAATGATCTTTAAATATATTTAGTTCTTTGCATGAAATCAGTGTAATTGATGTCTTTAATATCAGGATTATGCACCACTAAAAGTATTTTTTAAACAAAAATGATCTGTAAAGAAAATATATCTAGAAAAACTGTAAATATATAACATCTACACTAAAAAAGTTGTGTCTATGGCATTCAATTCTATGTTGAGCTAATATAATAGGCAAGGCAAGGCAAGTTCATTTATATAGCACTTTTCCTACAACATATGTAACTCAAAGTGCGATAATAAAGTATTTCTATTTTCATTTCAACTTAAAATAGAAATGCTGTAGTTAATTTCTTGAAAAGCTGTATGTGCTGCTTTTGTTTAATTAATCAGTATATACATATGTTATATAAGAAATATCTTATCGTTAGTGGTTTGTCCTCTTACTCTGTGGATAACATTAATGTGGCTCTTTGGTATTTGTTTCTAAGGTTTTGGTTTGTATTTTTGATAAGTACTGTCCTAGTACCGACTTTGATGGGCGAGTTTTTTCTGCATATATTCCAGTAGAAGTTGTCTGTGTCTATGTGCCTGTCGTCTTCTCTCTGACTCGTGGCAGAGTGATTGCTGTCTGGCAGCACGGCCTTATGAAGGATGACAAACAAGCGGCTTTTTTCTCCAGTCGTGTCTGCTCTGATCTGCTCGCCTCCTCTCTCCCTACGTCCCCCTAAGCTCTGTCTCTATCCCATGAATCAAACACTTTTGCCTAATGCACAGTAAAAATCCTGTCTTTTATCCTCTCCTTGTTCCTCGTGCACAGCGGGAGAGGAAATATAAACACGGCAGAGGAGTGATAACTCAACCTGCTCAGAGGATTTTATGATTCATTGAGGCGGATAAGGGGCGGTGTTCTCTCTATTCCCGTCTCACATATATTTCAGCCTTAAGAGGAGGGTTTTGAGTATCCCTAAGTTTCTGAATGGACATTTTAGTGTCACACAAAGTCAGACTGACAGCTGACTGCTAGGGGAAAATGTGAAGCCTTGCGTGCCAGTGTTGAAAGCCTAAGTTGGACCACAGCAGGGAGGTAGTCACGGAGCTTCAACAGGTGCAGCAGAGACGTTGGAATCAAATTTATGAGTAAACTTGGTTGTGTGACACAGAGCAGAGAGCCGGTGATTGGGTCATGTATTACTGTTTGCTGGCAGACTGCCACAGTTGCTGCTCTGTGGACACACTTCCTGGCTGAAGTGATGGCTGTTTTTCCTCAGTCTGTGTTCCAAGTCTCCAATCTAAGCTCCTGTCCCATCATGCACAATAATAAAGCTGCCTATTAACCGGCACCCTTCTCACAGCACATTTACACCTCAGCTTCATAACAAAGCTACAGCGTTGTGCCTTGAATTTTGGTAGAAATTGATTCAGAGATCTGAATCTGAGTGATCTGAGGCCCCCTGAAATACATCTTACCACCCCCTTCATATTAATTAACATCTTCATATTTTTTTCAACAATCATGTTGAGTTTTTTGCATTTTTGCTTGGTAAAAAAGTAATTATAGAAATGGTTTACAGATGCAGTTTTTTTTTTCAGAAGTTCCACATTAAAACATTTAATATTGGAGTTGCCAGATGCAAAAGTTATCAATAAATTTTAAGTCCTGCAGAACGACATCCATGTTTTTATATGTCCATATGAATTTTGGTATAGTAAAGCCCCAGTCACACATTCCCGTTTGTCATGGCGATTTTGCACGATTGTCATAATTCTGATAAAATGTGCTTTGGTCGTGGTGCATGCGCTACTTGGTCTGGATCAGCCTTTTATAGTCGTGGATGAATGGTGGGGAACGTGGAAGGGTTCTGACAGTTTTGAACTGTTCAAAACTGTTGGGGAGAATCGACGCACTCAGTATAGCTGGATTGAAGCCTAATGCAGTCCTAATGCGAACAATGTTAGCGTGGCATGTACGGAGCTCAGTCGGGCTGATGGTGGCTCAATCCTGAAAGCTTTCAGAGGACGACTGACAAGGATGTATCTGTTTGTGCCCCGACTGTGTCCCGTTCAAGACGGCGCAAGCGACGGGGCTCAGTCGGGACTTACGTGACGCGAACTGAGCTTGAGCGTGGCTGACATCATGCCAGCGGGATGGAAATTCATAGAATCCTCATCATATCGCTGTATTAATCTAACTGGAGCGGGACGAACACCCCTGAAGCGCCGTAGAAGCACTACTGACAGTGTATTTACGGGGTGTGTCCAGGGGTGAGGCAGTCATTTCATCCTGTATCATAGCGATCACACCAGCCTCGTCAATCGTGTACAGTCGTGCATAATCGCCATGAGAAACGGGAATGTGTGACTTAGGCATAAGTTAATTTCTCCCCACTCTCTCTGCATTTGTTCTGTTGTTTTTATGTGCATGAAGCAATGCTCTAAATTAAGCCTTGACACCACTCCTACTTTAAGATGAGAGGCAGCAATATGCACACACACTCACAGTGTGAGGGAACTTCATCCCTGCCTTATTGATAAAAAATGACAAGAAAGGCAAATAAATGAAATGACATCCAGCTGTACACAAATTCAATTTCCAAAAAAAGAAATAGTTTTTGTCTCAAAGCTTGAATAACAACAGTTTTTTGGAAGTCAAATTGGTTGATTTGTTGTTTTTCACAGTTTAAAGTGATATTCCGGGATTGAACAAGTTGGGTCCTATCACAAGGGTTAGGGCAGAAATTACCTCTACAGCAGTGTTTATGTGGAGAAGAAACCCAGGGCGCTAGGACCTAACTCCCTCTTCCTCCTTCAGCTCTGCTCCTCTGCTGATTTGGCTGGACTCACACGGGGCCATATTTTCCTTGATCAAAAACACAAATAAACGGACTCCCACCGAAAAAGTCTGATATCGGTCTGCATTCACGCTTTATTTAGAGAATTTTCAGCGCGTTACTTTCACACAAAAACACCGCTAAATAAGGGTCTAGTTCTCGTAGCGCCGTGAAACGGCCTCCGCGGAAGAGCCAGAGCTGCAGCTCTGGCTCTCCAGCCACAGCTGAGTCTCTTCCGCGTTGGCCGTTTCACATTCATTCATTCTTTTTCCATACCGCTTATCCCTTTCAGGGTCATGGGGCCTGGGGCCTATCCCAGTAGTCATTGGGCGAGAGGCGGGGTACACCCTGAACTGGTCGTCAGCCAATCACAGGGCCATATAGATAGACAGTCAACCATTCACGCTCACACTCATACCAAAGGGCAATTTAGAGTCACCAAACAACCTAATGAGCATGTTTTTGCTCTGTGGGAGGAAGCAGGAATGCCTGGAGAGAACCCACGGATGGCGGGAAGAACATGCCAACTTCACACAGAAAGGCCCTGACCTGGGGATCAAATGGGTGACCCTCTTACTGTGAGGCATGTGCACTGCCTGCTGTGCAACAGTGCTGCCCTGACCCATGAATAGAATTTCTTGTTATATTGGCTGTCTTAAAATGTTAAAATATAACAACATGTCGCAGTTATACCTGTAAATAAAAATAAACTTAGATGCAGGGGAATAATGGCTTTGTTAAATAAAACCAGATATTTAGAAAGAAGGTCTGTTAATTAACATACATGTCAAGAGCTAAGCCCCCTAAACTTCTGACCCTATAATCACCTCTGACTGACACCTTTAGATATCTGAGCCATTAATAGTGAAATTTGACTGCAGCCACATTCCTCTAACATTTAACCTTCATTGTGTCAAACTGCTCTGATTAAATCATTCTGACCTGATTAGATGTGATCGATTGACTAATCACATGCTGATCTGCATCAGTAAGATGCTGTCACATCTCATCTCATTATCAATTTACTGACTCAAAGGCAGTTGAGTCAACCCAGTCACTTATTCACAAGCCTCTGCTCGGTCCTTTTTACCTCAATAACAGGAGCTATATTATTTTAAATATTTTTTGGTGTACGTGACAAAGCACTCACATAAGTTGTAAGATAAAACAGAAAGAAAGAAAGAAAGAAAGAAAGAAAGAAAGAAAGATTTGATTTTTAAAATAACTTTATTTACAAATAAATATTCAGTTCAAAATATTACATCTGTTAATTCATGAATATTAGTATTTAAATAATCTCAAGCCATCCTAAAAATAGAATTGAAGCACAACTTCTCATCAACAACAGAGCAAACAGCTGAAGTACAACACCACTGAGACACAAACTCATCCAAGTTCTTCATGAGAGAATAAAACCTGAAGTCCACAGTGACCCTAGCTCTGACCAAAGATACAAAAATTTGCAGTAACTCTTCCCCCCCAACACCCGTGATAGCATTTTTCCTGCTTTTGTATATGGAAAGTTTGGCTTGTCCTACAATAAAATTCAAAAGCTGCCACTTTTTTGAATTTTTCTTGTCATAACCTGCCCCAAAAATGAAAGCAGTTTCCGACCAGGGCTCATCACAGTCCTCAAAAACTCTTTTTAGCTTATTAAATAAAGGAAGCAGTCTTTTACAGTCCAGGAAACAATGGCAAATGGTCTCTGGTTCCTCGCAGAATGGACATGTATTAGACACCACAGGGTTAATTTTGGAGACAAAACAGTTCACAGGCAGCGCCCCCTGCAGTACTCTCCACTGCAGGTCTCCTGTCCTTTTGTTTAAGGGTGCTTTATAGAACACCCTCCAGACTGGTTTTATGTCTTCAGACACATTCAACCTCTGTCTCCAAACCGTATCTGTCCTCTCACTCAGTTTGGTCTTATTTACAGCCATGACACAGTTCCTGTAGAGGGTTTTCCCCCTCAACATGTAGAGGTCAGCAGCAGTAGATGACTGACCCAGCAGAGGTCTCTCTAAATCAGTCCAGTCTATAGAAAGACCCAGTTCAGGAAAGGGATCGTTGTTATCAGGAGTTTCGGTCCCATTGTAGTAGTCCCTCAGCATCTCCAGCTCCTCACTCGTCAGCCTCTCCATCCATGCATTCAGTAGATCCCTTGTTTTCCGTTTTGACTTTAGTTTTAAAGCAGAGGACACCGCCTCTGTATTATGGAATCCTGGCCCTGCGATGTCCACAATATGTCCCAGTTTCACTGTCCCAACTGAAATCAAGCGCTGGGTAAGCCCCAGCCTGCTGCTGTCCCGTATGTCCAGCCTTGCTTTATGAATTAAAGGCTCCTCCATGAGCCAGAACAAAGAAGATGAGGGTTGCAGTCTAGTCCATTTAAAAAGAGTCCAGGCTCTAAAAAGTCCATGATAGAAGGGAGGCAGGTTACTTAGAACGATAAAATCACAGTCTGTTAAAAACAAAGAAGCATCCAAGCCCAAGCCTGCAATGCTTTTTAAAATAATGCTGGTAACAGGTTTCCACACAACATCATCAGTGCCAGTGAGGTACCTTTGAATAAACTGCAACCTAAAAGCCAACATTCTGCTCTCCAAGTGCACCAGTCCCTGACCCCCTTCTTCTTTAGGAAGATACAGCACACTCTGTGGCACCCAATGCTTCTTGTCCCAAAAGAAATTTAACAATATGGACTGCACTTTCAGTAGAAGACCAGCAGGGGGTTCCATACAAGCTAATCTATGCCATAAAGAGGATGCAACCAAATTATTTATAACCAGGACCCTACCTCTAAAAGACATTTGAGGTAGCAACCACTGCCACTTAGAAAGCTTCCCCTCCACCTTCTCCACCACTCCTTCCCAGTTTTTCTGAACTGTCTCCTCATCCCCAAATAGACACCCAGATACTTCAGGCCCTTTCGTCCCCATTCTAACCCTCCTGGAAGTTGAGGAAGGCCCGAAGACCAATCCCCTACTGCTAGGGCTTCACATTTTGCCCAGTTTACTCTTGCTGAAGAGATATTACAGAATTTTTCAACAATATTTTTCAGTTTGTCCACATGTCCCTGATCCTGCACAATGACAACAATATCATCAGCATATGCTGATAAAACAAAAGGTGTATTAAGATCAGGTAAAAAAAGGCCATCAATACAACAACGTATATTATGCAACATAGGTTCAATTGAGAGTGCATAAAGCATCCCGGACATAGAGCAACCCTGACGAATGCCCCTGGTCACCTTGAAAGGTTTACACAATCCACCGTTTATTTTGAGCACACTCTCAATATCTTCATACAACACTCTGATCTTGGCAACAAGCCCAGGGCTGAGACCAACCTTTTCCAACACTTTCCAAAGGTAGCGGTGCTCAACCCGGTCGAATGCCTTTTCCTGATCCAAAGAAATCAGACCAGTATCAAAACCCAATGAACCAGAGACTTCCAAAATATCCCTAATGAGAGACACATTGTCAATGATGGACCTGTTAGGCACACAATATGTTTGAGAACAATGGATGACATGGTCCATGACTTTCTTCAATCTATTGGCCAGCACCTTTGACAACAGTTTGTAATCAGTACACAAAAGAGAAACTGGTCTCCAGTTTTTTATGTCCTGCAGGTCTCCTTTTTTTGGTAGCAGTGTTAAGACTGCTCTCCTGCAACTCTGGGGAAGGGACATGTCATGAAAACACTCTGTGAATACTTCTAGCAAATCATTCCTAATCTCAGACCAAAACGTTTTATAAAATTCAGGTGGAAGCCCATCAATACCCGGTGTCTTCCCCACTTTCATATTCAAAAGTGCTGTAAAAAGTTCTTCCTCAGTAAGTGGACCTTCCAACTCTTTATTCATGTTCTCAGGGACCCTAGAAAGTCCACTGCAGAAAGAATCTAAAGCCTCTTCGTCCTCAGTGTATTCAGAGGTGTACAATTTTTTATAAAAACCAATGGCTCTGTGCCGTATGTCACTGATTTCTGTCAGAATCTGTCCTGTTGGTGAGCGCAGGGCATGAATAGCACGACTTTGTCCATTTTTCTTCTCTAGGCAAAAGAAATACTTTGATGGTGCATCCATCATAGTGGCGCTCTGAAAACGAGAGCGGACCAGCGCCCCCTGTGCTCTGGAGCCTAACAGGTCAGCCAGAATGGCTTTTTTGGACTTGAGATTTTCAATATAATCCCGATTTCCTGTGGACTCAGCTATACACTGCAGTTCCACTATTTCAGTCTCTAGATCGCTCATAGATCTGGTGATGTTACGAGAGACATTGAAAGTGTACTCTTGACAAAACTGCTTAATTTCAATTTTTCCATGTTCCCACCACTGTTTCAATGATACAAAATCGTCTTTTCTAGTTCTAAAAAAATTCCAGAAATAACTGAAAGTGTCTTTAAAATGTTCATCCAAAAGCAAAGCGTTGTTAAAGTGCCAGTAGGCTGACTTGTGCTTAACTTTACCAATGAAAACCTCACAGGTTACCATAGAGTGGTCTGAAAAACCCACAGGTACAATGTTACACTTAGTAAACACATTAAGATTATGTCTAAAACAATAAAACCTATCTAATCTGGCCATGGATAAATGGTGCTCTCTGCACTGAGTCCAGGTATATTGCCTAACACCACTATGTTTTTCTCTCCACACATCTGTCAAACTGTGTGTTTGGATCATCTGCTTCAAAGCATTTTTTGACGCAGCATGAGGTTCTAAATGATTCCTGTCCAGACACTCATTTTCAGTACAATTAAAATCTCCTCCCAGAAATAAAAACTCATCAGGTTCACACTGATTCAAAAACACACTAAGATCATTTAAAAGTTTCACTCTGTCAGGACCATTGTTCTGAGCATATATGTTAACAAAAACCAAAGTGAAATACTCATATTTAGCTCTGACCACCATCAGTCTACCTTTAAATACTTCCTCCAGAGTGAAGGACTCTGGAAGGAAGTTTTTTGAAAACAGGATTGCCACACCTCCACTAATTCTGCTTAAATGGCTCAAAATTACCTCCCCCTCCCATTCCCTCTTCCAGTCGACTTCATTAAAATCATCACTGTGTGTTTCTTGGACCATCATGACATTAACGCCTTTCATTTTTATCAGTTCATACAGGTTTGTTCTCTTCCTCACATCTGCTGCTCCGTTAAGGTTTAATGTAGAGACTCTGAACTCATTCATGATTTCTGATGTGAGGATAAACACAAAAAATAAAAATACAAGGAGACATGGAGTCTCAGTCAGCTTCAGAATCCTCATCAAGATCTAGAGCTTTGTGAAGTTTCTGGACAAGTTTCTGAAGCCTGAAGTATTCCTGCTTGGTGTAGCCTCCTCTGTCTCTATTGCTCATCTGAGAGCGGAGAGAGTCGAGAAGAATTTCTTTATTCTCAAAATAATTCTCAATCATGACCCTTTTCATGTTTTTAGTTTTTCTCAAGAACTTTTTAACTTGTTTCACTCCGTATGTTTTGTCTGCCTGATCTAAATCTGATTTTTGAGAGTCAGTTAGAGAAATACTCCCATCATCAGATAACTCCCCCTCTTCTTCCTCACCCTCCTCACTACTAAATTCTGACTCTTCCTGTTTTTTCTCTTTATCTTTGCTTGCTACTCCTTTCTTTGCCTGTGAGCCACCGGTGTTTTTCTGTTTCCTTTTATTCACAGGAATTTTAAAAACATTTAATTCCTCAGTGTTGGTCACAGTTGTCTGTTCAAAATTAGATTTTTCTGTAACAATCTCTGCTTCCTTTCTCCTATCACTAGTTTCCCCCTTTTCTGTCTGCCCGAGATCCACTGCACTCTGTTCAGGAGTTATGGTTTCACCCTGACTCTGCTGTACCTCCATCTCCTCTCCACCCTTATCTTGCTGTGTCTCTGTCTCCTGATTAATTCCTATCTGTTGTAACTCAGCTCCCTCATTTTTCTGTTTTTCTTGTCCCTCTGATTCTTCCTTACTCTTCCCCCCGGGCCTCTGGGCCCCCTCCCCTGTCTGCTCTCCGCTCCTGTCAGGCTGACAGCGTGAAGCTGCTGCAGCCCCTGCACCCTGGGCTCCGTCAGTAGAGCTGTCCTTTTCAGGACACGCCCTGACCAAATGACCTTCTTGCCCACAACCAAAGCATCTCAAAACCCCGGAAGTAACAAAAATCACATAATCAAAATCATCGACTCTAATGTTAAATACAAGATTGAGCTCCTCACCTCTCTGGTTGAGGATCATCTGGACCTGCCGCCTGTGGGAGACCACATGTTTAAGCAGCGGCGATTTACACCCCGACGGCAGTTTTCTAATGGGCGAAACTATTTTTCCATGTCTGGATAACTCCCTCGCCAACACCTCATCCCCGATAAACGGAGGGACATTAGAGATGGTAACTCTGGTTGTCGGTGTTGTGAGCGGAGACACGGGAATGAACGCTTCATTGACAACAATGCCCGTCTCAATCACTTTGTGAACTTTGTTTACGTCATCAATAAAAATCACGACCGCGCTGTTCATCCGAGCTGCAGATTTAATACTGCTGTGCCCAACAATCTCTCCAACAGCCAAACTACAGTCCTCAACTGAACAAGGAAAAACAGGTAACATCTTAATCCCATGTTTCCTGCTGAGTTTGGAAAACTCCATGACCGGCGTTTTTGCCACGCCGCCGGCAGAACGCCGGTCGACCACAAAAACGCACTAAAACCCCCAAACAGCCCCAGAAACCCCTCTCTACACACCCGAAAAAAACCACTAACAACTTAACTATCAATACCGACTATTCACAACACTGATAGATAAGAAAAAAAGGTAGAAAAACACTCACAACTGCTCTCACGCGTTCGCTCCTCAATCTCTCTGCTTCCTCTCAGAAAGAAAGAAAGAAAGAAAGAAAGAAAGAAAGAAAGAAAGAAAGAAAGAAAGTGATCATTTTCTTATTCATCTTTTACCTTTTGATGCTGTATTGTTGTACTAACTCTGAAAAGGGTGGCTTTCAAAAAACTGTCTGGTGATACAACCAATATGTTGTCTGTCACATTCATTATGGTCCAGCCAGAGGCTTGTAGACACTTATTGTTTTCAGCCCAAATAATACACACTTCACTTCTATTGTTGCAGCTTGAAGCGTTGCAAGATGGATCTGCCTGATAATGGAAGTTGTATCCGATGGCTTTTCTAGTTTATTAAGCAATCTGAGCAGCAATAGCTTGTCTCTTGGATTGGACCACATAGACCAACCTGCACCCCCTACAAGTATTCATGAGCCTTGGCCACACATCACCATGTTTCGGATCACCACATTTCCTTTCCTGGATCACTTTTGATAGATACTGACTACTGCAGGCTAGAAAAACCCTGCAACACCTACGGTTTCTGAGATGCTCTGGCCCAGTCATTTAGCCATCACAGTTTGTCCCTTAACAAACACACTCAAATTCTTACACTTGCTTATTTTTTACATCAACTTTGAGGACAAAATCTTCACTTGCTGCCTAATGTATCTCACCCAGTAACAGGTGCCATGATGAAAAAATAATAAGTGTTATTTACTTCACCTGTCAATGCTCACAATGGGATGCCAGAACAAATGGAACCTTGAGCTAATGTTCTTTATCCCTTTACACTCTTTATTGAAAATTCTGTTTGGTTTTTAATGTTTATTTTTGCCCTCAGATTGTTGATGCCGTAACCCCACCTCTAAATAACCAGGCGCTTTGCTCTAGTCACTTCAGTCTGATGAAGAGCAGTAGCTAAAAGCATCACTTGGTGCAGTAAATGATTGGAAACTTGTTTCCCTGCAGTCATTTCTCAAATGACTGTCTTTATTTTTTTCTTTTCTGCACGTGCCCACTTTAAATTGGATATGCATTTCCCATGGCTTTGAAGCTGTTTTTAACTTAGTAAAAAAATAGCTTCAACTTGGCTTGAAGTCTCTTTCTTTTCTTTGTTCTCTAGGACCGACGGTTACAGAAAGGTGCCCTACCACTACTACGAGGCAGGCAGCCGGGACGAGTGCGCCGAATATCTGCTCCATGAGAGTGCTCCGTACGGCGGCCACCGCTTCATCACGGAGAAGGCTGTGTTCGCAAAATGGGCCAAAACTCACGCCATCAAGTTCTTCAACCCACCTTGGAAGCTCTCGTGACCCTGGCTGAAAATATATACAACAGAAAAACAAACAACTTTATCTACATCATTGTCATCATTTGAGGAAACGCTGAATCTTTACAGAGACAGAAAAGTTCCCTAACATATAAAAATCTAAACACATTATCGCACAATTTCCTCTCCAGATATATCACTAAAGAAAGGGAGAGTGTTGATTTTAAGTCCTAGCAGAAAAAGTACATAGGGACTTAATAAGACAGTAAACACAGACAAAACATATCTACTTTTTCTTGGAAATAAAGACTTTTTTTCTCCTGTATTTGACAGCTGCAGAGAGACAGAATACAGCACGCCATTCTTCATTGACGAATCGATCCATCCACTGCTCTTGAGTTTAGCAAAGAAGACTTGAAGACTAACTTTAACAAATAAAAAATAAGCATAGCATGAAGCAGAAAACCACCATCAGTCACCTTACTGTGACCTCAGCAGCTCGTATGTCCTCAGGCGCTGGATTAACATCTTGTTTCTAGCTGAAGAAGATCTCAGCAGCAGTAGAGACGAGTCCTGTTGCCATGGATGTCCGACGAGCTTGCCTTCAACCGTTTCCTCAACCTGTCAATCTTCTCCTGTCAGCCTGTAATTAATCCATAACCAGAACTGTTCGGGCTTTCATCTGAGGCTGGAGGAGAGTTGGAGGGAGGTTTTATTTGCTTCAATAACGAGCCAGCAAAACAGATTTCTGGAGCAACAAAAAGACATGTAGATTCAATTCAGATGTTTCTTTCTTATCATTACGCTTGTTTTTTTATGTGTGTAAACTCACACAACCTAAAGATGTCAGCTTTTTCTCTTTATGATGCTGTGAAATTGAATTTCTGAAGAGACGTGTTTTGGCGTCAGCTTGATATCCGGATGAGTTGCTAATTTATTCTGCAGACTCTAACAGTGTGTGAGTGTGTGCCATCAACAATGTGAGCATCACAGCACATGGAGCAATGTGCAATTAGGAAACTCCATCCTCACAGAAAAGGAGTTAAATCATTTGCGACCCCACAGAGGGAGAGATTTATGTGTGCAGTGAAACCATTTGAAGTTAATTGTATTCTATTATCATTCTGTGCCTGCGATATACTCTGCAGTTCATCGTGAGGAAGATGCAGGAAGATGCTTGGCATCTCTCTCGTTCATTTTCTCATGCAGCTTTTGTGCCTCTTCGTGTACAGTATCACTGTGTGAACACAGCCTCCAGTTTGTCTTCTGGATGCGGTGGGACGTTCTCCTGGCTCAGACCATTACATTTGAATTAGGGCTGTCAGGGTTAATACTTTCATCAAATGGGGTTAAGGCCCAAAATTAAGACATCTCACTTTTGTAACTGCTGTACTTGTGTGATAATTTGATGTTTAGGCTCGCAGTAGCTCAGCCATGGAAGCAGAGCAGCAACTTGATGTCAGTCATTGTAGCATTTTCCCTCTACTGCAGTGAAATGAAAAGGAAAGTGCTGCTCCTATGAATGTCTCATCTCACATTAGAAAGGGCATGTTTAAACGTAGATTGTATAAATATATATATAGGCATATATACTGTAGGTATTGGCTAAAGATGAAACATGGGATGGGGTCTACTAATTTTTTTCAGTTTCTTGCACAAATTAATGTATGTAAAACGTAGGCTTGGGTACCCAAGTTGAACATTTGATAAAGGACCTACTTTCTGATTCCTTACAGGTAAATACATTTTTTATGATTAAATCTCAGAGGAAATACTGCATACAACTACAGTTTTATGTGCATTTAAGGGCCTACTGTGTCACTGTAGCATTGTCATGTATGACATAGCATGGAGACATGAAGTACTGTTAATTTTAATTTCTTTATTATTAATTAATATGAATTCATCCATGAATTTATGCAGTAAGTCAGTGATTCCCTGATCTTTCCTTCTGGGCCCCCTGTGGCAGATGGAAGTACCTTTCCCTCCACCCATCCCCATACACATAAGCATAATCTTTTAATATACTGTTAACACAATGTCAACCACAATGTCCCTGACAAAATTGTAATTTCAGAATTAATCTCAAACATGTTCAGGAATAGCCCAAAACAACAACTTCAAAAGTGTTTGTAAACTTTAGAGACTATGGGCTCTAATTTCGTAGACCAGGCACAGGCGCTGCGCACCTGCCCTGCTCCGCGTCTGTGCCGCACCAACAGGGTGTCCAGCGCACTTTGCAAGTTTCCTGCAGTGCGAAGAGAGGCACACTCCAGGCGCAGAGAGGCACAGAGAGGCACATCCACGCCTCCGTCCCTCTGTGCAAGTGCCAGAGAGGGAGGAGAAAAGGCGTGAGTGGGTTTAACACAGCAGAGTGCTGTCTTCATCAATCAAATGAACACCTCTCCTTGCCTTTAAATGCGCTGCGGGCAAGGCGCAGCAACTGATTGGTCTGACTGATCCCTGCCACGGTGGCCACAGTGTGCTCGAGAGACCCGGTAGCAGAGACTGTCATAGCCGCTGTCACAGTTACAGCAACTGAGTGAGCGGAAGGGCACGCGGTGACACGCATGGGAGGCCACGAAGCACGTCACCATGTGGGCCAGCTCCCGGGACAGATGTAATCTGTTCCTTTGTCATTAATAGGAGTACAAAATTAAGTGACAGACATGTAAATGCAGCAGCATGCAGCAAACATCATGCTTGTGATCCACCTGCATTCCTGGTCAGTCATCGCCAAATAGCAGAGCGTTTGGTGGTATATCCTCTCCCGGTATCTCCTCCTCATCCTCCTTGCAATAAAGTACTACATCTTTTTAGATCACCTTAAGAATAAAGATTAAAACAGAGAAATATGAGCAATTACAGGTAAATCATTAAGACACCGAGTGACATACATTAATTTTCTGTCTTTTTTCTCCGTCTTTTTTCTCCCTATTTTATTCTTAATTTCATGAGATGAGAGAAGCCGGATATATACTCAGTATCGGAAAATAAGGCTGTTTGTTGCTGGCTTGTGAGATGTGCATCACACTTCAGCTGCCGTTAGGTTAAATTTCCATTATAACAAATGGCTTTAATTCAACATCAGATGTGACGGGACAATTAATATAGATACAAATGTATATGCTGGTTCAGACGGTTACATGAAATAGTGATTGCTGTGATTTTTTATTTCATTAAAATGTGCCTGACACTCTGGAAACCTGCCTCTGAGGCTTTGTTGACGTGTGTGCACATGTGCGCCTGTCACCAAATTTCAGCTGCGGAGGGTGTGCTTCGCCTGCGTCGAGAACAGACCAGGTTGGAGCTGGCGAGCTTTCAGCGCACCTTCCGCACATTTTTTTGGCACAAAATTGTCACTGCGCCAACCTGAATATGTCGGCACCTCTCCCTGGTGTGCCGTCACACCCATGTCGGCGCAGACGGTCGACCAAATTGCCAAACCGGCAGCGCACGGCGGTGCGCTGGACAACATTAACACTGGCGCCAGGCTCTGCGCACCCTGCGCCACCCTGCACTGCGCCACGAAATTAGGGCCCTATAGAGTATACCTTTAACGATTTCAGATGTAGATTTGAAAAAATGATGGTGGATTGTAAATGTGAAGTGAAAGGCAGAATTTTACTCCTGAACATTATTTGTTCAAAAGTCTTTGTACAAAAGTTGCCAACCTTTACTGTCCGATTGGATTAGTATGCTTCCTTTTAATCTAGTCTTGCTGTGCTCCTCACCCCCTGACGTACCCCCGGGCCAACCCTAGGGGCCATGGGACCCACTTTGGGTACCGCTGCATTAATTCATGCATAAATTCATGACAGTACATGGACCCTACTCTAGAGCACTTCAAGAAAGACTTTTCGTAGACTAAATGTCTATAGTCAAGCAACAAAATTTCATAATGAATGCAGTTAAACAAACCAAAAAATATTATTGTATGACAGCCCTAATTTGAATGCATCAGTGTCAGGATGGCGAAGAAGAGTCAGAGAAATGCTGAGGTGTGGTCATTGTCTGGTGGCTGTGGAGGACACAGACACTCCGGTTGTGACCCCCCTCCCCCTCCTTCATAGCTCTCATGAGTGTCCCACAGCCCAGAGGAGAGAACTAAAGGATTCAAGGACTTTCTCTCCAGGAGAGCTGCTGTAAAGGATCCATGACATTTGTAATGTACTGTAGCTGAGCTTCACAGTCTCACTCTTTCTGCAGAGCACTGTTCACTTCCACACACAAACACTACATTACAGACTTTCTACTCACTAAGCCTTCCTTTGGTAGTTTGCAGGCCAAAAGAAACACAGGTAAAAAGACATAAAGCATCTTGACAATAATGTACCAACCACAAAGGACTCTGAATGGATAAAGTCTGAATTACAGAAGCTTTGAGAGGCTTGCATGACCAATGTTACTTCTACAGAACTACTCCAGGGACATTGTCTCAATAATGGTTGCAACTCTCCCATCACATTTTTTTTTCAGGAACCCATAAAACATTTTATGAAACTCTATCTGGATATAAACTTTACAGTTTTTTAAACTAAGATTAAATTTAGTAGCATATTCAGATAGCTAGGCACTATCAGAAGCGTATTTGCTTTGTAAGAAGTGCCCAGTTTAATGAGCCTTGGGCTGCTTTCATAAATGTATTTACTTAAAATGCAAGGCAAGATTACAGTGATTACTCAAGTAAAAATAGATGGCTACCTGCTGTTCAGCTCAGACTCTCTCTGTTATAATGGTATCAATTCCTTTTAAGACTAAATTGCAAAGAGAAGATTATGTTTTTTTCAGGGCATTGTGTTTGGAAAATTATCCTCCAACAAGTAAAGCCGCTTAGACTCCACTTAGCTTCATTATATCTCTAATGCTTAATGACAGCAAAGGGATTGATTATAATTTCCCTGAGTTTGGTTTCAAAAACTTGGCGGCTAATGGCAGAAAATCTGTGTTTCAAACATGTTAAATCCATACTGATTAAGGGTGTTACCTTATATTTGATATTAAAAGAAATCCATGTTCAAACTGTGCATATATATACAGACTGAGAATATACTGTTCAGCAGCACAGTAGGGCTCTTACAGCAGTTAACCACATGGTCAAACAGAGAGCACTCCCTGCTCAACCTGACCGTCTTTTTCTCTCTTGACCTCAACAAAAAAAAAAAGGAAGGACAGGCGAAGTCACGCTGAGCAAGCAGTAAAACATCTGAGCTGCCCCAGTTGGAGGCACTTTTGGCTACAAGCAACCAAATGCAAAATAAAGAGCAGGTTATGTGTCAATAATGTACATAGCAGCTGGCTCACTCCTCATCCACAACAAATCTGCTGACCCATTTCCTTGTCAAGTGCTCGGTCTGGTGTTCTCTTGGGCAGCCCCCCCACTAGAGGGGCTTAAAAAGGCAATCACAGATAGTGAGGGGAAGTGATAAGATGTTTTAATACCATAAAAGCAATCATGTTACTTAGCAATTTGATTCTTTAACAATTCCCTTATCGATTGCTGATTAAATTTCTCTGTGGGCAAAAGTTGGCCCCCATGCTGTGTTGTCCTGCAAGCTGTTGGGGTTGCCATTCACTGAAAGATAGCAGTGAGTGTTATTTTCTTGAATGTTAAGCCAAAATATTGACCACTTCTGCTCCCCATCTGCCATGATTTTTGACTTTCTAATATTTGCTGATGAGAGACATCTTTGATTTGCAAGGCATGCAGAACAAAGTGGAAGGAATTGTTACCGAAACTGATTCGCATTAAGACTGATGATATTGATTCCTGTTATCAATCCTCAACTGGAATTGCTTTTTGATTCCCATCCTTGATTACAGACAAGATTGCCAGATTCATAAACAAAGGTATGCTGCCAGCTGGTGTGGTGAGAGGTAAATAGTAAAATGATTTCATGGAAATACCACGGGCCTGTGTTGCAGCCAGTTTGGGGGGTAGAATATCGATCTAGTTTGATTTTTGGAAAAAGTGACAGTCCTTATACTGATTGTAAACTACTTAACCAAGTGAGGAATTCAAACCTGTAACAGACTGTTTTTTTAAGCAGCTGATCAGAATCTATTTGGACTACAAACTACCAAAAGCCCTTCTTCTAGATCATGTTGTCAGCTGTTGGATCAGAGACATCTTCAGTGCTCTGGGACAGGAAAAATCTGATCTCTCTCTCATTTTGCAGACACATCCAGGCACCCTGTCGGCCTACCAAGAGCGTCCTACAACTCACACTCATTGTGATTCAACCTTTCTGACAAGAGTGTCATCAAAATGTAAAAGCAGCCTCTTTTAAATTTTAAATTCCTCCCGGTGTAGCTCAGCAGAGAGGAGACGCCTCTAACACAGGCGGGGGTCATGGTTCCCATTTCCTCTGGGACGACTGGGCTGCAGACGTTTGCTGTTGTACAGCTCCATGAGTGGCTGTAGATCAAAGCAGCAGCGTATATGTAAAGCAGGAAGTTTTATTTTTCCCGTTCACAAAGCCTGAAGATGAGATCTGCTCCTTGGGAAGTCAAATTATACTTTTTTTTCTGTTCCTGTGGGAAAACATGCAGCCCTCTGAGAGTGATGTTCACACAGTATTCCACGCTTGTAACACGATCAACACACATTTTTATGACTTTTACACTCAGCCTGTGATTGTGCAGTCAACTGGCAGCTCTCCACCAATCAGATTTACTTCTGCTGTACACTCTTCCCACCTCTAATTGTGAAGCGCCTCACACTACTAGAAGAGATTATTTTTGCTGGGAGACATTATTTGTTACGCTATCACTTTGAGGTGTTTTTAATTGTTCACAAGAAGAAAAAAAAACACTAAGTTCCTTTTATAAACCTCCTCTCCTCCTCTTCCATTGATTTTTCTTCCATTATTAATGTTTCCTTTTTTTTACTTTGTTGGTTCAGTGGTTTGTGTGCAGCTTTTTTTCTGTAGCAAGTTGTGTGTTGCCAACATTGTTTTGCTGCTTCAGGCTCCCGGTCGTTTTCTATTCAACAAACACTGCATTGTTTTCAGCCTGAAGACGCTGTAAGGATGCCCACCACCCATGTATTATACAGTACATTATGGAGTATACGCCCTCCTATAGACTCCCATGAATCATCCATGGCTGGAAGGAGCCAGAGCAGACACATTCACTGTGAATAAGTAACGGCAGGAATAAAAGTGTGAGCAGTGAGGGAGGCATAACATTACATACTTTTATTTCCAATGTTAAGTCTTTTTTTTATGTGGATGTCAGTTTTTAATTTTATTTGATTATTCATTTTTACCAGGAGGTACATAAGAAATAAAATGATACCACTTTTAACGATATGTAACTAATTGACAACTTAAATCTGCTGGTTAGCCTTGCTTAGGGGTGTCAACAATCACAAGAGGGGCAAAAATTGAACTGACAGTTAGCCCGCCTCTGGTCCAGTGTCAGCTGGGATAGGCTCCAACCCAAAAGAGATAAGTGGTATAGATAATGTTTTGTAATGTAGATGGATGTATAAAATGAATCAGTTAGTGAAATATCTGCAAATTTCAGGGACCTAGCTTTATGGTGAGCTAAGCTAACAAGCTGCTGACTTTCGCTTCAAATAAAGCCTACAGAAAAGAGGGACTGGCATCAATATTGTCACATTTTTATTAGTATGAAAGGAAATATTTCTTCAGGTAATCCTCTGCTTTCATCACTTACAATTGTTGTCCAGTTACAGCACTGTTTCATTTTCTTGAAATGGTGATTTAAACAGGTAAAATTCAAGTGAAGAGCTTTTAAGGGCCCATTATGATGGAGGGGCCCGTGGAGGTCAGCAAAAACCTGATCCACCTTAAACTAAGACAGTGATAACCTTTCATTCTAAACTTCAATACTGACCACTACTATTTTAAACATCACAGTTAGTTGTAATTTAGGATGTATGATATTAACAGTTCAGTAATAACCTATTTAAGTTTAGTGCCTGCATCTACAGATATATCAGCCATGCATATTGGCCATATATTTCTTCAATTTACCAGCCATATAACAGCAGAATGTCACCTCAATTTCACTTGATGTCTACATTAAGGCATCAACAATACATTTTTTAGGGAAAAAAAACTTTTTTTTCTTATTCTTTTTCTGTTTCCGAAGCAAACACAATGTCCCAGAATAACAAAAAAAGCTCAGTTTTCATGAAGACTGCATACTTTTGTCTGAAATATATCAGTATCAACAACAATGGTATCAGCAGCAATGAGTTCAGAAATATTAGATATCTGCAAATATCCAATGTGGTGCATACCTAGTTTGATTTATTGGTACCATTAGCAAAAACTTCTTTTAAACATAGCAAAACCCTCTGTTGGTCACCCTCTAACAAGGTCCAGGGCTCAGTTTAGATCAGAATATGGAGCAGACTAAAATAAGTTTGTTGTAGGTCTTGGCACTGCAATTTACAAAAGTGTCCCTGCCCTACAAGCACAATTCAACCAGTCTGTCAATGGGGTAAAGTTACACTGATACAACTGAATTAACAAGATTACATCCTGGGGGGTCCATCTGACAGGTCTTTCAGGAGCCCGGACATTTATGTGGGCTCTGTCTTATTAAGAGTTCTGAGCTCTAAAGTTTTCTCTAAATTGGTTTTATCTATCCTTAAAAGTACCTTCATGTTTTGTATCCAAATGAAAAACAGCTGAGTTAAAATAGTCTGTCCTCAGCTGCTTTGCTACAGAAGTGGGGTTTTTATGAGCTCATCTAATTCGCTCGTTGCATCATTGAAAGTTAAAAGCAAACTGGAGGTCACTTCTTTCATAAAGAGCTTGTTTTAAAAGTAGAGCCCTGATTAGAAAAACTTTCTCAGTCTGGAGGTCTGCTGAACAAAGACATCAGATGTTATTCACTCCTAAATGCTCTCATTATTTGTGTCTCCTCTTTTTCCGACCATCATCAGCCGAGGTAATTACAGTCTGGTCGCGGAGTCGAGAGTTTTCTTTTTAAATAATTGTGGACCATCTGGCCCCATGTTAAAACCTTCAGTTCACACTTGTAGCATTTTTACTGATTCCCTCCTGACTGTTGTACTTGTTGCCATTTTCTCTGATGCCTCAAGTGCTTTCTTACATTGTGATTATATTTTGTATCATGATTTCCCTGTGTGCATGTCTTATTTTTGATTTTGTGTTGTCAAGCACTTTCCTTTTTCCAATATCAGGTCAAGTGTCCTTGTGAAACGCGTAACTTTGGGTGTGTGTTGAGTCACATCGAATGTAATATAACATTATACTGTTGTTATGATGAAAGTTTTTTGCTAACACAGCTAACACGCCACTTTTTTATTGGTGACAAAATAACATCCAAATGCTGCATGGATTATTGCAGGTTACCGAAATGTACATTTTGTTTAAAAAAAAGAAAAGAAAAAGTAGTTACTATATGTATTATTCTGTCATATGCTGTCTACATATTGGCTTAAATTAGATATACTGTGAATGTTTTTATTTTTACCAACATGTCCTCTGTGTTTTTTTGTTCTCTGTGGGGAATAAAATAAAAATATCAAACTCTGATACAATTTGGTTTCTTTTTCATCACAGACAAGAAATGCAGAAACCTAAAAAAAAAAGTCTTCATGTGTTATGAATAGAGGCCATGCCGAGGCGTGTAGGAATGTGGCGTCTCTGAACTTTTGAAGCAGAAGGGAAGCAGCAGAGATGTGCTGAGTTCAGCCTGTTCTCTCTGCGCTCTGTGTGCATTAGTGAATTTTTAACCTCTGCATAAATGAGCTCCAGTGTGAAATAATAATGCCCACATTCATGCTTTATAAGCTACAGTGCCGAATAAAGTATCAGGATGGAAAATTAAAGTGGGTGTTCCAGAAATTATGTATGGCATCTTCATAGATTTAGATAAGTAACAGGCTTATTATGTAAGAGGACTCTACTGAGAAGTCTTATGATGAAGCATAACCTGCCTCTCTACCTAATCTTTAATGTCAACTTACCATTAGTTGCTACAGCAACTAAATTTGTGCAGCTGGAAGTAACAGAGAAGTGTGAAAGCATGCACATGTATTGGATTCAGTCTATGATGTGACAGAAAGGTCAGCACAGTGGGAATAAAGTTGGGTTACAAATGGCAAGACATGTACAACATTATCATGAAAATTAAGTTTAAAGCCTTTCTGGAACTGCTTTCACTGAAATAACAGATAGGCTGGATTAGTGTGCACAGGCGGGAGAATGCATAGCATGGAACAGTGTCATTAAATAGTGCCAAAGTCATCATGGAAATTTTTTATGTAAAACTCACAATTACGTGAAATAACTCACTCACTCGAACGCACACATAACACACATTTTCCTCCAATTCAACACCGTCTTAGCCCTCATGTTTGTCTTAGAGTTCTGTGGTAATATGCTGTTTATTTGCTCAGGTATTTTTTTTTTCAAGTTCCATACTGTGCTCCCCTGTCAGATGCCTAGTTTGCAATTTTTTCCCCCCTTGTCCTCCCTATTGTTCTCCTTTTCTGATACCTTGAGTGAGTGAACACTGGCACGACTGGTTGCCATTGCTTTCTGGTACTTTTGTTGTTTTAAACTTGCATAACTATACCTGTCAACAGTGGTATACCTCGTTAATTCTCCTTAAGGTACAGCTCGCTTTATGTCTTTTCACTGACCATTGTCAGGTACCTGATACACCCATCTTCAAGAAAAACTGAAAAAGTCCTTAGTTGAATGGGGAAAAAAGAAAAAGAATAGAAAAGAAGTAGCTGTTGCACCCTCTCAGAATTGAAAAAAGAAGAAAAAAATCCTCTTCACTGTAATATTCAGCAGCCATGGGTTTGTAGTCTCTGAGCCTTCACACTTGACAAGACTTGACAAAGCTCCTCCAGAGCTGCAGAAAACATTTTACAGCTGTCCTAAAAGCTCAAAAACCTTTTCATGACTAAAAGATGGATATTTGTGAGTGAAAATGGTGGATTCCCTCTAGTTCTGGTGCTGGTTTACTGATCCATGATGCTTGCCACTATGGTTTCATGATTCACTGCACATTAAGTTGGGGAGGGTTCATCTCAGAGTGTAAAATTTCTCCCTCATTTTAAAAAGGCTACTTCAAACTGCTTCATCTTTCCCAAAATAATGCCAAGTCATTTTGGACATAGTATTGAACAAAATGTTCCAAGTACTGCAGAATAATCAGATAATGTTGCTTTACGGCTCCTTAAGCTTAAGTTGAAATAATTGACAGTTTGAGTCCCTTAAGTCAGTCCTAACACAAACAAACCTCTGCCTGCTTCAGCTCAGACTCTGAATATCTTCTAATATAATAAACCAGGGCAGTGGGAATCCATGCGGTGAGCTGCCCACATCACATCAGCAGGCTCGTCATTAGAACTAAATAGCAGCATTTCTCAGAAGTGTTGGCTGAAGCCCCACAGGGAGCTCGCAGTAGGAGCGATGGGAGTAATGGACACGAGGTAATTTGCACAAGCCTACAACAACCGAGAAACTAATGAGCCGGCTGGTAAATTGAAAATAAAAAAAACTCTCAGTCCACCTTACTTTGCAGAGAGAGAAATGCACCTCCATTTCTTTTTCACTTACATAAACAGAGTGAGACTCCATTAAACTTCTTCTCGACACAAATATTTCCAGGATTTTATAGCACTACTTGTTTTGTATTAAACAGGCTGTTTGCTTTCATTTGTATTATCTGTTCTTTTCCCTGTTAGACCAAGGAAGGTCAACAAGACAAGTGGAATATTTTCAATTTGGAGTTTGCAATTCGTTCTTGTGTAAAGTATTTGACCTCAAGAAGATTTTGTATTTGCAGGAGGAAGAGACCTTCAGAACAAATGGTTCAACAATATGAAGCATAGCCATGGCACAAGAGCACCATACTAGCATAAATGTAAGGTACAGAGAACAAAAATGTCAACAAGTACATGCAAGAAGCTGTCTATAATTAATCTTATCAAGAATGACATTAATTCAGTAGAATATTTTAATTTTCAGTCCTGTGAAAAATTCATCAACTGAAACAGAAACAGCCGTGTAGGAGCTCTACAAATTCTGCTGCCATGGAATAAATGATTCGTCAAAACCATGGTCAGACTGAGAACGTCAACAAGACACAAGGTAGTTTTACTACATCAACAAAGTCTCTCCCAGACAGGGATTTCAAATGCAATGTGAAGGACTTGGTTATACTGATGGACAATTTACATAGAAACTTAACTATCAGTGAGTTAATATGTGTACAAATGGGTGGGAATAGGTCGATGCGATCTACAGAGTACAAGGCTTTTTAGTAGTAGAAAAAAAATAGAAGAAAAGCACATTATAAACTCAAATCCATTTATCATTTTACAATTTTCCATAAAAGACACATCATGCATACTTCCAATATGAACTTTCAACAGTTGCAATTTTGTCTTTTGCAAGACATTAGTGAGCAAAGTTGGGTTTGATCATTTTTGTAAACACTTCAAGTACAAGTAAATACATTGAAAAACTAATTGTTAGTAAAACGTACATGATGGCAGGTCAATATTATTAAATTGTATTAAAGATTCTTAACTTGAATTCAGTGTCAACCTCACAAAATTATGAACAAGTTGTATTATGTGTGTTAAATCAAAAAATGTTGGTTGTATTATGGTAGGATTATTTTATTCTAATCAGACTTTGTCTAAGAACTTAGTCTATACAATCTTTTAGGATTTTTTAAAGCAACATATCAACATGGGCATGAATTCAACATTAACTCTTTCTGATTAGTTATTAACAGGCCAGCTGACAGTCTTGGCTGGACATGGGACAAGATGATCTAAGATACTCGTATTACCATAAGATTCCCATAAAGTCACTTCTGTGCACAGGCACAACATACAGTACCATGAAAAATCAACAGGCAATCATTACTAATAATCTTTGCAGCAGATTTATACCAAACTCTAGAAACTAGACTTACAGGATTTAGTCAAACTAGCTCAAGCAGAAGAATTTATTCTTTTGAAACTTCTTTCTGTCTGAAACCATTGCTGGCAGATTCTGCTGACACTTCTTAAGTTACCCAGTTACCTACTACCATTACAGACACCAGTAAGTGTTAAAAGCACCCTGTCTTGATGTATTGAGTGTGTTTAACCCGTATTTGAAGTAGTGTCATGTCTTGATAAATATGTTCATCTGTATAAATGTTTTTAATACATTTGACATTAATTATTTACCTGTACAAATCACTTATATCAGTCCACCTGTATTTCTATTAAAAAATCAATTTAGAACCTCAAACCTCTCAAGCAGAATCATGTTTAAGATATATAAGATATTTTTTAAGGACAACCTGTAGTACAAATCACACTCTAAACAAAGATGAGTGAGTCTTTTCAAAAGAAAAGAAAAGAAAGAAAGACATCCTTTATTAGTCCCTCATAGGGAGATTCCATTCTTTACACTCTGTTGAGAACATGCTACACAAACACAGGCTGGAATACACATGCACATGCAAACAGGTCCTACGATCATGCACTGATGGAGAGATGTCAGAGCGATGGCTTGCTGCTCTTGAAGAAGCGCTACCGAGCAGTTTTTGTGGTGAGGGGTTCAGTGCCTTGCCCAACTTCCAGACATGGTCCGGGCGGGGCTTGAACTGGCCACCCTTTGGGGCCGACCCCAAGCCCTTAAAGACTTAGCCCCCCCCCCCTTCTTCTTTTTTTCACGTCTTGATATGGTTTTGTCAAAATCTGGACATTAGAAGAACAAAATAAAAATATGTAAAGCCACCAGCAGACTTAACTATTTACATATTTTCATATAATCCTTAAATATGTTTTACTCCATTGGGTAATTTGTGCTGTTGTTGTCCCAAATGAAGCAAAGAGTCAAACCACACCTCTTTTTGAATTATTTTAGGAACTTAAAGGTAACTGTCTTGTCTCTTATTGGCCTTTGGCTTCCACTGATTGGACATGATCTTCAAGAAAACAAGAGAAGTAGAAATTGGTTGTATGTAATCGGTCATTAAAAAGACATAAAAATAGCCCATTGGGGAAAAACCAAGGTCTTATTATATCACTGCCACATTTTTTTCTTCAAAAATGGGTTAACAAAATCACAAACTAATTATTTAACACCATGGATCCACAAAAAACAAAGCTCCTTATAAATGCTGCACTTGGCTGTATTAAAAGAATTCTGAAAAGGACTTTTTTGGCCTGAGTTTCAAGATTGATTGGATGGTTCCAAATATTTAAGCAAACAAAGCGAGTGTTACCACTTGACGGCTCCAGCAGTCTCATGTGAAGAGGGTTCAACAATGACTTATTTTGTAGATCACTTGAGCAATTGGCCTCTTTAATAATACAGAACATGACTTGTTGTAATAACAGCAGCCATTCAAAAGTTGTTGGTATGAACAAAACCACCTTGGTGACTCTTGACATGTTAACTTGGATATGACGAAGGTATGAGATTCTTCTCTGCATGCTTTTCCTTTTAACATGATATAAATACTTTGTTTCTTTCAAATGCTAGTTAAAAAACATTTAAAAAATATATATTTCCCTGAGACTTTTACTAATTGAATTGGATTCTGATTCTGACTCTGATCCATCACAAAGTCTGTCAGGCAACAGCCAGCACAGTTTGAGCTTTTCAAAATCTCATTTTCTCTCACAATTTCTGCGTCCAAGTCTAAAAGTTACCTTTTTCAATCAATGAACAGGCCTCATTACTCATGTTTGATCAACATTTCTTATTCAGTCCTCTTCATGTGTTTTTAATGAGAGCGCCTTTTATCTCTTCCATGTCCAACTGTTCTGTTGCACTAATGACCACTTTCTTTTTTCTGAACAGGTGCCTCTAATTAGTCAGGTGCATGGAGGTTACATGAGGTCAAACTGTATCATATCACCACCCCCCAGACCCAAATCTCCAGCTGTTTACAGGGCTCTGATTCCATTTGTCACCTTTAAATAGTTGCACCCCTACCTCCAACTATTTGTGCTCTTTATGTGGATTTTGGATTAATTTAGTGCTGACATGTTGTCCATTTGGCGCAGCTCTTGTGTTTCCTGCCAGAGCTGTTAAGTGGTGTATTTCACTGGTTTCAAAGTGGTCTGCTGGTCCAGAAACAGTCTGTTCCCAGAGTGCAGCAGAAATAAATGAGATGTGGGACTAAAGGCAGCCAGTCCTATTTTTCTCAGCAGTGGGCTAACTTCTGAAATTATTACACTATAAAGTGCATGAAAGATGGAGGAGTGTATTGTCTTTTAATTAATTCAGCACAGGTTTCTAAAAGCCTCTTTAACAATACATCCCTGTAGTCACTCTGGCGCCTCATTAATGGCTCACATGAAGCAGACATCACTTTCATCCCCACATTTTTACACACTCCTCCCTAAAGAAATATGAGAGCAACACTAATTGCTTCATGTTTTCATATTGATTACAACGCCCTCCTACATTCGTTTCTCATCCTCCCCATCTTCAATTTCTCCAAACACATCAAGCCTGTCAGGGGTGTTTGTAGGATGAAGCTAGGAGCTGGAGCTAAATGTCAACACTTTCCAAATTATCGGAGGCAACTGAAAGCATTGGAGTGCAACTAATTGGTGCTGCAGTTATGACAAAAATGGAGTTGATGGAAGGGCTGGGAAATAATTATAAGATATATCCCTTTATACTTTATTAGGTACACACTTATAACTGCTCATAACACAAACAGCTGAAAGCAAATCACGTGGAAACACCTCACTGCTTTTGGCATGTAGACATGATCAAGGCAACATGCCAAAGTTGAAACCCGGGCATGATCAAGCATCTTATTGGAGGAGAAAGAGGATTTATTTATTGAGTGCAGTGTGGTTGTTGGTGCTGGATGGGCCTGACTTTCAGGAACTTATTATACAAAGCCATCTCAAGAACTTACAGAGAAAAATGGAATTAGATAGAGATAATATCCAATAAGCAGCCGTTCTGCAAGCTGAAGGTTCTTGTTGATACCTGGGTTCAGGAAAAATTGGCTGAAATGGTTGGAGATGATAAAGAAGAAAAAGCAATTCAGACAACCACACATTGCAATCTGGCAATGCAGAAGACCATTTCAATCTTTAAACAGAAGGTCTGCAGCAGTATAAAATCCCATTAAACTTCAATTTTGCCACTTCAGAACAGGAAACCAAGGCCAAAATATGCACAGATTCACCAAACCTGGACCACAGAATATTGGAAAATTGTTTCCTGGTCTGATATGCACTTGATCCTTTCTCTAACATTCAGATGTTAGGGTCACATTTTAGATCCATCCTTTCTTGCAAATGCCATCATTACTTTCCTCAAAGACTGGCTGTCACTTAACCTCCACTGTAATGGTGCACAACTGTCACTCTACTTGCTCTAATGAGATGGTGCTTAAAGTTTCGAAGTTTAGTCACTGTTATATCTTCCTCAAAGGGTTTGACATTGTGAGTATTTCTGTGATCATCATGTTGTGTTCATATCACCAGTGCACACTATTACCTTTTCTTCATTGTGTCTACTGCTGTATGTCCCTCAGCTGCAGTTAAGCTAATTCAACACAGCCTTTCTGCAGCCCTAAAAGGATGATGAAGCTGGGTGTCTGGTTTCTTTATTTCTTGTAGGTTGCGCCAAGAGAGCAGCATAAGTGCATGGATAACTAGAAAAGCACTCAGAGAGCGCAGACGTCCGCCAGGGCCACAGTCCTCACCCATATTGTGATTTTCACCATAAATATTAGTCCAACCTTTATTTCATCTAAATATTTAGATTCATTGACCATGAAAACATACCATTAGCAATTGGATTCATAGTGATATCTATTTTAGCTCAGTAGTTATTCACCAAATCACATTTTTTTTTATCATGGCGGTCAGACGCTGATCCGGATCAACACCAAAATTAAATCAGTTCTTTCTTTTCCCATGCTGAACATTTCCTGAAAATTTCATCAAAATCCATCCATTACTTTTTGAGTTACTTTGTTCACAGTCAGATGGACAGACGGACGGACGGACAGACAGACAGACAGACAGACAAACTCTCCCAAAAACATAACCTCCTTGGTGGAGGTAATTAAGTTTCACTGAGAGCACCCTCTGTTGTATCAAACAGTTGACTGATCCAGACGCCATGATGTGCTGCAGCACTGTATATTGTCAATCAAAGTATAAAGATATAGTGACAGCCCCAGGATGTATGCTTTTTTGCACACTTTGGGTCTCTTCGTACCAACTGTGCATTGTCTAAAGCCACAGACTGCCTGAGTTTTGTTACTCACCATGTTAATCCCTTCATGACCACAGTGTTCCCATCTTCTGCTGAATACTTCTGGCAGGGTAAAGGCTCATTTATGCTCGTCATACGCATGAAAAAGTATGCGTCCGTTTCAAACGATGGTTCCGTCACTGCGCACATGCTCCCATGCGTCTTTTACTTTTGCAATGGATGTTGACCATTGCATCCACCAGGGGGCACAAATCTGTCTCTCACCGACCTCCACTTCTCCTTTGCATCCAATGAGCTAACATTTAGCTCCCTCCCGATCTCCTCCCAGCTGTTTTGGAGTTTGATTTTGTCGTGGTGTCCCGGACAAGTAACATCGTATATATGTTTGTGATTTCGCACCAGCACACACAACTTTTCTTTGAAGAGCCCCGCCATATACTTCTTCGTTTCTCTCCAGAGATGAGTATCAAAGTGACAGTAGCAACACTGCCCACACGGTTTCAGGTGGTACTGCTCCGTCTGGTCCGTATCCGTAAGCTTCAAGGATACGCGCAGAAATACGGACGAAAAGAACGCCAAGCACGGACAGAGAGCTCTGTCCGTATCCGGATCCATATTTAACGTTGAGCATAAATGAGCCTTAACACGTCAAGTCACAAAGCCCAAATAATCTCAAACTGATTTGTTGAACATAACAATAAATTCAGTGAGCTCCAGTGGCCTCATTAGTCACCAGATCTTATTCCAAAATCCACCAATTCACTTAAAAGTCTAATTCTAAAAAAAAAACAAAACTTTGGACCGATACTATGTGCCCCAACATGGGACATTAGATGACTCTCTGATCATCCTTTGTTGCTTGCTAAACTTTAAGAAAATGGGTACTTAAACAGTTTTTTGACGTTTTGAAGACATCATGGGGGGAAATATAGTCTTTCCCAAATGGTAGACACTACCTGAGCCAGGTGGGATTTTTTTTTACCCTTGGGCAACTATAGTAGATGTAACACATCTGGTCATATCTTTGCAGCCACAGTAAACATTAGAACACAGGGATGAAATCTGAAGGTCAACCCACATCCTGACATTCGATTGCATGTGGTTGTAAGTATTAGAGCAAGGCAGTACATAATGAAGACAGTATTTATTCAACAATAAAAACAAACCAATATTGAGTCATTGGTTGCATTTTTTTTGATAAACCATTAAGCTATGAAATATATAAGTCTATCTTTAAATATCTCTGTATCTCCAAGCTCTAATTGATATCTTCATCCTCTGTTTCTGTAAATTGTTTTTGACACCCGCTTGAAATTTTTAACAAAAGTTTAAGTATTTCATGTCAGACATAAATCTTCCATTGCAATGAGAATTGCATAAAATATGACTCTAAACTAAATGATTTCTCAGCCAAATAACTGTTTACATCCATCTCCTCCCATCTTTTTATTAGCTGTGATGTCAACAAAGTTTATGAGCCCAGACATTTCTTGTGTGTTTGAGGCTTATTGAAGATCTTTTCTCTGAATAGCCTTCCTTCATTCATCTCAATCAATCACCCACTCTGATGCCTATTGGTAGTCCTCTATATACATTAGCCGCAGGTTTTGCTTTTTTTTTTTTAAATGTTTGCTGCTGTTTGGGTTTTATGCAGATGAAGCCCTGGCTTATGTGACAGCAGGCTGGAGTGATTGACTTCTCTGTCAAATGCTCCGCTGGGACTTGTCAGCTACTTCAAGGTGCATAGGGATAAAGGTGAACTCTGAAAGTTTCTTGAAAATATAATCCTGCTTCACATTTAGATACACACAGAGTCCCCCAACAGGGCACCCTGCAAATCCCCCACACAGGAACTTTTCCAGTGATCTATGATGTCATTTTAATGTAGACGCTGAGGCTTATGAAGTAGGATGGTTAAAAGGGGACTTGTTTATTTTCTTAAGTGGATCAGAGTAATTGAAAGGTCAGCTGAAGCAGAGTTTAGCCATTATTCAGTCTAAATGTAAGCGAGCAAGCTAAATAAATGTTTTCCTTTGCTTGGTTGAATGTGATGAATGAAAATCAACAATGTTTTGACTGACATATTGTAAGCATTCTGCAGATAGAGCATGTCGAGTAAATTTGCTTAACAGCAATAGAATTCTGTGATACACGGACAAATAGTAATAGGACTGGGTGATATTGGAAAAATCTAGTTTTCCAATATATTTTATTGTGATATATATAGATTTATCTATATACTTATAAACCCATATCTTCTAAAATGAAAGTTCACGTGATCAGTGCAGTTCATTATTCTTTACAAAGCTTTTTTTTTTTTTATCAAAAATAATGTATTTGCTATTATTTTGGTCTTTATGTCATTTTCAGATGTTTTTTCTATATCCACACCTTCCTCCTCCCTCAGCGATGTATTGCTGGGTAAAGCTCTTCGACAGTCATGCAGACAGATGGAGGGGGAAATGGAGATAAACTTGGCACTAAAACTCTGTTATTTGATGTTTTGTTGCTTTGGCATCGTTAACCATTTCAACAACTACAAAGTAATACTTGGCTGGCATGATTAGTCCTTGATTTTGAAATAAAACATAAGCTCATCATTTTGAGTGCCACAAACAGACTGTATGTGCATATTGGAGACACAGTCTCTTCACATGCAGGCTGACATCAGGAAGACTTGTATTAAAAGTCTAGAAAAGAGAGAAAAAATTCGGGATCAAGGATCCTACCCACCGAACGCGACCAGGGTGACTTGGCAACCACTCTCCATTTAAAGTCAGTGTACAGCCACGATGGAGCTGGATAATCCTGCCCCTGTGCAACGGACGTGCTCTGGGCAACCATGTTGCTCATCACTTAGTCGCCAAAATTGAAAATTTGAACTCTTCAGGCGACATCGTGCGTAGCTGTGCGGCAACAGTCAATCAGAGTTGTGTGGGTGTGTGATGCTAAATGTGACAGACAGTTTTTATTCCAGTTCACAGAGTGACAATCCATGACAAATCTGTGAGGGAAACATTAGTTGGTGAGTACATAAGTCCCACCTAGACCGGTAGGCAGAGACTTGGTAGACGATGTTGCTGCAAAGCCAGCAGCTGCAGTGTTTTGTGGTTGGTATATGAGGGAAACGGATACAGTTAGGACAATGTCAGCAAATTCATCCCATTATATGATGATATGGTTGCAGTGAAACTCGAGCAGGCGTGATGTCACTGAGCAAGGATGATGATGACGGTGACTAAAATAGGGTATTTATGGACAGGCATCATTACTTTTGTGGGCAATGCCATTTAAGTCATAAATTGCGTTCGGTGTGAACGCAGCTTTAGTTTAACAACACTTAAGTGCCAGCTTGATAAGATTATGGTTTGACTAACTTTGCACATCTGTACCTTACAGTTTAAAGGGACTGTGAGGAGTTTCTAAGTAATTACAAAAAAGTCTCACTTTTAGATATATGCCTGATCGAAATACACACTTTAAGATGAGTTTTATAGCATCAAAATAGGTTATCTATAAATGTTATTCCTTAGCCTCACTAAGATTGGATAGGACAGGGCTGGACTGGTCTGGATACTCAACTTTGGGAACATGACAATTAAACCTAGAGCAAATTTATATTATTTGGACACGTCTTAGTGCACTGGGCTGTAAGTAGCGATATGTAGCCAGCTATAAAACTACGATACTAAGTTTTTCAAAAATTGCTTGTTGTCACACATCAAAAACTACCGCTACATAACTAGAAAGGGATACATTACCTCGTGGCTTTGCATCCTGTAAGTTGTTGAAAAAATAAGATGTAAAGCAATGCAGAGTTCTGAGGAGGGTCCGAGCTGCATTTATTAGCATCACAACAAACACACGCTTTGGCTTGGGTCACGTCTTTTGGTGCGTTCCAGTTGTAGTCAGAAGTAGGAATTTCAGAGTTCCGAGAAGGAAACTGCAACTGGAACGTCCCCCGAAGTCTGAATTTCCTACTGGGAACTCGGTGAAACCTCGCCACCCCGAGTTGACAATCAAAGATGGATGCCCCCAGTGTGAACAGTTATTTAGCTCCTATAATAATCAATTTATTTGCACTTCTGACTGGGTTGTGTCGCTCTAGATCAGCTGCATACATACAGTAGTATTGTTAGACTTATATTTACAAAAATGCCGCCATAGTGATAATCACATTCTTCAAGTGATATTTGTGAACAACAACGCAGGGCGCGCTAACAACAGCTAACAATAGCCCGGTAGATAGGCATGTTTTTTTCTGACTTAGGAACGTAGATAAGTCGGAGATGATGTCACTCCCTGTTTCGAGGTTACTGGAACGTAGCATTACGACAGTCGTCGCACATGGGTAGCAGAGTCCTTATGTTCCTCATAGCACCTTTAACTGGTAAAAGATAACATTGTCCAGCAGAATACAATTCCATACTATACTGTAAGATATGACACAATAAACTATACAACACACTTGTGTGTGTGTGTGTGTGTGTATATATATATATATATATATATATATATATATATATATATATATATATATATGTGTATATATATATATATATATATATATATATATATATATATATATATATATATATATATATATAAATATAAATATATATATGTGTGTATATATATATATATATATATACAGTACAGTACATAACAATATAATACAATACTACACAGCATAATACTGTATAGCATTATGCCACAACCTCACACAACTATAACACATGAGTAAATAAAAATGCAAAGGGAAAAGTACATAATAATAATTTTTTAAAGTCAAAACTACAATAACTTATCCTTTGGACAAGAGGCATGGTTTGAAAGTGTTGTCAGAAGTGTTCCTGTTTTACACATTGTGCAGACAGAGCAACATTAACATTCATTTGGAGTCTTGTCTGTGTCTGACGAATATAATTACTATATTCATTCTCCATTTACTTTGGTCTCCATCAGACAGCAAATCTCAGTCTCTAGCAGGTGAATTCTATTTTCTGCACAAACCAGATATTATTTTTTTTTTCTGTACATCTGCTTCTGGATACAAGATTTATTAGCAAAGCTGTAAACAACAATGATCAAAAATGAATCAGAAAAAAACTTCTCATAGCTGAGGGATGAGTTGATGGTTATGAGTGGTTTAATTACTTTGAGTGATCTTTGTGTTGTTTTCATTTCTCACGTCTCTATGGAGAAAACCTTTTTTTTTAAGTAAGTATTTTGTATGAAACACTGCAGTGTTAATGCAGGTACTATAATTAAAAGCTTTTTAGTCTCCCTGCAGGTCTAAATGAGTCTGCACAGACCGCACTTGCTTACAGCTCCATTATTCTGGTTGATACAAGTCTGATGACCCCACATTATTCTTAACAAAGCTCACAAGCTCTAACCTGGGCAGAGCTTTCATCAGATGTACAAAGTGTTTTTCAGCCGCACTTGTTGGTAAAGGACTATTTCTTTTGTCATCTGAGCTGCAACATTTAGATGTCAATTAATAAGTTATAGAGCAAGTAAATAAATCAGCAAACGATAGATGAAGATGTCATAAAATGAATATGCCGCTTATGACCATGTGTGAACACTTTCCTGTTTGGAAATGCACAGGAATACCCTCCTTATTCTTGGTGGGGTTTGAGATCAGCATGGGCAGGACAAATCCTGAGACAGAACTCCCATCCCGGGTCTCCCTCTGCCAGGCTTCACAGTCCTGACCAGTCAAAGACCAGCCAAACTCGCAACATATCAAACATTACACATTTACCTCTCTCATTCTGCATGCTCCTAAATCTCCAATAAATGTTCGGACATATACTGTTCATGATGTGGTCCTTGCTAGTAAAAACACACCTAAGTAAACAGGGAAAAGTCAGTGTACAGACATAATCCATGCACAAGAGCATCTGGGTTGTTCATAATATCAATGTAAGTATTATCATTATTATTATAATTATTATTATTACGATGATATAATAATAATGATAATAATAATAATAACAATGATAACATATGCTATGTTTTAAAATCAAACATAGCATGGATATATCCAAAGAAACTTACAAATACAAGTTCATTTTTAAAGACATTTATTGTCAGAGATTTTTTGAAGATTTACTTTGAAAGAGTGCAATTTCCAGTTCCTGTTTTAGCCTGATTTGTGGAACTTTACTGATCTCTTTGCTAGTGACCACACAGGTTATTCTGTTTGTATAATCTGAAGCAATATCTGTTTATCTGTTGCATGAATGCAATTAAATGAATTTGTTTTACTGGCTCCTTTAGATCGTTATACTGCCATTAAATGAAGGTAAGATTTTAATTTGAAGTTACCTTGAGTGTTTAGCTTAGCTTTGCTACCTGTCTTGTCTTACAAACAGTTCAGCTTAAGTTGACAGTGGTAATGTATAAGCAGAAATAAGTGTTGCAGCTGTTTCCAGCAGCCAAAGGGGATGTGTTTTGGTTAATGCTAATATTTTTTTGAAGACAAGAATACAGCAACTAAAGAGACGTGGAGTTAAGCACAATGCCAATGCTTCTGATTCCATCAGATTGCTTTGTGTACTCTGACCAGAGCCCTATAGTACAGATGCACAGTATTGAATTTTTTCAGATATTCATCAAGCCTGTATTCCTGAATTCCTTATCACAGGTATAGAGACTGGCATTTTATCAGGAGCACAAAACCTCCACTTTACTAAAACAAACTGATTCCTTTCATGATTACAGTCCATATGTTAGCGACAAATGCGGAGCAAGAAAAAAAAATCTTTAATCAATGATCTTTTTGATTTATAAAACAGGACACTCAGTGATGATGAAGTAAACCATCATGATAAATATGTTCATTCCACCAATATTTCAGCTACAAAATCGATATTAATGGTTAACTAGTAAGGCCAATATATTTTCTATTAATATGGCCAAAAAATTCATTTCTGATAATACCAATAATCTGCTTTTTAGGCAACGAACTGAAGGGACCAATATATTTCAGAAAATATTGTGCAACCCTACCTTAAGTACTGCAAAACAGTTATAGGGTTCCAACAACCATCACATGCAATAGCACAGAAAAATGTTGATGTTATTATAACTTAATGTGACTTATTAAAGCCACAATAATTTTCAATATAGCTGAACATGCTACTTTAAAACCCACATCTATAGAGTGCTTTTAGCAATTTCTTTGACCTCCTCACAGACTTGGCACATTTCTAAAACCATCCTGGACTTCACAACGAGCAAGTCAGGAGCTAAAACACACCTTTGAACAGCTGTTTAGGTTAATGTTCTGAGGACTACAATCGTACCACCATTAGATTAAAACAATCCTTGTTGATACAGTTCAGCAAATATAATCCATAATGAATCCACAGAGAGTAAAGCTCTGTGAACACACTTACTTTCTGTTGCTGATATTTACATCAAACTTGGAGAGGACAGGGGAGACCTTTTCCACACTGTTGTGCAGCAACTTATGTTCAGTTCAAACAAAAACAGTGCTATATAAGGTGCACAGTTTGATGAAGAAGTGTGTAAGTGTGTGTCAGCCTCACTGTTTAATAAGTATGGACACGTGCAAATGATACATGCAGATGATGACATTTAAACTGAGATGTCCATGTCAGATATGCCAGTATGGTTGGTAGATCAAGGCTTTGAACAAGCGGTGGAAATTCAGTGTAGCACAACTAATGTACTAATAATTTAGTAACTCGACAAAACTTCATGTACAGAACTAAAGTCACTGTTTTAGAAACCTGCTTTGCCCAAAACCATCAACTTTCGCTTTACTCTTAAGTTTAGAACAGATTTAAATTAAAATTTCTGGTTATGTACAGTAGGTCATGGCATAAGAAAGAAGATATAACATTTTGAAGGCAATTGATCTGGGGATTCAGTTTTTTTTTTTTTTTTTTTTTAAATATGGTGAGAGAGGGAAATTTTCCACTTTTTTTTGCTAATAATTCAATGGCTCATCAGTAGGTTTTAGGGAATGCTGATCTTGGTCAAAAGGAGATGTGATAACATTTTTAAGGATTTGTTCACAGTGCAAGGAAGGGCTGTCTTCCACATTTAAGACAATGTGTCATGAATTAAACAACAGATTTATTTCTTAGACAGATGTTTTGTTCATTAAATTGTTTTTTTACTAAATATAAACACCTATTAATTAGTTACTTATGTTTGTGTGCTACTGGTTGTCTTAGTGGTGCTTCCATCAAACAATCTGAATAGTCTGGCCACATAATATAAACACATAAAAGGGTATTTCAGTTATTGTGTTCTCCGGCTTGCTCAAATTTAGAAATTAATTGAGGGAAAGGCTAATTTTAAATCTACTTGAAGTATTCTACCAACTACAGCATTTCAGCCCTGAGGAAGACTAAAATAGCAGTAGAGCCCCTTTCATTCATTGTTGTCCTCTCTGCCAAGGCCTAACATTACATGAGCACAGTTATAACCCAGTGTGTATGTCAATGCGTTTGCTTGTCCAATGCTCAGAGACAGCACTGTTTTCTCTGGGGATTTTTTTCACTATAGAGGCTGAGGAGCTTTGAAAAGCCTCCTGAAAATTAGATCTGTCTGAACCAATCAACCATCACACAAGACCGCGTCCCCCAAAAAAGAAAAAAACCCAAACTTGTCCAGTACAATGAAAGGATTCACGCTTCTTCAGTGGCGAGGCTGTCTATCTGTCTCCTCGGTCTGTGCAGAAATCTGAAATTCATGACAGGTCGAGGTTCATCTCAGCTGTGATTCTGCGAAACAGAACCAGAGAAACAAAGAGTGAACAATAGAGCTCTCGTTTCATAGAGGTTATATTTGTGCTTTCACAATGATCTGTGTTAAAATGTTTTAGTTTGCTCAAGGAAGTTATGTCAGTTGTTTTCAGACTGAAACACCCCAAATTTAAAGAATATTTTATTAGTTAAAGGTGCTATGAGGAGAATCTATTACCAGCGACGTTAAGACTCTGCTACCCATGAGCACGCACGGCGACTGTTGTACTGCTGCGTTCCAGTAACCTCGGAACTGGGAGTGACATCATCTCCAGCGTTCCAGTTGAAGTCAGAAAAAAACATGCCAATCTACCAAGCTATTGTTAGCTGTTGTTAGCACGCCCTGCGTTGCTCACAAATATCACATGAAGAATGTGATTATCACTATGGCAGCATTCTTGTAAATATAAGTCTAACAATACTATGTAAACAGCTGATCTAGAGCGACACACCCCAGCAGAAGTGCAAATAAATTGACTATTACAGGAGCTAAATAACTGTTCACACTGGGGGCATCCATCTTCGATTGTCAACTCGGGGGTGGCGAGGTTTCACCGAGTTCCCAGTAGGAAATTCAGACTTTGTGGGACGTTCCAGTTGCAGTTTTCTACTCACAACTCGGAAATTCCTACTTCTGACTACAACTGGAACGCACCAAAAGACGTGACCCAAGCCAAAGCGTGTGTTTGTTGTGATGCTAATAAATGCAGCTCGGACCCTCCTCAGAACTCTGCATTCCTTTACAACTTCTTTTTTCAACAACTTACAGGATGCAAAGCGACGAGGTAATGTATCTCTTTCTAGTTACGTTGCGGTAGTTTTTGATGTGTGACAACAAGCAATTTTTGGAAAACTTAGTATCGTAGTTTTGTAGTCGGCTATATATCGCTACTTACAGCCCAGTGCACTAAGACGTGTCCAAATAATATAAATTTGCTCTAGTTTTAATTGTCTTGTTCCCAAAGTTGAGTATCCAGGCCAGTCCAGCCTTGTCCGACCCGACCTTAGCAAAGCTAAGGAATAGCATTTAAAGATAACCTATTTTGATGCTATAAAACTCATCTTAAAGTGTGCATTTCGATCAGATATCTATCTAAAAGTGAGACGTTTTTGTAATTACTTAGAAACTCCTCACAGTCTCTTTAAAGTGACCAAGATTTTTCTGCAGAGCTTCATTCATAGATAAAGTTTTGAAATCAGCTATATTATAGTCTACTTTCTGCTAAAGTACAGTCACTATTTCAAACAGTGGGATGTCCCTGGAAATAATCCAACCATTGTTTTTCATGGGTAGTTATGACATAAAATTACCATAATATAGTCACTTGAGGGGATAAGCCACTTCCCTACATTTCCCGATGCATGTGTTTGTTTTGCCCCGAGGCTGCTCCAGTGTAAAAAAACATGTCAAGGTATGTCTTGCAGCCACAGTAAACAGTAGAGCACAGAGCTTGCCACATCCATTTCTTGAGAGGTGTTTGGTTGGACTTATGGTCGAGTCCCATAAGACTGGTGAGTTCAAAGTCAGACTGCAAAGTGAACATACTGGTAAGACTGCACCCCAAGTAGACCAGTTCCTCATCCTTGATTCACTGAGGAACTTATGGCTGTCTTCCACTTGGGAAGAGAAGATTTTGACCAATTTTTTAGGGTGGTACTACCCACATGTTTAGCTGTGTTGCTCATTCAGCCAATGCACAATCCTTAAAAGTTGTACCTAACTGTATAAAATATCCCAGTTGACATTATTAAAGGGGAGAAATAACTTATCAAAATAACATTTCCAAACTTTTCTACCTTAATTTTTACTTTTAATGTGACAGCATATTCATGTGAGGAATAAATGCAGAACAAAAACAATAATATTTATGTCTTGAAAAAATGAAAACTCTTGAGTCCTAGTGATAACAAGGTGAAGCATCATGGCACATTTGTGTATTTTGCAGATATCACTGACGATGTGTAGTCAATATTGGCTGCAAATATTTGCAAAAAAACTTATAGCGGCCAATACCAATATTGAATGGTCTCGGCTAATATCTGCCAATACCAAAATGATATCAATAATATCATGTATTCCCAATCAGAGGCAGTAAAGCAACATTAAGTCAGAGCTGTGATCATGCCAGACAAGCAGCAGAAGTGGTCAAAATCCCAGCATAATTGAATACAAAAATTTGATATGTTCACAGTTGCCCAGTCCAAGTGATTTCAAACAACGGCTGAAACATCAGCAACTTGATAAAAAAGTCTTTTTTAGCACAGTATTAAACAACAGCAGTTCCACTGATCCACTGTTGCAACTGAAAACCTCTGTAAACCAACTTTTTACCACACAGGAAATCCACTGATGATGTAATCAATAAATAAGCAGATCAATAAGCAGAAAAGGCATTTCTGAAGACAGAAGAGGTCCAATGTGGTACTAGAAAGTATAAAAATCTATGTCCATACTTTTAAGCATAAATAAACCATACCAACCTTTTTGTCACTCTTAAACAACAGCATGTCATTTCAGACTCTTGTCCGTCTCCCCTGACCTCCACTATCTCTGTCGTCACGGAGGAATCTTTCCCAGCATCTGGCCCACTTACTCCCCCTCGTGAGGGCGAGCTTGTAGGGGCAGAGGAGTGCTCCTCCCTGCGGGCCTGGATGATGAGACAGTGCATTTACATTAGCCTACTGAAGCAGCAGCGGTGGCACACTGCCAGCACTGAAGCACACAGCTCGCAGCCAGAGCATCTGCTGGGTTTGTGCGAAAGTCAGGAGAGGCCTGATCCGCCTGCAGACAGACACACCACGTACACACATACTCACACATAAAGGCAGGCAAACTGGCACACATTCAGATCATAAAGTCAGATAAACAGTCATATTCAGAACGTTAATTAGCCATTACTTATTCAGCCAAAGCGTTTGTCAGCCAAAGAGGGAGGCGGGCTCCTGGCCTAAACCTCAGTCAGTCATAACCAGGGAATAAAATCAGAGAAGAGAGGGGACGGCTTCATTAAATGAAGTCTGGCCCTCTTTTCTCTTGGCTTGGTCTGCATGGGGAGCAGGTTGCTCTGTTCCCGGGGAAATTAGGGAGGAGGGAAAGCCAGTGAGTGTTGAAATTACCTTGGACACAAACTGTAATCTGCCTCAAACTACCTCCCATCAAGGGAGTATCCTCTTTTGGATTTCAGCCCGGCTCTCAATAGAATTCAAATAGAGGGGGCCGAAAATGGGACATTAGAGCAGCACTTGGAGTGAAGCACTTAGGTACACCAAATGTGAATTTCCATTAGTTGAAATGGAGGATGGATGCGTTAATGGCAGTGAGCGCAGCAACATTTTTGAAAGGGTTGCATTACACTGAGATTTGATGTTACTGAGGGGAGGCAAAAAGCACATCTGTAACGCAATAAGGTCCAAAATTGTTGTGCACTATTTGCTGAAATAAGCAATAAAAGAAGTGCCAATAAGCAGTCATTCAACTCCTACAATGGAGCCTGAGCAAAATGCACCAAAATTCAGTCCACAGCAGAAAGAAATCAGTTCTTGGATAATCTAAAGGCAGGGTTTCAAGCCACTATTTTAGCATTGACCTCTTCATCACAGGTTTGAGTCAGGGGCTTGATCCCAATTTCATCCAGAGATTGTTTCACTTAAAGGATCAAACTGTTTGTGTCTGAAAGGAAAAACACACAGCATGCAGCACTGCTGGAGAGAATAGAATTATAGGCAAGTGGAATAAAACACCAAAAAACTGAAAACATCCAAGAACAAATGGATTTGAATTTACTACATGTTTTGATACAGTTCCATCCTAATATTTAAATGATTTCATATTAAATATATGAAAAAATATATAAATTTTATTTAAAGGATGCCTTTTTATGCATGTCAGTTGAAAAACACTCGAGAAATTTACATATTTCCGTTGAATAGTTCTTGTTATTCACACAGCGGTAATTTGAAAAGAGCCGAGTCAAGACCAAGCCGCACCAATGCCATCAGGACTTACACAAAATGCTTCCTTATGTCATAACAAGTCACACTGTGCTTATAAAACTGCTAATAGTGGAGATTACGTGTCCTATGTAAGTTTATGCAGATGCTTATATTTGGCAATGTGTGACATACCTTGGGATTTAAGTCAAACAACTCTGTGAACAAAGGAGAAGGGCTTTTATCACTTGCCAGTATCTACAGAGCCAGAGGGGACACTAGATAGTATGCTAACCTCTTACAAGAGACACCTGTAGAGGTGTCTGCAGAGAAACTGTCAGTGATGAGAGGAAGGAGAGAACAGCTTTGGCAAGAATAAAGTCTCCCACTGGAATGAGATGGACTCCAGTCTGACATTTCAAAGACTTCTTGAATTAGTCAATGTTCTTGAGTCCTGTGATGATCTGCTGTAGAGATGGTGACGTTGACTTGTTACTATATTCAGAGTAGGTTTTGCCTGTAGTGAGCCAGGATTGGAACCCTGAGGTGGTCCCACCAGTCAACAAGACACTTTTAATTATTGATGGATTATCAAAAAATGAGTACTGTAAACTTGTAGAACAACAGCCCCCATCCTCCATTTGCTTCCACATATCTCAGCAGAGTGCTTGATTGTTGTATGGAAACAAAATGTTGATACCATTTGAAGTGCCAATTTGTATCTCAGAGTGATCCACGTAGTAAAAATCTGTCACCAGGCCAAAATATAATTCTCTTTAACATTACAGTGCCTCTGCATTGTTGTAATCTTAATTATTATGCATCTCAAAGGAGTTAGAAATCAAGGTCACACATATAGTTAAAGTATATCTCTGAAAGTGATTATCAGTTTGTCCCATGACATGGCAATGTGGTAAAAAGAAGAGAGGACCTGAGTAAGAACCCTGTGGAACATCCACCAATCAAAGACTATTGACTTTTGACAAAACCGTCAGAGCAGACTTTCCAACTGACACAAATTAGTTTCCCCTCCTGCCCTAGCATTTTTTAAGTGATGTAAGGGCTGAAAATAGTAATCTAAAATCAAACTGCCACACATGTCAAAGCAGTTTTATATTTCAGAGGAAGCAACAGTGAAGGTTTTATCTGCATGCTGGGGAATTGGTTTGCCCCACGACAAGACTTTAGGTACAAAGGAAGAGGAGGTGACTCCTCTTCTTTTGGACAGGTCTTCTCTACTGAAAATGTAATGCACCAGTAAAGCCAACACAAATCCCCCCCCCCCCCCCCCACACACACACACACACACACACACACTTCCAGACAAGTGAAAAATGAATCCTAATGCTAGGTATCTTCAAATGATTTTGTTCATTGGTTTTACTTTACATGTGTACCTGTAACAATGTGCTAAGCACATTTTCCTCCATTGATGCGCCATCAACAACATAAGCAACATTATCATCTGCATATGGTGTTATCAGTTTGACATGATTTTTTTTTTTGACACTTGTGGTTAAAAGAAGAGAAGTGATCCAAGATCAGAGCTCTATATCATTAGCCAAGACATTGTTTCTAATTTTTTAGCCTGTAGTTTTCTAGATTTTTTCTGTACCTTTTGCCTTTCACAGGGTTTTTAATAACAATAATAAGAACTTCATTTTAGAATAAAGTAACTTTCTTAGCTCCCCAATCTGCAACTAAACATCTTTCTTTAGATAGTGAGGATAAAGGAGACGAGAAATGTGTATTGTGTTGGGGTATAGATGTAAGTTGTTTATCTACTTTAGACTTCTTCCCAGGTTAGGAAGTACTCATGAATATAAATTGAGAGTGCGCCTGTAGGTTGGATGATTACATAAGCCGTGGGTGGACACTGACGCTCCAACAAGAAGCCTCTTTCCCATTTGGCAAAGTTACATTCTGAGTGTTTGTTTCACCTCCAGCGGAGAGGCACATAACAAAGCGAGCCTGCACAAAGTGCCGGGTCTCTCTCTCTTAACTGAGGCCCAGTCACCCCTGAAACTAGATTCTCTCCTCCATCATGCCTGAGGGAACAATTTAATTAAAGGCCAACTCTGAGCAAAGGACAGCCATCACCCCATTCTTGACGTGTCCACAGTCAACAAACACGACAAGCAAATAAATCCTCCAGTGAGCAATGTCCCATCCTCCCTACACCAAATGTTACTATACACACCTCGTGAACAGATTGTGGAGTAATGATTGTAATTTACTGGATAAAGGGGCAGGATTAAATATTGTTTGGGCTTTCCAGGTTATTTTTTATGAGAATGCCCCCAATCATTGAAGGTATTAAATTGAATGCAGACCTGGAAATCCTATCTGTTTTCTAATTTACCTGCAGTCCAGCCTGAATGAGCTTCATTTTCTTTTGTCCCGTCGTGTTATAGAACACATTAATTTCCTTCAATAATGACCTGTCGGCTGTTAATCTTACGTTAACAATGTGTTCATCACACAAAGGTGTAAACCCTATGTAGAAGGTCAAATATTAACCAGGTTTCTTTTAGTTTTAGCAATAGACAGACTAAATGAGAAAATTAGCAACCATTTGCACATCTAGTTGTGTAGGTGCAAATTGTATGTTGGGAGCACCAAGGCATTTACTGTGGCTATAGTGTCAGTTTGGAGGTGTGAGCACTGACTGTTTTGCCCCCTGTTAACTAAGTGTCCTTTTTGGATTAGATAGTTTCGGTTTTGTGCTTAGTTTGTCTTTGGTTAAGTAATAATGCCACGTGAGGAGATACAGTTGTGACAAAAGCCAGGGCTGTGCTCTTTCCTTGGTTAATTAACTCCGATTTGATATATACTGCAACGGATTCTGATTAGTTCCAAGATTCTACTTACTGTTATACAGGCAGAGACAGCAGTGTAGTGTAATCATAGTGTGTGTGGTTTAGAGCAAATATACTTAACATTCAGAGTGACTCTGTGCTCCCACAGATATTACTGTGTGTGATTCAGTCCTCTGGTGGAATATTTTCTCAGAGATAAAAGAAGAAGTTGCTCTTACTTTTCTGTGTAATATGATGTTTAAATTACCTTGTAAATGTGTGTCTTCCATCGCCCGTCCTTCTGCACGCACTGTTGCTCATTCACCCAGAACAGGACAGCCTGCAAGGCTGCATTAAAAAAAGGCCCCCTCCCCATTTGTCTCTGGGCCCGGGGGTAATGAACAGGGTGAATTGGATGTACTCTCTAATTATGGAAAGGACAAAAAGCCAGTCATATTCCCTTGTCAAGGTCCCTGTCCTGCAGCACCATAGGGGAGAATCTTCACTCATAAATCAGAGGTAGGATACAGATCAGCGGTGGATTAGAAGGAACATAAAAAGGGTGAAAAATGGCCCCGTGTAGACCCTCGACAATCAACCATGTAAGGACTTACGACAGCCAATAAGTAGGTGCCTGAGCCCTCCTCTGTTATAGCAGTCTTAAACACCTGCTGATCAGTTTCCAGCACCAAGCAACCATTTTTCACTTCAACACCATGACCACTACCACCACCATCATCACCATCATCACTATCATCACCATCATCATCATCATGGAGCTGTCCCCAGATGATCAGATGCTGCTCTGTGAGTGCCATAACCTCAGTGTAACGAGCATCATTAACATTGATCAACATGCTGCTGGTGCTGCCTGCATGTTTGGCCGCCCGGCATGGTGATTACATTTTAGAATTTGTATGAACGCTCACGGCCCGTTCATGTCTACACCCACACAGCTCACACCACCCACACAGCAGTGATCTGCTCCGGCCTCTTATGAATTCTAAGACTGAAACTTATTTTTAACGGACTCCAGTTAAAGTTCACCAGAACCTGAAGTACATTTTGACATTTTGTACATCTTTTCCTGGACATTTCCCTTGGGTGTTGGAAAAGCAGTGATGAAGCGAGGTAAGTCTGGTAGTATCATAAACACAGAGGTGATGGAGTGATTGGAACTCAACTCAAAATGATTTATTTATTTATTCATAGAGCTTTTTAAGTACAAACAGAGTTTGAGCCAAATCAGAACATAAATAACAGGAATTTAAAAACAGAGAGCATGAATAATAAGATAATGACATGGCAGTAGACAGACGAACAAAAGCATCTGCAGCAGTCAACAGGATATACTCATAAATAGTTACTAACACACGCGTTCTGTAACACAAAAGACAGTTTTGCAAAATAGATTAAAATTTAATTCAGATAAAATGCACTTTAAGAGAAGGACAGAGAATAAAAGTGAGTCTTCTGAAAACAGTCCAAAGAGCTGACAGTTCTATTATGTGATGAAAGATTGTTCTACAGCCTCAGTGCAGCGACTAAAAGGTCGTGTCTCCAAAAGTTTTTCTATGGGACTTTGGTAGAGTAAGTTTCAGTACTATATAATCAAGATGTTTTTAATGAATGAAAGATGCCTAACACAAGACTGGGGACTTATCTGAACAGTTTATTATGGCCGGTTCAATGAAAGACTGACAAAGAAGCACAAATAGTTACCTCAGTTACATAGGCACGATGAGGGACAAACATTGCAACAGTAATCTTAGACATATGTATCTGATATGTATCTGCATACACTGGCCACTTCATATATGGTCAGGGCCTATACAGCTCATTCAGTGATTTCTTGAGTGCCAGACATTCTGTCTGTCCGTCTTGTCCTCAGACATATATGGAAACAGATGCAGGTTATGTATATAGGCTCAATACACAGGAAATCTAAAGATCATTGGAGGAATAGGGTCCAGACCAAACTGATATATAGAAAACCAAAATAATATATGAATGACTTAAAAGTCATCCTTACATGCTAGTATAGGTGTTATATGATCCCTTTTTCTTGGAGAGCAGGCATGCTGCAGCATTTTTGAACCAGTCTTAAGTGCTTTATAGATGTCTGGTTGATTCTGAAATAAAAGGAATAACAGTAGTCAAGCCTGGAGGGTGTTCAGGTCTGGATGACTTTGTCCAGATCTTTCTTTGACAGAAATGGTCCAATTTTTTAAAAATGATCCTGAGCTGAGAGAAACAGGATTTGATGACAGAACTAACTTTTACCAAACTTTAACTTTATGTCAATAATTCTTCTTAGCATGAGGTGTTAGAAAAAGCATGATTAACACTTAAAGGCACAGAATGGAGATTTTATTTTATTTTTTTTTACCTCTGATGTCTGAATAAAATTAAGAAATTATTAATATAATGTTTTTTGATGAATAATTAAAACTTTACAATTTCTGAAATGTTTTCAAAGCAAGAGAAATTCTGAAAAAAATATATACAGCTATTCTTCAGTGTCTGACATGTTAACTGTAGCAATGGAAACACTTCAGTCCATTCAAGTGGTTCTTTATGGTCTCTGGCTCTGACTGACAAATGAAGTGGCTCTGGCTATGAATGGGATCTTTTTTACATATGTTAAATGACGTCCTCCATGATGTTAGAGCACAAACGACAGAGGGTTTAATTTATGCCTGTGTCTGCTAGAGTTATACGGCACACTAGATTGTCACTCTTTCCCTGTCCATCATAATGACAGATAGCCTCGAAATTTTTCCATTAGTCATCAAAAAATTCAGTTCCCCCCCTGCAGCTTGCCACAATGGCTGCAGTGATCTGTGCATTACACCTTTCAAACATGCTAAATTTAGATACAAAACACCAACTGCAATCAGTTTGGCTTTGATAAATCACATTGCAGGTGCTAAATGATCACATATGTGTCTCCTCCCCCCAGTAATTCTGATAATCTATATGCATTCTGCATATACATGAAGGTAAACACATTAACTGGATTGGGCGTGCTATTTTGCTCACTTGACAGATGCAATCCTTGGTGCACCCAGTTAGTAGATCAGCTTTTTGGATGCTATCAAGTTTCCACATGTTAATACATGCAAACCTTTAGTAGATCAGGCCCCAAGTGTTTCTAGTTCATGATCTGGGGGAGTATGTTGTGATGTCCTGGTCTATGTGGAGAGAAAAACTGGACTTAACACACTTATGTGTCAGTGTTAAAAGTAAAATCTCACTACTTTGTAAAGTCTCAGGCTTTATACCCATGAAATAAGTTCTGTACTGTGAATCTAATAACAGTTGATTTTAAGAATTTTTTGACCAATTCTGTTTGCTGGAATTATTTACTTTATTTTACATGTGTGTAAAGTATGCTTAACAGCCTGTTTTTATCTGTAAGCACAATTACCAGTAAACTTTATAAGTTTGTGCACTTAGGTTAAGGCTTCCACTTCAAAAGATGCAACCATTAGGGAGGAATTTACAGCACACAATATAAATAAGATTTCAGTAGCAGGTCCTGCTTTCTTTTTGTAGCTTTTCCTAATATCTAACATCTGCACAGCGACAATAAACATATTGTGTTTATGTAGTTATTTGAAAAAGCTGAAAAAGTTTTTTTCTGGCTTTAAAAACTACGGACCAATATCTAAGATAATCAAATACTCATCTGAAATACACACAAAACAAAGAATTGGCTATCCTTGAATTAATGTGGAGATTAAAGTGCATAAATTGTGCACTAAGTGACTTTACACAGACTGCCTGTGTCTTTAACAGTCACCTCATACTCTCTCTGGAGGTTTGATCCTTTTATCCCACAACAGGGTCACAGAAAATGTATAAACACTGGCTGTATTTCAGGCTGTTGTAAACACAGTGATTCAGAAAAAATCCTTTCATTTCAATCCTGTTTGAAGTATTAGATACCACATTAATGCATAAAAGTGCTGGTAAATCTGTGTATGGGGATGAGGATTAAAAACCATGGGTTATATATTTGAAATCCATATTAATCCCTGTTTTTAATTTTTGCTTTATCAAGAGCTTCAAATAAAAACAGCTTTTTTAACACAAGGGAATTAAAGAGGAAATGCATACATAGAAGAAATATTCCTTTCCAAGTGCTTGTTGAACTTCTGTAACACTTTTGTGTCCTAAGAAGAATTATGAAATTAAAAACAGTCTCTTTTTATAAGCCTCTTAGGGTATAAAGACAGTAGAAAGCATGGGTGTAGACTCAGTGATGTTATCTTTTGGTTTCAAAGGGGGCATTGTGAGGCCATGCAATGGCAGTCACTATAGTAAGAACAGATTCCACCTAACTGTTAAACTTAGCAAAGCAGCTGGATTTACTGGTGGCTTTTTACTGGGTTTAAATGCTTGTTGGCAGATGGGCTGCAAACATGCGTATGTTCTACATTTTGATATTATCTGAAATAGATATTTTTTCTTGTTAGAACCATTCTCAAGTGGCCTCTAAATTAATGCCATTTTCTTGCCTCTCTGAATTGCCTTGACCTTTTGACCCATAATACAGCTGCTAAACTTCTGTCATCATGTTACCTTAGGTTTCATAACTTTTTTTTTGAGTTTAAAGAAGGGTAAGGAAATGGTGGCTCCAAAACAGCCAAGAAAAACATGAAAAAAATTCTGTTGATCCTTTATTGTTTAAAAGGATTTCTATTTTTTTTCTCCATGTGCCTGCTTCATGCCCTTCACTGCTCACTTCAAAGATTTCCACTCCTTGAACCTGTTTTTCTGATGTGCTGTTGTTGTTGTTTTTCAGCCCTCCAACCCTACGCTGTTGTCACACATTATTCCCCCGTGACTCTGATGGCCACACTGATGTGGATTATTGCTTCTGGGAAGTCTCTCTTCTGTCTCATAGGGTTTGTATTTTTTTCTCTTTCATTCATAAGCAGATTACACACAATCACAAATGGGGTTAAAATGGGCAGCAGCTCCACTAATGCATTGTTATATGTGCTTAATCTCTCCATTGTATAGTGGATTAATGTACGGAGGCTGAGTTTAGTGTAACGGCAGGAGGCGCCTGAAGGCTATGCTGCTTTAAAAGCTCTTTAGATTAGACATCTATAGATATCATGTATGCTGTAATAGATCTTTACTCCTATGTGAGCCCTTTAAAACTGATAAAAAAACAGCAGTGAGCCAAACATGCAAACCCTACTTGCAGGTGTTAGAAGAGGAATGAACTGCCCTCCTTTTAAGATAAACTATTGAGTACTTTTTTTTTATAAATAATTTCTCAGAATAACATTTTTTAACATACTGGAGACTTCTGCAGGTATGCAGTGCTTTTTTAGGCTAGCCAGAAAGTTAGCATGGGACAAAGACCATCGCCAAAACCCTGTTAGCTTTCTTCATGGGATTTTGGTTTGTCACTTAAAACATACTCCAGGAAGAACATGACTTCCTTGGTGGAGGAAAAAGCATGAATATGAAGCTTTGAATGAACTACAGTATTGTTGACAGCTTTACCATCACTAAGATTGCATATTTGTTGTGATGATCATTAAATGTCACATGTAATGCACAGTACACTTTTTTGTGTCTTTATTAAAGTTAAAAACATGAGTCCATTGTCTGCAACCTCTAAAAATGAGACAAACTCTGAGCCACTTGTTTATTTAGCCCACAGTGGGCTGGACAACGGAAGGAGCATATCCAAACTTGTCTGTGTAGCCACAGTAAACATTAGAGCACAGCACTGAAAAGCCACTTCTTTTTCCTGAGAAGGGCAAGGTCAGATTCAACTCCTCAAGATTTACTCAAGAACAGTCTGGTCTGTAACCTGACACACCAGATGGACCGGTCAATATATTTCTTGAGTCCATTTGGGACAAAGCCCACTGAAAGTGTTTGGAAATGGGTAGAACCTTTCAAAAGTACACTGGCAAATGATTTTGACAAATGGAGCAAAATTATCTTTCCAATGGAGATGTTTGTAGTTCTCCTCTTGCTTATGGTTTAATACAGAAATGCAGACTCTAAGTCTAAACCACTGACTTAGAGTTGCATTGTCTCCAGAGTCTTGAGTTTTGGCATTTGGCATCTGTGGACTCAACTTTATTACAAAGCCTACAATTAACAGCATCTGCACTGACGTTGATCTTCTCTTCTCTTTTCTCTCTCATGCCCACAGAATACAGACTATAACCCCAAGTTAATCTTAAGCATTATCATAATACATTTGTTTACAACTGCCTTTTCTTACACCAAGTTTTGATCTCTTCAGATGCACTTTAAGTTGATAGAAAAATATCAGTGACTGTGGAATAGTGGTTAAGTTTGCTGTTTTTCATCAGAACTAGAGAGGTCAGAGGGTTAATCCCCAGCCTCAGTCATGTGTTGATGTGTTCTTAGAGAAGACACCTAACCCTCCTTCGCCTTTAACTTTTCTATGTGTCCTGAAAATGTGTATGAAGCTGACCTGATGCTTATGGACATGTTGCACAGCAGCAGTGTTATTGTGGTATGAAGAAGTACGGGTAACTTGCAGTGTAAAAGTGCTTTGAGTGATCAGACGAAAGAGCTAAACCCATTTATCACTTACTTAAGCATGTGTTCACCACCCTACATCCAAACTGTCATTCAAACAGACCATGAATTTTGTGATAATGGGCAGGAAGTGCTAAAAGGCTACTTCATTTCCATATTTAGGTCTGCTGCAGCTCTCTATGGTGCGTCATCCATCTCACCAGGTGAATAAATAATTCTTTTATAACAGGTTTTCAGGAAAAAGTAATCACCTAGCACAGATGTTTTCTGTGGCAAACCCCTGCATTGCCTACATTTTGTTCAGACCTGAGCCGAATGATTCTTGCTCTGCAAGGTGTGAATGTTTTTTTCCTTTCCTCTGCTCTTCAACTGTAAACTTTGGGATAGTTTTTATCAACGCTTCTGTTCTCACCTTCGGGTCTTGTGCTGAACATGCAGTAAGCATCTCTGACCTGTTAATGACCTAAGAGTGGAAGTCTCAGCGCAGGGTCATTGGGCAGTACAGAGCAGATTTTAGTTCACTCAAAAGTCAAGCTGTAAATGAGGCAGTCTGGCCTCCTCTGTGAGTGCGTAGGTGTGGATAAATCTGACAGCATGGTTCCCTCATTGTGCTTTAAAACACACTTTTGCCACAGTTTTATCTCTTTCTTTGTGCTTTTCACTTGAGTTTTGGGGAGGATTTCCACTTATTTTAGAGTAAGAGCACGGCTAGAGACAGAGATGAAGACTGGGACATGCAGCAAAGTGCCCAGGGTGGAATTCTACCTCAGGCCACCAGCGCCAAGGGCTGCAGCCTCTGTGCATGTGGTGCAGGACATAACCATAAAGCTACACTGGGCTCTCTTTCATGATTTTTATTTAGTATTCATTGACGACCACTTTATTAGATTCAAGAAGTGAGTCCTCAGTAAATCATGAGTTTTTAGTGTCAAGTCCAAAGTCTTGAGCTTTAAAATTTTGTGTCAGATCAAATGATTACAACTCTTTATCCCAAAAAATGTGATTTCAACAAAACAGTATTGCATTATACTTTTAGATTAATTTTTAAAGTAATATAGAAAGCAGCCTAACTGAACTAAATCACACATAAAGGAGTGTTGATATTAAACTCATGAGTCAAATAAGGTAGATTAAAAGTGAGGAAAAGTCCTCTGGTGGAAATGTGTGAGTGTTGTTAGCATTGGGTGATTTAGAAAGTGGAATAAAAAAATACTGATAATTAGAACTTTTTAAATTAAATGAAAAAAGAAACTGGCACTTTGGATCTTTGATGGAAGAAAACATATATTTGAGCAAACAGAACGGACAAAAAAGGAAAATAAATACATTATTTTACTAAGATTTCCATAATATTATTTAAGCTTTAGGTGCTTTCTAGATGTTTAAAGTTGAAAGTTTATCATAGGAAAAAATAATTTTCAGAGAACAGAGTTAAACAAACTAAATGGATCTTTGTCTGTTTAGGGCTTCATATGACATTTCGCAATGTTTTACCATGCTTATATATTCATTTAAACCAATTTTGTGACCCAGCTTCTAGCCTTGGCCCACTAATTGAGAACCACTGCACTTGGGAGAAAACTCCATTGAACTTTTAATTTACAAAGGGGGAATAAGGTGTTATCTCAGGAGGAATTTTCTCATTCTGAAAGAAGAAAATAAATGAATGATGGATAAGAGCTGAACTGTTTAAAAATGTGAAGTTTTGATGAATGACAGGAGCTAAATAGGCTTACTCAGGGTTATGGGTACATATTCCACACACTTCTTATGAAGTGCCTATTGGCTCTGAAATACCAAGATGCTCTTTAATTACAGAATGGGCTGATTTGTTCATTTTTTTGTGTCTTTGTGCTCACTTAAACTGTGCACATGAGCCATAAAAAACGGTGCTTCAGTGAGATAAGAGGCACAAAAGGGTTAATTATTTCTCAGTGTGAATCACCTTCAGGGTGTCTTTACACATATTTACTGTCACTGGAATACAGCACACGAAGGCGCTGGGCAATTTATTAGTTATGTAGAAAATATTTTTTTCTCCATATGCATATTGGCTAAATTGCAAAAGGTTACAACTGACAGGCCACTACGATAACAGGCACACATTTTAAAGAGGACATAACATGCTTGTTTCTCCTTTTCACTATGCCAGACTAGGATGCCTGTAGAGCATTTCTGCCCTCAGTACAAGTCATTTAGCTCCTTCATTGCCCCACAATAGCGTTCTCAAAATCCTCATTTAAGCCACTATGAAGCCCTCGTTGAAACACTCGGATATGAGGTTGACCTACAGTTACCTCGCAGCGTCACAGCCCTTTGTGGTCTGATTGGTCAGTTCTATCGGGGGCTGAGCCAGCCTGTCCTTCTTCTACTGTATTTTCCAGCAGGCTCAATGCAGCGACCGCTTATTGAGTCCCCCTACAGGCCAAAGCTGGTAATGAGTGAGTGTGAGCTAGGGACCTATATACCCCTGCTGGTGAATGTGTTCCGCTGTGACAGTTTTGTGGCTAATGGACATCACAGAGGAGGAAGTGTTTTATCAGATTACTCCAATAAAAAGAAAGGTACCTCCTGTCGTCACAACGTTTGAAATCTCGCGGACATCTCGCAATGACCTATTTTCAGAGGCATCAAATCTCATTCTAGGATTTCAGACAAAATACAATAACTCAATTTTTGAAAATTAAGGGGGTGTAAGGTCTTGTTTTCAAATTTATTATATTATATGTAAGTATTAAATCATGCATCAGCATGATATGTCTCCTTTAAATGTCAGGCCTGCTGTACAGAGCAGATGGTGGCTGAACCACAGTATTGATGAAAGACTTAACATTTTTACAGTAATCATTAAAAAAATAGTTTTGAATCAAACATAAATACTGTAGCTTTACTTCAATCAGTGAAAGTTAAATATTTGATTTGCCGTATTTGACCAAGGGCAGTGTATGGTATTTTAAATGTTTTACGCAAATGGCCAGACAGGTTGGAGAGAATGGCAGGCCTATAGAGTGGATGTTTATGGACAGACATTAGCACAAAGCAGAATCATCAATGTATTATAGCACTGATTTTTTTAAGTCAGGCACAAGTTCAGTCAAAGTCATGAGTTATTAATGTTCAAGTCTAGGCTGAGTCCAATAAATTTATGATGTGGTCCAGTCAAATGTCAAAATTGCGACTTGAGCCTGACTCGAGTCAGCTTCGCAATTCTGCCAGATACACCATCAACTACTTCTAATTCAAAATCTACACATCCAATCACATAGCAGCAGTTCAATACATCGAGGCATGTAGATATGAATGGTCATATTTTGTCTAGAGCTTCACAAACACTGCCTGCTTTCAAGGCAGTTGTGGTTCATATTTTGATTCCTGTGACTATCTTTGAAAGTGGGATAGATTCTGGCCTGACTCTGCATTGTTTGTCACGTAGTGCACATGTGAACAAGAAGATGGACCGCAGCCCCATTATCTGCTCTCAATCAGTTGGAGGTTTTTAGGAGTTTTGATACTCATGTCGTTCAAGTGCATTCACCCACACAGTAGGAGCAGCTGATAATCCTGTGCCCTTTTTACTCTCTGTGCTGTCCGACAGCACCTGATATGTCCATGATAACAGAAGCATGTCTGATATGTCCCCTTCTCACACAAAGAAGTAAATAAACAAGCAAGAAAGTATCCACAGTGCCTCGGCTGTGAGTTGTTTTTATGATTTAGTTGCTTATTGTGTCTGCAGGTAATGTGTGAGTATTTGTGTGGGTGTGTTTGTGGGTGCCATGGCCTTGTGGAGTTTTTTCTTTTTGTCTGTGAGTATGTATTTAAGCTGTGCAAAAGAAACAGCTGATATTGAAGATGGAAGTCTATTGGTCAGTGTGCTGTCCTAATTTCACTTAATCAGTGTGATCACCTTTTGTCAGAGTTCAGACCAATTTATCTCACAGCACATGAATCAAACAGCTTGTGTTGTAAACAGTCGACTGTGCAGTGTGAGTTTACATGACCTTGTGCAGCAGACAGATCTGCCTGATTCAATGCCTGGAATCAGACAGATCTATCTTGCCAATCTACAATCTACAACAACTGTTTTCTGCCCAAAGAAGCACTACCCAATCCATGTCCTTTAAAGCAGGAAGAGGTGGGAGCTATGAGTCGAAGAAAGTGACTGCTCACACAGAGATTAGCATGGATGCTAACAACTTCAATGGCAGTTTTTAATCACATCTGGGCTGCATTTCTTAAAGGAGACATATCGTGCTGATGCATGATTTAATACTTACATATAATATAATACATTTGAAAACAAGACCTTACACCCCCTTAATTTTCAAAAAATGAGATATTGTATTTTTTCTGAGATCCTAGAATGAGATTTGATGCCTCTGAAAATAGGTCATTGCGAGATGTCCACGAGATTTCGAACGTTGTGACCACAGGAGGTACCTTTCTTTATACTGGAGTAATCTGATAAAACACTTCCTCCTCTGTGATGTCCGTTAGCCACAAAACCGTCACCGAGGAACACATCCACCAGCATAAGTATATAGATCCCTGGTTCACACTCACTCATTACCAGCTCTGGCCTGTAGGGGGACTCAATACGCGGTTACTGCTTTGAGCCTGCCGGAAAATAAAGTAGAAGAAGAAGGATAGGCTGACTCGGCCCCGGCAGAACTGACCAATCAGAGCACAAAGGGCTGTGACGCTGTGAGGTAACTTTAGGTCATCCTCAGTTCCAAGCGTTTCAACGAGAGCTTGTTAATGGCTTAAAATGAGGATATTGAGAACGCTCTTGTGGGGCAATGAACGAACTAAATGACTTGTACTGAGGGCAGAAATGCTTTACAGGCATCCTAGTCTGGCATAGTGAAAAGGAGAAACAAGCATGATATGTCCTCTTTAAGAAAAACAAAGGATAGCACTGAAAACATCTCCCAAAAGAAAGGATATGTTTGCACCTCTTCCAGCATTTCTACATCATTGTGATTATTGTTTTGTATTTTGCACCAGGCAGTGGCACTATTAACATTTTTAACATTAATTGGTCTGTAATGAATGTGATTGATAGAGTTATGTCCAATCAAATGCCAGGTATGCTTTGAAAGGTTCTGCCCATTCCCAAATATTTTCTATATGCTGGAGAGGTTGGGCCAGAAATCTGGCATAAAATTGTGAAACATTTGCCCTACATCACAAAATAATTCAACTTTATAGCTTTATAGCTTTATATACTATGAATGAATGTGTTTCCTACAATTTGAAGGGATTTCAGTGTTGGCTTTGGTGTGACTGTCCGTTCCTGTTAAAACATCCATCAAAGCTTCATGGCCCATACAAAACAGTGAAACCATAGACCTGCTCATTGATGCAAATCAGACAGAGGGATTTTACTAACCAGCAGATCATCTCAATAAACCCTCCAACAGCTACTTTATTTAAGTAAAAAAAAATGCAGCACCTTCTAAGGAATCCTAAATAGTTTTATAATAATATGTTATATTAAAGAATTTGCTGCAGTCTCAAAACAAACCTTTTGATTCTGTGGCCTCAGTCCTCGCAGCCTGTTTGTTTCTGCTTTGGTTTGTTAGCTTTTTGCTGCTTCTTACACTGAGACCCTTTGAACTGTATTTTGATAAGCACTCTGTGCTGTAGCATTTATAAAGTGTATTAATATTCATGCTTAACTGTTCTTGCTTCAGCTCTGAACATACAACATTTTCAGGGCGACACCTTGAGTAAAGAGCAGCACATTTAAAATCTTTTAAGACGATTTGTTGTTTCAGCAATGAAAACAAACTGTGGATCTGCTTTAGAACACATATAAAAACAGAGGACACATATACACAGACACAGCAGGATGCAGCTCAATAACACTCACTGCAAGGATACACAAACATGCAAAAACAATAAACAAACAATAAAAAGCAGCCCCTATGCAGTAACAGAGCATGTTGCATGTTGCAGTACTACAAACACTGAGTTTGCTTTTATGTTACAGCTAAGCTCCTTCATGTTTCTTCATGTTAATCGGTGAATTTAAGTGCCGGGGTGCTTCAGTCGAGCCAATTCAACTTTAAAATAAAGAGAGATTTTCTAATCCATTTTAATGTCAGTTTACAAAAAAAAAAAAAAGCCTATATTTTTGCAATGAGAGGTGGGATGAATAGACAAATTCAAGGAGGTAAAGACTCAAAGAGACAGCTCAGTATTTTAGTTAGGTATATGATGATCATTTTTCAATAGTTTAATACATTAGCTACAATAACTTTGATCAGCTCTGCTCCTTTGATAAAAGAACTGGTTTTAAAATTGGGCTATACATTGCTACAAGTAGGGCCAAGAGCCTCAGAGTGATTTATCAAAATTTTGAAAACAAACTAAGAAAACAGCCCTATGGTAATTGTGCATTATATACAGTATATCACATTAATAATACTTAACTTTTCTGGTAGCTATCTTTTTTGGTAGTACTTTAGTTACTTGCTCAGCACTCATGTCCTTGAACTTACAGTGAAGTAGAACAACCCCTTGAAAAGATTGAAAATGATTTGGTATAGGTACAGCTTATAAGACCATCTCCAAGCAGCTTGCTGTTCCTATGACTAAGAAGTTTAAGGTCCATGGGACTGTAGCCAGCCTCCCTAGACGTGGCCACGAGAGGAAAATTGATGACAAATTGAAGAGACAAACAACACAAATGGTAATAACTAGAGAGCCCAGAACATCTTTTAGAGAGAATTGAGGTGAACTCCAAGGTCATGGTACATCAAATCATAGCATCAACTACTGTTTGACCTGAAGTGAACTTAATGGAAGATGAGCGAGGAGAACATCACTGGTGAAAGCAAATCATAAAAAAAGCAAGACTGGAATTTGCCAAAATGCAAATTGACAATACACAAAACTTCTAAGAGAATGTTCTTTGGGCAGATGAGACAAAACATGAGCTTTTTGGCAAGTCACATCAGCTCTATGTTAACAGATGCAAAGATGAAGCATACAAAGAAAAGAACACTACCTACTGTGAAACATGAAGGAGGCTCAGTTATGTTTGGCGGCTGCTTTGCTGCATCTGGCACAAGGTGTCTTGATTCTGTGCAGGGTACAATGCAATCTCAAGACTATCAAGGCATTGTGGAGCAAAATGTACTGCCCAGTTTCAGAAAGCTTGTCAGAAAGCAGTGTCAGAAATTGAACATTTGTGGAAGGAGATGAAACATGCAGCCTGGACAAGACAATCTTCAAGTCTGAGACAGCTGAAGCAGTTTATTCATGAGGAGCGGGTCAAAATACGTGCCAAGGGTGCAGAAGTCTTACTGAGAGTTACAGAGATTGCTTGATTGCAGCGATTGCCTCATAAGGTTGTGCAAAAAAATATTAAGTTAAGGATACCACCTTTTTGTCCAGGTAAGTTTCATGATCTTGTTTTTTAATGATTTTCTTGAACTATAATTCAAAAGCAAATCAAAATGTCTGATTTTCATTAGTTAATTTTGAGCAATTTTTTATTACCTCCGCCAAGGAGGTTATGTTTTCGGGAGAGTTTGTTTGTCCGTCCGTCCGTCCATCCGTCCGTCTGTCTGTCCGTCTGTGAAGAAAATAACTCAAAAAGTAATGAATGGATTTTGATGAAATTTTCAGGACGTGTTCAGCATGGGAAAAGGAAGAACTGATTCGATTTTGGTGTTGATCTGGATCAGCGTCTGGCCGCCATGGCGAAAAATGTGATTTCTGTGAATAACTACTGAACTAAAATAGATATCATTATGAATCCATTTGCTAATGGTATGTTTTCATGGTCAAGGAATCCAAATATTTCGATGAAATAAAGGCAGGACTAATATTTAGGGTCAAAATCACAATATGGCTAAGGACTGTGGTGCTGGCGGAGGTCTGCGCTCTCCGAGTGCTTTTCTAGTTGATTAATGCTTTTGTCAGTTTCAAGTTATTTCAGTGACCATTGTGGTTTTTCTTTCTTTCACTGAAGGGTACCAACAATTTTGTCCTTGTGTGTCCATCATGGTTAACTGTGGTTTAAAAGAGAGGTCATCGCTAATTAATCCCTGAGCAAATCCAACCCCTTGTTTTATTTTTTTCCACATTTAAAAAGCTAATCCGAACCAATGTTCCTGATGTTGCACAACCTGCACCAACCATAAATAAAGTGACACCAGCTAAGTCCTGTATTAAAAAAAAAAGTAGAATGTCTACATTGGCAAAATGAACACAGCAACAATGGCCGTGGACCTATGCAAAATTGAACATGAAAAACAATGCGGATTACGTGCTAAAATTTTAACTTTTTGTATTATTTCATCTAAACTTCAGCACTGCAGACAAAACAAAAATGCACAATAACAGAGTGATATCATGCTAGTGATCAGTTAGGGTCTAAATCAACAGCAAGCAGTCAAAAGTTATCTTTAGTACAATGACAAAAAATTACAATAACACTGCAGGTTCTCAATGAAATATAATGCAGATAAGACATTGACCATCTGATGTCATATAGCCTCCCCCTGCCACCCCCCAAATAAGCTTCCAGATTGAGTGTCCAGATTTTTCAGGAGTATAATTGCAACAGGTTTTATTTCTCAATCCTATTTCAACTGGGCTTGGAACACCTCTCAGGAGTAGATAGCGGGCGACATTGGGCTAACATGCCGAATCTGCCAACACTGCACCTCAGCCCTGCATAAGTGAAAGAAAATGAATAACCTGTTTCAAACTGTTTAGAGACATTTTTCTCATTTGAAATCATGTCAAGTGTTCAATTTGTCATGAAAGCTCATGCCAGTTTGCTTCCCAGGACTGGACCAGTGAAAACTTAACCCAGATAGCAAAATTGTGGCATGTGAATTGTGGCCCATTTCTGGGCCACAATTCACATGCCACATCGCCTTATCTGGCCCGTATTCGGTTTGGAATGATGGCACTTGGGCGGTCCTCTCTTGTTTGCAAGAAGTGGGCCACAATTGAGCCATCACAATGCCAGATATAAACCAGAATAACCCAGCAAACCGGACATGGACCACTTTAGGCTCACATCCGGATGACCTGGTGTAACTTTGCCATATTTCAGCCAAAGGTGGGCCATATTTGTTTAGTGATATTTGGGCCAAATGTAGCATGTAGCACATGGGCCGGCTCAGGTTCATGTCTGTTTCATACGGGCCAGAAGAACGCCTAAAGTGACAGACTGTTGCTGGAAGTGGCCCACATCCATATGCTATCTGGGAACCCATTCAGAATCTACCTCATATTTTACAAACTGCAGTGACGTGCACTGTACTCCAAATTAATCCAAGCAGAAATCCTCACCAAACATTACAGAGGAGGAATCATTAACCAGACCAGCCTTACCACTCTGCGCAGGTGGAGTCTCCTCCTCTTCACCGCCCCTTTAACACCGAGGGCGTTAGGACCCAGCAGAGCTACAACACTCAAACATCTGTCTGCTCGCTCTCCTCAGTATGAATCGCGCCTGGGCTCCGGACTGAAGGCACACTCACGCAGGCTGGCCGGTTGTTTGGCACGGTACGGCACGGACCAGAGCTGATACGGGATGCAAAGAGGGAAGAAAGCGGAGGATGACAGAAAGTGGAGCCGGACGCACTGAGCCGCAGCGATAAAACAGAAGCGCGTCACAAAATGAAGACACCTATGGTAAAGGTCTCTGTCATCATGTAGTCTTCTTCTTTTTTTATATATATTAATCCAGCAGTGTTCTGTGAAGTGTTCTTAAAGCGCCATACTGCTGTGAGGAGTCTGTCGGATCAAGAGATTAGGATGTGAACAATGGACATCCAGCTGTGCGCTCTGTTTGGCACTAAGCTCCGGCTCTTTCTTATAATAACAACAGTATGGAGCAGAGCGCGCTGGATTTCCGCCTTTCATAATGTCTAATGCTTGTAAAAAGTGCATGAAATTGTATTTTCTCATAGATGAACTGTTATAGTGCACACTTAGAGGAAGAAATAAATCCTCGCGTGCTGCAAGATTGCGGAGCAGTCTCAGGATAAGTTTATTGACGGAGCACCATTCATTCACAAAGCGATCCAAAGTGCTTTACAGAGTTGAACACAGGGACACAATGACAGTTCGATCATTAAAAGATGTGTCAGTGGGGGAAAATAACACATTTAACTGTTACACATGTTGGAACAAGAGATACAACGAAAACTATGTAAAAATTAAAAAAAATATATTAGCCTCAAATTAAGCTGTTTGTAAGGTATGTTCGATTTGTTGATGTGAAAGTCACATTGTAGTAGAATAGACCTTTAAAGGCTTGAACAGCAGGAAACATCTGGTCAATTCGCTATGCCAAAATTAAGTGTTCCTTATCCATGTTTGGAATTGTTTTGTCCTGATGGTGCCTGTGAGACTGTGCTGATCTATTGAATGAGAGTTCCTCTGTTAGGTCAACGTGACATGTTAAGTGTTGGGGAATCCAAAACTGCTGATCCCCAAAAAAGGAATATGTTTTGATTCAAGTGTGCAGAGGTGGGGGACAGATCAGCGTCTTCCCGAGGAGGTCTAATGAACGAACATGCTAGGTGAGAGAAGAAGGGGAGTGTTTCTTGCACCGTCTCATGATGTTTGATATGCCAAAGAGCCTGTGAAATAAACATCGGACCCAAGAGCTGAATTTTGCCAGCGTCGTGTTTGTCTCTGTTCATTTTTCTGATCGGGACAGACCTACAACATGAAGGAATTTTAAATGCTTTATGTTGAAAACCAAAACATGTTGACCAAATACATTTGTAAACTACATTATAAAATGAGAATTAAATCTGAAAGAAAACAATATTAAAATAAGATAAAAGCTACATAAAAATGACAAATACAATATTTATCGTATGAAACACAAATAAATCAAGTATACTAAGCAAAAATACATGTATTGAAATGAATAAACATCATAAGCATGTGAGCAAATTATCTGATGTAGAGGCTCATGCAAGAGATCAAGCAGTGAAGGCACAAGGCACAGGATGAATTTTTAAAAAAGGGGGTATCTTAATTTTTCCAAACCAAATAAGCAAACTTCAAAACCCAAAATGTAAGATCAAGAGCTGTAAAATAGGTCAACTAAATGCAAATCTGAATAAACTGGACAAAAAAACAACAACAAAATGAGACACATGGGAGCATATATTGGGTTTGACGAAACCAAATTGAACACAAGGGAAAAAAACAAGATGGATGCCACAATTTTATAAACACAAAGCAAAACTAAGTAAACACATATCCGCCCCCAATGGCATCAGAGGACATGGTCCATTCCAGTGAGTTGGCACAAATGTCGAATCCCAGTTGATCTCGGAAGTTGGACTCCACAAGTTCCCAATAAAATAAGCTATATGGATACCCTCTTTGGTTGGAATTTCCTACTAAGTCAATACAATCTTCAGCTACCCAGACTTCACCAGGAAATTTGTGTCAATAAGCCAAAAATAAGTTATGTGCCATAAAATTAATCAGAATGAGACCTAAATCTACAAAGTATTAATAAATAAAGTAAAAACTAACACTGAATCAAAATAAATGTGCAGATGTGTTTTTGTAAATGTAATATAAATGAGTGACAAACTAATAAGGTGAGACACTGGCTGTGGTCATTACACTCTGTCACTCCAAGTAAATATGAGTCTTAACTTTGAAGCTGTAGTGAGCCAAAACTAATTTTATCTTGCTTCCTATTCCAGCTGTACATTTAATGGGTGCTTGAAACCAAGTAAAGATCACAGTCAAGCAGCTCGTCAGTGTCATGATTTGATATTTGTCGTTACATTAAGCCAGTAAGGGTGTTTTTTCTCATAAGCTGTGGTACCCCATGACTTGTATAACTCAATCAAGTTAATTAAAAGAACTTGATTTGTCTCTTGGTGGCAATTCAAGGCACGAGGAGCATAACAAAAACAGAGTGGAAGATAGGGTGTAAATATGAGAAATGATGGAGTTTAGTCATAGATCAAAATTGAAAAAGTATTTTGCCCATATTCAACAGCAGTTTTTATCATACGGCAAAGGCAAGTAAATCCAAAGGGCCACTGATCTGAAGAGCCTTAAGGTAACATAGCACAAAAGGCACAGTCCTTAAAATCCAGTACTTGTTCATTTATTTTTTGTCAAAGTTGCAGATAATTGATGGGTATGTTTATAAAAGTGGCTGAAACTTGCAGGAACATTGTTTCCACAGTTGCACCCACTTTCCAATTGTTGCCCATGTAGTTGTGTACCCAAGAAAGTTATCCCTCTCTTCTGATCAATAAAGACCTTTTGCCTTCCACTGCACATCCACTGTCAGGCCAGGAAGTGATTAAATCAATTGCAAATTAAAATCAAGAAAGTACTTTTCATTTTGACCAAATAAAGTACAGAATGGGGTTCATATGTAAGCTATTGGAAAGGCACCAGAAAGACATCCATGGCTAATTGGATTGTTTTAAAGGGGATTTTCTATTCCAAATCTCCTTATAAACATTGAAGAGCCCTTAATACAACTTTTCAAGTTTTATCTACCTCTAAGTGTTTTTAATGCTTCCTTTGTGTGATAGAGTAGGCCTATGCATAGCATCAGCATCAGGACCTATCCTTCCCCCCATCTTTACAGTGTGAACAGCTGCCTAAAAACATCTTTTCCCCCCTCACAAGCCCAGTGCAAAACAGAGATCGTAGAATGAAAGCCGAGTCAATGACAACATGGCACAGAGCAGATCTGACCAATAACAACTGAGCAGACTGGTAAATTAATTAGAGTGGACTGGGCCCCATGGGAAAAGAAGCCATACAAAGGCAACTCCAGCAGAGTGTTTCAAGCATACTTTGAATAAACCCAGATCGGGGGTACTGATATAAAAACCAGACAGATTTTTAAACAACCGTGATTTTGATTTTAGACAAAACCACGGGCTCTCCAAAACTGTGTATCAGACCATGGAAATCTTCTTTAATTAAATTAACAGAAAAAACAGCTTAAATATCAGCAGCAGTTTGCAAGTCTTGTCTCATACATTGTTCATTTCAGTTAAAAATGTTGGGTAATTGAGCAATGCTTCACCAACCTGACACACCAAGTCAAGCAAAGTCAACATTTGTCTCTAAAACACCTTTAAAAACAACCTCGACTGACCAAAGTGCTTAACAGGGGTACAATATAATCATGAAAACAGTGAGGATAATACAAGACAGTAATTATAATAACAACTGTAATCATATAAAATGAACTCTATGTGTGTGTATATATATATGATAAGAATGAAAACAATAAAATAGTAATAAAGAAAGATTTTTCTAACTCCTCACAGTTCCATTCATTTTCTGAAACACTGCCATCAATTTGTGCAGTATAGGCATTAATCTTTTATCTCTCTCAGTTAAAATATGTAAAGGATCATTATTTTTGGACCTACAAAGCTCTCAAAACGCCTTTAAATACCTTAATTCCAGGCAAGTTAAAGGTACATAGACAAATACATATTGAATAGTCTTATTAGCTAGACCCTCAGAATGACTAATACTGACCTTCACTCTCTGCTTTTGTCTTTGCATCGCAGCGTCATGGGGTTGCTGTGCTGCTCGCCCTGCTCCTCTTCGCCAGCTCTTTCCTGGTCTATAATAACAGCTTCATTGGCGCTTCACGAGACACTAACGACACACACATTCGACAGCATGAACATCTGCGACGACCCACTGAAGCTCCCGCCCGGGTGGCCAAACCTCACCCCCCGGCCCTCCAGGGATACATCGGCATCATCGACCATAAGGTAAACAGATGCGGCCATAAGGCAGGCACGGGGAGGGTGAACGGATGCACGTGTGTTGTTTTCAGATTAGAGCCACTTTTAGTTCTTTCATTAGAAACAAAGGTCGACAATTCACACTTATGAGCTCTGAAAACATTTAGATTTTTCATCAGTGCACCTTTCAGCACCACGTTGAGTGCTTCATCAGATGAAATATTATTCCTCAGGAGTTAAGTCTTGGCAACTGAAAAGATTTAAATATTGTTTCCAGACCAGGTGCATTTGTTTTGTATTAAAAATGTATGAAACTTGGATATTAAATTGTTTTACTGATATTTGTTGGGACTTGGAACATGGAGATGGGACAGTGAGACAGTCCTTGTCAAACTGGTATTTACGATCTTCCTTCCTGAAGACTCCTTCCTCAGTTGATTGCATAAAAAATTTCAAATAATGTGCTTTGGTATAAAGACACTGAGACAGGGCAGATACCAGGAGATTTTTTTTTTGAGATTTGACAAAGTGAAAAAAGCTGGATTGCATATTGATGCAGCAGGTAGCACCAGTGCCTTGCAGCTAGAGGCTTACTTGATTGACTTTCTCAATGTGCAGGGCTTTCTATGTGGAGTTTGCATGTTCTTCCTGTGCATGCATGGGTTCTCTCCAGGTACTTCGAAAGACCAAAAACATTCTCATTTGGTAACATTTTAATGCCCATATGTAGGTATGTGAATATTTGTCTGTCTCTCTACATTGGCCAATGAGTAGCTGGCAACCAGTTCCGGGTGGACCCAACTTTTTGTCAAATGTCAGCGAGGCCAGGCTACAGCCCCCATAGTCCCTAAAGTGAAATGCAGAATGGATAATGGATAAGAAAGCCGTACATAAAAAAAAAAAAAACTTACACTAAAAGATGGTTGACACTGTGGTAGCTGGGTAATTCCTAAAACCAATCTCTCAATAACTGCTTAAAGGAGACATATCATGCTTGTTTCTCCTTTTCACTATGCCAGACTAGGATGCCTGTAAAGCATTTCTGCCCTCAGTACAAGTCATTTAGTTCGTTCATTGCCCCACAATTGCGTTCTCAAAATCCTCATTTTAGGCCATTATCAAGCTCTTGTTGAAACACAAGGATCTCAGGATGACCTACAGTAACCTCGCAACGTCACAGCCCTTTGTGCTCTGATTGGTCAGGTCTATCAGGGGTAGAGCCAGCCTTTCCTTCTTCTTCTACTGTATTTTCCGTCAGGCTCAAAGCAGCGACCGCGTATTGAGTCCCCCTACAGGCCAGAGTTGGTAATGAGTGAGTGTGAGCTAGGGATCTATATACTGCTGCGGGTGAATGTGTTCCTTGGTGACGGTTTTGTGGCTAACGGACATCACAGAGGAGGAAGTGTTTTATCAGAATACTCCAATAAAAAGAATGGTACCTCGTGTCGTCACCACGATTTAAATCTCGCGGACATCTCGCAATGACCTATTTTCAGAGGCATCAAATCTCGTTCTAGGATATCAGAAAAAATACAATATCTCATTTTTTGAAAATTGAGGGGGTGTAAGGTCTTGTTTTCAAATTTATGATATTATATGTAAGTATTAAATCATGCATCAGCATGATATGTCTCCTTTAAAATGAATAAAAACAGCCTCAATTGAAAAAAAAGTGTAAGTGACCTTAAATAATTACTGCACCTCTCTGCTGTTATCAAACTGTCAACCCTGTTGGGCCTTTCTGGCTCTGAAGAGCATTTGTGTCTCTGTAAAAAGTTTGTGTCTTTTTTTGTGGATTTCTGTCTAGTTGTGGACAAGCTGTGTCTCTTGTTGAGAGCCTTGGTCAGTTTTTGGTCAGTTTGATTCTTTTTGTATTCAATGAAGTTTTTTTTTCCTGTCAGAAGTTTTGCTGTAAAAGTTGAATTGCTCACTCAATTGTTGAATCTCAATTTCTTTCCAAAATAATTGTGATTAGGATTTTTGCCATAATTGAGAAGCCCTTCTTCAGAGGCAAAAGAAAGCCAAATCATTGTTAAGGATATTGCAGTGGCCATTCTGATCTCAGGTGGCCCCAGTTTGGCCTGGCTGCCACTTGAGTCACCTCTGATCTGTGGCTGATGGTTCCTCCTTGCATTCAGACACAATACAAGAGAAAACTGCACAAAGCTGCCAAGCCTGAACTAAAGTTGGTGCTAAAAATGGCAGCATAATGTGCTTTGGTATTAAGACATTGGGACAGAGCAGATATCAGGAGGCTAAAGAAGCTATTTATGATACTATGCTACTGTCACCTGCTTGTTTTCATTTATTATAAACAAAAAATAACTGTTACTGTTTTGGATGCAAATGTGCTGATTAACTAAGAGTGATAACATATTTGATTTAATCTTCACTTATAGAGTAGTCTGTTAATGATTTCAAATGGACCATGAGCTGTGACCAGCCTGTCTTGTGTTGTCTGGACATCCGCCCTGTACATACACAGCCTATAACAAATCCTTCCCTACACCTTCCCCTCCTCCTCCCTAAACACACACTCATGCAAACACTCCTCCATCCTGTCTAATGACCAGCAGTCATCTCTCTGCACAGCTTGGTGAAGCACAGAGCCTCCCTCCTGTCATTTATCACAATTTTCTCCAGCACCGTGTTGCTCCACACTCAATACCCACCTGTCGTTACTAATAACAGCTTAGGCTACAAATGAAATCCTCGCCTGCATTCTTTGACTCTAATTGATAAACTCAGGAGACCCGCAGCTAGGTGAACCCTGACGTCACAGTGGGGGTGTATTGACTTCCATCTATTTACCAGCCAGGAGAAAACAATCAATGTGAGTACTGCGGGCGGAGCCGCTGCAAGTAAAGCAGACCTAATCACTGTGTAAAGGTTTTTTTCTTTTTCTTCTAATGTGCGGGACAGTGTGCTTCAGTGAAGGCAGTCTGGTTGATGTACTACAGGACAGTTTGTGTAGTGGTCTGCACCAATGCACTATTGATGGATGCAACAGTCCTCCAACTCAAAGCTCAGACCTGTTTAATAATAGAAAGTTTGACTTGAAAAAGCTCCTCTCCTCTCCTGCATTAGAGGACTTTATGGACAATTTATGACTCCTTTGTAGATCTTTTATTCACACCCTGCAGGCATTTTGTAGCTCTTCATTTAGATATATGTATATTGATATTTTTAGGCCTTCTTTTGTTTCTCTTCTAAGAGTTTCATCATTTTAAGGTAGTGTGTTTCCATTTTGGACAATTTCTAGTTTTGTACACAATGTGTGTCTTTTTGTGCTGTTTTTCTCCCTCTAGGCGGTTTTTCATTATTCACAGTATTGGATTTGTGTCAGTATCTGCTGTACCGACATTTCAAAACTTTTTTTGGCTCATGTGACTACTGATACAGAAAAAAATGATATATCGAAGTAACTTCGTTTTTGGGGCCGTTATATGCAAATATATCTTTTAACACTGATTGTATTATCAACCTTTATGTCCTTTTAAGAGCTTCAAATACTGATTCACTAATCAGTTGATGTAAAATTAGCCTTTGTTGGGCAGTTTTTACTTCCAAATTGCTAAACTAAATGCTAATATATTGTGCTTAATATCAGTTGCAAATATCTGCAACTGTTGCAAATATCAGTTATCAGTTGGAAACATCAGTTGCAGATAAAAGTTGCAAATATCTGCAGTAAATTTCAAATCCACCTATACTGATATTTAGCTTTTGAAGCATTTATCTTCTGATACCAATATCATACCAATAGTGTTGTGAATTCCTTGTCATTTTGATCTCTGTGTGAACAATCTGTCTCCATTGTTAACAAACTTTCCCCTTAAATTCCCCTTTTCTCACTTTGTAGACATTATGTGGCTTTCTTCATAGATGTTCTGTGGTTCTTTTTGTCTGAATATGTGTTTCAATTTTTAGACAGTTTGTGTTTTTTTTTGACAATTTATGTCTAGGTAGAGCATTTTAATTTTACTATGAAATATGTTTATTCTTTCTGTGAGCAATGTGTTGGTCACTTTTTAGACAGTTTATACATACATGTTGATATTTTTGTCTTCATGCAGATATGTGTTTATGGTTGTGTCTTCCTTTTTTGGAACTATGGCATATTTTTTTCAACAATTTATGGGTTTTTGTTTGACGAATTCTAATCTCAATAAACACAATTTGGTCTTTTATGGGAAATTGTGTTCCTTTTGTTTGCAAGTTGTTGCTCGTTTTGAGATTTGTGGCTATTGTTCTTGACAGTTTCTGTCCTTTTTTTTTCAACTTTTTTTTCTTCCCTGATATTTACATCAGCTGTAAAAAGAATTTGGAGGCTCTGTTGTTTTGCAGTTTCTGTTTTTTTTTTTTTGTTTTTTTTTTTTTTATTGTTGTTTAGTGAGCTTCAAGTCTCCGTTTTAGGACAAGTTGTGTTTTTAAACAATTTTTTAAATCATTGTGGCAACAATTGGAGACAGTTTGGATGTCTTTGAAAAATGTTGTGTTTATGAAGGCAATTTTGATCTTCCTAGAACATTTTGTTACTTTGTCTTTGGTAAAATTATTGCTCTTTCAAAGAAATTCTTTGGCTTTTTTTATCATTTTCTTTTCAAGACAATTTGCCTGTCTTGCTCAAGACATGTCATTTCTTTAAAAGTTTTCGAGTCATTCTAGATTATTTGTGGCTTTTTTCATACATTTGAAGCTCCTTTCTAAAGTCATTTTGAATCTTTTTATAAGATGGTATATTTCCTCTTTATACAGTTTGTGTTTTTTGTTGATTGTCTTTATCTCTCTTATAACGTGGCGCTTTTGTGACAAATTATGGCTCAATCTTTAGACAATTTGCTTCTTTTTTTACATGCAATTAGGGTTGCAGGAGCTGAACATTTCTGGTATATTCTTGAAACTTTCCATTGAAAGGTTAAGACTTTCAATGGGAAGTTAAGCTGTGATATTTTAATGCTACAAATTAGAAACCTTCAATGGGAATTATGGGAATTTAAATGAAATCTTCAAATAATTCAAAGATACTGTATCATATCCAATCATAAATAAAAAACATACATAAAAAAACATTTTTTGTTGTAGATAGACATCCATGTCAAATAATATATTCTAAACATCATATTTCAACAGATATATTTGTAAGCAGAACTTTTTCTACTTTAATTATTTTAATGAACAATTATGTTCAACGTCACCTTATGTAGTCTAAGGGCTCAAATCTGTTGCCACAATAGTCTGGGTTTCCAGAGTTATCTGTGTATGTGATGGAGGAGTGCACAGTGCATGTAGGGGGTGCAACCTCAATACTCCAGAAAGCATTGTGCTCTGTGCATGTGATTGAGGAATAGCAAACATGCTCTCAAGAATACTTACATGAAATATAGCTGTTTAAGTCAAGACTATGGTCATATATTTTCCAGATATATTTATAATTCTTGTTAAGTTTAAACCTTCAATTTAGTAAATTCAGTGTTTTTTTCATTGGAATTCCCATTTATTTCCATAGATCCTTATAAGTTTCTATAAATTTCCATCCAAAGTTTTTCAACTCTGAAAAAATTCCTGACTTTTACAACCCTAACAATAGGTACTGTATGTTTACTTATGTGTGTCTATTTGTGAACAATTTATTTATTTATTAGCATTTTTATGTTTAAATATGTTTTATGGTCAATTTGTTCTTAGTTTTTGAGTTGTGTATTCCCATTCTATTTCATTTGGTTCCTTTTTTGTCGTTGATTTGTATTTCCCTTTTAGATTTTTTTTTAATTTTCAAAAAAGATTTGTTTATGTTTGTTGCAGATTTTGATTTTCACATCTGGAACATATTGTGTCTATTCTTTTAAAATTTCAGTGTTTTGCTTATCATCTTATTTGTATCTGTAGAAAATAAGCCTCTCTTCTGTAGACAAAAGGTGGCTTTGGCTTAACCCAGCGTTTCACCCACTACCATATCAGGGTGCATGAATATATTTAATATATTTATTTCATGTGAATGGAAACTTTGCAAAGTATCTTGTTATCATCAATGTGTGAATTTGATATTAACAGGTGTGGCATGAATACACTTTTTAGACAACACAAAATGTAACTGATTAAACTCAAGTCCATTCCCCATTCACAACAAGTGTGTCCTTGTGGACAAGCTGTCATTGTAGTGAGTTTTTTTTTGTATTTAGCATTTTGTTTTTCAAATGATTCATAGCTTTTTTAAATTCATGTATTGAATGATGCCTTTCTGTTCTCACTTCACCCCAACATACATTATTTGTGTTTCTTCCTGTTTATTCGTCTCTATTTTCTGTCCTTTTGTTTCTTTCCTGTTTGTTTTTCCCCATGTGATTGACCTCCTGACATAACACATTAGAAGCTGATTTGCTCAGAGGCTGTGCCCAGGGGTCTTCAGGGTCATGGCCCTCCCTGGGCTTGAGTCAAGTCGGCCCGTTCAGTAATCCATCAACAGTTAAACTAATTCCACCTTAAATGGTCGAGCTAATCAGTCCTGCAATCTCAGTTTTTCAGAGAAAGTTTCAGTTGGCTGCTGAAAATGGGCCTTAAATCATTTGATTATGTCACAGCAGGTTGATTTGCATATGAGTAATTTGACTGCCTCCTCATCGCTCTTGTTGCTGCGTGGAAGAGACAAAATAAGCAGCAGGAACATGCATCAGCCGGATGGATGTGAGAGTCAACACATTGTTTCTAAGCAGCAGAAAAAGTGGACAGAGCGGTTGAATGAACTTTTGCTAAATTAAACACCAGGGGCTCTGAAGAGTCACTTCATCTTGTGACAAAGTAAAGCATTGGGCAACAAAGGGTTGGGAAGTTATAATTCATCATAAGAAATCACTGTGAGGTATAAACCCAACAGGTGTGGAAATCTAGCAGCAGGATGCTCATGTACGTAACATTACAGTTCACTTTACTCACACTGAGCTGTCACATGTCTTCATGGTGACTAATTGTGTACAAAGGGATGACATGTTTTCAAGAATAAGTCCTGTATCCATAGTTGCAGACATACATTAGTCCCTTCTTCTTTTCTACAGTTTCTGCATTTGACTCATGAGCATAAATTCAAAGCCCACTCAAGGGATTAAGTGACATCATTAAAACTGTACAACACACAAGAAAATTAATTTGTTGCACCATTAAACACGTCACTGCTGTATACACAATATTCTCTCCATTAAGTCCCATTATTCTGAGCGCAATAAGCATTAAAGCTATTAATGAAACTTTTTAGTACCAACACACATTAGATTTAAATAACTGTGGACTGCATATGGTTTTATTTCATAGTGCTGCTCCTGGTGCTGTCATTTTCTGTAGGTGCAGTATATCTGTCTCTGCTCACTTTCTTGACCCTGATACGGTTAGAAAATATCGGCTTCAGTCAGTGGTGGACTATCAGGGTCAGGACGGCCTCCTGTGCTGGCCTAGACACAGACAGATTGGTAACATAAGTTTATAATTGAATCTTTCTTTATCATATATATGTCGGTCATATAGCCATGTGACCATTGATCTATTATCTCAATCTTGTAGCCCCTCTCAACTTTGTATTTGCTACTTCCTGTGCAGCTCATTTCATTTAGAGTTTTAAGTCAATCAGATATTCCCATGGTGTGTTCTCCAGGTCAAATAAGCCACCCAAAGCCTTCAGAACTTGCAATGAATCCCTGCATAGTTGATGTTAATGTGGGCTACCTCGCCACATGCTTGACAAGATGGGTTCTCTATTTGTCACACTAAGACCAGCTAGCTTGCCTTGCTGTATGTCTGACATTAAGTTTGACAAAAACAAACAGTTAAGTTAACTTTAAGAAGAAATAAAAAAATATGTTTGCATACTTAGGCTGACAACATATTCATGAATTAAGAATTCTTACGAATGAAAGTTTTTTCATGTTTCACTTTTATTTTCACTTTAGTCCTTTTACATAACAATTGTCAATACTGCAGGCCAAACTTTTGATGGACATAATTTATTGCTGTGAACTCAAAATGAGCTGCTAGAGCATCATGTTTTCAGGGTAAGGCTGGGTTTCTTTGTTCTCTCATTAAATCGGTGCAGATGTTCGTGTCTGACATCGTTCTAACCCTAACCCTATACTCACTGGCGTTTATTGATGCTGGGGGCTGGGGACTATGATTGTATGACTTTGAAATGTTTGCTGTCTTTTAATGTTCTGTTATGTATGACTGTTGAATGTATGGACCCCAGGAAGACTAGATGCTGCTTTGGTAGCAACTAATGGGGATCCTTTTAAACCAGTAAGCCAATTAAGTGAGGCCTGATTGGCTAAAAGGATGAGCTATTAGCTCAAAAACTTGTCAGTTGCAGCAGAAGGAGTTTTTCCTGCTGTTCTAACATGCTGGAGCAAAGGCAGTTACTTTAACAGTGATTTACTAACCTAACACACCAAATGGACTATTAAATATGTCCACTAGATTTTTGTAAAAGTCCATGTACAATGCCCCATAGAAAGTGATAGGAAAGGGCAGAACGTTTGAAAAAAGGAAGAGGGTGATTAAATGGTTTTATACCGGTCCCATTATTGCAGGCCAGTCAAAGGCCTTCAGACACTTCTTGCTTTCAGATCAACCAAACCACAGTCATAGCTACTGCCTCTTTACTCTAATGCTGCGTTCACACTGCAAGCGGCCCAGCTACCAAAATCGCGTCGCCCACTGACGTAGAGTCATGCGTCCATAAATACCTCATTTTGGTCACCGCTGCCATCGGCCGTCGCTCGGTGATGTCACTTCCGCTCGAGTTTCACCTTGATCATATCATATATCACATAATAGGATGTATAAGTGGACATTATTCCAGCTGTATCCTTTTCACTCACTTATCAATCACAAAACACTGCAGCTGATGCCCTGCAGCAGCATTATCTGTCAGTTTACCGCGGTCCGTCTAGGCAGAACTAATGTCCTCACTGACTAATGTTCTCCACACAGACATGGATTGTTCCTCTGTAGTCCGGATGAATAACTGTCTGTCTAGGGTACCGTCACACGCGCGCACACCGCTTATTGGCTGTTGCCGCACAGCCACACACGACATCGTCTGAATAGATCAACTTTTTTTTAACTTTGACATCGCGCGACGAGTGAAGTGATCGTCTTGTACGTGGCTGTCGCATCACGGGAGGGTTGGCCCCGCCCCATCGCGGCTGTACATTGACTTTCAATGGAGAGTGATCGCAGAGGTAGTACAAGTAGCGTCTGGTGTGAACGCACCTTTAGAAGGATGCTGAGAGGTCCAGTCATTTTCTGACAATTGCTCCAGACTGAAACTTTGCAAGATGGATCTGCCCGATGGTGTGCTAGAATCTGGTAAATCCATCTATATTTCACACACTCACACACATACAGGCATGCACATGCACACACACAATTTCATGTTGTTGTCAATGGGGCTCTATGAAACGCATGTACATTTTAGCTGCTTCCTCTTTCTTTATGATGCATCATGTTCATTTTTATCCCTAATTATCATAAATGGGATTAGTGAAGTGAGTAATGTCTTTGACTTATTTATAAGACCTATGTGGATTCTGGAGCTTATGTGCACAACATTAAAATCCAGTTTATGAATAGTGCGAGGTTGTGGTCAATGTGCCAGGGGCTGTTTAGCTTTTGGTCTCAGAATCAGAATAATTTCACTTCTAGGTCACGCAGGTCTCTCTGTAGCTGAGTGCTGCACAAATAAATATGGAATGAGTCAGTCATATTTCAAGACAGCTGATGGGGCACGCAGCAGCTTTTTTTCTCACTGCCTGAAATGCCAATATTCACTGACCGTGTACATTTTGATTTGATGAGGATTTGTCTGAAATGCTTTGGTACAGCCAGCTATGGATGAGAATTGATTTTCCTGCAGTGACGGGAGCAGCTGAGCATCTTAAGTAAACCGCCAATTTATTTTTTCTGATGGAAATAAACTTATTGACATTTTAGTGACAAGGGACATCTATAATAGTGAGGGATCCACTGAACATCATTTATGCTTCTTCAAACGTGCGATTATGTCACCCTTTAACATTGTGCCTCTGCAGGCTGCAGTCAATACTTCATGATTTAAATGCACTTTTCTTCACTTTTCACTGTGAGCTGTTGTGAAATGCAGTTCAACCTTCATATATGTAGCATTCATTTTCATGAGCCATTGTCATCTTCAGTGCCTTTTCACATCAACAACAGTGTCTATAGGAAGAAGTGGTAAAGTTGTTGATCTTGTTCTGTGTTGTTCCCTGGCAATGTGAAAACACATCCAGACACAAACATTTGTCTCCTTCATCTTTGCCCGCTGACCTCCACGCTGTATTGATCCTTCTAAGATATCAGCAGGCGGGCATGCATGCTGCTGTGCCAGTCAGCTCTGACTGCTTCATTTTATCTTCCACTAAAGCACTTTAGTCCTCATAAACCAGAAAACATTTAGGAGCCTGAAATTCCCTGCAGTCTCTTGATGAAGATGCCAAAACATTTCCCAAGCAGTGGAAATTCTTTTTGTGTTCTTATCTGGTCAGAGAACCAAATCCTCAACTATTTCCCTCAAGTCATTGATGAACTATATTGAAAAATAACATCAAAAACCCATTTTGTAAATTATTTTTGACATATTTTGTATTATCTAGGGCAGCGGTTCCAAAACTTTTCACAACCTGTACCCCCTCAGACACTTGACCTCGAGCCATGTGCCCCCTACTCACACGCACTTATAGCGGCCAGAAAAAGAAATGTGTCTGTAAGCCTGCTGCCACCCCCGCCTCCGACATTTAATACGCATAACACACACAAATAAAATCTCTTAAAGTGAATTATTTCTCAATAAATAAATTTACTATTAATAACAGTGGGCAACACTAGTTCACTTTTGAAAAAAAATTAACATTTCTGAAACGTATTCAGTTATGAACTTGAAGCTTTTACAAACACCACAGTTCGAATGAGAAGGATGTCTGACTGAACTTGTGTTACTATAAGAATCTTGGATAATTCAGGACAGATTTCCCTCTCCAAGCCTCTCTACCAACACTTTAGGCCTTTATAAAACCTCATAATGCAAACATCTGCCAGTTTGAACTTGAGCTACTTAAACAGCTGGTTGAAACCTGACAGGTATTCGCGTACCCCCTACGTCACTGTGCGTACCCCTGGGGGGACACGTACCCCAGTTTGGGAACCACTGATCTAGGGGATCTTCCTACCTGCAAAATGTGAAATAGGCCAACCTAGCCTTGGTTTATTTTTTAGTCTGTCACCTACATCTGAAAACATGAAGCTGATGGTCTGTTCAAAATCTGGATTCATTGTGAAGCCACAGTGCGCACCCTCACCGGATATCTCCACACAAAGATCTCCACCCACAGCCCTGATAGCACGCATCTGCACTCATGTCAGCCCATCTCAGGGAGAAGAGGGTCTGGATTAGAAAGGCTTAGTTTACATTTCATGAGACAAACAAAAAGGGAAGACCGTCCTTATAGCTCACATATTGATGTTACATCTAAAGTTATCATCACAATATGATTCCTTGACCCTGAAGACCCACATCTAGCACTCTGAATTAAGTTGACATTATTATTAGTTTGCCTAACAAACAGACAAACAAACAAATAGAAAAACATACACCTGAAAACATAACCTTCTTGGCAGAGGCAATAAGTGATGTCTCAAGGCACTTTTAAATAGGTTTTCTGAGGTATCAGGAGTCAAACATAAAAACCTCTGTCTTGTCTGAGTTAAAAAAAAAGGAGAATTTTGGCCTTCCAGAGCTGTATGTTCCTCAGAAATGCCTCTTGTTTAAATAGCTGATTTGTTTCACCTGGTTTCACTGACACACATCAAAGGTGGCTCTTTTGAAAAGTAGAAGATTTAAATATTTACCTTCATGCAAAGAGGTTTGAGTGAAACTATATTCCTTTGGATGTTTTTTGTATAAAAGGCAGGCAGACTTGTGAGAGTCAGGATGAGTAGGTGTGCACTTCGCACTTCCTAATGCTACGTTCACACCGGACGCTACTTGTACTACCTCGGTGATCACTCTCCATTCAATGTCAATGTACAGCCGGGATGGGGCGGGGCTAACCCTCCTGCGATGCGAGAGACACTTTTCACACCACCACATAGCTTGTCGCGCAATGTGAAAGTAAAAAAAAGTTTATCAATCAGCGGTGTGTACACGTGTGGCGGTACCTGAGACAGACAGTAATTCATCCGGACTACAGAGTAACAATCCATGTCCGTGTGGGAAACATTCGTCAGTGAGGACATTAGTTCCGCCTAGACCGACCGCGGTAAACTGACAGATGATGATGCTGCAGGGCATCAGCTGCAGTGTTTTGTGGTTGAATGAAAAGGATACAGCTGGAATAATGTCCACTTATACATCCTATTATATGATCACGGTGAAAGTCGAGTGGACGTGACGTCACCGAGCGACGGCCCACGGCAACGGGGACTAAAATGAGGGATTTATGGCCGGCGACGCTACGTCAGTGGGTGACGTGATTTTGGTAGCTGGGTTGCTTGCGGTGTGAACGCAGCATACGGGTACAAGCTGGTTAAACAAAACTATGGTCTTTGTTTATCCACTATTACCCCAGTTTTTTCACAATTACTAGGACTAATTTGTGTTCGCCCTGGTAATCGTGATCATTATTGATGCGACAAAAACATGCCTTCCATTTAGTCCTGTGTCCTTACAAAACAAAAATGTCATGTTCCAAAAAGAGGCAGTCAGTCAAACAGGAATGAAGAAGTCGAAGGAGAAATAATGGCTGACAGCTGACAGAAGCAGAATATATATTAGCCTCATTTTACATAAGATTATGAGTACCATGGTCTTTGACATTGTTGAGGCGGACACTGTGGAGGCAGAAACTTGTGTAGGAAGTCTTTTTTTTACACACAGAAAATCAAAAGTATTGCATGGGAAACAATAGACTTAGATCAAGTAGAACTAGCTCTGTAGTTGACGTTTGTTTTGACCTCAGAGATACGGATGTGTCCATCTTTTAGATGCATTCTCATAATAGGATCACATTGCACCACACACTTGAGACTTTAGACCAGGCTTAAGAGATAGTTTGGGATTTTTTTCATTGGTATGTTTGAGGTATATGGAACTATCCTGAATATTAGGCTCAGTGATGGAGATTACTGGCAAAAAAGAGTCGTAACAGAAGCTGGACTCTATAATGCTAGATGTGGGGCCACAACCTCAGTGAGTTTTAGGTAAAGCCTAATCCACAATATGGTGTAGGGTCATTGCGCACTATATTCAACATGCACAACAGCTTGCCCTTTCCTGCGTTACTGCTTTGTTTTGGCACTATTTTTTGTCCATCTTTGCTAAGTACAGTAATATAAAGTAATAACTTTATATTAAAAAGTACAGAATGAAATACAGATTAGCTGCATTTACAATTTTTATAGGCTATTCTGATGACTAAGCACAGAAATGTTAATAGACTATGTTTGTGTAGCTCAGATTACCTCCTCAACAGCAAACATAGTGTGTTTTTGTCAAGTTAACTCATAAATTAAACTATGGATTGTGTTTTTATGCAATAAACGGTCAACATAGACTGAACACTCAAATATAAACTTTCATACATTTTGTAAAACTGTGAATCTGCTCTGTACAAATATATATATATATATATATATATACATATATATATATATATTAATATATATATATTAATTAATATATATGAATTACAGCAGGAGGCTCCACATATTCGAGCTGCATGCTGCAGTGGCATGTATAAAAGCTGCTGATATCTTATGATCCTGAAACATCCTGAAGTATTTTTTGTAGCCACACTCCTCTTTTATCCAGTTTGTTGCCATGACTTCACAATTTGTTCACCTGTATCAACAGGTAACATCTGTTCCTCCAGTTCTTTAGTTCCCGGGGCAGTTTGCTCTATTTTTCATGGTTGCCCTCCATCTACAGAGAGCTTTTATTGTGGCTCTGATTTGATTTGATTCACAAAGTCACTGAAGGGTGAAGGTAAGATTTGTCCAATTATTCAAATGCCATTTTCTCATTCAAGTATTTGTGTGTTAACACATAAATCAACAGTATTTACTTGCCATTTTTGTCTCCACACATGAAGTAAAATTTATCGTTTTACCTAATACTATCTTAAAGGAGACAAAAACAACAAAGAGCAAATCACATGAATGTTTCTTTGATGATTCCAAGGAATGATTTAAATCAAGAGTCATCATTTAAAGTTTAACTCTGAGGATCATTGTCAATCGAAGTGGAAAAATTACTGTGGCCGACGAGGACAAGTGGCCTATGGTGGCTTAAAGGTGTAGTTAGAGATGTGGGAGAAAACGAGGTTTAGACCCGCCTCTCCCTTCATACCTCACCCCTGGCTCCACCCCCGAAAGCTGATGGACATGCATCGTCATGGAAATGGTCGAGAAACTGTGTAGCTGACCAATGTAGCTAAGGTAACCCTGACTTGTCAGACAACTCGACTTCCATTTTGATAACATCACAACAACAGTCCTTTCTGGCAGATTAGACAATAAGATGAATGCCCGACGGCTGTTACTGATATGTGAAGCACTACAAAGCTAATGTTGCTTACCTATCCAGCAGAAAGACGGCGACATCCGCATCGGTTTTCAGGTCTTTCAATTCACGCAGTTCCCTCCACCGTCGGAAGGCAACACCAATGTTGACCCGGGTCTTCGCTCTTTCATGGTCATAGCCCTTCTTTTTCACTTTTCACTCCTCTGACCTTTTTCTTTTTAGCTGTTTTTCAGCCTTTGCTACTGCACCTATTGTATCTCTCTCTTACGCTAACTGCGCACGCTACGCATCGTACTACTCCCCCACCCCCCTCTGTCTGATCTGTGCATGAGTATGATCGCCCCCTGGATGTGAGGGGGTGTACCCTGTTTTGGTGGCTCGGCCTGAGCCACAGTATTTACCTGCTGAAATTCAGAGCCAAGGCTGTGTATTGAAACTGGACTTTTTTTTCAACATGCTATCAGTGGTGACATCTTGTGGATGGAGAGGAGAAATACGGTGATTTTGACAAATCGTGCATTAGATTAGAAGATTAGAAGATCGCTGACTACACCTTTAATTCAGTTCAATAAGAGGAAAACACCTGCAAGAGCAGAAACATGCTGCGAGTTAGAAGGAACATCTTACTGAACCGCAATGAGTCAATCTAAACTGTTTGCCCTCATGGGCCACCATAAAAATATAAATATTGTCTACGTTTACATCTACAAGATAAAACAATAAATCATTTAATGTAAGAGTAACAAATGTTTTAGAGCTAAAGCAATCCTGAACAATATTTTTTTCACTTATTTTTATACCTAAAAAAAAAGATTTAAAAAATATAAAACTTAAAAGAAATAGCCCAAAAAGGAATTTGTTACACCGTCCATGGCAATTTTCATATAAATCCTGGTTTATAGAAAATCTCAGTGCCCAATTTTGGATAAGCGCATAAAGTGGCCAATCAAAAATCCAGGGGGCCTAGACCCCAATTCAGCCACACAAGTCCCCCCAACCACTCTGGTGCAAATGTCCATTATCAATAGTGTGACTTCTGGGCATTGAATGAGAACCCGGTCAGGTGAAAATAGTTAAAGATGAGACATGTTTGCCTTGCTGTGTGTTACATTAAATGCTTTTACCATCTTCGGAGAGAGAGGAGGCCTGCATTGTTATTTTGGGGAACCTGGGCTAAAAGTTGGGGAACCCCTCCTTCCAGACCTTGTTTTCCTCACACAAAGCCATTCTTCAGCAATTCAAACAACCCATATCCTTTGCACTAACAATTTCCACTGCAGCATGTTTAATTTAGTTCCAATGAAGGGTAATTTTTCTCTGGCTATGCAGGAGCACTGGTTGGTTCAGGCTTGTGCTGCAGAGTGTGTGGAGGAGAGGGACGAGATAAGGAGGCAAAGAAAGAAACTTTGGAGAGAGATGAAAAGGGAGAGAAACTTTTGTAGAGTAAGGGCAAAGAAAAAAAGGATGAGGACAAAACCATGGAAAGGGTGAGAAAGAAGAGGACGATAAAAGAGGATATATGGCAAGGGAAAGGTTCAGCCGCAGAGAACGAGACAAGAGAGAGAAGAAGGAGGAAGAAACGGACACGTGAGCGAGAGATAGAGTGAAATCCCAAAGGGGGATCTTTCTTCTTCTTACAGTATCCTCCGTTTTATTTTCTAAGTGTGGAGGAGGAGGAAACCACTCGTCCGTCACTGTGGAACAGGGAGGACAAGGCAGTGAAACCATCTGCCCACGACTGTCTCCCAGACTCTTGTATCATACAGATTTCTAGCTGACATATTAAAAGACAGGTGGAGGAGAAGTAATGGAGGAGATTTCAGTCGAGATGAAAGCACGGAGTCTTATCAAGCATGTGAGCAAGCCTGATGCCAGAGAAAAGAGATGAAATAGGCTGTAACAAGGCTTGAGATGTTTTTATATCTACACATAGAAACCTTCAGCTGTTCTGTGAACAAAAGTCTGCAAACGCGCTAGCATTTCCTTGAGACTCTTCTTAAGAGTAAACATCTTTTAAAAAAAAGGTCAAATCTAGCAGCAACAGAAGTTTCAGTTTATAACTTATTCTTTCCTCCCAGAGAGACTGCTAACACTGAACATGTTTATATGCCCTGTGGGTCAATGAATTTTAGTAAACACCATGGGCTGGGAGGCAAACTGAGGCCTCAGGATGTGTGCTACCTTTTTTAAATATGATTTTTTGTTAGCCCACCACATGAAAATAGTGACCACTTTTAACCTCGGGCAAATCAGTCCTGAGGCCAACAAAACATTAAAAAAATACTTCTTGCAGGATGGTGTGCATTTATAATTATTATTTTACTTGAAATGTCATCAGTAAACAAACAAGTTTCCTGGAAAATAAGAGAACAAAGCAAAACAAATCAGGTACTTGATGTATTAGTAAGATATTGTCCTCAAAACATGTTCTTGTTCATAAAAGTAAGTTAATTATCTTCAATTTAAGCTGGGCATTAATATTGTGTCTCTCACATTACCCTTTGTATGACTTAGAATGCTGTACTATAACGTGCGTCCAAGAGAATTCAAGACTCTGTCTCTGTCCCTTCAGGCGAACATGCTGTATCCTTAAATGTACTTGTCTGCAAAAATCTAAGGTTGAAAATAAGTAAAGTGAGTACCAAGGTAAAAATACAAACACTTCAGAACAAATTAGAAAAAATATGTCCTGTGTGACAAAACCAGATCTCGTATTAGCTTGGCTGAATTAGATCCTGTCTGAGGTAATAAAATATAAGTACTTGGTATGACTTCTTATGGAAAATTAAAGAAATAAAGGAAAAAGAAAGAAAACTAGGTGACTAAATAGCAATAAAATCTTCCTCTGCTGAGCTGCTCACAAATATCAGTAAATAAATTACTCAAATAAAAAACAACAGTGAAAGAAGTATAACAGAAGTACACATAACAGAAGTATTAGCAATTGCAAAATTCTATTTTAAGTTATTGCAATGCACAGTATTTAAGAAAAAATTCTTGATGTCAGGCACAAACCTCCTATCATCAAACTGCCATTTTTTAGGAAATGAAAAAAAAAACACCTTGCAACTGAACACATGAATAATGTGTTTCCTTGATTACATATTATTTTATAGATTTAGTTAGACATTAATAAACCCTCTTACCGCCATGGAAATTGACCAATGGAATTGTTTTATGAAAAAACTGAAAAAAATGAAGATAGGAGTTATGTGCCCGATAGTGAGAAAACTAATATCACGAAAATGCCAAGAGTAAAGAAACATTATATTCTACTAATGTACAGTAGTCCAAGATGTCCCCAGAACTGGTATTTAAAGTTACTGGCTTAAAGCCCTCTAAGGTCTTGGATTTTAGCACACACACATATACCCTTCCATAGTGATGTTATGATAAAGTGTTGTTGTGTACTCAAGCTACATGACATTGCAGGTTGGGAGAGACGAAACAGAGCAGTTGAACAATCATGTCAAGCCTTGTGCACTTTAATAAATGGCATCATCCTGAATCTATATCACTGTTAGAATGACATGTTTTAAAAGATAAACAAACCAAATGGGCTGTAAGCTCACTGAAAACCACACACTCATCGTTCTGCCTTTGCATGACTGACAGTTTACCTAAGTTTTAAAAATCCTTCCTCTGTCTTCTGTTACATCAGGTAAGGTAACAAAAAAAACAAGCTTAAGATCTTTACCCTCAGTTTTTCTAAGGTAGATACATGTGAATCAAAGACATAAATCCTACCCTATAGTAGCACCAAATGTAAAAGTGAGGTTGATGTGGTTGATCTGTTAATATAATGAGTTTCCCTTCCAGTTTGTATTGTATGATATTTTAAACTAAAAAAGTTATATACTTTAAAAAGAAGATGTGAAAAATTAGTGCAACATTTGATCATGCTCTTGGAATACGTTTAAAATCTATTTTATGCTTGTTCAATATGAGTTGGGATATTTCAGGCTAGAACAAAACAACAAAACATTCGATTGTCACTCAGCATCGCATCATGGGATCCCAGGAGCGTTACAACAAACAAACAAAAAACAAACTAACCCAGCTGTAGGCAATTCCACGGAGATTGCACGAGAATTTTAACAAAGCAGATTCTCCTGCACAGACTCTGCACATAGTCCGTTTGAGACATGCTATATCTGGGGCTGGAAATACTCACCGACTAGGTACACTTTGCCTGAAGGCATAAGCCAAGGAGAACGGAGCCATCTGTGCCAAGGAGACATGACAAGGCATTCCTCTCCCCACCACAGCTTTAGTGACAGCTGGAGAAGTGAGACGTTTAATATTTCATCTCAGGCAGCCCCATCTTCAGTAGTTTTCTCCCAGCAACAAAGCAGTTTTTCACCATTCATTAGGATTTTTCTAAGCAATCAGCCGGCTGGAGAAAGGGACAGAAATCTACCCAATTAGGCCAATATGACTAAGGACTTGGTTGTCATTCATCAGACTAGTGTTTTTCAAACCCAGCTACTCCATGAGCATGTGTGTGTGTGTGTGTGTGTGTGTGTGTGTGCTTGTGAGGGGTACATTTAGGTTAGGCAGGGCATTAGGAATGAGGCTTGAATGAATGAGGCTTTAATTTCTGACTTAAAAAAGAAATCAAAACCTTTGTTAAATCTTTAAATGGTATACCACTTAATAGGAACTGCAAGCACTTACTGTAATGTCAGATAAGAAGACAGGGCAAGCATCCAAGAGGAAGGAGACCTTTGTATTTATGAGTTGAAAAAATGGCATAAGCCAAGGCTGCATTGTTAAGGAAATTTGATCATCTCTGTCAATGAGGTTATGTTTTTGCCGGTGTTTGTTGTTTTTTTTACGTTGTTTGTTAGCTTGTGGACAGATAAACAGAACCTAACAAACAGATTTGAATGTAATTTTCAGAGGATATTGGTCATGGCACACAAAACAAATGACTGGATTTTCGTGGTGAACGGGAGCCAAGTGGATCCCGACATTATTTTAAGGATTTGTTCATATTGCATGATGTAGCAGTTATTCATATTTTTGATAATAACTCAGTAAGTTCTCATCTAATTTTCCTGAAATTTTGAGAGTATGATGGTCATGAACCCAGATAAACATAAACCCAGATATGAGTGCAGGATTTTTTCAAGAATTTCTTAACAGTGCAGGATTGGACAGCTACCCACATATCATCCAATAACTTAACTTTCATGAAATTTTCAGGGAATTTTGGTCAAGACACAAGGAAAAAGTTTTTTAAATTGTCTTGGAGGGGTGATCAGAATCAGGATGTGAATGCAGGAATTTAAAAAAATATTTGAGCTTCAGCACTTTTCCACATTTATTAAAGTAACTGGCCTGACAGCGTTCAAAAAGTTTGTGGTCTCAGAGCACTTCTAGTTTCGATTGATATTGAGATCACAGTGATTTGGTTTGATAAGTCTTTTCTTTTGAACATGTGTGCAGATTTTTTAAATGACTCAGTAAATCATATCGCATTAATGGCAGCTATAGCTGTGCTCAAAACATTGGTATTTTTTATCAGTGCACTTCAACTTTGTATGGCACACCAGTAACAAAATAATGGACCTGGAAACATTTTCAGAGTAGCAGCATAGAGTGAAAATGTGGCGAGTCTCATATTTGAATCAAACAATTCCTGCTTTTAGCAAAATATTAAGGCTGTCACTTTAGTGCATTAATTAGATTAATTAATTACACCGCAAATTAATGTGTTATAAAAATTAATCGCAAGATTAATCATTGCACACAAACATTTTAATATTGTCCAACTGAAGGACCCATACATGGCAGTGGCACGTCACTTTACACATGTGTCTCTAGTCAAACCAAACAAAACCCGGGTGACAACAGGAATGGCCTATTTAAGACTTAGCCTTATTTTATTTTTGAATTTATTTATCTATATTTACTGAATTCTTTAATAATGCATGAGGCCTAATTGTTTTTCTGGGTGTCCTCGACCTTTTTCTTATTTTGAATTTGATTTATGAAACACACTTAAAGTGTAATTTGAGTTGCCTGATTGAGCTTAGAATTTTCTGGACCATTCTCCTGACTTTGGTTTTATTTAGTCACCAATAAAAATGTGGATTTACATATCTTAACTTCTTAGTGTATTCATTTGATTAGTCATGCACTACAATTTTATAATATCCTAGAATTCAAATTCTTTATTTGGGTACTTTAAGCAAATATGAGATTAAAATGCGATTAATTAGATTAATTAATTATAAATCCGGTAATTAATTCGATTAATTTTTTTAATGGTCTGACAGCACTACAAAATATGGAAGTCAAACTGCATATGGTCAAACCTTAGGACAGGAAAGAGGGAGACCGCCAAGCTGCAGCTTCTGCATGCACACAGAGCTTAAAACTAAGGCAGAAAATGTTATTGTTAATCGTCACAACAATATGTACAATAGTCAAATGATGGGATGTGCAATGTCAGTATGATAACCTTAACACTACATCATGTTGCTTTTTGTGTTTGATGGAAGTCAAAACCTCTAGTTTACATGTTTCCTTGATTATCTATGATGGAGTCTCCATTAACAGGCTTACATAGCCGACTGATCAGCTTGTTTGTTTGTGGCATGTTAAACATCCAAGCTACAGATATTGTTCACAGATAGAGGAGTGTTATAGTTCAGAGTGATGTGTTAAATAGAGACTTTAACCTGATATCTTTTTTCACACTTTGCCAGCTTCAAGTCATAGTTTAAAAACTAATTAATTCTGCCTTTAGAGGAAATTTAAGCTAAAGAAAATATACTTTCAGTCTCAAAATGTTTTTTAACTGCAAAAACCACATACACTGCAGCATAGCATGGTTTAAAGCTTTTAGAGGTCAAAAACAGATCTGCTCAGAGAATGAACTGAAATCATCCTCTGAAGGGATAATAATGTTGCTACAAGCAAAGCAACTGCAAGCCTCGAGTTCATTAGTAACGTCTTCGAGGAAACGTGTTGTTGAACTCTCCCTTCCTCTGTGTGTGTGTGTGTGTGTGTAACAGTCATTGTCAGAGTGCCGCAGTGTGCAACAGGTTTATAGAAAACTGAGTCAGAGAACAAATTTAATATTTACAAATAATTCACATGTATAAACACAGGCAAAAACTAAATAATCACAGTGTGTTCCTGGATATACTGGCTGCATTGCTCCTACAGACCCTTTTGTCTTCTGTTAAGCAAAAAAACAACCAGATATTTAAAGACAACATGATTGGTCCATATCAGTATAGGCTGATCTTATTAAAGTGAGCTTGGTGATGGGTAGATTTCACTGACAGTGTTTACTTAACGAAATTGGAAAAGTCTGATTTGGTAAGGGTGGCACAGTGGCACAAGAAGGTTACTGGATTGATCCCCGAGTGGGTCATTGCTTTGCCCAGGCATCTCTGGACACTCTGGTTTCCTACCACAGACCAAAACATGCTCATTAGGTTAATTGGTGATTCAAAATTGCCCGAGGGTATGACTAGGAGCATGAATGGTTGTGGGTTGCTCTATGTTGCCCTGTAATTGGCTGGCGACCTGTTCAGAGTGTATCCTACCACTCGCCCAATGTCAGCTGGGATAGGCTCCAGCCCCTGTGACCCCAAAAGATAGATAATAGATGTAAAAAAATATTTGGATATCTGTTTGAAAAATGAACTGAAGCATTTTATTAGAAATGTTTCCATCCTGCATGAGTATCTTAACTGTCTTGTTTTTGTTATATTCTAAGGTCACTTTTTTCATCTCACTCCATTTAGTTCAGGGTGAAGTTGCAACTTTTTTTTCATTTTCACTTGGTTTAATTTCCTTTCACATCGCTCTTTGTCAAGCAAACTAAGGCCTGTTAAATGTTGTGTCACATAGCCACCCGCCACTGGTTGGGACTGTAGCTTTGGTATTTGCTTTTGCCTTCCTGCCTATATTTGCTCTACGACCTGGATATACACAAGTAAGGAATAATGTATTGTAGCTCAAAGCAGCTCATCATTATTTTGAGTGATACAATTAAGCAGTTGCCAGGTTGCTCAGATGAAAATAACATTTTCTGGAGCAATTTGTTACTGTGTTCTGCCTGGATGTGTAGATTTTAAGAGGACTGGAAGTTGGCAGTGCTTGCAATGCTAACGTAATAGCCACTCCTTGCTTGATGCTGTCAGTGAGTACTACAATAGCTTACTAACTGTCATTGTGCTCTGCAAAATTTAGGCCACAATGCCCTGCTTTTTGGCTCACTTGCCCCTTTGGTCCTTCTTTGGCTTAGATGGCTATCACACCCACCGCAAACTGAACTCTGGTTCATGAATGCTAATCCCCCATATATTGTTGGACCAGTGTATGGTTCTTTGGTCCACAGTACTCTCTGTACATGAAAGCTTTCACATTAGCTCAATGTTATCAAACTTTTCAAAGCAGCAAATCAGAGTTTATTGGGTCCAGGTCAATTCTATAAGGTGTTAAAGCAACCTGAGAGTAGTTTGGCTTTTGTCATCTGTCACAATCTTCTTCCCAAAACTTTGTTTAAGTGCTGAATCTCAATGACACATTGTAATGTCGACACAGCAGATCCTTCTAAACAAATACATCTTCTATGGATGGCAATGTTCTCTCTGAGGTTTATTCTTGAGAGATTTATGTTACTATTGGGACCCAAAGGCAGAACCTATACTCCCATTCCATATTATTCCACAAATTTTTTTTTTTTTGGGGGGGCTGGTTCCCATTTGCTGATACCCAAGCCTGCCAATGCATACTCACAAATTTGTACCCATCCCTTTTAATTATGCATGAGCACTGAGTTTTAAATCACAAAGCGACATGTAAAAAAACATTAGAGACAGATAACCACTATTATTATGCAGAGGCCATGTTAGAATACTAAGCGAGCTTGGTTCAGTTGAAGAGAAAGGAATAGTGGTTTCGTTATGCCACGGTGGTCCCAATTGGGCCATAGTCTTGGATTTCAACTTATCTCCTGTGCATTCTGCTCCCACCAAACATAACACAGCCCCGGGCTCTTTCAAATGCAGGCCTGGAAAGCAATTATGGATGAAGAGTGGGAGTAGGAGGGGGGACGTTACTTCTCGATAAGCATTCCCTTGTTGGGGTAATCTCACACTCACTGCCTTTTGGCATTCTGTGGTTAGAGAATCACAGGGGAAGTCATATATTTCCTTCAACATAAAGAAAGTGGAGGGAGTTCTCTTTAGGCGGGTGTCAAGAGATGAATGGTGATTTCTTGCTTCTCCATGTTTTAACCTTCAGTGCTTGGTAAGCTGCAGCCTGTGGGGCGCTCTTGTTATTTGGCCCCTGAGAGACCTGTGAGGGATCTGAAAAGGTTAAATTATGATAAATGGATGATACCTTTTGGCACAACATTGGAAGATAGATGACGGGCCGCCACAGCCTTCAACCTCTTTGAGAGCAAATGCAAAGAGACGGCAGGTAGGAAGCATTGTAATAAAAGTCATTTTCTTTAGTTTTTCTTCCCTTTGGCAGTTCACACACACAGTAGGACTGCCACATTATGCAGCTCTTTAGGCATGGTTAATGAGTAGGCTATATCATCCATGGTGGGAGTGTGGACTGATCAAAGTTGTATTTTGGTGCAATTAATTTTTCCATGCTCTGAGCATTTCTCCCTCTGATAAGAAATATATGGGATATCACATTTATTAATTACAGCGGCCTGGGATTTAATGAAATATGGGAACAAAAAAAAGTGTAAACACATATACAGTACATTATTATTCCACTTAAGTTCCATGAAATAAAAACACAATACCGTGACTTACAAGTCTTTTTTGGCGAGAAAGAACAAAAAATGGCAAAGTTGAAGAATTATAATAAAAGTCACCTGTTTGGGACACTCCACAGGTGAACAGGTAAGTTGGAAACAGGTGAGTGTTGTGATTGAGTTTTAAAAAAAGTATCCTCAAATAGACTCAGATATTCACAAGCAAGGATGTGGCAAAGTTCATCACTTTTGGAACAACTGGGTTAGCATATGTTTCAACAGTTTAAGAACATTTCTCAATGTCCAAAATGCAAGAAAGTAAGGGATCTTATCATCTATGGCCAAAATATCATAACATTCAAAGCACTTTGCAAATAGGAAGACCAAACATCTTGAATTAAATAACAAATTTGATCCGAAATGTTTGGTCCGACAGATGTTTTTATAACTCATCTGTTTTTTAGAGCTATATCTCTTCAGGTGTTTCACGATTCGATCTGTTTATGGTTGTTAAATTAACAATTAAATTTGATTCAAGCAGCCTAAATATTATACATGTCATAGTTTCTAAACTTTCTGTTCTTGTTTTCTGATACTGCAGGCTCTAGCAGCAGCCTCTGCAAGATTAGGTGATGATTGACTGTCTTTGCAGTGATGCATCTTCATCTACATCCGCATCACGATGCATCAATTAAAAGATTTTTTTGACACCTCCACAGTTTTTATTAAATTAAGTCAAAGAGTCATAGATAATGAAGTTCCTCTTGAAGTTGACTGACAGGCAAGGACAGCCTTGCTGCCTTTAACCTCTCCCACAATCCTAGACTTAAAATTAGAGCACTTCTTTAATATTTTGTGTATTTATTTATTCAAAACAGAAGGTCACATCTATCCTGACTAATTCAATGTATATACCTTTCTATAATAAGTAAAGAACACATATTTTTAACATACGTGTTTTACTTTGATAGGCTTGTTTTTGCCTATTTCCTGTTTGTTGTCTTGCTATTATTAAAGTCCTGCACTTATTCTTTTGTTTTATAGTTTGTTTATCATGACTTTGAAGTGCTCAGTGTTTTATTCATACCAACCAGGATAAGACCTTCCCACATAGATAACTTTGTTTAAATATATGACCCACCTCAGTTTCAGCTCTCTGCATGTCACTATGTTTACTTAATGTTAGTCTGGGACAGCTCTCTTGATGGTCAACGGTGATGGGCATCTAATTCGTACTGAGGAACCCAAGTTGTCTACACTGGTATGCACGTCTTTTTTAGTAGAATGTTGCATCAGTAAAAACTTGCAAAATGTCAAAATTTGTGTTTGCATTGGAGCAGTGTAGGATTGAGGCAAAGAAAAAGTGCATTTTGAAAGTCTCTAAAGTTGCAAAAATACTCTCAACTCTCCTTGAAGGAGAAACAGTCCATCAATTTTCCAGTGTTGATAGTTCATGGACACATCTTTTGTCTCAAGCTCTATGAACAAATTTACTGATAACACCTCAATTGGTGTTGTCAAGTAAGCATCTTTCCCGGGAGCATACAAAACCACTTCCACCTCTTTCTTTCTCTGTGCTGCAGAAAATCCATTGTAATTCAGGAGCCTTAAGTCTCTGTAGTGCAAAGCAGGTTCTTTAAATAGTTCTTTCTCTCTCAGAAAAGAAACTCTCATCTACTGTAAAGTGAAATAACTTGGAAAAATGCACTAATTAGAAGTTATATATTTAAAAATGTGTGCTGCTCAGGGGTTGAAGGAGTACAAAAACAATGTACATTTAAGCAATAACACTCACAATCCCTATTTATGAACATTAATGAGAGATTTTAATGTGACACAGCTATCAGTACCAAGCTTTGTAAGGGGATATGTCATGGTGAATGCTGTTTAGAGACATGGTGGATCAATGCAGAATAACAGTTAGGCTGCCCCAAAGGCTTGCAGTGACTCCATATATTTCTAATTTGGGATGTATCCGCTTTGTGATTGAATTTTGGTATTGAATTAGATTTTGCAGCTCCGTATGAAGCTTTGGCTGTTCATTTCTTATAGGTAGAAAAATGGTCACACAGCCTTCATTCAGCAGAAAGGGATCAAGCAGAGAGGGAATCTTCAAACCTTCATTTTATTCTCTGTTAGTCTTTCTGCTTTTCATTTGTTTTGTGTTGCTAAGTAATTTCTTTAAATAAAACCTGGCTGTTGTCTTCATTGCTTATTTTTATACAATAGTGTAGCTCAAAAAGAACAAGGATCTTGGCATTTAACAGAAAATAATCCAATTCAATCCACTTTATTTATATTGTTCACCAAAGTGCTGCACAGAAACTACCAAGCAGGAACAGGATAAAAATGAAAATACAACAACTGAACCTTAAGAATTAAAACAAAGTAATAGAGTACTACAAAAACATAAAAGCTCATTAAAAAACAAGGCAAATTGTAAAAATAAAATTAGAAAATGAAAATGAGAAGCCAAACTTTAAAAAAGAACAACATAAAAACAGATACCACAGAACCCCCCTGCTGAATTAAAATCCAACAAGTAAATGTTAGTTTTAATAGGCAGTATAAAAGTAGGTGGTGGGGAACATACTGGTTTCAAGAGGAAGGTCATTACATAGTTCAGAGCACACAGAGTTTTTAGTTGGCCTTTGGTCCAACAAGGACAAGCTGCTCTGCCAGCCTAAAAGATCTCGACAGGGTGTAGACTTTAAAAAAAAAAAACAGAAATGTGAATCCATCCGTCTTCTCTCCTTTTGCATCTTTGCTCTTTAGGCTTTAAACATATTTCATCAGCATCTCTTTTCATTTTGAGAGCAATGGAAATTGCTCCTATACTTTGTAATGTGTCAAATAAGTTAAAAGATTAATCCAACACATAACTCAGTAATGAAATCCACAAGATAAAAGCTCATTTGCCAACTAAATTATATAACTTAGGGAACATTATAATGTTTTTAAGGTCCACTCAGTTAAATGACTGTGATAACCTGTTCAAATGTAACATGGGGGAAAGTTAATTAAGCTCTTGATGAGAACATTGCCATAATCACCTTTTAATAAGGGAAAATCTTTGTATCCCGAGCAATTCTAAACAGATCCATCACTAATATTGATAAGTCTGAGACCCTCACTTGGAACTCATGTCACTTTAAGGTCCACTTTAATTGGTTGGCTCTTTATTCCTGCTATAGTCTATGCTTTGTACTGGGCTCAGCATGCAAGCCAGTGGGCTTGAACTGCTGAAGCAACAGGACAGAACATTACAGTGGTAAACTATCTGTGAGGGAGGATTATCTCATCACTACTTAAATTCTGAGTGTAAAAAGAATCTACCAGAAGAATCAAGGTTGGAGCTAGCATGCCAAACTTTAACACGAGACCACAGCACTGTGCTGTAAAGCTATTTGGAGGGATAGACCCATCGTGTCAGTTCAGTCTGTCAGTGTGCAGCGTTGCATGCTTGCTGTCCACTTTGCATCCTTTGGATATTTATTTCCATACCCCAAGTTCCTATCTGGTGCTTAAACTATAATTTAAACACTAGATTTGCAGTATTGCACCACCATCTCTACTTTTCAAAACAATTTGACTATTCCAGCTAAGTGTGACAAACAAAAGGCAAACATAAAAATCCCCCTTGGACCTTGTCAGTGTCTATCTTTCCCTGTTCCCACTGAGGTGAATAGAAACAGGGCTATTTGGTAAAAATGGTATGCAGTTTTTTGCAGCCTAGACTTTTGGCAGATAAGAATTAATGCATAGCTGATTTTGTCACTGACACTTACTGGTGTTGCATGCAGTAAAACCAAGGCTTCAGTCTCTCTAAATTTTTCTGTGCAGCTGAATCTGCCTGATTCAATGTCTGTAATAATTCACATCCGTCTTGCAAAGCTTAAAGTCATAACAAATTAGCTGGTCCGTCAGACACACTGCCCAGTCAGTGTCTTTTAAAGCAGGAAGAGGTAGGAGCTATGAGCAGAGTGACAGCAGAAAGTGACTGCTTGGTCAGAGAGCAGCAAAGAGATTCAGTCACGGTTTTGTTCGATGTGGATCGCAATTCTTTATTAAATGAAAAAATACAACACTGAAACTTTTATCAATGGAAGATGTATTTGCTTTACTTCCAACATGTCTTGTGAGAGTTTGCTCTATGAGGTTGCTTTTGTTAAACAGGCCTCGTCTCTGCCTGTTTTAAAATCCCTCCTTAAGACCCACCTTTTCTCCCTGGCTTTTGATGCACGGTAGTTGGCGATTTTATTATTATTATTTATTTTTATTTTATTTTATTTTGATTGCTTTTTTTGTGTTTTTTATTCATTTTAATTTGTTCTATGTCTTTTAAATTGTTCCTTGTCTTTGAAAATTCGTTTTACTTGTGTTTTATGTCTATTCTTTCATCTCGTATTTTATTTATTCTTCTGTACAGCACTTTGTTTCAACTACAGTTGTTTTTTAAAGCGCTTAACAAATAAAGTTGGATTGGATTGGATTGGATTGGATTTGTTTTGTACTCGGTGCAGTAACACCTGCCTACTACAGCATTTGCCTGGCCTGTAATAAACGTGATTGACAGAATGATCATCCAATAACTGGATAGATATGCTTTGGAAAGGTTCAGCCCCTCCCAAACACTTTCTATGGTCTCTTCCCCAGAGGGACTAGTGAAATACTGTATATATAGTCTATACTGAAATGTCTGTCTGGTGTAAAATCAGGTAAAATCTTTCTTGCTGTGTGTGGAATTAGTTCTTGAGAGATGCACAACAGGGTGTTAAAAGTGAGTTGTTGATGAAAAAAACAACCACAAACGAAAAAACAAATACATAAAACCAAATCTGTCCCAATGATGGACAAAATCTTCAAGATTGGCATGTGATCTTAGGCTATCTTTTGGATGTATGGTAGTTTCAGACTGGTAAAAGGGACTCAGTGTGCACTGTGTGTGTACCTGACTCTAGCATAGTTGCTAAAATTGTAACTTCTTATCAAGCAAAACATTCATATTTCTTGTACAAAAACTGATTCAACGTCAAAGTACAAAATAATCGTTAACAATGTTTCAGAAGCATGAAGTCGAGGTGAATGTGTGTCCTTTAGTCTGAGATAACTTTTAGTCATTCTGTCACAACTCTGATTTCCGAGTGTTTGTCAAAGCAGAGGTTTCATTGTCGCTCTGCTGTGAGTGCAGACAGCAACAGGAGAGGTAATTTCAGGGGTGTGGAGGACTGAATTTGTCCTTTCAGCCCTGACATAGTGTTTACATGTGTGACAACAGGCAATCACTGTGGAAATCTGTCGTGACTGTTGTTTTGAAAGTTTCTCATTTCACCTGGTCACACCTGTGATTCAAACCCTCTCTGTGATAGACCTGCAGAGCTTTGCTGTTTGTAATGTAGAATTGGACTTTATTGAGATCTTGGCCAGGCTTGAGCTGGAGCAAGTGGGTCACTCTGACATTTAGGTCAACAGCGGGACTTTCCATTACTTTCAGCACAGCAGAATTGATTTTAGGAGGGGAGGGGGCGCAGGCAGGGGCTCACTGTATTCACACAATCTCATCAAAAGAGCTCACTGACTCAATTTCATGGAGTTAAAAATGGAATAGTTACAGTGTGTGAAGCGTATTTCTCCTACTATGTCCCGATGGTTTCTATGCTTCATTGCCAGCCATGGTCAGGAGCAAGGGGCATTGCTTTTTTAAAGTTTTGTCTATGTGGCCATCTTATAAACACGATTTATCAGAAATGGTTTGGTGCTCACAGACTCAAACCATCAAATCAAATCAGTTCATTCTTAAGTCTTGGGAGGAATTTGAACTTGACCATTGATCTTTTCCCCAAAAAAATCCTCTTAGACGATCTTTGTGTCAGTTTCAAAAGACATTTTTTCAAGCCATCTTAAGATATGTCATTCCCAAATATGGAATTAACCAAAGACACAATGGGGGCTTATTGACTCAGTTAGAAGAGATGTCAATCCTCCATCTTTTCAGAATCTGAATTTATATTTATCGCTAAGTGCATTTGCACATCCAAGGAATTTGACTTATTTGGTGCAGAACAATCAACATATAATTAGAATAAAAATAAAGAGTCAGAGGAAATAAAGTAGAGGTAGAAACTGTGCAATATTTAACAGGAAGATGGATGCTTCTTTGAGCATGACATCTTACTCCAAATTTCTCTGAATTCAGTGACTAATAGATGAGTACGAGAGCAGACAAATCCCATTGGCTGATCCTGAGTGTCAACTGGATTTAAAATGCAACCACTGATGCGAGCGTGAGAGTAAATGGGCAGGTGTGTAAAAGGTGCTTCAAGTAACCAGATAAACTAGAACAATGCAACACAATCTCAAACTTATTTACAATTGACACTTAATTTAACTTTTCAGAAGAGCTTGTGAAGACAAAACCACATCCATTTTTACCCAAGCAGCATTTTACGTGCAGGGCTGGAACAACAAGGTTTATAGGTGCTTCACTATCCAATATCTTAGAGGATTTTTGGACAAGAAACTTCGAAAATCTGCTTCTTTTATCAGGTTTCTCAACCACCTGTTCGAAGCTAGAAGTTAGCTGTGTTTCTTATTCCACAAATGCAAGATCCTTACATGTTGGACCTTGTGGTAAAGGTGACTAATCGGGCTTTCCAACAATATGAATGCAATACCAACTGATTTTATCAAAAGGGAGTAATACTCAACTAAATAAACATTTCCAACCTTTGAGAAGCACAATTGGCAGTGACAGCTACAACGGTGAGCAAGATATCCATACTTCTGTTTCTTGAGGGGCCGTTTACATGGCGCCGAAAACGGTCAAATTCGAGAAGTTGTCATTGCGTTTTGGCCTTGCGTCTACATGGAAACTCGTTGAAAACGGGAACTTTTGAAAACAGGCTCCAGGGTGGATTTCAGGGTGAAACGCCGGCGTCACCGCATGCGCAGTACTTTTTCAGATGAAGATTGCGCACTCATACCAGGAACAACAACAGCTTCGGCCGTCCGCCAAGTAACGTGTGAGCCTCTTCCTGTGCTTGGTTTGTTATCCAGTCAAAACCATCCAGACAGATTTGTTGTCCGAACTGATGTGTTGTCCAGAAAAGAAACTCCTGTGTCTCTGTGCGTCTACTTGCCATTGTTGTTTGTGAAAAGTTTTTCTTCTTTGTGTATAGTAGCAGTGCTGCCTCTCTGCAGAACTACACCGCCATCTACTGAACCAGCATGCACACTACAGTGGATTAACTCGGCTCTGAGCGTCGTTGTCTGAACGTAGAAGAATTCTAAAACGCAAAGGAAAAATCTTTGCGTCTTTAAGTCAGGAGTATCCATGTAAACGTAGCCTAAGACTCTGTTTTGATTTAGGTAATCCCCAAAGTTGTATGTCTGGTCTCAAACTGCAGCTGCAGATGTGATCAACTTCTAAGTTTGTGTAAACTTTTCTCAGCCATTTATCTTCTCCTTGGGTTAAAACAAATTAAAAAGTAATCCACAGTGCCCTCATTTTGTAAGCAGTGGCATTGAGGATTTAAAACTCAAAATAAGGTCTCTTCAAACAATAACTGAGCAGGAAATAAACTTTTACACTGAAAACTCTCCATATCGTTGTCTTGAAACAGAAGAAAAATGGCACAAAGACATCTGGTGGCAGACAATAAGATTTAACAGAGGCAGAGGATTGTCTCAGTAATAAGAGTTTCTGTCTATTTATGAGCTGAAGATGACTCCATTTCCTCGCCTGGTAATCAGTGAAAATTCTGTCCTCAATCACCAGCTCATTAATAATGCAAAGAAAGCCTTGATAATGATGATGATGATGATAGCCTCAGATGCTCTGCTAATGACGGAGAGGAAAAGTATCGACCACACAGACATTTATAAAAGCTTTTATGCTCAGAAGTCTGTGTTACAGATGTTAGACATATAAGACAGACAACCCGTGAAGGAGATATTGTAAGTCAGAGGTATTTCACTAAATCTCAGAGGGATTTCTTTGACTTTTTACCCTTTAATCAGACAGCTTGTGGGATACTTTTTAGGATAATTCAAGTGAAGTAAACAGAGATTTCACAAATGTAATGCAATGAAGTAGTACATCTATCCTTTCACTCCCTAAATGGATGCAGTGGCCTGCTTCTGTCCAAAAGTTATTTCCTTAAGAGCCTCTTAAATGTGCTTTTAGAAAGTATCACTGCTTTTTCAGTGAAAATATATGTGTAAGGAAGTTTGTTTGTTCTTTTTGTTTAGTTAGGGCCTGTTGGCGTTGTTCACAGTACTTTTCCAATTTAATAATTTAAATGAAGTCATTCATTTCATAGCTATAGTCTCGTTTAAGTATGACAATGATATAGAGAGGGCAGGCATAAGAGGTGAATGTTTTTTTCCAGGAGGGCAGGGGTATATGGCAGGAGGATAATTTGTTTAAAATCTTCATTTAATATCTAAGAAACTGTATCTGTGTAGGTTAACTGGTGACTCTGAATTACTGTTAGATTAGAGTATGAGTGTTAAAGGTTGCCTGTCTTTGTGTAGCTGTGTGATTGTCTGGCGACAGTTGTGTACATTGGTGTACAACCCCTCTATCCCAATGTGGTACAGGCTCCCCCAGTGGTTATAATGATGGACGGATGGAAATTGTGTTGGATATATGATGAGCAAAAACTGGTAAGTACTTTCAGTTAAGTAACCATCATGAAGAACTTTTGGGTTAAAATAATTTCGTCTAGCATTGTCCAAATCATTGAGCTGCATTTGCCTCCTTAACTTTTCATCACCTCTAAACCATACCTGTTTATGTCCCATGAGAACAACATGAAAGCTGACATAACAATTTAGGCTAAAACATTTATTGAGGCTTTTACACTTCCAGGAATTGGCTCAACCTGACTCAACTGTTTTGCTGTTCTGTAAGAGACTGTACCTAATTCTTGGCACAGTTTTTGTCTTCTTCTCCAGAGAGGCTGTCAATTATTTCTGACACAGAAATATAAAGCCTGCGGTTGTAGGTTCTGCATCACTTTACGAACTCTTCTCTACTTTTAATGTGTTGCTTTGCTGCTTGGGACTGTCTGTGGAACAAAACTCATCCCCTACTGTGACAAAAGTAAAAAACTGAGAGTGTGCTACACCATCCCCTCCAGTTCCTCCTTTGTTGATGTGGGGATATTATTGTAGCTTTGTGCAGCTATGCAATGACAACTCCTTCTACATTAAATTATTAATACATTATTAGTTTTTTCTTTGAAAACAAGCCTGTTTGCAATTTTCTCTTTTTTCATATAGCATGCATGCTCAGTTTTCATATGAATCGAGTCACTTGTGAGGGGCTTTATTTCTGTTCTGCCTGAATTTCCTTTTTCTAATTGTACTGTTGAGCTCATGACAGCTGTGAAAGCAGGAAAAAACAAAGCATACATGTCACAATCCAGGACTTGCACAGGTATCAGCTGCCATGCATTTAGTGTTTCTGCTGCCTCACAAATCAAGTGTTTCATATAACCAGGGATATATCAATATTAGATTTCTGATGATACTGTATTTGACATGCTGTTATATCATTATTTCCCTATTTATTATTGCAGATACTGATTTTCTGTCAAAAGCGCAGCGCCTCTACTTTACCAAATATAATGTTTATGTTATGCTGATAGAGATAGATGTGAAGCAAAAAAAAACAACAGTTTATTCTGATGAGGTAAACCTTAATGATACATTTGTATATTTAGACAATATGTCTGTCATATATTGCCAATTTGTATGGCTATGATATCGACTATAAATATCAGCAAAAAATGTTTCATCAACCCATTCCAATAATCAACTTTTTGGGTAATTATCTGCTGATACCAATAATGCTCCAATAATCTCATGAATCCCTACACACAACCCTTGTTTAAGAGTTAGATCCAGGTCTTCAGATTTTGGATTTTTGCAGTTAATGTTACCAAAGAGAAGCACTGGATACAGCAGGGATGGAGTCAAAAGAGCAGAGGAAGAAATGCAACAAACTGGCCCCTGGCACCAGAATGAGGCAAAAGCCTAAACATTTATGGCGGTCTGTATGGACATATAAGGGAAGCCACTTAATTTCTCCCTACTTTTGTTGACTGAGTCTTGTCTGGACCATGGCAGGTCTGTGTTGGGACCTGTCCACCCTTATGGTTGTAATGAGATCCTCTGCATAGCTCCTATGATGAGGGCAAAAGTTGAAGCCCCTGTATGTTTTCTCATGAGGAAACATGGAGGAACCAAGTTGCATGAAGGTCTACGTTTGTGGTGGAATTTGGGTATAAAGCTTGGGGGGACTTCCAGCGGCTGGAAGTTGGCTGTCAATTGGCTGGCAGGGAAAATTGAAGAGCTGGAACTGTAACCACCAGGCTATTGGTACACCCAAAAAACTGTTTTTTAAAAACTTTCAAAGTAATTTAGTATTAGCAAGATACAATATCTGCATAACAATAATCCTTGATGAATTGCTATTTGTTGTTACTTTGTGGACATAAATCATTTCTATTTCTACACTTTTGTTCGGTGATGGCCTTAAAGGAAAAGTTCGGTTCCTGCAGCTTTTACATTGTTTATAGAATGAAGAACAACAATATACTCACCCAGAAGGCTTTCCTGATGCAAACGGTGCTTCGGGAGATATTTAGATCCAAAATCGAGCAGCGGACACCGATATAATGGTAGCCCGTAGGGCATAAATCGCCGCTCCTAAAAACTGCATTAATCGTCCAAAAACTCATGTTTTTCACCAATATTCCATCATGATTCGCGCCGAATGGACGGCCATTGCTGTCTGTGTCTCTCCACACAGCGCTGTGTGGCTGAACTAACCTCTGAACAGACGAGTCTGTTTGCATGCCCTTCGCGCATGCGCAGTACTCTCTGGAGCGTTGAGATCGCTCCCTCATCTCTATCGGCTCCTTATCTGTATAAAGTTGGAGCCCCTGTATGTTTTCTCATGAGGAAACATGGAGGAACCAAGTTGCATGAAGGTCTATGTTTGTGGTGGAATTTGAGTATAAAGCTTGGGGGAACTTCCAGCGGCTGGAAGTTGGCTGTCATTTGGCTGGCAGGGAAAATTGAAAGAGCTGGAACTGTAGCCACCAGGCTATTGGTACACCCAAAAAACTGTTTTTTAAAAACTGTCAAAGTAATTTAGTATTAGCAAGATATAATATCTGCATAACAATAATCCTTGATGAATTGGTATTTGTTGTTACTTTGTTGACATAAATCATTTCTATTTCTACTTTTGTTTGGTGATGGCCTAAATTTATCTCAGTGGCAATTCTTTGGTTTCCTTTGAGAGCTTTAATTACTTAGGCATCATCCTGGACACTAAACTGAGCTCTGACTAAAACATTGCAGACTAAGACTGCAGTCTGCAAATTTAAGGCTGTATGAGTGAAACCCCACCTGCTCCTGCTGCTGTATACCAAAGTATTTTTGAACCCATCAAATTTTTCTCAGAAACCTGTGTCTTTTTCTTGCCTCCCCTGTTGACACAAGATCCTTAAAACTGCCTGCATTTCCTAAAAAAAATCCGCAGTGATTCACGTCTCCGTCAGCATGCATCACCTTTTCTAACAGCCACTGATGAGGGCTCATTAAGGGATAAAACATTCCCAACAGAAAGCAGTTTGCATTCGAGCAGCATTGTTTAGGTTTTTATGAATTCCTGCAGGGTAGCATACTCTCAGGATTAGACTAATGAGGCTCATCACCTTGATCAAAATACAGGGAAACAGAGTGATTTGTTGATGTGAAGCTGCAGGCAGGATTTCTTCAAACTGTGTGAATGTGACTCTGATCCTCATGTTCCTAATCACCAGTTTGGCTATTATTCCATCTCAGGTGCATGCCTATTAAGTAAATGAATAGGCATTACTTTGGTAATAAACATCAGTGTTGAAATCATTTCATTCGTGTTTTCCTATTGAAAGTCTGGCACTCCATGAATACAACAGAAATAAGCAGCATGAGCAAGTTAGACTTTAAATTGGCTACCAGGAATTTAAAGCTGCATTTCCAAACAGTGTGGTTCAGTTTGGCTTCGTAAGGTATATAATCACAGGTGTTTCAACAGGCAAATATGAGAAAAAGAACCCTCCAAAAAACTTTCTGAAGCATGTCAAACTGACCTTAAAGGGTGGAACTAAATGTGTTGAAGTCATTTGATTGGTCACAAAAATCGTCAATTCCAATGCAACAACTGCTGAAACAAAGACACATACTATACCATGTTCAAATTAGCCTTGGATTTAAAGTGATTTGTTCACTGCTGTTGCTGTCAAAAAAAGTCTACTTGAAACGATGCTCATGGAGTACTGGTGTACTGGAGGTCCACTTTTATTGCTCTTTGTTTGCAGTCATTCAATACTTCAGACCACATCACTGTGTCCCACTACTGTGATGTCACCTATTTACGTAGCTGGGGAGACTCTCTCTCTCTCCAGCTGTACCTCAAGCGCAGGCACAGCTGGCGGTGGAAATGCAAAGAAGATCAGAGTTAACACTCCAAACCACACTGAACTGTACCGAACCACACCAGATCAGATGGTGGAAAAAAAGACTTATGATACTTCATGCAAATGACTCTTGATGATATCTGTGAATGTACTCAATTGGCATACTCAATAGTAATAAAGAAAATTTGATTCTTTGTGAAGGCAAATAAAATATCACATACAAAAACAGGAAAACACAGAGTTGCTTTGCAGCATTCAAAATGGGTCTTTTGATCGCCTGCCACTGTGGCATGACCTGAGACACCACATGGACTGTTTCCCATATTCATGGGATATGTTTCACCAGTCCATCTGGGCGACTTCCTATAGGAAGTGATTGAGAAGAACAAACAAAAAATGGATAGTGACAGGTCAGTTATAGGCTTTTTATTTTTTATTTTTTGCTTACAGTGAAACTAACCCACACTTGCACCAACTGCTTCTTTGTCTTTTAAAGGATGCTAATGAGCTGGATGTCTTTAACTAGAAATAACTGTTTCAGTCTGAAAGTTCGCCTGATGGATCTACCTGATGACAGACATGGAATATGGCAATAACACATGCTTTGTGAGGTTAACTGTGCCTGCTTGATGAAAAAAATCCAGCAGCTCTGTTTTTGTAACCAACCACTGTATTTTAACCTGTGGCACAATGCAATGCCTGTTTTGTTTCTACTGCACAATTATCAGCATAACCTTGCTCTCAGGCCAGCAAGACTTTGACCTGTGACTCACTTCCATGCTCCACGCAAAAGGACTGCTGTTATGGGTGGCACATCTGTGCTTAAGTTCAAATACAGCCTGATTTGAATGTAAATTCTTACTTATGACAGAGTTTACACTTTACCGACATTTGAGGTGTTGCAAAGATAGTTCCAATGGAAACTTAAGTTTTAACTTAGATAAAGCAACTGTGTCCGAGTAGGTGTTAAGTCCTCTGTTTATAAAGGTCGGACAACTTGAAGCATGAGGTAGAGCAGATGGTCTTAGAGGCTATTTTCCCTCGGCAGTGTGTTCTCCTTGATAGATAACATCCCTGAGAAATATATAATGACTTCTTTGCTCTCATTTCTGCTTTCCACCAGCAGAGATGATTTGTTAATTTGGCCAAAAAAACAACATCTTCACTTTTTTCATATCACTCTGTCTGTGGATTGGGGCTTTAAGCTTTGGTAACTCCTTTCCATAATATTTTGACGTAATTCACATCCAGTGTTGCTACATATCAATCAGTGGCAATTAACTTGGGATATTTTCAGCTGCAAATCTGTACCCAGATCTTTTGCTTTTCATTTGGCTCTGAATTCTGAGGCTGCACTGAAACAAAGTTGAATTTTGCATTTTACTTAATGAGCAAGTACAGTGAAAATGTCATATGTGAATCAACAATGTTCTTAGTCTGAACATTACACTCTGCTAGTTCAAAAAGCTCAAATTAGAATTTAACTAGTTTTGACATAGTGTGGACTTCACACATAAACTCAAGATAGGACTTCCACATAGCTGGTGTAATTGCCTACTAAAACTTAAACTGCAACAATTCTAGATAGATAGCCACATTTCATTAAAATCCTACACCCCACAATGTTTATGTCATTGATGCGAAACTTTAAAAGAAGGATATACAGGTCATAGGCAATCGCCTAAAATGTGGGGTCTCTGTTTACATTACTCCTCAAGGCGCTAATTTCCTGGCACAGCGCAGGGTTGCAGAGCCTGGTGCACCCCACGCATTCGTTATTTCGTCTGCCGCACCGCCATGCGCAGCCAATTTGGTAGACCGGTTGCTCAAAGAGGGGTGTGGTGGTGCACCAGGGAGAGGTGTTGACAGATTCAGGTTGGCGCAGTGACAATTTCTTGCCAAAAAACTGCACAGAAGGTGCACTGAAAGCTCGCCAGCTCCAACCTGGTCTATTCCCAGTGCAGGCAAAGTGCACACGGTGCAGTGGCAATTTGGCTGACAGATGCGCAGTGTGCACATGTCACCAAAACCTCAGAGGCAGATATCTAGAGTGTCAGTGCATTCTTTGTTGCATGTTGCGTAACACACAACATTGTCTTATGCCATGAATGCCAATATGACCTCACAGGAACATTACAGGACTTGTCCGGGATTCAGACCAGGGGAGGATGACTGCATCTGCCTGCGCCTGGTCTACGAAAGTAGAGCCCTCAGACTTTTCAACAAAGTGGCCTCATTTCTTGCTTGTGAAGTCATTGAAAATCTAGGATTCCTTTGTACAATACAAAACTAAAAACTTTGTCTGGGTGCACAGTAAGATCTACCCAGAAAAATTAACACTATCAGGGTAAATATGAACACCTTAAGCGTATTGATGGATCCACACCACAGTGTTGTTTTCACTCTTTAACTGTCATCAGGTGTAATTGTTGAGTTATGGAACTGAAATGTAAATCTTTTCAACACTTGACAGTGGGACTTTTGATTAACACAGGTACATATTGTTAGGAATGCACTCCCTTAGGGTGTATTTTCTAACTACTTCAGTTTTAACTCTATGTAAGCACTACAAAGCGTACATATCACTGTTTTATTTTACATCAGTGGGAGAAATAGGCTGAATTTAAGATACCATGTTTGATTTGAGCATGTGTCAAAATATAAAACAGTTGAACTGCATTTTTCATGATGCAGGCTTGTGGCATCTGTTGGTACTTGTCCTACGGGATTGGCAGGATTATTTACTCTACAAGTGTCACTTATAGATTTAGAGTTCAGAGTTCAAAATCACGCAGTGACACCTATGGATTTGATTTATGGAAACATGGTTTTGACTCATGTTTTTGACACTAATTAGCTTTTAACTTAAAATAAATGTTTGGGGATTCAACTCCACCCAGAGTATAATTAACTCCACACTTGCTTAAATTTTGCCAACACCAAAACTTAAACTGTTGTCAATTTACCGTGAAATGAACAGAATAGTTTAATTGGAACAAGATGGTTTAATTATGATTTTAAGCTCAACAGCTCACAGCCTTCACACCATCTACATCCTTCAAAGCAGATTAAGCTCCAACTAAACCTCTTAATCTTGACCGAGGGGCAAGTGAAGAACATGGTGTTTATAATAATAAGTGAGCAAAGTCTCAGAAATGAATGGTTTTGTGAAAAGCTTAGGTTAAATATTGTGCTTGCATGTTTATATATATATATATACATATATATATATATATATATATATATATATATATATGTAGAGAGAGTGGGGAGAGAGAGAGAGAACAAAGTTCTTCACAAATCTAGCGAGTAAAAGTAATACAATAAAGTCACAGGAAGGGTGAAACAAACAAAATAAGCACAGCTCTAAAAAAAGACATTAAGACTGATGTGAGGTGAGTTTTCAAATGCATTTTGAAGCCTTTTTAAGATTCTGCAGGTCTGATATGTTGTGGAAGTTAATTTCAGAGGGTCGAGCTATGACAGCAAAAGTGGTCTGAAATATCTTGATAGTCTGTGACATTCATCTTACCATCCACGAGCAAAGAATAAGCAAAATCACTGTGTTTGCAGTTCTTCTCATGTATTAGTTTAAGTTTTTGGGGCTGTTGCTACTGCTGAGCACACCCTAAAAATGAACATGTTTAGACTGCATACTAATCAGGTACATTTATTATGAAGAACTTCAGTATCAAGGGAAAAGTTGACAATGGCACCGCAATTTAAGCTTTTCAAAGCCTCTATACTCTGACCATGAGCCACAGCCATACACAATAGCCAGCACGTTTTCCATTCAAACACAGCAGGTAGATTTGTTGTTGGAGATTCAAATCACTTCTACTCAGGGCTCAATTTAGACCAAGTCAGCTATTCTTCTTAACACTGATATCAACTCTCTCATATGGAAATGTCATAAACACTAGGCACAAAAACACTTTAAAGCAGACAACTAGAGTCCGTGAGGCAAAAAACAGGGTTTATTACCAGTCTGGGTTCAATACATTAAAGACAAGCAGAATCAAGCAGAGGTTTCCAAAAACACTAGGCAAAAGGCGAGGTCCAAACAAAAGGGGTTTTGATCAGAACAGAGACTATGAAAGAGTGCTAGAAAGTGACTCAAGGGTACAAACAATGTGGCAACAAGATATGGGAAGACACGAGGGTTAAATACATGAGGTGATGGGGGGTGATGAGACACAGCTGGGAGAGCAAAATCAGGGATCAGGCATAGTAACGCCAGACAGGAAGTAAAACTTTAGGAGACAAGAAAAGACAGGTGAATTTTCAAAGTAAAACAGAAAACACAAGACAAGAGATAAAACCTGTACAAAATTGGGTAAGTTAACTAAGGAACGTGGTCCGATCATGATAGGCAGAGGTTTTGCACCATGGTCAGTTAGAAATAGGATTGCAAATTCAGTTTCGAAGTTAGATACTTTCCAGGGAATTAACAGGAATTTGGGGCAATAATCTTAAAAAAAGAACATTAAAAATAAAGGTTGGGCCTCAATGAGAATTTTAAATACAGTTGGGGAAAATGCATTTTAGCATGACTTTTTTTCAGAATAGTAGAGAATATACATGCACATAGCACACTGTTTGCTGGTACTGAGACCACGCCCCCTACATGCACTGTGCATTCCTCCATCACATGCACAGACAATTCTAGAACCCTGGACTGTTGAGGCCACATTTTTGAGGCTAGAGCACCAGACTGTTGAAACCACACATTTTAGCCCATGGACCCCATGAAGTGAAGCTAAAATTGATTGTTCAATACAAAAAACATCAGTACATTTTACTTCTAACATGGAGGGAGAAAGGGAGTAACAGTTTTGTTCTAGACCTGAACCAGCCAAGCAAACCAAAAAAGCATAATTGTGGCTTGAATTTTGCAGACTATCTAAGCAGTAATCAAGCTATCATAGCATTCAATTACAATATCTAATGACCTGTGTTTGCTCTGCTAGCACCGCAAGCCTGTGGTTTTCTGACAGGTTAACATTAACAAGTCTGTGAGGAATAAGGTTACACATCGTTTCCGTCAATATGTCAGTACCATCTATTGCAGCTTAAAGATGCTACGAGAAGTTTCTAAGTAATTACAAAACAGTCTCACTTTTAGATATATACCTGATCAAAATACACACTTTAAGATGAGTTTTATAGCATCAAGATAGGTTATCTATAAATGCTATTCCTTAGCTTCGCGGTTGGGTTGGACAGAGCTGGACTGGCCTGGATACTCAACTTCGGGAACAAGACTATTAAAACGAGAGCAAATTTATATTATTTGGACACATCTTAGAGTACCAGGCTGTAAGAAGCGATATATAGCCGGCTAAAAAACTACGATACTAAGTTTTCCAAAAATTGTCACGTCTTTTGGTGCGTTCCAGTTGTAGTCAGAAGTTGGAATTTCTGAGTTCCAAGTAGGAAACTGCAACTGGAACGTCCCCCGAAGTCTGAATTTCCTCCTGGGAACTCAGTGAAACCTCGCCACCCCCAAGTTGACAATTGAAGATGAATGCCCCCAGTGTGAACAGTGATTTAGCTCCTGTAATAATCAATGTATTTGCACTTCTGACTGGGGTGTGTCGCTCTAGATCAGCTGTATACATAGTATTGTTAGACTTATATTACAAAAATGCTGCCAAAGTGATAATCACATTCTTCATGTGATATTTGTGAACAACAACGCAGGGCGTACTAACAACAGCTAACAATAGCCTGGTAGATCGGCATGTTTTTTTCAGACTTCAACTGGAACGCCGATAAGTTGGAGATGATGTCACTCCCATTTCTGAGGTTACTGGAACGCAGCATTACGACAGTCGCCGCACGTGCTCATGGGGTGCAGAGTCTTTATGTCGCCGGAACTAGATTCTCCTCATAGCACCTTTAAATGCAACATTAAATATCTTTTATGGCCCATTTTACTTTCAAACTGCCCCAATTATGATAACATTGTTATCACTTGGAGACTGGTTGTGTTTTCTGGGTCATTGTGCAACCATTGGCTAATGTCAAGCATTGTAAAAGAAAAACGAACCAAGCTAATATTACAAATATGTTGCATCTTAACCCTGAACCAAACCCAGACAGCCAAACTTATTACATTAAAGCAACCTGAGAATGCTTGAGTGGCCCAACTGACTGACTTAAGTCCTTTCATGACCTTATTTGTTGTGCAATACTGATGCAACAATAGGCAAATACAATTTTGCAGAGCTCATTCATTATTTATAATCAGCTGTGAAGTTGTGCATATTTTAAGAAAAATTTGAGAAGATGGAAGAGGCTGATGACATTGGGGATGTAAAACTACTTCAAAAAATTGTTGAGCAAAAAGTTGCAGAGGGGAAATTGACTTTTTTGAGATTTAACCCATATCTTATTCATTTGATCATCAGGAAATCTGAGTCCCAGCCAAAGACTGTGTCTGAAACTTTAACATGATTTGTAAGTTATTTTATAGAAAAAAATTAGCTGGCAACAACTTGGTGCTAAATGATTTGGAAGAATGGTGAAAATGAAAGTAAAATAACTGAAGGAAATCCCCATCAGACCTCATGTTCACTGTATGGCCTGAGTTGTTCTTGAGGTTTGTTTGATTGCACTTTATAGAGTTTGTTACAAAGTTTATCTGCTATTGAGGGATTTGTAATAGTAGGAACTCAGGCATCAGCTCAGATTTTTTTTCATGTCTATGAAATAAAAACAAACAGAAATCAAAAAAGAAAATGTGTTTCAGACTCAGACACGAGAGGCTCCAACTAGACACTTTATTTTTTTATGTAGCCAGAAGTCAGAAGGATAAGACACTAGGGATTTTAGTGCAGAAGAGTCAGAAAAATACAGCTGACTCATATTTACTTCTCTCCTAAAAAGTTACATAAAAGTCCCATATGAACACAAATCTGTGCATTTTCACTTCATCTTTCCTGAATTAGGATCTGTTTATTACTTCATCCATGGGTCATCAGTCCAAACTGATCTGATGATTCTATTATCGCTCTTGTGTGCCTTGATTGTCTTCCATTACACACACAAACGTATGTCAAACATATGTATTAAAGCCAAAGCAGTTAAAATATAGCAGTAAATTTAACTCTAGTTGTATTTTTAGTTCGTCACAGCAGTGACAGAGACAGAGGGTCTGAAAACACCTTCTGGTTTCAGTTTTTGAAGAAAAAATATTAAATCACTTTTCAGCTTGGTGGTTGGTGATTTCAGTGTTAGCTTGTACTGTTAACACAAAAAACCTTTAACCTTCGTGAGTGAATGTGTAGGTGTGATCTGTAGCGTAAAAGTGCTTTGAGTCGGTAGAAGGACTAAAAAAAGATACACAAGCTGAGTTCTTTTTATGATTTAACTCAAACTGAAATGCAGTGTCAGTTTATGTCATGTTTTCATCATGTTTACAAGCTGGTGGCCTTTAAAAATTGACTTTATAGCCGAAACTAGTGAAGGCAGCCTGTGTGCCCTCTGGGCTTCCTGTTGCCCACTCCCGGTTCAGGAACTTTACGTACAAGTTCAAACTTGGGCAATAAACCTTCACTTAAGTATATTTTACTAAGGTACTTCTCTGACTTTGCTTCTCTGGCTTATTTTCATATGTTACATGCACCAAATTAAACCCAATCACATAGAGACACACTCACGTCCTTCTTGCCAAAATGAAATCTGTCACTTCTCATGAGGTTCTTCTTTCTTGATGAACATTATCTCTGGCAGCTGGTGTTTAATACGTTCACACCCACATGCCAACACACAGACACGTGCACACACATTTTGGTTACTGTCTCTCGTTATCCATGCTTACAGCTCATAATGGACACACTCCAACAAGAATATTTAGCACTGGAAATGTTTTAGAGGAAGCAGAGCTTTCCGCCACACAGGAACCGTAGTATTGGCGATGTATTATTGATGTCTCCTTCTTGTTTTTCTTGGGCTTGTTGTTATTTTGCCAGAACACAACAGTAATTGCTCCTTAGGGATTGAGCTCGACGGGATTTATTACGCTCACACTCCAAGATTTAACAGGCTGTGTGCAGACTGGAAGAAAGGAGAAAGTTTTTGCGCCGGTGTTGAAAAATTGCCTGTTTGCCCTCGTTTCCAACCAACTTGTCATCTTGAGTTTGACGCCTAACAGTCCGCTTGAGTGTCACATTAAGACTTCTCTCTGCAGTCCCTACCCATGCATATATTCTGCTTCACACTAGGATTATACTGCACCTTTTATCTTTTCAGATTCGTTTTCAGCTTCGTATCTTCTGTAGCAAAAAGGACGTGCAGAAAAAAAGGCTGGACGTGACATGAATGTGAAGGAGTGGAAACTCTCACTAAACTTCTTTGACAGAATCATCTTCCCGTTTTTGATTTGGCGTGCTGTTTGGCACGCTGTAGAGCCAATAACCATGCCTATCAGTCATAAAAAGTCTTCTAAAAGATTCCGAGAACATCAATAAGAGGTTTTGATGATGAAGGCAAAAGTACGCTCACTTTCAGGTATAAAGTCTTCTCAAACATAGCAGGCTCAGGTGCCTGTGCACATTCAGAGTGGGAATCCTGCAGACGTTTTTAATGATGTTTGCCTCTCGCTTGCATAATGACCTCATCAGATATCAGAACTTTGGCGCCTGCACTTCTAACTTTCTCTCATCAAAGGATGCCCCTGAAATCCCTGAGTGTCTCTGTGAAGGTCCTGCCCTACTTTCCTCCCCCTCCAAAGTGCCTCTTTCTCTGACAGACACTCTTTTTTCTTGCTCTTCGTTTTCATCAATCAGATTGCTTTTCATTTCCCTCTCTTATCCGCCACCTCTGTCTGTCTGTCTGTCTGTCTGTCACATGCCCGCTTTACCTTTACCACTTCTCTCCCTATCTTTCCTGCCTCCCTCTCTCTTCCTAATGTCCTTCTGTCATTTCCTCCCCGGCTCTTTCCTCCTCTATCTTCTGCGCTCGCCACCTCCTGCTGCAATTTCGCAGCAGAAAGAGGAGCGAGAGAGAGAGAGATGCTCTGACCTGGTAAATTGCACCTCATCTTTTGTATTCATGCCAAAGCAATCATTCCTGCAGGGATGTGTCTGTGGGGTCCTCCCAGCAGTAGCTTTCTCCTGCTCTATCTGGGTGGGGGTTATAAGAACAAGCAGTGGATGCATCATTGTGCACTCCGCACCGGCGGCTTTCAGCCTGATATGGAGCCAATTAAGGCAAAGCAGCATGTGTTGTAGCAAGAAGCAACCCATTTTCCTCTGCACTCCTGTTGAGTTGACAAGTTGGGATGGCTGGGTCAGACCTTAACAACAGCTTGTACTCATTCACCATATTTAGACAGCAGCTATTTCCCTCTGATGTCATTGAAAAGTTGGACATATCAGCTGCAGTGTTTTAAAGGGATAATGCCATTGCTCAAAGCCTAAAACACCAGTAAATACAAATGCCACTAAAGCAACCTGCGAGCTTGCTCTCTGGGGATGTAGCCCGGTGTGGATGCTAGGTGATATTTTGAAGTTAATGGTGCCACTGTGACTCCACTTTTACGTTGAAATTACACAAAAAAAACAACATTGACTTGATCGGATGCTACAAAACGATTATTTACAGCATTTTATTTTTCCTCTACAAAGCCCCTGTGTCCAGAGCTTTAAAATCCTACTTGTGACACATTCCAAGTGGGCCTTGGTAACACTGCTTCTTCTGAACATTTCATCAAAGCTTTTTAAAGGGACTGTGAGGAGAATCTGTTTCCGGCAACATTAAGACTCTGCTTCCCATGAGCCTGTGCGGCGACTGTCGTAATGCTGCGTTCCAGTAACCTCGGAACTGGGAGTGACATCATCTCCGACTATCGGTGTTCCAGTTAAAGTCGGAAAAAAACATGCCGATCTACCAGGCTATTGTTAGCTGTTGTTAGCATGCCCTGTGTTGTTGTATGAAGAATGTGATTATCACTATGGCAGCATTTTTGTAAATATAAGTCTAACAATACTATGTATACAGCTGATCTAGAGCGACACACCCCAGTCAGAAGTGCAAATAAATTGATTATTACAGGAGCTAAATAACTGTTCACACTGGGGGCATCCATCTTCGATTGTCAACTCGGGGTTGACGAGGTTTCAGTTGGAAATTCAGACTTCGGGGGACGTTCCAGATGTAGTTTCCTACTCGGAGCCCAGAAATTCCAACTCCCGATTACAACTAGAACGCACCACAAGCCAAAGCGTGTGTTTGTTGACGCTAACAGAAATGCTACTCAGACCTTCCTCAGAACTCTGCATTGCTTTACAACTTCGTTTTTTCAACAACTTACAGGATGCAAAGCGATGAGGTAATGTATCTCTTTCTAGTTACGTAGCGGTAGTTTTTGATGTGTGACAACAAGCAATTTTTGGAAAACTTAGTATCGTAGTTTTGTAGCCGGCTTTATAACGCTACTTACAGCCCGGTGCTGTAATGTTCGTGTAATATAAATAATAAAATAATATAAATTAGCTCTCGTTTTAATTGTCTTGTTCCCGAAGTTGAGCATCCGGGCCAGTCCAGCCCTGTACGACCCGACCAGAAGGCTAAAGAATAGCATAAATATATAACCTATTTTGATGCTATAAAACTCATCAATAAGTGCGTATTTCGATAAGGCATATATCTTAAAGTGAGACTTTTTTGTAATTATTGAGAAACTCCTCACAGTCCCTTTAATTTCAGTAGACCTTTAGATGGGTGAGTCTAGTGGTCCATATTTAAAACAACAAACCAAGTTGGCGAAGGCCTACATCAGGGATGTCCAAACTTTTTGCCACGAGGGCCAGATTTGGTAAGGAGAAAATGTGCGGGGGCCAACCATTCAGCTTTTGTCTCTAATTGTCTGAAACATCTTCAATTCTCCGTAGCACAGTGTTACGAGTCGGGCAAACATTGGCAAAATCTTGTTTCTTCTCAGGACAAATTTTCTCAACTATTTTCAGCACACAGTCTTTAATAAATTCACCGTCAGTGAAAGGTTTGCAGTGCTTGGCAATCACGTCGTAGCTCACCCTTGTGGCATTTCCATTTGACTTGCGGGCTCTTGTGAAAAAGCGCTGATGTGCCGTTAAAAAAGCTTCCAGTTGTTTCAATTTTTCGCCATGTTCATCCCCAGTTAGCTTGTCGTAGTTAGCATGTTTTGTCTGGTAGTGCTGCTTGACATTGAATTCCTTGAAAACAGCTACAGTCTCATGGCAAATTAGGCAGACACAGTTGTTTCGTATTTTGGTGAAAAAATACTCCAATTTCCACTTGTTCTGAAATCGGCTGTCAACTTTTCTCTTTTTAGCTACAGCCACCATGTTTGAAATGGGATGGGCTGAAATGATGACAAAAGGTCAGGTGTCAAGTGCCACATGTATGTGGCCACAGCGCTACTGCCATCTTCTGGTGAAATGTAAAATAGGCTTTTTGTACACGAGTATTTTATACAGCAGTCAACAGTGCTAGCGGAATGCATGTAATTGATTTTATAACAGAGACTGCAGGCCAGTGAAAATTTGAACACGGGCTGCAAGGCCGGACTTCGAACATGCCTGGTCTACATGAAATGACAGAATGTGGTGAAATAGAATTCTGACGTTTTCTTTGTTTTTTTTACGTTCTGGTTTAACCCATCTTCATAATATCAAGGGAGTTGGATGGATATAAGTCTCTGCTATAGTGACAGCTGCGTGTCCCCACTGCAGCACTCTGACATAAACATCTAATAAGAGGACAGAAGTGTGTTGCTATCAGCTCATAAATTGCATCACAAAACGGTTCTAAATACAGGGGCTTGTCAAGGAAAAGTAAAGCACTGTAAAGAAAGTTGCGTTAGCATGTAGTCAGCGTTTTTTTTTTTTTGTGTATTATAACCTAAAGTAGGTTCATTATGAGGCTTTCAATGACACCTGTAGCTGCTAAATGTAGCCTAAGCAGCTATATTGCCATTGGGACAAAGCTCACAAGTTGCTTCATTAGCAATCATATTAACTCGTGTCATAGGATTCAAGATACCCCACTTTATAAACTCAAACTATCCCTTTAAGTTTTATAAAGTAGGTAACCTAAAGCAGCATTAAATTCTTATACACTTCATGTTGCAGTGACAATTTACCTACTAGATAAGCTGGTGTAAAAATGTTTTTGTTGGAATAGTCCACATTTTTACTGGCACACATTGGCTCATATTGGTAATTTTAGCAAGAAAATAGTCAAGAGCTTACATTAACTAAAGCCTTGGGCCAGAGGTAGCTCAGTCTTAAAGTAACTGTGTTAGGAGCCAGAGTCTAGTAGCTGGAGTGATGCCAGTTTACTTCCTGAGTGCTGCCAAGGTGCTAAAGGGCACCTTGGCAGCACCAAGCAACAAGCTGCTCAGAGGATGCTTCTCTATGGAGAGCAGCAGCTCTCAAGTTATGTATGGCTATTGGATCTATTTTGCATGTGTGTTTCAGTCAGTTTGTGTCCAACATGTATAACAACAATACAAAAAATTTAATTTCCATGTGGCATTGATGAACATGTTTTTTCTTTCTTCTGATAAATAAACAAATGTGATGTCAAATACTGTCGGTTTACTTGAGAAAGCCATCCATGCTCTTCTAAGTTCAAGACTGGACTACTGCAATGCCATATACACTATGTTGCCAAAAGTATTCGCTCACTTGCCTTGACTTGCATATGAACCTAAGTGACATCCCATTCCTAATCCATAGGGTTCAATATGACGTTGGTCCACCCTTTGCAGCTATAACAGCTTCAACTCTTCTGGGAAGGCTGTCCACAAGGTTTAGGAGTGTTGATGGGAATTCTTGACCATTCTTCCAGAAGCACATTGTGAGGTCACACACTGATTTTGGACGAGAAGGCCTGGCTCTCAGTCTCTGCTCTAATTTATCCCAAAGGTTTTCTATTGGGGTGAGGTCAGGACTCTGTGCAGGCCAGTCAAGTTCATCCACACCAGACTCTGTCATCCATGTCTTTATGGACCTTTCTTTGTGCACTGGTGCACAGTCATGTTGGAAGAGGAAGGGGCCAGCTCCAAACTCTTCCCACAAAGTTGGGATCATGGAATTGTCCAAAATGTCTTGGTGTGTTGAAGCATTCAGAGTTCCTTTGACTAGAACTAAGGGGCCAGGCCCAGCTCCTGAAAAACACCCCCACACCATAATCCCCCCTCCACCAAACTTTACACTTGGCACAATGCAGTCCCACAAGTATCGTTCTCCTGGCAGCTGCCAAACCCAGACTCGTCCCTCAGACTGTCAGACCGCCAGATGGAGGATTGCAATTGGTCACTCCAGAGAACGCGTCTCCACTGCTCTAGAGTCCAGTGGCAGCATACTTTTCACCACTGCATCTGACGCTTTGCATTGCACTTGGTGATGTATGGCTTGGATACAGCTGCTCAGCCATGGAAACCCATCCATGAAGCTCTCTGCACTGTTCTTGAGCTAATCTGAAGGCCACATAAAGTTTGGAGGTCTGTAGTGATTGACTCTGCAGAAAGTTGCCGACCTCTTCACACTATGCGCCTCAGGATCCGCTGACCCTGCTCTGTCAGTTTACATGTCCTACCGCTTAATGGCTGAGTTGCTGTAGTTTCCAAGCACGTCCACGTTCTTATAATACATCTGACAGCTGACTGTGGAATATTTAGAAGCGAGGAAATTTCACGCCTGGACTTGTTGCACAGGTGGCACCCTATCACAGTTCCACACTGGAATTCACTGAGCTCCTGAGAACAACCCATTCTTTCACAAATGTTTGTAAAAGCAGTCTGCATGCCCAGGTGCTGGATTTTACAGACCTGTGGCCATGGAAGTGACTGGAACACCTGATTCTGATTATTTGGATGGGTGAGCGAATAATAATGGCAATATATAATGTTGACGTCTCCCAGTCTTCTCTCAGTCAGCTTCAGCTTGTGCAAAATGCTGCTGCCCATCTCTTAACCAGCACTAACAGACAAACCACATCATTCCTGTCCTTAAATCCCATCACTGGCTTCCTGTCCATCAGGGGATTGTTTTTAAACTTTTAATGCTTGTTTTTAAAGCTCTTAATGGCCTCGCCCCAGTGTATTTAACTGAGCTTTTAATTGTTCGGGAGCCTGGTAGAGTTCTAAGGTCATCTAATCATCTTTAGCTGGAAGTACCGAGGTCGAAGTACAAATACTGGGGTGACCAAACCTTTTCTGTTACTGCTCCCAGGCTCTGGAACAAGCCACCTGTCAAAATGTGTCTTATTTCTGACCTGGGCCTTTTCAAATAGACTGAAGACGTATTTATTTAAGCTGGCTTTTAATATCCAGTAGCGTTCTATGTTATCCCTTTTATTTATTTATTTTTTATCCCTTTTTATTTACTTTCTACTGTAGAGCACTTTGGTTCACCAAAAGGGTTGTTGTAAAGGGATGAATAAATAAAGAACATTTTTCTTGATGGGAGTTGATCTCTAGCATAAGCTTTATTCTGAAAAGCAAATTACTATGCTGTTTGTTTGTCTCAGTCATTGGGCAGATTGTTCTATTGAATCAGAAAATAAATTTTGGCTACTGTTAGTAATCATCTTTCTTAAAGCTATCGTATTTGCTTGAAAGTGGCTCAATGCTTACTTTAACTCAATGCTGCTTAGATTTTTAACAACTGTATGGACTGGGTTTTATTTCAGTTAACTCATTTATATACCACATATTCAAGAATGACACTGTATTCTGAAATGTTCAAGCTATTAGTTGTATTTGTTTGGAGGTAGCCACTGACTTAGCTGTTGTTTTTACAGCCTTTATCTCTTTGCATGTCTGTGGTTGTATTCAGTTTTTCACCCTTTGCTGTCTATGGACAAAGAATGACACATTAAAGAGCACATATTCTGCTTTGTATAATCTGATTGTGTTTTGCATGTCTCCTATGTAGAGTCGTTATAAATGTGGCACTTGACAGCACTTAACTGACCATTTACCATTTACCACAGAGTAGACCATTCAATCAATTGGAGCAGACGGAGCCCATGTGAGGGTGGGGGCCTGAACTGAGAAGGAGGTCTGAGAAGTGGATCAGTGGATGAAAACAAAAAGTCTTTTGAATATTAGAGATTGTAAACATACAGTAGCAGTCTTCTAATCAAATACACATCCAAATTAAGTCAAAATGTGGGAGTTTTAACAACTTTACAGAATGAAATCAGATTATGCTACATACTTTTTAAAAGACCAGATACAGTTTTCTACCTTGTTGAGTCATCTGGTATGAGACAATTTTACATTTGCTCTAGATAATTGTTACATAAAACTAATTAATCAAACATTCATGGCATCTCAGAAAAATTCTTAACAGTGTTTTGATGATGTAAACATAACCTAAGCTTGAAAAAACATGCAGCGTTGATGACAGAAATGATTGAATCTTGCTAATTGAACTTTTAAGAAGCTGAATGATTACATGAGCCAATGTCCTTGTAAGTAAAAGCTGTATTTTTTTGACAAATTGTGACATGTCCCCAAACGTAAAACAAAATAAAAATGTTAATGCAGTTCTATAGGTGTTTTGTAAAACTTTATTTGGCCTGTAAAGCAGCAATACCACATTATAACAGCAGCAGAGCTTCTGAAAGTGATATCAGAGTGAAATAGCCACCATGTGAATATGATCAAAAGCCTTGACAAGTGCTCTCTTCTCACATAGGATGAGATGAAGTAGAAGATGAGGAGGAGAAGGTTACATGAGGTGGGAAGAGAGAAAAAACAAGTTGCAACACCTCTTCTCATCTCCTCTCGCAGGTGATGGGGAGAGTTAAGGTTTAATGGCACAGAGTGGTGCCTTCAGGGTAGAGTCGGACTGCACACGAGCTGCAGAGGTTGTTTGGTGTTTGGGTTACAAGAGCAGTTTTGATCGCAGAGGCAGAGCAACAGAGTGGAGGGTGAAACAGACATTAAGCTGTGGGTTCTGTGTGGGAGGACTCAGTAAAACAAACACCTGTGGAGTAAATATCCCAGGTTTTTTTTTAGAGAGGGTGTCTTAGATGATGTCTTATTTTTTGATTATTCTGGAGACAAAGATGGTATGTCTTGATTTGAAAATCTATGTACCCCCGTGTCAGTTTTGTGTCTTCAATAGCCAGGGCAAAGTGCATTATTTTTGTCAGGTTGCCCATCCATCCTAGCCATTATTGTGAACATAAAACTCAAAATTGATTGTATTGATTCTCTTTGAATTAGACATGAAAATCCATCCTAACTCAAGGAAAAATGTGGATTTTGGAGATTCTAGGTCACATTTAAAATGATAAGTTCGGTTTCTACAGCGTTCACATTGTTTATAGAATGAAGTAGAACAATATACTCACCCAGAAGGCTTTCCTGATCCAAACAGTGCTTCAGGAGATATTTAGATCCAAAATCGAGCGGCGGACATCTGTATAATGGTAGCACATAGGACATGTATAGCACCGCTCCTAAAACTGCATTAATCGTCCAAAAACTTCAAAAGCTGTAGAAACCGAACTTATCCTTTAAGGTCACTGGGCCTCATGCTCATCCCTAACATACATGATTTAATGATTGCCTATCTCAAAGCAACTGTGATTTTTTTAGGCATTTCCTTTAAATGAAACATGAATGTTTGCTTTGACTTTAGAGTGTCCATCAATTATTTTTGAACTCAAAGTGTCATATGTTTTAAAGTATTTTCTGTAAAAATCCCATCTGACTTTTCCGAGTTTTAAATTCCCTTAAGTGTGTTTAACATGCTTCCTCTGTGTGATGGATGACTTTAATACAAAGGACAATAGTCAGTGGCATCAGGACTTCTCCCTCTCATCCTCTTTGTGACACCAGTGGCTGCTTAAAATGATGCATACCCCTGGCCTCCATGAATAGATCCATCACTGTGATATCCTACCATTGCTTCATTTGCAGTTTAAACCCATTGATCAGAACAGGGAAGTCTGAGTCCCTTATCCACATGGGGAACAGGACCTTTAAGAGCCACGAGGTGTAACAGAGTGTCTCAGACTGACTAAGAATAGAAGTGGATCGGGGTACTCAATTTTTTTAAACAAGTGTTATTGGAGACAAGTGATTGTGAACATGTCAACAAGTTATCAGAAATGAATATATGAACCAGAGCTGAGTCAAAATGTGAGCCCATTAAACACAGCACAAATTTCGATCTTGACTCAGTGAGGACCTGATTGAACTTTGAAGGTCATAAGTTAAGGTTTAGGTCATTGTCCTCATGCCCATTGCTTGTTTCAGATCAGATACCTCAAGATCTTATGGAGCAGATTTCCTTACTTAAGCTCAGTGTTGACTCTGGTTTAAGGATAAACTGGATTAATATTGGAGGTACAAAGTCAAAAGCCAATGCATTTGGGTATCATGTTCATCTATTGCTCATGAACACATGAAGGAATATTAAACAAACTTCATGGCTACATATCCACTTTGACTTATGGTTAAATCAGTTTGTTTTGGAGCTCTTTGTCAAGGTAATTTGGTCTTAAGTTTATTTATTATTTATGGACACCATATTCAAATAGAGCTTTAAAGGGACTGTGAGGAGTTTCTAAGTAATTACAAAAAAGTCTCACTTTTAGATATATGCCTGATGGAAATACACACTTTAAGATGAGTTTTATAGCATCAAAATAGGTTATCTATAAATGCTATTCCTTAGCCCTCTAGTCGGGTCGGACAGGGCTGGACTGGCCTGGATACTCAACTTCGGGAACAAGACAATAAAAACCAGAGCAAATTTATATTATTCGGACACGTCTTAGAGCACTGGGCTGTAAGTAGCGATATATAGCCGGCTACAAAACCATGATACTGAGTTTTCCAAAAATTGCTTGTTGTCACAGATCAAAAACTACCGCTACGTAACTAGAAAGAGATACATTACCTCGTCGCTTTGCATCCTGTAAGTTGATGAAAAAAGAAGTTGTAAAGCAATGCAGAGTTCTGAGGAAAGTCCAAGCTGTATTTTTATTAGCATCACAACAAACACACGCTTTGGCTTGGGTCTTTTGGTGCTTTCCAGTTGTAGTCAGAAGTAGGAATTTCCAAGTTCTGAGTAGGAAACTGCAACTGGAACGTCCCCCGAAGATAGAATTTCCTCCTGGGAACTCGGTGAAACCTCGCCACCCCGAGCTAACAACAGCTAACAATAGCCTGGTAGATTGGCATGTTTTTACCCGACTTCAAATGGAACGCCAACAAGTTGGAGATGATGTCACTCCCAGTTCCGAGGTTACTGGAACGCAGCATTACGACAGTCGCCGGGCGTGCTCATGGGTAGCTGAGTCTTTATGTCGCCAGTAATAGATTCTCCTCATAGCACCATTAAAGAAAATCCTTTTAGCTTCGAATAAAATACCACTCTGACTCAAGGATGAATCTATTTATCTGGTGTCAGTACAGTTGCCATTGATAAAAACATTTTTAAGGTATTTCTGAGGGGGAGTTCTTTAATCCTTGCACCAATATTTCGGCTGACTCAAGAATAAACTGACTCAAGGTCACTCACACCAGTGTTGAAGTAAGGGTTGACCTCCTCCTTGAAGGTTCATACTGTCTCCTTTATGCACATTCCTGTTTCAATGAGAACATTTCTTTTTGTGCCCTTTCCTACAATTTAAGCAGTTGAACTGATAAGCCACTTTTACCTGACAAATTACATTCCTTAAGATCATAAAGTAAATCAGGATTTTTTTTTATTAATAAATTACATTTAAAAGGATGTTTGTGCATCAGCAATGATTCTTTAACCCCAGGGCTCATGTTCATCATCAGGTGTTATCAGGCTAATTTAAACTATGATGGTATGTTGGTTTGGGTCAGATAGGTCTTTATTTGATCAGAATCCCTCTACATCCAGCCCCCCACTCCCCCAAAAAGGATGTAGAGTCAAGGTCATAAATAAATATGACAGGTGCTGACTGTATACAGTGCATAGGGCAATTCTGCTGTTTGTTTTATCTGACAGAGCGATATTTTTTCAAAACCATGTGCTGGAACAATGGATACTTCTCCATTTTACAAATATGGTGCAGCAGCTGTGTTTCTGCTGGCTGACGGTGCATATCTGTTGTCTGAAAGTATAGCTGTTCACTTCTGTGCAAATGAAAATAAGAGGAAGCAGATTTTATTAAAGTTGTGATGGTCTCCAACTTGAGATTTTTGTTCCAGGTAAAGCTTTAAATTTCTCTTATTTTGATTTTTTCAGCATGTTATCAAATGCAACTCTTTCATGTTTTGATGATCGGCTGATGCTTTTCATGTGACATCACACTATCTTGGACAGCTCTCCTGACAAGAAAGAAACACTTTTCTCTGCTTTACACTGTGGAAAAAGTAGACTGTCTTGTTTGCCAACTATCTACTAAATTAATCTACCTTGACAGACAGTTATCTTTCAACTAAATAAACTAATTGATGTGGAGACACATCCAAATTATACCTCTTCTACCCATCTCAGAAAGAAAACCCTGTATTTGGCAGTAGCGCCAAAAACACTTCTCCAGATCCTGATATAAGTTTTTGTTCCAACCTAATCAGAGTATTAAAAGAGTCCATGGTGTGCTCTTGTTTGTAGTGTGGTAAGTAAAGCCAGAAGCTCTTAAAGAAAGCAGCATGAAGTTTAAAAGAAAAGCTGACAGGGTTGTTTTCAGGTACACTCACATGAGTTGAGGATCAGTGTATAAAGTCTTAATTGGGTCTGGGCATAATATAAGAAAAATGTTGAAAATCACGAAAAATGCTGTCTGTTACTCAGGGTCTTCATCAGGGCATGGTGAAGACCCCACAGGATTTTAACCGAACTATAAGAATGAATATTTACATTCTCTAATGATATATTTGGAAAAAACACATATTGTTCAGAGAGGCTGCCCTTTTGCTCTTTTTTATTCATTCCTGTTTTATTAGTGTCTGTTTTGATGCCTCTGCTGGGTTTGAGCCATTTTTCCATCAGGGCTCCATTCTCCACCATAACAAGCTTCTTTTCAGCACTAATTTCCAAGGGCACTGACCTAGACTTGACTCTACCCGAAACAACTGTGATTGGTCTTTAAAAAAAAGATCAATTCAGAGCTGTTTCCTTGTTAGCACAGAATTATATTGACCTCTGCCTGACCTCTCTTGTGCAATAGCAAAACGTTAAAACAAACTCTGGAGATACATCTTTGGTAAGACTACTTTTATCCTCTTTCTTACCTGTCCTATTATGAAGGAAACAAAAGAAAAAAGTCTTTGGTTTATGTTTGTTAGGCTGCTTAACTGTGGATTCAATAAGGGAGTCAGTTTGAACTTTACTGGTGGAGTTATCTCTGTTACACTCCAGTCTGCCCTTTGTAAATGAGTGTATGGTCTGTTTAAAGTCAAGCTGACCTTTGGCATAAGTATTGTTGTCTGGTTCTGCATCCTGAGTTTCCTTAAAATTTAAATTTTTTATAGTGTTTTACTGTTTTTTAAAGGTTGACCCTTAAAACTATAGGCTCCCCAGCTCGTAGACACTCACTATTGGTTTACACACTCACCCTATTAAAATGATCAGATATCTTTGACACAGTTCAATACCCTAACCAATAAACAGCAGTTTTGAAAAGTACCTATTTTAAAGGTCCTATGGGAACATTTTGGTTTGTGTGGATTTTGTGCCCCTTGTAGACACAAAGTATGGCACTCATGTTGCTGCTCTGTGATATAAAAGAAGGGTCTTTGGACTTTAATCTCATATTGTCCCTCAAACTTATCTTTTTGAAAGAGTTGCTATAGACAGCCGTTTTACAAGCCAAAGATAGTTTTTGGGTTTTTTTTACACCTACCCTCTACCCTCTAACATTGATGTTTGGTACCAAAATAGCAGTGTTTGACAATCAGATTTATTCCTGACAGACTTGTTTGCTTTTTAGATCACAAAGAGACATCAATATCGATTTCAGTATGTTTCATAAGTGGTAAAGGCTTCTTATAGGAGCTTTTAGATGTCAGTACAGTTTATAACAGAAAACTGCCACAATTGAAGGAGTTATTAGAGTCAAAACTATGCTGGCAGTGTTTTTTTTTACTGTTTCAGAGTCAGTGCAGAGTAGTTTTTTTATTAATTATTTTAAAACAGCAATTTCCCATAGGACTTTTTTGGCCCCATTGTAATAAAATGTTTTTTTTGTATTTATTTATTCTGATTTTTATATATATATTGACAGAGAGGGAGAGAGAGAGAGAGAGAGAGAGATTATAAACTATATTTACATTCCTTACAAATGTGATGAGTTTCTTAATGTCAAATTATGGACAATAGCCATTTCAGTCCTATTATTATTACCCCCGCCAAGGAGGCTATGTTTTCGGGAGAGTTTGTTTGTCTGTCGGTCCGTCCGTCTGTCCGTCGGTCCGTCCGTCTGTCTGTGAACAAAATAACTCAAAAAGTAATGGATGGATTTTGATTAAATTTTCAGGAAATGTTTAGCATGGGAAAAGGAAGAACTGATATGATTTTGGTGTTGATCTGGATCAGCGTCTGGCTGCCATGACAAAAAATGTGATTTTTGTGAATAACTACTGAACTAAAATAGATATCATTATGAATCCAGTTGCTAATGGTATGTTTTCATGGTCAAGGAATCTAAATATTTAGATGAAATAAAGGTAGGACTAATATTTATGGGGAAAATCACAATATGGGTGAGGACTGTGGCGCTGGCGGAGGTCTGCGCACTCCGAGTGCTTTTCTAGTTTACAACATGAAATAGTGACTAAACATTTCAGTATTTCCTTTCAAGCTTAAATCTATGTTAATCAAGATGATATGGCATTTTTATATTTTATGGTCCAAATCTTACATGTTCATGTAGATCAATGAAGTTCTACAAAATGTTTTGAAAGTCTGCATGAATACAGTGTGTGGTGTCTACTTCCAGGTGATTACTACACTACTAAAACGTGGTGTATACTTTAAACAGTACCTGGTGTCTTCTGTAAAAGCAGCTATTAGTCAAAATGTTCTAGTTTCAGTGAACTCGATTAACCAGGAGCACCACTGTTGCACTCTCAGATTGTGAGTAGTTTAGTTAGGGTGTCTTTATTTGGGAGTTACCTACTTTTATTCTCAAAATAATGTAACTAACATAGTCCTTGTAATTTTGCTTGGTCAATATACCATTGTTTCCCCAATTTGAATCCTCTGGTCCACATAAATGACAGTAAATTTCAGTTGAGAGAACCTATGGAAGTAAGCAAGCTCTCAGTCTAAACCAGTTAGAGCAGGGATGTCCAAACTTTTTACAACTCGAGGGCCACACAAAGAGGAATACATGGACGACTGAGCCACTTGCTTCACCTCACTTTTAGTGTCTTTAAGTTAAAGTTCTAGGGCTAAGGGTGGGTTATCACTGGTCAAGTGACCCTTGCAACCTGGGCTAACACCAGATTAACACCTAATCAGGGCGAGAATGACCTTCTGAGCTGCATAGATGAGAGTCACTGTCAACTTGTCATCACTTTCAGACACAAAACAAGAGTGAACTGCAAGAATGTTGGAGCGTGAAGATGAATATTGCAATATACTTGTAACTGAGACCTTTTGACAAGTAAATCGAGCAGAAAATCTGTATAGATTGATGCTGTTTTTTGCTGCTGTAACCAAAATATCTTTCTTTATTCAACTGCTTCAGGGGCCAATTCAAAATGGGCAGAGGGCCGCATTTTGCCCCTGGTCCATAGTTTGGACACCCCTGAGTTAGAGACATTGATGTCAGACACTAGAGCAGTGGGTTGTTTTTAATTTAACTAAAGTCCCATTTTTGTCTTGGGCAAGCTTAACCAAACATATGTCTGTGTCATCTTTGGGTAGATCAACCTTTTTTTACTCATCTAAATCATCTGAAGAATGTATGAGACATACTATAATAATAAAATAATCCTAGATGTTGCTTTGCCTCTCTAAATTGTAAGCTGTGTAACTTAACATGTAGCAAGCTCTGAGAACCACACCTCTGCCTTGATCATGTGACTGTACAGCACTACCACAACAGACTAGAGCTGGGAAATTAGTCGACTTTTTATCTCAGTTACATTAACTGGTTTTCAAGATTTATGAAAATTTAGTAATCCAGATTCAAAGACAGCTGTGCCATATGACATGTTAAACTTTTTTTCTACTTCCATAGTTGATGTTAGCGTTATTTTGAGGTATTATTGTGTTCACAAGTATATTTCAATGTGTTGCCCATTCATTATGTTCAAATGATTGTGTCAAAAGCATATACATTTAGTAAAAGTATGAGTGTTTTAAAATCAGTGAGTAATAGTGTTTCATAATCATGAATTCATCATCTAATAAAATAATCTGAATTATGAATTTTTGCCAGCATTGAACAGCCCTATGACAGACTAAAAAAGACAGATTTTAGCAAGGAACGCACCCTTGTAATTATCCTGCATTTGCATTCAGTGTTGAGTTAGCAAATGACTCAGAGCACTGCTGGAAAGTCAAACAAGAAGAAACACAGTGCTGTGTTTGGTGAAACTTTGTCTTCTGAAATTGGGTTCAGTTGTGTACTCTGATGCAACCAGGTGGTTTTTATACCTTTTGATCAATACAGTGCACAATCAGGGAGTATTATAATATAGAACAATAGTCTGAACTCCTCATAGCATGCACACCTAAATACAATCAAGAATTAACTTCTGCAGCTTTTGAAGATTAGAGCTCAGCCTGGAACCGCTCCAGCAGTTATCAGCTCTTGTGCCAAAGTCAGTTCCCTTCACTCTTGACAAGATCATCAGCCATGTCACAAAAATAAACTCTCTCCACCTCCATCAATAAATATTCATCAGTCTCTCCTCAGCCCAGGTGCTATTTTTGTTTGTTTGAAGTAGATAATAGCCCTCCATCAAAGCTGTCTTCAGTTCGAGGAGCTCACATAAAAACTCTGCCCTAATTAAGACTGGAGCATCAGAGCAGCAGGAACTGTCAACCTGCACAACCGCTGCTGACCGCTGGAATCCCTAATTGCCCCGGTTTCTGTATCCATTCTTCCCCTCTCCCTCTTCCTCTTCCTCCTGCTCCTCTTCTCTTAGTCTTTATTAGTCTTCAGCAGCTCTCACTCCCTCTTCTCTGTCTAATGACTGGTCAAACGGGCTCACTGGACAAACAGCTCCAAATAAAGCAGCCACAATCAACTCTACCCTGCAGCTCTTAAGTGTATGTGAGTGTGTTATAAAGGTGTATGCATCACAAATAAACCAGGTTGGATTTGTCTCTAATAAGGAGTTTTTATGCCATACCTGAATCCTTTATGTCCACACACAGAAGGCAGCTAAGACCAGAAATATTGGCTCTCATTTTTCCATTGAGAATACAACCAAAAAGTGGCTGTAAGGTCATTTTTGCTCTCAAATCAGCATTTATCAAGCTAATCCTGGTTTAGCCATGGGCTTTGGATGTACTCAAATCCTACCTCATCACGCATTGAAGTTTACATTGAGTGTGGACTCGCACTGCAAACAATTAAAATCTGTCTTTGAAGAAAATAAATTCCTATACCATTCTATGCATTTATAAACAATATAAATGCACATTTTTAACATTATTTGGATAAAAAAAGTTGATCAAATTGTGCGGCAACCTGGTGAGGAGAGTGGGCAGGGAATAATAGTGACAGTCAGGGAGCAGTTATGTTTTAAATTTACTCAGATATACACTTTGAATAGGTATGAACCAGTGGCGATTGCTCTAAGACTGCAAGGGAAGCTCAGCTTCCCCTAAAATGTCCCCCAAAAAAGTGGTGATATGTCCTGCTGTATGTACATTTCATTGACTAAATATGCGCTAGAATACCTTCATCTTTTGTTCAGAATCAGCTACTTATCACAGGTAACTGGCGGGACTTCCTTCTCATTCATCCCCGCTGCATCTTAGTGCTTCAACACAGCCGGACGCTGAGCGTCTTCAGACTTCAGCGCTTAAATATAGAGTGGGTTGTTCCACTGTGGAAACTGGACAGTCATTGGATAAACGCTGGGCTTTGTCCCGCCCATCGGACGCTCAGCGTCTCTGGGGGTCTATGAGGCAGTGGGCTGGCCTGGACGCTGAGCTTCTGCATGATGATTGGATGATCTGTCTGAGGCGAATCCTTTTTGATTGACAGTAAAATGAGCCAATCAGCGATCTTGAAGGCTCACCCTTCACCGGGTATCTTCTAAGTTTTACATTCAGTTGTTCTGGACTGATCCGGAGGCTTTATCGATCACCAGCGACTTTATCTTTCTTAAAATGTCTAGCGTTGTGTTTGAAGATTCTCTCCTGTCAATTTTTCTTTTCACAAACGAGCAGCTGTGGCTGGGGAGCTTCTCTCTCTCTCACTCACATTCACAGCCCGTCAAACAGTAGTTGCACATAGCTGCTCCAGCTGCTAGCAAGCTGCACGTCATGGCAGATAGTATGAATGTTGTAGACCAGATTTTGGCGAGGCCATTTGATTGTCTTCCTTACGAAGAGAAAATTAGAGTTAAACAGCAGGGCAGATCAACTCCTAGATTGATTTAGTGCAAAAGGTGGGGAAAAGTATCAGATCTTTTAAGCATTCCTGGTATGACAAGGTGAGATGGCTCATTGGAAGTGCTGTCACAAATAAAATGTGTTTGGTCAAAAGTGGGTTTTTGGGGAATAAAATCCCTGGAAAAGACACCTAGTTGGTACAACAGGGTCACAGATCATTTACATACATAAATAAATAAATTTATGATGTAGGCCAGAAGAAAAATGAGCTTCCCCTCCCTGACTGACCAGCAGCCGCCACTGGTATGAACTGATTAGATTTTAGGTTGCACATGTATGAGGCCATTCGGTCTTATTTTACACCCATGTTGTGAAATTTTCAAGAATGTTTTGGGGAATTTCCTTCAGACGTTCCACAAATGAGTTGATCAAACGCATGAAGAATTTGGTTTTTTGAGCCTCATGTTCATCACTTATCATCACTTATAAAATTACTTCAGTTTAAACCACTACAAAACCCATCCCAGTCCATCTCCTTGAGCCACAGCTGTATTTTCTGTGTCAGGCACTTAAATACCATGCAGAGGTATAAAGCCACTAGGGGGTAGCTGTTGTCAATCAGAACCTAACATGAAGAAAAGAAAATCTAACTTATCTAGTGTTTCCCACCATGGCTGCTGCTTTTCACTCCACATTTTGTATTTTTGTCTTTTCCCTCCACTCATTCATCTCTATATCCCCCGTCCATTTAATTTCTTTTATCCTTGCATGTCTCCTTTAATTCTCCCCACTTTCATCCTCCTCTCCATTTAATCATCTCATATCATAAATTGCACATTTTGGCTGGCACAGTGGGAACCAGCTTAAGAAATTAACTTATTTTTAGGGCATTTTTGTCCCCTTTTTATCTGATTTAAAGCTTCATTTGAAGGCCTTTTTCTCGAGCACTTTTACAGAATGATGACATATTACATTAGCATTGCAAATTTCCTTCTCGATCCTTCCCAGTGAGATTTGTTTTAACTTTATCCTGCTGTTAGAAACAGCTGCTTTCATAGAGGACTGTGGCGCAGTTTTCTCAAACAGGCTGTTCTCTGTTCAGCTTACTTCTTGTTAATTTTGTTTGGTGTTTTTTATGCTGTGGTTTTATCTGATGCTGCTGCAGTTGCCTGCTATTAAGTGTTTTCCTCATTATGTGAGGAAATAGGTTAGTTGAACATTCCATCACTTTTGTTTTCGCATTGATACATATCAGTGTTTGTAAGTGAAATATTCAAGGATTTTCCAGGTAGATTGTTTATTTGTTAAAAAAATAAGACATGGTTTCAGTATGTCAAAAAATAATGGTTTAGCTTTGTTACCTTCTTCCAGATCAGAGGTTTCTAACCACCAGGCTGTTAACAAACACAAACCATGAATCATTTGAAGGCAGGCCAAAGATATACAATATCACTGTGATTCCCCTTTTTTATCCAATAGAGTCTGCAGGGTGCTATTATGGAAAATAACCACCCCTCACATCCAGTCGTGCATCTTGAATGTCAGTACTTGACACACAAACTTATTAACACCTGTGATGTGTTTATGCAAAAACATGTGTCTGCACACACTTATCCTCTCATTTAAATGCTGCTTATTATAACCTAACATTAAGGGCGCATATCTGACAATTTTTCAGTCTGAGTAACTTTCAAATCAATTAATTCACAAATTGATAAACCAATAAAGTACAAGGTTAATTATGCAGGAGGATTTCTTCTCTTAACACTGACAGACCAAACACTGTCTTACAAACAGGTCTGTGTGATAATAACGTACTTCCTGTGTTGTTGGACCTTCAGCTTTTCAATTTGTGGCTGAAGGTCAATTGATCCTAAAAATCCATGTCTAAAACCACTATCCATCAAACTGAAAGCTTATTTATTGTCAGAAAGGCTAATATAAGGATTTCGTGGAAGCATAACTCGAGGTGTTTTTGCATTTTTAATGTTCAATGAGTCATTAAGCCATCTTCAAGAAGCAGAAAATCTTCTCAAAAAGATTATTTTACAGTTAGGATGATTCAGGACTGGGTGGGTGTGGATGCTATTGCTTTGCTGAATTTTTATTACATAATAAAATTGTCTAAAGTACACCCGTTTTACATCCAGTTTCTGAACACTCTTTGACAATTTCATAGCTGATATTAAAGAAATCACGCAATGATCATTTCAAAGATTTTTTGACAGTAGGTTGTTTCGATTTGTGATCATAAAATATTTTGAAGAAAGTTTTTGTTCATTTGTTCTCCCAAGGACTTAAGAACTAATAAATGGATGAGTGAAGTAACTCCAGCACAGTGGACAGTGCTGTGGTTGTAGTTTCCCTCTGTGCATTTATATCAGCCTGCAGAATTTAATTATCTTTGGTGCTGAAATGTGTCTTATTGTTTAAGGAAATGCTCCGTGGCAGACAACTAGTTTTGGATTGTTATTGTTAGATGTCATCTGCAGTTGGCTAAACAGTACAGTAATACATTTAGCAACTCTACGACCCTACTTTACATAATTTATACCTGATATATTAGACATAAAGCTTCAACCTCACAAAAGTCAGCTGCTGTCAAATCCCTTTGTTTTTGTTTGAAAGAGGAGAAAAAAATAAAAATGAAGAATATAATAGTTTGGGAAGAAGAGTCCACAGCAATGCACAGAGCATATGTGATCATGTTTGTTTGCTGTGGTCATGGGGTTAGCATAAGTCCTTATATAAGCTATATATTTAGCCTTGTTACCTCCAAACCTAGTGAAGACATACTGTATACTGTAAGTTTCTGCTTTTTGACATTGGAGACTGGTGCAAGGACATCTAACTCCTTTATTTGTGGTGTAGACAATGAAAAATGTCCAAATATACACTCTATTGCCAAAGTATTCGCTCACCTACCTTGAATCACGTATGAACTTAAGTGTCATCCCATTCCTAATCCATAGGGTTCAATATGACGTTGGTCCACCCTTTGTAGCTATAACAGCTTCAACTCTTCTGGGAAGGCTGTCAACAAGGTTTAGGAGTGTTGATGGGAATTTTTGACCATTCTTCCAGAAGCACATTGTGAGGTCACACACTGATGTTGGACGAGAAGGTCTGGCTCTCAGTCTCCACTCTAATTTATCCCAAAGTAGTTCTATTGGGTTGAGGCCAGGACTCTGTGTAGGCCAGTCAAGTTCATCCACACCAGACTCTGTCATCCATGTCTTTATGGACCTGCTTTGTGCACTGGTGCACAGTCATGTTGGAAGAGGAAGGGGCCAGCTCCAAACTGTTCCCACAAAGTTGGGAGCATGGAATTGTCCAAAATGTCTCGGTGTGCTGAAGCATTCAGAGTTCCTTTCACTGGAACTAAAGAACTAAGCCCAGCTCCTGAAAAACACCCCCACACCATAGTTCCCTCTCCACCAAACTTTACACTTGGCACAATGCAGTCCGACAAGTATTGTTCTCCTGTCAACCGCCAACCCAGGCTCGTCCATCAGATTGCCAGATGGAGAATTGCAATTGGTCACTCCAGAGAACGCGTCTCCACTGCTCTAGAGTCCAGTGGCAGCGTGCATTTCACCACTGAATCAATGCTTTGCGTTGCACTTGGTGATGTATGGCTTGGATGCAGCTGCTCAGTCATGGAAACCCATCCATGAGGCTCTCTGCACTGTTCTTGAGCTAATCTGAAGGCCACATGAAATTTGGAGGTCGGTAGCGATTGACTCTGCAGAAAGTTGGCGACCTCTTCGCACTATGCACCTCAGCATCCTCTGACCCTGCTCTGTAAGTTTACGTGGCCTACCACTTTGTGGATGAGTAACACGACTGGATTTGTTGCACACATGATTACATGCTGGAATTCACTGATCTCCTGAGAGCGACCCATTCTCTCAGAAACGTTAGTAAAAGCAGTCTGCATGCCTAGGTGCTTGATTTTATACACCTGTGGCCATGGAAGTGACTGGAACACCTGATTCTGATTATTTGGATGGGTGAGCGAATAATTTTGGCAATATAGTGTATAAGCTATACCATTTAGGAAACCAAGCTAAACTTTGCTGTTGTCCTGTGCATGGTTGCCTTTTACCTTTCTTAGCAAAGATAGAAAAGTAAGATGACTCACTCCACAAAAATTCTGCTCAGGCAAACAATGAAAGTAGCAATCTTATTTTTAGCAACACAATTAATCTACATGCAACATTCTACACACAGCAGCCCCTGGGTTCCTCAGTTATATTTCCAGGACAATGCTGTGATTCATATAGTTCTGTAATGTAAGCAGGATAAGGCCAGATCATTGCATGTAATGTTGGGACTCTTTCAGTTTAATGAAATATCAGTTTTAATTTCATTCTCTTTTGGCATTGTAAGGGTAAGGTAATATTTTTCAGTGCTTTGAGCTCATGCTATTTCCTTATCTTTATTTTCTTTTTAACACATTACACCAAGGAATGAGGAGCTGAGCCAGACAAAAGCAGCATTCAAGAACTAGCGAGGATCACATGAACAGGCTGACATACAATGTGAGACAGTAACATATAAATCAGGGTCAGAACTTTCCACGTTTTCTTTTTAGAGAATTTCAAGAGATTTTTGCCGCAAGCAACCATTAATTTCTGCCTGTGGGTGGAAGTGTCTCTCTGAGGAGGTTGTAGAAAACAAAGGCTTCTTTGACGTGCCTAAAGGTCAGGCCCGAGGAGGCTGAAAACACTCTGTTGTGCTCTGTTGTGCTATCTCTGCACGATACTCAGCTGCCAGACAGCTTCCCGCTGAGCCGGATGATTGCCGCCTCTCCACGCTCACATTTACAGGACATATCCCCATTTTCGCATCCTTGAAGACCCTGTCATACTGGTTAAGCCCATCGCTCGATCTCTCCTTCCTGCAGCATTCACCCACACTAAATCAATATCGGCACTTGAATGCTATTTCTCAGCTTGGAGGGGGTTCAAGGTCTGTCAGGCATAATGGTTAACTGCAGTGTATGTATACCTTTTCCCCAAGGGGCCCTACTGAGTCAGGGGGAGGGGGAGGGGGTCTACTTGGGAATTAAAGTTGATTTCATGCACCCTTAAGACCCTTGTGAGTTTTAGCCACCAATTACTGCCTTTGTTACCCACAGGCAGCAGAAAGCTTCCAGCGCTTCATACTAAGCCAATCAGGCTGCTGGAAAAGCGGTCTCTCGCCACTTCAGTCACACAACAATAATGTGTGATTACAGGAGTCTACTATGGCTTTTATTACTCCTGTGTCTTTAAGTACATTCTCCTGCACTTGATCTTCAAATGCTACTTAATAAAGCACGGCATCTGATTCCCGCAGGTTGTTAAAACAGCCTCAGGAACACCGGAAACCACTAGAACAAATGCAGGAAGGTAAGATGCAATGCACATTTTTTAAAATGTCTTAAAATGTCAAAAATGGACAGTATCTGAAGAACCCAAACTGGATGTCTAACAAATTATGTTTTAAGATATTTCTCTTGAGATACAAGAATGAACAAACATAGGATGAATGTATTGATGCCATTTCAGTATTTGTGGGTTTTGTAATATAGATCTGCACTGTTTCATTCGAACACCCCCAAAGATCAATTAAAGTATTTTGTAAGATTTTCATAATCCAGAAAACCCTATAATATTCCATCACATGTAAATACCTTGTAACATTAATAAACTAGAAGTAGTGCCTTGTGGTTTTATGCCTCCACTGGTATTAATCAATCAATCAATCAATCTTTATTTTTATAGCGCCAATTCCTAACAAGTGTTATCTCAAGACACTTTACAAGAGCAAAAGCTCTTCATTTTGTGGATACACATATATGCAGAGATACATACATATAAAGATACACATAAACATATATATACAAATATATACATCCAACACCCAACATGAATCCATATAGCCAATCTTAAACCCCTCCATCATGGCGGCAAGAAAAAACCTTCTGTTAAGCAGCAGGAAATCTTGAATGTGGATCCCAGTCTCATGATGAACAGCAAATCCACACGATGCTGTGCTGGGTGTGTGGGATGAAATTAGGGTATTACGGATGAAATACACAACTGAGCTTTCAGTAAGCTGTCTCTACTGTCAAAGTGTGTAATATCTTGGCACAATTTTGGCCCATTCTCGACAGGCACAAAGATAAATGCGAGACACAGTGACCTTGACCTTCAACAGATGACCTCTGATATCTGATCAGTTTATCCTTAAATCAGAGTGGACATTTTCAAAACTTTAAGATAATCTTTTAAAGCTTTCTTGAGATATTCCTTTGACAAGCAAATGGTAACATGTTGCTAAAAATATTGATCACTCTCTTACTCAAACACACAAAGACATACAATGGAAATTCTGACAGATAGCAAAATGTGTGCCATAGGGCTGTCACTTTTTAAAAAATCAAGTTACAAACCATTACAAACATACACGCAAAGAACCAAAGAAAGCATGCTGGTGTAAAGCACGGGTGTGTTCTCTAGTTTCCCACACTGAGTGCTAAAGCTATTTAAATAGCAAATAGTTATGCACTGCTGTTTGCAACCAGGGGTGTGTCTCTATGAAAATGAGGAGTGGTCCGGCAGAAAGCTGGTGTGTTTCTTACTTGAGGACACAGAAATCGGGTCTGCTTAAAGAAGCATAAACATCCATAAATTTGTTCAAAATATGGCTGATAATAAGAAGCTCCAATGCAGCTGGTAACAATCCAACAAATATTGTACAGCCAGATCACTGATCTGCAAACGTATACAGTTGCATGAAAAAGTATGTGAACCCTTTGGGATTACTTGGATTTCTGCTTAAATTGGTCATAAAATATGTTCTGATCTTCATCTAAGTCACTAGACAAAGACAGTCTGCTTAAACTAATACCACACAAAAAATTACAAGTTTCGTGTTTTTATTTGACACACTATATAAACATTCACAGTGCAGGGTGGAAAAAGTATGTGAACCTCTGGATTTAATAACTGGTTGACCCTCCTTTGGCAGCAATAACCTCAACCAAACGTTTCCTGTAGTTGTAGATCAGACCTGCACATTGGTCTGAAGAAATTTTCTGTATTGTACAGTAGATCTGTCAACAATAATGTTAGCATGCGCCAGGGATTTCCGTAAGTCTTTAGCTGACACTCAAGGATTCTTCTTCACCATCTCACCATCTTCACCATCAGTCATCTTTACAGGACGACCACACCTTGGCAGAGTAGCAACAGTACTGAACTTTCTCCATTTTTAGACAGCCTGTCTTTCCGTGGACACATGGACATCAGGGCTTTTAGAGATACTTTTGTAACCCTATTTAGCTTTATGCAAGTCAACAATTCTTGATTGTAGATCTTCTGAGAGCTCTTCTGTGTGAGGCATGGTTCGCATCAGGCAATGCCTCTTGAGAACAGCAAACTCACAACTGGTGTGTGTTTTTTATAGGGCAGGGCAGCTTTCATCGACACATCCTATCTGATCTTATTGATTGGACCCAAGGTTGGCTGACTCCTGCCTCCAATTAGCTCTGGGAGAAGTAATTAACCTAAGGATTCACATACTTTTTCCACCCTGCACTGTGACTGTTCACATATTGTGTTGAATAAAAACATGAAAACGTATAATTTTTTGTGCGGTATTACTTTAAGCAGACTGTGTTTGTCTAGTGATGTAGTTATTTTATGACCAATTTAAGCAGAAATCCAAGTAATCCCAAAGGGTTCACATGCTGTTTCATGCAACTGTATAAGAACAGGTCCATTTTATATCACTTAAACACCTCTTCCATAGCAAGCATTTTTTCTATAGCCCCTTTGGTACATGTCCATCTTTTTGCCTTTTGTGCTCTCAAGGATACTGCCTCCCCAGGTGGTCCATGCCAGAGCCACCTCTCCCTTTCATCCCCTCTGTCGACTCTGAAGGTTAATCCAGGCCATTCTGACAGCAATGTTTTCCCCGGGTCAGAGAGTTGGGCAGGGGGAGCAGTGGGGGAGGCGGAGATGGTTCATTTGGCTCTGTGAAGGACGGCAGGGGAGAGTTCAGATGCAGACAGAATGAGGAAACAGTGCAGGTGGGTCAGCTGCTGTGCGGAGGGATGTCGTTCCTGTAGGCCGAGCAAAAATGATATGATTTGCTGTTGAGTTTCTGAAAGTTTGTGTCTTATATGTTTTATTGGGACATTGAGGATGGATGGGTGAGTTAATGAAACCAGGCCAGCCTCCTGGTGGGAGCCACAATTGGAACAAGGTTACTGTTCATTGGTCCATGGCCAGAAATCTCAACCTAGATGAAAAGCTGCTCTGTTTTTCTGTGAATGGTAATCAAGTTAACTTGAAGCTTCTGGGATCCAGCCTCTGATATGCAGCTGTTCATTGTCTCTTTAAGTTCCCTGTAAAAGCAACAGTTTATGGGGGGTTTGGACAGTAGTCAAAGATTAATTACAGCCTTTCTTTTGAGCCACGAAATGTTTGTTTTGCCACTGTGCCAAGTATATATGCAGTTGGAAGGATTATGATTTTTAGTTGGTCTGATTTTCTTCAGTCTGCTGTTAATTATGCTGACCGACACCTAACCAGTGTTTAGAATAGCTGTACTGAAATCATCATTCTTCTCCCTGGTGGTCTTGTTTGCTTTTGTAGGTCATACAGATGTGTCAGTATTCATTTCTACCTGTTTCATAACCAGCTAAAATACCTCACAGGAGCTTTAAATTGGAGAAGAAGGCATTAATTATTTATTGTCCCGAAACAAGAAAGGATCCTCCAAAGATTCCATATTCATATCTCTCAACTCAACATACAGATCTGTGATGTTATATCTAAGTGCGCACACTATTGTCAAGCCCTCATATGAACAGTAGCTGAATTATTCATTCTTGTGTGAGATGTAGTAATGGATGGAAAATGTGTCTCATATTTTAATACAAATTACCCAGTGCTGTTTAAGAAATGTGTTGCCTGGATTAAACTGAATAAACATCACATTTTTTAATATGTTTTTATTAAATATTTATAAAGGATTGCTCATTGGAAACGAGAGGAGATGCACCTTCATGCCTTCATTTACTTTAAATCTCACAAGTTTACACACAGATCCACTGTGATGAATACATATTGATGGACAAACACACAAGCTCTGTGTATACAGTCAGTGCACTGTTTGTTCTTTCAAGACATGGTGAGGAATGGGATATGTGCTTCTAACATTAATTTCCCAATGCTATTAAGAACTTGTGTTGCATGATTTAAACAGATTGTGCTCTTATGCTGAGTCTGGCCCTCATGTTGTAAGCATAGTTGTCATCAAGCTTGTCTGTTAGGGTTTGGTGGCCTGGTGCCTTCCAGTTTGTAAAGGATACAATCACACCATGGACTGCAATGGTTTAGAGAAACAACAATAATTAACTTAATAAGCCTTTTTGGAATAAGGGAGACTGAATGGTGTTTACTTTGAAAGCATGACATACCTACCTGTGTAGCTTGACTGAGTAGACTTTACATTCAGGCCAGTCACTGTGATGAACAGAAGAGTGCAACTTCAGATTAATTCAGAGGTGAAAACTTGTGAAATACCCATCAAAGGTAACATCAGATCAGCTCAGACTGATGATCAATGGATAAATCACCAGTCAGCATTATATGCACAGTTTTTACGGCATCTTCCTCCATGCTAAAAAGGTTCAGCCGCCTAATTAGTAATATTGTCAACGGGTGATTTTGGTCAGACTGCATTCCTAGATGTCATTGGTAATAGAAGCAGAGTGATTCCTTGTGAATGTCTCTGTATTGGCATTTAGAAACAAGCTCACTGCTCTCTCTGATCCTGGGTTATGATGAGTCATACTATGCATAACATGCTTGATTGTTTGTATAGTCATTGACTACACTATATTACATTGAACCAGACTATGATACAAAAAGGTTGGGGACCTCTGGTCTAGAGCATCTATAGGCGCACAACCTTGTATCTTATCAGAAATGAAATATATGTAACCATACAAGAAGAATTAAGTACAAGAAAGCTACTGGTCTGTGAAATGGCATCTGAACATCCAGATGTTGCAAATTTTTAGCCAATAGGCTTAAGCTTTGGACACAACAATAGTAAGTTCCATCATCAAAATAGCTGAATATAGGCCAACATGCCCCTAAACTACTCTGTGACACTTCATGCCATCAAAATGGGACCCTCTTTTACCAGCCTATCTGACATAGCAGTGACCACTGGAACAGACAAGAAAGATGTGTACTCCAACTTCCGTATTAAAAATATATCTAATAAAGTGATGAAATATGGATGGCTTGTTGGAAAATGTGGGGGTTTCACATGCAGGATACTTGCATGCCCATTAAATGTGGCACAGCAGAGAAATAAGTGTTTGCATAGTGCACACTTGATAAACGTATCTTGAGAATCTCATTTCTTCTTCCTTTTGTGTCTATTTTTATGCCTCTAATCAGACAGAAATAGCTCTAGCGATAATGAGACTACAGGATTTTGTTTGGATGCTCTGTATGGTGATTCATCATTGATCCGAGCTTTGATCAGGTGATGTGATGGGACTCTAATAAACACACATTTTAAAAAGCCCAAAAGCAGCAGTTTAGACGTAATAAATCTTTTAATTATGATCAAAGGTGTTTTTTGCTGTGTGGGAAAAGAACAAAGCCAGCCATTTCAAAAATCTATAAATGATAGATGTGTTCTGAATTATGAACCATTTGTTACATAAATCATTGAGCAGTGCAGTTTCACCCTCACTTTGTCGAGGATAAATTTAATCTGAGAGAAAACTCCAGGTTTTTCTGGAAGCAGTCACAGCCTGTTCTGGGCTTAATCTCACATTTATTTGTAAAGCGTCAATTCGTAACATATGGTTTCTCAAAAGTGTTAACAACCATGACTGCTTATACAATGTTAAAAGCATCAGCTAAAAACACTGCAGAAGAAGAACTGAGGCTGCGGTGGGTCCGTAGATGTAGAAGTGAATCCATATAAACCATGTTGATCAGCAACCCTGTCAATGAGTGAATATTGTTATTGTAATATTATACAATAATAAGCCATGGTGTTGTCCTGATTATTTCAGTGTCAACTTTAACAATGAAAATGAAAGGAAAAAAATAAATTCTATATTTTTATGCATGTATGATGGAGTAGGTGGAGTCAGGTGAGTCCACTTCAGCAGTCTATCCGTGCTGGTAATAATGATATTAATAATTGCAGAATGCTATAATAATCATGTATTGGAGTTTACTGGTCACCCTGCATTAAAATTTGCGACCAAATTTCAAAAATGAGAAATAAATTAATTCCAAGCTAAATATCAAAATGAATGGCTATTGGAGTGATTCAGATCCGTAGCAGCAGCTTACACATAACAGTTAAATAGGTAATGTTACAAATAAACCACCTTACATGTGAATAGACTGATTATTCAAATTTGAAAATAAGCAAATAATTTATTTATAATTTATTATAAAAATTATATATAAAAAGATATCTCCTAAAAAAAAACTGGTGTTTGCCTGAAATGTAATAGTTTTAGTTAGGAGTGGGAGAAGAGATTGATTCCCATAAGTATCAGGATTTTTTGTTTGACGATTTTTAAAGGGACTGTGAGGAGTTTCTAAGTAATTACAAAAAGTCTCACTTTTAGATATATGCCTGATCGAAATACACACTTTAAGTTCAACTTCGGGAACAAGACAATTAAAACTAGAGCCAATTTATATTATTCGGACATGTCTTAGAGCACCAGGCTGCAAGTAGCGATATATAGCCGACTACAAAACTACGATACTAAGTTTTCCAAAAATTGCTTGTTGAATTGAAAAATTGAAAAAAGAAGTTGTAAAGCAATGCAGAGTTCTGAGGAAGGTCCGAGCTGCATTTATTAGCATCACAACAAACACACGCTTTGGCTTGGGTCACGTCTTTGGTGCGTTCCAGTTGTAGTCGGAAGTAGGAATTTCGGAGTTGACAATCGAAGATGGATGCCTCCAGTGTGAACAGTTATTAAGCTCCTGTAATAATCCATTTATTTGCACTTCTGACTGGGGTGTGTTGCTCTGGATTAGCTGTATACATTGTCTTCAAGTGGTATTTGTGAACAACAACACAGGACGTGCTAACAGTAGCTAACAATAGCCTGGTAGATCGGCATGTTTTTTTTCCGACTTCAACTGGAACACCAATAAGTTGGAGATGCTGTCACTCCCAGTTCTGAGGTTACTGGAAGGCAGCATTACGACAGTCGCTGCGTGTGCACATGGGTAGCAGAGCCTTTATGTCGCCCGAATAGATTCTCCTCATAGCACCTTTACATTGATTTTTTTTTGTTCAAAATCTTTTTTTTTTTCCAAATTTAAATTCTTTATTTTAGTCTGTGTTAATAAGCCACTATTAAATGCAATCCAGGCTTCTGAAGAGAGAGTATAAACAGCTGGTTGAAATATATTGATGAATAAATCCTAAAAACGGACTCACATGTGATGTGTATTTTTCCTGTTATAATCTGTAGGCATCATCACTGTTCATCTTTTTCTCTGGTGTTAAAAAGCTAACAAAGGATTGCAAAAATTGTCAATATCGTAGAATTGCAATTTAAATCGAATCAGCACCTAAAAAATCATAAAAAATAACCAATGGGGGAGAACAGCATATCGTCCCATCCCTAGTTTTTGCTGTTGTTGTCATTCAGGTCCACAGCCACAGGCTCTCTCTCATTTACTAGCCAGATTTGATGGTATCAATAAATGTGAGCTACAATTTAAGGTAAAAGATTGATTATAACAGTTGTAACTAAAATTTTGATGAAAAAGCCAGAAATGGAAGTACAAAAATTAAGAATTGTTTTCAGGCAGGTCCACAGCAGTAAGCCATTAATGCTAGTTTTAGAACAGTGTCTTTGAACTGTTATTCATGATGCTATACCATTTAAAAACTCATATTAATACCTATAATGATGATGAAATGATTAAAAAAAATATTTGAAAGGCTGCATAGTAATACCTGTACCTTTTGGTTAAAGTTGTCCACAGCACCTTTAGCACCTAACTTCTAAATGAAAAACATCATAAATCAAAGGTTGAAGAGTAATAGTTGTAGCTGAACCATCAACCAATAATAGCAGTGACATGTATTGACTTTACTTTAACAGCTGACTTCCCATTGTATAACTTACATCAGAAACTAATTTTTTATAGAAAAGGATTTTTTGAGTCAGGTCAGTCCACAGCATTAGCCTGCCCATGCCAACAATATTAAGGACTCACAAGAAATAGCAAGAGACTCCTAAGAGAGAGATGTGGAAAAGAAACTACAGTTTACCCAGACTTCATCGCCTCCACCTAAACAACCATATTGGAATAGTCACATAATTCCTGCTGAAATAGAGAGCCCTGTCAAGACCATCCAGCCTATTTCTGGGTAATAGCCTGACCAAGCTCCCTGAAGAGACCAATTGTGGCCAGCAAGGCCCACTTAAATTCTGGGTGAGACAGAGGAAAAGAGAATAGAGTCTGTGGAGCCACTTAAAAGCCTTCTGGGTGAAAATGGGATTTCTGACCTGCTCCAGTGGTGCCGGCGCTTTACAGCAGGATGGGCTGTCAAGACGCTGCCAGGTGGGAGCAGGTCAGGTAGCCGAGGGGGAAGAAATGAATGGATACCTCAGCCGCCACCGTTGGTGCTGCTGGTGTCAATGGCAAAGACCGCCAGGACCTCATTAGCTCCACATTTTATCAAACACTGTGGCAACAGGGTGGCTCTCACTGCCACCATACATCTCTTTCTCTTTCACCATCGTATCCTTTTCTCTTTGTTAATGCACTTTATTTCAGTCTCCTTTTTACTCCTATAGTTCTTATCTGTCTCCTCCAGGACTCATTAACTAGATGAGCTTGTTCCGATGGTAATCCTCCACTGAGTCAAAGTCAGTAGATGAGCATGATGATGATACATCCCCCACATACACACACTCATACACATGCTATATCCAACTATAATCATTTGTTCTTGTTAATGCCGTGAAAATGTAAATTTGTCACAGCTATGTGAATGTAAATAAGCAGCACATTTCTGTAGGGGAGATATTTCAGGCCACATTAGAGGCCTCTGCAGGGCTGGTTTGCATATCATTGATTTTAAATGTGTGCAAGAGTGTGTATGTGGAACAGGGAAATCTCAGACACACCCACATGCACACATACAAAGTAGATATGTTGCAGCTTTATATGCTGGGCCAACATGTAGAGCAGCTTAATGTGCACAAATAGGTCTATGTCTATGATTTATGTGCCTGAACACAGATGAGGAAGACAGGCCATATACAGTATTTAGTATGTGCCAAACTAGACATTTTTTGAACATTAGTGGTTGTGAAATACAATGGCAGTCTTCAAAAATGAATATGAACCTGATTTAAGGCAAACTATAACCCCTTAAAGTGTCTGTGCCCATATTGTACATCGGTCAAAGTACCTTTTCAAAAATTGCTGAACATAAAATCAGCATAAGCATAACAAACCCAACTTATGCAATGGCATAGCATTATGATCTGGCAAATCACATCTCAGCAGCCTTTCTCAAATTTGGAGGGATTAAGACAATCCCCCATTATCAAGAGGCTGCAACATTGTCAATGAACCGTTCTGCAGAGAAGCCGACTGGATTTTCACACTCAACACCTCTGAGCTATGAGGGACTTAGTGAAGCAATAAAATTGTCTTTTTTTTCCTGACATGTTCATTGTACCTTTTGTGCTCTGGTGCAATCTTTAGGGCCTAAATTCATGTTGCCCCTTGTTGTGGTAGCCTATCAAATCAGCTGTATAAATGATATATTTTATATACACCGACAATAAAAAACTGACAGTCATAGATGGGCAGGCTGTCTAAAGTTCTTGTTCATACCTTGCTCTTTGTAACCCCACAACCCTTGAAAAGTGTTTAAGAATGAACAGAACCTTTCAAAAGCATATTGGTCTGGTCACTGGACAATCATTCCTTTATTCACAGTCATTACAGGCCAATCAGATCATGTAGCAGTTGTGCATACTACTATGTCATAAGATACAAAATATAAGCTTTGTAGAACAACGTATCACTGAAACATGTCGGAAGTGGAGTGAAAATATCATTCTATAAAGAAATGCTTTTGCTGTTGTTTGTGTTTCATTTAATTAAGAAATGCAGTCCAGCTCTGATAAAACTGCTACTGAAGCTGTTAGCACCTATGCTAACTTCTGTACAAGCAATCACTTCCTGCTATCCCACTGCTCTAAAGCAGTCGTTCCCAACCATAGACTGTAAAAAACATGGACATCATGTCGCTGGGCTTTTGTGAAGTCGCCACAAAAACTGCTCCCCCTGGTGACTGGCTGCAGTATAGGTCAATTCTCCGTCTCCCCCACTCATCTGAACGGGCCGTAGTGAAACTTCAAAAAATTAGTACACCTCATAGAAATATTTCTCCCATCCGTATGCTGTGGTGATATGAAAGTATTATTGGGCTGCATTTTTTCCAAGTCCTCTTTTTTCTGAAAAGTTTCTTTTTCATCAGTTATAAAAATAACCGCAGTCTACGGCAGTTTCACAATGATTGTGTACGGTGTATGCTGCAGAGTTTTGTGACCGTTACGACAGCTGCGTCCAGATATGGTCCAGATTCTCTACTGGCTGCACAATGGCGGCGCCCTGACGGGGGATATTATGACTTCAAAACCATTACGTGGTGGAAGGCGGAGCCACGCTATCCAGTTCTTATAATACATCCATGTTCCCAACCTTTTTCTGCCTTGTGTATCCCCCGACTTTTTTTGTCATACCATTAGTACACCCTCACTTATATGTGTTCATGATTCTTCCAAAATAGAATGTAATCAACGTGGTTTATATGGATACACTTCTACGTCTGCGGACCCACCGAAGCCTCAGTTCTTCCTTTGCCGTGAAGTCCTGGCAAATAATTCAGTGAAACCGGCCCATTTAAAGCGACACCAGAGCACCAAACACTCAGGAAGTGTCTGTAAAAGACAATTAACTGTGCAACAGGTTATTAAGCAAAATTAGTTCCTCACATATTTTCTATCTAATCTGACATGTAAAACCACATGCTTTAAATGTGGTAGCATGGTGGCATGCAGCAGGTAAGGTTAGTTAACACAGCAAGAGGGTTGCTGGTTTGACTTCCTGTGTTGACTTTGCATGCTCTCCCTGCATGGATTCTCTCTGAGCAGACTGAATATGCTCTTTAGGTTAAGCGGTGACTCTAAATTGGCTTTGGTTAGGAGTTTTAGTGCTAATGGTTGTCTGTTTCTCTATGTGGCCGCATGATCATCTGGCAACTGGTGAATGGTATACCCCACCAAGGAGGATAGGCCCCATTGAAAGGAACAAGTAGTATAGATGCTTGACCAATGATTTTATAGTTAGAAAGAAACAGGAAACTTAAAAAAATAGGGCAAATATGCAAAATGCACATCCCTTTCCAGACAGATAGTTGAAAAAAAATTATATGATTGAAGCTTCAAGCAGACGTGAAGATAAAAGTGAAACTATCATCATAACATCGGTTTATATTCACCAACACAGCTCTTTTCCCATCTTGATCTGATTCACTGATGACTTACCTCACTCATTATGTGGGATTTAAGAGCACAACTTCATTATTATTATCACATTGTCATCTGCAGAATTGCTCATGTGCCATTTAAAGCAAAAATATTGGGTGCTAAAAATCTTCATGGCTTGGTATTAAATAAGAAATCACATTTTTTGTGAGTTAACATGCATTCCTGCATTCTGTGCAAGCCGTAGAAAGATTTAAGGTGAATCCTCAGTAGGACCCCAGGGTTTCCACCAATCGCAAGCAAAATGACAAGATACACATTCCCAGGAGGCGCTGTCGTTCCCCATTTGGCAACAAAGCTTCTGCCTCAGACACTCTGATGCTTCTTTACCAAAGGTCCCCTAGGTGTGTGTTTCTGTCTGCTTTGCATAGTTCTGTACAAACCAGGGCTCAATGTAACTTTTAGGGTTGTTTTTAACTCGTGGAATAAAAAGTGTTTGTGGAGTTTAAAGCAAATATAGAGCTTTAAAATTGGCAGGCAGTGCTGACGGTGCTTCTACAGGGGATGAGGGATGATAAAAGCAAATATCTTTGTGTGCTGAATGCGTTTGTTGATGATTTTTTTTTCTGTTTACTCAGTTATTTTTCCATCTTTTTTCTTTTCTTCAGCCTTTAAAAAAGCACTGTCAGACCTGTTCCTTGGTGACCAGCTCAGGCCACCTCATCGGAGGAGGACGGGGTGAAGAGATCGACCAAGCCGAGTGCGTCATCCGCATGAATGACGCCCCCACCGCCAGAGGCTATGCCGGAGATGTGGGCAGACGCACATCCCTGCGTGTCATCGCTCACTCCAGCATGCAGAGGGTCCTGAGGAGCCGCCATGAGCTGCTCAACGCCAGCCAGGACACTGTGTTCATCTTCTGGGGCCCCAGCAGCTACATGAGGCGCGATGGGAAGGGTCTGGTCTACAACAACCTGAGGCTGATGAACCAGGTGCTGCCCAAACTCAGAGTCTACATCATCTCTCTTCAGAAGATGCTGCAGTTTGATGAGCTTTTCAAAAAGGAGACGGGAAAGGACAGGTAATGATGGGGTGGGGGCGTGCATGACCATAATGACTAGATAAGACTACTTGGAAGGTGAACAGCATGATAATACGAGCAAGCAGTACGTATTGGTTGAGGTTTAACCTTTGAAATTAGATATCTTGGGTTTTTCTTGCGCTTGTTGCTTGTTTGCTTTGTTCATAGGTAATTAACTAATTTCATGTGTTTTCCAATGGATCAGTTGTGCTCACAATTCTGTATTATAAGTAGGTCAAAGCACACACCAGCGAGCCAAACTTAGGGTCATTATATCCCAGCCTGCTTTTTCCACTGCATAGGTACATAAATGTCAGGAGTATGGTCATTCATTGCAGAGTAACTTCAAGACGCATTTTAGGCATTTGAGCCAATTAAAAAGTTCTTTTGACTTGCATGAAGCAGCAAGATGGTGAGGCCACCTTTATAACTACATTTGGCTCAGTTGTTTGGTTCTATATGTCGGAGTTTTATTGATGTATTCACATATATACAAATAAACAAGGCCAAGGAGGGAATGGCCACTTATTTCAGAACAATTTCTCAAAAGATATTTGTCTGAGTTTTGCATTTGCAAGAACAGTCTCAGTATTACAGTACCACTGCAGAAGAAGGCTGTAAGATTAAAGCATCTGATGTCACAATGATAAATGTGTGGATCAAAAGCTAAATGTTAAAAAATACGGGACAAACTGGGGTGCTGATGGCCAACAGGTTATGTCAATGTACTCCATGACTCGAGACTGAGGTTTATCATGCAGATGGTCTGGGTTAAGGAGGTGCTTTTTGGATGCACTTCTGTGTGTTTGACATGTGGCCTCCTAATAATTGAGTAACTTTTTTTAATGTACTTTTTGGGGCATTTTGTGCCTTTATTGATAGGAGAGAATGACAGTGGATAGGCTTGTGAAAGGGGGTAAGAGAGCAGGAAAAGACCCTCTGCAAACTGGCCACAGGCTAGATTGGAACCCGGGCCGGCAGAAGTATGTACATGGGACATGTCTGGTTGCTAATCACTCCACCAAACCAACACCCCTAATTGAGTACTTCTATGCACAAGACATGTTGTGCATATATGTTCTTTTTAACATAATCATGGCTGCCTGAGACAGCACCTTCTCTTCAAGTAGAATATTGTTACATTGGAATGAATAAATCTGTATTTAAGGTAAAATATGACCTATTACAATCTACCTTGTTATCACATGGCCATATGTCCTACTTCCAGTGGTGTAGCCATACTCCTTTTTTCTGTCATTGTAACAGCATGTAAGGGCCACTTTTAAAAAATTACATTCAAGTAAATTTTCAAAGAGAATAAAATGAGATTTTTTTTTTGCATGAAAAGTTATAAATATGTCCAGAAATTTCACATATTGGAGATCAAACATTTTAGAATAAAATGTATGAAATAACCTATTATGGGAAAAGTCCATAAAAATCCTGATGTTAGGAGTGATAGGAGTGCAGTTAAGAGTCTAATCAAATTTCACATTTTGCATCAATTGAGTTATGAGGAAATTCTTGTGTGCTCAGCCCAGAATCATCACACTGTTATTAGCATTTAGACTTTGAAGAGACTGTGTCCTAAAACAGGGCTGTTTAGATTAAATCAACTCAATGGTTTGGATGAGGTGATGTAATTTGTCTGGGAAGACAGAGGTTTTTTTTGTTGTTGTTGTTTTTTAATGTATTGGGGAGGGGGGGCATTTTGTGCCTTTATTGATAGGATAGAGACAGTGGATAGGCTTGTGAAAGGGGGTGAAAGAGTAGGGGAAGACACTCTGCAAACTGGTCACAGGCAGGATACGAACCTAGACCAGCAAGCAAGTACATGGGGTGCCTTATTGCTAACCACTCCACCAAACCAGCACCCCCAGAGTTTGTTTTTTTTTTTTGAATGATTTTCCTTTCATGTATTTTGATAGTTGGCTGTCTATCAGTTTTCTACAGATTACAACTCTATTTTGTTTGATAGTGCTAAAATAGTACTATCATAGAAAGCTGATCAGTGGTGCATGAACTGAACCACTGATGCATTCATGAAAACATTTAAATTGATAATGGAGATGGTTAGATGGGATTCAGTCTTTGAGGGTTTTTTATACTGAGGGTATTCATTTTCTCAATCTAAAGATCTGACCTTTACCACAATCAGTGCTCATAGCCACTTAATGTAGTGGGAACAGCGTGTCTGAGTTGGAACAACTACTTCTGATAACGGTCATTGTTGCAAAAGAACATCTGGCTCTGCGTTAACAAGGTGCGAAGAGTAAAAGCAGAATGGGTTTAAAATGTGAGTTCTAACAAGACTGTTCTTAGTTCTGAGACTGGATAAAGGCTTCAGTTGTGTTTCGTCAACTTTTGATAAAAATCATTTTTGATCATTTGCGCAAATTAGTTATTACATGCCACTCTGAAATGCCCAAAAGTTTGAAAATAAAGCAGTTGAATTTTTCCCATTTATAGAAACCTGGGCTGAATAAGTCCTTGCATCACAACAAGTTTGCACAAGAGCTGTTTTTAGCTCTGCAAATTTTCTCAGAAAGTGTTTACAAAACTTTGTTTTTCCAAGAGAGAAACCTGCCCCCCATGTTTGCTTACATGTAAGGTGAAATCTTACTAACAAGCTTTCATTTTCACCTCAACACCACAAGCATTCATCAGTATTTCATCAAATAACAAATCAGGCAACCAAATTAGAGAGTGTTGTACAAAAGAGCAGTCTGATATCATGACTCTGAAAGGACAAAACAACAAAACATTCAGAAGTACACAGAGATTCAAATAAAAATTAACACTTAATCTTTAACAAAGGAAAAAAGGTACTTTGTACAATACAATAACAGACTTGAGACAAACTTACCTCTGTAGCTTTTGAGTCCAGAATATTTCAACTGAAGTTTCATTACCTTGAAGACTGCACAGCTTTATCAGTGGAAGCGTCTTGTCGAGATTTCCAGGCTTTGTCAGTTTACTAATAGCCTCCGCTCATCTTTTCTCTTTTTGCTGTAAGTTAAGTCTTTAACTTCCAGTAAAAAATGTAAGGGTGTGTAGTTTGAGCTTTCACTCTAAAAATGGGAACAAATATCTGCTCTAAGAGTATGGAAAACAAAAACTAGACCTTTTTTCAGCTGAGAATGGGTTTTCTCTCCTTTCATATAAATTAAATGTCGATCAGGAGCCGAAATTTAATTTAATTACTTCTCTAAATTGTTGAATATAATATCACTTGTAATTTCTTTAAAGAATAGTGACATGCAGTAAATCTCTGCAGTTATCTTCATTTGATCCATTCCTACACCCGTGATGTTTTTTTTTGTTTACTTGATTATTTATGTTGCTTGTTCATTTGGTCAGTTAATTAAATGGATGGATGACTGGTCGGCTAGTTGATTGGTTGGCTGCTTGGTTTTTAATGAAAGGATGAATAGATCGATGTCTGAACAGATGAATGAGCAGACTGTTAGAAAGATGGACGTATGGTATGGTTTCTGAAATGATGTTATAATCAGTTGATTGATCAGTTGGATTTATGGAGAGTGGTTGGTTAGATGGATGGACGAATGAATGGATTGCTTGTTGGTTTGGTTGTTGGTTGAAGGGAAGGATGGTTTAATTTGATGAGGACATACTGTACATTGGCCAGTCTGTTCTGTGGTAAATGACCCTTTATCAAGCCTTGCTCTCCTTAGTGACAGTTACAAGTTTAGACAAAATCTGTTTCTTCTGGCCCTGCTCCCATTTAAAACAAGTGAAAATAACCTGCCTTTTGACTACATTTTCTGCATGTTTAATTTAACTGAGTCTCTGTAAATCTTGGCTTCTGTGAATGATTAAAGAAAAAAACTACAAAGTGGAAAAATTAAGAAAAGTACAACCGTAAAAATCTGAAAATGTAATTAAAATATCATGATCTAGCACAATGTGTCAAGAACACTAAATACAATCAGTATTGCAATGTTCTCCCTGACATTTGATTGTAAGAAGGCTTTCCTTGTGATTTTCTATGTTGAAGTAACACAATAAAGTTTAAGTCTGAATCAATTTTAATGAGTTGTGTTAAAATTGTTAACAAAAATAAGAGAAATTTTAACATGACTCATTAAAATAGATTCAGTAAACAAATACATTGTCTGACTGAAGTGGCCTGGCAATAGGGGAGGGAGATGAATTGATGCTGTCAAATTTTTGTCTTTTGAAGGTGATGAGTGAAACCAATTAAAGGTGTATAAAAGACAAAAAGGAAAGTAAGGGCTCTTTGAGGTCAGGAAGGAGAGTGAATCAATTTTTTTCGTTGTTTTACTTCTCTGCAGCTCCAGGAAGAGCTACAGTATACTCTTGCTTTTGATGACAGTGGCATAAATCTGCATATCAACTGCACAACAGTGAAACAAAACTGTATATTTGTCAGAAACAGAGCTTTTTAGTGCCAAATACTGAACCTTGTGGGACACCAAACAGGTTTTACACTCTGCAACTCCATTAAGAGCTACAGTTTGTCCTTGCTTTTGATGACAGTGGCATAAATCTGCATATCAACTGCACAACAGTGATACAAAACAGTATATTTGTCAGAAACAGAGCTTCTTGATGCCAAAAACTGAACCTTGTGGGACACCAAACAGGTTTTACTTCTCTACAACTCCAGTAAGAGCTGCAGTTTACCCTTGCTTTTGATGACAGTGGCATAAATCTGCATATCAACAGCACAACAGTGATACAAAACAGTATATTTGTCAGAAACAGAGCTTTTTGGTGCCAAAAACTGAACCTTGTGGGACACCAAACAAGTTCACTTCTTTGCAACTCCAGTTAGAGCTAAAGTTTACCCTTGCTTTTGATGACAGTGGCATAAATCTGAATATCAACAGCACAACAGTAAAACAAAACAGTATATTTGTCAGAAACAGAGCTTTTTGGTGCCAAAAACTGAACCTTGTGGGACACCAAACAGGTTCACTTCTCTGCAACTCTAGTAAGAGCTACAGTTTGCCCTTGCTTTTTGTGACAGTGGCATAAATCTGCATATTAACTACACAACAGTGAAACAAAACAGTATATTTGTCAGAAACAGAGGTTTTTGGTGCCAAAAACTGAACCTTGTGGGACACCAAACAGGTACAAACAATTGTAAACCCCCCCCCAACACACACACATTTTTTAAAGCAAATTGGAAGCTAGTGTCATCCCTTACAATCTTCCGACCAACTCCTGAATATGGTCATTTTGTTGCCATACTTCAATGTTTTCATTCATGTTAACAGTTGCTGATATTGTACTTTGATCTCTCAGACTTCGATCAAACACTGTAAACTCAGATGTTGGTGTTAGCTGTATGAAAGTACACAGAAGCATCCACTCTTTGCTCTGTTCTTTTACATCAGACGAGAAAAACATCAGCTTGTAAACTCTACTCTCTGGAAAACATTCGTTTTGCTCGTTAGGACGTTTTTAGAGCCTCAGATGTTGCCACTTCCTATTGCCACAAAGGAAAATATTTCAAAGTGGTTCATGTCTGACATGAAAAAGTAACGTAACTATCTCTTTTGAAGTGTAATAGACACACTTTTACTTCCTGTGTCTGCAGCACCTTCTCTGAGCAGCGATGAAAGAACTGGAATTTAATGAGTCTGTGCTGAGTGCTCCATCCTGTGGTTGTTAATGCTGAACGAAACACCACTCGGTCTGTTTGTGGGTCTGAAAAGAAACTCTGATTTGTGCTCAGGGTGAAAGTCAGAAGGGTGTTTGCTAAGTCGAGGATTTGGTGAATTGCTCCAGCATCCATCCTTCAGGATCTGTGTCTACAGTCATGGTAAATGTTTACAGTGAGTGAGCGGCCTCTGTCACACTGTTATCCTTTGTAGCATAAGGCATTAATATATCAGCGGGGGCTTATTTGAGCTCTGTGGAGCGTGGGAAGGGCAAAAAAAGAAAGCCAGAAAGCATTACTGTTATATCATGCTATAATATCAGAGAATGCCAGCAGGAAAAATGTGCTGTGGCTCTTTATGCCTTCATGCTGGAGTCAACCAAGGCCAGACACACTATGTTTTTTAATTGTCTGACTGCCAATACACTCTCCTGTCCATCTGACTCCTGGCAACATAATATATTGAACATACATTACAGAGACTTCCAACTTTGCTCAAATGTCCACTCGAACTTAAGCTGGCCTTGCAGAGCAGACGGAGCTGCTTGGTTCTGAAATCCTACATATCCGTCTTGCCAACCGCCATTGTCCAACGTTTTCACTTAGCTAAATGCTTAATGGCCCAGTCAGGGAAGAGAAGTGGGAGCTGCTGACGTGACTACAAGAGGAAGTGACTGCATGTTTGAAAACAATGGTGCCTTTCGAAGTGGTCTCAATAACTGCGGATTTTTATCAGAAATGGACTGAATTTTTTCTTTAAAAGAGGAGCAAAGAACACTTGTCTTACAGGAAATCATGTCTTTGCTCTTCCCCTGACTGGGGATCACTGCTGGGAAACATGAAGAGAACATGGAAATCCTCCACGGATATGCCAGTTAGTTAATAGTTGTCATGGTTACTAAAGGTGTATTCACACCTGGCTCATTTGGGGCAGTTATTCCGAAACGAGTAGCCCTCCTAAAGTTCAGTTCATTTGGGCTTATGCGAACACAGCAATTACACTTGGATGCGGGACAAAACAAGCGGGCCGAGAACGCCAAAATAGGTGGTCTCGGCTCGCTTTGATTCAAGCCCTGTGGCGGTTCCTTTGCAGTGAGAACACAAACTCTTCAGCAACCGACACAACTGACTCATACCTGTAGTTCACAGTGTAGTAGTGGGGGGCTGTAATGCGCCTGGTTGCCAATCATTCAGTAAAAACAATAGAAGAAGAAGGAATAGACGACAAAGCAACAGCAGAAGAAGAACAGTAGGTGGAAGAATCTGACGGGCTGACGTGAAGAAGTGAGGAAATAAAACGTCTCAAAGAAATCTGTGCAGAAGATAAAATTTGCCAAATGCTGGACACTGCACATAAAAATACAGAGGTCTACAAACTTGTGTGTCAGCAAATGAGTGACAGATGAATGCTATAAAACAAAATAGCCCCACACGCTGCTGATGCTCCATGGCTGTTGCAAGAAGAAAAGGAAACTAGATATGGTCACTTTTCTTTTATCTCAGGCATGAATATTCTTCACGTACCTTGACATGTTTCGGCGGAAACTTCCGCCTTCCTCAGAAGTGTCACCAGATGATGGGTGTGACGTGTTAAATCAGCTGGTGTTACGGAGGTGTGACCCTCCTGTCAAATTTTCTGACAGGAGGGTCACGCCTCCCGCTGTCTGCTCGCCTCTGTAGGACGCTGCTCCAGGTGTGTGAGAGCATATAAGCCCCCTCGTTAGGGGGCTTATCTATGACCATATCTATGTAACATAAAGGCATAATGAACACCGTTCAACTAGAAAAGGAAACTCCCCCGCCTTCCGGGTAAGATTTCTGACCAATGAGAGAAACATTTGATTGCACTTGTCATTTTTTTCCAACTTTGGACACAAGAGATTTTAGCCATGTAAACACAAATGAACCAAGTGACAACTGAAACAATTGTATCTATTTTACCCCTGAACTGGAACAAAGCAAACGAGCCATAGGTGTGAATACACTCTAGGTAAAATATCCTTTTCTCAGAAGTTTACCGGGAAAACTTGACAGAGATTGTCTTTGATGAGGTTCATGTCAAGTGTTAAATGATACATCTGTATGGTATAATTTAATGGAAGAATATAGTCTAAGGTAGTTTATACTAACGGCTAATTGTTTTTAGCTGATACTGCTAACGGACGTTTACTGTTGTTAGCCTATAGCCACTATGTATGCTAAGTCATACGTAGCAGAGTTGTTGATATGGATTGGTCTGTGATGAGTGTGACGAGCCAAACAATCATCCAATCACAAGCTGCTGTTGGTTTTGATGGTTCTTAGTAAAGTATTAGTAAAATATTTCCATGGTAGATATATGGCGCTGTCCATCTGGCGTGTTAGGTTAGACTTAAGGAGGAACTTATTCGATTTATAACATGCTTGATCCAAGGACAAGTTCATCAGGTCCATTGTATATATCTTGCTCATATATGCAGCAACTTAAAAATGCTTTAAGAAAATGTAGTCACACTTACTCAAGGATGAGGGCATTTGATTCTGATTTGTCATATGTCATATAGGTCAAGGAGATGGAGCCTCATGACCATTCCTTTCTTGGGGATGTGACATCTTGAGGACTAGGGTTACCAGTTTTACCAAAAATCCAACTTGGTTGGATTTCAAGCTCATTAATAACCAAAGATTTTCCTTTATAAACCTGTATGTCCCCAACTTTTCACATATACAGACTTACTCAAGAATGAATGGTGAATGTATTTAAAGTCATATCTCTAAGATATTTTTTCTTTATTTCAACATTTTGCATGTGATCCTGATTTTTCAATTTCTCAATAATACTTTGTAGGTTTTCTGTCAGGTTATCTATAAATATTCTCTGGTACTCAAGGACTGAACTCATTACATCTGAACAGATTGAGGTAGAAGTTAATCAGGCCCATCTCATGCCAAGAAGGTGGTAAAGAACACTCAAGCATATTTGTGTTCAACATTGCACTAATGCACTCTTCACCTCAAAAAGGTCATTAGACCTAAAGAAGTCATAGGCCAGGGGTTTTAAATTCATCCCTTGCCCATGAAAAAGAATGACTTAAGGTGAATATTCATCTTTTAAACAATAGCAGTTCCACTTGTGTTCAAATGGCTCTTGGTTTTTTTAATAATGGCAACACACATGAGCCACAGTAACATATGCAATGCGGGATTATAAGCTGTAGGACCAGCAGCTCTGCATGCCTTTTAAGAGGTTAAATCATTGCAGGGAAGGTAATTAAGATTGTGAAAGGTGTTTTCTCATCAGCCTATAATATCAGATGTGGAGGAGCGATAGAAAACAGAGGTCCCTGTGCATCACTGTTGTAAATTGCTGAGCTGGAATGAGCCTTACGTGGTTATTGAAGACAAATGAGCTCTGGAAATAACTTCATTTTTATTAAGCGTTCTATTTTCCAGTAATGCTTTATGTAATTGCTTACCCCCTCTGCTTTACACTGTAGTATTTCCACTCTATAAATTTAAAATAGATGAGGTGTAGTCTGGTGGATTGTCCACTTAGAAAAGTTGATTAGTTTTATCCCCTCAAATAGAAAAATTACATGGTATTAAATACTGATTGAGGTATAAGGAAATCCCCTCTGCTTTATCATTAAAAGAACTCTAGAAGTATTGCACAGAGGTTGTTCGTCTTGACTAGGTGTATAAGGGACTGACTGTAAAAGACAGTGGTGAATTAAAACAAATAGATGGAGGTTTTTGGTCAACCTTTGACCTTTGAAGTCAAATCCAGGGCAGTTACAATTCAACTATTCACATTTCAACCAAATGATCACGTTATTTTCAGGAAACTTGGAAAATTTGCTTACAGCCAAATTATTGTCCGCATTTTTTGTTTGTCTCTACCAAATTATATATATATGGGGGAAAATCCTTAAATGTATTCTTATGTGATGGTGTTTACAAGATTTGAGGTCATAATGATCCCAGTGTATCCCAATTCTACCCTTATGACACGATTTGCAGTTAGGACCCAGAAGCAAGCCGTAGGATGTGAACAACGAACAGTCTTTATTTGACAGTAATTCAAAGCACAGTTCAATGCGGGGTTTGCACCCGCACACTTGGGAATGATAGGTGAGTGTTCTTTCAGGTGAGCCACGGAGGAGACGTGCAGACCTAGGCTCACAAGATCTTTTACAGGAAAGATGCTGTGGCTTGAGCGGGGGTCGAACCCGCGACAGCAGGCTCTGTAAACGGGCGCTCTCTCGACTGAGCCACACAGGAGATGTACAGGCAGTGACTCACGTGGTCTTTTCAGGAGGAAGCTGCGGCTTGAGCGGGGTCAAACCCGCAACAGCAGGCTCTGTAAACGGGCGCTCTCTCGACTGAGCCACACAGGAGATGTACAGGTAGTGACTCACATGGTCTTTTCAGGAGGAAGCTGCGGCTTGAGCGGGGGTTGAACCCGCGACAGCAGGCTCTGAAGACGAGCACCTTTTCAACTGCGCCACACAGAGATGTTCCAAAACAGAGGCTCACACAGTTGAAGAGAAGAAAAGCTGTGGCTTGAGCGGGGATCGAACCCATGACAGCAGGCTTCGTAGATGGGCGCTGTATTGACTGAGCCACACAGGGGATGTACAGGCAGAAGCTCACACAGTATTTAAAGGAGAAGGCGGTGGAGGCTTGACTAACTCACAGACGAGCAGAGGCGTTCAGGAACACTCAGAGGAGTGATTCAGGCCAACTCACGTAGTCGAGGACAGGCAGGGATCAGATACCAGACGGATAGCACAGCGTAGAACAGGCTGGACTCGGCGTCAGGAGACAGGCTGGGATCAGTTACCAGGCGGATAGCACAGCGTAGGACAGGCAGGATTCAGCGTCAGGAGACAGGAACAGGATCGATAGCCGGGGATTCAGACAGGCGGGTGAATGCAGGACAGAAGCTAGTCGATACCTTGAAGTCAAGCCGAGGGTCAGGCGTATGAGGCAAAGTCTGGGACGAAACTTGTCGGCAACGGGTGATCAATCTGGGAAACAAGTCTGGAGTGCTCAGCCTGAGTGCGAAGACAGTCTGACAAGGACTGAGAGTGGAGCTGGGGCTTATGTAGCTGGCTTGATTGCAGCAGATGAGGTGCAGCTGAGAGCAGGAACACAGGTGAGTTGCGTTCGGCTGATTAGAGTGCAGCAGGGAGTGACAGGCTGCGGATGAGGCTGAGGCTGAGATTGTGACACCTTAAGCCTTTGTCTTACCTCTTACCCCTTGGTCTGGGGTGTCTCAATTCCCCGTAGGCCTAAGCCAAAGGGCTACACACCCCTCAAAGTGAAGACAGTCCGGGACTTCACTTGAAAGGAAGGGGTATGAGAATTTCCCATAATACATCACACTCACTGACAAGAAGGCAGAGCGGAGACAAAAGGAAGTGCATAATTTTCAGTAATTTTTAAATCATAAAATAATTAGTAATCATGTTTTGAATTGTTGGTCATATTCCAAAATTTCTCCTTATAACGAGCTAGCTTTTGCAGCTTTAGCAGCTACAGCTATTGTTAAATTTGCCTACGACACAGTCAGTGAGCGGCTCTGGGTGATGACATCGCGGGAATCAAGTGGTGTCTCGTTTCTCTAGCTTTTCACCCCTCTTCCCCTTGGCCCTCAAAACAGAGGGCCAAGGGGAAGGGCTAAGGGGAGAATTGGGAAGTACCCTTAGTCTTTACAAGTTTAGCCCTAACCTTTGATTTCCAAAGGAATATCAGTGTTTCAATTATATAATAAAATATTAAAAAAAATTCAATACTGTTGTGTTTTTAAGGCTACCAAGAGGGATTTTAAGGATGGGTATGACATAAGATAAGATTAACACCAATGCCAGATAAGCTATAGAAGCAACCAAGGCCATCATGTTTTAGAGGAATACCTAAAGAACTACGAAGAGAAGAAAAGTTAAAACTTGTTGCAAACTTTAGGTTTCACACTAACTTGTATCCCTATTAACCAATGTTACATGGTTGGTTTTAAATAAAACAATCTAGAATAGGACCGAGGAATTGGTAGTTTTTAATCTCTGTATTTGTGATCTGCACATGCACAATGGTCACATCACAAACCTAAACTCTATCACCGTGTTGACCATGGTGATAGCTCACTGTGTTCAACATGACCTGAAATAAAACACATTGTTTTATTTTGGGTCATATAGACCAAAATCACTTTTAATATGGACACAAATGGTTTGTGACCTTCACTGTAGCTTGATAACAAGCAGCATGTGTATTTGTAAAGATTTTCTGAAAATCCTGTAGCTCAACCTTCTCCCGCACTCTACTCATTTCCTACTACTACTTAGTGTGTTTGTACACACACACATATATATATATATATATATATATATATATATATATATATATATATATATATATATATATATATATATATATATATATATATATATATATATATATATATATATATATATATATATATATATATATATATATATATATATATATATATATATATATATATATATATATATATATATATATATATATATATATATATATATATTCCTCCTTTTTAAATGTAAAAGAAGTTAAACTGAAAATCTGAAAATCCTGTAGCTCAACCTTCTCCAAGACTCTACTCATTTCCTACTACTACTTAGTGTGTTTGTACACACACATATATATATATATATACATATATACATATATATATATACATGTATATATATATATATATATATATATATATATATATATATATATATATATATATATATATATATATATATATATATATATATATATATATATATATATATATATATATATATATATATATATATATATATATATATATATATATATATATATATATATATATATATATATATATATATATATATATATATTCCACTCCTTTTTTAAATGTAAAAGAAGTTAAACTGTGAATTTCATGGTTTGTCTATATATGTTTTTGGATTGTTTGCTAAACTGCTGAATTTCATTGTACTGATTCTTTTTTGTTTTTGTTTCCGAAAAATATTCAATTATTATTTCTTTTACATTTTCAAAATAAATATTCATTCATTCATTCATATATGCACATACATACATATACATATATATTTACATACATTAATATGGCAACCCTAACAACAGTGAATCAGAGCTTCAAATGTGCCATCTGCACACATGGTAGGATTATTGTAATGGACTGATATATATAGCAAATTTAAAATAACACAAGCAAAGATGCAGAAAAAGGGGTCTTATTTCTATTCTTGTCATTCTCAAGGGATAAAAAATTGAGGGAGCAGTAATCAGACAGACATTCTCATGAACTGATTAGATACAGATGGCCTTAAATCAGTAATCAGCCTGTTTTAACCTGCAATCAGTGCAGGCTCTCAATCTGAAGGTAAACATATGCCATCTCGATATCAAGGCACAGGTGTTTCTCATGAGAGACAGAGAATGTGAACTTAATATACACACATTGCCTGATTTAACCCTGTCAGAACTGATTATTCGTCTTAATATCAATTAATATTGGCGTGTTGATGCATTTAATTCACTGCTCTTGATTGGGGATGTGATGATGCCTATATGTTGATAAAATGGTGCCTTACTCTGAATTTCGACAATCGGTCTGCATAGCATCCCATTATGCTGCAATTTTGCTCCAACAGAAGGTGCATATTATCTTTGCCCACTGGAATTTTATCTAAAGCTAAAGACTGAAGCCCTTTATTAATTTGAAAAACGAGATCATGACATTGGAAGAGAAATACAGCTTCAAAAGGTCATTGTAGCATCTCAAGATAACAGAGGAGCAACATTTTTGCATTTTGGCGCTCAGTTGGTGCCAGAGGTGTAACGAAAAAACGTGGGAACACGTATGAACACAGAGTGCACACAGCAAAAACATCCTCAGATAGAGACTGAGCAAGGTGGCGCAATGAATGCCAGAAACCTCAATGGGAAATGGAAGACATGAAAATATGCAGATTACCTGTTAATGCAGGTGTAAAAATTTCAGACTCATGTCAAATGTTGTAGAGCACCAATGTGACTTGGTTAAAACACTTCAAGGTGTTTCAGGGTCAGAGGATACCACATACCAACAGCTCCTGTTGAATATGATAGCTTAAGCTTCATAAAAAATCTATAAAATCTATAAAACTGACACTTAAAGCCTTGGTAGAATAATCCACTACATAACAGTAGACAGTTATGGTTGGATAGGTGGGTAAAGTTCACCATATTTTCATTTATTAAGTGTAAACATCCATTGAGTACATGATGGCATCATTTTCAGTGTCCAGCCAAAATCTAAATGTGTGTGACATCACATGCAAACGATCAATACCCGCGCTTACATTGTGGCTCCTTCCATACAGGGGCAAAGCTGATTGACTTTTCTGGTCTTGTATTTACAAATGACCTGCATCTCATACACTTACACTTTAGAAATACCAAATTTACCTGTAATGGTGAAATATTGTCTTTTTAATCAGAGTGTTTTAAGTTTAAAGCTCCAATTGTGAAATTTTCATGAATTGACTTTGGCACCTTCAGTGTACAAAGTTTAACCTTTTATCTATATATTGATTGTGTCCTGTACTTGTGTAAGTGTTGTTAACTTATGAAAAAAATTGATTCTGTTTTCTTTTACCAGTCAAAGGTAGTACTTCATATCACTTGGTATCATAGATTTAGAATCTTTACCTTGAACCAAAAGGGCTGTCCCTCCATTTTGCTGTTCATTTCTTCCTGTGACAACTACTGCACAGCAGCAGTTAAAGGCAGGAATGGCTGAAACGGTAAAACAATGAATGTTTCTCCTGACAGTCTTGTGTGCTTTACTATGTCTACTAGGTAGCATCAGTAATAATTTGTTTGTTAAATACCACCTAAACGCCTTCGTTGTACAACGACTGTAAGATGTAAGGATTAAAACAGAGTTGAAATCATCTTTCAATGAGAATTTCTCCAGGTTCACTTAACCAGACTGTGTAAACATGTTGAGTAAACCCATTTCCCATCACAGCTTGCTTCTGGTCCCTTTTCTTTGGCTAGTCTTTGAAGCTGGGAGGTTGACATTTCACACCACATTATTCATCCACATGTTCATAAACAAGGAGACAAGGGATTCTTCTTAAGTGAGATTAGCTGCATGCTTTCCTCTTAGCACCGACACATATTCACCACATACCACACGCCTTGTGAGAAATTGTTGTGCTGTGAACTTTGAAAGTTTTCTAATTTGCAAACAGAGTATGCGTTTCATTTTGTGTGTGGTCGAATACCGGGCTGTTGCGTTATTAAAGCCCCATGGCGGTGTTTGCATATCACAACAAATCACCATGTTCCAGACAACCTGGGTCCTGTCTTAATTAAAAGAAAATGAGAAGTCTGTGCTTCAGCTGCGATAGCATCACTTTGGCTCTGTGCCTATGTTTGTCGCTTGGACAGACTCTAATAAAGAGGAGAGGCACAAAAGTGCTTTGTCACTATTCATCACTGTGTTACTTAGCCTGTGAAGACTATTAGTTCAAAAAAAATTAAAAGGAACTGACCGACCGGTGACAATAATTCCAGCAAATACAACACTGTAATGAAGGTTGGTTCAGGAGGAAGTAGGTAAGGGATTAATTTCTGAAAGAGGCAAACAGGCTTTGTCTGAAATACCATCATACACTGCCTGGCCAAAAAGAAAGTTTCCACCAAAAGAAAAGGTCATTCTCTAATATTTCATTGGACCGATTAGCTTTGATTAAAGCACGCATTCTCTGTGACATTGTTTTGATATGCTTCTACAATGTCACAAGATTTGTCACAGATCACAGCACTGCCCCAGCAGACACTAGGCATGATGGGTGCATCACTTCACCTGCCTCTCTTCTTACCCTGATGCTCCCATCACTCTGGAACAGGGTAAATCTGGACTCATCAGACCACATGACCTTCTCCCTGTCCTCCAAAGTCCAATCTGTATGCTCTTTCCCAAACGCAAGCCTTTTTTTCCAGTTAACCTTACTGATTAGTGGTTTTCTTATGGCTGCACAGCTGTTCAGTCCCAATCCATCGAGTTCCTTTTGCATTTTTTTGTGTGGAAATACTCTTACTTTCCCTTTTAAACATACCCCTGAGTTCTACTGCTGTTTTCTTGGATTTGTTTTGTTCAAACATTAAAGAGGTCACAATCATTCAAGATTTTTACAGACCACATTTCTTCCTCAAAGATGATGGTTCCCCACTATCTTTCCAGTTCTTAATAATGTGTTGGACAGTTCCTAACCCTCTGGTTGATGCATGCCAATGATTTGACTCTTCTTAAACAGACTAACATCTCTTCCATTACTACAGGATGCATCTTTCTGCATGGTTGTTTAAGAAATGAGAAGCTACTTATTGCATCAGCTGGGATTAAATAACATGTTGCCAGCTGAAAGATAATCACCCTTGCAGTAATTATCCAATAGGAAACTTGTACCTATTTGCTTAGTAAAATCCAGGTGTCAACTTTTTTTGGCCAGGCAGAGTGTTTGCTGTCTGAAAAATGCTATATGCAATATTCAGTTTAGTGTAAATGTGAGAAATCCCCAACTTTACCATTTCACCAAAGGAGTGTGATCAGGAGTTCCACATGTCCCAAAAGGGATTGCTTAAATAGCCCCACATTTTTTTTCTGAAATGGTTACCGCAGGCCTTTTCACAAGTGCTATTTACTAAGCCTCTGAATTACTCTTAAAATGTGTAGACCCAAAGTTTTGCAGGTCCAAAGGGAAAACTTTATCTTTTGATTAAAGTGAGTGATTCCTTTACTCCCCCTCATCTTTCCAGGAAAAAAATCTCCTCTATTGCAGCATCTTCATGCAGCTAAAATGTTCAAAAACAAATGCTAAACAGTCCTTTCAGTGACTGATGTTTACCTGACATGTATCCCCCCTACACAGTTTGCTCTGCGAGGAATAAGAAACAAAGTATAAACACCCTTTTTAAAACTAGGAGGTAAAAACCCTCCTCTACTCCAAACATGTCACCTTCTTCAACAGGAGCCAGGCAGGGTTTGGAGGCCCCCCTGCCTACTTGTTCCTGTCAAGATTTTTCTTATCAGGCCTGCTCTTTGTTTCTTTGCCTCACCGGTTTAAAAACCTGAGCTGCTGTGGATGCTTTCTGTTTATGTGTGGGAACAGAAAACAAGAAGTAACACGATTCTGAAAGCAGCAGGGCAACGAGGCAGTTAAGAGATCACGGAGCACGTGCTGTTAAAATATACTAAAGAAATTGAACTTCTGCCCCTGAACTCGCTTGTGTGATTTAATTCGAAAGAATATGCTCATACAGACGTTCTTGTAAAAGAACTGGAAGTGATCAAGACTGTGTCAGTGTTTTGAAGGTTTTTTAATAAAGAACTCCATGGTTAGAAATGTTGGTCTTTAAGTGGTTCACTGATTTGGCTTCAATTTTAGATTGAACTAAAGTGTTTAATGGATGCTTTAAACTACTCACAGAGCCCTGAACCAAAAACTTTGCTGATATTTGGATGTTACTTCCAATTTCAGCATCATTACAAGGTTTTTCTTCAAGTCTAAGGCCCCAGAGAATAAACTTCACCTTCTTCAGGTTTGATTAAATAATGTCTACAAATATGTGTTTGGTCCGCAGCATTAGTGATAACCTTCTGGGCAATATTGACCTCCACAAATTGACTCAGTTCAAAAAAGTGTTTGAGTTCAATGTTTGAAACAGCTCTTTCCTTTTATCTCTTTCTTTATGAGCTCCTGACAGGACGCTGCTATCCAAATGGTTTTGTTAACTTGGTACTTCTTTATATGTAACATTTTATTTAAAAAAAAATGCTTCATGTAGTTTAGAAAGAGGGAGGCTGAATTTTACTAAGATAAAACCTAATAAAATACTGTAGGTCTGTTGGTTTGTTTGTATAGTAAGAAATGTTGAGTATAAGTTAAATAAATGTGGTTATAATTACCAAAAGTTTAACAATGTACCAAGTTTTACTGACCTTAAACAGCCAATGGGAAAGGGGTCTTCACGCTGTATGCAAGAGGCAGATTATGATCATAGCGTGAAGCAAGCTGTGTAGCTTTAAGCTGTAGCTGTCCAAATCACAGAGAACCATCCAAGAGCATTTTTGTTTAATAACTTGTAGATAGATTTTGTTAAAAAAATAAATAAATAAATAAGCAAAGCAACAAAGTAGAAGGGTTACTGACGGTGGGGTGTGTCTGGTGGAGACAGTCATTTCTTCCCATATCATGCCCATCAAACCAGCCTTGCCAATCGTGTACAGATGTGCACAATTGCCCTGAGAAACAGGAATGTGTGACTGGGGGCTAAACTATGGGGCTAAAGGTGCTGAGCCTATTATGTTGACCTTCCAGAGGCAGCAAACAGACATGGGATCCTGGCTTAAAACTTGTAGAGCCTGGATTTTTTTATTACACACATGAGTAAAACTTAACATTCATCATGCCATTTCTAACTGCTGAATATCACTTGTTTTCAGAAGTCTGGTTATGACAACAGCTTAACTGAAACACAAACACGCTCCCTTTCTGCTCTCACTCAGCCACTGCAACAAATCCATTTAAAAGAATCACCATTGAGTTTTATAAAGCCAATGTTGCTTTTCACAAAGGCACGTTACTGATGCACAAGTGTTTATAAAGGTTTTTGGTTGCCTCTCTTTCGAGATGGACATCTGAAATTTCTTTCAAATTCCAAAATTACAAACACTATGATTTATCTTTCATGTCTATTTTTAGTCCTTTGCTTTAAGATATATACAAGAAAACTCATAATCCTCTTCTATCTTCTCATTCTCTTTTTCTTCTCTTTTATCTTTGAGTAGTGGAGCAAAACCGTGAGTCACCATCCTAGGAGACAAACTTCCACTGAAACAAAGTCATTTATATAAATTTAACATTAGTTGTGTTCAAAACAAGGCAGAAATCTTGCTTGAATTAAGAGTAAACTTTAGCATATTCAGTATGGAAGAGCATTGCCAAATTGAAAGCAAAGGACTAATTGTGCTAAACAGAAGCCCATTAGTGTACCAGTTATTTTAGTAATCAGTGACTGATAAGCTACAAAAAGTAATAGGTTGCTTCTTTGTTTTGAGCATGTCTGAATGCTTTTTTTTTTTCCAGATTAAATGTTTCATACATGCAAATGCACGCATTAATCAGATTACTTTCTAATAAGTAAACTCGGTGTCCCTGATCAGAAGGATTTTACTTGCACTTATACACGGGTGTTTCTTATATGCATCTGGACACCTCTGGTTTATATTTCCAAAGGAGCTGCAGTTAAAAAAAAAAAAAAAGAAAAAAGCACCTGATAAGTTATTCATGAACACATGCACTGGTCACCAGTCACAATCCCAGTTGAGATGAGGTTCAGCTGCAGCAGGAGAGCATGACCAGATGCACAGCTGTGCCCGATTCAGCTGAAGGATTCAAATTCATCTCAGCTGAATATTTTACATCAGCTCACACTTCAATAATTTCACACTGTGTATAGGGAGCAGGGACAGAGGTTGTGAAGGGTTTTTGGCTTTTTTATCAATAATTTGATGAACAGAAATTATTCACAAATTCCATGGACCACAGCAGGTAAACCACCTGTGCAGTGCTTGGCCTAATTGTAGCTGTAGCAAAAAGTGAATGTGTTTGAGATCAACATCAACGTCAGGGAGATTCACATCAATACTGGATTGTTTTTTCAAGAGTTCCGTTAGGCTGCACTAAAAAAACAGCCGTTAACACATTTAATGATAGATCAGAGTTCATATCCTGGAAAACCTGGAAAAGAGTCGACTAATGTTCCGATTCAGGTAAAAGAATGAATCTTTGGTCTTGACGGAAAGTTATTCAAATATTCTGTGATTTCAGAATTCCGCCAAATATAATACATTTGTCCTCTAATAGTCTAAATTATATTTTGGATAAATTAACTTTACATTTGCTTTTTCATTACAATATGTAAGAATAGATCACATGGGGTTGCTATTGGTTTGATAGTTAAAGGATAAGTTTGGTTTTTACAGCTTTCACATTATTTATAGAATTAAGTAGAACAATATACTCACCCAGAAGGCTTTCCTGATCCAAACAGTGCTTCGGGAGATATTTAGATCCAAAATCGAGCAGCGGACATCCGTATAATGGTAGCACACGGGGCATGTATAGCGCCGCTCCTAAAACTGCATTAATCTTCCAAAAACTCATTAGTTTCACCAATATTTCATCATGGTCCGCTCACGCTACTTCTCCATTGCAGTCTGTGTCGCCCCGGACATGTTTTGTGACTGTGCTGACCTCTGAACTGAAGAAAAAGAACATTTGCCTCCGCACATGCGCAGTACGGCTCATTGTTTCAGGGGAAGACCGCCAGCTACACAACAACTTTCTTCTTCCAGTTTTGTGCAAAATGGACGAATATCTGTTGGATGAGGATGTAAATGTAAATGTAAATGTTCTTTATTTATACAGCCCTTTACAACAACCCTTTCGGTGAACCAAAGTGCTTTACAATAGGTGGATGTTGTGGAGGAGAACTTCGAATATGATGGGTGTCCTTACAGTTTCGAGCCAGAGTATACAGATGAGGAGCTCACTTAAAGGAGTACGCGGAAGCAGCGCTCCAGAGAGTACTTCGCATGCACAGAAGCAAACCTTCTTCTTCTTCAGTTCAGAGGTCGGCACAGTTACAAAAACATGTCTGGGGCGACACAGACTGTAATGGAGGAGTAGCGCGAGCGGACCATGATGAAATATTGGTGAAACTAATGAGTTTTTGGACGATCAATGCAGTTTTAGTAGCGGCGCTATACATGCCCCGTGTGCTACCATTATACGGATGTCTGCCGCTTGATTTTGGATCTAAATATCTCCTGAAGCACTGTTTGGATCAGGAAAGCCTTCTGGGTGAGTATATTGTTCTACTTCATTCTATAAACAATGTGAAAGCTGTAGAAACTGAACTTATCCTTTAATCACCTGCACCTCTTGTACAGAGCCCGTGGTCCTTACTATGAATAGCCGATTTGAATTGAGCCCACAGCCCCTTTTCTGCATTGCCTATTTCTCCTCAGTTTCTGACTACTGCTTTGGTTCTTTTTGTCCAAACAAAGGCACTGGCTCTCACAATGTAGAGGGCCAGCTGGCCAGAGATCAAAATGGTGGACAGGAAAAGCACTAATGTAAGCTTGGAAATTAGCTAGCATCAGCATATGCATGAGCATTACCTAAAACATGCATTGCAACATGGGAAATGTTCAGAAAAGGACCAAAGCTAATAGAAATAACTTAAATTAGGCTTTCTGAAAAGCAACTATATTTATTGTGAAATAAGATAATAGGGAAAATGTGACGTGACCAAAGCTAAATGTAAACTTGGGTTACCAGCATTTTCTCTGCTATGCATTCACAGAGCAGGAGGGCTGAGTAAATGTAACTAAAACTCAATGCACCAACATCAGACATCTCACTGGTAAAATCCTATCTCATTGAATATTAAAAGAACTTACCCTGTCACACGTGTGTGTGTCTCTGCCTTGGCGTCAGCTGAAGCATCATATTTCTATATATGAATGGCCATTTGTTCACAAAAATACTGACCTTGCCGTCAACTAGATTCACTTGTTTGACTTTAATCAGTCAGAGCCACCCTGCCAATCTCTAATCTCTGATGCTTGTAGATTGGAAATAAAAACAAAATCTGGGAACAGGAAGAACATACAAACTCCACACAGAATGCCCTGACTGATACACCGAGTCAAACCAGAAATCTTATTGTGAGGCATGTGCACCACCTGCTGTGCCATCATGCCATAAAAGAGGTTATAGTGTATGTTATTCTTTAACACTGCTAAGCTATAGTCCTGTGCTATCTTAATATAGTGTGCTATGTGCGTCTACCAAATATATTACATCATACATAACATTCATAATGTATTAAAGACCAGAGCTCACTCTGTTCTTGTTCAGGGTCCTGTGTTCAGCTGTTTCTTATGAGGCCTCTCTTCATCGCCCACTCCTCTACTGTATCTCTTTGGCATGGCACAGCATGGGAGAGGCGTTACACCACATGTCAGTAGTTGTTGAGTCTTCATCTTTCCAAACGAAGCCCATTATACTGGAAAAGGAGACCCTAGCTGTCATACATACTAATGTTGAATGCAATATGAAATACAAACTGCATAGTATGTTCAACATTAGTATGTATGTGATTTGAATACAGCCAAGCTGTTATGGTTCTTCTAGAACATGAAAAGAAATGGCCAGCTGATGCCACTGTTAGTTATATGGTCATCCGGGATCATCCTCTGAGGACATGTTTGGTTGTGTCTAAAGAAGTCTTCCAAGTTGTCTTTGAAAAGCCTTAAAGAGAGAAAACCGTAATTCAGCTTTTAGTCCTTTTTGTTTTTCATTAATATTTGTTTGGATCAAATGTCCTCATTACGGCAAATTTATCTCAAAATAGTCTTGTGAATTTTTCTGTTCCGTACTCAGAATCAAAGCTTTAGTCAACTTTATTTACTTTTAATGAAATGTATTTTTAATCCAAGCACAAGCTTTTAGAAGTGCTATATCTTTTATGAGTGTGAAGCCCATTAAATCAGTGCATCCAGGGATTCTTTAAATAAATATGGTGCTCAAACCAGAGAATAATTGAGAATAAACCCTGCTCTGATGGGCAGATAGATTTTGAAAGAAAAAAAAAATCAATTTTACTTCATTACAGCACATCTATGTAAGCTCAGCAAATTCATGCTCATCACTGTGACAGGAACTGGCAGACAATCTAGTTAGGAGGATTACATATCACAACTCATTAGTCTTACGGTAAAAACCAAAAAATGTAAGAAACCAGGAGAACTCTAGACATTACAATTAAGATTTGAAAGTAAATCGCATATTTCCTTGAAAATGTTCCAACAAATGCCAGTTTAAAAACAGGCATAAAGCCCTCTCTTTGAGATTTGCATCTTTTAAGGTCCTCCTTTCACCCCCACCCACAAAGTTTTAAAGGGCAAAGTTAAGATCATTTTAAATGCATCCAGGTATGTAAACTCTTTTTTTGAATAAGTATGACTGTGCAAGTGGTCAAGTATTCATTTGACCTTGTTGTACCCATTCATAAATTATAATGACTTTTTTGACCTCCATTATATCTCAAAAAGATTTAACTAAATGGCAACTCATCTGCCTTTTTCTTTACAGACTCATAACCAACAAAAGTTAAGAGTGACAATTTCAAGTTCAAACAAATGATAATTTGTTGAACAAAATTAATACAGGCAAAAAGGAATCTATTGTTTCATAGCCCACATGGATTTTAATGTACCTTCTCTAACATGGCAAGTAGCTAATCATCGTGCAGTATTTGCACATGTAATAGATAGATAGATAGATAGATAGATAGATAGATAGATAGATAGATAGATAGATAGATAGATAGATAGATAGATAGATAGATAGATAGATAGATAGATAGATAGATAGATAGATAGATAGATAGATAGATAGATAGATAGATAGATAGATAGATAGATAGATAGATAGATAGATAGATAGATAGATAGATAGATAAAAATGGCCTTTTTTTCTCCTTAATGTTTATAACAATCACTTTAGTTCAGTTTCATTCAAAACTGTGTAGTGTGAAAATAGCAGATCATCCTGCAGCCAAACTCTATCACTCCAACTATCTGCACTACACACACAAGAGCACTTTGTGATTAAGCGTTAGCGTATTTGACAGGGTTCATTTGTATCAGTCGATATATGTGGGATGGATCTGTATTTTAATGAGGCTGGGAGGGAACATGAACGATCTCCCAGTCAGAAAAAATCGACCTCTGGAGTTAGATCAATCTTTATTCTGCCATAAAACACAGATGTGAGATTTTCTGATTATCTTTCCCTCTTAATCACACTCAAGAACCAAATAAGGTGAACAGTTTTCATGTTGGTGCTCTCCCACGCATGAAATCCACTCAACTGCCCTCTTACTCCCTCCTCTTCCTCGTCTTTGCAGGAGGATATCCAACTCATGGCTGAGCACAGGCTGGTTCACTATGACCATCGCCCTGGAGCTGTGTGATAGGATCAATGTCTACGGCATGGTGGCCCCAGACTTCTGCAGGTGAGACACAGCATCTGAATGTAAAGTGAAATCATCAGCTCCCCAGTGAAATGCCTTGCTAAGGACTTTTATAAATTGAGCATTATATTCAGCAGCTTCAAATATTGAGATATTCAGAGCAGCACAGCAGCCTGATAAGGGAGATTAAAACTGTAATAAATTCAAGCAGCTGATAAATAAAAAGTCACTGTGGCTCCAGATGCTTGTGGAATACTTATATTGGCTGAAAACCAGCAAGAAAACAGGCGAGAAATACAAATATTTAGGCACACTCTTCAATGTAGGAACTATAAATTGAAACTTTATTATGATGCTAGTATAAAACAAATAATATTTAAAGCCTTTTCAATAGCAGGGCAATAAAAAAATAACTGCCAAGGGGGTCCAATGGTGATTTCTTTAGATTGTTAAACATTACAAATAACTTCTCAACTCTGTCTAAAGTAAATACACTTCGTTAGATACCCACATTCACAAAGGGCTAATCAACCAGCCACATTACGGCAATTCGGTGCATTTAGGCATGTATACACGGTAAAGACCACCTGCTCAAACTGAGCATCAGCACAGGAAGGAGAGGTGGTCAAGATATTAGAAAGGCAACAGATCAAACTGGAAAAGCACTCGGAGAGCGCAGACCTCCGCCAGCGCTACAGTCCTCACCCATATTTTGATTTTCACCATATATATTAGTCCTACCTTTATTTCATCGAAATATTTAGATTCCTTGACTATGAAAACATACCATTACAAATTGGATTCATAATTACCTCCGCCAAGGAGGTTATGTTTTCGGGAGAGTTTGTTTGTCTGTCTGTCTGTGAACAAAATAACTCAAAACTAATACATTGATTTTGATGAAATTCTCAGGAAATGTTCAGCATGGGAAAAGGAAGAACTGATTCAATTTTGGTGTTGATCCGGATCAGCGTCTGGCCACCATGACGAAAAATGTGATTTTTGTGAATAACTACTGAACTAAAATAGATATCATTATGAATCCAGTTGCTAATGGTATGTTTTCATGGTCAAGGAATCTAAATTTTTTGATGAAATAAAGGTAGGACTAATAATTATGGTCAAAATCACAATATGGCTAAGGACTGTGGCACTGGTAGAGGTCTGCGCTCTCCGAGTGCTTTTTGACTGATATCTATTTTAGTTCAGTAGTTATTCACAAAAATCACATTTTTTGTCATGGCGGCCAGACGCTGATCCGGATCAACACCAAAATTAAATCAGTTCTTCCTTTTCCCATGCTGAACATTTCCTGAAAATTTCATCAAAATCCATCCATTACTTTTTGAGTTGTTTTGTTCACAGACAGACGGACGGACAGACAGACAGACAAACAAACTCTCCCAAAAACATAACCTCCTTGACGGAAGTAATCACCACTTTTATACAACTACAGTATGCAGAATACCAATATCTGAATGCACATCATATTGACTCTCAAAGCCGATGGGTTAAGGCATCAGAAGACTACACTGGATGCCACTCCTGTTGCCTAAGAACATGAAACTGAGGCTACAATATGCACAGACATATCACAATTGGCAATAGAGGATTTTAAATAGTTACATGGTCCAGTGAATCTTGATTTCTGCTGCTGCAGCGTTGTGATGGTATAGTCAGAAATCGGCATAAGCAACATGAAAACATGGATCCATCCTGCTCTGTATCAGTGGCTAAGGCATGTGGTGGTGTGGGGACTATTTTCTAGGCACACTTTGGGTCCCTTTATACCAACTGAGCGCTGTCTAAATGCCACTGCCTACCTGAGTATTGTTGCTGATCAGGTCCATCCCTTTGTGTCACAAAGCTCAAATAATCTCAAATTGGTTTCTTGGACATGGCAATAAGTTCACTCGACACTAGTGGCCCCCACAGTCACCAGATCTCAGTCCAATAGAGCATGGTTTCTCAAAGAGTTGGTCCTGACCCCCTTCCCACCCAGTGGGGCGTGGCCTCATGTCGAGAGGGTGTGGCTTGTCTGTGCAGGGGTGCAACCAAATTGGAGCTTGGGCCTCCCATTTGCCAATCCAAACCTCTGCATTGTGACTGACTATTTAACATGTAAGAGATGTAATTCATGTAAAAATCATTGTGTACTGTTTAAAAAATATGTATCCTGAAAGGTTGGTATTACAGAAAGTTACTTAGAACCACTGCAATAGAGCATCTGTGGGATGTTGTAAAATGGGAGGATTGCATCATGGATGTGCAGCAGACAGAGCAGCAGAGAATATGTGATGCAATCATGTCATTTTTGTCCCAAAATCTCTGAGAAATCTTTCCAGCACATATTTAAATCTATGCCACATAAAAATCAGGCCAGTTCTGAAGGGGAAAGGCATCAAACCTGGTGATAGCAAGGTATGCCTAATAAAGTGGCCATCAGTATGTATATGTATTACTTTAATTTGACATTTCTCAGGCAGCAACATTTTCATAACTTTGACTTTTAAAACAAACTTTTCAAACAACTTTGGCAACAAAACTTAACTCATAGTCTTTCTTACTTTGGTTAGTGTGGGGGAGGACTTTTTTAGTTAGTTTCAAATTGAATAAAAACTGTAGGTCCTTGCAACATAAAAAAATACAGCATGGTAAAATTAAAAGACACGGCTAAAGTGTTAATGCATGCAAATGCTTCAAAGGCAACCAGGCTAGACTATCTGTTAATTAACATGTAAATGTCAAGCCTTGCAAAATGAAATAAATAAATAAAATAGAGAAGGTTGTTGTAACCACCCAGTACACTCAGAACAAAGACTTCTCCTCTAAAATCACTACGTAATGAACACAAGCCGTTCACCCATCCTGCATATTTACTGCACACTAAATTATGCCAGGGAAACAACATTAACCATGACTTCTATGCCATGTAGCCGTAAGGCAGAGAATTATGGGACGCATAGATGGCTGTGACTCCGTCTGGCTCCTGGCAGCAAACTCGTCAGGCCCTCATTAGCAGAGTATAACGGTTTGAATCACAGCTCACGTCTCAGCCTGCTCCCTCTTTAATTGGAGGGTTTTATTAGAGGAGGAACAAATCTTTTTAGATTTCTCAATAAAAAGAACAAACTGTATAACACTCCGTATAACTTTATCCCTGCTCCTGATTGATTAAAGAATGATTTTTTTATTTTGGGTTCAGGCTGAAATTAATGATGGAAAGCTGTTTCATTTGTTTGAGGGAATGGTCGGTTTAACAGCCCTTTTATGTAACTAATGAGAGAGTTCTGCAGGAAGTTGTTGGATTTGATTGGACTGAGAATTTAAAGTGTAGTTTCTCAGGCATAATGTCAAAAGTTTTATGGACTTGATATTTAGTAGGCTAAAGCAGTTAGATACAGATATAAATACATGATACTCCAACTCAGTCCTTCGTCAGAGTTCAGGGTTTATTTTCCCTTTCCTTCTTTTTTAAAGTATTTTTGCCCAAAAAATATTTTGCATGTCATTAAAGGGACTGTGAGGAGTTTCTAAGTAATTACAAAAAAGTCTCACTTTTAGATATATGCCTGATCGAAATACACACTTTATGATGAGTTTTATAGCATCAAAATAGGTTATCTATAAATGTTATTCCTTAGCCTTCCGGTCGGGTCGGACAGTGCTGGACTGGCCTGGATACTCAACTTCGGGAACAAGACAATTAAAACTAGAGCAAATTTATATTATTCGGACACGTGCATCGGGCTGTAAGAAGCGATATATAGCCAGCTACAAAACTACGATACAAAGTTTTCCAAAAATTGCTTGTTGTCACACATCAAAAACTACCGCTACGTAACTAGAATGAGATACATTACCTCATCACTTTGCATCCTGTAAGTTGTTGAAAAAAGAAGTTGTAAAGCAATACAGAGTTCCGAGGAAGGTCCGAGCTGCATGCTTTATTAGCATCACAACAAACACACTCTTTGGCTTGGGTCACGTCTTTGGTGCGTTCCAGTTGTAGTCAGAAGTAGGAATTTCCGGGTTCCAGGTAGGAAACTACAACTGGAACGTTCCCCGAAATCTGAATTTCCTACTGAGAACTTGGTGAAACCTCGCCACCCCCGAGTTGACACTCGAAGATGGATGCCCCCAGTGTGAACAGTTATTTAGCTCCTGTAAAAATCAATTTATTTGCACTTCTGACTGGAGTGTGTCGCTCTAGATCAGCTGTATACATAGTATTGTTAGACTTATATTGACAAAAATGCTGCCATAGTGATAATCACATTCTCCATGTGATATTTGTGAACAACAACGCAGGACGTGCTAACAACAGCTAACAATAGCCTGGTAGATCGGCATGTTTTTGTTCCGACTTCAACTGGAACGCTGATAAGTCGGAGATAATGTCACTCCCAGTTCCGAGGTTACTGGAACGCAGCATTACAACAGTCGCCGCACGTGCTCATGGGTGGCAGAGTCCTGATGTTGCAGCAGATAGATTCTCCTCATCACACCTTTGAGATGTTTGTAGCTGTTTCTAACGATTCTTCGTTGGTTTTTTGACATACACACCCTCTGGCCACTTTATTAGCTTCACCTTGCATGTACCAGTTGGGACCTTCTTTTGCCTTTAGAACTATGGCATAGATTCAAGAAGGTGCTGGAACATTCAATATTTTGGTCCATATTGAGCTGAAAGCTGTGAGTTGATGATGCAAATCTTCTGCTCCACCACATCCCAAAGGTGCTCTATTTGATTGGGATGTGGAGATTGGAGTACAGTGAACTAAGGCTATTTTCACACGGACACTCAGACTTAAAAACGCAAAGATTTTTCCTTTGCGTTTTCAAAGTCGATCTGCTTTCAGACGGAGACGCTGGAGACAACTGAAGCCGCTGTAGTGTGCATGCCGGTTCAGTAGATGGCGGTGTAGGTTTACAGAGACAGCGCTGCTAAATCACACGTATGAAGAAGAAAAACTTTTCACAAACAACAATGGCGAATAGACGCACAGAGACGCAGGAGTTTCTATTCTGGACAACTAATCAGTTCCGACAACAAATCTGTCTGGATATTTTTTTCTGGACAACAAACCGAGCACATTAAGTAGCACACACGTTACTCAGTAGATGGCCTGAGCTGTTGTTGTTCCTGGTTAGCGCGCACAGCCTTCATGTGAAAGAGTACTGCCCATGCGGTGACATCAGGGTTTCACCCTGAGACACTCTGATACGGGTTTACATGGAGCTGCATGGAGAGCGTGCTGAAAACTTTTCACTCTGGAGCCCGTTTTTAAAAGTTTGCGGAATTAAGAACTCCAGGTACTGTTGTCATGTAAACAGGAGGCAGAAATGCGATGAAAACTTATCAGATTTGAGCGTTTTAGGAGCCGTGTAAACGCCACGTTCAACAACAGGGTCTGAGATTATTCAAGCTTTGTAACATGGAGCATAATTCTGTTGAAGGGTGCATTATAGAGCTGATACACTCTGGTCATAAAGGATGGACAGCAGCAATACTCAGGCGGGCCGTGGTGTGAAAAATGTGGCTTGGTTTGCAAAGGGGCCCAAAGTGTGCCCTGTAAAATTTCGACCACACCATTACAAAACCACCTGTCTAAGCTGTTGATAGACAGCAGGATGGCTCCATTCTTTCATGTTGTTTATGCCAAATTGTGACCCTACCATCTGAATTTTGCAGCAGAAATCAAGACTCATTGGACCAGGCAACAATTTTTAATCCACTTTCATCCAATACTGATATGCCCATGCATACTCTGAGTTTTCTGTTCTTAGCAAACAGGAGTGATTAGCATGATGTGTTTTCAGAAATGGTCCTCTACTTGGTGGTGTATTATTGAGTTATTCTTGCTTTTCTATCATAGCAGACCACACTGGCCATTTTCCTTTGACCTCTGATATCAACATGACATTTGTGCCCTGAGAACTGCTACTAACCTGACACACCAGACAGTTTAATATATTTCAGTCATCCATCTGGAAAACAGCACATAGAGATGTTTTGGAGTGGTCAGAACTTTAAAAGCATTCCCAACAGGTGGAACATAGAAGATTGGCATGATGGATCTGCCTGAATACAGGTAGCTGCTATGCAAGGTTAACCATTCACTGGATGTTTTTTCTTTTTTTGTCAGTTCTTTCTAAACCCTGAAGACAGTTGTGCATGAAAATCCCAGTTGATCAGCACTTTCCATAATACTATGATCAGCCCTTCTGGCACAACAAGCATGCCACATCCAAAGTCACTTAAATCACCTTTTCCCCCTTTTCTGATGCTCAGTTTGAACTGCAGTGGGTCACCTTAACTGTGTCTACATGCCTAAGTGCATGTGAGCTGCTACCATGTGATTAGCGGATTAGCAACTTGCATTCATAAGCAGTGAAACAGGTGTGCCTAATAATGTGGCTGGTGAGTGCATATTAAATGCACCAGTTAAACATTATTACTTCGTTCATGTTCTACATCTTTTTGCTTTTTTTATGAGACTATTTTTACTGTTTAGTCTCTTGATATTTTGTCATTTTTGTTAATAATTGTTAATTAATCAACGTAAATTAGCACGTGCAGTTAATTGCCACATTGTAGGCCAATTCAGTTATCCTCCCTGTAGTAGGGACAAAGACTTGTGCATTGCTCGTTGGAAGGATTTTGTTCTTCCCTGTTGAAGAAACTCTGAGCCAGCTTTGACATTATCAGACAAGGCCGGTCTCTCTTAACTCATCAGTGATTGGTATTTGCATTAAAAAACTGATATGAGCATTCTTTTTCCTTACATATATGGCCTCTCGTGTTCTTAAATTTGGTCAAATTTCAGATTCAAGTCCTTTAGTGTGATGGAGGTTTTACTGCAGTGCTTAAAGTTCTGTCACTTTTTGAGACACTTTCTTTATTCATCTTTGCCAATCAGTGCTCCGCTGCAGGTGGCCTTTAACAAACAATCAACAGCAGCAGAATTTGGTGTCTGAACCCTGCCAAGACAAAAAAATCATGCAGATTAGTCACCCTCCTCCAATGTGAAATGAAATACTCTGCAGGGTGTCGCATGGAGCTCAAGTAACTCATTATTTTTTTTTTTTCCCGTCTAAAATGTCAACTGTCTCTCCTCTCTCACTCTCACTGCAGGGGGCGCCAGCACCAATCAGTACCCTACCACTACTACGAGCCTAGAGGGCCAGACGAGTGCGCCATGTACATTTCCCACGAACGTGGGCGGAGGGGCAGCCATCACCGCTTCATCACTGAGAAGAGGGTCTTTGCAAACTGGGCACGGACTTTTGACATCCACTTTTATCAGCCTGACTGGAGCCCCCCGCCTCTACCTGCAAACCGGTCCCTGGAGGGGGCACCTGCAGCTGCTCACATGATACTTAAAATGACGTGACGGATGTTGGGATTAGAGAAATTCCTTTTAAAACTCTTAAAGAAAGAGGAATTGGAAATGGGGAAAATCTGCCTTTTTGGGTGTCGCTGAAGCCTACAAAGAAGAGATTGGGCCCCAGTCTGAGGCAACTTTGGGTGAGGGCGAGGTTTTGCTGGACTTTCATAAACAACAAATCCCCAAAACTAAAACTCCAAGAGTTTTTTTAATTCATGGAGGTTAAGCAATTTAACGTTTCTGGAGTAACATTTAATAATTACCAAGACTTACAAACTTAAGCATTGGTCAGCTTTATTCTCTCTAAAACATTATTGATCAATTTAAATGTCATTTACAAACACAATTATAAATTCTTAATTTGATACAGCACTGGTAAATGGGCAAGTCATCACTCATTAAGCCTTCTCAATCTTTTATAGTTCATCAGCATCACTAAACATGCTCTATGACTAACTACTAGGTTCATCTCCAAAGTGCTTAATCATTTAGTTTCACACTTTATAAGTAACTGATTTACATTTTCGAACTAGAAGTGCTTCGTGAGACAAACACAAACTGCCCCACAGCATTTCCAACATTATTGAGAGAGTGTCAACAATATAGAAAACTGCCTTTTCTTAAAGTCCTTGAAAAAAATCCTGGATCCACATCCAGATTCGGCTCACCATTAAAATGTAATGAGTTCTCTCTTGTGCAAAGACAAACATTCCCTGAAAATTAGCAGACCTCCGCCAAGCAGCTCAGTTACAGCAGTGGCTTTTCCACTCCTATTGGACAGCCAAGTCTCCTCTCATGTCTATCCATGTAGAAAATCCTGTGTTCTGTTTACATCCCAACTGGGGAGAGGGGAGTGTGCATGACATGATCTCCGAGTTATAAGCATTCCAGTTATAAAGTCAGAAAAAGCACGCCGATCTACCAGGCTGTTGTAAGCCGTTGTGTTAGCAGAACTCCTCTGGTTCACTGCAAAGGAAGCTGGGAAATGTAGTGGCATAAGCTTGAAACATGTCGGTGTCAGTTTGCAAATAAACTACAACTCCCATAATCATCAAAGTGAATGGGATTTGCCATTATAAACTTCACTGTTTTTTGTCATGTCAATCTGGATCGGATCAGCAACAAAATGGACCAGACCACACCTCTGGTAGAAATTTTCATGCAAGTCCATCCCGTAGTTTTTGCGTAATCTTGCTAACAGACAGACAGACAGAAAACATTACCTCCTTGGTGGAGGTAAAAATATAACCTTCATTGGGGGTTGCAACCAACTCAAGAAACCTTGTCCCAAACCATTTACTAATAAATCAGTGATGCATTTTGTCATTGTTTATGAATGAAATATAAATAATCAGTATAAATTTGTAGATCAGAGAGGTCAATAACCACATTTGGGCAAGACATAAAAAATAAAGTAAAAGAAGATTTTTTGTTCTAAGTAACATTTTACTTGTTTAATTCTAGTTTGTTTGAAGTGTTTGTGTTTCTTAATATTTAAATACTTCTGCCAGATACATAAGGCAATTAATGTATTCCAGGCTTCTTCTTTCTGGGAATGTTATGCTTTTAATCACTGGGCTTGACTCCATCACACTCATTCTCATGGTTTAATGATGGCTTATAATGGCTGACAGTTGGATTTCTATAAAACCGGTCAAATGTGAAGTCATCCCTAATAAACTGTATCAAATGTGAGGTTGTGTTTATAGCTTCAGGGATTTAAAAACAAAAAGATGCCTTTAAAATTACAAGATATCCCACCATCACCACACAAACACATTTTTTGAGTTTGATTTTTACTGTGGGAGCCTGATGGGAAGCTGTGGGGGGCCTGATGTGGCCCCCAGGCTGCCAGTTGATGATCACTGTTGCAGATGATGAGTAGAATATTTACCAATGCCTTACTAATGCTAAATATTGTGTCGATATTATAAAGTGTTGTCATTTTTTGAGCCTTGTAATCTGAGATAATAACATTATTCACACTCTCAATGCATGCATTCAGTGCAGAGCCTCCTTATCCTTGTGCATACAAACTGTAAGTGTGTGAGTGTGTGTGTATGCATATGTCTACCAAAATGATCACAGAGGATACAAACGTAAGTCCAGGCTCTACACAAACCTCTCTTTGGTGGTGTAATGGTGCGGGATTCAGTGCTTACAATTTCAATGAAAGAAAATACCATTACAATACCCATAATCCAACAGCAGTGTGAAGGAGACCGTGTAGACAGAATACTAATGTAAAAGTAAAAGTAGCTTCTGTTAAATTTGGATTTTTGAAAGTGTGAATTATCTCTGTTCGGGAGTTAAGTTCTCCTGCTGCCTTCAGATATGAAAGGGGTCAAAGTTGGATGGGATACTTTAGACCCCCGAAGGCCTTCAAAGCCGAATTTCACTTTCCCTGTCTTTTATTAATGCTGCCCCTCAGATGTGTGCATTGTAAGGTTGCTTCAGTCCAACTTTAAAACGCAAAATTTCCTGTTTGAATGGCAGGAGTGTAGCCTCAGAGACGGTTTAATCTTGGCCCGGTGCAGATGTATCATAAGGCTTTGTTGGCTCCTGTCACTTGTTAATAGTGCGATTTATACAGCTACAAGTCGGATTTCCATGTAAATGCACAGCTAAGTCACAGAAGACAAGTGGGAGATTAAGATGGAGAGCCGGGATTCGGCAGCAGCATCCATCCTACTATATTCATCTGCTGCTGCCGCTGTGAGCCTGAATCACCTCAAGGGAGAATTACAGCCTTTTTTTTATCCTTTGGTTAAACTGATGAGTATGTGATCTGTCACTCTCCTCCTCTCCATTGTGTTTTATGTGCACTCTCCTCTCATTTGATGTAGTGTGAGCTACTCGTAGGCTCCTCTCTCTCTTGGAGACCCTCTCTTTTCTCCTCCATGAATAAAAATCAGATCCGGAGGAAGGTGATGCCATGTGTGGTTATCTTAATGATACATCCTGCTGCTAAGTCCTCATTGATTTGCCCTCATCTCTGTAATGTGAGTAATGAGAGAGCAGATGTGACGGGTCAGAAACATAGGTGCTCACACCTCGAGGACGTGATTCACATCATGTTTTTTCCACCAAGACGGGGATATGATTGGTTTTCATACATCACACAGCTGAGAGAGATGCTGCTTCTTTTCTGAACAGCACCTGGCTCCGAGTCCACATGCTGCCGAGTTTAAGAAGGTGTGTTTTTTTGGATGTTGTCTCTGTTGAAGATGGGGGTGTTCAGTGATCCATCGATGGATACCGGTAAGCATTTTAAAAATGTAGGCCTATTTACTTGGATCTTAGTGTATTGTTTCTGGGGTTTTATTATATAAAAAAAACATTTACATTTTTTTCATTAGTTAAATAACAGAAAATCAAAAAGTGCATCCAAACATTTATCAGATTTTCTGGTTATAATTTCAAGCTGATACCTTTCAAGTGTTTACTTTACACACCTGCAGTCCAATTAAATAAAATATATATCTACAGTTATGTAGAATGGAGATCAGCAACCAATTATTGTATCTGACATATGGAATTTGAAATGTACCAGGGGGTCAATCACGCAGAGACATGTTGCTCAGGAGGCAGTCGCACCAAACATGCTTAGAGGTGGAAAAATGGTTGGAGCAGCTATGCAGGGGACCCGCATCTGAATACCGGCAGCCCAAAAAAATTGTCGCAAAGTGGATCTGAACACTTGTAAAACTCTTAAGTTTGCTTTGTAAAAGTGTCATGGGGTTTGGGGTCCATCAAACCTTTCAGTGTTGGGTCATCATTTTCTGGCTGGCAGGACTCTTTCCTCAGAAGGATCAGTTCATAATGTTCCCAAATAAATCAGCAGTTTGTGAGCAGATGGTATCAGCTGTCACTGAGGCCTGTCCCTGTCCTGTTTTCTGCTTTATTTGTGGCTGAATTAGCCAGAAGTAACATATGAACTATGTGTATTGGGAAGAAAAATAGACACTGACCTTTAAAAACAAAGGCTTTACTGGCGACACTTTCTAGCAATATATCTTTTTGTGGTTGACCCCCAATTCCATAAACGACTAATACTAGTTCAGTGTTTGAAATATGTTAACACCCTTTCTCGCAGAGTTCATGCAGTATTACTGACAAAAAACAATGTAAGAGGCTAAGTTTAGCTTTGCTAAGCTTTACCTTTGCTGAAGATGCAGAGTTTTGCTACATTTTTTCTGTACAGATTTGACAATAGAAAGACAAAATCAGTTGCACCAAATTGCTTTATAGATGTTACAATAAACTGTGAAACACGTCTCACAGCAAGGCAAGGTTAGAATCAGAGCAAACAAGGCTTGAGATATCAATGACATTCACACCATTGACAGACAAGAATAAAATGACCTCAATAAAAAGGAAAGAAATTAAAATATACATATGTATAAATCCACCACCAGGAGGCAGTAAATCTAAAACAAAACAAGAGATGATGGGTGGAGACCAAAGACAGGGAAAGGATGAAGTGACCTTCAGTCACCTCCGACAGCCACAACATTTTCCCTCTGTTTTAAACTGAAGACACGGTTGAATAAAAATTCACTGTGTAAAGTGGATTTTCTTAACAGCCACTGGTTTCTGTTTGGAGGATGAGTTTTACTTAATGGGGGGTGTGGGTCTTTTAAAAGTGTAATTTTGGTGGCTGTTTGCACTGCCAGGTAGGTACAGAACAAGCTGTGTCTATCATGGTGGCTCAGTCACAATAATCATGATAAGTCACCCCACCTTACAACTTTCATTTTCAAAGATGTATCTTGGTACTAAACTAAAACCATATATAAAATGTAATTTGTCTAATTTTAATTATTTTTTTATTTAGTTTCCTAATTTTTAAAGTTTAAAATATTATGACTGAAATGTAAACTTTGCCATATTTGATGCAACGTTTGTGTCTTGTCAATCTTTACATCCATGGTTGGCTGATTATCTCTGCAGTGGTCAAGGAACATCTGCAAGTAAATTTACTTGGAAAAAAAAATCTCAAGTGTATGTTGTGTATTGATTTGCTGTGCAGTTCCTATGGTAAGTATTACCAAACCTAACACTCTGCAAGAAAGGATGTTTCCATATTAACAAGCTTATCCTTAAAACAATTAAATGCTCATCAACATTTGCCAAATGTTCTCAGTCAATGAGCGTTAATGACCAAAACCACCAGTGTTTACATAAATTTTGATTTGTTTTCTTCTATTTTCTTCACAATGGAAATGTACCACTGAAATCAATAAAGTACTATTTATCAATATTTATGCATTCTGCTGTTTCTTTGAAGGTTGTCACAAACCCAGAATTGTGTTTTTTGTAATTATGTTAGTAAAATGAATTATAAGAAAACCTGCTTTAATACATGCCCAAGGTATTCAATTCTGGAGGCTTTTTTATTTTTGTTGATTTAAAATCCAAGTACTGCAGCACACTGAGTTTTTACTGGATTTGTGCTGCTTATTTAGTGTACACAGATTCAAATGGATTTGGTCCTTTTTTTGTGCACCTGTCATATGTATTGGATGTTTTCCTCAGCTTCAGCACTACTGAGATGGTTGACTCTAGTTTTATGTGCAACAGAAAATAGTTAACAAGTTAGAGATATAAAGAGTTTGTACTATGTTTTCAGTGTTAAAATCCCCTGATATTAGAATGAAATGGGGTGGATAAATGTGAAGTGGGAGCCCAGTGACTCACCTTCACTCTCCACTGGCGACAGCTGCCATCTTTGCCTTTCAATCTCCCTCTTCCTGTCTGGTTGTGACATCCGGCTGTGTCACACTGAAATAATAATGAAAGACAGGCAGAGCTACAAGGCCATTTCTCCCCTGAGCTACAAACAGATCCTTGACTGTGTTCAGAGCAGAACGAAGAGAAGTACTGTACTTGTATGTAAAAATAGCGACTCCTGCATGGACTGAAGGTAAAGTATATACGTCAAGGTAACCATATACTGTAGGTTCAAGATGGAGGAACCAGGCACTCAGAAGACAGCAAATAGCCTTTATGTAATCAGACTCAGAGCCTTCTCTTGATTAAATGTCAGCCATAAGAAATCCTAACTATCAGTGAGGTTTGTGATGAACTTGGGCTAAAATACGTAAGAATGTACCTAACACCTGGGATTCAGCAGATGAACCAGTTAATTTGTGCTTTGTCATTTACACTTATCGAGGAATCAAAAAAATCCACACTGATTGTTGCAGAATGACTGAATCACCTTACTATAAGCATTAATTAATGGTAAATGGACTTAAGCTTGTATAAAACTCCCCTAGTTTTCGTTTTCTCATCTCAAACTTTTTTTTCTAGTTTTCTTTGAATGTAAGACGATAGTCTAAGGACTGAATAGTTGTTTAAAGGATAAGTTTGGTTTCTACAGCTTTCACATTGTTTATAGAATGAAGTAGAACAATATACTCACCCAGAAGGCTTTCCTGATCCAAACAGTGCTTCGGGAGATATTTAGATCCAAAATCGAGCGGCAGACATCCGTATAATGGTAGCACACGGGGCATGTATAGCACCGCTTCTAAAACTGCATTAATCATGCAAAAACTGATTAGTTTCACCAATATTTCATCATGGTCCGCTCGCGCTACTCCTCCATTACAGTCCGGTGTCGCTCCACCCATGTTTTGTGACTGTACTGACCTCTGAACTAAAGAAGAAGAAGGTTTGCCTCCGCGCATGCGCAGTACGGCTCATTGTTTCAGGGGAAGACCGCCGGCTACACAACGACTTTCTTCTTCCAGTTTTGTGCAAAATGGACGAATATCTATCGGATGAAGATGTTGTGAAGAGAACTTTGAATATGATGGATGTCCTTACAGTTTCGAGCCAGAGTATACAGATGAGGAGCTTATCGAAAGGAGGACGCGTACTGTGCATCTAAATATCTCCCGAAGCACTGTTTGGATCAGGAAAGCCTTCTGGGTCAGTATATTGTTCTACATCATTCTATAAACAATGTAAAAGCTGTAGAAACCGAACTTTTCCTTTAAGCTAGTGAATAACAACAGTGTCTAGCTGCTTGTCATACTGCAGTTTGATATGGATTGGTCTGTGATGAGTGTGTAACCAGCTGTAGGTGTCTTAGAAGGTTCTGCCCCTGACATCGGGGGTGTCCAAACTGTGGCCTGCTGCCCATTTTGAATTTACCCCCTGAAACAGTTGAACGAATAAATACATTTTGATTACAGCAGCAAGTACCATTGATCATGCACATTTTCTGCTATTTTTACTTTGTCACAAGGTCTCATTTACAAAGTATACTGCAATATTCATCTTCAAGCACCAACATTCTTGCAGTTTACTCTTGTTTTGTGTCTGACAGTGAAGATAAGTAGTCACTGTCTCCCATCTCTGCTGCTCAGAAGGTCATTCTCGCCCTGACGAGGTGTGAATCCAGAGATTGCTGGAGCTTAATAGGACCCCTTGATAGGCGATAACCAACCCCTTGACCCTAAAACTTTAACTTAAATACACTAAAAGAGAGGTGCAGTGAGTGGCTTGGTTAACCATGTTTCATATGCGACCCTGGATGTAGAAAGTTTGGACACCCATGTTTTACATGAATGGTCATTACTGTTTCATGTTTAACAACTTAGAGGCAAATGGAGAAAAAAAATCCATCTTTTTCAGATAATGGGGTATGTGAGAAATATATGGATTTCTATTTTGTGATTTTATAGTTGATCACTTTTGTCAGTGGGAGCGGGTCAGTGGACTGGTCTAGGCACTGTAGATTATGTTATCAAGTTGCAAGCAATTAAACATTTGCAATAGTTTGATCTTCTGATCTAACTGAATATTCAGGTCTGTGGAGGATAATACCATAATGCACAGAAACAAACGTGGATTACATTAAATTGCAATTTATTTTTTTGGCCGGTAAAAATGTGCTTGAAATGTGAGTTTTTCAACAAACCTGTCGACTTGGCCGCTGAGTCAAAAAAGTTCATTTTTAACCCTGCATTCAAGTAACATAATAACAAATAAGTTCAGTTGTTACGTTTGTGATGAAATGTGCTGCTCCACCTATTATCTCTGTGTTTTTTGTCTCTACATTGTGTCCACGCTGCTGTCAGATTAAGTTGAGAAAGTAAATGTAGGTTTAGATTTGATACCTTAAAATATCACTGGCAAATAATGCATAGAAAATTCATACTTGATTAAAACTTGAGCTAACTGGTGCCCTCTTTAAACAGCTAATTTACGCTAAACAGTAGATTGTGTAAAGTCACATTATTGTAATGTAATTTTTTGTGATATATCAAACAGCTCTAATCTGCATACAAGAAACCATGGCAACTGATGCCAAGCATATTACAGTATGTTTCACCATCTTCCACTTTCCATCCGTCGACATGGATGAGGAAATATAACTCTGATTTAACACATTTGTCTGCTGTTACATCAAGTGCACACAATACAATTGCAGACATCTATACCAACTAGCAGTTAGCTCATTGTTACCCAGCGGAGCAGTCCACAGTCACATTTGACAGGAGGTGAGCATCAAGCTACGCTCTCAAATTCAAGGCTACTGTGTGGGATCGCCAAATGCAATGAAGAAGTGATATAATGAAGAAGTATAAACCAGGCCGAACTGATCTGAATGCACCCCCACCTACTGAAAGAGGTGGTGTATTTCACACACTGCTCTGGCTCTTCACCCAGAAATCTCAGTTTCTTTAAACGTGGCTGCTCTAAGATTGTCCTGTCACAAGCATACCCCCCCAAAGTCAGCTGTGAAGGAAGAGGGATTGATGTTTATTAGCAGTGAGAATACACAGCGGCAGAGGAGAGTACATATATATATATATATATATATCACTCTGAAAAGCCTGAGAATATTCAATTCCATCAGTGGGTGTGAAGGTAGGAACAAGAGGTGCAGATGAGATGGGAGTCAATTTTGAAGAGGGTTTAAGAACAAACAAATCCATCTGAGATCAGGTGGCTTTAATTTTCTCTGCCAGCCTGCTGAACATAGATTGTGTACAGAGGCTTGGATGCAAAGGCTGCTCTGTCTTTTGAAAAGACATGGCTGGAACAAAAAGAAAACAACATTTAAAGAAGCTGCTGGGACTGTTTGAACTGTTTCCAGGATGAAAACAGAAGAGCAGGTGTGTAAATCCAGCCAAGCAGCACAGAATTCAGGGATGTCTTTGTGTTATAAAACAAGCTTAGAGTTTGAGCTCTGCCAGGAATACCTTTAAGGGGTTTTGCAGCAGTAAAAGGAAGGTGTACGTCTTGAAACAGCACTACAGAGTAATTAAGGAGGCTCAATATCTTTGAAAAACTGTAATAAAAAGGCAGCTGAAGACGCAAATACAATCCATTCATTCAGTGTTTCAACTTTAATCAGGGCATCAGAGTCCAAGCAATTGAAATAAAATGAGCAGGCTTTATGTGAAAGACGATATGAGATTGAAAGAAATAGCGACAGGAAGAAGTCTTTCATAAAGAGCTAAAAAGAAAAAGGTAGATGGTGACTGACACAGCAGCTGCCTTCATACACATAAGGTTCAATTTCCAGATTCATCTATTTTCCACTTGAGCTGCAAGGGAGGGTGGTAGCGGACACCTGATGGGCGTGTCCGTTTGTCACGGAGCAAAGATAAACTACCACAGGTTCAATCCATATGCTCCGAGCATCAGTCACTCCTCCCAACAATGAGCTTAATGCAGAATGGTAGTGCACACAGAAGAAAAGAGAGAGAGTGGGGGAGAAAAAGAGGAAAAACACGTCCTAGCACAGAGGAGATTCATTTGGGACGACCGGCAGCTTACTGGGTTATCACTCACTTATCGCTGCTGTAGCCGAGACGTGGAAACGGCTGGGGAAATAGCTGTCCATCACCCGGAATACAATCAGCCCGAGTACATGGCTGGGGAGCTAATGGATGTTTCCACAGGGAGGGCAATTTGGAGAATGGGGGAAGTGGATGGGTCCATCACGATGAGATGGGATTATGTGCGATTGTTATCCCTTACAAGCACGATGTGACGGTCAAGGGGTATAATGTATACGGACAGGAGAGACATTCATCAGTAATTTCAGCACAGTTCCCTCACGGCAAATCAGCCGGTCCTCTCCAACATTTTTCTTCCTCTGACAAAGTGAACGTTTCTGAGGAGCTCATGGACAACACTGCTGCTGAAATACGCAGAGCAGAGCTGTCGGAAAAATAAATTAAACTCTTATCTCATATCTACAAACTTAATTCAGTGCATTTTTTACCAAATCAATGCAATCATGGAATGGCTAACAAAACAGAGGACACACAAGAAATAAATATAAGATAGTGTTCTAGTACGAAAAAAAGTCTTAAATAGCCACACTGCACATTGACGTACAAGGCAGAGTGTTGGCTCGCAAATCTTTCAAGTACTTGTACCATTCACCCTATCTGATGAGTTGTTCTACTACCAGAGTGATTATTGACAACTTCTGTGTAAGCAAGCATATATCAATGCGCTTACCTGACACAGTACCTGCTTTAAGATTCAGCTGAAAATATTAGCCTGCTAGCCTTCGATTTAACCCTCAGTAAATGACTGGTTCCCTTCATATGCTGTACTACAGATGGACAATATGACATGTACCAAGTTGAAGCCAAAACAATTGGAACTCCTCCTGACTTGCTGCAGAAAAAGTCTTAAACTCCCTGTTGTCAGAGGGAAATGGGCCAAAGCTTTCAATACCTGTCCTCTTCAAAATTTCTAGAAACGTCAAAGGCCTTTATCCAGAAATTTTTATGTGTTGCTGCTCACACTTGTCCCTCACAGCTGGAGATGCACATACATTTTACCACTAATGCAAAGGAGGGAGCTTATTTAACATCACTTAAAATCAACCTCCTTGTTTAAACCACATTTTAAATTATCATAAAATGTTGGATGACATTTTCTAGTCCCCAATCAAAACAACCAGATCTTAGATTTTTTATCATTAACACTGTATGGTAAACGGAACCAATGCTACAATTAAGTGGTGTTAAATTAACCAGGAACATTCATTCTACCTTTTCAATGACCTTTAGAATTTATCTGAAGTTTCAAAATGGGCTGCAGGGAACATGAGTTTTTGGGAAACATGTGGTCTAGAAAAATCTGGTTGTTTGCACTTGCATATGAAATTTAGGATATTTGTGCATGTGTGAATGGGGCAACATCTATGTATGATTTGTGGAATCATATGCTCTGAACACTATACAGATTATATTTCTGGTTTCATGCTGATGGAGTTTTGTTGTGGCAGTTTTGGTAAATTCAGTGCGATAAGGATTTGTTGCACAGGTATGTGGCCTTTTCTTTAGCACAGCAGCAGAAGAGGGAGGCACAATGTCCATCTTCGTATACAATCATTAATTATGCCTGTTAATTTGTGAAATTATATGAAAAATTCTTTAAATCAAAGGCAGCTACGTAAATGTTTTTAAAAGCCGAATTTTTCCACAAGGTATGTTATATTTGTATTCCTTTATCTTGGGGTTCAAATTCAATATCCTTTATTTAACCGGGTAAAAAACACGTTGAGATCTAAAACCTCTTTTTCTAGAGGGTTATGAAAGACCACTTTGTATTATCGGCCAATATTTGGTGCAGCGTGTTATCTGAAATCAGATATCAGTAAAATAAAAAGGTTTTGGAGCATCTTAGTACATCTCATTCGGGATAACACATATTTTATATTTTCCCTTAAACAAAACATTAAATAATATTAAGAAGGCACCAATTCATGACAGATTTTCTGTCCAAAAACCTGCGATGCCATTCATTCTTGTGCCTATTCCAGGATCGTAACTCGGTCCCAAGCTGTTCTTCCCCTCTAATATCCTTGAGATACAAACTCCAGATCGACTTCCTCGTGTCCTAAGGTATCCACCGGCAAGAGCGTTAAGGCCTCAGAAGATGTGCTTGAGATGCTTGATGCCGTATGTCTTGAAAAACACCATGAGGATTAGAGTCCACAGGCCCAGGATGAAGCCATCAGGAGGATGCCAGTCTTTCTGCTTTGGTTTCTGAAAGGAGGGGGAAGAAGGAGGGATGAGACGAGGTAAAGGTGAGGTGAGGATGGGGGAGGAGAGCGAGGAGAGGGGGAGACACAGTTAGTAATAGTGTGTATATTTCTCCTGTTGAGGCAGCCGCTGATTGTGCTGTCATTCACACAGGCAGGCAGGCGCGGAGGCTCACATACATTTTATCCCTTTGTGTACACTATCTCCGGTCTCACACACAAACACAAAAGTTCACACAAAGAGCGGGTGGTGCGTCTCATCAGTACGCCTCCCCTGCCTTGTGTTTGTCCCATTCGCTGCCACATCATCACTTTGTGTATGATTATACTTTTAAATCTCCCCTCCGTATTAAACATGCATCTCACAAGGAGCACATTTATATGCTAATGTGGTGACAATATTCTGCCGAGAGATGAGATTTAACCTCCAAAAAATCTTCCTAACTTCTCCGCTGGCGACAAAGCCATAGATAGTCTGTGAGGACGCACTTAAGAGATTTCTGTTATCCCCCGCTACACAAGCTGCCATTATCCCGTCATGGAATCACCAGTCGGAGAAGGCATCCCCCAAAGCCAAAAAACCTCAGGACTTGGCAAAGAGGATGAACACACAGACGGCATGGGCTCCAAGTCTGCGAGAGTTGAACGCTGTGCACACACATTGGTATGGCGTATAGCACAGAAAAGCTGGTTCACAAACAAAAGATCCGTGTCCCTCTACAGCTATCCACAGTGATACCACAGTACACAGAGTACATTTACACGCTCTAAAGTACATCCACAACAGCTCAACACACACTCACACCCTACAGTCAGAGACTGAGACATGCTGACAGTAGACTGACAAGCCCTAAAGGATAAGATGGTGGAGTAAAATCCCAAGACAGGGTCACTATCGCTATTACCCATGAACTCAACAGTGATTAAAGCTGTGAGACAGGGCTCAAAGATATCCCTCATACGGCCTGTGAAGCATATTATACCCGTGTTGACTGACAATTTTACTCTTTATTGAAGGATATGAAAGTAAGTTTTCATCATAACAGTTTATACCAAATATCACATTTAATGCTAATTTCCATGTGTTAGAAGGCAAAAAGGCCTGCAGCATTATGTCGTCTCCCCATTGAACAGCTCCTAAGCTTCATGGTTGCAAATAGCTAATTCTCCAGCCCCCTTGAATAGTCCTGTCAGTTTGATGTCCTACCACTGTTGCATCAATAGTTCAAACTCATTGGTTTTGGGTAGCTAACCTATGGATGAGCACAGAATGAATTCAGAGCCATTGAAAACATGGTACTGAACTGATGGATTCACATATGACCATTAAGGCTTCAGAACAGACTGGGCTCATATGGGGGAGGGGTGCCTAATGTGATGTGGGTTCCAATACAGCATCTAAGAGAGAGAAAGAGCATAGAGCTTCAGCATGTGAAAACTAGAAGGCCTTTTGAGATGACTGATTGCAAACCCACTAAAGCATTTAAGTTTGAATATGAGCCTGAATTCAGGCAAACTGGGAGCTCTTCAAGTAGAATACAGAGATCTTCCCTTGCCAACCAGGCTAAATATGCATTCACACCGAGCGCGACTTTGCAACCTCAGCGACCACTCTCCATGTAAAGTCAATGTACAGCTGCAATGGAGTGGGGTTAACCCTCCCACGATGTGATGGCCACAATCGAGGCAACCTGGTCGCTTGTCGCTCCATCACCAGTTAAAAAAGTTCGTCTTTTCAGGCGATGTTGCATGCGGCTGTGCAGTAACAGCCAATCTGCGTTGTGTGAGTGTTTGATGGTACCCCTGACAGATAGTTTTTATTCCAGTTCACAGAGTGACAATCCATGTCTGTGTTGGAAACATTAGTTAGTGAATACATAAGTTCCGCCTAGACCGGTCGGCGAAAAACTCACAGACAATGTTGCTGCAAAGCAAGCAGCTGCAGTGTTTTGTTGTTGGTAGGTGGGTGAAAAGAATACAGCTGGAAAAATGTCAGCTTTTTGGTATGCCCATCAAACTTTTTATGTAAAATGGGACAATGTTATATTTGCGCCATTTTGTGTGTGTAATGGGGTCAGGCAAGGAGGCATATTGTCTCCTATTTTATTCAATGTTTATATGGATGACTTATCCTATCAACTGAATAGGTCCAATACAGGCTGCTGTGTGGGCAGTACTATTGTTAACCACCTTATGTATGCGGATGACTTGGTCTTAATTAGCCCATACTCTGCCGGGTTGCAACAGTTGCTGAAGGTTTGCTCTCAATACGGCATAGATCACGATATTAAATACAACCCTAAGAAAAGTCGCATTATGATAGTAAGAAGCACTGGAGACAGGAAATTGAGGTTTCCGACCTTTTATCTGTCTGACAGCCCTCTTGATGTGTGTGAGGACATTAAATATCTTGGTCATGTCTTGTCTAATGACTGGACGGATGACAAAGACATCTATAGACAGCGTTGTAAATTATATGCTCAGGCGAACACTCTGATTAGGAAATTTTCTATGTGTTCTGTCTCTGTTAAGTGCTCACTTTTCAGGGCTTACATTACCCCACTATACACTGCTCATTTGTGGTCTAACTTCAAGACACTGAGTATGCAGCGGTTCAAAGTAGCCTACAACGATGCACTGAGGCTTCTGCTTCATGTCCCAAGGTGGCACAGAGCCAGCCAGTTATTTGTGTCCAATCGGGTGCCAACATGTGAGGCTCTTTTAAGAAAGATGATGTTCAGTTTTATCTGTCGACTTGATCAGTCTGAGAACAACATAATAGAAGCTTTAGTCAGCCCAAAGAAAAGCTGCTATAGATTTACTTCCAAGCTGAGGCGACATTGGTGTAATAGGTTATATAAACTCTAATAGCTCTATAACCTGGACCTTATGTATCTCGGCATCTTTTTTATATATTACTGCCTATTCTTGTGTCTGTTTTGTTTGTTTTGTTTTTTGTATATGGACCTGTGTCTGCAATAAAGATTTATTATTATTATTATTAAACATCCTATTATATGATATGATATGATCACGGTGAAACTTAAGCTGACGTGACGTCACTGAGCAATAGCTACAGTGACAAAGATGAGGTTTTTATGGACACGACAGTGGGCGACGAGATTATGGTCAGTGTGAACTCAGCTTAAGGGGTCCAAACTACTGCCAAAGGGCCAACTGTGGCCTGTACTCCATAATGAATTGACCTGCAGGAAATATTTTGGAATAAAATAAAATGCAGCTCACAGTGTCACTTGAGGCTTGTCCATGATTCTTAAACAGAGACATGGATTACAGCAATCGTTAACAGCATGAGTCACATGTAGCTCTGCTGTCTGCTGTCACAAAGACTGATTTACAAAGAATATTATGCTGATCATCAACATTGCCACAGAGTTGGCAGGTTTGTGCATTTAACTCTTGTTTTGTACCTGCAGAAAGTCAGTGCTTGTCCTCTTTTCTACCTGGTGCATAATTCATGTCCTGACCAGGGGCAAATCCAGTGGTAGCTACAGCAGACAAGGGTCCCTAAATTCTGATGGACACCCCAAGTTTTTTTTACGTCTGGCTATTCTTTTTTTTTTTAATGAGATGTAGGATTTTTTTCTGAATGCATATATACAAAACAAATCTAAACAGTTAGGGAATTTTCATTATGTTAATATACTACAGGTGAGATAGCTCAAGGTTGCCCGATCATCCTTTTAAATTTCTGCAGTGGTCTGAGCTACGGCTAGCTCCGTTTTTTTAGCACTGGTAGAAAGTGCATTGTTTTATTTCAAACACTAAAACAAAAACATCATTATTCATTAAAAGCATTGCTTTTATCTTCTCGCGTATGAGCCCCATGAAATGCAGCAAATTTTTTATGTTCCGTGCCACAAAGCTTACTGTTTGTCAGCATATTTTTACAGGTTCATTTTTTGCATGTAAACAGGGTTTTATTTTTTTGTGGTTGAAAATATACACACATCAGTGTACATGTAAACCGAAGCAGTCATTTTTTTTTGCTGTAAACACAATTCCATGTGTGTGAGTTATGATACTAATATCTACTATTTATTGCAAAATGATGTACATCTATTTTGTTTTAAGTCTTTTCCAAAACTCTGGAAAGACTCTGTAATAAAAATATAACCAAAGAAAAAACATGAATATCAGTGATGGTCTGGGCTAAAATAAGTTGAAAACAGTTGAAAACATCAGCATATTGACTTCAGTGCATTTCACAGACAGATTACATGGTCAGCTAAATGGAAAAGGTAGCCCCTTCAGAGGGTGTAGCAGTAGCGGGCACGCTGCCATAAAACATAATCTCATGCAAAGTAACTTCAAAATAGAACTTTGTTTTAAACCCTGTACATACTGGCTTTGAAAACACCAGCTTTGTGATATGATAGTATATTAAAGAGCAATCTGGGAATATAACTGTAAAATAACCCTGTAAATATTTAAAATCACAAAGACAGGTAAGAATGATTTTTCCCTTTTCTACTCTGTACTGGTCATAAATTATTTCATAATTTAACAGTTAGAACTATAAATTACATTTTCTCTGTATTAAAACCTGCTTTACTTTACTGTGTCAGTATTTCAAACATATATCTTAATTATCCAGATTACAAATCAGGATTTAGACTCTATTTTGATACTTCATTGCAATAAAACGCATGAACTATGATATGATGACTAACTGCAGAGCCATTTTGTGGTTCAGCGATAAAATGCCACCACTCATCAAGACTGTAATTTATAAGTAAATTGATTCTGAACAGCTGAAGAGGTCAGCTAATATTTTGCTGATTTTTACAATTTATGATAGGTGTAAAACTGCTGAATTGGCATATGTACAGTGGAGTCTTTTGCAGAACTGGCAGATACTGTTGAGTGTTAAAGGGTCTGAAATTACCACCCACGAAGCACCAAATGACAGGAGAGTGTTTGGCAGTGAAACAGCAGCCATGGAAGTCTGATACCATCGCTATAGTCTATTTTTAAACCCTCTTCACACTTAATTCCCTTTAAATCAAGATTTCACTCAGAAAGTATCCTCTGTGGTTGATTCTCATGCCTCTGCTACTCAAATCACGAAGGAGTAAATGAACTACTAACTTTATCCTCTGCATTTCACAAACTCTGGTTTCCAAAAGAACTGGAACATTGAGTTAAATGTAAATACATTTCTTCAAATCTCTTTCAACCTTTATTTAATTAAAAATAACACTAACAATAAATGGTTTCACTGCATCAAAAATGTCAATCATTGATATAAAAATGAGGGTTTGGGAACACATAAGAAAATCATTGTTAGTTCACACAGTATCACCCTGCATCTACAAATGTTAGACAATGCTTTCTATGTGGATAAAAGCACAATACCAAGAAAATCAAAAATAAGAAAAACCCTCCTTCTCTGGATCCAAGCTCAACTGAGATGGACTGATCTCAAGTGAAAAGGTTTTTTGATGAGTCCACATTCAAAAGTACATAACTTTTCTTGGTTGATGTGTAATAGTGCCCATGGCATGGGTAACTAGGACATCTGTCAAGACACCAATAATACTCCAAGACACATACAGGTTTTCGAGCAATAAGTGTCTACATCAAGGCAATGGCCCTCGTGTTTCTATGTGACACCCAGATTTTGGTGTAGAAGTAAACTTAGACCAGCTTCCAAATGTGATTCATAAATGGCCAATCCCAGCACGTGAACAGATCTGTTTTGATAAATGCAGAAAACAGTCATCATTTGAAAAACACACTCCTGAATACTCAACATTAAGCCCAGAATTAATAACATGAAGGGATATAATTCAGTAAAAAGAGTCTGAAACCATCAAGTAAATTATTTTTGTTTCAAGGTCTATGAAGCTAGAGTAACAAGGGTTAGAGACATGAAGTCTGCAAATGGACACTGAGATTCTGTTTGAAGAGAAATGTTTCAATCGAGAAAGACATATTTTCTGTGGCACATATTTACATAATTACAAACTATTTTGATTGGAATATTAGCATTTTTGGCATACTCCCAAAGGGAAACTTATTTGAGAACAGATTCCAGTTTAACAGAACACAAAACACAACAGCATAAGTGTTTTTTACATCAGGCATTTCTATAATAAACAAAGCAGCACAGTGTCATGGGAAATGCAGTGAGCAATAACCTGTCGACAGACTCAAATTAATGACTGTTGTGCTATCGTACAACTAAGGTATATTTCTTTAGCTGATTGAAGATTTTGTTTCTATTCTCTCCATGTCCATGCATAAATGTTCCCTCGCTGGATCCCCCCTCACTCATCTACCACCCTCTTTCTCTCGGCAGCCTGTCTACCAGAGGCAGGAAACTTCTGCTAGGAGGAGGCCACATTAAAAATATCTGCACTTCCAAAAGTTACTGTATCAGCATTTTTGTGTCTTAAACTAAAAAGAAATTTCCAATACTCGATCCAATTAGGGAAACACAGATTCAAGCAAGTCACAGATCTGTTTTTGATTGCAAAGTGTATTTTACCCACGGTTATTTTGGTGTTCACCAAAATCATTACATGTTACAAACATGTAATAATGCTATAACAAACAGTTATAGCATGATTTTTTGGTAATACTTGAATTTCTAATGCAGTGATTTTGGAAGAGTATCATGATGAAAATACATTTTTTCATATTCTGAACTGACTCACAGGCCACACTACGGTTGTAGGAGGGCTACCTATGGCCTCCAGGGTTGTCTGTTGCCATCTCCTGAAGCAGGACTGAAACAGATTGGATTCAAGGTTGGCCAAATCCAATATCTAAATACATTTTGATGTCACACTTGTCAAATAAATGTTCCAAGGACATCTGAGTACAGTGTAAACTTGTGGAAATTGAGTAAAATATATAACCCTAAAAAGCCTTGGATGTGAACTGTAAAGGATTTTCAAATCACAATATTCTGTTTAAATTTTACACCATTTTCTGTTTTCAAATGATTGCACTTCCTTTAATTCATGAAGCAAGCTAAAGGACATGAATGCATGTTTCTTTGTCAAAGAATTTGGTAAATAGTGAACATTATTTTAACTAAACAGCTACAACTAAGTGTGGCAAAAAGTTAGTTTCTGAATGTGTGTGGTTGTGCACTGAAGCCTTTGTGTCTTCTCAAGGCCGTCTTTTCAATCCAAACTCAAGGTTTATGAGACGACTCTGAGAGGACATCAGAAAAATCTAATTAAGATTGACTTGAAATTTATTTAACAGCGCAATCAAGTCAAATCAATAGAAGTCCATGTTGAATGCTGAAGCACAGACAGCGAGGTGTTTTCATCAGCCCTCAGGTCTTATCCAGACATAATGTGGGACAGAGTCAGGGCTGCAAGTCCATGGCAAAGATCCTCAGATTGAAAGCTGCATTCAAGCCACAGATATTAGCTTGTATTTTCTGATTTTATTGGCCAACAGTGCCAGGAAATAAATGGATTCAGGAGAGTGGACAAAAAAACAAGTAGAGATGTGAGGCACAGATTTCAGTCCCTCTCCTACATTCACTATTTCTACAGTAGATAATGTCTGACAGAAAACAAGCTGTGAGTTACACAGTGGAAAGAACTCTGTGCTTCATAAGACAGCCGCAGAGCAGAAGAGATAATGTAGCTCAAACAATAAAGATTTTTTTTTCAGTCTGAATCAGCGAGGCTTTTTTGATGGAGCGACAGAAACTTTAGAAAGCATCTCAGACGACGCAGATTTTGTCTTCTTTGTCTGACAACAAAGTTGGAGTTTAGTCTAAAAATAGCCTCATATAATACCTGAAGACAAGCTTATTTCACTCATTTGGAATGACAGGAACTATTTCAGTATTTTTCAGAGAAATTTCCTTTCTGATATTTAAACATTTCATTCTATCACATCTTATCCTTGCTCAATGCAGTCTGTCACTAATCACAATTCTATTAACACTTTGATTTAAGTCCTTATTCGCTCCTCTGCTCTTCTTTTATGGCTTTAGATGGGAATGACTAATTTATATGAGCTTCATTTCTCCTACTTTTATGTACCAAAGATCATACAGTTGTAAGTTTTGTCGGTGTATTTCCATGATCTCAGTTTTCATTTGGACCATCTCAACTCCACGGATGGTGATCCCTGAAAAGCAAACTCTCTTAAAGGGACTGTGAGGAGTTTCTGAATAATTATAAAAAAGTCTCACTTTTAGATATATGCCTGATCGAAATACACACTTTAAGATGAGTTTTATAGCATCAAAATAGGTTATCTACAAATGCTATTCCTTAGCCTTCCAGTCGGGTCGGACAGGGTTGGACTGGCCTGGATACTCAACTTCGGGAACAAGACAATTAAAACTAAGCAAATTTATATTATTCGGACACGTCTTAGAGCACCGGGCTGTAAGTAGTGATATATAGCTGGCTACAAAACTACGATACAAAGTTTTTCAAAATTGCTTGTTGTCACACATCAAAAACTACCGCTACATAACTAAAAAAAGATACATTACCTTGTTGCTTTGCACCCTATAAGTTGTTGAAAAAAGAAGTTGTAAAGCAATGCAGAGTTCTGAGGAAGGTCCGAGCTGCATTGTTATTAGCATCACAACAAACACGCTCACATCTTTTGGAGCGTTCCAGTTGTAGTCAGAAGTAGGAATTTCAGAGTTCCGAGTACAAAACTGCAACTGGAACCACCCCCGAAGTCTGAATTTCCTACTGGGAACTCGGTGAAACCTCTCCACCCCCGAGTTGACAATTGAAGATGGATGCCCCCAGTGTGAACAGTTATTTAGCTTCTGTAATAATCAATTTATTTGCACTTCTGACTGGGGTGTGTTGCTCTAGATCAGCTGTATATATAGTATTGTTAGACTTATATTTACAAAAATGCTGCCATAGTGATAATCACATTCTTCATGTGATATTTGTGAACAACAACGCAGGGCATGCTAACAACAGCTAACAATAGCCTGGTAGATCGGCATGTTTTTTTCAGACTTCAACTGGAACGCCGATAAGTCCGAGATGATGTCACTCCCAGTTCCGAGGTTACTGGAACGCAGCATTACAACAGTCGCTGCGTGTGCTCATGGGTAGCAGAGTCTGTGTCGCCAGAAACAGATTCTCCTCACAGTCCCTTTAACATGGTTTAAGTGTATGAATATCAATGCTTTACAGAAAACTGAAAATTGGTGTAATATTATGATAGAGCTGGATCTGAGATCTTTTCATTAACCAGGTTGAGTACTTTCTTTTATTTCTATGGCAGAAAAAATTGAAAGCTCAATGAGGCACTTAGGTTTCCTGTTCATTTTATGCCTCAACTATGATAAACCACTGGTTTGTCCAGTCCGTTGATCAGCCTACTAACAGTGCAATAATTCCAGAGCTGGATATTGACCTTTGGCTCTACGTCTTTAATTATCTGCATGATAATTAAATTAAGTTAATCAACCTATCAGGCATTTTCATGTGGGTGTTTAAGAAATTAACCAACAGAGGAATAGCAAAATGTCTGCATTTCCCATGCCATAGTAAAGGCCAAGTCCTGGAACAGTTTGTTTTAGTGTCCTTTTTTTAGAAACAAGAATCTGCACTTGCTGAAAGTGTGTCTTAACCACTGTCTCTCCCTTCTTTCACTAACAGACATGCCAACAGCATCCCAAAGCAGAGCTCATTGCTTGATTTTTTTGATTTTGAAACTAATCTGGTACTTTCAAGATTATTTTCAGTAATTACATTTTGCCTGATGCTCGATAACACAGACTTCTTTGATGTGAGAAACTCAAAATCTATGTGTTTATGTCTTGACGTAGATTTTGTAACTGCTTAAACTAGTAGGAGACATTACAACTCGGGTGAGATTCAACCTTGAACAGCCAAAAAGGACTACTACTGACAAGACCTGCTTGTGTCTCATTCTCTTATTTTGCTTTATGGTTTGTCTTACTGTTTTGCTTTCAGATTTCTTTGAAGTGAGTCCAATCACGTAATTTTCTTTGTGAGCAGAAATATTTTTGTTTTTGTATTCAGACAAAACTGACAAGGAGGCACCTTAACTCAATAACGGTGAACAGAGAATATGAATTGTATGCCTTGGGCTGTGGATGGGACCTGGTTTTGTTCTATTTCTGTTCCAGGTCAATGTCAATCAAATGAGATCAAAACCCCGTCTACACAGAGTCAAAGCTGCAGATTGGGAACTTCTGGAGAGTAAAGTTCTACAGAAACATTGGCAGAGAAGCCAAGACTCAGGGAGCATTTCAATTGATCTAACTTGTCTTTTGCTTGTGGATGAAGGGACAAACATACATGACCTCTACTACTGACCTCTAACAGACTTAGACTTGAAAGTTTATTGCAAATAATACTGAAAAAATCTGTTTTTTACCTTCTTTTGACAGAACACAGTATGGTGCTTACATCACCAAGGTCTGTGGTTTATACAGTCCTGCTCATCATTATTGGCACCCATGAAGTTTAAGTACACAAAGTGACAGTACAAACAGTTTCATTACAAACCTCTCTAACGTTGCTTTGCATCACTTTATCAGACTCAAACTTGGCAGAAGTAATGTTCACATATTAAGGTTTGTAAATTATACGTCATTAGCTACTATGATCATGCAGTCATATTTAGAATAGGCAGTTTTAATTGCAACCACTTGAAGCCTACAAGGAAAAGAACACCCTACCAACAATTAAGCATGGTGGAGGTTCCATAATGGTTTGGGGCTGCTTTGCTGCATCAGGTACTGGAGGCCTTGACCTTATCACAGGAATCATGAAATCAGAGAATTACCAAGATATTTTAGAGCCGAATGTCCTACTCAGTGTAAGAACATTTGGTTTGAGTTGAAGATCGTGGGCCCTCCAGCAAGACAAAGACCCAAAGCACACATCCAAAAGCACCCAGGGATGGATGAAAAGGGGGAAAAAAAGTCTGCTTTAAAATGGCCAGCAATGAGTCCTGATCTCAATCCAATTGAAAATCTTTGGTATGGCTGAAATCTGTCATTGGGGAAAAGAAACCTGCAAATGTTCAAGAGCTTGAACTATCTACATAGGACGAGTGGGAGAAAATACCAGCTGAGAAGTGCAAGAAGCTTATAGATGGCTACAAGAAACATTTGGAGGCTGTCATCAGTGCCAAAGGGTGTGCAACAAAATACTGAAGAGGGGTGCCATTATTGCTGCATGTGTTTTTTTTTTCAGTTCCCTCTTTGAAATTACAATGGTACTCGTAAAAATCTTTTTTTTTTTTTTGTTAAAGTGTTTTGGACCTTCAATTAAAAGATCCTGATGACATAAATTTGGTACATTTCAATTTATTTCTGAAGATATTGTTAAAGTAATGAAAATAATGAAGGGGTGCCAATAATACTGAGCAGGACTGTAGCTGTTGACAGTTGTGTTATCTTGTGATGCTGTAACAATTCCAAAGCATTACTTTCTAGTCTGGGCTTCTAGCACACTGTCATCAAGATTAAACCTGAAAATCTGTCACACTCTGGAATACTCTCCTTTATTCACCACCGTACTTTTTCAGTGTCATTTTTCTGTCTTCCTTGTAAAAGCTGAACTCCACCTCCACCACGAAAACAGTCAGCCTATGGTGTAAGAAGGTCAAATCTCTTTTGGACGGCAGGGTGCTCATTTTCAAACAGAGGTGTGAATCTTTACCTAACTCACAATTTGGTTTGATTTCAATGTTGATGGTGACAATTCCATTTAGATATGATTTTCAATTAAAACCAACTCATGATTCTTAATCAAAGCTATTTTTGTTACAAAGGGTGCTTATATCAAGATTTATGACTATCTGTTGTGTATTTGACATTTAAGACAGCTCAGGAAAAATGATTTTAGACTGTAGAGAAACCAAATGATTGGTAAGTATGATAGCAGTTTAATATAATCAATCTTTTATGTTTAAAAATGGGTTACATACACTGTTCTCTAAATCTTAAGATCTTGTTGTCTACTGCTGTGGGAGGGCTAGCCTTTAGAAAAAAAAACAGGCAATGGATTTGGACTGGACATTTGGTGAAACTGTGCAGCCTGCAGTGGTCAGCTGCTCTTCCACTTATTTTAACTCCAGTTGATGGGGTATAAGATGAATACTAGAATAATTTTAATTTGCACAGTCTGTATACTGAATATGTCATGTCAAGTGCCGTCTTAGCCGAGCCAATGTATAATCTAAACTGCACCCACACACTGCTTCTTATGAAGGAGGGTCAGACTGGATTCTTTTCTTTGCTGCTCCATACAGAGATACAGTGTCAACCACATAGGGAGCTATCTAGTTCATTTTAGAATGAGAATCAGATTGTTTTAGGAGTGGATAGAACACATCAATTCATCAATGCATTTCAAAAGTTATTAAAAGGACAATTTCTGACACATTTATTGAAATGAAAAATACAAAAAAAGACCAAGTGGACATTTATAATTATAGTATTAACTGTCGTATTTGTTTTTTTTTACTTTTGTAATCCATATGCACAAATGTTATTATTGTTATTTTATTTTCCAGATATTTAATTGCTCAAAAAATGTGAGATGACATAACCCATATGTTCTCATCGGCAAGAAAACAAAAATTAAAAAATCGTTAACAGGTACTCCAATTGTTTGGGTATTTCTAATTCTTACGGAATCGAATCACAACCTAAGGAATCAATCTGAATCAAATCAAATCAAATCAAATCAAATCAAATCAAATCAAATCAAATCAAATCAAATCAAATCAAATCGTGAGGTTCTCCACAACACCCAGCCCTAGTTTGTATCAGCACGAACATCACTACACATGTGCACAACAGAGGTCTGACATACAGTACGAACAGTGGGTTTGTGGGCGCTTGATATGTTTTTCTAAAGAATATACATTTTTTTTCTTTAGACCTATTCAGAATATTTAACAGTAAGAGTCAAGATTATGATATGAATGTTCCAGTATCTCCATTTTAAATACAAACCAGTATTCAACAATTCAGTTGAGTTTTTTCATTGCCAAAAATCACCCAGAGCATCAGCAGCCCTTGGTTAACACGCTCCCAGGGTTCTCAGTCTAAAACAGATCAACATCTGGAACAGCATTGCCCTTATCCAAATCAGTTCTTCCTTGACCAATCAGTGACTTATCATACCCATTTCTGTCACAAACAATGAAGGAGGTGGAAATTATCTGCTTGTCTTTCTTAAAGGAACAATTTCCTGGTCTCCAGCCACTATTAGTGATGGGATATGATTCCTTTAACTCGTTCTTGTGCTTTCTTTTTGACATTTTCATGAATAAGGAAAATATTAAGTGCATAAACCTACTGAAATCCACCATGGACACTACAGGGAGAGGTGGAAGAGAACTTTCATAGCTCAGGGACAGGCCCTCTTAAACTGAGGTTGTGAGTGCTGCCAGCACTAAAACAGCTCCCTTGATGATTTAATGATTTTTTTTGCTTTATGTACTGTGAGAGACACTTACAGAGTGAATGGGATAAGCAAACAGGTAATGCATTAGTGCACCTTGTTTTAAATGCATAAGGAAATACTAACAAGTGAGTCTAAGGCCCCATCCACACAAAGCCAAACCGAGGTCTAAACGCATAAGCTTTTTGCTGAATATGCGTATCATCCATACGAAGACAGCGTTTTGGGGGTCTGTAAACAATCTTTTTTGAAACCAAGTTCCAGAGAAAGATTTTGAAATGCAGCTCCGTGATTACTGGCTCTCCGCATGTTTTCAGATACGCTTACGTCATAGTTTCATATCTTCATTGACACGCATGCACCACACGCGGCAACGACAATGGCGGCGTACGTGTAGCATATGTGCTGATGAAGCTAGTGACTATACTATCCCTGTTGCAGCAAAATCTCCTTCTCAATCACCACTGAGTTGAACAAACAATTATCAAGGACACATTACGCCACTTTATGATCACTTTATCACAATCTCTGTTTACAACTTTTGCCGCAAGTGCGCATGCCCACTGTTTTTTTTGTCTGTTTCCGTTTGTTTCTGTCATATTGTTACAGCGGCCCTAGAGGTCTGGCATGTGTTTTCATGTATGCATTCATGTAGACGCACACATTTTCTGATACGCCTTCATCTTTATGACGATCGTTTTGGAAACTGTTAAGCGTTTTGTCTTCGTGTGGATGGGGCCTTCGTTGACTAGAATTTAGACGGATTTAACTATATTTCTTAACCACCAAAGAGTTTTTAATAACTATATATGCAGTCTAAGCTATAACCAAAACTCACATCCTTACAGATGTAAATGCTAAATTAGTGTGACATCCTTGTTGTTTTATATTGAAACCAAGGCCTTTCCCCAAACCCCAATCAAATCTGGCAGCATGCTTGAGTTGGTATCCTCCATGTTTTAGGGTCAAAGTGACAGAGAGTTCAGAGAGCAGTGATCTGTCCCACGGAGAGGAAGCTGCATCAAGATAAATCTTGACCTGACAGTTCAGACTGTCACTACACGGTCACTGATTTAATGGAGCACAAACGTGGCCCAAACCATCTTTTTACAGTGGGATTTTTTTTCTCTACTGCTCTCATGTAGATCTTTGTTGCATAACGAAGCTTGAGCTGGGACTCTTTTTTTAGCTTTTAGCCTTGGTGACAAAGTGGCCATCAAAAAGACAAGTATAGGATCTGAGGGTTAAACAGCCCAAAGACAAAGCATGGGATGTTTATGAGAAACGACTGGGAGCGTGTGGCCACTGGGGGCAGTTGACCTCGGTGGCTGTTGTGTGCATGACTGTGACTCTGCGTGCTTGCGTGTAAATGTATGCATGTGTGTTTGAGTGCTAGTCCCGCTGAATGAAGAAGAGCAAAGGGAGACGGATTGACTGTGACAGGAAGCCACGTCAGCACAGCCAGAGGGGAGAGAAGCATATGTCAAGATGGCGAAGAAGAAGAGACAATAAGAGAGAAAAGAGTGACGACTACACATTCTCATGGAGTGTCATTAAATCAGTACTAAAATAGTTCGATGTTGATCAATCCCATTTTAACAATGTGCTTTTTGTGTACTTGAGTAGTATTATAGTAGTAGGGTGCACACAGATATGTTGGTCTAATTTTGGTCAAAATCTTGGTTAGACTGACACCATAGCTGATTTAGATATTTTTTGTGTTAAAGTGATAATTTTAAATAGCTATGTTAGGGCACTCATTTGATTCTGGCTACAGTTTAGATTTTTTCCTTCCTATTTTCAAAAAACTAATTATGGCAAAAGGTCACCTCATGTATCAGTCTATGAAGAACTGAGCTACACAGGGTATTTTCTAAATTCAAACACTGGCGAAGGCCTCCACTTCCTAATTTTGTGCCTTTATCAGCCCTTAAGCATCAGAGTGGGACATGTTTTTATCATGGACTGTAAAACAAGAGCAGGTTAGGTGAAAACAACAACATCCTATGGCTTAAACAGACATGATGAAACACTGAAATGCTGAAACTTTTAATCTACAAGAATGTGAAATTTACAATCATAAAGGTAGTGCAACTATTTCTTTTTTAACTTGAGGGGACAGTAATGTTGAGTTGGCATTGTATGAGGTTCATTTCAAAAGAAAATGCATTGGTCACAATGGTTTTTAATCAGTTTTCCTTCTGTAAGGAAAGCACAGGCACAGAGAGGTTATGCTACACAGTACATTGCTATAGATTAGGTCAAGAGCTTAGACTAAATTGCTCAACTTTAAAATGAAATTAAACACAAAACAAAACAAAAAAAATAGTCTTTGGATGATTGTGCCCTTAGCAGTTTTGCAACTTTTTAACAGGCAACCCCCTTTGTTTTAGTAAAGCACATCACATAACCTATATATGTCCTTCTGCCTGGAATACAGCAACTCTAAGACAAAGGGACTTAGAACGCAAAGGTAAAGCACTGTCAATTTGTTCTATACCGTGAAACAATCACAACCATGTTGTTATTTTAGTTTGCTCACATCTTCACTTCAGTATTCATTTTGAGCACATGGTAACATCTGCAGCTATATGTAGCCCAAATTTTGTGCAGGTTCTCTCCTTATAGGACAAGAGCTGATCAAATTCACTGTAGACAATATTCACTATTCAAATGAACTGAGTACAAACCCACTTCCAAATTACTTAACCATCCAATTAAATAATGGACAGAAATGTGCATGTACACAGAAGAAAAAAGAAACCTGCAGATAAATTAATATGGGATCTAATGGGGAGTATTTGGTTTGGGAAAAATCATCCAGTCAACACTTGAGAACAGGGATTTTTGCATATACACATTGGCTTCAATTTCCAGAACCGGAAATTGCTGCATTTACAAAAGCGTGAATGCAGCCTGCACAAGTGTTATGTATATGTCTCTGTGTTAATAATATCCAGCCATGTGGGGGACTCCAATTGTTTTAAAAACAAACTTGGTTTGTTCTGCTGTTGGCTCTAATCTCGCAACAGTTGCCATCAAGATTACTGCAAGTGGCAGTTCTCGCGAGGCTTTTTCTTCTTCTTCGGTTTTGCGGCGGTTGGCATCCATCATTTTGGAGCATTACCACTCCATTCAGGTTACTGACAGAGTTCAGTTTGGAGAGGAAGAGGAATGTTTTTATTACTACATCGCCACACAGGAGATTTATGAGACAACAGGAAAGAGGATAAAATTCGTAAAATACAGTAGTTTCATGGCCAAAATGTGAGACTTGACAGCTATGTGGAGAATGGCAGAGGAACTACCTATACCCGTCCTCTGGTTGTGAATCAGCGGAGCTCGTGCATGTGAGTCAGGGAGGGTCATTTTTGAGGAAGGGTGAGAGGGGCTAGACAGAGCCCTGAGGAGATGCTAGATTCAAATTCATGCTAGTTTTCTAAAATAACTGACACTAGCTTTAAAGGGACTGTGAGGAGTTTCTAAGTAATTAAAAATTACGAAAAATGCTATTCTTAGCCTTCCGGTCGGGTCGGACAGGGCTGGACTGGCCTGGATACTCAACTTCAGGAACAAGACAATTAAAACTAGAGCAAATTTATATTATTCGGACACGTGCACGTGGCTGTAAGAAGCGATATATAGCCGGCTACAAAACTACGATACTAAGTTTTCAAAAAATTGCTTGTTGTCACACATCAAAAACTATCGCTATGTAACTAGAAAGGGATACATTACCTCATCGTTTTGCATCCTGTAAGTCGTTGAAAAAAGAAGTTGTAAAGCAATGCAGAGTTCTGAGGAAGGTCTGAGCTGCATTTATTAGCATCACAAAAAACACACGCTTTGGCTTGGGTCTTTTGGTGCGTTCCAGTTGTAGTCAGAAGTCGGAATTTCCGGGTTCCGAGTAGGAAACTATAACTGGAACGTTCCCCGAAGTCTGAATTTCCTTCTGAGAACTCGGTGAAACCTCGCCACCCCGAGTTGACAATCGAAGATGGATGCCCCCAGTGTGGACAGTTATTTAGCTCCTGTAATAATCAATTTATTTGCACTTCTGACTGGGTTGTGTCGCTCTAGATCAGCTGTATACATCGTATTGTTAGACTTACATTTACAAAAATGCTGCCATAGTGATAATCACATTCTTCATGCGATAGTTGTAAACAACGCAGGGCGTGCTAACAGCAGCTAACAATAGCCTGGTAGATGTTTTTCAGACTTTAACTGGAACGCCGATAAGTCAGAGATGATGTCACTCCCAGTTCTGAGGTTACTGGAACGCAGCATTAGGACAGTCGCCGCACGTGCTTATGGGTAGCAGAGTCCTTATGTCGGCGCAAATAGATTCTCCTCATAGCACCTTCAACAACCAATACCCATTGTGTCATTACCAGTTTCAATAAGCTGGTTCTCAGTGCAAGATTAAGCCAAGTACACTTTTATAGCTTGGCTAGACTCTAAGCCAAAATAATGGTGGCTATAGTGCAAGGGTTAGGGTTAGATAATTACCTCCGCCAAGGAGGTTATGTTTTCAGGAGAGCTTGTCTGTCTGTCTATCTGTCTGTCTGTCTGTCTGTGAACAAAATAAATCAAAAAGTAATGGATGGATTTTGATGAAATTTTCAGGAAATGTTCAGCATGGGAAAAGGAAGAACTCATTCAGTTTTGGTGTTGATCCGGATCAGCGTCTGGCTGCCATGATGAAAAATGTGATTTTTGTGAATAACTACTGAACTAAAATAGATATCATTATGAATTCAGTTGCTAATGGTATGTTTTCATGGTCAAGGAATCTAAATATTTAGATGAAATAAAAGTAGGGCTAATATCTATGGTGAAAATCACAATGGTGATTGGTGTTGGTGAGAACTGTGGCGCTGGAGGAGGTCTGCGCTCTCCAAGTGCTTTTCTAGTGTTTGTATTAGTCTTACATTTTAAAGACTTAAAAGGTATTTTGTCCTACCTTTAAAAATCTTGCTATATGAATCATCAACTTTCATAAGATAAGAACGTCTGTGATCATTTAGTGGAAAGTCATTTTGTCAGTTTTCCACAGAGCTTAAAGCACAAAAAAGAAATGTGCAAGTCATGGCAAAAGTGTTAACCAAGAAATAGCCGTTGCGAGACCTTGATGCAGCTTATCAAGTTATCTGTCTGTGAGGCTGCAAACACTTCAAGAGGCTTTTGCTAAGAAAATATATATATAAATATTCTGATTTTAAAATTGAAAGTCTTTAAAGGGCTTTTTTAATCAAAGCTTCAGTTACAAATAGATAAAAGACCTAATGGTTACATCAAATTCAATAACCATGCTCAATGCAAACTCTAAAACACTTACAAAAGGCCAAAACAATCAAGGCTGCTCTCAGGCTTGTCGAAAATGTTCCAAAAGATTAATGAAAAAGCTGCCTATTGAAAAAAAAAAAAAATAAGGAGGTGGATAAAAATAAAAAGGAAAAGAGAAAAGAGAGAAAGTAAAAAGAGAAAGGGGAGCAGGAAACATGCGAGTGTTTGCTGACCTTCACTGACAGAACCATTCACATGTCTTAGCCAAGGACAGAGACTTGAGCGGCCTGCCTCCATTCCACAAGCTTTGTGTTCCGTATTCAATTCACAAGCAAAATCAATTAACGGCTTCCCACCTGATTGATTGGGGCTAATTAATACAGCTATGCAGGACGCTAATGGTTGTTGAGCGAGGTCTGAGATGCTCTGCCAAACTGTAGCACGCCAAGGTCAAAACTGAGGCAGTTTATGTTGGAGCTGGACGACAACAGCAGACAGCGTATACAAAACAGGGATACAGCACTGTAGTCTGTTCTTTTAGGGGCTCAGATAAAACTGGGACAGAGCAGTTGCCTCAGGAACTCTTGCAGTAATGAGTGCTACTACAAATAAACTTTTCTCTTTTTTTTCCAAACTACTCATCAAAAAAAGAGAAGGGCTTGCTGAACTGCTAAGCAGCATCATATTGGTTCATATCAAGTTAAAAGAAACAAGACATAACATAGTCAGAGGTAAAAAAAAATAATAATAATTGAATATGTATATTTCTTATTGTAACTAATAGGGAAATAAAAAAAGTGATTCAAGGTTAAATAGAGTGTATATATATTTATGAACCATGATAATGTTTCTTTAATATATGCAGCAAAGCTAAAACCTCAACTCAGATTTTCATAGATCTAAACACTAAACTAATGTGACCTTTTTATTCTATTTATGCAAAAACTGAAGCCTTTCCCAAACATTAATCAACCTTACTTTTTACCACACTCCCTCAACAACCATGAAAAAGGCACGTTGTTCATTGTGTCAACAAGCATTTCAGCTAGGTGCTCTTGTGTGCTGGATTTAGCTTAGTTTTCTTTCGGGTTTGGCTCCCCCTAAACTCAAGTGTAGCTATAGGTTAGGGGTCAGCAAATAGCAAAGGCCAAAGGAAGAATAATTATTGATAAAATAAGGGTTTATTTTAAAGTTGAAGATAAATTTTTGAAAAAAGGCAAGAGAATATTGACAGTAAAGCAAACTAAACAAAATATAATCCTGGAAAAACAATGTAAGAACAACAGGAAAAATTATTATTCTTTTGAGCAATTTTGTTTTCTTAATCAGAGTTTCTAAAATCTTCCCACCATATCTTGCCTGTTGAGGTTACAAATTCTGCTTTCTGTACAATTATTCTACAAAATTGTACAACTTTGTCATATTGTGCTGCCTCAAACAGACTTTCCATGAAGAGGAGATTTTACAGCATAGGACAAGTTATTTACTTCATTATTTGTTTGTTTCTACATTGTCAGTAGTGACAGTTTGCCAACTAGCACACCATAATGCAAACTGTCATTAGTGGTTGTGTTACATGTTTTCACCACAGGTCATACATACCCATTCACACTCATTCACTGCTTGTTAGATTAAGTTTCTGAGTAAGTTATCCAAGCAAGTTAAACAAATTCATGTGCCTTCATACCCGTTGAAGTTGATTTTTGTTATTGTGCTCACAGCATTCTCAATTGAAAACAGATACACTTCTGAGAGGATGCCATGTGGTCAAAGTCACCCCTCCCTTATTGACCAATCAGAGTCAAGGAGGGACGGGACATCCGCAGTTCACTATGTAAACAAAAATGGCAGAGGTAAGAATTAAATGCCCGCTCTTTATAAAGGGACTTTTTCCAGGTCTTCAGCTTCTATCAGTCCTATCAGTTCCTTGACTTTGCATTTATGTTTTCTGGGTGTTCCAAACTGATAGATATTAGGGGTGTAACGAAATTTTGAGAAATAAAAAAATGACAAAATAAAATTTAAAGACGCACAAAATAAAAGCACGAAATAAAAAACTCGAAGACTGAGACTGGTGATTTTTTTCCCTCCTCGTCCGATCGTAGCAAAACACTTGCTTCAATATGGAGGAAGACAAGGTCGTGGAATTAGCTGATGCTTCTTCGTCAAATAAATCGGTTGTGTGGACCTTTTTTTGGCTTCCCATGTAAAAGACGAGAGAACGGTGAGAAGATTGCGGACAAAACAACAACCGTGTGCAAAATATGCCACTACAGTTCGCCGTATACTGCGGCGTGTACAGCTACCAACTACTTTGAACTGGAGACAGGCAGCAACTGTATGTTTGTGTAAGTCTGCATAAAAAACAATATTTGATTTTTGCATCTACTGTTGAGTTGACAGAATTTGATCGCACTTGAAAAACAGAAGTAAATGCACTGTTATAGGCTAAATATTATAGTTCACAGTTCAGACATTTATAGGTCTAAACTGCAGCTCTGAGGACTGCTATTTGTTTTCCTTTTCATTCAAGAATATAGTTATCCTGATTGTTACAGCAACAAAGCACTTTTTATTGAGATTTTATGTTTGTATTTGCACTGTAGTCTAAATAAGGGAAAAAAAATACAATTTTGTTTTTTTTTCAAAGAGCATTTATTTTGTACTGATGCAGCAATATTTTTGTATGTCTGCACTAGGAAGAAAATAAAGAAATGAGATTTTTGCACAACTTCCGACTGTTGGGGATTTTCTATAATCTTTATTTTGTATCATGAGTATTTCTTATCATGAGCCCTGTTCTGTATTTCGTATCGTTTCGTGAGTTGACCCTGTTACACCCCTAATAGATATACTCCTCAAACATAGTTTGGAAACGTTATTTTGGTTAATTATAACTCCCCTTGAATGATATCAATCGGCATTGTATTTCATATTGTTCTATAGCCTGATTAGTCATCTTAATATATATATATATATATATATATATATATATATATATATATATATGTATATATATATAACACACACACACACACACACACACACACACACACACATACACACACACATATATCTATATTTATATATTATATATATATACACACATACATATACACATATACACACATATATACACACATATATATATATATATACACATATACATATATACATATATATATACACACATATATACATATAAATATACATATACACACATATATATACATATACACATATATACACATATATATATACACATATATATATATATATACATACATATATATATATATATATATATATTCATATAAATACATACATATATATATATATATATATATATATATATATATATATACATATATATATACATATACATATACATATATATATATATACATACATATATATATATATATATATATATATATATATATATATACATATATATATACATATACATATATATATATATATGTGTATATATATATATTTGTATATATATATATATATATATATATATATATATATATATACATATATACATATATATATATATATATATATATATATATATATATATATATATATATATATGTACACACACATAACTGAAGAGGGCAAATAACTGAACAAAATAATGCTTCCAACCCTTGTTCGAGAACAGTTTTATTGAAATTTCATTTTGATATTTAGTCATGGTCTGCTCCTTGTAATGAAATTGCACTGAAACTTAAATTGACCTTTTTCCCTGAGTGTATGACATGGGCCCATTTACACAGAGAGAGTGTTTATAGGCACTGTAATGATGTGCGGTTGTTGTGACATAAAAACTGCATCTATTTTTTTTCAGTGTCCTCTTCTAAAGTTGCAATTAACTATCTGCCTGGGGAGTTATGCCTGTGTATCTTTGGCATCAGCAGTGTCACCTTTAGGCTGTTCATCTTTTAATAAGTGGGACAAACAGACTCATCATACAGAGTGTACCTCTTGTCTGAATAAGTAGCTACAAGCATCAGTTTGTGAGGATTTGATTGGTTTTAACACATGAACCAACTACTGACATCAGTGCATGCCACATTTTGCAAGAGTCAACTGATGGTATTAGTGCTGGTGTTGATAAGTGATGGCTTTCACCCAATGTCAAATTTTAGGTTAACCTTATAATACAGTCGGAAAATCAATTATTTATATCTTATAATAGATAGATAGATAATTAAAGAAAACCTTTTTCATGTGTATTTGGCCAACACGTACATTGTCTACACCCAGCTCTGACAGTGACAGAGTAGCTAAGGGTCAGAAAAACGGAAGGGAAGCGAATCATTAATTTCTTGTTATTATTTTTTTATTTCTCCTGAGCCATGTGGTTTGAGGCATCAAACTGGAAGAAGAACAAATGACAATGTGATGCCAGAGACCTCAAAGCAGAGCAGGGATATAGGAAAAAGGTAGAAAACTCAAGGGAGACGAGCTCCTTTTAGCTTTTTCCAGAGCTGAGCATATTGTGATTAAGCTTTGGCAGAATGATGAGATGTGTGAGGTTGGGGAGAGAAGGTGGCAGGAAGGGAAGACTCACCCTGTCACAGCGAGTGAGACAACTGCCAACACTGACAGGGCATTAATCAACTCTTCACATACAAACGCCAACGTACACAATAAGGGGAGGTTTGTGTACCGACGCTATGCAGCACAGCCTTATGTATCCACTGTCACTCAATGTGATGACTTTTCTTTTTGCAAACCATCTACTTGTTTCCTTGCAAATGGAAAATGCTTCTCTTCAAGTATATATGGAGGGAAAGGCTTTTTTCTTTTTTTTTTGTAGACAGCAAGGCAGAAATCAGCAACACACTACCATGGAACATTTTTAACACTAAATCTTATAAGATTCAATCAAATCTTGCTCCGCTCACATCTAGTTCTTCAGATGAGTGCATCTAATCAGCAGCAACAAAAGGCCGCCCCCACGTCTGCATGAAAACAAAGATATATTTTGGGCGGCCATGCGCACAATATGACAGCTAATCAAAATGAGGAGAGCTGTCAATAAGCTCCTTGAACATTGGTCATTCTGCTGCAGTGCAGATGGATTATTGTGAGGAGGGGGGAATGACTCAGTCAGTCAAGACTCCCATCTTCAGCCCAGCAGGAGAGCGAGCCGATAATCGAAAGCTCTGGAAGGGGTCACCAGGTTGACAAGTGTGTTTGTGAGTCGGACGTGTTGGTGAATTTAAAGAAGAGGAGAGGGGGCTGAGAAAGTACATAAAAGAGAGAAGAACATTCTTGCACATCAAGCCTGCCAACATTATTATGTTGGTTGCATCAAGGTGAAGGCCAAAAATAAATTAAATCTTTTTTTGGCAGTTTTGGTGTTCACTGTGGCATCTCCCTGTTGCTACAGTGATGGAAAATAAGAACGCCAATGCTTCAACAAATGTCTACTACACCTTGAGAAATAAATAATTAAAACTCAATGCCAACTCCCTTCACAAGTCATGAGTAATCTGCATCAGGCCAGAGTGATGTGACCTATATTTTATGACACTTTTAACCCATTAGTGTAAATATATTAAATTATTGTCAAACAAAATCTTCATGAATTTCAACAAACTTTCAAGCACTTACAACACCCTTCCTAAAATAAGCCTGTGATGTAACACTAATATGTGATTTGGTTTTCCTCTGAGGGTATTAAGTTGATACAAAAGCTATGAAATTTCACAGTATGTTTTTGGTAATTCAAGCACTTAACTGTAATCAAGAATTAGGACTGTATTTTTTAAAATTCGTTGAAAGATGTTTTTCACTGTTTAATCTTTAAGGGCTGTGGTTACTGACTGATGTATAGAGATGAAGAACTTAAAAGTTATTTTTTACACCAAAATTTAAAAAATTAAAATTAGAGTCCCAGTCTACTTCTTAAAGTCATTCTGGACCTATAAAAGGTAAAAAAAAATGGGCTTACATACAATTTAAAGCTGTTGTTTAAGTTGCTGAAAAGGGGAAACCAATTTCTGCTGCACTGGATAAAAATAAACTGCACTGAATTATTCTAGCACATAATGTTAAAGCCACAGACAGACAGGGACACTCCCAAAGTTAGCAAGCTCCCTAAATGTTGCAGATGCCTGGAGACATTATACTTAGAGAAGAGTATGCACACTTTTACCATATTATCGCGCAATAACTTACATTCATTTTTTATGTATTTTTTTTGACATTTTGTGCCTTTATTGATAGGAGAGAGACAGTGGATAGGTTTGTGAAAGGGGGTGAGAGAGTAGGGGAAGACACTCTGCAAACTGGTCAAAGGAGGGATTCAAACCTGTACCGGCATGAAGCAAGTACATGGGGTGCCTGGCTGCTAACCACTCCGCCAAACCAGCACCATGCTTACATTCATTTTAAAAATTAACAGGATTTTTATCAGTAGACTCAGTGTTGTTCAGAGTGTTTACACAGGTATATGTGCATATAGATCCTCTAAAAGCTCTTGAAAAGCTGTTACATTATCTGGAGATTTTTTGTGCAGAGAGTCATGTTGTGCAGGCAAACCAGAATATTTCTTGATGCATAATAGTATTAAACAAGAAACACAGTACTTCACAAGCACTTTGGAGCTGTGTCATGGTGCCAGACTACACTGGTGTAGTAATACATTAAAATAATGCATCTAATTTTTGAATTAAAGCTGGCATCCAACCACAGAGGAGCATTACTGCCACCTACTATGCCGGAGTATGAGCCAGAAGTCCCTGTTTCCATTAGGATAATAAGAGCATGTTTACTTTAAATTAAATTCTGATCATTAAATCTGTTCTAAAAATTCAAAAACTGCTTATCCCCTGAAGGGGGAAGTTACGTATGCCATCCACATCTAAGTTACATTATGCCAAACAGACCCCCTCAGACCATGACAGAGGTGTCATTCAACCTGTTTTAAGGTGATGTACCATCACAATGACTAGAATTATTGTATTAATTAGGGTAAAAAAAAAACTAGTGTTGGTTTAATTCTTGGAGTCATTACCATAAAGTAGAGTTATGTGCATTCATTTGAATCCGAAATCAACAGACTTGTATGGAGTTGTTTAAAACTATCATTTAGACTGAAATGTGTTTAAATGCAAAACACATTTCAAACACATGATTAAGCTGTAACCAATAATTAACTGCCACAATTTAGTGATAGTTGGTTAAAGCTGAATTAATTGACAGCCATACTAAACATAAGGGAGGGAGAGAGAGAGAGAAAGAGACGGAGAGAGAGAGAGAATAAGAGAGGGAGGGAGCAGTCATGAAGCAAAGAAGCTGCCAATGAAGACCTGATAAGGTCTGATTTTTAACTTACGAAAGTGATTGCGTCTACATATTGAGTACTATAGCCACATTTTATGAGCAAATCAAATATGAGCAGTGGGCAGCACTATCAACAGGCCTGTGTTTGCCAGGCTTACAAGGCAGTTCTCAGTGATCAATTTCCAAGAGTGCTGCAGGGAGCAGGGACCCCTCCTTTTCTCCATCACTATGCTCAATAAGTGTCTGACAGAGCTCAGGCTTGTGGTCAGCTTCATTTCTCCAGGCCAACTGACTGTGACTCCTTTGTTCATACTAACATCATTGTCAGACAGAGAAGAGCCCAGTAGCAGAACCTGAGGATTTTTTTTTATTTAAAAAAAAAAAAGAACGCTAAGATCAGCATGGTCTGACCTTAAGCTATCAACGCCAATAGGATCATAACAGTCTACAAAATGGAGCAAAACATCACAATAAAATCAAACTATCAGCAGCTCCTGCTCTGCTACACTCACTGCAATATGAAACAGGAGCATTTTAAGAGGATCTTTGGTGGGACAACTTTTTTTAATTTTGCAGGATTACAGTTTGGTCTCTCTGTTCATTTACTATTCAAACACATCCAAGCAACAATTTGTTCTATTTGGTAAACAATGACAATTCTTTATTTTCAGGTGACATCAAGCACATCCATCATGTGGCATGGTCAGTATATTTCTCCTAGTGTCACATCAACTATCTCCATACCTCGCTTTACCAAACGGTATCACCATGTTTGTCAGTGCCTGCTACTTTCCAGTTTGATTAATGTAACTTCCGTCTTTCTGGTCCTCCTCCCAAGTTTCTCTGTAAACTTCTATTAGTCCAGAACTCAGCTCCTGAGTCATCCCCAAAATACCCCAAAACATCACCCCTGTCCTCCAGCAATTTTACTGGTTTATTTTTAAACACCGCAGGGACGGAAAGAAGATCCTTCTTCATGGCTCTCTATAACCAAGCATCTGTACTCCATGCCACTCACTATGCCACCGGCACAATAAACCCTGATGGGGTCTCAAGCACTGAAAAGTCAAGCCTGGCTGTGGAACTCTGTCCCTCAAGCAATATATGATGCCGACTCCACATACTTTCAAATCTCATGTGAAACCCCAAGTTATGGTGTTGCCAGTACATTATAACTATGCCAATTGTTTACCATACAATGCAGTTGGATCTGCCTGATTCAATATCTGTAATCTGACAGATCAATCTTGCAAAGTTCCAATCTACCATTTTAAGCTGCACAAAACAGCACAGCCCAGTCTGCTTCTTTTACGCTGCATTCCATTAACCTCTGAACTGGGAAGAGGGAAGTGGAAGCGACGTCATCTCTGAGTTATCGACGTTCCAGTTACAAAGTCAGAAAAAACATGCCAATCTAGCAGGCTATTGTTAGCCGCTGACAGCACGCCCTGCGTTGCTGTTCACAAACACCACATGAAGAATGTCAACAACACTTGTCAACTTATAAATAGGGATGCACCGATCCAGGTTTTTTCACTTCCGATCCGATACCGATACCTGAATTTGGGTATCGGCCGATACCGATACTATTCCGATACCAGGGCTATTATTACGGGAATATTAATATTATCATTATTGTTGAAATTATGTATAAAATTTGATTGTGAGGCTGTAATTAACCACAGAACAGTTATTTACATAGAAGATAAACAAAAAAACATACAACTGTAAGGGCTTTAAATTGAATGGCAACATTTATTGAATGAAGTGCAAAACACTAAGGATACAGTCAATCTCCATAGAGACGAAGGCTGCTTGATATGAACAGCAGAGTATGGCTCTTGGAGCAGGTCTTTTATCAACTGTCTCACTTTTGATATAAAATGTGTAACAAGAAGACAGTGTCTGTTGTTCTAAACTATCAACACTACTAAAAAAAATAATAACACCATAAGGGCTACTGTTTCTGAACAGCACACAAATCAAGTAGAGTGCAGCAGCTTTCATAAGTGACATATGATATAATTGTAAACATCTCTACCCCCCCAAATAAAATATAATAAAATAAAAATATTCCCGGTGTTCATTCACGTGGTGCCTTTTCAGATGTTTGATTAATTTTTAACTGTGATACTCAAATAGCTGATCGAATATGGGGATAAAAAGCTGGAACCAAATAGCAAATAAATATGCGAATGCAAAATATTGAGTGTAGCAGCATGTCAGGGCACTGTGAGCGCAGCTTCACCCTCAGAAACATCCACTTCTCTGTTGACCTCAGTAAAGAGTTTTCACTCCGAACAGAGCAGAATAAATAGCTCTGTATGTTCTGAGGAGAGCTGTGTGGAAGTATTTTTGGTTCTACACCGTTGATGGGAAACTTAAAATCAAAGTCCAGGCTGTGTGTTCTGTGAAATACAGTTTAGTCACTCGTCCTCCACTTAGTAGCGCCTCAGCCGTCGCTTTTCCTCCAAGCTATACGGCCGAGTGCAGCGGAGCTTCGTCAAGAGTTTAACCCCGTGTGACGGTGTTCTTTTTGGCAGGGTGTTTACCGAAAGGGCGGATAATTGAGTCTCTGTACCTTATTCCGGGGGGCATGTCCGAAAACTGTTCGGCTTTGATTTTGAGTAGAACTGACGGCATTACTCCACACAGCACAAATGTTGTTGTTAGCGCTCGTCTGTTAGCTCAGGTGGCTAATAGACGGCGTCACACTTACAGGAGGCACTATGCTACGCACACACTGGCTGGCTGCAAACTGTGGAATGGATTTCTTGAAATGAGGGGTGGCGTCACATGTCTCGTGTGTGTTGTGTTGGATCGGGCGCCCCGTGGCACGCGGATCGGAAATTTCCGATCCGTGAATTATGCCTGGATCGGACGCCGATACCGATACTGGATGGGATCGGTCCCATCCCTACTTATAAACAATTGTCAACTCTGGGTCGGTGAGGATCCCCCAAGTTCCTAGTAGGAAACTGCAACCTCAGATATCCCGACTTCCCAGCATAACTGGAACGCAGCATTAGAGCAGAAGGAAGTGGGAGCTATGAGCAAGCTGGCAGCAAGAAGTGACTGCTCGTATAGCGGCTAGCATAGATGCAAACAGTTTCAATACCAGTTTTATGAGATTTGGATCACATTTATTAATTTAATGAAACAGAAAACACAGTACTGAAAGCATTCCACAACAGAAAGGACATTTTTGCTCCACTTCTAATTTTTTGGCAAGAGTTTATTCTACAAAGTGGCTTGAGTTTTGTATTTTGCACCCAAGCAATGGCAGCCTCCTACTACATTACCTGCTTGGCCAATATGAATGTAATTCACAGAAGATTGTCCTATTAGCTGCATATGCTGCTGAAAGGCTGTGCCTATTTCCTGAACACTTTCTATGGACCGTTGTCCAGATGGACTTGTGAAATATATTGAAAGGTGCATCTAGTGTGTCAGGTTTGCCATTTATGGCTTTTACTGCAAATCCTTTCTGCCTGTTATTGTGCATGGTTGCTTTTATTTATTGTAGTTTTCTTGGCCTCAGAAATTGAGTGGCTTTATTGTTGCGATATTTGTAGTTTGACCTTTGGTGTTCTGGAAGGTACCCATCAATAAAACGTACCATTATGAGAAACAGAAGAGAGGGTTGAATGGTAGTCACATTGCAGGGTGTCTCATGTTTGTCACATGACTTGAAGGGTGTCATGCAGATACATTAGAGGAACCAAAACTACCAGTTTTCTCACTTTTACTAAAAGTGTGTCTGATATTAGCTTCAGTTGTCAGAGAATAAAAAACTCTGCATGCAAAGTCTGTTTGTATATAAAAATCATGCATGGATCTGTTTGGTGGGAAAAATATTATAATTGGTTGCATTTGCAGACCTCCTGATATTGATGTTAATATGGCCAATGTTGTTTTGTCTACAACATTGCAGCTTATATACAAAACAGGAAAAGTCTGCATTCTTCTGAGTGACTTTACCTAAAAGGGATTATGATTCGTCAGCTGACTTCCTCAACATTCTATATGCTTCCTACTTCCATCCTCTCATTGACAAGCCAACCAGAAAAACTACTTAATCTGCAACTTTAATAGACAATATAATCACAAATTCATCACGAATACAGGATTAATGACCACCAACATTTCTGACCATTTACCAATATTTCAGTTTTTTTAACCAAAAACAGTTTACCAGAGAAACCTAAAGAGATGATAAAACACTGAAATTTGCCAAGACAAATAAAGACTTATTATAGCCTCGCTGAAGGAGGTTTCATGGAAGGATGTGCTCAATAAACAGGAAGCTCAACTGGCACATCCTACATTTATAAATACATTTTTACATGTATATGAGACAACTTTTCCACTTGTTAAAACCAACAAATATAATGAAAATCCTCTAAGAAAATGATGTAAAAAGTTTGGTTAGTCCAACTTCTTTCATATTGATGTTTTCAAAAAACACTGTAACCAATTCACAAACGTACTACAAACAGCTTAAAAGAACCATCTCTCTAAAAAAAATGTCAAGACTCTTGAATTGATGCATGTATAAGTACAACTTAAAACCTAATTAATGAATTATTGAATAAAATTAAAGCCTCCACATTTGGACAATGTCAGTTATCTGATGGTTGAAAAAAACAAATCCAATTGACACAATAAACACATTCAACGATTTTTTGGGGAAAATTGGTCCCTCTTTGGTCAGTAAGATTTAAAAAAATCAGATAAATCCCCCTTTCTATAAATTATAGATCAGTATTCTTGTTTAAGAATGTCTGAACCACTCTCATCTAAAGAAGTGCATGGTATGATACTAAAACTGAAAGATTCTGCTGCAGGCCATGATGAAATAAGACCCAGTCTTGTAAAGAAGGTAGCCTCCTCTATTATTTCTGTGCCAGAAAACAAAGAAATCAATTGGAATTTTGAGTAGTTTTTATTCTTTCAAACATCATAGTCTCATTTTAACTTTTTATGACAGTCTTACTTACCCTTATATTATGTTGTGTAACACTCTGTGGGCAGCCACCTTTTCCATTCATTTAAATAAGATTTTGTCTTGTTTCTTAGAAAGATTGGTTTCCCTAAAAGAAGTAAATCATCTGCTCCTCTTTTCAAGTACAAGCTTTTCAGTTTCAAATATGGACACATATCGAGCCTGTGTTTATGTATAACTATGCACACTTAAACCAAGATCTATCCAGCACTTTTCAGAATCTTTTTTAAGTCTTCTTCATATATCCATTCATATCATATGAGACAATTGAAGGACGTTTACCTTCCATTTTGTCATACATTTCTTAATCAAAGTTCATTAACATACAGAGGACCATCTCCATGGAATAAACTTGCTATATCTCTACAATCAGCACCTACATAATTCAAAAAGCATTAATAATTCCTGGATCTTGAATCTGATATGAATGTTTTGTAATGTGTTTGCTGTACAACTCTTGGATTTAGCTTTTCATTTAATTTTATTAAACCGCTGCCTAGAATATTTTTTAATGCAAGAGGGGAGGTATTTTCTATGCCTTTGGGGGCTTCTAACCTCTGTTGCACAATGTTTTTTACTTCAATATTTTTTTATTGTTATTACATATATTTCTATATTGTGCAATAAACTAAGAAATTAAGAATGTAGCTCAACACAGCTGTTATTTCAAGCTGTTGTCACTTCAAATTATTGTCATGTAGACTTGACCACATTTTTTACACTGTTATTAACTTGATGAAGTTGATCAGATGCAACAAGTTTAAATGTTGGTCAACTTTTTTGCTCTCTTAACTTTTCCTTCCTCTACTCTATGTGAGAATGAGTGGGTGTGTCTGTCAGAGGCGGCCCTCAGTGAGAGGAAAAAGAAGGGGATTTTAAAGCCCCATACCATCGAGCCTGCTGAAGTATTGTGAGGATTATTACACAAAACATAAGTGAGCTGAGGTTTCCAACAAACAACCCTAATGATGAGTTGGTTGCTACTGCCTGACAGACAACTAAGAGAAGAGGAGTTTATAGATTAATGCTACGGGCTTTTAGCTTATAAATGCTGCAGTGTGTTCTACAGGTAAACTCTAATTATGCCAGACCGTGGCAGTGTGTGAAGTAGCTTTAATCAGACCTACTGTGTTGAAACACATTTCTGCAAATGAAGAAGAAAACACATGCTCAGAAAAAGCACTTAAGGACTCTGAAAAACAAAGTTAGGAATACTGCAACAGATGAAAGTAACATTTTGAGGATTCTTTACAAGACACATTTTAGAAAAGACATATGCCTCATCATCTATTACGTATCATGTATTATAAATCAAAATTCATCAGACTTTACTGAATTGACTCAAAACTGATAACTACAAATGGCTCAGAGATGAATGCATCAATGTACTGTTTGTCAGACAGATTACTCTGCTATTTTTTGACACATCTACTCTGGTTTGATAATTGCACAGTAAACATTTGTGTCAAGGCTCAGAAATCAAGTTAATTAGTTGAACAAAATAAATGCAAACTTCATCCTGCTCAATTTAATCATGTTATCTTTGCTATCTTTGTGTTAAACATGGTTAACACTGTTTTTATGTTACAGTTTAAGTTGCTGTTTATTGCTTTTGTCATCTATATCCTAATTAACTTTGTTCCGTTCAGAAGCTAGAAAAACATAACAGCCAATTGGGGCTGTACGTTTATGACATAAACCCTGAAACCGACTGATTCTACTCGTAATGAGACCAAAATAATAATAATAATACAAAACATTTTGTGTACATTTAAACTGATTGTATGTCTTTCTTATATTGCCTCAAAGAGCAGCTGATAAATTTGGAATTTGTTTTGCATCGTTCAAGGTCAAACACTTCAAATGAGAAATGTTTAAGACCAAGGTTATTTTAACTTCTTTGCCCCAAAAACTGCCTTTGCATTATATCTCTCTTCTAAACCTACCTGGAGTATATGCCATCGATCCAACTGCTCCTCACTTAAACAAAAGTGAGAGCTGTATTTGGGAAGAGGGGTGGAGAACACATGGTGGCTAGAATTGGGAAGCTGTGCCCTCTCAATTGCACATGACAACCTCAATACAGCACAATATTCATCTTATCTGCATTACAATGTTATCACGATTTTGAAACCAGTTTTGTCATTAATATGTGGCCCCCTACATTATTATTTTGTTTTAATTCACACTTTCATCACAAGAAACCTTAAATTTTGAAATTTGCTGTGCTTATATACCATCAAAAGGCATCTTTGACCCATATCACAGAACAGTTAGACCAAGTTATTCATTACTGAACAAAAAGAGTAAATGCAATAAGAGAGCACTCTGAATGAAAAGATTTAACATTTATTTACTATAACTCATCTACTGGTAAGACCCAGTAGGACCTGCACAACAGGCTCAGGCAGCAGACAGTTTTACTGTGTGTCTCACTGCATGCTGAACATTCGGACTGGACATTTTGTAGGACAGTTTTTGTTTGATAGTGACATCACTTCTGCAAGCCATTTTGCCACAATGCCCAATCAGGACATTCACCACACCCTGGCACACTGTTAAAACAAGTGAAGAAAACTGAAACACGACTGACTCCATGATTGGCACTAAAATAAATAAACGTTTGTGGCTTTTACTGTCATTTTGTTTAAACTATGAAGGTATACTAATGCACGTTCTCAGCTGCAGCTAAAGTCCTTAAAACATTATTTTTATTTGGTGTCTAACTTCTTAGACTATGTACTTTCTGTGGTTTATTACACTGAATGGTTCTGTGTGGATGGACACATTAATGTGTCCAATCTCAGAATGTTAAAATGTGGGTTTTTCCAGTAGCAGCTGAGCCTAAATATCAGCTACACTAATGTCTGCTCTTGCCTGTGGCGAAGATTAATGTGATTTCCTTACTTTTTCAGAAGCAAAAGTTGTAGGCAAAGTATGGAAATATTCTTTTATATAATACACAGTTATAATGGAAATTCTCAGAGAGTGACACAGGGGCTGAGGCTGTTTCAAATGCAGAGCACACACATCAAGAGGTGCAATGAGCAGGAATAGGTGTTCATTTGTGAAGGTCGCCTCCACTGAAAGCCAAAATCCATTGAGGAATGAGTTGAATGCACAATTCCACGCCAAAACACGGCCTATCCATTTCTCTGGGATTTCATGGTGGCCCCTGCATGCTGAGACCAGGAGGCACTTGCATTTCACACTTTGAGATGTCACCATGGAAACGACACAAAGAATCTGTTGGTGGATGCTGCATGTAACTTTTTATTCTGTGTCCAAACTGAGGACAAGGGTGGATACACTTTGAATGGGAAAACTGAGGAGTCTGAATAAAGGGCTGCCTACACAAAAGGTAAAAAAGACAACAAATCAAGAGTTTTCTCACATAGTGGTTGGTTCAGTTAGTATCCCCAACTGACCTCTGGGTCTGCACAGGATCCTTACCTGGTGGATGATCTCAGATACAGGCAGCTGATCCACATATGCGTATGTCTTTCTCTCCAGCTCTTCACCCACAGGACTGAAAACAAAACACAAAAAAACTCATTGGCATTAAGCTGGAAAAAATAATTTAGGAACATTAAGCTTTCATAGAGTGGGACGCCATCATTCAGGTATGATGAAAAGCTGTCAGGAAGAGGAACAGACGCCAGTGTTTCAGTTGGCAGCGAGTGAAAAGCCGAAGTGTGCATGATTGACAGATCATTTCAGAGCAGAGTCAATGATATGCAGCGCAAATGGATGCAAATTAACCAGTTTTTCTCTTGATAAATGAAAAAATAAATCATCCTGTTAGGAAAAAAATCAGCACAAAAACAAGTGATGTGACTGGAAAAGATTCAGTGTATATAATTATAGAAGTTCAAATGACAAAACAAATGAAAAATACAAAAACCTTAAATGAAGTGTTCAGTATTACTACATCAAGTTTTCATTTTTACCAGCTTCAGCAGTGCTTCCACTCCAAGTCCTCCTGATATACCTGATTTGCACAACAAGGCTTTCCACAAACATGCAGAGAAGCCAGCCTTGGAAAACAGTAAGCAACTGGGGTACAGGGATTCAACATTCAACATGGCCCCACAAAAGAAGAAGGGAATCAATCAATCAATCAATCTTTATTTGTTTAGCGTCAATTCATAACAAGTGTCATCTCGGGACACTTTATAAGAGAGCAGGATGAAGACAAACTCTTATTTTATGGACACACATATATGCATAGATACATACAGTATATTAAAAACAAATATATATACATCCAACACCCAATGTGAATACAAATAGTCAATCAAGAATCCCTCATCATGGTAGCAAGAAATAACGTCCCTTTAGCATTAGGAAATCTTGAATGTGGGTCTCAGTCTCATGATGAACAGTCATCCACACTATGCTGTGTTGGGTGTGTGGACGAAGGAATGAAGGAGCGAGGAGACAAGTGGACTAAAGTAAGAACTAAAGCTAATGACAGATCCATGGGCCAATCATAGACCTGTATTTGTCATATTTGTCTCTGCTGAATACAAATTTATTACAGGTTAGCTCCTTGAGATGCAGCATGTCAATTTCAAGAGGTTCCTCATGTCTGTATGTACGTAATGATAGTTTTTAGAGAAGTATAATCAATAATAATCAAGGGCAACTGATCAATTGTTTACATTATACAGTATCAAAATGAGAATATATAAGTGATGTACTTTTAGCTGATAATTGAGGGGGGCTGCAGAGACAAAGGACTGAATATAAGAATTATTGGTAGCGACAGAGTCATTGGCACCCAGATCATAAATGCATTCCCATCACATTTGTCCCTGTTAAAGCTATGGTCTACGATTTGGAAGCTTGGTACACCTTAATAACACCGTTTATAAGGCCGTTATGGTCCTATGGTCCGATCTACGCAATATAAAGACCAAAAAGAATGAAAAAAATCCATTCAGTATATCCGCTGCAAAGCAGCATAATAGTTGACCAATCAGTCCGTGAGTCCATCCAATCCCCTGTCTCCCCTGCTACGCACCTTCACGCCCATGGTCCCGCCTCCTCCCCACTACCTCTCTTAGTACCGGTGAGCAGCTAGCTGCAGAGCTACTGAAGCATCATGGAGCCGGGAGGCTGCTTCTGTTACCCCCCACATGGAGGAGAAGGAAATGTAAAAGTTTCGAGGAAAAGGCTGAAGTAAGGAAGAAATATGAGCAATACAGGTCCCAACGGAGACTTAACATTGGATAATCGTACGGTGGAAAAAGCTGCAGAATGATTTGGGATTGTTGAACACTGCGCCGGCCGCTGGCTACCGAACGGCTGGCTGCAGCACGGGCCACCGGCTGGCAAATGACCGCAGTTCCGACCACAGCACTGGCCGCCGGCCGGCGAACGACCGCAGCACTGGCCGCTGGGCGCCGGCTGGCGAACGGCCGCAGCACCGGCCGGCTGGTTGAACAGGTAATAGCTTTGTTTACTACAGTGGGAGATGTCTGCTGAAGAACTCTGGTTAGTCTGTGCCTATACTGGCTAATGACTGGACATTGTTGGTCGGAGCGGGTAGGCTCTGTCAATAGATTTTAGCCTGTTAGCCACTCATCGTTAGCATTGTAAACTGAGCTGGAGAGGACACGCCGAGAAAGATAAATCCTCGCCCACAATCGGCTCTGTTCTGGTGATGCCAGACCCGCTTCGCCGCCGGTCCAATTGAAATGGCTACCACTGTGTGTTACAAGGGGGATGACTGTCGTGTTTGTTACTTTTAGTTGAGCTGAGTTGTTTTTGGTTGTTGTTGTTATTTTATGCCAGCCGGCTTGTTGCTCTATCAGAGGGGGCGTGTTGTTAGGAGGCGATACGAGCTGGGGGCGGGATCTTGGACACGGAGGGGAGGGATGAGTGAAGGGGGGGCAGGCTGCGTTTTTCAAATCTGTCTCAACAGTCAAACTGGTTTTCAGATCGTAGGCCCTAGCTTTAAGTAGAAATTTATTACAGGTCAGCTTTTTGAGATGTGGCATCTCATTTTCAAATGGGACCTTGTGTCAGTAAGGTGCTAAGGACAGTTACCATGGATGCATAATCAACCATGACCAGGAATGGATGGATGGATCAATTGATCAATAGCTGGATGAATATTAAATAATGTAACTATAAAAAACAAAAAATTCCTGGTAATTTGTTATTATTTGGTAGAGCAGATAAAAACTAATGTTGCTCTTTTGTGGACTACAGATACCATACCTGAACTAGATGAATGGCTTGTTTATTTAACATGTTTAACATGATTGAACAGGAGCAGACAGTTGGGCTGGTCTGAGCACATTATGCTACTTTGAAAAATAAAAGAAAGAAAGAAATGCAAAAAAGTGTGTTTTCTTGAACTAATTCTATATTACCTGATCTAATAAAATAATCAGGTTGGTAGAAAGAAAAACTTTAACGACATAAAACATGCACTGATACAAATGTGAGAACTATCCATATTTCAAAGTTTAATTTTCCTACATTTGAGTTTCGCTCCTTGATCGCTCTCCCTTATCTGCCTCTGCAGTAGCATGCTGGAGCTGAAGAAGCAGAAGAAAGAGAGCTCCTGGCTGAAGCAGTTTTGTTTTGTCTGCAGTAGTCAGGAGTTTCAGCTGAAATATTTGACCACAAACTTCTGAAGAAGTCGGAGCATGTCAAATATGTGAGGGAGGGAAATAGAAGCACCTTACTCTCATCACAAGACATCCAGTGATCACTGATGTTTGAAGGGAACCCATAACCAAGTCTCAAGAGGGCATTCTTATGAAGAGTCTTAAAGTCTCCCATCACTGAATATCAGCCTGACTCATGTGTGTCTTCAAAGAAACAGACAAAACATTGAAGTGCTCGCTGAACTTTAGAAATTTCAGAGAATGCTGTTCACACTTAGATGCAGAACTTCATGGATCCTTGAGTTCATGGCCAATTAAAGAAAATAAATAAACAGCCGTCAGAAGAATTCACTCTGCTTTCAAAGTAAAAAAGATCGACTAATGAGCTGCAATATTTGTGAATTATGTTCACAAAGTCGACTAAATTCATAGCACTGAAGTGAAGTTTACTGCTACAGCGACTTGGATTGTTGAAGAAAGTTGATGTTCAGGATCTTGCTCAAGGACTCTGGAAAAGGTCAGAGCCTGTTTGATTGATAGACGTTAATTAATGTGACACAAGACGAATTAAACTTGCAACTTTTCAGACACTGAGCCATGAGCAGGACGCTTCTGCATTTATTGTCTCCTTAAGTCCACTGAAAAGAACATTTAAGTCACACCTTTATATATGGTAAAATGTCAGTAAAATATTCAGTGAGCTTCTAGATATGCTTATTTCATCGTATTTTATTTTCTGTTCAAGAGTTTGATCCGATGTTCAAAGCTTAATCCCTGAAACCAAATTTATATGAAAAAAATATAAAGATAGGAATGAGAGGACATATGTGTAGTGGCAGATAATATCTGAAAATCAGATGAGACCATTAGTACATTGATATTGCATCAAAAACACTTTGAAATTCTTTACTTTGGTTAATTTCTAATAAAGAGCTGTCAACTGTCAGTGAACCACTGCGGTACAGGCCTTCTAATTTTCATCAATACAAATGTAAACTTTACGTTTTAGGCAAGTTTGTGACATCCTACCACTACTTCATTCTCAGAGTATGGATGTCAGAGTGACTTCAGAGCTGATGATAACATGGCACTGAACAGGAATGAGCTAGTCAATTATCACAGAGAGCTGTAAACCAATCACAGTAGACTAGGCTCACAACCCTAAATGGGCAGGAGCTCTGAAAGAGCATCTCAGACAGAGAGAGAATACAGAACTATCAGAGGAATGAAGCTGTTTAAATGTAAAATAAGACCTCTTTAATAATTACAGACTGTTTTTCAAAAGTCTTTGAAAGATCTTTAACTTTTGCATTTCATTTTGTCTTTATATAGCATTCACAGTGTTGGTGTATCATTTGTGTTACTGTTTTGAATTTTAGTCATATTCTGCAATGCTACATTAAAAAGCTGCTTCCATTTAACTCAAATCAATTTGAAGGAAAGACATCATATCATCAAAACAACATAAAACCAATAGGTCTATAAAATATACTAATATTACACTATGGTACATTTGCAGTGACTGTTTTGAAATACTCCTGTTCCTGTATGTATTTCTTTTGTTGAAATTCTGCTCTTTTCAGACTCACAGACTGATAAAAAGTCACAAAAAAGATTCTCAGGTAAAGGTCAGTGTGAAGAGGGGGCTCACTCGAGTGACTGTCTCCTTTCCATCAAAGAAAGATCGGGTCAGACAACTTCTGACCAGCAAGGCTCTTCTCCAACAGCTCACTGTAGGCAGCAACCTTCTCCTTTTCTGCTTTTTGTCTCCTTTTCCCTTCAAGCTACTTTCTTTCATATTTTCTCTCTGGCCTTTGCTCTCTTGCCCATCCTTTTTATTTTCATGTCTTTTTATTTCTCTCTGCTCAACAACCCCTTCTCTCCCCTCTCCATGCTGTAGCAGTAAGGGAAAGAGACAGAAGAAATGGGGGGCCGGGTTGGCAGACGTGTAGATGAGCTCCTGCTGAGCCCTGAATGTGCTCCGAGCTCTTTTCTCACACTGGAAACATGTCAGTGAATGTACCGCAGAATTCTCCTCCCTCCTTTTCACTTAGCACAAGAGATGAGCTCTAATTCAATTCCAACCACTTTCCACTTTATTTCTATAAAGAGACTTTTGGAGAGGATTTTTCAATCCACTTAGCCCATTCTAATGGATGTGGTTGCCCCTCCACCACAACTGCTCCGGATCACTGCTGTCTCCAGCTGCCATCTTTGGATCTAACAAATTTACTTCAAACATCTGCTTCACAAATCAATTGATCATTTTTCAAATTCTGTCTACAGCTGTAGGTCATAAATTGGATTAAATCTAGTTTTCGTCTTCAATGAAGGGGACTTGAGCAGCAACTTAATACCGATTATTATTCTGGGAGACATTTTTTGGGCAACAAGCACCTAAAAACGGCAGTAAGAACCAAAAATCATGTCTGTTGAATATACTGCTGCCTTGGCCAGGACACCCTTGAAAATGATATTTTTTAATATCAATGAGGCTTTCCTCATTGTAAAAATAAAAATAAACATTTTGATGCTTTTATCTAGATGCCAGTGCTCAGTAGATACTTTACACTTGTGCTCCTGCAGAACAGACCACATGCATTGTGTTTTTAGGTTGTTCAACCATCCTTTTGTCTATTCATCCATCAGACCAACAATTTGTCTGATTCTTGAGGACGCAATAACTAAGCACAACGTTGTACTCAGACTCAAGAATAAAGCACTTAGATTTTAGATGTCATAAGTCAATGGTAAAGTAAGGGTCACACATTTTCATGCAGATATCTTGCTTGTGAACTTAACCCTATAAAGCCAACTGTATCATATTTGATACATACTTTTATAATACCTCTATCTACTCAATATGATCAACAAATTAAAAAAAAAAAAACCATCTGAATACAATCAGATAAATGATAAAAATGTCCTCAAATGGATTACCAGTTGCCAAAAACACCTAACGGATCAAATGAGATACAAAAAATCTATATGTTAAATTTTATGGACATTTTGATTTTTATGGATTTTAGCAGAAAGTGAAACAAACATTTCAGTTTAAAAAATTAGAATTTTCTGGCTATAATCTATGGTCTTGGGCCTTATAGGGTTAATATCTCAGGGATCTCTGTTAAACTTTAAACAGATGTCCACTCTTGGCCTAATTTACTGAATTTCAATAAGAGCAAGCTAAAGCAAAAAAAAACAATGCAAAGGTTATCACTGTATCAAACACATTTCAAATGCTTTACTCCTTTTAGCTTCTTTGTTTTGGTACTATCTGACTTCATGCAGGAGGGTACATAGACTATACAGTGTCCCAAAGCAGCACCCAAACAACAGGGTGGTTAGCATTGTAATTGTGTTCAGTACAATGTACAAACACCTTGATGCTTTCATTAATTTTTACCTAAATTAGACCTAGCTCTCAGTCCCATTTGCAGCATTGTACAGTCTTGTTTTAATATCAGTTCTTAAAGGAGCAGAGCTAACCAGAGCTACTGTGGATTATGTGCGTGACCAAAGGTCATCAATGTACTCATGTCCTTTTCAATGGCAACAATACTTTTTTCTCCACACACTGTTTAGACTGAAGAAACACAAGGTTTTTTGTCTTTTCAAAAATGTATTCACTCTTCAATACTTGTTGTTTTAAAAGGATAAAATCCACAGTATTTAAGTGGATGATGGTATCAAAAAGTACAGTTCCAACATAGTCTAAAATGAACAGGCACATTAGTAACTCTTCTTTAAGTTGTAGTTTTCAAAATGTTTTAACTCTTCAGTTCCCTGTCATTAAAACGTTGAAATCTCTTTTTTCCCCAAGAAAAATGGTGTTATTAGAAATACGGAACCTTGATGATTTCCAGTCACAGTTTTTCATTGCCAAAAAGAAAAAGCTCCGTCTAACTACACTAGAGAGCTGGCACCATTTTGAAAGAATGGTTGCCAAACTGGCATTTGAAAGAGTGGTTTTGGCAAGGAGCAGGTTCTCCATGCTATAATAATTTTAAAAAATGAGGAAGCATTAATACTGAATGATAAATATGATAAAGCATATTACTGATAGTGGCTCTTACTGTTAACAATGTTTTATTAGGAACTGGTCTGGCATGTATTAGTTTTTTCTGAAATCAGCATAATGACTATATACTGATAAAACCTTTCTTTTTTTAATATACTCTTACTGGCCAGTGTGGCCACTTTATAGGTTCATTGTTGAATCTATTCCTGAACACTAGAGCTGCAATTATCGAGTATTTTTGGAATCGAAGTACTCTGTTAATTATTTCTTCGAGTACTCGAGTACTCTAACAAAATATAAGTTTTTATTTTTAAACAAATAAATCAATTGTATACAATGCAACAGGTTAGGGCTTTCAAATTGAGCAACCAAATGCTGTTTATTCCTCAGAAAAGGGTTTTTATTTTAACAACTTTCAAAGTTTAAACCAGTACTGGCTTAAAACAAAGCCAATACAATACTGATTTACAAAGCAGTAATATAATTCTGCAATTATATTTGTGAAGTGTGTTCTGGAGGGCATTGTGTAGTTTGGATTGAAATCCTTGATCATGTTCTTAAATCCTGTGTCCTCCACCATGGAAAGAGGACACATGTCTGTGATGAGCATATTTAAAATGCTGTAATAGTAATAGTTGCAGCCCTAACGACGTGCTATCACGCTAAGCTACATGCTAAGCTAACTCTGTTTGACATCAGACACACTGCACTGTGTTTTCTTTTCGTCCCTTCTTGTAGTGACCACACACTTGGGACACTCTCTGCCATTTCTTCTGCAGACTCTCTCCTTTCTGTCCCTCTCTTTTCTCTTCCTTCATGATTGTACAAGCCGCGCAGCAGCGGAGGTAGCAGGCGCGTTGTGCCACAGAAATGACCGTCCGTGTCAAACACCGTGCACTGTATAGTAGTCCAGATATATATTCATATGTATAATTTTATATTAAACAAGGCTTCAAGGCACAAAATTTAATTCGAGGATATTTTGTAATCAAGTACTCGCGAATATTCGAGGAATCGTTTCAGCTCTACCAAACGCTTTAAGGAATAGATTCAACAAGGTGATGGGAACATTCCTCCATATTGGTATGATAGCATAGCGCAGTTGCAGCAGATTTGGTGGCTGCACATCCATGATGCCAATCTTTCACTGCATCCCAAAGGGGCTCTGTTGGATGGAGATCTGGTAACTGTAAAGCCACTGGAGTTCAGTGGAGTCATGAGCATATTCATGAAGACGGTTTGAGACGATTTGAGCTTTGTGGCATGGCTGGAAGTGGCGACCAGAAGATGGGTACATTGCGGTCAAGGGGTGGACATGGTCAGAAACAAAACCCATGTAGGCTTTGGTCTTTAAACAGTGCAGAGTTGGTAATGGGGGCCAAAGTGTGCCAAGAAAAAAACAACCACAACAGAACAACACCACCACCAGCCTGAAATGTTTTTGTGTTGTTATGTTGTTATGTTGTTTATGCCAACCCTACCTCTGAATGTCACAATATAAATCCAAACTCATTAGATAAGGCAACACTTCACTTTCAGTCACTTTAATCACCTTTCTCCTCAATTCTGATCCTCAGTTTGGACTTCTGTAGGTAATCTTGATCATGTCTACCTACCAAAATTAAGTGACGGCCATGTGATTAGCTGATAAGCTATTTGTGTTAAAAAGCTGCTTATTAAAATAGCCGCTCAGAGTGTGAAGATATAACTTGAAAAATGAAAATATCATGCAGCCCTACAAGCACCCATGGCTGTCTCTAAGTAACTAGACATCATCATTATACTGTTCGGCCCATGTATAATGAAGGGGAGTCCATTAAAACATCCTCTCCATCAAGTGCAATTCACTTAATGGAAGAGCCTGTTCTGAGTGGAAAAAAAACCTGCTGTTTAGAGATGGCTGACAGGAGAGTCAGAGAGGCATGAGAGCAACACACGCACACACACACAAACATCCCATTTCCCCCTTAAATATCCCCCTCCACTTGTCTGATGGTCCAGTGAGCTGACAAAAGTGGATTAAAGCTGCACTACATTTAATAACAGCTTGTTTCAGGGGACATCTGTGATGTTTTTTTTCTCTTTGGGGAACACACCAAGCTTACTACAACCCATTTTCAAGACTTATGAAAAGCCATTATTTAATTTTACCTGGGCTGCTGGAGTGCAGGTCCTATAAAGATCCCATGTTTTTCAGTCTTATATGGATTTAGGGCTCAGATGTGATTTTTTTTTCTGCACAGATTTTACCATCATTTGCTAAATTAGGGCACAGTTGCGCTCTTGTAAGAAATGACCTTGGTCCTACATTTGTCGGTTTTCTTAAAATAACAGAAATTAATCAAGTGTTTTGAGGCTGAGAAAACAGAAAAATATACTGGAGCAGAGAGTGGCACACTGCAAAATAAACTTTTAAATGCTGAAATAGATTAACTCTAGATTGTGTTTGAGTGCAAAAACAATTTAATCCAGTTTTTTGTTTGATAGTGTGTTCCCTATTTTGTATTCTGTTTTGTTTAGAGAAATATTTTTATCTAAGCACCAGTTGCGCATATTCTTCTAAATTTTAGGTTTGGTTTATGGCTTTTTGCCTATACTATAAAACAGAAGTACGAAACTACGAGGGAGTAAATGAGTGAACTATAATGCATGACAGGTTCTGCAGATTTCATCCTGGTCTACCTGCCAGGAGGACCACAACCTCTGCACATGGAGGCGACTTATCCAATAGTCAGCCAATATCCTTGTTTTGTGTATTCTTTTTCTAATTTGGGATGTCTTGTTTCCTTTTGGATTTTCAAATTATATTTCCTTTTTCAATTTCTCAATCGAGCCTAGTGTCAATTCTTCTAATGGTCTGAATTAACATTTAGTTCAACTTTTTCTTTTAAACATACATCTATATTCTTCATATACAAAACGTGCTTAACAAATACACTTGTCTTGGCTTGCCTCAGCTACATCTGTTCGTAAACTGCCACAAAGGTGTTTGTTTCAACAAGTTAGGTAAACCATGCCCACTCAACACATAGACAGAATTTAGCCTCGTCATTAATTTAGCTCTGATAGGCTCCAAACAACTTACTCAACACGATGCACTTGTTACTTCCCCATAAATCCACTGTTTTTCTGTATCCCCATTGGCTGACTCCTTTTAATTAAAGGTTGATGAAAAAAGTGCTGTATTTTCAGATGTAATATCTAAAAAGAAGCTTGAGAAATAATCCGGGCTCATATACATCAGGTGCAATTGTTTTTAAATGATAAATATGACAGCTTTAGATTTTTATAGCTACTTCAGCATCTACATAAAGAATTGTTAAGTATGTCATTAAAGCAGCTTCATACGTTGTATGACATATAATGACATTACATTACTACAGTTAGATACAGTGACAAAAAATGCCACTGGAATCTGCTTCTGATGCATCAAATTTTGATTTTAATTAGGGTAGCAAAGTTGTGGAGCATTCCCAGTAAATTCTGAGAAACTTGTAAGAAACTTTCGTATTGAAATGCACTGTATCATATCCAAAATTCAATCCAAACATTTTGTGTTGTCATAGGCAGACATTAAATGGAAATAATGCAATTTAAAAACAATTTCTAAAGAGTAGGTAGGACAGTAGAAAGAAAAACTTTTTTTCTTAATTGATTGACATTATAAAAAATATATTTATCATTTAAACTTCACTTCAAATGTGTGTCTTCAATAGTCCAGGCTTCAAGAATCATCAGTGCATGTGATGGAGGAATGCACAGAGTTAACAGAACAGACATCGTTGGCATGTTGTAAAGCACATTGTTACTGTAGTCAGAAGCTTATGTTTAATGTGTTTTAATACACACGCAAATACCGGCATTTACAGGTGTCTCCACCTGTGGATGCCAGATCTTAAAAACATAAATTACTGCAGCCGAAGCCGTTCCCTTAATTAAATGAAGGCCAAAATTGTGATTAAATTCAGATCTAAATGATGGTGCAGATCTCCTCTGAGGACCCAATCAGGATATTTCACACGTGGAAGTTTATGTTATGTTTTCTTTCTTTATTGAGCTCTTCCCCCTTTGTCCCATTTTTGCCTCTTATTTGTGCATCTTACAACAAATCAAGAAAAAGTGATGTTTATTCCTTTTAAAGAATACAGAAAAATGCTGCCTTGCATCAAATACCAATAATTATTAAGTGCAAAAAGATCCTCTTTCAAAATGTGTCCCAAATGTTACATTAAATGAATTTTAAAGTTGTTCATAATCAAACGTGGATGCAGCATAAGATGATGTTCATAGTGCCAGGCATGGGTGTCATGATTGTCATTACAGTAAAAATGGGGAAAGGGTGATTGAATAAATCATTTCAATGCAATTTTGCCATTTGAATTAAAAAAAAGATTCATATGGAACAAAATGGTCTAACTTTGTAACTTTTACCTGTACTCTTTAAATGATCACATTCACTGTGCTTCACGGATGATCTATTGTGCCTTAAACTACTTCTTTTCATTTCTAATGATTATTTTTCCAATTAACTGATCCTGGAGCAGATTAGGTGAAACTGCATTATAATCACAGCCTGAGGTGGCCGACTTAAATTGCTTGTTTCAGCAACCAGCAGTCCAAAACGCAGGGGATGTTCAGCTCACTTTCATTTATGAAAAGAAAATAAGTCCTTCTGATTTTTTAAGGCTGGAACGAAAAATGCTGCATTATTTTTGTCTTGTTTTGTTCTTTTTTGGTTCAGTAAATGATTGACTGGTTCATTTCACCACTGATTTTAAGTTTACTTCTGTCATTTTCTCTGGTTCCACACATTAAGATGTTTTGTTCCTATAACATCAGATTCACAAGAAAATCAAGACAGCGTATCACCAAAAAAGAAAAAAATACTTTGTCTACAACATCCAGTTACACAAATAAACCAAGAACATCAGTGTTTGGTGCAGAACATTTCTGATGGATACGAGAAGTCTGTAATATGCTGTAATTTACCAACATTTCTGATTAAAAACCTCAAGGCACTGCATAATCAAAACAATGCAAAAGTGCAGAACTCTGCTTTTCGTTTCTTAGAGTCAAGCAAAAGGGTAATATTATGTAGCTTGCATTTTGCAGGTAATGAAACATCTGTACGTACTGTAAAGTCAGTGTTCGCATTAGGCCATACCTGTTCCCAATAGTACCCAGGAACAGTTATTCTTTTATAATTATTATTTTCAATACTTATTCAATCATTAGGACCATCTCCCTACCTCTAGTTAACATGCTGAGGTATTAGCTAACCTGTGCAGCTCCATGAAAAGACAGATGTCAAATTCATACTGCCATTTCAAGGCTTAATATTTACCCTCTGACGTTTCACCTCCACTGTGAACATCCTGGAGACAGAATGAGGGAATGAGTTGATGCCCACAGAGCCGTGTTATTGGAGAGAGGAGGGGCACGCAGACTCGGAGGGAGACAGGAGCAGTCAGTGAGCGTCTCTGCCTTTGTGTGTATGTGAAGCATGAATTGACACATATTGCAGACTTGCAGAATAACTGTGGATGTTTCTAGCTGTAACTATAGAAGAGAAAGAGAGGGATAAAGGTATCCACTATTATAATCACCTGATGTTGATCTGCACGCCATAGATTTTAGACTGCTGCATTTACATCAACAAATATCCTTCTCCACGAGGGGATCAGCCTATTATTACTGAAAGTGAGCGGCACACTTCTTAAAAAAGAGTTTTAAGACTCGTATGAGTTGTTAAATATAATGCTTAAGGATATGACAAAAGATTAGGCTCAGGTAAAGAGAAACAGCTGGAGACTTGTGGAGGAAGAGCTTTTTATGTGTAATGAAGGACAGGAGGAGGGAGTTCAGTAGAACTGAGAGGAAATAAATAAAGCAATTTAATGAGATTTGAGAACAAAATTGAAATAAATAACTAACAACTAATGACTATAAAGAAACAATAAATAGAATGTAGGGATGTGAACTGCTTAATTAGAATCTACCTTTATTTTGCTTTGTTTTAAAGGTAGAACTGACTGTCAGGAATGGGAACTGATAAGACTTTATTTATGCCAATTCCATTATCATTCTACTAATCAACCCAATTCTTTCCTTTCTTGATTCCTGTGGATTTCCTGTTTGAGCAAAAGTCAGCCTATATCAATCTTGCACAGCAGCTGTGCCTGCCTAATTCCATGTCTGAGATCAGGCCGGTTCATCTTGCCAAGCTCCAATCTACAACACTTGTGAGCCGCCAAAATCAGGTCGTCCTAATCAGAGTCCTTTGGAGCAGAAAGAGGAACGAGCTACAACCAAGATGACAGCAGGAACTGACTGCTTTTACAGAAATTAGCATGGATGCAGTTCTATCAAATTTTTGACCTCTTTTCTTTAGTAAATGTAAAACAAACAACACTACAAACTTCCCAGTAGAAAGGATATTTTCACTTCACTTGTGACATGTTCTGTCGTGAGTTTGTTTTATCAAGTGGCTCACCTTCTGTAGCGCAGTAGCCCCCGCTCCTACATCATCTGATTGGCTCACAATAAATGGCCCTCCTCAAACACTTTCTGTGGGCTCTCTACCATGTGGGCTGGTGAAATACGAATATTGAACAGTCCATCTGGTGAGCCAGATTAGGCCTGCATAGATTTTCCATAGGAAAGATATCAAACACATGACACTCCTGATATTCAACGCCAGGCTGCAAAAATCCATTCTTCTTAAAGTTTCTAGCATTTCAACCTTATAAAAGTAATAGTTACATTTAAGAAAATAAAGCCACGGGGTGCTGGTTTGGCAGAGTGGTTAGCAACCAGGCACCCCATTTACTTGCTTCTGCCGGTCCAGGTTCGAATCCCGCCTGTGACCAGTTTGCAGAGTGTCTTCCCCTACTCTCTCACCCCCTTTCACAAGCCTATCCACTGTCTCCCTCCTATCAATAAAGGCACAAAATGCCAAAAAAATACATTAAAAAAAAAAAAAGAAGAAAAGAAAGCCACAATTTTGACCACTTGTCTCCTGTCTGCCATGATTACATTTTTGTTATCATTTCTGCCAATTACCTCTGATGAGAGCTTAGCACCACTGATTTGCAGGGCATGCAGAACAAAGTGGAAGGAATCGATAAGGGAACTGTTTTGCAAAAACACTAAAGGTACTGATTTATTGAGGAAACTGGTACTGATTTTTTTCAAATATCCCTAATCTCTAACTCTATCACCTTGAATCTTTAAATTTTCTATCTCGACTGGAATACTACTGTCATAAGACCTCTTCTGATAAAAGGTCATATTTAGTCCATCAATGTTCATATTACAAATTACAGTCATGGTCAAGTCTCTGAGGGTTTAAAGTATAGACTTTCCCTGCATTTGTCACAAATTGTCAGCAATCCAAAGGCAGCACTAATCCCATGCCTATAGGGCCAAAACTCATTGGACATCCTATTTTGAAGCCTCAGGGTGGGTAATGGGTTCTTTCGAGGCATTGAATTTTCCATTTTAATTAACAATAACAAAAGAAAACCAACAGAAGCATTTTTTTTTATACAAGCTACACAGACTTTCAGATAAATCCCACCTTCGATGAGGCAAATAACCAATCAGAGTGCAAAATTCTAGATAGAAAAATGGGTGAATACTAGATTAAATTCCAAGAGGCCCAGGTCCAAATTTGGCAAGGCCCCTGCCAAGACAAGCTGCACCATCTTTGCTTAGATAGAGAGACATAAGCCTTTGAGGGCTATATCCCACAATTTGAGAAACACTTATATAAATGGAGTACAGCAAATATTCATGAGCCACAGCCCGGTTTAATATGAATGACAGCCAGTTACAGTACAATATAACCTACAAAATGACGCAATATGTCATTTGTCACTCTAGTATCTTTGAACTTTCCCTTAATTATTTACTTTTATTACTCGAAGTAGAGAGAGACTGCTGGTGGCATTCTGCATTGGTAAACTTCACTCCATTAAACATCAAATGAATAAAGCGATTGCTGCTTTCTTGCATCAGATTTGCAGATAAAATGTCTCTCTGACTGAATTAACCCATCACTTGGTGTTTTCTTTTTCTTTTTTTCCCGTGCTGCATTCATTGGGCCTCATGCACTGGCCCTAATCAATAATAAAGTAATAGGGGAAGTTGTTTGCTATGACTCACTAGCCTGAGGCCACAACACCCGATGACTAAAATCACTGTGGCAATTACCTCTAATTACTAATTAGCATGCGTCTGCATTAGATTCTTTGACTTTAATACCTCCCAGTGGTTCAATTTAGTCCAAGCTTAATGAAATTAATAGAAGAGGGGGATGTATTACGATGAATAAGAGTTTAATTTACATCACATCTGTTGGTAGAGCACAACAATCTATTCCTCTCTCACAGTCTAATGAGTCAATATTTGGTAGAGTGTTGGTTTTTTGGGGTGCTTTAGTTGTGTGTTTCCTCAAAACACTGCTGTTTGTCATTATTATGGGATCAGTTTATCTGACTAATAGGAAGAGGAGGGCAGACAATTTTGCAGCGTTCACTGAGCATGGGGAGGATGTGAGCAGTTTGATGGCTCTCTGCAGCTATCTAGTGGCCGAATACATTCATCACAGCATGTCTCAACCCCAGGCAAGAAAAGGCATGCATTGAATTTCACTTGGATGCTCTTTTCTAGTTCACCACACAGTGGAGCTAAAGTCAATCCATCAGACACCCCATCCTCACTCAATACCACTTCAGTCGAGTTACTGAACCATAGCCTGAGGCCCATCACGTAAAATGTCCAATTATAGGCATCACTTTACTGTGAAATGGAGCATTTAGAGATGCTAGCGATTATCAACAGCAGTAAATAGGATGGTAATGATCTTTGTTATTGCCCCAAAAATTCATGGGACTATTGAGCATCATAATCAGTTTAATTTCTCTAAATTGAACTCTCAGGAAAGCAGAGGAATCACAGGAACATCCAACCACACTGTTTTACCACTGACCATTAAACTCACCATTAGGCAAAAAAATCAATATCACTAATGAGAGATGTTCTAAACAAAAATCAATGTTTTTAGTTGGAAACAAAGCAAAATGAATTTAGCCTGTGGCAACTCGGAACAACAGGAGGCTGACCTCAATTAAGGACTTTACATCCAGTTTGTGCCTAATTCAGCCCAATCAATATTTCTGTGCGAAGCAAAGAGTGACATCAGTTTCCCAAGGGATTAATAATGTGTAGGGTCACAATTTTTAAATAATACTTCGACTAATAGAGACTACAGAGCCTCCTTCTTACACATTCTTGCAGAAGAAGGGATGTTTTAAATACATGGTGTCAGGAGCAGTTGGCTTCTTCATCAGATAAGTCTGTCTCGACAGAGCATCAAACATTTTAGTTTTCCTTGAAGTGCATATTGATGAACTATACAGGCAAAATTTTAAGATTTTATGGAACCTGAACGAATCCTTGTATTAATACTACCACTGCTTCAAATTGTAGCCAACAGCCCAAAAACTGAAATTAATTCAATTTGCTTTGGATAGGAACTGAGGGTCATGGGTTTAATTCCAGCCAGTAAATGGCTGAAGCTTGAGAGGTGCTAGTTAAGTGATCCCACCCTCCTGCCATTGTATTATTCCTTGGAAGTAACTTTTTTCCATTTTGTATCCCATGTTTTATTGAATAAGACTTTGTGGCTGTATTTTTTTTAATAATTCTTATCTATCTTTTATTTATATATCAATGTGTTCATGCAAATTTCATAATTTTACTGTCAACAACACTGTCTAAGTGTTTTATATCTCTCTGGCTTTTATTTGTTTATGGGTTTTAAGTGAAGTTCATAGTTCATATTATCCTTTAACCTTTCAATGCACTTCCTAATTTATGTATTATTTATTACTATTTCTATTTTATGTTATTATTAATCCTATGTTAGCTTTAGTTCTAGGGTTCATACATCATCATCTGTGTTTATCACTCTGAACTCCTGACGGCGTTTCCTCTCAGCTCCAGTATTTCTGCCTTTTTCCTTGTTTTTGTTCAACATGTTCATTTCTTCTTAGCTTTACTTATGTTTGATTTGAATGATTTTTTGTTTGTGCCTATGTACAGCTCATTGTGCATTTTTATTTTTGTATGAAAGGTGCAACACAATTAAAGACTGCTTGACTGAGTGATTACATATTCATAGGACCTGTTTGTTTGAATGTGTTTCTGACTACATGTGTGTAGAATGTTAAAATGTAGAAACATTGTAGAGAAATAAATTTCCTAATAGAGAATTAATGAAGTATGCGTTCTGCTATTTATTTTTCTTTCTTCCTACTCTTACTTAGCTCTTATGACTATTTTCTTGTTATTCCTATATTACCGTTTGTTTTTGCAGATCCAACCAATTTGCCGGAGAGTGGTGAATTAAGATATTTAGACTTAATTGAACTGAAACACAATTAACTTGCTTGAACATAAGCATCCAGATTAAAACACACTTTAAAAGAAATGACTCACTGAAAAATAAAGAACAACATAAAAGAAAAGAGTAACAAAAAAAACTGATGGGAAAAAAGCACTCTAAATTCATTTACCTCTGCTCCACCAGCTTGATAGGGTCAGTAAGGTTGATGGTCTCCATGGTGAGCTCCACTTTGCGAACGCTCCCAAAGAAATCTGTGATAAGGACGCTCCCTGGGTCCCTCAGGAAAAGGTCGGTACGGTGGCCAGGGGTGGATACACACTGACTCTTTGGACATACTTTGAACTGGAAAAGTAGACAAATCAGCAACAAAACAGTGGCTTTAATATTTGACCACCAGGGGGCCCTTAATCAAAACAATAACAAATATGACACCTCAGGTAGTTGGGAATCATGGTGATTTTCCTGCTACTCTTTGACCCATCCTCCACCCTGATTAAAATAAACTGATGCACACAGTTAGTTGTTCAAATGAAGTATTCCTGAAATTGTGAACATAACTAGGGTGTTTTTTTTAGTTTATCTTAAAAAGTACCCCTTTTTTCTAGTTTCATATCTGTTTCTAACACAAATAAACTGTCACAATCTAAGGTACAGGTCAAGTTGAGTAGAGCCTGCAAACTCATGACCATAAATATATTGGTCATTAATGAGTTTGGAAATATCAGCCTATTGTACAACAAGCAGTTCTCAAATTGTGACTCAGTGCACAGTCTTGTGTGCCTTTGGAATTTCATAATCACATGTGGTGAGTTTTCAGTTCTGTCTTTGTATTCTATATTAGCAATCACCTACTTTTAGAAAACATTTTTTTTAGCCTAAATGTGAGTTTCTAAAAGACTACATCTAAATACTTTTTTGTCAAATTAGTGAAAATACTTTTAGGTGCTATGAGGAGAATCTATTACCGGCAACATTAAGACTCTGCTACCCATGAGCACGTGCGGCGACTGTCTTAATGCTGTGTTCCAGTAACCTCAGAACTGGGAGTGAAAAAATGTCCGACTTATCGGCGTTCAAGTTGAAGTTGGAAAAAAACATGCCGATCTACCAGGCTATTGTTAGCTGTTGTTAGCACGCCCTGTGTTGTTGTATGAAGAATGTGATTATCACTATGGCAGCATTTTTGTAAGTATAAATCTAACAGTACGATGTATACAGCTGATCTAGAGCGACACACCCCAGTCAGAAGTGCAAATAAATTGATTATTACAGGAGCTAAATAACTGTTCATACAGTTATCCAATTGTAAACTCAGGGTGGCAAGGTTTCACCGAGTTCCCAGTAGGAAATTCAGACTTCGGGGGGCGTTCCAGCTGCAGTTTCCTACTACTTCTGACTACAACTGGAACGCACCAAAAGATGTGACCCAAGCCAAATTGTGTGTTTGTTGTGATGCTAACAAATGCAGCTCAGACCTTCCTCAGAACTCTGCATTGCTTTACATCTTTTTTCAACAACTTACAGGATGCAAAGCGATGAGGTAATGTATCTCTTTCTAGTTACATAGCGGTAGTTTTTGATGTGTGACAACAAGCAATTTTTGGAAAACTTAGTGTCATAGTTTTGTAGCTGGCTATTTATCGCTACTTACAGCCCGGTGCTCTAAGATGTGTAATATAAATAATAAAATAATATAAATTTGCTCTAGTTTTAATTGTCTTGTTCCTGAAGTTGAGTATCCAGGCCAGTCCAGCCCTGTCCGACCTGACCACGAAGCTAAGGAATAGCATTTATAGATAACCTATTTTGATACTATAAAACTCATCTTAAAGTGTGTATTTCGATCAGGCATATATTTAAAAGTGAGACTTTTTTGTAATTACTTAGAAACTCCTCACAGTCCCTTTAAAGGGTAATACAACTGTTAGTCAAATCTTATTGTGGATTTATAGATATAAAAGACATGCAAAAATTGATAAGATACTGTGACATATGCAGTTGAGGATATTTTGGGATACTTTACATGGGCATAGCAATAGAGCGCTTTGAGATTTTTGCTTGACTTTTTGGTGTGCTTAGGTGAACAGTTTGAAACCTCATCAGCCAAACTCTGCGCATCCTCAAACTGAGAGGTAAAAAACTGTCAGGTAAGCTATCATACTGGAGGGGTCCCATGACAAATGTAACATTCAAGGAACTCTCTGGCTTGGATAACTGCTAGGTAGGATAAGTTTTACTCATCTATTTCGGAGAACAATGCCTAACATGGTTCTTTAAACTAAATGCAATTAATCATCTTGTCAAATGGCCAATCAACAAACATAAAAACAAACAAATCCTAAAATATCTGCTCATAGTGTCAAAGCTTATGAGTTATAAAGTTGTTATAGAGTTATTTTGTTTTTAGACTTAAAATATTGTAGCATTTTCCACGTGAGGCTATTTTAATTAGAATCATCTGACAGCCTTATTGTCGTTTTGTGTTGGACTTCATGTGTTTGTTAATTTTTGTTAATTGGAAAGTGAAAATAAAACATATAAAAAAAAGTCCCTCTTGTAAAACGGATTGGATTTTAATACAGAGACAGTGATCATGAGTTTGTCTGCTATTTTCAAGAAACAGTTAGCAAGCAGCAGCATATCATTATCCAACATGGATGTAGTTCTAGTGGGAGGTGTAAAAATGTGTCAGTGTGTGAAGGAGATTGATAGCGTGGAGTCTGACATTTGCATGTCATTATCAATTAGACGCCTGTTTCATGTCTTGTGTTGCCACTTTATGGGTTAATCCTCTTAATTTTGTGGAGTTCATCAGCAAGTTGCCTGACTTCACTGTACAAGAAATAAAATCATTAAACTGGATTAAAATTGTGATCAGTCAAACAGGACTTCAAATACACACACCTGTTGGAGGATTTCATTAGCAGGAGAAGGCAATTTCTGTTCTATCAAAGGGCAAGCCTTTTAAGAGGGATTAAAAAAAGAACAACTTGCTGGGGATGTCTAAGAAATCTATAGTATTGATCCTTAATACCGCAAAATAGCAAAACAAAGAGTGCATCTACAGAAAAAGAAAAATTGGCTCTCAGCCCGAGCCAAATCAATGAGCTCTGACTTAAGCTCATCAGTCTTTCCACAGTGAAGATTGGAGGTGTTTTTATTGTAGTTCTACCTGACACAGATGGGTGGTAGGAATGAGGATCAGTCCCTGAGGCATGTAGATCTCTACAGGAGTGCAAGAGATGAAAAGGGAGGTGCTGCTGAGACAGAGACACAGCCCTGAGCAGCATGAACTCGCCATCAGCACCATCATGTGTCAAAGGCCAACCTCCCAAACACAGAATCAGGCATTCTGCTTCATGTGCAGAGTCCTGTGAGCTGCTGTGACTTTCATCTGGATCCTTTAGGACTAGACTAGAAACTTTACACAAGAAGGCTGAGGAGGGCAGAACAGATACTATCTCTGTTGCTGACACTGGAACTCAAATGCTCTCAAAGAAATAGGTTGTTCTGTCCCAACTTGCAGACCTTCAAAGAATAAATCCTGTAGCAAAATGTCATTGCTTTGATACAAGAACAGAATCTATAATGCTAAATATCATTTTTTCCCCAAAATACATCAATGTCCTGTCTACTAACCCTCCAACATAAAGAAAAGTTCTTAAAATGTAGGCACAAATGGTGTGCAACCCCCCAAAAACACACACACACACACACATGTCACTGGAATATATGCCACATCTCCAGGGTGTTTGTCCAGCTCCAATTGAAAGAACATGTTAAGTATGTCTGCGCAGCCACAGTAAACAACAGAGCACAACACACAATCACTGAAGCAACATCCACTTCCTGAGAGGAGCATTGTCGGTTACAGTGAATGAAAGCAGGGCTGAGGCAGTGGGCTACATGGGTATAAAAAAAAATCAAATGGTTGAATGAATTTCTGGGTAAGAAACCACCAAAGCATGTTCTGGAAACTATTAACCAATCTAAATTTGTGTAAAATGAGCAAAACATGAAATTTAATGCATCACTAAGAAGGCAAATATTATAGACTAAAACTAGCAAAATATAGAAAACTTAAATGTAAAAAGCCTCGTTATTAACTGAAATTGGACTGTGTGTTTAAAAAATAAAAACAATCAAATTAAATTAAGGACAAAAGAATCTTATTCTTGCTGCAGATATAAGCATATTGAGTTACAAAAAGTAAGTATTTACAATTTGGATAAGGTGGCTGCACAAATGAAAATGTTGTCTTTCAAAACAATTTTGAAGGCATTTTCAAAATTGTTAGAATGAATATTCTAGCCAAATTTTTATTTTTATTTCAGTGCATCCCCATTCTTATAAATAAATAATTCTTCAAAAAGATAGAATCCTCAATATCCCATTATATTTGGAGCGGGAAAACCCCCAGAATTAGAAAAGTGTTTCTGCAGAGATCAAAAAAGCTAGGAGGGATGGGTATGCCATGCCTTCTGTTATACTATTGGTCATGTAATATAAGAGCTATGTCTTTTTGGTGTAACCCTCAGGGGGCTGATTGGTCAAGGCTGGAGAACCATAGCTGTCACCCCTCTTCATTGCAGGCAATAATCTACTCACCCCTACCTATCACCGACTTTAAAGTTAGAAATGTTGTAGTCTCTCATTCAATAAAAATCTGGTCCCAGATCAGAAAACATTTTGGTTGGGTTAAAGGTTCCATTTTGACTCCTCTAATAAAAAATCACTGCGTTTACCATCTTCTGCCAATTCATCATTTACCCTATGGCACCATAAAGGTATACACACCATAAAGGACTTATATATTGGTAAGACTTTCCCCACATTCCAACAGTTGCAGGAGAAATATGATTTACCCAATAGAGATTTTTTTAAATACTTACAAATTCGTAGTTTTATAAAAAAAACTTTTCACGCCTTTCCACCAGCCCCTGAATCTATCATGGAAACACTACTCCAATCTGATCCACTAAAAAGGATCCATATCCAAAATACATGACACTCTGTTTCAAATAGACTGTACAGCTGCACTGGATCACCTAAAGGAAGCCTGGCAGGAAGATCTAGGTGTGGAAATCTCGGCCAACCAATGGACAAAGGCCCAGGACAATGTACACTCTTCATCTGTGTGCATAAGACATGGACTTCTGCAATTTAAAATCCTACATAGACTGCACCTGTCCAAACTGAAACTCTCAAAGATGTTTTCTTCAGTAAATCCGTCCTGTGACAGGTGTGGGCAAGGTCCAGCTTCTTTAGCACATATGTTTTGGAGTTGCCCACGAATCTTTAACTTTTGGAATAAGATATTTCAAACTCTATCAGAGATTTCACAAAAACAGATCTTACTTGATCCACTGTTAGCAATATTTGGAGTGACACCTACTACCATTCAACTTCCAAGCAATCAATACAACATGATTCGGTATATAACACTGTTAGCAAGACGACTGATCTTGTTAAACTGGAAACAGAGAAAACCTCCGACCCATACAGCTTTATTAAATAATGTAATGCAGTTTTTGGAGTTAGAAAAAATAAAATACTCATTAAGAGAAAAGGAACACTTATTCTATTCTATATGGCAACCTTTTATAGATTATTTTAACAAGACAAACCCATGAAGGAGAAAGTGATGGAACAAACTGATGTAACATGACTTTTAATTTATTTTTTTATTTTTTTTTTAATTATTTTAAGATGTATGAAAAGTATGTATGAAAGCATTGTACATTATAGATCTGTACATCTTATGTGGTTTTGTATGTATATTTGTATTTTTCTGTTGCTGTTTTAAAAACATAAAACCCCAATAAAAACAAGTTTGAAAAAAAAAAAAAAGAATCTTAGTCTTGAGTGACAAAAAGTAAGTATTTACAATTTGGATAAGGTGGCTGCACAAATGAAAATGTTGTCTTTCAAAACAATTTTGAAGGCATTTTCAAAAGGAGTAGATCAAGATTCTTCACTCAGCCATAGGCCTGTCAAGATAATCAATAAATCAATTAACCACTCGATAAATAAAAACGTCCTCAGTAAGTTTGCTGGCCTGGATAAATTGACGCGTGAATACATGTTTGTGTTCCTCCTCTCGTTCTACCAAACAGGCTGCATGAGAAGATGGGTCACTCCGTCCATCTTTCTCAATGCCTGGGTGTGTTGGTTTTATAGTAGATTTAGCGGATTTATAGCGGAGTGAGCATTTGTCAGTGATTCAATCTTTGTGGGGAGGGGGAGAGGCGGGGCCGCTCGCACGTACACACATACCCAAAGAGCTGAAGCGAGCGTTGTGAGGAGTAACGAGGAAACAAACACTAACATAAATGAAGGCACTAAAGCGACAGTTCCTAAGCCGAATGCCACAGCCCAAGTGTGGGAATATTTTGGTCTTAAACAGAATGAACAAGCTGTGAGCCCGTGAACACCGACGAGCCGATATGTCAAATTTGTTTGAAAGTAGTGGCGACAAAGAAGAAGAAGATGTGGAGTCTTCTTCCTGACAGTCAATGCTGACTGAAACGTTTGGTCGGCAAAGAAAATAGCTCAAAACGGTGCGTGCTCACAGACAGTGTCGTTCGCTACATTGCAAAAGAAATGCAGCCAATATGGTTGAAAAGCCAGCAATGTTACAAACATTTGACAGACAGTACAAATGAATGGGAGAACGTACATATCAGAGACAGTTCCTGAACTGTATAAACTCCATCATATTTATTGTTTTCATTGTTGTGTGTGTTTTTATAGGAGTTTTGTGTTGTTTTTATCTTTACAGAGACAGGGTCTATTTTTGTATTGTTTTTGATTAGTATAATGCTTTTTAGTTTCATGCAATTTTCCAAAAATAGAGTCTATTTCTTTTTCATTATGTCTTGTTTTCTCTTTTTTTGTTTGTTACATTTATTATATTGTTTAATTTAATTTAATTTAAAAGCTCTTGAACTTCCTTTTCAGAAATTAAAGTTTATTGCTTTTGATACGGTGTACTCACTTTATTATGAGATATATTATAATTATAGTAACAAAAAAATTATGTTTCAAAATCATATTGACAACAGTATTGTTTATCGGCAATAATTTTTTGGACAATTATCCACCAGCAAATTTGTTATCGTGACAGGCCTACTCAGCCATTACAGATGAAAAGCCAAAAACTATAAACGTAACCATGAAAAATAGCATTTAAACTGATTTTAATGAGAGAAAAACAGAAAACAAAGTAAACAAGTAGATGAGTTAATAAAAGTAAAACTAAAAAAAATATTTTCGACCATGATAACTGCAGGACTGTATTAAGCCTTGCTTTGGTGCTAGTGATATGAATGATACATATAACTGAATGTGGTATCAAGATAAAAGACGAAAAGGACAGCAGGATCATTTCTCAATGCAGTGAGATGGAGATAAAGGATGTGGAATGAAAAGGCAGAAAATTGTTCGAAATTACAGGGATCTTTTTTTTTCATAATGTACTTTCCCTCTAAACAAGCATTTTCTTTCTGTTCACTGGGTGTCATAAAATGATTGTTCTGTATCTGAATCTTTATCACTCTTCACAGAATTACTGGAACATGTTTTTTCATAATCTTGAACAACATTTTGCATCTTACATCAGACTGATATGAAGTATTTTATTGTAATATACTGTACTATGAAATACAGTGTATTACAGCGCCCTTATCAAGTTGCTCAAGCCTAATGTTATGTGTAATGTTAAGTGATGAGTTAACAAGTTCACTCTAACTAGAACAACAGCAGTAAATAAATAATATCTCTATCATTTAAAGCAAAATCTAGCAAGTTTTGACATACATGCATACATAGTTGTAGGACTGGGACAATACGCTTTTCTCCCAATTCGTTTTTTTACGATTTTTTTAGGTGCCGATTCGATTTAAATTGCAATTCTACTGAACTGCAGATTTTTGCAATCATTAGTTAGCTTTTATAACACCAGCATAAAAGATGAACAATGATGATGCCTGCAGACTATATCAGGAAAAATACAGATCACATGTGAGTCCGTTATTAGCATTTATTCAGCAATTTATTTAAACCAGCTGTTTACACTCTCTCTTCAAAAACCTGGATTGCATTTAAAAGTGGCTTATTAATACTGAATAAAATGAAGCATTTAAAATTTGCAAAAAATCGACTGTTGAACAAAACAATCAATTCAAAAAACATCAAACAAAAAAATCCTGATACTTATGTAAATTTATTTTTTTCTCCCGACCCTACATAGTTCACTTATATCGTTGCTGGTTCAACTCCTCCAGGCAGTCAGGGCCTTTTGCGTGGAAATGTATGTTTTCCCTATGTATGTGTTAGGTACTCTGGTCCTACGTGTACCCGGCCTCTTACTCAATGCCAGATGGGACAGAATCCAGCCCCCTAAGTCCACAAAAGGTGAAGGTTGTATAGATAATGGATGGATGTTTTTATTTTGGTGCCCTCATGATTAATTAATTTGGCAAACTGTTGTTTTTTTTGTAACATCTGAGACAATAAGACAGAAAATGTTTTAAAAGTCATCATTTGCTGCAGCTAAACAGCTGCATAAGAACTCTCATATGATATCTGGGAAAAAATCATGTTCATGAACATGCTCATGCTCATCCTCACCAGGTCATTCATGTTGGCTTTGCTTGCAGGGTGGATGTCCTCCAGAAACTCCAGCAGGTAGAAAGTGTAACGATCCATCAAATGGACTCCTATGGCCAAATCTGGTTGGTGCTGAAGGAAGACAGGGTGGAAAAAGAAGCTTCAGAATATCTGCATCAGCAATGAGTGCCGTTCTTGGCTCATCTAAAATCAGATAAGCAATAACTTGTCCCTTAAAATGGTTACGGTATGTTGGCAGATATATTCGTTTAATGTCGAGCCTGTCTTTCACTATTTATCAGGGTTAATGGAATTTATGTACAGTATATGTGCCCTCTTTGTAAGTTTACATTTAAAAGGCCATCCAGGGTCAAGAGTTGGAAAGTGACAACAGATACAAACATCGTGTGCTGCACAAAAGTTTTTATCCATGATGAAACTATGTTAAACTTCCTTGTCCCTGTCAAATAAAAATAAAACAATTAAATGTTTTCTGAATAATAGCACTGCTGTCTGTGGCTCTCAGCCTGCGACTGATCTAAAGCAGTGCTGATAATTAGTAGAATATCTCTCCGTCTTGTGTAACAAGGCTTAAAACCATTTCTTCCTTGTATAACCCTGACTCCATGTTGCATCTGTCTAAATATTCCTAAATCCAAGATCAGGCAAAAACGTCCACAGTAGTAGTCCACAGCTTTTAGTCTAGAGCGGTCTTTCCCCGAGGTTTGTTTTCCAAGTCAAACTGGGCTGAAAGCCCATTTTGATTGTGTCACGGCTGTGAGAGACAGCGGAACGTAAATGCCAGCAACACTTTAGACTGCTGTGTCAAAGATGCCAAAGTGAAATTATGAAGAAGAGTTTATAAATCTTAGCTTAACTGAAGTCTTTAGGATGAAACAGATTGGTTGTGCAATGTTTTATGAGGGTACAGAAATGAATGAATGACACTTTGAGACAGGAAAGTAAAAAGTACATAAGGAAACCATCATGAATTTTAACAACTTCATTCAAAGCAACAAAAAGGCTGATTAAAAAAATCCCCCACAGACAGTTTCATCTGCATCCTTTACTAAAGGATATGTCGCTATTTCAGAACATAATATAACACTCATGATAAAAGACTCTATCCTCCCTTTTATACCCAAGTCTGAATTGTTCAAGTCAATAACAATCTTCAAAATATAAATGATTTCTGATTGTAATTATACCTTACACTTTAAAATATACAGTAGGTTTGGGTCCAAGAGAGAAAGAAAACTTCTTACGTCAAAAAACCCTAATCTAGGGACTTTACAATCAACACTTTGAGAAGAAAAGTCTGTAGTCTGAGGTGAGATGCATGATCTAAGAAACTTCTGATTGTAATGTGCTATCAAACTACTGTAATCATTAGAAAACCTGGCACATTCATCAACATTTTTCTTTTTTCTTTTAATACAAGGCTAGAAAACTCACCGACAAGGAGTCCTCTCCCACTTGACTGCTGGCCAGAGCCATGAGGTTTGGAGAGTAAAATCTCTCGTACATGGAGGCTCCCTGGCAGGTGTCAATGATGAAGAGCAGCTCGTTGTACCTGTGGGCACACACATAAACACACAAAATCATAAACATTCTCACACACGTGTAAGACGAGGCACAGCTGGCACATCATTCATCCATTTGTGTCAATAAACTCTGACATCAAACAAACCTCCTCACCATCTTTCACAGTGCTGTTGCCATGGTGACCCAGCAAAAAACAAAAGCTTTATTCAGTCCCACACACTCATCTTTTTCCCTCACTTTCACCTTCTATTATAAGACTAGTTCAATCTTGACTCCTCTGCACGTTAAGTCAGACACAGTGGGACATTTGTATCCAGTTGTCTGGTTTGAGGATGATTTTGAGACGATGAAGGGAAGTGTCCAAGTCTCTATGGTGACTGTAATTTAGTATTAGTATCAAAGCTGGCATCACTAAGCCCATTTATCCGGCAGCCTGCAGTAACTGACTTTAACCCAGACTCTCCATTGATGCATTTAGAGGACGATAGAGACGCTGGTGGCACAGAGCCTATTTTACATATTTGGTGTCTCTTAATTCAGGTTTTAAACAAAGCAGCATCTAAAAACAGAGAGTTTCTTTACATATAAAAAAACAGTCTTGAAATCATTTAACCAATTTAATATAACAATTTTAACAGTTCTTTTGTCTTTTTTTTGTTGTGTCAGGAAATGTCCTGTAAGTAAATTTGTTTAAACTTTTTTCATTAGAAGTTTAAGAAAACAATTTTGGCAAGTATTTGTCATTATTACGTTATAAAGGCTAAAACTTTGTGTAATTACAAGAAAAGAAAACAACGGATTTTAACTTTAAACAGGAATCTCTTCATAAAAAAGATGTAAATGAACATGCTTTAAGTTTTGAGATGGCCAAAATAAACTTAACCTATTTTACATACACTCACACATTTTAGTTTGCCTAGTATCAGTGTCCATGTTACAGCTCTTTATATTAGACCATGTCCAGGCCTTTTTTTTTTAAATTCATTTTTGTTTTCTAACGACAGTCCCTGAAGCAGTTAGCCCCCTTCATGACTCTCCTCTGGTCTCCCCTTTCCATGGCAGATGTCCTCGACATCTCCTTCTTTAATATTTCCAAATTACGACTGATCAAATCCATAAAACATGAACTATGAAGGAAAAAGACGGTCTATTATGACAAAATTCGGCGAATAGTGGCAAAAGAACGGCAAGACTACACTCCAGATTGATATTAACACTGTTATTTACAACCTTTATGTATAATTTACACAGAAAATCCTGATAAACCATCTACAATTCACTTCAAACTTCAAGCAGGCTCCAGCTTTCTTTCAAACATTGCAAACTGTGAATGCGCCTCTGTTTGCAAGAGACGGCTTCATCAAGGGGCAGACACACAGTTCCGGTCGGTGTAACACCGGCTTTTTCAGTCAAAGAGCAGCATCACTGCGAGTGATTGACACAGTGTGGTGATAAAACACGGTAAAACGGTAATTTTAATAGGACACGTGATAATTACCGTGAGAAATTTACCACGGTTTACCATTTTACTGGTAACCATCACATCCCTACATCCTACAATACATGTAAAACTCAAGGTAGGAAACTGTCACTACAGACACTGGGAAACTTGCATTAGAAGTTTTGTTACCTTTGAGTTATTTAAGAAAAACACTGAGACTGAAACGTCAAATTATTTTTTGAAGATGACATATTCTATCATCTGTATTTCCATGGTTAAACACTTGGACTTGAATATTTCCATAACTTTTCGAAGTCAGCAACATTTTTTTTTTCATTGTGTAACAGGACATGCCTATTTGGAGATTTAGGTGAATCATACCCATTTCAGATTGGCCAAAAAATCTGTTTAAACCCATAACAATCGGCTCCTGTCTGCAGTTTGAAAGGGTTTAATCGGCATTTCAAACTGGGCCAAGGGACCCTGCAAGCAACGTAGGATTTAATCGGCTCCCCTCACATCAGCTCCAGCAAGAACATCAGCAGTTGACCCACTACTTTATGGCTGACGTCGGCGTAACGTCCCTACAGCATAACATCACGCCCGCCCCCTCTGTCTGTAACTTATACAACTCTCTGCCGTCTCAGTGTGTACATTTTTAAAGAGGGACAAAAGTACAAAGTAAAGAACAGCCTCCACGCTCCTTTCCATTGTTTACATGGAGGGGCTTTGTTGTGCTGATGATGTCATCAGCTTGATCCGCTAGAGGAACACAAAGTGGCACACAGCTCGTCTGCTGACGGTTAGACCCAGGTCTGCCGGCAGTGGGAAAAGAGTCACTTGTCGATTGTTAGCAGGTTAAACTGATTTGAAAAACCTGCGCTGACCTGCTTATTTTAGTGTGAAAGATACATCAGACTCCATAATAGGCACAGAATGTTAATTACTGCCATGGATAAAGTATTTGACTGCATAACAAAGAAGGGAAACCTGTTACTGTCGTTCTGTATCACTATGATGTTTTGTGCTGCCAAATTGAATTGGCCCACAATTACACTCTGGTGTCCACTATACATTCAGTCCCAAGTTATCTATCTAAGGAGTAGCCCTCTTACAGATCGGTCAAATTAGACATTTCCAAAGTATGCAGAGACCTGCCATCACCCTGTTTCTTCACTGTTCACCTCTTGATTCAAATTGACAACTCTATTTAATGAAAGCAGCAATTTATTTGGTGTAATTGCTGCAGCTTTTTAGTCTCATTGATGAATTTGAAAAGGGAAAAGCTGATAAACATGGACTGCTTTACTCAGGCTCATGAAACTAGGAAGTCTGAATTTAACAGATTTTCTCACTCGCTGTGTGAAATTCATTTGTGAGACAGAAATGTTGGTGAACAATTAAGTGAATGCACCTTGCGGTGAACCATTTTAGTTGGATAGAGACCTGAATTCAAAACAAAAAGTAAATGAAAGAGGCAGGCAGGGCTGTCCTCTTATTATCTTAATAGGGTGGCCAGTTGAAGTGGTTCTGTAGCTAGAGAGGTGCTAGCTGACTTCCCGAACACTTTGGAAGTGCCTTTGAGCACCAATACTGCTCAGTATTGTTTCTTCAGGAGCAGCAAGCCAGAACTTCGACATATCTTGATGAATACATGATCGTAGGGCCTGTTTGTACTTGGATTTCAGCCTACGTGTGTCTAGAATGTCTAAACAACAGAGCGCAAAGAACTGAATTTCCCCATGAGGGTTGATTACGTATGTCTTTCTCATTTTATCTTCTAATGTTAATTCATCCAGTTTGGCAACAGCTGACTATGTTATTTGAATTGTTAATAAGTACTGTATTCCATACAAAGACTAAATAAAAATATTATTTTGTTTGTAGAGAGAAACACTATTTTAAGTCCAAAAGAACACAACACAGACATCATCTCCGTCAGAATAGTGCCTCCATATAATGAACGTATTTATTATGTGCAAAGTTTTATTTTATTTCAGGTTTTATGACAGGCTGCATGGCTAATTGGCCTTTAGGGAAAAGGAAAAGGTCAGAGTGACGCAGATTTGCTGTGGGATAAACACAGCACTGAATCTCATCATCCTACTGTTAGAATGTTTGTCATTTAACCTACCTTCTTTTCTGCCACATCTGCTCAAAAGCATCAGCCAGCTCCACATTACTGATCTCCTCTGAGTCCTGGAACTTCAGAAAGCCATTCCCGCCATGGCCTGTTAAACAAACACATGTAATCAATTATTGATTCATCTGTGATTTAAAATGCAACAACCGATATATTATGCAAAAAAGGAAATGAAATTAAAAGCTTGGCATACTGTGAGCTCGACAAACCTGCAAGCTCTGCAACTGCAGGACGGATCATGGCTTAACAAGATTTCAAAAGGTTTAAAAATATCTCAGACTTTATATCCTTAAAATACTCTACCATTATGGAAAAACGCGTTTTACTGGAATGGCGTACTGTAGTCATTAGGAATAAGTTGTAGATAATAGTCAGATCATCCCAATATCATTCTAAGTATAAAGAGTCTATTTTATTGAAGACATCCCAAAAGATCAAGGCCATGCCATTTACAACAACAGTTATACATGGAATATTTAGCTAGTGTGAGCTCTACAAAAAAGAGCAACTATTTTTCTCTCTATGTACTTTTGTACATGTTAGACCAACAGAAAAACAGGGTAATCAACTTTAACTGTGATTGATGAGAGTAAATCTAAGGAAGTGGCCAAAGCAGCTATTTTCAGTCCCACATTTTACTCTTCCTTACAAGTTTACACTAGTCCCCAAACTCCTCAAAACATATTTATGAAGTTTCTTTCTAAATTCTACACAGATGTTGGATTTAGATATATCTATCTACCTGTTTCAGCCCTACACAGACCAGACTGTTTTAGTGTAAATCCTCATGAGCTGAGCTTGACCACACCTTCCTGAAGAAGTGAATCTGGTTTGACTTTCCAACTCTGTGCTCGAATGTTTATTCTGGCTGAACAGCCATGCTTACACATATTAATTTCACTGGAGCAACAAATGGGCCAAACAAACACCTGGACCTGGAAGTGCCTTCAGTCCACAGGAAATGGTAAATCCCCTAATGACATTATGCAGCAGTGGTAGAGGATGCTTTTTTAATGAAATGGAAGTAGGATGGACAAACTGATCGGACATTTCTGGTTATTTATCTTAACACAGTTTTCAGTACTTTGCACAGTGATTTAATGCATCCCTTGCATCAATTCAGAGCATCAGTTGTGCACATTGTCCAGAATTAATGTGACACTGACATAACCTGCAGCCTTCATGACGGTGGGAGCAAAAGTGAAGAAGCAGAGGACACAGCACCAAAGTTTAGACAGTCACTCATTAGGCCGTAACACATACAGATATTGTTGATATAGAGCATAGACAATGCTGATGGTGACTTCTGACCACTGGTCATCAGTTGCTAACAAACATTTGATGATGACATTGATTATATACTCTCAGAATTTGCAGCTCACTTTTGACAGAAGAGGTAGTTACATAGAGCCTGAGGTCTTTTATGCCCTCCAACAGTGTCCTCCATTACCATGTGTCACATACAGACAAGTGTATAAACCAAACCACTCGCGATACATATGGATGCAAATGCAAGGACAAGCAATTTTATCTTTAGCCTGAGATTGCTTTGGATTTCTGTGAGTATGATTTGGTCTCCACTCACCAGTCAGATATATGAGGATGTTGCTGCGGTCATCAGAGAGGAGTCGTTTGGAGCGTGGCGTGCTGGGTGGGAGTCTTCCGGTCAAAACACGAAGGAAGTTCTCCACTGTAACCTGAATCACAGAGAAACTGTGCATAAACTAACTGCATTACCGAGCAAAACGTGGAAGTGATAAACTAATGTATGTCTCTAAGGTTAATGTTTATAGACAGAGTGGATAAAATGAACTCTGTTGTTCTATGTTGTTATACAGCTTTATTTTTCACAAACTAAACATACAATCAATACCAGAGAGTACATTTTAAGGTGACAGTATTATCTGTGATGGAAGTGCATAATTCATCAACTCATTGAACAAATGCAACTTTTCCCTGACATGATTTTTTATCTATTTTCAAATGAATGAAGGGTTCCAACATGCTTTTACACTAAATTTAAGATTTTACAAGATCTTTACAAGACCCAAACTGAGAAAAATTGTTACAGTTTTCTTACATTCCAAAATGGCGGTCAACCAACTGGGAAGAGGTGGTACAAAGAAATATGTTAGTGCATTGTAGTGATGCACAGAATGTGGACAATCAGGGTTGATAATTGATAAAGGTGTTTAAAAAGTCAACAAATTTGCCAAGAATGATGGTAATGCCTAACATATAATTACTTTTGGAGTGATTCTCCCTCAATATCAAGGTCATGCTTAATCATAAAAAGACATCAGAGATTGTCTTTCCTCTGATTAATGGAAAAAACACTTAGGTGGACCAGATGTTGGGATTAAATTTCTGTGACACAACTGATTAAAATCACCACCTGATGTCTTTTCATCCCACATTAACATGCAGATGATTGATGTGCGTAAAGAGGGCTAATGCCAACGATAAACTAATACACACCTAAAACAATCTACAGCACATGAAACAGTTATGAGGAAAATTTACTTTAATAATTTTAAACTCTTTTTTTTAAACTAATTGCTAACAGCTGAAAAGAAAAGAATAAAAACCTTGTTTCCAGCACTACCTTGGATAAACTGTGGTATATTTGATAATGATGGACTTAGTCAAAGTGCCATTTAAAATTCAATACCTCTGAAAGGTAACTTAAGATGTTCTGGGTCTTTTTAAGGAATTGTGAATCATTTTATTTCAATCCGTTGGGAGTTTTCCAGCACTGAAAGTACTGATTTGCATTTCCTGAAGCAGAAAGACAATAAACTAAATAGCAAGTGACACATGATGGCTCTGTTTTTCATGTCAACAGATATTTTCAAGACCCATTCACTATCTTTGGCTCCATAGTAAAGTTAAACTGCCCAACTGCAATGAGAACTGACCTCGTATCCTCTGTAGTCCACCTCCACATCATCACCATACACATTCAGCTCCATGTTTTTGTGGCTGAACACTGTGGCAGGTTTAGGGTTTCTATGGTTACAGGCCATGTCATCAGCCAGCATGAGGACTATGTGGCTGGAAGGAAGAAAAAAGACAAAGACAGAAAAAAATCATTCATCCAGAGAGTAAATGACAGAACACATGAAGCAGCCCAGAACATCACCATTAACTTTTTACATCTTATTCAGCTCACAAGTGTTAAAGCCAACAGCTGTCATTACAAAAGAAAGGATAAACTTTATTGAAAAACAAAAAGTAATTTTAGATAAGGAAACATCAACATGAGCAGATGTGTGCCTACTGGATTCAAATCACCCTAAGTTCAGAATTCACATTAATTTTGGTCAAATATAAGTGGAACAGCCTCTCAGTCATTGCGTTTTTTGTGATCAATGCCATCCTATTAGCAAGCATATCTCCAGAAATGGAAAAAAGTACAAATCTGTTAATTTATTTAACATGTAACTCCATACATTTCATTTCATGCTACAAAACTTTTATGCAAACTATGTTTTTTTTCCTTTTTAGGTTATTATGTATCCTCCCGGTGGCAAGCAACACCTACAGCAATCAAGGCTCTGAAGATGGTTTATTACAGAATAACTTAAAACTAAGATAGAAAGCAAGGAGAGCCACATCATTACCATTTTCTCATAACATGAAATATGTTAAGAGTTTAAACATTTCAATCAAATTTTAACTTTAAACCATCAATATAAATCTATATCAGCAGGCTCCTCGTGTTCTCAGTTGCTGAATTGTTCTAATCAGAAACAGCTCTGTGACACATGGAGCATCTGATGGAGACTAATGTGCCCTTTTGTTAATCTTCACTGAGACAAACAGGATTTCTGTCCAAGGGATCAACATGTGGTTTACAATGCTTTAACTGCACAGCTTAAACTGGAGTCAGAGTAGGTTCATTATAAACTCAGACTGAAACACTTTTACTCAGTCACGCATGATCTTGCTTGATCTTGGATGGGCCATTAAGTTATACTTATGACCCCTCAATTATATAACAGTTTCCTATTTTTTAATTTAGATCTAAACACCATCCATGACCTAGAGAGACATGAACATAGTAACTAAAACATCCTTTTTGTACACTCACCAACTTTGGTGCAATGTCCCTTGTTAAAATAAAGCTTCCAATGGCATTGTCTGCAGTTTCTTACTGCCAGTGTTACCCAGCATAATAGTACTGACATTTATAGAGTTGTTAAGTACTCAACTTCAATAACCTTCACTATCAGAGTTCTCTCTCCTCGATAACATAGTATTGGGTAAAAAGCCACTTTAGAATGTATACTACTAATGAAAATTGTCAAAAATACACAAGCAAACAGGAGCGGGGCAGTACTGCCGATATGTAATGTTCCATATCGTATCCATACAAACGCCCCTGTAGTCCAAGGGCAGACTATTTCTATAGGAAACACTGTTGTTATTACCAGAGCAGTCTGCAAACAGCAGCTAGGAACCTTTAAGTAGTAAATGACAGAACATAAAGGAGGGACAATAAGCACAAAACACGAGAAACAGTTAAAAGGTTTGGAAGAACAGAAGAACATAGGTACAAGGTAGGGTGAACCACTTTCCATTAGTACTGAACTCTTTTTATTTGTGTGTTTATCTATTTTTTTTGTTTGTTTGTTAAAGGACTGCATTTGCCTTTTTTTCACAAAATAAAATGCTGGCAGTGGAAGAAATACTCAGAATAATGATTGACAAGTATGCCACACTGAACTGACTTGGGGTTATTAAAAAAGTGGTAAAGTTAACTTGCTTCTCTAGGTGGAGAAAGCCCTTGATGTTAGCAGCTGACCGAACTGTTTTTCCGACAATCCACATCAACAAGTAAACAAGCACGCCAAGTTCAATCAAATAGATCTTTTCAAGAGCAATCAAATAACACAAAGTACCACACAATAAAAAAGATTTCTGAAGGATAATCAAAGTGGCGCAACAGGAACAAAGTTAATTATATACAAAAACACAAAGACATGACAAACACGTAAACCATCCGTCCAATATCTTTTCCTGCATATCCCTTTTGGGGATGCAAGGGGCTGGAGTTTATCCCGGCTGACATTTGACGGCAAAGAGGTGGGATACACCCTGAATAGGTGGCCAGCTGATCGTAGGCCACGTAAAGACATGGGAAACCTTTCATGCTCACATTTAAGCCTTAGGAGAATTTGGAATCACCAATCAACCTATTGAGTATGTTTTTGGTCTGTGGGAGGAAGCCAAAGTGCTTTAAGAGAACCTGCACATGCACAGGGAGGCTGAGAAAACTCCACACAGAAAGGCCTTGACCGACAAATCAATTAGTCTATTATGTATGCAAAAAGACTTGATGCAAGGACATGGCTCAACAAAACCAATAGTTACCTCTGCTACAAAAAAATGTGAAAACATTGAGTGGAATAAATGAATTCAGCTTAGATGCAGACATGTGCTTTCACTGTGCTGTTCTCCCAACTTATAGGAGCTGGGGTTTGTAGCTTCCTCATCACTGTTTTTTATTGTCAAGTTTAGATTTGTCACAGATTTTATCTCTTGTCGTATTATAAGATTTATGTACGATTTGTCCTATGCATTTTGACTGCCAACCCTGGAACAGACACTGCAAATTTGCACATTATCAGCAGCAGAAATTAAGAGGCGTATTAACTTGATCTATGAGGGGAAAAAAACATTCCCTGACCTTTTGATATCAGCACAAATGAACATAAACAACACAGTGTCTGTAATTTCAGGGTCTGTAGTTTAAAGCGAGGCCTCACCTATCAGGTATGCCCAGCCTCTTGACACTTCTGTACACTGATAGAGTGTTCGCCACATGACGGTAGTTAAACCAGAATCTGGACGTACACACCTGTAGATAAACAAACAGGGACAGACACACGAAAATCCAGGTTATTAGACTCAAGGTAGCTCCGACTGCTGTCACCGATTGCAGAAAATCAGATCAGCTAGCTCATATCTACTGTCTAATATGACTGAAAACTCACCAGTACAGCCCAGTTATTAGTGTGTCCACTGCTGAAGAACTGAGCGGCTTGATGCTGAAGATAAAAGAGGGAGAATAAGAAAGGTAAAAATATTTGGATAATTTTTGGTGATCAGACTAAACACTGAGCAGCTAGCTAGCAGCACAGATTGCTGACATGAAAACGGCATTTTACGTCCAACTGAACACAAAACAGACGAACTGGCGACGCATTAAAGGTTGTACCCTTCTAATGCACACTCACCTTGACGTTGGTGGCTCCCACTAAAAAACATAAGGACGTTAAGCTCAATAAAGTGAGCGTTCCCATTGTGTAGCTGTTTACTGTCAGCAACACGGAAGTGGATACCGGCGACTCCGCCCACCAACTACTTCCGGGAAGACTCGCTTCAAAATAAAAGCTCTCGTGGTGATGACCGCGAAAGTTGGATAGATATTTAAAAAAAACTATTCAATTAGACAGTTGAAAAAAGATAGAGTTATTTCCTATGATAGCTAGTTTAGTCTAAAACAAAAAAAAATCCAGTATTCACTGTTGGACTGAAAAGTGGTGAAGGGGAAGAGTTTCTTTGAGATTTTCTGCAGGACAGAGAGAACAGAGAAATAATAAAAATGTGGTATCAAAATGCCGCCACAAGAGAGAAGGGTCTGTCTGCGGCCCGCAAGACGGAGGCGTGTCATGTAGTGGGCGTGTCGCGTAATGACTACACGACACGCCCACTAGCTAAGAAGGAAATGACGGAAAACCACGCGAGACACTGTTAAAAGTTTATAAAAATGAAGAAGACGAAAAATAAGAGGGAAAAGAACGTTTGGTCTGTGGTTTCTCTTACACAAATAAAACCTAACGTCACCCATCTGCTAACCCTTAACCTAACCATCACTCTTTTAGTGCCTAAATCTAAGTTTCCCCTTTTAATGTTATAATAACTTACACAAATAAAACCTAACGCCACCCATCTGCTAACCCTTAACCTAACCATCACTCTTTTAGTGTCTAAATGTAAGTTTCCCCTTGAATATAAATATACATACATATATATACATATATGTATGTACGTATGTATGTATTTTAGCTCATTAATTCTTGTCCCGAGTTGTTTAATTATTATTATTATTTCGTGGCAGAGTCAAACAATATTAACATTTCAATGCTTTTAAATCAATTCATTATAAGGCAACAAGCAAAACGGTATTTAGTGTAGAAACAGAACAGAACGTTCAAACTTTAAATGCTCCGGGGGCTCATATCTCTTTAAGAACAGTATAGTGGGTTCTGTCACGTAGTGACGTCACTACACGACACGCCCACTACGCGACAGAACCCACTACAGGACACGCCCACTACAGGACACGCTACAGGACACGCCTCCGTCTTGCAAGCCGCAGACAGATACGCTTGGCCACAAGATGGTATTTGAAGATATTTATGACATAAATGTATATGTTGACTTTTAAGCTTTTTATCAACAATGAACGCCTTGAATTTTGTGTACTTATGCAGCACTGGTGTGACCTTCAAATTATTATCACTATCAGGTCTACTGCCCAAGAGTGTCCAGCTAAGTAAATGCAACGTATAGTGTTGGGGCGCGACAAAGTAATTCAAAAACAGGGTATTATACGGAAGTTGAGCAGACTTTAAGGGAGCCTGAAATAAACGTAACGAAACTCAACAGACTGAAATATAAGGGGAAAACATTCAAAGTTAAATATAGAAAATTAACACAGAAAGAAATGGTTTTGAAAATCTTTGCATACGAGTATGTTTTTCAGCAAAGTTTGGCAATTTTGTCCTCAACATGGCACTGAACTTTGATAAAACGAAAAAGTCAATCTGAAATAACAGATCCAGTAACAAAAAATAGATTAGATAAAATTGCTGAGGTTGACCAAAATGCTTTATGAGTTGACGCAGAAAAGTGATTTACAAGTCTAAAATTTGGATATACATATTCCATGTGCAAAAATAGCAGGTTCAAGCAACTTTTCTGTCAAATGGAAAAACAATTAAGAACAGTAATGGTTCTGAAAACTCTCTGTTCACTTTATTTGTTCTTGTTTTATAGGCATTCCTTATTTTCATTTTTACTATCACCAAAAGAAGTAGTATAAATAATAATAGTAATTATTATTATTATAAGTATAATAATGATGAAAGCTTTGTCTCTTTTATTGTTCTGGTTGAACACACTACTATTAAAAGCAAGGGTTTCCTTGTTTTCTATTTTTCAATGACCCATTGTGTCTTTTGGGGAAAAAGGTAAACATTGTGTCTGACACCATAAAACAGTGCCTTTTTTCAATGCAGAAAATGATTTATCAAAGAAGCCCTGTGATATGATGCAGATTGTAAATAATCAAGCTCAAATAAACTATTTCAAAGCTAAAAAAAAAAAAAGAATAACATACAGTAAAACTGAAAGAGACACTGCCCCTAACAAGTCTTGGAAGAGGCAGTTGTACATTTTCACTTTGTTATATTTCTTTAACTGAAGCAAATTTATCATAATTTTTTTTTAAAGATCACAGACTAATCATTTTGAAAATAGGGAGGCACGATACTGGATCTTTGCCAGTATCCAATATGCAGAGCCAAATTAAGTAAAACCACTATTACTTCCAATGTATAAAAATCAAATCAAATTTTTTATAGATTTTACAGAGCTTCAAACAGGACACAATAATTAAAAAAAATAATGATACATTGATTTTTAAAGCTCCTTTCATGACACCCAAGGACACTGTGCAAGTTTAAAACAACAAAAACAGGCAGTAAGATCTGTAGAGCCCAAACTAAACTAACATACTAAAGTGTTTTATAAGGACCAGGTGTAAAACTGTGGTACAGACAACACACTTTAAAGTTGTAGCAATGTGGATGACAAAAATAACTAACTAAAATTTATGAGCACAGTGTGTTAATATTAATAGGTGACATATGGGTTGTGTTGATGGCAGAAATATTCATATTTACCGGTCCTGATAATTAACATCTTGCGCCTCGAACAGTTATTCCTGATACAAATATCATGCTAATAATATTGTGCATTTATATTTGAAAATAATGTCTTTTTTCGTCAAGTTTCTGATATTGTATGTATGCTTTTCATGGCGTGCTTTTGTGTTAAAACAACCTGATTGTGTTTGGGCTTGTACACTTAAAATAAGTGTGCCATAATGAAATGCCCTCTCATGCTTCACTGTTAGAGTTGCTGTAATGAGAACTGACATGGAAATCACAGGGAGCAGATGTCAATTGTCATGTCAGTGCAGACAGTTTCTATGTTTCACACTGTGCAACAAGCAAAGTCAGACATAGATGCATAGTTTTTACTTTATGCAGGGCATGTTCACAGGTCAAAAAACTGAAATTCTCCTTTCTCTGCTGCTTCTTTTCCTACAGCAGCCCCCAAAGTAATTTAATCTTTCCAATTCATCACATTAGAAATAAAAAAAAACATGCACAGTGTTCCAGAAGAGGCATGCATTTTGTCATTATGTAATTATTATCCATAAATTAATATTAACTATCCTCTGCTGGCTTTGGCTCTTGCTTAATCATATTTTATTTAAATTGTTTCAACCCTTATGTGACCTTACTAAGATGTTCTGTATATAACCATTAAGGAGAATCCAAGTACAGATGTCAACAGGATTAGTGGCCTTTAGGGATCCAATCCAATGGGACCAAACAGGAAATCAAACTGGCTTTACACGTGTGTCCTAAAAAAGCATTCATCATGTGACCAGGACCAGTGGAACTTTTGACCTGTTTGTTTCCGTCCATTTCCCAAAATAAAGACGGCCCGTACATTGTTATGCAAGTTTGTGGTGAGCCAAAGCCAAAACCAGGCTATAAATGATCTGGTCTAAATGGTTTCAGAGACTAAGTTTGTCCCAGTCTCTGAAAGACAGAAATGCATTTGTTGTGGAAAAATTATATCAACTGCAAAACAGAGAGCCTCATCTACTAAAGGTTTGTGTGCATGACACACGTTCAAACTTGATATAGCACACACAAGATGATCTACTAACCTGGTGCACTGAGGTCTGCGTCCGTCAAATGAACAAAACATCATACTCAATCCATTTAGCATGTTTGCCTTCATGAATATGCTGATTACATGCAGATTCTCAGAATGCACAAAACACTGGGAGGAGGAGATGCAAATGTAATCATTGAGTTCCTGTAATGAAATTTTTTTTTTAAAACTCCAAACTGATTGCGGTCAGTTTATTTGTGACTGTATTTAGCACATTTAAAAGGCAGGTGTAAACTGGCATAGTGTTACGCACAGTTGGCTGCGGACATTGTGGCGAGAAATAGGGTTCACATTAACCGAATATTTTCCGTCATTGACTGAATTTTTTGATGAGTGACAGAAAGATTTGGAGGCTGTCAGAGATTGTGAAGCACTGGAAAAAGAGGGACTATCCAGTGTGCCATCATACTCATGCAGACATACGCGTTAAGTAAACCCTCTTTTTTTGTGCTCTTAAAACATCATGGAGGAGGTCATTTAACATGTGCAGAGAAACTCCCCTTCATAGTCAGAATTACTCCATTTGTCACTTAGAGAGTGCGTGGATAGTGCTCAGCAGTCAGTCTGGGAAAAAGACGTGAAAGATAAACGCTCAGTCTGTGTGTTCTTAACTGTAAGACTGCTCTTCACATGAGAGGTTGTTGGTGATGAAGCTGTGTAACTTTGTGAATGCTGCCATTTAGATTATGTTTAATCAGAATCAGAAAAGGACAATAAAATTTAAATGATCATAAAAAAATACTGAATGAGAGAAAAGTGCTGTCTGTCGACCAAAACAACAGACAGCAAAAAAAGGTTACCGTAATCTCTGGTCATAAATAAAAATAGTAGAGACAGATATTAGATATAGATTAGACATAGATTAGATAGTACTTTATTAATCCCTTTGGGAATGCCAGTTTTGAGCCATGTGCTTTTCACAGATGGCCTCCCAAATCGTGTTCCTTCTGAAAATGTTGAGATGTCTCTGTTGTAGTTCACCAGTATGTTCATTTGCCTCCAACCCCATCACTTCAAACTAAATTTTTGTTTATGGTCACTCTGCTCTCCCAAACTCCCCCTGGTGATAGCTGGTAGGGCATGCAAAATCCTCATTTCAAGAGAGCTGTCCACACCACTTTTGCTCCTGTTATCAATTGTGCACACATAGTAGATCACCCCAACATGCCCACTAATACTATGTGCAATTTTTCTGTTTGCACAGCAATTTAGCACTCTTATTTGGGATCTTGGATCACTGTTACAGCAAGGGCTTAAAATTTTGTTTTAATAACCAATAAAATGTGGACCACTAAATGTAGCTGAAACTTCAAAAACACATAATTGTATTGTTCATGATGTCCAGAAAAGAAGTAAAATATATTGTGATTTAACAGCCTGAAATGTATATCTTATGCATTCCATTATTATGAGTTATTGTCTTATCTCTTATCGCATTATTGTATTAACAACAAAATAAACATTTTTTTTCAGCAGGAAAGCTTGTTCATTATATTTGACATTAATACACATCAGATAGGTAATTTTGTGTGCTGTTACAATAAGTCACCAGATTAAGTCACCATATTAAAAACACAGTCTCAAAAATACTTGCAATCATCCTAGAGAAGGACAAAGAAGTGGACTTTGGGCAGATCTTAAAAACAAAGTGCAGCATTTGGAAATTGGGGTGTGTAAAGCAAATTTCAGATTACATGAGCCACAGTGAGCTCTGCCACTGTGATAATGGAACCAGCACAAAAATCAGACTTTAATTGCTGCAAATGGGGCCAAGAGCTTTGAGGAATTTACTAAATTTCCAGGTGAAAGCTAACAAAAAAAAAAGCTTTGGGCTGATTGTTCACCGTACTGATCATAAGAGCCGGGCAATTCATTGAATGTCAAATTCAGTTTCAGTTGATGCCTCCCATTATTATGAAAAAAAATGTAATCAAACTGTGTCACAGGTCATTTTGCACTTGCTCAGTCTTTTACCATATATCATCATTTTGATATTGTTATTTTTACAAATATAACTTCATTTTTTTTCCAAAGTGAACTGTGAACGTGATTTAAATGGACATAAGGGAAGAAAAAAAATTTTTACAAGTTTTTTTCCGTGTTTCAAGTTCTAAAAGTTTTATGACAGCCAAGTGTCTTCTTCATTGTGTGGAGCTGCAGACCCTGGGACACTGCGTGGTTTACACACAGTGCCATGCACTACAAAAATGATCAGTACACATACATACTGACTTTTCACTATGGTGAAAATTCATGCACTGAAATACAGTGGATACAAACCCATACTCATTTGGAACAACTTTTTGTTAAAATAATTATACTTACACTGTGTTCAAAATTTTTTTTGTCAGAAGTAAATCATGTGAATTTCATTGTAAAGACTGGAGATGAAACTTCTACACATTAAGACTGGGCAGTCTGAGTTCTGTCTGAGGTTGGAAAAATGTATGGTCTTCTGCAAGTTCTTTCTTTTAAAATACTTCCTCTCTTTTAAAAATATTTTAACATTTTCTGTATAACTAATGCTAATATTGCATTGTGCTTTCAAAAGCAATAAAAATAAGGAAACATAGGGAAGATACGCAAACCTACTTTATATCACATGTTTAAATTGCAGACATTGTGCCTTCACAATTGTGTTTTCTTAAATATATCCAACAAAGATCTATTACTGGAGAAAACAATAATCTGATTGAGACCCCTCTTTCTTGGAGTCCCCTGTACTTCCAGCTAAGGATTGTCTTGTATGTCAAGTCAGGAGCAAATGCAAAGTTTAATCAAACAGGGGTATGATTGGAAACATTGGGTAGGTTGAGCATAATCATGTTTTATCTTAAAACAAATTCAAGGACTGCTGTTAAGTCATGGTCTGCCATTTTGGGTACAGACTCTATTCTGAAATCTAAAAACATTACGTTTTTATCTATGGCTCTGAGGTCTCACTGGGTTTCTGTTTGTTTGTTTGTTTGTTTGTTTGTTTATGTTATTTGTTTTCCTTGTTTATTTACTGTAATAACTCATCCTTTAAAGAACAGAGAAAAGAAAATTATTTCTATCTTGCAGCCAAAAACCTCAGGGAAATTACTTTATATGGTGTTATGGCAATTCTGGCCTAGTCTTATTTTAATGACCACACTTATGATCAAACTGAACTTGAAAATGCTGCTTTAAATTATAATATTAGCTTACTTGAATAACTTGTTTTCACTGTAACAGAGAAAAAAGTCAATACATTTGAAGAGTTTTCACATCAAATGGAACAATAAAATCTAAGTCACAAAACTAGCATCAGTGTATTGAACCAATAAATAATTTGTGTTTTCCCTGGCTGACCTGGTCGTTTATCACTGTGTTACATCAACTCTTCTTTTATCATCACCCAATTAACGTTTGGGAACTGAGGAGACTTATTGTTGGAGTTTTGTAGGTGGAACTGTATCTCACTCTTGCTTGATGTACAACTTCATTTTGTCATATGCTGCAATTTAAAATGCCCCCCTACTTGCAGTTGGAGACCGGTCTGGACTGCAGGCAGGCCAGTCAAGTATCCACTCTTGTACTAGAAAGCCACCCTGTTGTAATACATGCAGAAAATGATTTGCCACAGTCTTAATTGAAAAAGACAACACTTGGACGGCAGCACATGTTGCTCCACAACCTGTACCTTTCAGCATTAATGGTGCCTTCATATGGGCAAGTTACTCATGCCATGGGCATTAACCCACCTCTTTCTCAGATCAGATGAGCTTGGGCTGAGGCAAGCCTGAGGCTTTTCTGGATGATACTTGGCTTTGGTGGTAAAGTTTTAATCAACTTTCACTTGCTATGCCTGAAATGGTCCTTATCCCAATATCCTTTACATAATGGTGTAAATTTTTAATGCAGTTCTGCCTGAGGGATCGAAGGTCACAGACATTCAGTGTTGTCTTATAGCCTTCTGAGTGCGAAGTGTAGAGACTGAGTGCAGATGATAAAATCCTGAAATTCCCCGGATTGTTCTGAAACTGCTGGGCTATTTGTACATGCAGTCCACTTACCTTTTTCCCCTGTGGGATTTTCCAAACAGATATTTTTGAACATTCATCAACTATTCAAGTCCTGTGTTGCCCCTGTCCTACCCTTTACACAACGTTTTTTACTGGCATCAGAATTCAAAATAAGTGCAACAAAAAATGGATTTTATCAGTAGGCCCATATTATTAAATATCTTGCCTTTGTAGTGTATTCAATTGCATATGTCGTAAAAACGTGGAAATTACTGTATTCTGTTCTTATTTATGTTTTACACAGCGTCCCAACTTTATTGGATGTGTGTTTTTTTAATGCAAGCTTCTTAAGGTCAGACTGTCCGTCAAGATCACCAACCTCGATACATCACTATGTATTGAAACGGATGGTCAAGGGACGACAGGTCTTTGTTTTGATTAAAAACTATCCACATCCTAATTGTTAAATATTAACCAGACTGAAGGAAAGTAGTTGGGTTTGAACGAAAACTTAAAAATGAAAGGAAAACGCCTTAACGCCAAAGATTTTTAAAATTATTGTAGGGTCAAAGTGACCTAAATACGCGGAGATTGTTGGAACACAAAGTAGGAGCAGCAGTGGAGAATAACAACCCCACATTTAAACTGACGAGTGACTGTGTGTTATAGAAGATTACATCAATGACCACAGGCTGCCTGTAAACCAGTGAAAAAAACGTGGAGCAGAGGCGTTTCGTGCGTCTTTTGGCACAGCAGCGCTCCCTCTGTGCCAACGAAGCGACGCACATATGCACATACACATCAAGCACACACATACACACTAACACGCACTTACGCACACACAAAGAGCGCGCACTGGAAGCGGAGGAAAAGACGGACGCGCCACGCATCCGCATCACCGAGGAGGAGGAGGGTGGCGCGGTGGCATCGCCTTCAGGAATTCAGTTGTAAAGTCCAAACAGGAGGCAAAAATGCGCTGCGAGGAGAAGTGAGTGGAGCTTTTACCAAAGATCGCAGGTCCACCTATCGGCTCCGAGACACCTGAAGGAGAGGAACACAAACAACGCTCCCTACAAGTTGTGATTTCAGAGGAAATCCTGCTGGAGATGAATACCAACGATGCCAAGGAGTATCTGGCGCGGCGAGAGATACCTCAACTGTTTGAGGTGAGAAAAGCGCTTCGTGGGGATGAGAGAGGCGATGGAGACTATTTCCCAGCGTGTTCCTTTCTCAACGAAATTATCACATAGACTCAGATGACTCTTCATGTTGCATATGGTATGGTATCATTAAGATGCTGATGGAGGCGCGTCTTCCAAATGACATCAACATTGTGGTTGAGTTGAGACTATAGGTTTTGATGCATGATTTCAGACATGAGGTTTAAACCTTATCATAATTATAATGGCTGCAATGACGTCTTCTTTGGATAATTTGTATACAGCAAAGCAGCAAACAATACATTCAAAGCTGTGGGGGTGTTGTATTATGATTGAAAAAAGCACAGTATAGTTTGTAGGCTACAAAGAGAAAATTGGATAGATACTTGTGTGTAATATGATCAAATCTCAATGTCAAGTTATGTTAACTTTGGTTGACAACTGACTTAACTCCTTTCATATTTTGTTTGTATTTGTTTAACTTTTTGTTGACACTTTATCAGGATACTTTTGTGACTGGCTTGTTTTTCTAAGTCAGCATGTAATGGCAGTTCATTAATGTGAATGCTTTTGTTTACTTTGAGGTAAATAAATGCCTCTTTTGACTGTTTCAGATTTACTTCAGATAAAATTGTTTTGTTTTGTTGGCCTTATGTCTCTTAAAGTATATTTTCTGTTTGAAGTATAGGAGGCATGGCTTTAAAAAAGAATTGGTGTTATACAGCTTCATTGAAAATAAGCATTTTTTAGTGTCTTTCTCATTCAGGACACACCCCTGCATTCTGTTTTTGCACTGATTGAAGCAGTGCAGCAGGTCTTCCTCTGACTATTGTCTCAGAACATCTGGGGTACTTTACTCAACTTATGACACGGACTCAGAGCATGTTCATTTTAGCACAGGTTTGAATTTAGGAAGAAGCAAACTGTCTCATGGTGCGAGATCAGGTGAACAGGGAGGGTGTTTAAGCAATGCTTCCTTTATCTTTGGTGACAATGGAGTTTCCAATTAATGCTATTTTGTCCCAGGATGATAACGGAAGATCCACGTTTCATCACATGTAATCAGTCCTTCTAAGAAAAACTGGTTGCATTCAATTTTTTGCCAAAAATGTCTCCACTAATTGTCTTGCATTCTATAAGAGTCAGAAATTTTAGGATGACTCAAACTTTTGTCATGTTCAAATTTCATGCAAAAGTTGCATTATTGTTTCTTGGTCAACTGAGATCATTTTTGCTATCTTTTTCACACTTGAGTTGTTAATCATTTTGATGTTTGAAGTGATGAACCTGTGACAGTGGTTAACCATTCTGGCTTTAAAGAATGATTGTAAATGGCAAATAGACTTGGGCTTATATACAGCACGTTCGAGCCTGGCACTTATACACAGCAGGTCCCATCTACCAATTTACATCCATTTGTCATGAACTAAACCAGAGAGAGGATCCAAATACAAGACTCAAGCCAAAAGACAGTTTAAAAAATGTTGTGAAATAACACGGCCGGTTGGTACACAGGTCAGTCAGACAAGTCAGTGGTATCCAAAACCGGGATGCAAAAGGCGAGGTCTAAAAATAAACAGGATCAGATTAAATGTGGTAATGGGATAGAAATTTACCCTTTGAGGTAAATTTGTTAGTATTTCTAGTGTATTTTTAAATGCATTGTACTGTAAATCCTGACCTGGGACAAAGACTGCAAATTAGCTGAAGCTACACGTCTTATACACGTTCACATTTTCCCATTGTGGCAATGTTGTATGTATCGTCCCTGTCAAATAAACATTAAATAAATAAATAAAATATTTGCTGTCAATTTGATGAATAGCATGTTGTATAAGTGAGAATACACTTGATTGAAGTCTATTTTTTGGGGGTTTTCTGTTGTTGTATTTTTAGTTTTTGTGTGTGTGTGTGTGTGTGTTTTATTTCTTGTGAGACGATTTTTAATGCAAAGTTTCTTTATTAGTTTTGCACGGAGTTAGAAGTCGCAAGGTACAGCAGCGGTACAAAAGATTCTGTGATTAAATTCCAATCCCCAGCCCATCCAATCCCACCGAAAAAGAATGCCTACACTTTCAAACAGGTTAATGATACAAAAGACAGAAAATAATGGAATAAATTAATGAATGAATTAAATAAAGTAAGTAAATAATATAAAATGAAATGGTGAAGTTATGATCTATAAAAAGTCGTTGAGGAAACTTGGAGTGAGAATCTGATCTTCTGCAGTAAGAGGCATCGCAACATCTCTTGAATCTATCTTTTGCGAGAGGGTGAAGTGGAGTGAGTCCATTTAAGTAGAATAAAACCTTCTTGAAAGCAAAGTTAAGAATGCAACTTCATTTATTTTGCATTTGAAGGGATTTTACAAGTGATGGACTTGTGTTTCTTAACTGTTTTTTGTTTGCCACTGATTTATTCTGAGTTAAAGAATGTTTATGTCTCTTTCAAGTCAAGTTTTGTCTATTCTGGCTTTATTATAGCTGGCTATATCTTTAATTATATAAAATACCTAGAGAGACAATATAAATAGAATATACTCCACTATAGTAAAGCCATCATTAACTCTCTCTAGTTTGCTGCATAGATCGAACATACTGGAATATAACAATAAAGTATCATCATTTCATCATTTTCCTGTGGGGATCAGTAAATTGGCCCATTCACTTAATTAGACACAGTCCTCATTTGTTGTGCAGCTAATGTATGCAGGCAATCACTGCTTGTTTATTTACAGCCAGATGAAATTACATTGAGCACTGAGGTGTCTCACCATCATCAGAAGTGCAGAGTAATTCTTCTACTAACAATTGCCTCAGTGTATTCATAATCAATCTGATAAATTAACGCACAGGATTGTTTTTGGTTGGGAGAAGCCTTTGTGTTTGCAGGCTGCTGCAGGGGGATTGTCGGTGTGAGGGTGGAGATGTAACAAGGAGTCCCAGGGGGAGGTATTGTTCAGAAATATTCAGGGTCAGGAGGAAGAAACGTTTCACAAACATGCACTTGACTTATGTTTGGCATCAAGTTTGCTCCAACATTCATCACTGTGGTTGGCACTCCTCTTCTATAATTGCAGGTCGCCTGGGTTGTGTGTTTTTTTTTTGCTGCGTCTATAAAAATGAGAGGCTTAGTTCCCCTGGTGGAACCGAGCCAAGGCAGCTCGATCTCCTTGTTGAAACTTTCCCTCATTAAAACTGGCTGTTCACAACCACAGAAAATCAGAGCACAACAGAAATATGCTGTAAAACCTTCATACCCGCTCTGTTCCTGCTCACATCCTTCTCCCTGTTTGTCTTTAGAGCCTGCTGACAGGTCTGATGTACTACCGACCCGATGACCCCATCGAGTACCTTGAGGGCTGTCTGAAGAAAGTTACAGAGCTGGGGGGACCAGACAAGGTGCGGTGGGATACGTTTGTGGGGCAGGAGAAGAAGTCACTCCCTCCTCTCAACGGTGGCCAGTCACGCAGGTCTCTCTTCAGAAATGGTAAGTGTTATGGAAGCTGTTTCAGCTGTTGCCCCCACTTTTTCTTATGTCCTCTCTTAGGCAGATGGAATTATTTTCAAGCACCGCCACCCCTTACCATACACTTCAGAGCTTACATATTCAAGAATATATATTGACAAAAATGAACAGGATGTCAAGTCAACCCCTTAGCTGACAAATACCCCTTAAGGTTAAGTTTACCTTAAACATTTTCTTAACCCTTGTGGACTGTTCAAGTATACTATACACAGTTACTGTTCTGGCGGTTTTCAGCCACTAACTTTTTTGACTGCTCTAAAAACATATCAGATCAATATTTTTTTCTACTTTTTTCACATAAATCTCTTAATCCACTTCTGCCCTGCTCAAAACTACCAAGCACTGAAAAATAAATAACAAATCTTAACACTTTAAGGGCAATTTAACAGAAAGAACACCGCTGATTATGGGAGGGTTAAACATGAAATTACCCATTTTCTCTATAAAAAGTCATCAGAGACCGGACATTTTTTACGGGATATCATGGTCTTGGATATGTCAAAGATTAGTGACATCATTGAATCTGATGTCTTTTAAGTTCTTGTGTAGCATCAGATTTATAGCAAAAGACTATGATATGACATAAAATTCTTTATATTTTTTAAACTGAAAATGGGTTAATTCATGTTTTACCCCTCCCATGATAAGAGACCTTATTTCTTTAAATGGCCCTTAAGGGGTTACAATTTTTATTTATTTTTCAATGCTTGATAGTTTTGAGCAGTGCAGAAGTGAATTAGGAGATTTAAGCAAAAAAAGTAGAAAAAAATATTGATCTGATATGTTTTTAGAGCAGTTAAACGTATAGTGGCTGAAAACAGCCATAACAGTACCTGCGTAACCTTTTGAAAAAAACTGATGCTACAAAAAAATGAAAAATGATTAAAAATCAATGATGCTAATAATCTTTGACATATCTAAGACTATGATGCCACGTAAAAAAATTTCTGTCTCTGATCATGTTTTATATTGAAAAATAGGTCATTTGATGCTGTACCCTTCCCATAATCCATCCCATATTTCTTTAAATGACCACAAAGAGGTTAAATGTTTTATTTATTTTCCAATGCTTGGTAGTTTTGAGCAGGGCAGAAGTGAATGAAGATATATAAGTGACAAAGTAAAGAAAACAATTGATTTGATATGTTTTTAGAGCAGTTAAAAGTATAGTGGCTGAAAACAGCCATAACAGTACTAGTGTACAGTAAATTTGTCCACAGTGAGCTATTGACCTTTAGAAAATTTTAAATCTTATTTTCAAAATGTATGTAAAAAAAAATAAGCTTCCTACCCAAAATTCATTAAATTTGCTGCAATACAAGAAAAGTTATGGTCAAATAACTGAGAAAATTTTACTCAAAGTGGCTGTTTTCAGCCTAAACAGTCCACAAGGATATAATACTGCAACATGAAACTTTGAAACTTTTAAGGTCTAATGAGATTGTCATGCAAGTGAAGTCCCACTTTGGGAGCCAATGTGTTAAAGGGATAGTTTGGTACTTTTGAAGTGGGGCATGTATAAATAGCATGTCAACAGCACATACATAAACCACAGCAATTCTGGTCAGCACTGCCTACATGGAAACTGGACTGTACATTGCCACAGATGGGGCCAAAAAGTCTTCACAATTTAGTAAATCATAGGGGAAAGCAAACCCCAAAACAGCATTTAGATGATACACAGCTCTGGAAACTCTTAAATTGATTTACTATTCCAATATCAGGTCACTTTGCTGTATGTATGAGTCCCCTTCAAGCATGTACATCACAAATCTGTTAGGTAAACAACCCTGAATATGAGCAAAAAAATCCTTATTTTTACAGAAATAACTGCCTGGATTATCTGTCATGACCACAGCCAAGGCGGATTTGAATTTGTTTGTTTGATTGTCTGTCCATCTGTGAGCAGGATAACTCTAAAAGATGTTGGTAATCTTCTTAATAAAGATGTGGGTCCAGGAATTTTTAAAAGGACTTGTTTACATTGTTGATCGGACAGTTTAAAAAATCTTTGATAACAACTCAATAAGTTCTTATTATATAAATAATGTAAGGCTCAGACACAATTTATACTTCAAAACAGAATAAATAAATCAAGAAAGCCACAAGATGCCATGAGATGAACATTGGACTATGAGAAAGCAACAGTTCTTTGTGTATGGGCATGATGCTTTTGAAGCACAGTTCCAAAGTGAGAATAGATATATTAAGAATAAGTAATTATGTAGATGATCCAGAATGCTTAAAAAGCCCAAATCACCACTTGAGCCAGACTTGACTCTGTAGACCCAAAGCACAGAAAGAAAAGAAGAAAATTGTTTTATCACTTAATGTCTCAGTAATTTAATCTAGGAGCCAAAATAAATTTTTTGGTACTTGACTTTTTTCCAGGGATGCTGGCAGCAGTTCATCTTCCTCTCCTACGAGCAGACTGGCTCACTGTTTGAACAGGAAAGGAAGTCGATATTTTTCATTCTCCCAACATTTGCAGCAAGGGAAGAGGAGTATTTCTCAAAGAATAGAATGAATCACAAATGTTTGTATCATCACTCTGTGATTGATTTGGTTTCCCCAAAAGGGAAATGTTTGTGGAGGTACCTGAACAACAACAAATACGCCACGTCCCAATATTCCAGTTACAATGTTTGGAAGTTACCACTGGTGCTTAAAATGTTCACAAACAGCCCAGTGAGGTCAGAGACTAAAACATGCTTCCTATGCTCTTGCAGACAACTGAGTGAATTAAAGTGGGCTGTAGTGCAAATATATAATGATGGAAAGTGCTCACAGACTGACAAACAAATACTGGCAAAAGTATGCCCTCCTTGGTTGAAGAATATAATTCAACTTGCTTGTTTTTGGTCCGTGGGAGAAAAGATTATTCAGTGAAAACCCAAACATGCATAGGAGAACATGCCATCACTTTAGAGAGGCCAGGGACTCAACGCAGGAACCGCTTTTCTGTGAGATAAAATAAGGCAGTACAGAGTACTATAAACCTTCAATAACAAAAAGAAAAGACACAGCCACATTTGTACCCCTTAAACCCCCCAGCTAGAAAAATTAATCCAATGTTTAAAAGCACTCTGAAAGTAGAGGAACAACACCAAATATGTTCATGAAGCAAAGTGACATAGGGACTGGCTGTGTACCTAACAAGCACCTGGCTCAGGGATTGTCTCCCATCTGAGGTGTATCCCCTCATGGCATCAGTGGGGAAGATTTTAAACAGACTATTTGAGCATATATCATCTGAAAGTAGGAGCCAGGAATGGAGGGAGAGGGTACAACTTTTTTCTTTTTATTATGACATGGGAGTGAGCTTGTATCTTTTGAAGGAAATTTGCGTCTTCTTGGAATCATTTTTATTTCTTTTTTGTTCACACATTAAACCAGTGTGTATCTTTAGCAGATTTTTTTTCTTTTCATAGTTGTACAATTTGGTTGATTCCTTTTAGTGGTTCAGTGTTTCTCTTGTTGTGAATTTGTCATTTTGTAAGTTATGACTCATTTTGTGAAATAATCATTTTAATTGTACAAGACTGATATCTTTAAAAGTATGTATTAAAAAAAACACATTTTAAAATATCAAGCCATGGGTGCTGCAAGAAGAGGAGGGCAGTTGGGGCAATTTGTAGGCTCCCTAGTGGTGGAGTACTTAAACAAATTAATTTTTATTATATTTTGAATGATTAACTTTTCTTTTTATGATAGGAGACTTTTCTCATTCGATTCTGACATGTTTTTTTAAATCCTTGTTTTAATAAAATCAAAAATTAAAAGCATCATTTAATTATTTTTGGTATTAGTCAGATTTTAAAAATCTATCAGGGGTACCTTGATTCTTTTCAGCACCCCTGTATCTATCAGTATGGTGTCCACGGGCATTGGCCAAAACTGTTATGTGATCATCACAAACTCTTCAGTGACCTATAGTCTATATTCATGCTGTGGGAATATGTGGAGTTAATCATTTTGTACGCGTAGTTACTCAAATGTTCCAGCCGTGGAGTTACTTAGCATGAGCCAGGCTTCAGAGCACAGTGGACTTAAGCTCTCATAGGGTGCTTAAGTTCCTGTTGCATTGTAACTAAGTATTTTTAATTCACATAGCCATTTCTTTCTTTGATAAAGCAAGACAGAAACGTGTACATGATTATAAATGAAAACAATATATGTGTGGGTTTTGCATTATAATGTATACAGGATTAAGCTGGGAAACCATGCAGAAATAAAGAGAATGTTTTATGAAAGACAAACAGGTCAAAGGCACAGTACCTCAAATGTTTGTTTAAAATTGGTTAGAAATTTTGGCATATGGACAAAAAATAGACACAATATTACCAAAAGGGTATTACTGAAATTGCACTATTCCATCTCAAGAACCAGAATTCACAAACAAACATATTTTGCAATGCTTTCCCTCTATCTCTGACAGAAGCTTTAGCCAAAACTATGACTAAGAATCCTAAATTCATATGTCCTTCATGAATTTCGGAGATGCCTGAAGCTTGTCAGCTGTGGTGTCTGGCTGCTGGGAGCTGAAGCCTCATCAGTGTTTGAGATCTGTGTGTCGTGTGAGTTGCTTTTGGCTGATGGCTGAAGCTAAACTTGTCACTGAAATCATATGCTGGAATAAAACACTGCTCTTACTTTGTGAATGTTCCCAGTCTTGGCTTGATTGGCTGTTTCGAGGGAAAAGTCTTATTTTAGCATGGGGCAGTGTAGGACTGGCTTTATATTTCAGTCTTTTGAGTATGTAGAATGTTCTCATCTCAGCAGTGGAAATGTGTGTATATTCTTTGTTTTCATCAAATTTCATAGGGAGAGCAAATCATTTCTCTGTTCTATCTTTATACAGTAAACTCCAAATGATCAAAACAATACCTAGCATTAAATTTGATTTATCAGCTAATAAAGGCATCTCTGTTTCCTTCGAATGGCATGCAGAATACTTAATATCTCTTGATGAATTTCACTAATCATGGATTTAGTCACAGGAGGCTGCGGTGTAATTACCAGCCAAACATTCATAACCAATTCACAGTTTGATTGTTACAACAAGTGTTGCTTCATCTTGTTTTTCTCTAAAAAGTTGTAGAGTTTGCACCTCTAATAAGATCAACAGCAGAAATTAAAACCTCAGTTTGTTTTACAAACTCATTAAACACTAATGAATTGATTCAATTTACCTTTAAGTGTTTAATGGGGAGTTTCAGGCTGCTGAAGAAAGATGTTCTCCATCAATAATCTACACAAAAACAGATAAAATGGTTCTCATCTTCTTGTTTGTGTTTGTTGTGTTTGTGTTTCAGTGTTGCCAGACAGTCCCAACTTTCCCTACAGACGTTATGACCGCCTCCCTCCCATCAGCCAATTTTCCATCGAGAGTGACTCTGACCTGTCAGAGACGGCGGAGCTAATAGAGGAGTACGAGGTGTTCGATCCATCCAGACCAAGACCAAAAGTCATCCTGGTCATTGGTAAGAGCTAGCTCACACAAGACATTAAAGGGTAACCAACACCACATTTACAGCTTAAGTCCTCAAAGCTCAAAACAGAATAAAAAACAACAAAAACTGTAAAGGTCACATATTTTACTAGAGCACTGCAGCTTCCTTTCTGCAGTCTAAGTATTATGCATGTGTTGCTTGATATTTACTTATATGTGCTTCAATGCTCCTTTCAACTCTTTTGTCATTGCTATTGAGATGCTTTTTGATATGTATTATTTGAGTAAGGATATACATTGTGATCATAGCATGATGCTCTACAACTTCATCTGCTATGTTACAACCACTGACTCCTGCAGTGCATTTTTGATGTTGCATCCTGCCTACTAGGGATGGAATGAAATATCGTTTGGCAATATATCGCGATACAGTAAGTGACGAAATGCATCGAGTTTGAAAAATATGGATCGCGAAATAAAGACATCACGTCCGGTAATAGCGCATGTGACCAGAAGTGACGACAGCAAACATTAGCACCAACTACCTTGCCTCCAAAAAGCCAAATGATGGAGTCAAATGAGGTTGAAATTGAGGACGCTCCGCCTGGATACAAGTCATCTGTCTGGCAGTATTTTGGCTTTCTCATTAAAAAAGACGAAGACAGCGGAAACGAGCCTCCCGCTCGTTAGCATACACTCTCTCTAACCTCTCTAGGGTGTTATTGTTTGTGTTTGGCCTGTTAGGCCTTGTATTTTCCTGTGTGCAACTCAAACAAAACAAATAAGTTGTAATTACACAGTAACATTTTTACTTTTTTGATATTGTATCGTGACGTATCGTATTGTGACCCAGGCATATCGAGGTGCAGTGTACCGTGAGTTTAAGTGTATCGTCCCATCCCTACTGCCTACTGGTGCATCCCTCTACCACTTTTCTTCTGTCCTGCAGGGACTAGTCCCTGCTGAGAGGAGAAAGTAGGAGCAACAATGTCAGTGAGCTGCCCAGGTGGGCTACCCTGAAATGATCTTAATATCAGGGTTGCATGTATAAAAAGTAGCAGTGTAGTACAGTCAATCAGGGCTTGGGCTGGGGATGTCCAGCTCCAGTCCACATGAGTCCCGCTCCAAACAAACTTGGATGTTGGTTTGGTAGCTGAGGATGAGGATGCATAACCTGTATTGCCACCAGTTACAGCTGTTGGTAACGCACCTGAAAGGGGTTGGCATTCCTTGCCTCTGGAGACTTGGGTGTGTGGGGTTTGCACCCTTGTGCCCTTACACTTTATCGCCCTTAAACCTTTACAAATAAAGTAGGGTTAGTGGTGCAGGAGAGTCATCAGGAATGATGAATATCCTGGCATGTGCTCCAAGAAGTAAAAAGTATAAACCAGGCTTAAGTGATGAGATAATACTTGCATCATCTGCTGCAATATATAGTTGTAATGTATACCTGTGCCTGCACACTTACTGGTTTCCTGATATAATGGCCAGTCTTGTCTCATCTGATGTTTTAATAGCAGACCAACATATTTTATTGCTGATACTCTATAGTCAAGCATTTACATAACCTTGCCTAAAAAAACATCCATTTATAGCAGGGGTGGGCAACTTTCATTACCAAGAGGGCCACATAAAACCATTTTTCCCAGCCTGAGGGCCGCATTGTTACAAATTTTCAGAAATTCTCCAGGGGAAAAAGGATGTTGGATAAATACCGTTAGAGAATTTTAATTAATCCTAAAATTAGCATACCAATATTCATATGCTATATGACAAATAGAAGTTATACATAATTAAATTAACTTGACACAGAATTCAAGCAAATTTAGCCAAAATATATGGAATCAAAGCAGACAAAGCTTTTTTCAAATCAATGAAATGATGAGTGTTCCCAAATTTTTAAAGCTCAAAGAATTTACTGCTGCCATATTTTGAATATAGTCTTGAGTATTACTTGATATAATGTTCCAATGCTTCACGAAAGAGATTTAGAGACACTATAATAGCAAAGTAGGCCATAAATAACGTACAAAAGCCAATAAAAATTAAAATATCAGTCAGGATTGTATATTGTATTATTTTGATAAGATGTTTGAGTTTTCTTCATATTTACAATTCTGATTTGAAAATGACTGACGGGCCACATTTAGTGAGGCGAAGGGCCGTACGTGGCCCCCGGGCCGCCAGTTGCCCACCCCTGATTTATAGTTTTAACACTGTGGTTTGCAAATCAGTGAGAGGGGTTACTTTCCATACAGCTCATTGTTAATGAAGTCTTGTTTCATCTTATGTTTTAAGTTTGAAGCCCTCATGGGGATTACAGACTCTATTAGGCTATGTTGATCATGTAATATGTAAACATACAGTGTGGCCTGTGTCTCTTTAATACTCCTGATGAGAACAGCGTCATCCATTTACATAAAAAGGTCAGTAAAATTCAAACTAGGAGTCTATATTTGCCTTGGTAGTGATCTAAAAATACACTGCCATGGGAGTCTGTGTGTATGTGTGTGCACTATCAGCGTGTTTTTCCAGATATTTTTGAAGGCAGTCCCGCCTCTCTGTGGGTATCAGTGGGGGAGATCTTGTTGCACGTCACTCACTGTGTTAGACACTTGTGCTCTTCTAATCTGATTTCCCTGATGGGCTTGCATTAGTCTACTGAATACATTCATTACTCTTATAAATTAACATGTCAGATGCATACTATGAGTAATGCCATAGGTTGAGCTGGAGTGAAAATGATGCAACATCTAAACCATTTTGGAAACAGTTTATTTAAGTTTAGCTGGAGAAACTATCTGACGGGCTTCTGTTAGGGTATTGAATTTGAATTTTTCTCTGTGGACTGGAGAGTTGGGTAATCGTGTGGATGACAGATATTTGTCCTTGCAGCACAAAGCCAGCTCTGGCGGTGTCTTTGTGGGCAAAGTATGCTAGATTTTAGAGAGATGTGTAAGGGTGGCAGCAGCTGCCATGCCTTTGGAGGTTCAGGGCAAATGTTTACATCTGTCATGTTCTCAGAGAGACACAGAGTGACACAGACACATTTGGTCAGGAGGAGGTTTGAAGGATGCTTGGAGGGGACGTGGTTGAATGTTATGAAACACTCAGATCTGAGATAAAGTGCACATTTGCTAAAAATACATTATTACTTTGTTCTCCGACCTATTTTCCCCTACTAAAAATAGCTATCTGTTATCTTTGTCAGAATTTGTTTTGAAATGTAAATGGAGGAGACAGTCAAAGGTAAAGCCATGAATGTTAGCTGCTAGGGATGCACGGGACTGGATTTTTACTGATATCCAATATGCTAAATAGAGCTGAAACGATTCCTCGAATAATCTCGATTATTTAATTACAAAATGTCTTCGAGGCAAATTGTGTGCCTCGAAGCCTCGTTTCATATATAATTATACATATAAAATATATATCTGGACATGTATTCCATTTAATACAGTGCACAGTGTTTGACATGGACTCCTGTGGCACAACGCGCCTGCTACCTCCGCTCCGCTGAAGGAAGAGAAAAGAGAGGGACAGACAGGAGAGAGTCCGCAGAAGAAATGGCAGAGAGTGTCCCAAATGTGTGGTCACTACAAGAAGGAACGAAAAGAAAACACAGTGCAGTGTGTCTGATGTCAAACAGTTAGCTTAGCACGTAGCTTAGCATGATGGCACGTCGTCACTGCTGCAGCACGTCAACAGTAAACATCCGGTCTGTGCGTTGTCAGAGCGGACTCAACAGGATGACACTCATGATACATCAGCAGAAGCAGCTAATGTGATCAATAACTGAGATATGGGCTAGTAAATAACCTACTTTGATTATGGCTCTGTGTAAAGGCTGGTTCAGAACGTAAATCAATGTGGAGGCTACTTGCCCAGAATCATGTGTATTTTGTTTACATACTTTTCACATCCAATAACTTTTCATTTAATTTGATTGCAGGGAGTAGAACAGGAAACACTGACAGTGAGTAGAGGAAGCAGGTGTAAGGAATGCTTTCATATGTTATAGAAATGTACATTAGCTTGTTAAATTATCTTAGTATCTAAGTATGACATTATTTGGTCCTAGAAATAAAGTAAGCAAAATAAGATCATCAATATGGTACAGTAGTAAAGGCAATAATTTAGCAAAAAGAGACAAGCATGAACACACATTTTTTAAAAATGAAAAAAGCAAGATATGGCCCAGAGTAAAAATAAAAGTATAGATTTTGATTTTGAGATCCCATTGATGCTCAGAATGTTCAAAATAAGAAAAATAAGTTGTTAATTTTAGTGACCTGGCTTTTCTGTTTTGTGTGTTACTGATAATAATAATGTGTAGTGAGTCAATGTAAAAAAAAAAAAAATAGCAGTGAGTGCAATGTAACAGTTATCCGATTAATCGACAAAAATTTGAGAGAGTAATTGATTTAAAAAAGAATCGATAGCTGCAGCTCTAATGCTGATATTACCTAACTTTATATCGGCAATATCAACATAGCTGAAATCAACTTCTTCCTTTCATAGTGATGGTTATTTGTGTTGGAAAACAGAAGAGATGCTAAGTAAGCAAAACAGGTAGGTAGGTAGGTAGGTAGGTAGGTAGGTAGGTAGGTAGGTAGGTAGGTAGGTAGGTAGATAGATAGATAGATAGATAGATAGATAGATAGATAGATAGATAGATAGATAGATAGATAGATAGATAGATAGATAGATAGATAGATAGATAGATAGATAGATAGATAGGCCATATTTGGGTAAAATATCAGTAAAAATTGTAAATCTGTAGACACTAATAGTCACCTTTGAAGGCTATTATCTGATAATACCAATATTGTTCCAATCATATTATGCATTCCAATTAGCTGCTTCATTCTGTATTTTGTATTTACAATTTGAGGTCACTGATATTGTGCATCTCTCATAATTCTAACTAATCCACTACCAGGGGTCTATCCATGAAAAAAGGACAAAAATGATTTTTTGAAGGGACATGTTGCTCTGTTCCCCCTACATCAGCTAATTTTGCTGTTGCTTAAAACTGAACTGAGTATTGAGGGCACTTGATGATTAAGACTGAGAAGTATTAACAAAAAAAACATCGACCACCTTGTAAAAAAAAAAAAGTTAAATATAACATGATGAGGGAGAGGAGCTGTTTCAAGTGACTTTCTTGGTTTGCACCATACTCTTTAAGTAAATTAGAATTGCCTACAGTGTGAATCAGCCACTTTTAATAGTTTCTCTCCCCCAGTCCGTGAATTTCCCTTATGGAACCAAAATGGTGGTCCATAATAGAGAGAACTTTATGAAAGTACTCAACACAAAACATATAGGCAAGGAAGGTGGGCAGAGCTGAGCAGCACATCCCACCAGGACCTAAACATTTCTAATTGGGCCACACAACAAAAGGGTTCTGGTGTTGAGGGTGGAGGATGGAGGTAATCCTTACAGGGGTTCCTTGAGCATCAGAGCATAAACCCAATGGCACATAATAAAAATGTTCATCACAAGATAGAAGCACAGAGAATAAATAAGATAGAACCACAGCTTCTGTAACTGTTTCCACTTCCTTATGAAGCAGTATAGAGTGGTGCAGAAAGGGGTCCAAAATGTGAGAGTGAGTGAGCATTAAGCACTTCCTGGTTCGCCCAAAACTAACAGTTTGGATGTATGCCCAAAATAAGGTGATTTAATTTTTTAATGGGAAATGATAATGTTGCCTGCTTTAGTATCCAGGGAAATGACTGAAGTATTGTGTCTTATGATGGAAGTTGCCACAGTTACTTGAATTGTTGTTCATTGGGTCAGTAATTTTTAAATTAATGTTGATATTTTAGGGCAAAAATCCTACATATAACCCCTTTAAGCTAAATTATATTTGAATAGGTCGGTCTTCTTAGTTTGAAGGAGCTCATTAATTAAAAAATACACAAATACTCTAAGTTTTTAGCAAATGTAAATGCTCTGTTCAAGCTTCTATAAGAAGATATGAGTGGTCCCACTGATGTGCCAATACCCCAGAAAAGAAATGATTATAAAGTGCTTATATGGCCATATTAAGGTCAGGCAATGATTAACAAAAAGATGAGCATTTGTTGGACTGCACAGTGGAGTTTGTTCTTCCTGTGTATGCTTGGTTTTCTCCAAGGCCCCTGTTTTCTGTCACAAAACAAAAACTGGATTATTGACTCTAACTTGCCCATAGGTCTATTGTGTGTGGGTCAGTGGCTGTCTGTGAGCATGAGCAAGCTGTGACAGGCTGACAACCAGGGTGTATCCCACCTCTGACCCAGTGTCTGCTGGAATAGGCTTCTCTTATCTCATATTTACAGTAAATGATGTGTTTCACAGTCAGAGTGACTTACTAACAGGGCACCCTGAAGCCAAAACCCAGAGCCAGAACTATGTGTTTATGCAACTATGTTTGTTCTCCAGAATTTATTTAATAAAGACATAGAAAAAGCTCCCTACCAGAAGCCAGAATTTATCTTTTTTGGCTCTTGATTTCTTCCCAAGGATACTGGCAGCAGTTCATCTAACTCCCCCACACAACCACAACCAGACTGGCTCACTGTTTGAACAGGAAAGGGAGTCAATGTTTGTACTGCTCTCCCAGGACAATCTTTGTGGATGCATTTTTTAAACTAAGAGGCAGAGCTTGAAATAATGCAGTATGAAGTGTTGTCTTTGTATCACTGTTCTCAATCATGCATTTAGGTTCCAAAAAGCTCACAGATACTAGAGGCAAAAGCAGAACAACAAGCACACCACATCCCAAGTAGCAGATAAGGAGAAGAAGTAGCCGCTTCAAACTTGTGATGTACACAAACTGAGTCCACTGTAGGCCTGTGCTCAAAATATCGATACAGCAAAATATCGTATCGCACTCCTTCGGGATACGTGTATCGATACGGATTCTACAGAATCGATACGGCCCAAATATTTTTACATTTGTTGTAAATACACTTTAGGTAATGTTAACAGTGGCACAGTTCAAGGTAGAAGACAAGCTACATAATAAAGCATATGTTCTAAATTTGAACTTAGGTCTACCATCTTTGAGGATCTGAATTTATGCCTCTCAAGTTGTAGAACCACTTAAAACTCATCCTTGTTCTTTTTCTTCTTATAAGAAAAAGCTAAACTTGTCAAGAATTTTGCTTAAAGCAGTCAATGTTCACAGTTTTCGTGTATCGGGATACGTATCGTATCGTGGCCTTAGTATCGGGATACGTATCGTATCGTGAAGTTTCTGGAAATACCCAGCCCTAGTCCACTGTGCTGATCCTAAGCCTTCAACATGACTGTGCTGCCTTCCCTGACTTGATGGACTTGTGGGCAGCCTGTTAAACCACAAGAGCAAACACAAAGAAGGGAGAGAGAAAGAAAAAGATTTGGGTCCTCTAACATTTGCTGCTTTTGGTTGGCTTTAAATTCTGCCCTTGTTTCCTTACAACAAATATCATTTGTGTATATGTTTTTATTCAAAGATGCATAGACAACTTATTGAGCATTAACGAGCAGAGATTTTGTGCTAAATAAAAAACTTGCATTTCAAAAGTTTTAAGGCAAACCAGATTTAGGTCAAAATATTTGTGTCTTAATGGGCTGCACTTTACGGGGGGGACTTTTTGTTATAAGTGTCCATTTTGTTTTACATATGATAAAATATACGGGACACGGGATTTGGCTGATATTAATGCAAGCAAAAACACCGTGGCAATGTGTCAGGAGGGTTGAGATTCACTTCATCTCCACCTCTGCTCCACCTTTTTGTCTGTTTCTAGGCTGACTGAAAGTTAGTTTGAGAAAATATCTTAAAAGTGGAGAATGCCATCAACTACCTTCAAGAAATGGATTCTGTGTCCAGTGGATAATATTTCTAAGACTCGTACAATTCTTAATGGCATCTATGGTTGGGGTAGGTTTGTGGCCTCTTAGAAGGCTGCTTGAATGGTCAGTTAAATCAACTACAACCGAACTTATGCAAATTTATGCAGTACTTATAATATAATAAAATGGATGATCTCTATTAAAATCAAACCTAAGAAATGACCTGCAAACACCAAAGTCAGTTGATTGTAAGGCTTTTAACATGTCCTTTTTTATTTATATGCAGATGATACTGTTCTTTATTGTTCTGTTCCCACAAATGATAAGACCCTCTGTCTTCTACAGGAGGACTTTAATACTGTAAAGTAAAATCTGCAGGGGTAAATTAGGCTTTGAATCCTGACACAACAAAACTCATGATGTTTTAAAACTTAAGGAAAAAGTAGCTGACTCCGCCTTCTGCTGCCACATAACAGGGTGATGTGATTGAATTTATATCTTATATGCATTATGTTTTGATTAATGATTACTGGTCACTTAAGCTTTTCATTGAGCAACTTGTGTTGAAATAAAAATTGCACCTGGGCTTTTACTTCAGCATGTTTTTGCTGCTTCAACATGTTTTTGCTGCTACTTTTCTGCCTGATTATATACATCGTTTATTCTTTGTGCGTGCATCCTTCAGAGCCTCAAATCTTTGGATGCTGTTTATAATGGAGCATTGAGGTTTATGACAAATCTCAAGGCCCTGACACATCATTGGACTCTTTATCAGTCAGTTGGTCATTTTGGACCATCTATGGACTGAATCATTGGCCCGTTCTGATTCACAAGGCATAACTTAGCTGTCATCCTCTTATTTGAGGAACTGTATCTATGTAAAATGTATTAGAAGCTATATTTTCACTTTGAGTCAAGAAACATAATTTTGCTATTAAAATTCATCTTGAATTTGGCTAAAGAAATTTCAGATATGCTGCTCCTTCAGACTGAAACCTGCTGCAGGAAAAACTTGGTCTTGAGGAGCTGGTAGATTTAGTGCATTAGAGGAAAATGTAGCAGGTAGTAGATACTTTGATTGATTACTTTCTATTCTGTGATTTTGAATCAGCTCATTTAAATCTGTTGATCTGTGTTTGATATTGTCACATGCCAGAAACTTAATGCTCTGCTGCCTATCTTGGTCAGGACACATTTGAATGAAGTTTTCCATCTAAATGAAGTTTTCCTGGTTTAATTTAGGCCAAATAAAATAAATAGAAATGAAAACAGACATTTTTTTAATGCAGGCTCTAATGAAGAGTTCTTACACTTGGTTTCAACCCTTGTAATTATCAGATTTCTTGCCAGAATATTCCTTTTTTTTTCAACTGACCTAGCTACTATATACAGTACAGGCCAAAGGTTTGGACACACCTTCTCATTCACTGTGTTTTCTTTATTTTTATTAGTATCTATATTGCAGATTCTCACTGAAGGTATCAAAACTATGAATGAACATGTGTGGAATTATGTACTTAAAAAAGTGTGAAATCAATGAAAACATGTTTCATATTCTAGTTTCTTCAAAGTATCCACCCTTTGCTCTGATTACTGCTTTGCAGACTTTTGGCATTCTCTTTATGAGCTTCAAGAGGTAGTCACATGAAATGGTTTTCACCTCTCAGGTGTGCCTTGTCAGGGTAAACTAATGGAATTTCGTGCCTTTTTAATGGGGTTGGGACCATCAGTTATGTTGTTCAGAAGTCAGGCTGATGCACAGCTGACAGCCCTATAAGACACTTTTAAAATAATATTATGGCAAGAGCCAATCAGCCAAGTTAAGAGAAACAAGTGGCCATCATTACTTCAGTGAGAATCTACAATGTAATTAGTGATGGAAATACAGAAAAGGCATTGAATGAGAAAGTGCGTCCAAACTTTTGGCCTGTACTGTATACAGCCTAATCTCTTAAGGTCTTAGTAAGCTCAAAACAGTCTGTATCCTACTGTATGATGTGTTTTCCTTCCACATTGGGTAAAAGAGGCATAATTTAATGACCCCTGTGTATGATAATTTTTTTCAAAGCCAACCATCATGTTCCACTTTGATATACACATGAGAAGGTGCGGAGGCGGGAGTGTGAATATAGAAATAAGAAATTCAGTCAAAATTGAACTGTGCCTGCATTCACACACCTGCACACCTAACACGATTCTCCCTACAGTGGGAGTGATTGACAGATTTTCCTTAATGAATCAGTTGCACAAATTATTCGACACACAGCATCTGCATAAAAAATAACGTCGATGTGAAGCAAAATCAGATCCGGATTATAGATTTAGGCTTAAAAAATGTATCACATTACTCTATGGTTGTTTTTCAATAACTTAAGCATGGGATTTTAAGTATCTCTGTCTAATGGCGCATTAATCCCCATGTCCTATCAATAAAGGCATAAAATGCCCAAAAAATACATTTAAAAAAACTGATAGAATCATACTACTATATGTTTATTGTGGACTTGTTAACTGAAAAATCAAATACGTGTTGGCTTCGAGTAGTTTCTTTTTTTCGTCTATCCCAAAGAAATCCTCAGCTCTGTTCTCTGTTGCATTCATAAAACACACTGGACAGCCTGTTTTTATTATCTGTGAGTATAAGTACTGGGGAGATTTTTTTGGTATATATTTAAATATAAGAAATGTAGCCCCGAGAAAATCTTTTTGTTGTGGGTTTCTTGTCTCTTTGAGTACTACGAGTACTAAGGCAATACAAGGAGTGCCGCAAAAAGCCACACCATCTCTCAGCTACCCATCCCATCATGAACTTTACAATGGAATTTCAACAAATGCTCTGATACAGTATGTATATCCCCCCTTTGAATAGCAGAAGCCACTACACCACAGACTTGGGTCTTTTGTCCAGGCATATGGATGTTTAAAGCACAGACAATCTCCACACCCTAATGTTAGAAACACACCATCCCTGCTCCTTACCACTCTTCATAAATGACATGCACCAAGTGGAAATCAGTGTCACCTAAGTCACCTTAATTAATGTCAAAACACTTTGGACCAGGAATAGGAAAGGGCCCATTGTCCCAAGATTTAATATATGACCTTGTGTGAAGTTATTAATGTGTGGAAATCAAAGGAGCTCCAGCAATACTTGTAATTCAGGAAACAACTTTATCAGACTGACATGTGATGGGCCTTAACGAGGGTCATCAGAACCACATTACTGAAGTATGGTGGTTCTCCCTACGAGTAAAACAGGTTCAAAATTTAACCAATCACATGTAGCCACATATGGGTCAGCACAAATTCTTGAAAGACTCACAAGTTGGCTAACAAGTAGACTTTTTGAGAGGAATTGGGTGGAAACAGCTTTAACTCCAATTGACTTGTTGCTTTCTAATTCAGACAGCACTTACTGTTAGTTTTTTGTCAAGCATTGCTCCTTAGGAATCTGATTCTATAAGTCTCACAATATGTTTCTCTGGAGGGATTTCTATGTTTGAGTGTATAAAGTTGCTTTTAATATAGAAGTGTTTACTGAAAGAACATTTTGGTCAGAGTTTGAGGAGGAATCATGTTTCAAAGGATTATGAAAAGATCACTGTGTGCAATAAACAGTACAGTTGACTGATCATGATTATTTGTCATTGAAACAGTAATGAAGGGTTGTAAATGATCCTATCTGTTCATTTTAATTTTGCCTACAAACATGAAATGCGGATTTTTTTAAAATTCAAGAACCTTGGATAATTATTTTCCTTAAAAGAGTCTATTTTTTGTTCCTGAAAAATCTTTCAGATATTCCTTTTTTCTTGGTGGAAGTGTCATTTAATATTAATACAGCTGGATGTACCAGATTCCATCTCTGTTATCAGTCAGATTTGTCTAATAATGCTTCGAGCTGTAACCATGATTGCTGTCAGAAAATGACCAGGCTTTTTCAGCACCCCACCTGAGGACAAAGAAGCTGTGAGTGTAGTTATGCTGGAAGTGAGAGATGATATGACAGAATGTGACAGACAAAACATTTGTTAAATTGCCCGCCTGTGTGTCTTAAAAGGTTCACCCCCTCTCTGTCACTTTCTGTCAAATGTTGTCTGAATTGACTTGAATTATATAACATGGAATGAATCGAATCAGTGTGCATTTAAATATATTTACTTTCTCTTCGGTGAGACTTTTTGACTGTCCAAGTTTCATCCTACCTAAAAACTGGATGACTTTTTTTCTCATTTCAGTCACAACATAAAAAAAAATGGAATAAATAACCCACAGAGTTTGTCCTAAAGCATTTTTTCCATCTTCCTAGCCTGTTTTTGAACCCCTGGCAGTTTCGATGTGGTTTGGCATTTCCATGGCAACAAGAATCTTTGAAACCATGGTCTGTTTACAGAGCAGCAGCCTTCAGTTTGTTAGATGGCTTTTACAGGCACTTAAACATGCCTCATCCCAATTTGACAGCTCAAATTGTATGTCTATCTTGCACCATTAACAGGGAATTTCACAGTTTTTAACCCCATCCATCTCAATCAGCATCAGACTGTGAAAAATACGAAATTGTATATGTCCTTTGTCCTTTTTTGGTGCAGCTCAGCAAACCTCTACTGTTTATTTCTTTGCTGGAAACACAGGTCTGTATCTTGAGTTGCAACTTAAAGGTGTAGTCAGCGATCTTCTAATCTTCTAATCTAATGCACTATTTGTCAAAATCACCGTATTTCTCCTCTCCATCCACAAGATGTCACCACTGACAGCATGTTGAATGAAAAGTCCAGTTTCAATACACAGCCTTGGCTCTGAATTTCAGTAGGTAAATACTGTAGCTCGGGCCGAGCACCCAAAACAAGGTACACCTCACCACATCCAGGGGGGGATCATACTCATGTGCAGATCAGACAGAGGGGGGAGGGGGAGTCGTGGATTGCATGGCATGCGCAGTTAGCGTAAGAGAGAGAAACAATATGTGCAGTAGCAATGGCTGAAAAACAGCCCAAAAGAAAAAGGTCAGAGGAGTGAAAAGTGAAAAAGAAGGACTATGACCATGAAAGAACGAAGACCAGGTCAACATTGGTGTTGCTTCCCGATGGTGGAGGGAACTCCGCAAATTTTAAAGATCTGAAAACGGACGCGGATGTCGCCGTCTGTCTGCTGGATAGGTAAGCAACATTAGCTTTGTGGTGCTTCACATAACAGTAACAGCCGTCGGGCATTCATCTGATTGTCTATTCTGCCAGAATGTACTGTTGTTATCCATAATGGAAGTCGAGTTGTCTGACGAGTCAGGGTTACCTTAGCTACGTTGGTCAGCTACGCAGTTTCTACGGCCGTTTCCATGACGATAGACGTCCATCGGCTTTCGGGGGTGGAGCCAGGGGTGAGGTATGAAGGGAGAGGCAGGTCTAAATTTGTTTATCAACAACCTCTCCACTCGTTTTTTCCAACATCGCTGACTACACCTTTAACTAGCCATTAACCCATTAGCTTGGATTGAAATTGCATCATCCCAACTCAACCTCCTCCCCTCCCCAAGTTTAAGGGAGAATGGCTGATGAAACATCATGTTTACAGCTAACAGCTCAAGTTGCAAAGCAGAGGTGCTCTTGCTGTTTTTGTAGAATAATGACAGGAACAAAATAAAATTATTTATTAGCACATGTAGGAGGTTCACACATACCTTCATGCTTCATATGTACCCATTACACTTCCACCACCATATGGAAGTAAACCTGCACACACACACAAGCAGAAACAAATAGTCACGCAGAGAGACACACACAGACACTCAAGTCTCACATAGTCCGGGTTTCTCTCCCCTGGTGCACACACTCACCCACGCTCACACACCCACACATGTAATGTTTCACACTCACACAGACACACTTCACTGAAAATTTCTACAAAAACATCACCAACACTCCCTCTCTGTCTTTGCCTATAGGTGGCCCTGGCAGTGGCAAAGGAACACAGTGCCTGAAGATTGCAGAGCGTTATGGCTTCCAGTACGTGTCCGTGGGCGAGCTGCTGAGGAAGAAGATGATCCACAATGCCACCAGCAACAGGAAGTGGAGCCTCATTGCCAAAATCATCACCAATGGAGAGCTGGCACCACAGGTAGCAGAGAAGCAATAAGAGAGGGGAGGAAAGAGGGGGAGTGTGCGGTGAAAATGAGAGGGGGAGATGAGAGTGGCGTGTGTGTGTCCAGTCTCTTGCAGGTCATTGTCACAGTGTGTATAATGAGGGACTAATTAGCAGCATATATCTCACAGTCATGTAGTGGAGAGGGATGCTTATCCATCCTATTAGCATCCTTCTTCACAGGATAATGACAGAAAACAAGGATCTGACCCCCTGTGGATGTTTGTGCTCGGATCCTTCCAACACTATGAAGAAAATGTTGATATTGATGGGATAGGAATCGAAATAACTAAAAGAATCAACATCATCAGTCATTTTGCTTAACAATTCCCTCTTCAATGTCTACCACAAGTATCTGGCTCTCTTGCAAATTGAGGATGTCATACTGTCAGCCCAAGTGACATAAAAGAAGCAATCAAGCAGACAGGAGTTGGAAGCAGGTAATGGTGTGGCTAATTTAAACGCCGTATGATGCCATCTAAACAATATCCTATGTGATTTCAAACAATGATGCAAATACCAACAATATACTGAAACATTTCCTTTGCAGAATTGCAATCAAAATTATGAGAACCATGTCTTTGGCATTGATGACCCAAAAAAACATTTGTAGACTTGCTTTTTCATGCAGAGAAACCATAGGAATGAATAAGGAGATCGATGAAGAATTGAGTCAGTTGGCAAAATCAGTATGTATTACCCACATTGAGTGATAAAAAAGCAGTTCAATAAGAAAAAGTGCTGTTTTCACAGCTTTTGTAACTGCAAGCATAGCAGAATGACAGTCTTTTATGAGCGTCAGCATTTGGTGCTTTTATGCAGACTGTCTAATGAGTTACAACAGAGCCACTACTATTGCTACGTACTGGACAATACAAATAGTACTCTGCAGGTATTTTAGGTGAGTTTCTTCTGTTTTACTGTTTAATAAAAATTAAAACAGGAAAAAGATAGTGTGGGGTCCAATACAATTACAAGAGCTGATTTGTGGCAATCCTGGGCATTATATCTTTTACCTTGCAGTGCAGATGGATCATCAGCCTGATTTGATGTTTGTAATCAAGCCTTGCTCTTACCTAGCTCAAATCTACAACAATTTTGGGTGGCCCAAAGCCAGACAGCATCCTTAATAGTAATACAAATAATAAAACATTTTATTTAACAGTGCCTTTTATGACACTCAAGGTCACCTTACATAAGATAAAACATGCATTAAAATAGGTATAAAAACAAAACAATAGACAGTGCAAGATATCAGAGGGAGTAGGAGCAGAAGGAGGTGACAGCCACAAGTGAGATGACAGCAGGAAGTGACTGCTTGTACAGAAATTAGCATAGATGCTAACAGCTTCAGAAGTTGCTTCGTCAGTCTTTGTTCTCTTAGATTTTTTAGAGAGTTGTGATTAAAACATCAAAGATTTGTTCAATGTACAGGTGATAAAGGGTAGTCTTCATAGTTGACTACTGTTGTTAATGAACAAAGTCTTTGAGAGGGTGACAGCATGTTTCAGGGTTTGAGTTAAATGGTACCTGGTGTAAAACCCTGTGGGGAAATCTGGGTCGTCTCTCCACAGTGCATAAATGTGATTGTATTTGTTGTGTTGGTGTTGCAAAAAGGTAACACAATTACGAAACCGTCTGTTGCGTGACTGTCAGTTTTTCAGCTCATATACCCTTGTGGATTCTTCTGTACCTCCTACCTGATCAATTATCCTCCTGGCCCTGTCTCTTGGCACCACATCGACTCTGCCCTCAGGCTCTTTTCCAGGTGTCAGTCTAGAAACCGATGAGACAAACAATAGTCTGCCAAGCTGCAGATAGTGGAAAAATAGTGACCTGTTGCTGTTGGGCGTCTAATTTACTGGTTTCTGCAAAATAGATTAGAAATTATTTTTTGTGATGCTTTATTCAACAATATTAAGGGAGGCAGACACTCCTAAGTGTAAGACAGGACTGTAGTCTTGAGGTTTCACACAGCAGCCTTGATGGAAGAGCTGTTGGTGCAAACATTACTGCAGGATGTGTTGAGAATTGTATCACTGATTCACATTTTGCTTTTAGATGTGGTACACGGGAGAAATTCTCCCTCCCAATCAGCCATCTTCAACCTTTTTCTGCACCACAGACTTTTCATGTCAGATAATGTTTTTCATGCAATGAAAAAATGTTTTCAGCTGTTGTGGGGTCAAAGGTCCTTGTTAGCAAGGGTCATCAAGTACATTTCTAAATGGGACATTTTTCAAATAAGATTTTAAATAAAGTGAAATTATAACATTTTGGGCCAATTGGCATACTATCAGTTTAAGACTGTTGGTCTTATACCCTTGATACTCACTGTCAATCATAAGGTAACTGGCACCAAATTTGCAGCTGGGAATGCTGTTATGTCGTTTTGTTTGTTTTGTTCTTCAGTTTTGTTTCAATTGCAAATAAAGTTGTTCAGTCTATTATCAGACTACATATCAAACCTAGTGTAAAAGGGTTTGGAGCCTATTCTGTATGACCCTGGATAAGTTGCAGGGTACACCCTGGAAAGGTAAATAGTAAATGTAAACATGCTTAATTTCTTCTTTAATGGGGTGGAGTTTTAGGGTGGGAATATAAAATGGTTGCTTGGTTTTTAGACTCAGCTTCAACACTCGAGGAACTGTCTGTGTCTTAATTGGCCTTTCTGGTACTTTATTGTACTTCAAAACTGTCTCTGTTTTCTTCTAAATGGGAGATTGCTGCATGGTGTTTATGAGCTAGACTGTGACTCACTATTGTTGAGATTTTTAAACTATGTGTCGAAGATGTTGATGGTGATGATGGCCACTCCCTCAGATCCTCCTGCACTCACCTCACTGTGCCCCTGTGCCAGCCTCAGCACCCCGGGGAACAGGACCTTCAGCTCTGCTCTCTCTCACTGAAATCTAAACTCTCTATCCCTCTGCAAATCCCGACTCAAAACGCACCTGTTCAGGACTGCATACTCCATTTGACAACAACCTGCCATTTTCATCCACTTATCTGTCATTGTCTATTGTGCTCTGCTGACTTTAGTGGGTATTCTTCTATTGTTGATTTTATTTTTGTTGTTTTATATCTTGTACGATGTCCTTGAGTGTCATGAAAGGCGCTTTAAATAAAATGTATTATTAATATTCTTATTAAGGTGATAGCTATCTATGATCTTCTGGATTTGTGTGTAGTCGTCTTCACTTAGACTGTTAAAAGGAGGACTGAGTTTAAAAGGGAGATAGCTTGGATGGTGGCAGTAATGCTTTTCTGCCTGTGCTGTCAAAGATAGATGCATAATCTCGCAGTCTGTCTGATGATTGTCTGATGCTTAACATTCCTGTGAGCTCAGCATTGAGCTGTGCAGTGGATCAGACAGCTTTACCTAGATTAGCTCTCATGCATGGGTCCATTTTGGTATTGATGGATACCAGTTTGAGTTTAATCTCACTGTGACCTGTCGGGTGCTGCTTTCCTTGCACGGCGGAAAATTAAACGTCTCTAGTACTCAGCAGTGAGCAAAGTTATTTTTAGATCAGCTCATGTATCTCTGCCATATCGTATGATGCATTCAGCCCGGAGAAACACATTTGAACATGCTGACCTCCTCCAGCCATGAGGAAGTAATTGATGCTAAAGGGTCCTGGCATTGTGGGGCCTCCAGTGCAGTCAAAACATTTGTTCTGCAGCACACAGATATATTGGATAAGGAGATTAATTATTTTGTGGAATTCTCCAGTGTGCTTTCATAGTCTCAACTCACATTATTTATGGTTCTAAATAAGCTTCTTATAAATTTTCAGTGGAGTTCAACTAAATTATAACCCTGTGGAATCAGCTCTGGGAATTTCAGCAACATTAATCAGACTTATTACATCCCTTATACACTGGTGCAAAAGCATACTGATCATAATTTACAGAAACATTTTCATTGCATAACTTGGAGCTTGAATCATTCAAAAAGCACCAGTTTGAGAACTGTTAGTATCATTTCTGCCAAGTGAAGTAGACTGAGAGTTTGGGCAGCCGGATATTAAAGTGCATGGCTAATTGCTCAATTTCTTGCACTGATCAACAGTCCAATAAACCGCAAATGAGTTGCCAAAGTAATCTTCTTAACTGTCCTCTCTGACATTTACACACACTGTGGTATTGAGTGCTGATAATCATGGGTAATTTTTCTGTTTTTCAGGAGACAACAATAACTGAGATCAAGCAAAAGATCATGAAGATTCCGGATGCCAATGGGATTGTAATTGATGGCTTTCCGCGAGATGTTGGACAGGCTCTGTCTTTTGAGGACCAGGTGAGTCTTAAATAAGATTATCTTCAAAATACAATCCGGTCAAAACATTTGTGAATCCTCACAGCAGGTTGCCCAAAAATATTAAAATAGCAGATTCATTCACACCAGAGATGGGGACTCCAGTTTGAGACTCGGACTGGGGTTGCACAGTTGCACACAGAGGTGACTTTAGACTCGGCTCTTGCCCAGTCATTTGATTATGTACCTCTGGCTCACTGTAAATACAAGCAGCATTGGATATCATGGATGGATGGATGAATGGATACATACTTACATACATACATATAAGGATTCAGACTTTTTGGGTTTGTCAACAGACTATCCTGCCTCCATTCAGAACTTTATTCAGGATCAGCTTTATTGTTATTTTCTATCCATTTTATGTCTCATTGTACACTGTAAAAACAAAAATCGTAAAAAAAACGGTAATTTTCCGGCAGCTGGGGCACCCAAAAAATACCGTGAAATAACAGAAAATTGCTTTCTCATAAAAATACAGTTTCTTTCCGTAATTAAAATACAGTTTGTAGTTGTAATTTTTAACAAGAGTTTGCCTTAATTTAAGGTTCTTTAACATTTAATTACAAACATTTAACGTTAAAAAACAATTAAATTACCCATAAAGATGGTAAATCGACATTGTAATACTAAGAATTATGCTTAAATTTGCAGGAATGTGCTGCTAATAGTTGGTTCTAATGACATTATTTTGTTTTTGTATGTATTTTTTGGACATTTTGTGCCTTTATTGATAAGAGAGAGACAGTGGATAGGCTTGTGAAAGGGGGTGAGAGAGTAGGGGAAGACACTCTGCAAACTGGTCACAGGTGGGATTTGAACCTGGACCGGCAGAAGCAAGTACATGGGGTGCCTGGTTGCTAACCACTCCGCCAAACCAGCACCCTTTAAAGACATTATTTTATAGAGAACTTTTTTTTTTTTTAGAGTTGTAAAGTTGAATTTTACAGTTTATTTCCTTAAATAACAGAAAATTACAATATACTTTTTAACGTATTTTAACAATAAATATTTGTATTTCTAATGGGGTTTCTTTGTAAAAAAAAAAAAACAAACAAACAGAAATATTGTGTTTTTTCACAGTTACAGTAATTTCCAGTTATACTACATTTGACATGTAAAGGCACAGTTTATTTTTGTGAATTATTTGGCATTTTAAAAATACAGAAAAAACTGTAAAATAAACAGTAAAATACTGTTATATTACTTTTTTTTACTGTGTAGTAGTGCATTATGACAGTAGCCAACAATTATATTTACAGCTAAGGGAGGTAGTGGGTGACCTTGTTACAGAATTAGACATGAATTGTGGGTGTAAACAAACATGATCGTTCAATTGTATGATAATTCTGCTGCAGACAAGAAGGAGGGATAATATCTGATTACAACATTAATCAGGAAAATTCTGAACATTGAGTCTAAAGCATATTTTAAAAGGCAACAAAGAAAGAAAACAGCGTTGCTTTTTTCCCTAGGAGACTAGGACATTTTATGGTTAAACCCTTTCTCCCATCCAAAACTCTAACCATGAACAAGCCAGTGTGTTTGAAACATTCCTTCTTTTCCATGTGTTGGAGGCTGGGGTGGACTTTTTATGTCAGGACTGACCTTCAGCTCTCATTCCTGCTGCTACTGATCAGTTATTCAACAGTGAAACACTACATTTCCATTTCACTGCCATGCTCAGTGCGCTTGAAAGGAACAAGTAGTGTCACACTGGGGGCAAGGGCTCTGCATTTTGCCCTGAAGACAGGTTCACAGTCTTCATATTGTCAATCTGACCTCCTGACGAGACCCTGAGCAACACTGGAAATACCTCTCAGTTGTCCTTCTGATCCCTCAATCTTGGGAAGAATACCACCTGTCATTTAGAAATATGGTCAAGCTGTCACATCTCCCTACATTTTCATAAATGTGAGGCCGGATTTCATGTCACTGTGAATGCTGAAGTTTTGCACTGGGGATGTCGTTTTCAGTCTGAGCACAGCCAGGTCATCCCTGAATCAAAACACAATCGAACTGAGCTCTAAAATGGCAAAGGCTGCAGATTATTACCTCCGTCAAGGGGGTTATGTTTTCGGTAGAGTTTGTCTGTCCGTCCTTCCGTCCGTCTGTGAACAAAATAACTCAAAAAGTAATGGATGGATTTGGATCCATATAATCAGATTCCTAAGGAGCAATGCTTGACAAAAAACTAAAGTACTGCCTGAATTAGAAAGCAGTAAGTCAATTTGAATTAAAGCTGTTTCCACCCAATTCCTCTCAAAAAGTCTACTTGTTAGTCAACTTGTGAGTCTTTTAAGAATTTTGTGCTGACCCATATGCGGCTGCATGTGACTGGTTACCTCCACCAAGGAGGTTATGTTTTCAGTAGAGTTTGTTGGTCTGTCTGTCTGTGAACAAAATAACTCAAAAAGTTATGGATGGATTTGGATGAAATTTTCAGGAAATGTTCAGTATGGGAAAGGGAAGAACTGATTCGATTTTGGTGTTGATCCGGATCAGCATCTGGCCGCCACGATGAAAGATGTGATTTTTGTGAATAACTACTGAACAAAAATAGATATCATTATGAATCCAATTGCTAATGGTATGTTTTCATGTTCAAGGAATATAAATATTTCTATGAAATAAAGGTAGGGCTAATATTTATGGTGAAAATCACAATATGGGTGAGGACTGTGGCGCTGGCGGAGGTCTTCGCTCTCCGAGTGCTTTTCTAGTCTTAAGATAAATTAGGAAATTACTTTTAGAAGTACATACTGAAAATACATGTTTCACTAAGTAGTAGGTATTTTTTACTTAGTAGTAGTTTGAAAAGCTTATTTTCAATTGTCTGATTTGAGATTCAAAAATCTGTCATGTTAACCTAGCATAAACCTTGAATATACAAATAGTACCAATATGTTAATGTGAATTAATCATAATCTTATTTTGGGACTTATCATTGCACTTAATTAGCACAATAACTGTACAACAATCTAAAGAGGTATAAACAATGTCTCAGGTAGACATGCATCTTTGTTTCAATATCTTGCAGCAAAAAAAGGACACACACTGAAGCTAGAGCTATATCTTACTCTAGATGGGACCAACAACTCTGCGTGATTTAAAGAGTTTTAGGTGAAAACAAGGCACAAAGACAGCATAGGATTATTTCACACTGTACTGAACACATTTAGAACAACTTACTTTTTCACAGCATAGCTACTGTGTCCTTCTGCCAGGGAGGCATTTATCTAAATGAGGTCTCACTTTTATTTTGCTAGATCCACTTAAATCACTGCATCCGAAGTAAAGATTAGCTAAATTCATAAGAGTTTAGAGATTATCCTGCTGACCAAGCACAGTCATTTTGATAAAATGCATCATTCTAGCTCAGATTATCTCATCAATGAACTTACACTGCTTTTTCTCAAGTAAACTTATTTACTTAAACATGGCTTGTGTCTTTATAAAATAAATAGTTGGTATAAGCCAAATTCTTTATTTGAAGTTAAACTGTCATAGGGCACATCTGTTATTTCCTAATAGTTTGTAAAACTGTAACTCTGGTCATTATACATTGCTGAGTAAGGAAGAGAGTAAACTGGTGAGAATGTGTCGGTGTGACCTGAGGTTTGAGTAGTAATGAACCATACTATCTCAAGGTCGTTTAGCATTTACCATCGGCAGACGGGCAAACTACCTCTCCTCTCTGCTGATTGATTTCATGTAACTCTAGATGCAGCTGTGACAGTGGTTTGCTGCCAAACTTCCACAGTGCTATACGCAGGCAGCCAGTCTGAGGTGGTGGACTTCACACCACTAATAGTTCTCGGACTCTTCATGCAATTTTAAATCTATTTAAAGTAGGAAAAAATATAATATTATTCCTTTAAAAACAAAAGGATTATGACTAGTTTTCACAGTTGTTATAGTTCATTTCATAATATTTTTTGTACCTGATTTGGAGAGCAGTATTGGACAGCTCACTGAACAGAGAGGTTGATAGCATTCAGCATATTTGTCTCTGAAAAGTTTAGATTTGTATCTAAATAAAGCATCAAAATCTGTGCCATAACTTAGCTTGATAGATATTGGATTTGTTGGCTGTAATTTTTGTGAACTGGAAATAAAAGAGATAATAAATGAGGCCTAATTTTATACAAAATGGCTGCAACAGTTAAGGCATGTTGTGTGACTTCAGGCAAGGCTGGAAGCAGAAGCAACTGGCTTCAACAGACGATGCAACACATCTCTGACTATCATGAGTGCCATGTGTTTGACATTGTTGACACAGATTCACAAGAATCACTGACGTGATAGATAAATAATTGGATCAATAAGGAGAAATGATAATAGCATTAGTACCAATATCACCATATCAACTCTCTCATAGAGCTAATCTGAGGGGGGTCCCCATAGGTTTTGGCTTCACTTTGATAGTTACTATTATGCTTTGCAAATATTTACACAGTCTATGCACCACATCTATTGGACACATCAAAATAAATTCAAATGAGCAGGGCCAATAAAAGATAGAGGGCAGAATAATGTTCTTAAAGGGACATTTCTGCCCAAGATAGAGGCCCCTGAGAGAGAATTACCCTTCAAAAAATGGTGGAAAATTGTGTCACAGAATGGTCTGATGCTTTTAAAGGGACTTATTTTCATCAAACCACATTTAAACTCTCTTAACATTAATCAACCTTTAAATGAGCACTCAATAACTTGGAGAGTGGTCCGGGGATTTGTGGATATCTATCTGTGTCAGAGACAGTATTTGTATCTGTATTACTGGGAAAGAGGGAGAAGGAAATCATAGTATCAGCTTATTACCACATTTATATTCATGGAGGATATGAATATTTCCCATGCTCCTGAGTAACTAGACTGACTGTAACAGGTAGGGTTTCAGCTGTTGTAAAAATGGCCGCTGTTCATGATTCACAGGGATGCTGGCGAGGAAGAGCAAATGACAGGGATTACAATCAAAGGTTGTCTTATACTTAACATCTTACTGGTAATTACTCAGATAAAACTGAGGTATACCTGCAATTGAATTTTCATGCACAAACAGAGAACAGAAAACCTAAAAACCAGAATATTGAGAATGTGACGTGGTCATTACATTTGATGCAGTCCACCGGCAGCAGTGAATTTGCCTCAGCACACAGCCTCATATATTGCTGCCTTTCAAAGCACAAACACTTGTTTTCTGTCTCAAGAGTTAACTTGACTTCAGTTTTGGTAAATTTCACTGTTTTTCACTCATGACCCAAAAAACAAAAACATTTAAATAATATTTTCTCCTATTGAGTGTGAATTTTGGCACACTTGGGTTCAAAACTCCAGTACCTGCAAGATGAGGGGAGAAAGGGCATGACGTATTTGCCATTCATGAGAAAACGAGAACAACAGAGCATGCAGTCCTGAGATCTTCTCAAGGAGATGATGTTGTTTTTATGATTCTGTGCGGCTAAAATGATCATAACTGAAAATAAATCTTGTATCTGTTTGCATATACATCTATCAATCTATATCTTGAAAACTAAATAATGTATAACTTGTTCTACCAAGGCTGCTTTGAAGAAACTCTTTGCTTCTACATTTGCCTCCCAAACTGGTTTTATTTTCTATAATTCTCCAAACAGGATTTTTTTTAATTCTGTGGGTAAGAAAAAATACTTACATCATTCTTACGTTAATGAGAAGAAATCCTGGAGGGACCAACAGTTATTCATGTGTGAGTGCATCAACATGCAGAAAAAGGTTTTCTTGGTCTGCAGGCGAAGCATGACCAACATTTTGATTTATAGCGTTCTTTTGCAGGAATAAGTAGAGCTCATTCGTTTCCATTAGACTATACAGAATAGATCATCTGTCAAATAAGCTGCAATGCTGCTCTCATATGCTGGATATCGATATAAAGAAGCAATGAGGTCTCTTTACCTGAGCTCTGAATGTGTATTTATGAGCTCCTAAGGGGCAAATAAGACAGCGCTCTCCTGGATGTAATGCTTAGTGAAAGATGATGTACTCGTTTATCTCGTCATCTCTTGAGTTTACACATGTAAATAGCTTGTTAATGTGGACAGCCAGAGGCAATCAGCTGACTGTATAGTCTGTCTGCACTAACCAAATAAATACACATACAGACATGCAACTGCATTTGCAAGACAGACAAAGAACACATTCATGTAAATCGCTAGACAAATATGTAGACTTGTGTAAGGTCACTCAGTGGCACTTACACAGGGATATTTACACACTACGAGGCAAATAATTGAAAAAATGTAACCACAGGTACATACATGAAGACACTTGTATACTACATGTACATATACATGGCTTAAATGTGTAAGTGCAAGCACATGTGGTATAATCCATAGCAAAACTGACCTAATAACTAAATCAAGTGTTAGCTATGTTTTGACGGAAGGTCTCAGATGCAGTTTGTTTATTTTTTGATGAAAATCAAATCCTACCTTTCTTTAAGCCTGCATAGTAGGCATTAGACTTCCAGGCTCTCTGTCTGTTTGGCCCATTTTTGTGATTCCAACAACTCAAAAAAGCTTTGAAGTTATTTTCTTCAAACTTTACACTCAGATGCAAGGAGCATCTGATAAGAGTTTAACGGTCAAATGTCACAGCCAAATGTTCATCCCTTATTAACAAGCGTGTGCTTTGAGGGATTTTTGAAAGCAACAGACAAACTTCTACACTGACACAGTTATAACAAGGAAGGAAGTCATGGGTAAATGACACTGGGCCCCATGCTCAGCATAGCTTGGGAAAGCAATCTTATGAACATGGTATAGCAAAATAAATCTTTAAAGGTGCTATGAGGAGAATCTATTACCGGCGATATAAAGACTTTGTTACCCATGAGTATGCGCGGCGACTGTCGTAATGCTGCGTTCCAGTAACCTCGGAAATGGGAGTGACATCATCTCCGACTTTCCGGCATTCAGGGTGGAGTCGGAAAAAAACATCCCAATCTACAAGGCTATTGTTAGCTGTTCTTAGCATGCCCTGCGTTGTTGTTCACAAATACCACATGAAGAATTTGATTATCGCTATGGCAGCATTTTTGTAAATATAAGTCTAGCAATACGATTTATACAGCTGATCTAGAGTGACACACCCCAGTCAGAAGTGCAAATAAATTGATTATTACAGGAGCTAAATAACTGTTCACACTGGGGGCATCCATCTTCGATTGTCAACTCGCGGGTGAGGTTTCACCGAGTTCCCAGTAGGAAATTACGACTTCGGGGAACGTTCCAGTTGCAGTTTCCTGCTCGGAACCTGGAAATTCCTACTTCTGACTACAACTGGAACGCACCAAAAGACGTGACTGAAGCCAAAGCATGCGTTTGTTGTGGTAAATGTGGACCTTCCTCAGAACTCTGCATTGCTTTACAACTTATTTTTTCAACAACTTACAGGATGCAAAGTGACGAGGTAATGTATCTCTTTTTAGTTACGTAGCGGTAGTTTTTGATGTGTGACAACAAGCAATTTTTGGAAAACTTATTATCGTAGTTGTAGCCGGCTATATATCGCTACTTACAGCCTAAGACGGTGCTCTTAGACGTGTAATATAAATAATAAAATAATATAAATTTGCTCTAGTTTTAATTGTCTTGTTCCCGAAGTTGAGTATCCAGGCCAGTCCAGCCCTGTCCAACCCGACCAGAAGGCTAAGGAATAGCATTTATAGATAACCTATTTTGATGCTATAAGACTTATCTTAAAGTGTGTATTTCGATCAGGCATATATCCAAAAGTGAGACTTTTTTGTAATTACTTAGAAACTCCTCACAGTCTCTTTAAGGTATTTCCTTCAAAATGGTCAGAACAGTCTTCTCTAGCTCAAGGGTGATACAGAGGAGAAAGGTTTCCCGGTCCCAGTTTCATCTCTTTCTTTCACACAAAAAAATTGAAGTAAGCTTCAAGGATTTTTTTATTAAAATAAAAAAAGTCCACTCTAACTCAGTAAAACACTGAGTGACCTTATTCTGATTAAGAATCTCAATAAAAGAGTGCCCTGGCCTAGACAGGCAGCAGCTCATTTACCAAATTATTGGCATGAAACAGCTGCAAACACCAACAAACATATACTGTATTAACCTATCAATTCAAGGCCACGGAGCAGAAAATCATCAGCCATATCATCAACAGCCTGCTTTATCTTCCTCCAATACCTAAATACCGCTGCAGGGAGTTTATGTATACTTTATACAAAGGCCTCTTCTGACACAGGACTAAACATCTGATTGAAGAAAGTCAAAGCTCAAAGAGCAACATCTTGAGACTCATCCCTAGCTTGTGCGCACAATTTCCCAGTTATGCTTTGAGATTTTTGTCAAACTTTACACAAATGTCAACTCTGACTGAAGTGTGAGTTCCTGCTTTGACTTGAAAATAATCAAAGTAGATCAAAGTAGGTCTTAGGTCAAGGTCTTAGGTAAAAGAGTCACGTCTTAGAGCCTCATATTCATCCCTTGCTTGTAAACACAATGTTTGGATTTTTTCTACAGTTTACACAAAATTTGTCAAAGAACCAAGATTATTTGGGGGCTAAAGGTCACTGAGCCTGACTGAGTTTGTGAACATGGTATTTCCAGAATCCTTCGAAGGGATCCTCTGATTCAAAGTTTACCTGAATAGTTTAGGTTGTTAAAGATCAGGAACAGTGGGCCTCAGGTTCATCGCTGCTTCATTGAAGCGATCTTGTAAAAACTCTCCACAGTGTTTTCATTAAACTTTGCACAAATATCTTAACCAAAGTAAAATCTGCTCAGAATTTGGAAGAAGAAGGACAAGATTACATACTATTGTGCCTCTCTACTTCTTGTGATTGAAAGTGGGAACATGAAACCCTAAGAATCCTCTGAAGATTTTCTTTCACTTTTGTACAAACATCCTCTGGTGCAGCGATAAACTGATAACATTAAGTCAGTGGCAGTAAGCAGCATGCTCACCCCATCTTAAAGACAGAATCTTTCACTCATAATGTGCGAGGTGTTTTTTTTTTATCAAAGGATAAATTTTAACTTTAATCTGATTCTAAAATGCTTTAATTTTAGAAGTCAGAGGTAAAAGTTTAAGAGCCTCGTGAGCATCCCTTGCTTGTGATTGAATTTAGTGAATGACTCTGTAACCGTTAACAGGATATTTTTTAGACTCCAAAAATGTCTCCTCTGACTGTATAGCAAATGGATTCAATTAGGAAGTCAAATGTCAAGATTACAGAGGATGTATGCTTTATTGACCTGGAAAGAAGGATTAAAAAAAAAAAAAAAAAAAAACTTTGCAAAGAAGTGCAAAGTTTCAAGAATGTATTGTGAGATTTTGGCAAAACTTCTTAAAGGAGACATATCATGCTTGTTTCTCCTTTTCACTATGCCAGACTAGGATGCCTGTAAAGAATTTCTGCCCTCAAGTCATTTAGTTCCTTCACTGCCCCACAATTGCGTTCTCAAAATCCTCATTTTAGGCCACTATCAAGCTTTTGTTGAAACGCTCGGTTCTCAGTCTGACTTACAGTAACCTTGCAACGTCACAGCCCTTTATGCTCTGATTGGTCATTTCTATCGGGGGTAGTGCCAGCCTGTCCTTCTTCTTCTACTGTATTTTCCGGCAGGCTCAAAGCAGCGACCGCGTATTGAGTCCCCCTACAGGCCAGAGCTGGTAATGAGTGAGTGTGAGCTAGGGAGCTATACACTGCTGCTGGACGAATGTGTTCCTCGGTGAGGGTTTTGTGGCTAACGGACATCACAGAGGAGGAAGTGTTTTATCAGATTACTCCAATAAAAAGAAAGGTACCTCCTGTCGTCACGACGTTTGAAATCTCGCGGACATCTCGCAATGACCTATTTTCAGAGGCATCAAATCTCGTTCTAGGATATCAGAAAAAATACAATATTTCATTTTCTGAAAATTAAGGGGGTGTAAGGTCTTGTTTTTAAATTTATTATATTATATGTAAGTATTAAATCATGCATCAGCATGATATGTCTCCTTTAAAGTCATTGAATAACCAGCTCTTTGACCAATTAGTAGCATCGGCCTTCCAAAGGTCCAAATGAAACTTGAGATGACTTAATGACATGACATAATAAATACTTCTGGCAGCTGTGAATGACTATACTTTCAAGCATTATATTAGTTGCAACATGACTCCTGGTGACAGTGGACTTTCTTCTCTGATCAGCTGATGCTCTTTTCATCTCAGAATTCTATGGGCTGAAGTACTGTAGTTATCTTCATCTTCTTGCTTTTGCCAGGATTTGTTGTTTATTTGTTAACAGGTCAACTTGTAAATGGCATTCAATTAAAATTTTAGGGATATGTCAGAAATGGGCCAAGGACCAATCTTTTAGATTTGGTGTTAAGGAATGGAGTTTGATTAGCATTCAGAGATTGGGAAGTTTGTCACATTTCTGTGCATAACTAAATTAGCTCTCAACTGATCTGGATGGCATTTTCAGAGATATTTGATCATGGAAAAGGGACAAGTGGTTGGACTTTGCTGGCAATTTGAGTCCTTATCTGGATCCAGGAATTGCTTCAAGGATTTGCTAACTTTTGCTAACATTGCCTGTGCAGTTCTTGCTGAAGTTGCATAAGTGTTTATGAAAAACAGACTGAAAACATGATCAGATCTGGTGGTTGTACAATAAGGTTAAAAGCAAGCAATTATACCACTATAAACAGGTCCCTCTAATGTTGGTGTTTATACCGTAACTGCTTACACCATGGCAGCTTCAATTAAGTTTTTAAGTATGAATAATTGATATTATTGACACACACACTGAGCTTGCATTATTTGTCCTCATTTCTAAACAGTTAAAATGATCACATTTAACATCTTTCAGCACTAACAGTTCACCACTGAATCACACACCACGGTTGGACCTGATTTGTTGCTCAGAGCTGTATGAATTCTCTGTCTCATCACAGTAACCTCAGCGGGCAGCTCATCCTCTCTCGTGTGTTCATTACCGTCACTCTTTTCTCTGATAATTGTACATTCTCTCCCTCTCTTTGTGAAAAGGCCAAGTCTCTGTGTAATGAGAACTCGTAATGTGGTTTCTCCTGTCCCCTCAGTCCACCTCGTCTGACAGTAGATTACACACAGAACATGTTTTCTGTCTGAAAGCTGCATGGCGACAGAAAACAAAGATGATACACGAGGCTGAGGGAGAGGGAGGGAGATTTCCACACAGATAATACCCACACAATCACACAATCCCATCTCATTCATAGAGCTCACAGCTGAGCTATAACTCTGGTTATTATCTGCAATTCCAGCTGTATCATACAGGGAGCACATTAGATTAAAGAAACCTTCCCTTGACATCAGAATCTGTAATTAGGAGCCAGTAAACAGCACATCACTAACTCACGAACAGGCATTCAAATTTTAAAGGAGCCTGGGAGTCTCATTATATAATTATTTTCTAATATTCCCTTATAATTTGTTGAAATTGGATTCTAAATATTAACATAAATTCTATTCTGTTGCATGTTTTTTTATTGTTACACTACTATTTTAATAGTTGAAAAAATATTGAGAGAAAGAATTAATGGCAATCTAACAAAATTAGAGGCAGGAGTCTCCAAACTATGGCCCAGAGGCCAAATGCTACCCAGAGCATTAACTTCATTTGATTTCAACTGCAACTTAAACTTTGCTTTCAGCAAACTCCAAGAGGTGCTACTAATTAAGGCTAGCACTGGAAAACGAAGGATTTGTTCAACAAAGGAAGAGAAACAAATGTTTTACTGCAGCAAATAGGACCAATTATGCTTATTTTCTGCACCATCTGCTGCTGAATAAAGATTTTAAAAGTTTTTTTTTCTTTAAGCAACATCCCGTTTAAGTTTGTCAGCTTTTTGCAGTTTGTCTATAATTTATGTCTTACTTTGGAGATATCTGCCTTCTCGCCTACGTCCATGTCATCCTGACCAGGGACTGGTCACGTGGTAGCATTGACTAACCAGGGCTCACTGAAACCTTATTGGTCATCCCCAAATCCAAAACTTTGATATACTTAAGGTCAATTACATGCAAATGCCCTTGTCATCAGTGTATTTTTCCTGTGTGTGGTACTTAAAGTTTGATTGATTGATTGATTGATTGATTAAATTGCCCAAGGAAATCCAAAGGAAACCAAAACATCAAAATACAGGCCGGGAAGGGGGTGAGGGTTAACAAAGACACTATCACACATCAATAAAGACCCACAGGAGACGATTGAGCAGGGTTTTTCCTGGAAAAGTTAAAATTTTAATTTTTAAGGAAAATCCTGCAGACCCTACCTTTGAGGCATTAAAGAAGATCACAGGATACAAAAACGATGTCCAGTGTTAACACAGTAAATTTCTGCTTCAGCACTATCAAATAGCTCTGCCATCAATATGCCCTAAAGGAGATATTAAAGTAAAAACACACTTTTTATTATTGTCTCCATACGTATAAAGTTATACCAAAAATCAAGAGAAGCAGCAATAAACTTTCAAAACCAGAGACAAATGCGGCTGGTAAAAAGCACTATGAAACTGAGATGGTGAATGTAAACCAAAAGCAGTAACTGTGATCAAATGCCTCTAGAGAGACACAAACCAAGACTGATGTGTGACTGTTTGGGGCCTGCTTTTGAGATTAAAAAGCTTCCTCCAGGGGTTTATTGATAAGTATAATGTTCTGATCAAAGCATAGATGTTTCATTTAGACCACCGGTGATTGTGTGTGAGTGTTTCAAAGTGGGGTTGTATGAGGTTCACCGTACATTTAAAATAAAACCTGAGTAAAAACAGCATCTATCCATTCATCAATCAGTCTGTCTAAACTTATCCTTGGCATCATTGTGCAAAGGACACACACACGGATATATCTCCCTTTGTAGATCAAAATAATGCCAAACTACAGGATGTCATCCTCTCCTTGGGCATTCTTCCATGCTGTAAGCAAAGCAATTTGGTAGAATAAGGCCTTACCTCTGTGGTCTTTTAGCTTTGGCATAACCCTGAACACAAAGTTAAAGATCCTGATGTCTCTTTGTCATGGTGACAATGTCAAATCTTTTAGCAGGACAATATTGAGGGTCCTTAGTTATGTTGCTTTTTTTACCTTGATTAAGTAATTGTTCTTACAAAACATTAGTAAAAGGACAGAATTAAATATTCTGCAACATTTATATGTGATATCAGTGGATTTATCTGCTGCAGTGAACAGGAGCAGAGGGAACAGTCTGCACTAACCATTTTATTTTGTATCTGATTTTAGCATGAATAAATATCTAGATATGTCAAATGCTATGATTCCAAACAATTAAGTGGCCAATATTCTGGGTGAGGAAAACACTGCAAATTATCTTTGTAAAGCCTATCCAAAAAGACATACCAGCCAAACATAGGCAGCCTCCAGGGGCCGATGAAAAATAACAAGGCAGGCAGCTAGTAGAATAGCCCTGCTCGACATGATATTCATCCACATTAAGAGACAACTGGTTGTTAATAGCTGTTCTGCTCTGAGAGGAGAAAAGAAAAGTGGTGCTTTGGAAAACAAGATGATTTAACCTTGTATTTTCAAAGATCAGACCCTTTTGTTGTGAGAATAATAGACTGTATGTGGAGGTCCCTGTAACATTGCATGTTTTAAATCACACACTATTTTGGGTTGATTATCCCTCTAAGATTTCTTTGAGTATTTCCTTGTTGAAAATAGGTTGTCAGGTCTGATCTGCTCGAAAGAAATATTCTTCCTGAAAGCGCGGAGAAAAGGACTATTAAACATTATTTTTCTTTAACTCTGCTCTTCTGTATTGGTACTATTAGAGTGAGTATGCCACTAGATTTCATTTGGAGTTGAGTCCAGTTTCAAAGACCAATGCTTAGTCCCAAAACATCTATGGATTCCTGGCATGTCTCTCTTTAAACCTGCACTATGTCTTTAGCAGTGAGTTTTTGATCAGTGAATTAATGTTGTCATCAAAAACTACAAATTGAAACCAAATACTTCTTTTTCACTGCTTGTAAGTGAATGTATGCATAAAGCTTTTGCTTTGCTCGGTAATTAAAGTATAGAAAGGACCTGGTGCATAACATCAGGCAGGCTAGCTGTCAAGCGAAATAGCAGGAAGTGTCAACTAAAGAGATACATTAGGTACAGCTAACTTTAAACAAGAGGTCATCAAATTTTTTTACAGAAAGCAGGCTCTACCCATCTAAATTCACTGAGAATCCAAACAAAAAGTTGATTTTCAGTGATAATGGTTGGGTGCACCCGAATAGTCCTTTTTTGATAAGGAACCTTCCTTACTGAAGAAATGACCCGGAAGCATTTAAGCGTCGGCCATGATAAGTGCTGTTCGAATTCTCCAAAAGTTAAGGAAAGAAGGGTCGTTGCTTCCTTTAATATCTCCTTTAGCTTAGGAAACACTGGACCATCCTTTTCAAAAGGAAAGGAGAAGAAAACGCCCCATAATACCTTGCGGCACGTGACGTGTATAAATACAGCTCCTGTTGAAAGTCTACAGATACTTATGATGGAGAAGGGACAGAACGATGAGGCCTAATAATATCTATTAAAAACAATCAATAAAAGAAGGACAAATGAGGACTTTTACAATACTCCAAATATAATAAATTCAAACAAACAATGTTCATGATGATATATGTGAATGAAACAGGGGCAATAGTGCTTCTGACAGTCTACTGTATTATCAGGCTTCAGATTGTCAGTGTCTGCCAAAGATGTCAGCATTTATAGATGCTCTCATGAACCTCACGGCTGTGAGCAGGAAACACACACAGCATGACCAAAAACAGAACACCATCACAGGTAAATCCTCTGATCATGGACTGTTAATGTTCACCGGTGAAGACACGAAACGACCCTGTGAGATAAGGCAGAGAACAAATGCGCTTATTGAAGTTCATTTTCTGAACATTGTAGTTCGTCGTGGCCTACCTACTTCACAAGCAACCGTCGTCACATACATAAATATGACATCAAAGTGAAAGTGCAGTCGAATTCCGCTTTTACCACAGTCCTCCTTTCCTCTCGTCTTTTTCCCTCCTTCCCTTGACCCTGTGACGTTTTTTATCGGGGTTAAGGTAAGGTGGATAGGAAAGGACTTAGAAAGGACTGTTCGGATCCACCTGATTTTCAATTAGTATAAATTTATTTTAACCTCATTTAAGCAAGTGGATACACTCTTAAATCCATCAATTTTTAAAGGGAAGAAAAATATTATCAGTGGATTTGAAGTTTAATTTGCATTTCTAACTGTGTGGCCTACTACCAAGCAGAATTCATTACTCTAAGAGTTTAATAGAGATTTTTCTACCTGACACAGTATTTACCTCTGCCGTTTTTTTGTAAACAGTAGCTCTCCACCCCAAAAAGGACCTGCCGCCACTCCAAAATAATGCTGGTAGGTCTATTCGGTGAGTGGTGAGACATTAGACCTACTAAAGGGAATATAAAACTCAGAAAACATAATATGACCTCTTAAAATTGCCACAACAGAAAACAGGGTGTGTTAAGCAGTAGCTACGTAACAAAACTCAAATGTCTGAACACAAATAAAGGGTAGAAAGGAAACATCAAACTTTGAAGATTAATTTTTAGACTATCTTAATTTCTACAACATATTGGAGAGTGAACTGAAAACATCTTTAAAACATGTTGAGCCTTGAATTATTAAATTTGTCTAGATATTAAGCCAGTTTAGTCTGAAAAGCCATTTTTCGGTAACACTGTACTTTAGAGGTCCGCAAATTTCATCGCACTTAGGTAATAATTAGACAAAGTTTTTTCTTTGAAATTACCCCCAAAATTTCATGAGAATTTGGTGAAAATTAGCGAAAAACTTCTTTACAATAATAATATTTGGCATGTGATCTCAATTATTCATATCGACAAACTCTGTACTAAAGAACTTGGTGAAATTAAATAACAAATAGCTAACTATCAACTGCTTATTGGGAAATTGAATTATTCACGTAACACTTCAAAGCTAATTATCACAGGAGACAATGAACCTAACTTCTGTATCCAAGAACTAAGCAGATATTTATCACCTGCATCTCTGGAAACAGCACAAATGTTGGGATACTTCTAAAACATTTTGTGGAGGGTTGTGATTTAGTTTCAAATAAGTAATTTGCTAATCATCACCTTCTTACCTTCAATTCAGAGTACATTTCAAAGAAACTGGAAAGAACAGTAACCTACCAGTTGTGACTTGCGACAATGAATTTGGACATTATTTTAGAGAGGTTATGTACTTATTTTCACCAAATTCTCATGAAAATTCAAAGAAAAAAGAGGAAACTTTGTCTAATTATTATCTAAGTGCAGTGAAATTTGCGGACCTCTAAAGTAAAGTGTTACCGTTGATTTTAATGAGGATATTATCTCCATTTCACAGTGTAAAATTAGCTTATACTGATTGAATAGTGTAGTTACAGGTTGATATACTCAGAGTTTAAGCTAACATTGATCCCAAAAACCAGACAGTGTATCTCTGCCTGTGAGGGGTGATGATAGATGGATAGATAGAGATATAATTATACTTCTTTTATATATGTACGACATATAATACATATATAATATATATGTTTTATATTTTTTTATATATATTTTTTACACACACACACATTTATATATATATATATATATATATATATATATATATATATATATATATATATATATATATATATAAAATATAATATACATAAATGAAATATATATGGATATAGATAGCTTTATGTCTTATTCTCTGCAGTTGAGCTGGGACTAAAGGGTTAATATTGAAGCATCAGTGTTAGATCAGCATGTTACTTGCACCACAAAGGATATAACAAAAAACACTCCACCATAAATATTAATTTTATTTTATTCAATCTCAATCAATCAATCTTTATTTGTATAGTGCCAGTTCATAACAAGTGTTATCTCAAGACACTTTACAATAGAGCCTAAAGCTCTTCATTTTATGGATACACATATATGCATAGATACATATATACATATAAAAATACACATATACATATATATACAAATATATACATCCAACACCAACATGAATCCATATAGCCAATCACGAATCCCTCCATCATGGCGGCAAGAAAAAACCTTCTGTTAAGCAGCAGGAAATCTTGAATGTGGATCCCAGTCTCATGATGAACAGCAAATCCACACGATGCTGTGTTGGTGTGAGGGTGAAGGAAGGGAGGGAAGAGGAGACAAGTGGACTAAAGTAGGAACTAAAGTTAGGGACAGATCCATGAACCTTAGACCTGTCGTCTGATTTATTAGAGGTTAGCCTCTTGAGATGCTACATCTCATTTTCAGGAGGGTCCTCATGTCTGAATGGTTGTGGTGATCATTTTCTAGAAGTATAATCTTAGATATTCTTACTGAAAATAAGAATTCATGGTAGTGACGAACTCATGGGTGCCCAGACCACAAGTGCATCCCAACCATATTTGTCTCTGTAAAATATAAATGTGTTAAGGCCTCTTGAGATGTGACATCCCATTTTCAGAGGGACCTCATGACTATGTGGTAATAAAAAATAGATACTGTAGGTGTAACGATCATGGATATGGAGATCATGCATTAACAGCTATAATGATAATGGGAATGGAGTGTTCCTAATAAAATGGCCAACTATGTGTCATGTTTATAACTGTAGTTTTGAGGCTTCATGGCTCCACAGCAGCAGGCAGTCTCCACCAGGATCCCAGGCCACCTACAAGACAAGAGCCAGAGACGAGTACAGGAGCAAACAAAAGGGGAAAAAGCAGATCCCCCCCCAGGAACATTAGTTAGCTAATGTTCCTGAATCGAGGTTAGGTATCTTTAAAAGGAGGGGTTTGATTACTGCTGTTTTAAAAGACGGTGGTACGTAGCCTGTTGATAGAGATGTATTTACTGATATTTTTTATATTTACTTTTATTTAAAGACATTAGTGCTGCATTTCCCCAGCCTCCAATCCCCAGGCTGCACTGCCAGCTTAACGCCACGGTGCCACTCCTGCCGATGTTCTGTCCATCTTTGTTTTTTGGGCACTTTAGGTCCTGTGCAGGAAGGACAACACATTACAGAAAAACAGAATTATGTAATCATGACTGTACACTCACATCATACAGAATCCACTTGTGGATCACATCACAGCAAACCAATTTTTTAATGACAAGGGCAGGTACCTGTGGCATACGCCTCCACGTGAACAGGCAGCAACTCTCCAGGCTATCAGGCGCGTGGTTTACTCATTAGTCCCTAGAAAGAGCAAAACATTTAACCTTACAGACATCGAAAGGGAAACATGACAGTAATGACATGATGTGCTGCAGATAAACATTTCTTGTTGTCACACGTCAAAAACTACCGCTACGTAACTGGAAAGAGATACATTACCTCGTGGCTTTGCATCCTGTAAGTTGTTGAATAAAGAAGTTGTAAAGCAATGCAGAGTTCTGAGGAAGGTCCTAGCTGCATTCATTAGCATCACAACAAACGCACACATTGGTTTGGGTCACGTCTTTTGGTGCGTTCCAGTTGTAGTCAGAAGTAGGAATTTCTGAGTTCCAAGTAGGAAACTGCAACTGGAACGCCCCCAAAGTGGGAATTTCCTACTGGGAACTAAGTGAAGCCTCGCCACCCCCGAGTTGACAATGGAAGATGGATGCCCCCAGTGGGAACAGTTATTTAGCTCCTGTAATAATCCATTTATAATTTAATTTATTTAAAAATACTGTGACTAGTTTGTTCTTTGGCTACGGCCAACAGCCACTAAAAATGTCATTAAAATATATTAATTATTTTTTGAGCTATTCTCTTAACAAACAAACAAACAAGTGTCGTACAGGTTTGTGAAGGTGAAGGTTTGAGTTTGTAACAGGCTGATTTGTTAAATATATATTCACCTGAACTTCTGTTGTAGGAAAGACGACATAAAATAAAGATAAATACACGTGAAAGAGCCTCTAAAAGACATTTTTCTGACGTGTTAATCATTAGAGAGAGAAATAAAACTTTTTTCATGCACCGACAGATATTTGGAAAACTTTAAATACCATGTCGGTTGCAATAACAACTGCAACTTGTCCAATGAACAAGTTTTCTAAAAACATTGTCTTTACATATTTTTGTCATATTAAGAGATTGCATCATAAGTCCACAATCGCCACCACCCCGTTGAGGAATAAGTGTATTATATGAAAATAAAGTATTTTTAAACATAAATGTAATCAAAAAGGATCATTATGAAATGTTAAACCTATATTTTAAACTTTCTGAATTTTTTTAATTGCTTTGTTTTTTAATTGCTCTCACAGAGAGAGCAGCTTTGTGCAGCTGCTCTCTCTCTGTGAGTATTGTGTGTGTTTGTGTGTGTGTGCCTGTGTGAGTGAGTGAGTGCTCTTGCCGCAGAGAGGATCTCTGGTGCAGCAGCTCTCAGGTGCCCCGGCACGATTGGCAGAGGAAGCTGAATCGTCTGAGGGAGAAGCAGCCCTCCCATTGGCCACAGAGAAACGGCTCCCCTTTCAAGAAGCTGCAGGGAGCAGCTGGAAGTCGGCGTTCTTCTGACAGCAGCTTTGAATCCCTGTTGGCCTTCAAACCCTTTATTGTGATTGTTGTAACCTTTGTATTTGCTAGTTTGACTGTTTGTACTACAAGATAATTGCTGTAGTTTTGGGCTAAATCCTTATTTTGCATACCAGCCTTTGCTGCCTTTTGTTTTTGTACCCTATTTCTTGTTGTCAGTATCTCAGCTTTTTAGTTTACTGTATATACAGTTAAACTAAAAAGCCAAGATAATAACACCAAGAAATAGGGTACAAAAACAAAAACAACAAACAAGGAAGAACAAATTATGGAGGTTGGTTGGCTGGTTTTGGAGGCAGGAGGGAACAATTACTGCTGACAGAGGAACAAAAATGTTGCATTTGAAAACAAAAACTGGCAGAATACGGGGAGGAAATGGATCCACTGCGCTGCTGTTTTTTCTTGTTTTGGGTGGGGGCAGTTACTGCTGCTGATCCAGCTGGGTCAGCTGGGTCTGCAGCTTAAACTGCCTCCTGCATCTCGGTGTTATCAGTTTCTTTGCTTTCCTCCATAGAGTGACCTTCTCGCTTTCATGGAATAGCTGTGTCATTCCTTGTAGTTTTTTCTGGGAGTCGATAACCCTCGATGTTAGAAGATCCATCTCCTCTTTTCCCGTATCCTGCACAGCCTTACAGATGACCTCCTGTACAGTCAGTGTTGATGTAAGGAGAAGGCTGCTGCTCTTCTGGGCCTCCAGCTCCTCCTTAAGCTCTTTAATCTGCCGACCAAAGAGCTCCTCTTTATTGGAGGCCTCATCCTTGTGGGCCTCCACCTCCAGACGCAGAGTGTTGTTTTCCTCTCTGAGCTCATTGGTCAGGCAGATTTTTTCCATTTTCTCGTGCTCAAGGATGTTAACTTTCCTCACCAGCTCTCCAAACTCTTCTCTGGAGTCATCCAGAACCTTTTGGAGTTCCAGATTAGACTCCTGTGTGGTTCTGAGTCTGGAGGCTGTTTTCATGTTACTCTGTTTGGCAGCTTTAAGCTCGGTCTTCAGACTCTCGTTCTGCACGGCACTGCTGGAGGCCTCATAATCTAGGTTCTTGATCTTCATAATGAGCTTTTTGTTTTCTAATGCAACATTTTTTGTCAGCTCTTGACTCTTCTTGATTTCTTCTGCTAAATGCTGTTCAAGGCTGTTAACTTTCCCAACCAGCTCTCCACACTCTGTTCTGGTGGCATCCAGAACCTTTTGGAGTTCCAGATTGGACTCCTGTGTGGTTCTGAGTGTGGAGGCTGTGTCGATGTTGCTCTTTTTCAAGGTGTTAATCTCTTTCCTCAAACTGCTGTTCTGCTGGGCACTTCTGGAGGCCGCTAACTCGAGGTCCTTTACCTTCTGAGTCAGAGCGTGGTTTTCCGTGTTAAACTCTCTGGCCAGCCTCTGTCTCTGGCGGAAGTCGTTTTCTAGCTCCCCCTCGAGTCTTTTGACCTCCGCACACAGGTCCAGGCATAATTTCTGGGATTCAGCCAGAAGTTCCTCTGTAGTTTGTGCTGGCGTTTCATCTGGACGGCTGCTGTTTTTCATTTCTTCAAAGTCTTCCTTCAGACCGGACTGCTCCAGTGCTCTGTTGAAGGCCTCCCTTTCAGAGGTTTTAGAGTTAGAAGGGGGCTTCTGCAGAGTCTTGTCCTCCCTGGCCTTCCCCTCCAGCTGTTTAAGGAGGTCATCAGCCCTGGCTGTCTGAAGGTCTCTTTCCCTCACTGTCTCCTCCAGCTTCATCTTTAGAGCTTCAACTTCTTGCTCCAGAGCCCTCTCCTTTGTTTTGTTCTTATAGAAGGGCCTGGTGTTATGCTGACGGGATCGATCCTGATGGGGCTGATGGTAATAGCCACCGTAATCCTCCCTCTGTCCTTGGACAGTGGATGGACCTGACTGGTCCTGGTGTTTAAACTGACGGCTCCTGCTGTTGGTACCGCGGGCCGTGTCGTTTGCTGCATTCATGGGCCAGTTGTTCTTGGGCCTCATGGCTTGTTTGCGATCCATAGTTGACAAAAAAAAGGGCTGTGCTGTGCTGCAGTTGACTGCTGAAATGCTCAGGGTCAACGGCGCTTTGCTACAGTCACCTTCTGAATGATCCGGGAATACTCCGTACGCTGCTACAGTAGACTGCTGAAATACTCAGTGTCGATACCGTGCCGTGCTCTGCTAGATGTTGAAGAGGGTTTCATCGAGCTCTTCTTTTTATACTTTCAGCAGCTGCTCTGATCCTCTTCAATTCTTTGGTGAGTTGAGTTCCATGACTAAACTCAAAGTTGTTTCCATGACAACACAGAATAACACAGATCTATGAGTTATTCTGATTAATTTTAAAAATAAACAAAATGGCCAACTTCTCCCAAATATGTAACATAAAACCTTTTTTACTTTAGAGGTCCGCAAATTTCATCGCACTTAGGTAATAATTAGACAAAGTTTTCTCTTTTTTCTTTGAAATAAATTTTTCTCTGATGCATCAGAGAGCATTATAAGACCACTTCTCACCAACTCTCTTTGGTCTGATGAAGGGGATAATCAGCCATATGTCTGAGGAAAGAGGATACACTGTAAAAAGTATATTTCAACTAATGTATTAAAACACATCGCTGCTGATGTGGAAAGAAAGGCACATGAAATTTGACTTGAATTATTCCCAATTTTGGGGATTTTTTCACACTGTCGTTTGTGTGCAAAGACCTTAGGACTGTATTGTGTGCAGAGTTCTCTAGGGATGGGACGATACACTTAAACTCACGATACGCTGCACCTCGATATGCCCGGGTCACGATACGATATCAAAATAGTAACAAAGAAAAAATATGACTGTGTAATTACCACTTATTTGTTTTTGTTTGAGTTGCACACAGGAAAACACAAGGCCTAACAGGCCAAACATAAACAATAACACTCTGTCTAACCCTAGAGAGGTTAGAGAGAGTGTATGCTAACGAGCAGTAGGCTCGTTTTCGCCGTCTTCGTCTTTTTTAATGAGAATGCCAAAATACTGCCAGACAGATGACTTGTATCCAGGCGGAGCGTCTTCAATTTCAACCTTATTCGACTCCATCATTCGGCTTTTTGGAGGCGAGGTAGTTGGTGCTAATGTTTGTTGTTGTCACTTCTGGTCACATTAGATTAGATTGTACTTTATTAATCCCTTTGGGAGAGCTCCCTCAGGGAAATTATGATTCCAGGTGCATATAATTAAAAGATAATACTTGTAGGCTACTGCTGCTGCTCCTTCCCATCCTCTGTCTTCCTGTTACTCCTCATCCCCCCAATTGAGGAGTTCTACAGTCTGATGGCCTGAGGGACAAAGGAGTTTCTCAGTCTGTTGGTCCTGCACTTGGGGAGGAGCAGGCTTGTGCTGAACAGGCTCATCTGGTTGTTGATGACCATGTGTAGAGGGTGACTGGCATCATCCAGAATGTCCGGCAGTTTGTCCAGTGTCCTCTTCTCTGCCACCGTCACCCAAGAGTCCAGCTTCATGCCAACCACAGAGCCAGCCCTCCTGATCAGTTTTTCAATCCTGGATGTGTCCTTGGTCCTTGAATATCTGATGAAACTGGCTCTTTGGTAGCTGATGATAATGAAGCTGGCAGTTGGTGGCATCTTTCAAAAAAGAACACTGCTGGTATCCTCAGAAATGCCTCCTGGCAGGTTGAAAAAGATATCCATAGGATATATAAGAAAAAAGACTCTTAATAAGAAGTGCAATAAGGTCAGAAAAAGATCAAAAAAGGAAAACTTTAATTTGAAAAATTAAGGGAAAAAACACAAAAAACAGCTAAAATATGGAGAACAAACTGGACAGGCTGCTGCTGTTTACACCGCCATGGCAACAACACACTATGCGTTATTACCGGACGTGACGTCTTTATTTCGCGATCCATTTTTTTCAAACTCGATGCATTTCGACACGTACTGATCACGATATTTTGCCAAACGATATTTCATCCCACCCCTAGAGTTTGCCCACATCATCACCATAGCTGTTTACATTCAGATATGAAACTCCACACAGACATGGGAATCGAACCAGCAACCGTTTTGCTACAACGGACGTAGACTCCCTGCTGCGCCATTGTGCTGCCCCAACAATGGTTTTGTAATTGTGTAAAGACATCTTAACACCATCGGCCCTTTTTGCACAGTACCAAAAAAAACACAAAATGATGAAATCAAGTGTGTTGTTGTCGTTATTGTTCATTATGATAGTAACACTGCTGTTGATTTGGTAACACTTAACTTTAAAGGTCCGCAAATTTCATCGCACTTAGGTAATAATTAGACAAAGTTTTTTCTTTTTTCTTTGAAATTACCCCCAAAATTTCATGAGAATTTGGTGAAAATTAGAGAAAAACTTCTTTACAATAATAATATTTGGCATGTGATCTCAATTATGCATATCAACAAACGTGGTACTAAAGAACTTGGTGAAATTAAATAACAAATAGCTAACTATCAACTGCTTATTGGGAAATTGAATTATTCACGTAACATTTCAAAGCTTATTATCACAGGAGACAATGAACCTAACTTCTGTATCCAAGAACTAAGCAGATATTTATCACCTGCATCTCTGGAAACAGCAGAAATGTTGGGATACTTCTAAAACATTTTGTGGAGGGTTGTGATTTAGTTTCAAATAAGTAATTTGCTAATCATCACCTTCTTACCTTCAATTCAGAGTACATTTCAAAGAAACTGGAAAAGACAGTAACCTACCAGTTGTGACTTGCGACAATGAATTTGGACATTATTTTAGAGAAGTTATGTACTTATTTTCACCAAATTCTCATGAAAATTCAAAGAAAAAAGAGGAAACTTTGTCTAATTATTATCTAAGTGCAGTGAAATTTGCGGACCTCTAAAGTAAAGTGTTACCCATTTTTCTAAATGGCATTAGAGGTAATCCTCCGCAGCTATAAATACCTTACACTTGATATTCTGAAAGATATGGCTTTGTCTAACCTCATATTCCCCTCAGTTTAAGCTATGCAAAGGAGGGGGGTGGGCAGAGTGATCCTATGAGAACTTACAGCATCAATTTTTATGATTTTCCTCTCACCCCATGCTGCTGCTTTGCCCTTTACAACATCACAGAAGCCATTTATGAGCGGCTCCCATGGGCTGCCTTTATGGGTCCTTCAAAGCTGTCCAAAGGGACCATCTGCCATCCTCCCCCTTCAAGCCTTTTAACCTCTCCTCTTATCAACTATAAAGCTGTCAGTCTATGTATCCATTCCTGTCAGTTATCCTCTATAGGTGTCTAATACTAATATGACCCAAATCTGTTATGAGTCTTAGTAAATGATTGAACGTACAAAGCCAACCATCAAGGTTGGTGTCAAAAATTTACTTGGCTGTTCGATGTAATGAGGGTCCACACAAACAAAACAGGACTAGGGCTACTAGCTGGGTGGTTTTATACCTTTTAAACTTGGGTGGTGAGGTGTACAAATGCAAGACAGTAAAATCACATTGTTGTTACAAGAAGAAGAGCCAGTAGTTGTAATGAAGGCATGAAATATTTGAAGGGAGGAATGAACTTGAGACATACTGACCATGGCCTATGATATTTACCTCCAAAATATAACAAAGTCATTAACAAAGTAGAAAGGAACTTTGTCTGCCAGGAAGCCATCAACAAGTCTTGATATTTGAGGTTCTTAAGCAAAGGAGGAGCCCCAGGAGTTTAGGACCTTAAACAATGAGAAAATTCTTTAAGCATTTTAGCTATTGTGTTAACAAGAAGGGAGAACAAATAACTCTTTTTCATTGAGAGAAACTAAACTGTAAGTGCAAAGTTTGACATCTATGTCTAAAAGTTTTATTGAGATCTCTCTTTAACATGCAAATAATGTATGACTCAAAAATATGAACAGTTCATCCTTGTGATGTTGTGGATGTTAGCTTGAAGAAATCAGTTTTGCATTCTTGTGATAAAAGCTTTCAAACTACATTTTACATTACATTTACACACAAATGATTCTGATACTTCATGGCCTTGGCCTTGACCCCAATGGCCTTGGAAATCTAATCAAGTCATCCTTAAGTAAGGGCAGATGTTATTGTTGATGTTACAGGTTGGTGAAAATCCCTTAAAACTTCCAAGAGATATTAGTTTCCACAATCAAAAGATGGTCATGCAACTCTGTCACGTTGTCCTGTGCCCTTTGACATTCACAATCTTATCAGTTTTTTCTTGAGTTACAATAGACATCTGTGTGAAGTTTAGTAACTGTTGTGAAATGTCTTGTTCACAAAACAAGGATGACCATGAGACTTAATGACTTTTCCTTTGACCTTGAACCTCCACAATCCTCCCACTTAATATTTGAATTTAAGAAGACATTTATCCAAAGTTTAAGAAAATCCCTGGAGGGATGTTTGGGTAGTGCATTCGCAAGAAGTTGCTTAACATCTGGGTGGACAAAAAGACAAACTTAGATACAAGATTGTGACAACAAATTGCATGAAGTTAAAACTGTAAAAGAAGCAGTTGCATTTGAAGAAATACTAAATTTCAGTGTGGCAGGAGTTTATTTAAATTGAACAAAAAAAACTATTTCATTTTCCTTAGTCTTCTTCGAAAGGTTAAAGAATTAGAACTAAGAAAATATAAATTATGTTAATTTATATAGATGTGCTCCTAGGAACAGTTTCTCCAGACAGTTGTGATCCATCAGCTTCAATCTAATGCTTGTTCTTTGATAGAAAATACAGAGAAACTATAGAATCTAGTTTCTGATAGAATCCTCAGTTTGCCGCATATTCTGATCTGTCATCAGTGAGAATGCCTCCCAGTTATACTATATTATATTTATTTGTGGCTTCATTCCCCTCCTAAAATTTCTTACGGCTTCAGGGGATGAAGATTATTTTCCAAGAAAATAATGTCATGTAATTGCTCTTTAAGCAGGCTTACAGAACTCTCATCCTCTGAGAAGTAGCACACTGATTTTCCCACCGACATTTTCACAAAGAAAACCCAAAGCACGTGTGAAGGTGGCATTTAAAAACTCAGCACGGGTTAGAGTTGAAGACAAAGGTTTGTCTTTGATGTGCATTAGTGTTGACAGACTGATGCGGTCTCTTGAGGACAAAATCTGTGGATCTTCAACCAACAAGAAATGAAGTTGTTGGGCTCAAAATAAAAGCTTTGGAGACGGGCAAGATGCTACCTGTCATATATTTACTGCATAAATCTTTCAGAGATTAACTCTGGGTTTTGCCATCTTTTTCTTTTTTAAAGGACAACAGATAGAATGGGAAATAAGGAGGGAGAGTGGGAAATGATATCAGGAAATTGCACCAGGAAAGGAACTACAGCCCTAAATAAAGCCAGGTAAACCTACATGGAGTGAGACCTGACCACTAGTCCACCTTAATATGTTCTTAACCTTACAAAAGATGGAACAGTTAATCCATTTGTCAATTTAAATACAAAAAACAGTTTTTACTCATTTTAAAAGCCTATATTTTACTTTGTGTGGTTTTATATCATCTTTGGTGCAGGGGTAGCCAACAGGGTGTCTGCAAGAACGTGGTAGCCTGCAAGGAGCCAATAGGGACACTCAAATAATATGTTATCACAAGAGAACCTAAAATAAACTGGATTTTTAATTTAAAATGATATGCTTTGAAAATAAACCACAAATAAATTAATAGTAAAAACAAAAAATGTGATATGTACATTACCTTTTTTATAATGGTAATTTAACTGATGCAGTAACACCACACGTCTATAACTACTGGTGCCAGCAACGCGGCGTATAGTTCAGCAAATCATAAAAATCACAATAGTTTGACTGATACAAATCAGTTAAGTGAATTAAAGAATGAAATATTAAAGATACACGTACTGTATATTCAATGCTCTAATATTCTTTACCAATCATTTGTAATAATTATTGTGAGAAATCGTCAAAAATAAAAGTAAACATACAGTTTCATATGTAGCCTTTCAAATGCATAGTGATAATTATTTCAAGGTAAACTCTACAAATTTATATAGCATTTATATATCATTACGTTCAGTAAGGTCAACAGGAAAATGTACTTTTAATACTTGAGTATTTTCAAAAGCAGGTACTCCAGTACTTTAACTTAAGTAAAAATTTGACTGAGCAACTTTCACTTGTGTTGGAGTAGTATTTGAACATGAGTATCTATACTTTGACTTGAGTACTGGCATTGAGTACTTTGTCCACCACTGCAGATAACCAATGAGCAGACCAACCAGAGTGGACTGGACCCATGTGAGGAGCCAAGTGGAGCTCTTACCAAAGTGTCTCAGACCGAGCAAGAGAAAGAAGGTGGATCAGGAGCACTCAAGAGTGAAAACTAGTTGTTTTTTTTAAATAAGCAATTATAAATTTACTCAAGCAGTCATAAAAATCATTAAGCAAAGTTAAAGCAAAAAATAGTTTTTTTAAGGAGGTGAACATACATTCAATGATGCATTTATCTAGTATTCAGTTTTTCTCAATCTATTAAAAATAGCATCATTTGGAAACAGTTTACAGCTTTTCACATTCATCATCAATGTTTGATTGGCAAATTGCCCCTCCTTTACACTATTGTTGTACACACTGACAAATTTCTACTTTTGTTCTGCCTTACTCACATCGTTTTCTAATTTTCTTCAACAGATTTTTTTATTTGACTGATTTTGGGGTTAACATTAACATTGATTTAAAGATAACAGCTATGATCAGGCTTTGCATAAACTAAAATAAAACATCCACTTTGATAGGTCCATTGTCAACTCCAAAACCTTTACTGTATTTTCAGTGCCGTATTTGTTCAAGGCTTTGCACGTTAAAACAAGTAAAGAGGCCTATTCCTGTAAACAAACGTATGTTGATTTAATACAAGCAAAAATAGATCATACCCATGAGGCTCCAATCGTATCATAAAGTATTGCTGATTACAGGCATCAGCCAAAACTACTGTTTACTTTCTCTCTGCTTTCCTAAGAGATGGCGTGGCTATCAAACATCTCCATCTGTCTCCATAAAACCCCGAGGTCATTTCCTCTCTCCCTTCTGTCCGACAGCTCTGATGTAGAAAATCACATTCTTGATTTTTAGATGACTCAGAATTCTCAGGGCATACATGTTACTTATCCAGAAAAAAGTAAAGTAAAAAAAAAGTGCATTTATCTGAATGTACATGGACCAAGCACACGTGTGAGCAAAGCTGGCCTCAGAGAAGGGTTAAGGTTTTTATCATGAGTCAGTTTCACAGTTCTTCCCAACTTAAATATTTAGGAAAACTTTATTTTTACTGTTCAAAGAGTGAGGTCTGAAAAATGCTTTATCAAATGTTTTATTTTAAAAATCTAATCTAGCAAATATAAGCCAATGACAAGGAAAGCACTACCTCCTTAAAAGTTCCAATGCCCAAGTTTGGGGCCCATTCTCCTTCGACCAGTCGAGTCTGTGGTGATTGGTCATGTCAGCTCTGCCGAAGGCTACGTTGTCAATGACCCTGCAATAATTTTACGGTCTATGATCTGCATTAGGCTTGTTCATATGGAGTTAGATCAGTCTCATAATAAATAAATGCACACAGAAGGATTCACAAATGTATACTGGGATTAATACATAAATGTCTCTCAACTCACATCTCTTATCTGATTGGCTACAGATACTTCCCTGTTGAAAGAAAACGCATTTGTGGATTGAGACACGTCAAGGGAGTCTCAAAAAGATTCACACACAAATGCAGCGATGTTCAGAAATGATGAGAAGTTTGTGAATGCAGATTCAACAGTTTGTGAATAAATATCACAATATACATATTTGTTTTAAACGAAAATTGCAAATTATTTTAAATATAGACATTGTGCATTTATTCATTATGAGACTGATCTAACTCCATATGTTCGGGAGGTTGGGGGAACAAGCTGTTTCAGGCAGCTACTGTTGCTGTGTATAGAGAGAAAGAGAAATGTCTAAGGGGCATTTGGAACTTGAAAGAGTAAAATATGGGTCTTTTCTGGGGGGTGTTAAGGATCATGTAAACCTCCTCTGTGAAGTTTTTGGCACATCCAGTGATGAGATTAGATTTCTTTTTAAAGGGATGCTGGTTAGCACGACCCATATACGTAAATGCTTCTGCCGGCCCCGTTTAAAATCCAGCCTGTGACCAGTTTGCACAGTGTCCTCCCCTAATCTCTCTCAACCCCTTCACAAGCCTGTCCGCTGTCACTCCCTCCTATCAATAAAGGCACAGAGTGCTCAAAAAATAATCTTAAAAAATTCCTTTCAACACCTGAGAAGAAATTTTAATACCCATTAGCAAAGATTCCAGGCCAAGCTGCCTCCAATTACAGCAATCAGGAGATGATGTGTTCACTACAACACGCCTTCAGTGTCTGCTGCCAAGAGATGATGGAGAATAAAAAAGCACTCTAATTTAAAGGAAATGGTCAGATGGCAGCACCGACTGAATCATAGACGTTCAATTTGTGATGCTTCAGAGAGCTAGAGACGAAAATTTAGGGCATAAACTGAGCTGGCTGACATGTGTGCTGGCTGCTTAACTATTAAGAAAGAAGCTATTCTGAGTTTAAAATAAAGCAGAGTCAGATGAAGAGGAAATGACTTGTTTTTGTGCTTTGACATATTAAACTGGGGAACTTTATCTTTTTTTTTTTTATTGAGAAGTCTCCTTATCGTTTGTTCTAAAATGTTTTGCCAATATAGGGCTCCTTCCTTCATGAAAAATCATTACAATTGCTCTGCGGCCGTGTGTTTTCCTCTCTCCTTCAATAAAATGTACTTTGCTGAACACCACAGTCTGTGTCTGCTCCGACGGGGCTAAAAATAGCTCCAGCGGTGCCGTGTTTGTTGAGGAAACGAGACTACATTTTTAGTCTTTGCAAATCAAAGTTTCTGTTTCCATGGTTACCACACTTATGCCCTACTTTTTTCACTGATGTTGTGGTCTCTTGATATGAGGCAGCAATCACACACCACAGCTGCTTATTGTCATAATTGTCATGAGATTGCATCACATTGGAGCAGCTGTTTTCCACAGCAGCTGCAACAGACTGATTTCTGTCCATGGTATCTCTAAAAGCTCGGAGTCATTAACCTGGATTCCTTTGTAGTACAGTCCAAATTAGGCAAACAAAACAGCTAACACACATTAAAGGATACTTTACCTATTTAAGCTGCTTATATTTTTGGTGATTAACATTTTTTATTTTCATTAATGCAACAATACAATAAAACAGTAACATCCATGCAACAAACTACCCCCATCCCATGAAAGTGCTTATAAATCTGAATCACCAGATGAAGAGTTCAGTGAATAAGCAAGCAGAAGATATATATCAACCAGGCATAACAACCACCTTCCAGCCTGACTGGTCTGTGGCTTAAAGGATAAGTTTGGTTTCTTCAGCTTTCACATTGTTTATTGAATGAAGTAGAACAATATACTCACCCAGAAGGCTTTCCTGATCCAAACAGTGCTTCGGGAGATATTTAGATCCAAAATCGAGCAGCGGACATCCGTATAATGGTAGCACACGGGGCATGTATAGCGCTGCTCCTAAAACTGCATTAATCATCAAAAAACTCATTAGTTTCACCAATATTTCATCATGGTCCGCTCACGCTACTCCTCCAAGACAGTCCTGGGTCGCTCCACCCATGTTTTTGTGACTGTGCTGACCTCTGAACTGAAAACTTTATTTATGGCTGCCGCGCATGCACAGTGCGGCTTCCTCCTTTCTATGAGCTTCTCATCTGTAAACTCTGGCTCGAAACTGTAAGGACACCCATCATATTCAAAGTTCTCCTCCACAACATCTTCATCCGATAGATATTCGTCCATTTTGCACAAAACTGGTAGAAGAAAGTTGTTGAGTAGCCGGCGGTCGCCCTTGAAACAATTAGCCGTACTGCGCATGCGCGGCAGCCGTAAAGAAAGTTTTCAGTTCAGAGGTCAGTACAGTCACGAAAACATGGGTGAAGCGACCCCGGACTGTCTTGGAGGAGTAGCCCAAGTGGACCATGATGAAATATTTGTGAATCTAATGAGTTTTTTGACAATTAATGCAGTTTTAGGAGCGGCGCAATACATGCCCTATGTGCTACCATTATACGGATGTCCACCGCTCGATTTTGGATCTAAATATCTCCTGAAGCACTGTTTGGATCAGGAAAGCCTTCTGGGTGAGTATATTGTTCTACTTCATTCTATAAACAATGTGAACGCTGTAGAAACTGAACCTATCCTTTAACAACGCTGTAAGCCAAAAAATCTTCATGTGTTTTCTGATACCTTTCTATCAGAAGAAGCATTAACTACTTCTACAATTTGTGAAACAGTAGCTCATCTGTTGAAGAACGCAAGAGCAAGCCTTCGCTCCCCACACGCATCAGTGAGCCTTGACCACCCCTGACCCTGTCAGTGGTTCACCACTGTTGATCCTTGGACCAGTTATAATAGATACTGACCACTGACCACAAGAGCTGCAGTTTTGAAGATGTTCTGACCGAGCTGTCCAGTCATCAGAATTCAGCCCTTGTCAAACTTTCCCACATGCTGTTCCTACCACAGAGCCCCCTGCAGGCCTGGAGCACTTCTGTTTTTGTGCTTATATGCTGAAGTTCTGCTCTTGCAGGTGTTTTCTGGGTTTGGGTTGTTTTATGCTTTGTCTCATTTCTAAATTGCAGTGCATTGCCATTTGTGCATTTGGTTTTTGTTCCTGCAGTGCCTTATTTCATATGCACCAAGTATTTCATTCTGACCTTTGGATGTTTTTTGTACTTAGAAATGCTCTGTTCTTGAAACTGTTTTCCTCTTGAACTGCCTTGAGCCACTGTAGGCCATCTGCTCTTATGAGCCACCATACAGAACCTTCAATAAGGACATGTATTCAGTCAATCACATTTAATATGGGCCAATCAGCTAAAGAAGCAGGAGGGTGCTACTGCTCTAATGTAAAGTGCAATACATAAGCCAATTTGCACCACAAACTTTTGCTAAAATCCGTCATAAGATATTTTCATTGAGAAATTATCTCAGCCTTTGTTCTGTGTTGTTTTAATGAAGAAATGTCGTTCAAGTTCTGATAAAAAATACTTTTGAAGAAGGTGGTATCTAAGCGTATCTTAGTACGAACAGCCATTGTTTACAGCCTCAAAATTGCTTCTTGCTGTCATCAGGCTTGTGCTCCAGCCGCTCTCTCCTTTAAGGGGCAATACTTGCAGATCGAGCACATCATTCTAGCTTAGAGCTAACTGTGCAGGAAGTGGGGAATATTGTAAGCTTTCAGAGGCGTCCAATATTTCTGTGTTTTGTTCCGAGTTTGTTTGGCTGCCCTTGGGTGTCCAACAACACACATTTGAGAACAATAGTTATTGAAGATATCTTTATATATAAAAGTCTTGGCAGTCTAAGACCAAGCTGTTTACAACTAGACTACAGCAGAGATCGAGCTAAAACATGACATAGCGGTTTATGGTTGTGTTTGCCATAACAATAAGGAGTGATGAGTAATCACAGATGTGCACACATGATGATCTGAGGGAATGCTGTGTCTTGAGCCATCATGTTTTGCTTCATCACACTTGCTCATGTTTGATGCTTAAATAGAAATGTGTCGTCGTTGTGTGTAATCGCACTTCAAATGTCATTTGCTAATAATGAAGTCATAGAAAAGTAACTGACATTTAGTTTTCTGCATGCAATCTTGTTTTTTTTATCTATTTGCTATGAAATGTTGGGTGGCTAATAGAAAGATAATGCATGTGAGGCTGGTAAAAATGCTTCTGAGAATTTATGAAAATACAGTGTCATTTTTTAAAATAAATCTTTCATGTATTCAAACTGCTTTACCAAAAGAGCATTTGCAGGATATTTTCAAGGCTGCGCTCTTAAACTTTCACATTGCTGATTTATTCAGGTGTTATACCGGCTTGAAAATTCTAAATAACTGTCACAAAATATCCAGTCCCTTCAGAAAGAGGAGAGAGTCTGTATTCTTCACTGAATTGCACTTTTGAGGCTTTTTCGGATTGAGTGCTTTGACCAGAAAAATGTATCCAGCTGGTCACATCCTGAACACCACCTCTGAATGAACTAGAATCTCTGCGGTATTTACTTGGCTGTTACAATTCACACATCTTCTCCCATATGGCAGATCTGTACTCCTGACCTGGTGGTGTTTCTGTCCTGCACCAACCACCGTTTGAAGGAGAGACTGCAGAAACGAGCCGAGCAGCAGGGACGACCTGACGACAACCCAAAGGCCATTGACCGCCGCCTGACCAACTTCAAGCAGAACACCATCCCACTGGTCAAATACTTCCAGGAGAGGGGCCTTATTGTTACGGTAAGCGTGTCATATCTATTTGTCTGTGCAGCAAGGAGAAACTTTAGTGTTAAATAAGTTCCTTCATTTTGGAACCACAGTGAGGCAGGTACCCTCTATCTCTTAAAGTATGCTCTAACTGAATATCTATGCAGTCATTTTTAACTTTTCAGGCAATATTGAGCAAGATTTTTACGCACATACAGACCAGTAGGACTCAGTAATGAGTAGCTCCACCGTTCTTTATAAAAATGGCCATCAGTTCCAGACAGTTGATGCCCTTCGAGAAGCCATCTTCACCACTTGGAGCAATGTTACTAAAAGCTTCCTGGAAACACTCAGATAAAGCATACCCAAACGAATATTTGAAGTGATTAACAAGAACGGTGGAGCTACTCATTACTGAGTCCTACTGAGAAACATTTTTGTTCTGGTTTGGAGAGTTTTTTGTAATTTTTTGAGTAATGGTCTTAAACTTTTGATCAGCTGATAAACAGAGTATTTCAGTTTACTTGTTGTTTTCAATAAATTACTTTTTCAAAGTGCTTTTCGTCGCACTCCCCTCCTTGCTTTTGCATATTGTAGCTCTACTTAAAACCTCATTAAGATCCAAATGTGCAAAAGGTAAATTCTAGCAATTTTTCAACTGGTCTTACGATTTTGATCAGGACTGTATCAGAGATGAATGTTGTTTACAGGTCACTGTTTCCATATGGCATGGTCAAAAAGTTAGGATTTTATGTTATGATTTTAACTTGGGCAAGTTACTTCAAAAATGTAATGCATTATTTATTACTTGTTACTGTTATTTCAAAGTAATTAGTTATATTATAATATTACTGTATTTGAAATGTAAGGCATTACACTATTATCACATTACTTTTAAGTTAATCTCGTCAAAATAACAGGAAATATGGATTTGGCATTCTGAACGTAACTCATTACGCTCAAAAAGCTCATTAAACATCCAGTGGAAGGTGATGTAGTGGCTATATGATTAAGTCCGGCTTAAGGCTAAAAACAGTAGAATATAATAGCCACATTGATGGCTCATGGCACAATACAAGAAATAGTCATAGCAAAAACATCAAAAGGTAAAATTCTGGTAAATTGTGTTACAGATACTGTAACCTTAGGCCTAGCGGAGGACTTTTCTCCTCTGGTGATCTCACAAGAGTATTTGGCGAATTTGTATTTAAACAAACAAAAAAAAACACCTCTTCATTTCGGGTTGAATTAAAAAATGCATTGTAACTTCATTTACTTACATTTGTACAGAGTAAAATATTACATTTTTTGTAACACCTTACATTACTACGTTACAGTAAAAAGCAATCCATTACAGTAATCACATTACTTCTGACATGCATTACTCCCAACACTGCTGGATATGAGTTGTGACACATTAATACGTTGTAGCAGGTTATGTTATTATCATTGCTTAAGACACTGAAACACCAAAGAAGACCAAAAATATCAAAAAATCTTGATAATCAGCTGACAAGGAGGGTTAAGATCAGCATTATATTATAGATCTTAGGATCACAATCAATTCTTCTGAACCTGTATCTATCCCAATCTGCTTGTTTTCTGTTTTAAACATAAGGTTTTAAACAGAAGGATACCTTAAATAGTAATTTACCATGTTGGAAATCCTTCCTCAGCTCACAATCAACCTGTAACAGGCAAATAATATAAGCTGGAATGGGCTTTAACCCCCCTGAGGCAGGGTTCCCAACCTGTAAATGTAGCTGCAGATCATTTGATACCAGACTATAGAGAAACAAAGATAACATATTTACGGTAATTACCCTTCTTTGAGACTGAAGGGTGCTTTATTTCAAAAGGCCAGATCCTCACATATCAGTCTGTGTCGTTTGACCATGCAGACTTTTCATGTAGGCTCTGTGTAACAGTTATTTCAGTGATTAGTGAAAAAGTACAATCAGAGAAAAACTCACTGCTTTACTCGTGCACTCCTCCACATGTACTCTAAATGTAGCCATAAATACATTTGACTCTGCATGCTGTGTGTTACTAGAGGACAATGTAGGCACGCAAGAGTGCTCATATTTCTGATGTGTAAAGATTCAGTTCAGTGGCAATAACTAATCAAAGACCCATCAATAATAATCAATGTGGGGTGCTGGTTTGGCGGAGTGGTTAGCTACCAGGCACCCCATGTACTTGCTTCTGCCAGTCCAGGTTCAGGTCCCGCCTGTGACCAGTTTGCAGAGTGTCTTCCCCTACTCTCTCTCTCCATTTCACGGGCCTATCCACTGTCTCTCTCCTATCAGTAAAGGCACAAAATGCTCAAAAAATACATTAAAAAATATATATATAATAATAATAATAATAATAATAATAATAACAATAATAATAATAATAATAATAATAATAATAATAATCAATGTAAACATCAGATCAGCTCAGACTGATGACAGATGGATGAAACACTATCCATCAGTATCACATGCCACTGTTTATAAATTATGTTCTACCACACTCAGAAGGTGAAGTGGTTTGATTAGTTACCATGTCAACTGGGGATTTCCAACTGGATTGGCAGCTGATAAAAACATAGCAAATCCCCATGAATGTCTCCTCATTTTGGGCTGAGAAACAAGTCCATGTCTCCCATGTCATAGTGGGTTACACTATGCTTGTACGAATGTTTGCCCACTACATAGTGTGTCATAAGAACTGTGCACTTCGCAGAGTCTGTCTGTTTCTACATCCTGCAACTAGGGCCATCTCTGGCACGTTTAAAAACATGGCTAGAGTATTTTCAGTGGAAGCATCTTAGATCTCACATCAATTTCTGCCAAGCACATCAACCCTAAACAGGAAAACAAGCACTCAGAGTTTCAGGAGTTTTCAAAACACAGTGGAATCAGTGGAAGTAATAGAAATGCAGACAGCAAATCAATATCAGGCAGGCAATATAACCTGATGTTTATATGTCGCTCTTCCTCTAATCCCATAATTTCACAATTATTTTGTGAAGTTGTAGTTCGCTAATGATCTTATGATCTCATTTTTATAAAATCTGCAGTTCTTTGTGTCTGTTAGTAGAACATTCTCTTTGCCATAAAGCGTGTTTGTTTAATGCCCACTTGGAGGTGTTTGCTCAGTAATTATGTTAATTCAATGAAAGACAGTCTTCATTAATCCTTACAAACTCTAAAGCAGCAGAAGGAATGTGCAGACGAACTGAAGTGTGCTCCTTTTCGTTTTCTTAATTGGAGCACAGACTGTTGCTGCTGGAACTGATAGCCGAGTGTTAATTGCACACAACTGGAATCTTTGTTATATTGTGTGGTTTAATGAAGAGCGGGCATTAAGACACCCTTGGTATTTGTGCAGCGGGTGCTAATAGAGAGATCAGTCTCAGAAGCCAGTGGAAGCAACTGCCCACTCCTCCTGTGGGAGTTTTATTGATCTGTCTGAGAGTCTCTGTGTTTTCTTCCTCACAGCAGAGGGAATACTGAACCGCTTCTCCAGTCTTATTAATATGAAGGAGAGATTTGGTTTACAGGCTCTAGGATAATTGTCTTGAGAAATTCCAATGCCTTGTTAAATCTCAGTTAGTTGTCATATTGATGTAAGAAAGGTTGTAAATATTATCCACTGCTAACCAGTCAGAGGTTCTACTTGATTTCAGTACAATCTCCTGCAGTTTTGCTGTTATTGGTGCTATAAGAATAAAATAGATAATGCTAAAGAAATGCCATATATGTTTGGAACTAGATGTTTCAGGGAAAAGAGCTATCTCTGTTACAAAATAGTGAATGAAAGCCAAAAGAACAACACAATCCTAGCATTTATATCACTCAGTCTTAAAGGATAAGTTCGGTTTCTACAGCTTTCACATTGTTTATAGAATGAAGTAGAACAATATACTCACCCAGAAGGCTTTCCTGATGCAAACAGTGCTTCGGGAGATATTTAGATCCAAAAACGAGCAGAGGACATCCGTATAATGGTAGCACACGGGGCATGTATAGCGCCACTCCTAAAACTGCATTAATCGTCCAAAAACTCATTAGATTCACCAATATTTCATCATGGTCCGCTCACGCTACTCCTCCACGACAGTCTGTGTCACTCCAGACATGTTTTGTGACTGTGCTGACCTCTGAACTAAAGAAGAAGAACGCTTGCCTCCGCGCATGCGCAGTACGGCTCATTGTTTCAGGGGAAGACCGCCGGCTACACAACGACTTTCTTCATCCAGTTTTGTGCAAAATGGATGAATATCTATCGGATGAAGATGTTGTGGAGGAGAACTTTGAATATGATGGGTGTCCTTACAGTTTCGAGCCAGGGTTTACAGATGAGGAGCTCATCGAAAGGAGGACGTGGAGGCAGCGCTCCAGAGAGTACTGCACAGGCGCGGAGGCAAGCGTTCTTCTTCTTCAGTTCAGAGGTCAGCACAGTCACAGAAACATGTCTGGAGCCATAACAGACTGTAATGGAGGAGTAGCCCGAGCGGACCATGATGAAATATTGGTGAAACTAATGAGTTTTTGGACGATTAATGCAGTTTTAGGAGCAGCGCTAACATGCCCCATGTGCTACCATTATAAGGATGTCCGCCGCTCGATTTTGGATCTAAATATCTCCCAAAACACTGTTTGGATCAGGAAGGCCTTCTGTGTGAGTATATTGTTCTACTTCATTCTGTAAACAATGTGAAAGCTGTAGAAACTGAACTTATCCTTTAACACTCCATGTCTCGTGCATCATTCATACACCTTAAAACACTGAAGACAGGGACTAATGCAGAAGCCTCCTGTCTGCCAACAATCTGCCTTATCACTTTCATTCTTTCACACATCAGTGGATATGCTTTTATGTGCATGATATTAAGTGTAGAACAAGGATATCTTTGAATTATAACCATCCCATTTCAGGATACGTATGATTTTTAATTGCATTACAGTGATGCAACGTAGGCCACCAGTTAGGTGAAGGTGGGGACAGCTGTTGATGCAGCAAACTCTCAGTACACAAGGCCAGTATATGAATTATGCTTTCCATGAATTGATTGATGATTTTAACCTCCACAGAGAGTGTCAAGCTCGATGTGCCAAGGTAGCCTCACTAGAGCTGGCCAATACATCTTAGTCTTGAATGTAAGGCTTGTATGTAAATTACATTTGATATTTTAGCCACCATCTATAAGTGTAATATTTTGCTTAGACATTTTTCAAAGTGAGGAACTATGCTTGGAGATTGTACTAATAATAATAACACATTTTATTTATAAAGCACATTTCATTGAGAAAAACCTCAAAGTGTTACAGAGTATGATAAAAATCAGATGGACATCAACACAAAACAATAAAATCAGAAAGAATAGAAATAAAATTAAAAGCAGTTTGGAACATAGTACGGGCCGTTTTTGTGCCCTTGGCAAAATCATCAAGAATAAAGAGTGTTTACCTCCCAACCAGCCCCTCAGCAATACCCTGCACTAAAAGGTCAATTAATGGTTCCCAGTAATATTAAAGTGGTCTTCTTTTACTGACAGAGCAAATTTTTTCGTTTTTTATTTTTTTGGGTTTATTGCACATTATAATGTAAACAAATAATTTAGCATTAACTGTAAATCATGTTGGCCCTGTGATCAACTGGTGACCGGTTCAGGGTGTACCCCGCCTCTCGCCCAATGAAAGCTGGGATAGGCTCCAGCTCCCCTGCAACCCCTAACGGGACAAGCGGTATAGAAAGTATATGGAAGAATGAATGAAGGAATCTAATGTAAATGTATGTAAAGAAGTTGCCATAGTTGTCATATCAAATTCTCCTGACTGATGAGATCTGGAGAATAATTGATAGAATAACATTACAAACGTATTAAAGCCTGAGCCATTATTATACAAGATTTTCTTAATGTTCACACATTTTTAGATAGCCCACTGTTTAGAAAGGCTCTGTTGATTTCTACCCATCTCCCTCTTTTCTCACTTCATCTTGTACTTGCAGCAAACAGTCAGTAAAAAAAATAAACTAAGAAGGCTTAACTGTGTGGTCTGCAAACTTATCAATTGACATTTCCTCCTAAAAATCATGAAAGCCTTCATCATCTACAAGCTAACAATCAACATTCTCAAAGATTCCAAGTTTTGTATTCCTACTGCCACTGATGTTTAGGAACAATCAGAGGCGTGGAGCTGCCTTGTCTCTTTCAAGAAACATACACACTCTGGGGTCCCTCCACTTGCATTATTTTAGGGCACAGAGAAAGTGAATGCATATGTGAAAAGAGAGGAGCATGGTGAGAGAGACGGAGGAGGAGATGTTGAATTGTGTCAAGCGAGAAGAGGAAGGACACGATTTTAATACCATATATATTACTGTTTGGTTCGGTTAACAGTGGAAAATAAATCTATGTTTAAAAACAACATTAACTTCTCAGTAGAAAACCACAATGAAGCTCAGTTATGTCAGTTAAAACATCTGTTTCATTAAAAATGTGTTCAAAACTGTTATCCAGACACACTGAACATAATAGGTGTAAAGATGCACGCACCTTAAAGTCTACACAAGTGAGGCAAAGTAAAATCCCACATGCATCTCCCATGTCAGGCTGAGATGTAGATTAAAGGAGGAAGATCGATCAAAGAGGATCTCTAAAGCTTTGAGAGCACTAAGAGCTGCAGCTCTTTTTTGACTTTGCAGATCTATCAGGAAAATATTTTATACCCTCAGTGCATTCTGTTTGATCTGGACACACTTTCCTGATAGCATTCATTTTCATTAACACATGTAACTTCCCTGTGAGTGCACTAAATTGTATTATGAACTGAAAGGTCAGACAGATGCCCCACCACACTTTAGCTTCTATCTCTAATAACTTTTTCATTTTGTAAATTGTTCTACATGCTTATTATTTGCAGTGATTCAATTAGATTTTGCTCTGGAGTTTTGGGTAGCAATGCAAAGATGTTCAGTAGTGCCAACGGAGGCACCTCTGGACTTGGAAATTGCACCCAGGAAAAAAAGTCTGGTTGTTCAGACAATTTGTTTTACTCCAAGCACTGACAATAGAAAATACCACATTAAAAGTCCAAGCTCTTTGAATCAGCAAACGGTGGAGAGGTGACATTAAAGGGCAGAGTGGTGCTTCAAATGCTCATTTATTTCATCTGAGAGCACTTTAAGTGCTGTGACAGGACAACTGATAATCAGCAAACAGTGCTTGATATGCTTATCATGGCTGCTTGACTATGGCAAAAATCAAAATTGTGATAATTTAATAGATACTTACTTGCTAGTTTAACAAATGACAACATACTGTAGGTGATCACTGAAATTGATCTCAACTCCACCATTCTGAATATTAAAGAACAAGCTATACATTAAAATATATCTGAAAGATACAAATACCTAAAATTGCTGATAGATGGAGGAGAAACAAAACAATTTCATATTTTTGCTGATCTTTACAACTGATATTTTTCTGAAGAAGATGGCGAAGTAATGTCAAAACATGTCAAGGTAACCATACCTTTTTTTGTCTTAATAAAAGAACAGTAAAAACACTGATATTTTACCCATACAGAGTGGTCAAAAATATCCCAGATGTTGGCTGTAACATCAACAGTTAATAACAGTTTACTTTATTACACAGAATGCCAGTTTGATCAAACAAAAGTATCTTTATTAAAAGCTAAATTTTGTGTTTCTTGTTTCACAGCTGTTTCCAACACAAATGGACTGTCACCCCGAAATGAAAAGGTTAATTTTAGCAAATAAAGGCTTCTCCGTTTCTTTAAATATCCGCATACCTGATTTTGCAATAATGCAATATCACGCATCCTGATCAATGTGGAGGGCAGCATTTGTAATAAAAATGGAAACTAAAAGAATTGCTGAGCTCTAATGCTGATTGCTGTTAATGCTGAACTGCACTTTTCTTTAAGCAAAGAATTGATAACCTCTATGTGACATCATGAGACATTATGAAACCTTTTTATCTCATACAACCAAGGACCAAGTGATCACCCTCACACAGAATAGCTTTGCATGAACAGAAGAAGCTTAGGTGTAGCTGGCTCACTCGTCCTGGAGTCTGGTTGCACTGATTAGTTGAGATTTGTAGGACAACACATCATTCACAGCCTCATTAATATTTCAGGAATAATATACAATATCTGACCAAACAACCCTGACAGACAGGTGGAGGTGTCCTTTGTTTGTTCCTTTCTTTGTGCTATCTGACAGCAGGAAGATGGAGCTGAACTCTCTCAGATAATATTTAATTACAGTCACTTCTTTTTCCTTGAATGGCACTGGGGATTTACCAGAGGCCACAACAAACAATTATCTCTGCCTGCTGCAATTCCCACCGTGTATTTAATAAGTTGAGTCATCCAGTGTGACAAATCAAATTCACTTGTGAGTTGCCACTATAATGAATTAGACAGAAATCTCTGTATCATGTGTCAGATAAAGATGAATCCGATTTTTTAAGAGTGCAGACATGCTGAACACGTTTTCCATCAAAAAAAGTTCAACTTTGGCAGAAATAGGACTCATTAAAGCAGTGACACACACAACAAGGAACATACACAGGCACATGTGACAGCCCAGTCATGATGCCTAGAAATGAGTCATTGTTTAGCAGAGATAAATCTTGGTTCACCAGACCTGACAGAGAAAAAAAACAACATCACACTGAAGTCTTCAACTGAGTGACTCAATTATGATATTTCATTCATTAGTAATGAGAATACTGATTATTCTGGGAAGAATAATTGATTACTCTTTAATCTTTTGCACACTCATAAAAAGCTAGATTCTGCTCACATTTGTTAATTTATTCTACAAAAAGTGTTTTTTTTTTTACAAAAGGACAGTGGGTCTGTACAGCAGAACTATAATTCAAGATCTTTCTGACATGCAAATCTCAGAGCTTGCTAAGACTGCCATTAAAAAACACAATATTGTTCTGTTTTCATAAATCCTGTATTGTTTTGTGAGTAGCTCACATCAAAAACCAGAAAGACAGATTTTGAATGTGTTTTTTCCCAATCATAGGACTTCCTTGTGACATGGAAACACTTGTTTGCCACTTTCTTAATACACTGTATGGAGGTATGATTTTATTGAACAGTTCTCAAAAAAATTAGTGAGGTTTAGTGACAAAAGAGCAGAGCTTTTTCTAAACTCTCAGTTCCAGAGAAATGCACCGTACGTCTTGAAAGAAAATTCTCTTTTTAACCTCCTTGAGTTTAATATGGAATAGCTACACAGCCTCCCCCTACATGTGTGTTTTCTGCTTGTCACGGGAAGATGCCCCCATAAGAAATTATAACCTCCAATAGCCTCTCTGTCCTCTCAGTGTTTCCAAAGGGGAGGGGAAAGAGCTGCAGCTGATCTGCAACAGAGACAAAATCTTAAATTTTTCATTTAACTTAAATTAAATCCTTGCTCAATAGACACCCAAGACATAATGTAAATGATCAAACACACCGAGACATGGAACCTTTGATTTGGGTTTAACATTCTAGCTCATATGCTGAGTACACCTGATCCAGCTGTATTCTCAGTCTGTCTGAGACACTCTGTCAGAGCTCCTGTCACTTTAAGACCCCCTTCTCTACCTGATGAAGTTTATTCTCAGGCCCAGTCTACTCTTTGGTCAGTGTAGCGTTGCTTGGTAACATATTTCAACAACTCTGCACTCATTCCTTAGCCTGTGCTCTGCTGCGGGCTAGCCATGCCAATGGATTAAACAGCCAACAAAACAATGGGACATCAAACTGCTAAGCCTATTCAGGGGGTAAACAAGCCATTTCAGACAGCTACTGATGCTTTGAGGAAAGAAATAGAAAAATTCTATTTGCCATGGACTTAATGTCTTGTGCATAGAAGTACTCTATAAAGCCTAGGAAACATGCAAATCATACTGAGGGGATTATAAAACGTCTGGGTTTGATAAATAGGAGGTGGATATTTCTCCTTTGGCTCATTCTCTGAACATATGTTAAAGCATCCAGGACAGAAAAAAATACCTTAATTCTTATAAGAGGTGGTCTCACCTTTTCCACTCAAACCCTGGAGCAGTTTGTTTGCAGAGGGACTGCAACTGACCCAGTGACCAAGACAGACAGACTAATCCCACTGCAGTAGAGAAGGTAGTAATATGGCTAACATTTATCTTTGAATACAAATGATTTTTAATTGACAAAAAATAATTAGCAATTCAACATGGATTTTGCTTTGATTTTTGTGTTGCAGGACTCATTTGCATTGAAATTGCAATAGGCTTGCATTACCCGTGTTTCATCTGCAGAGCATCCTAGTATTTTGTGTAAAAAAAACTCTTTGAGTTGCTGGAATATTTCCGAGCTTGCTGAAGCAGGAAGATTTATCCTTCTTATCACTTGAAACTCAACCTCTTTAAAGCTGATTTCTACTTTCCATGTTGCTGTGAGAGTTTTTCTGTTGATGCTGCCATAGATGTTATGGTACTGTAGTTACAATGATAACCTGTAACCACTGTGGTTACCACAGCAGATGGCAAGGGTTAAATTCAGCCTGTGGTTCCTTTCCAGCACTTCATCACCTTCGACCACACTCTCTAGTTTCTATCTCCATCCACTTTACTGTCAAAATAAAGGATTTAAATCTCAAAACTTAAATTATAAAGCAGGGTGCCAGTAGCAAAAAGGCCAAATGTGAACACAAGCCACTGAGCGGGTATAACTATTTTTTAATTCCTTAGATGGAAATATCTGGTAAAGCATTAAGTGTTCAAAAACTGCCCAAAAAACATTAAAGTCCAGAAAGGAATATAATCTAATCTATTACAAAGGTTTTATCCATTAATGACTGAGTATATCTTTCTCTGCTGAGGCTATTATCATTAACCATGCCTCGACATCTTAATTAGTCCACTGATAAGCCTGTACTGGAGGGGAATTGCTAAAAAATAGATATGCTAGTTTTGTTGAATAAAGATAAGGATTTTGATAAATATCCATGCAAATAGGACACTGTACAAAGAGGCACAGTCTAAGACGGCACTTGACTACTATAAATATTGATTTTCCCTCTGCAGTGCTCCTGCAATTTTGGTCAAAGTGTTCAGTGTGGTCATCATTTATCATGACAGTGTATTTTAAAGCACTTCAGAGTGTTCAAAACTTTGCTTTTCTGTGTGATGACAGCAATTTGACAAGCAGAAGGGGACCTGGGGAGTCACTCTGTGTGTTTGGGCCTCAGTGTGTGACTACCTGTTGACTCCACAGAACCACAAAGAGAGCACAGTCAAAAATTCAAGATGGGACAATCTACTGATGTCCTCTGAGAGCGTTCAAATCACCACAGGGGACAACTCAAGTCCTTGTTCATTCACAGGTTTGGAGTGAGAGAAAATGGTTTTTACCAGCTGGTTTTCAAAAATATCTGTGGTATTTATGATTTGAAAGCTTTGACTGTCATTTTTAATGTTTTATGGTTGAATTTATGAGTCTTCATGTGCTTGGTTCAGGCATGCTGTGCCTTGCTGTTGTACTGTATTTATTGCATCATATCAAACTGTATCTGATAACTTTTTTAGGAGCTTGTGTTACTTATACTAAGGCAGCAGAGGTTAGAGAAAGCCATTACTAAAAAAAAACATGGCAGCATGTTAAGGCAATATTTACAGGTCTATGGTCATATGCAAGATCATTATGTCTCAAATACAAACATTGATTTTACAACTTTGGAAAAAGCTTAATATTACATGAATTAATTCTAAACGTAGTAGAATTTTGCTATTTTACAAAGTTAGAGTAAGAACTTTACGTTGTCATAGCCCATCTAGTTCATTAAAATCTACACAGAATTAAAGAGAAATTTCCATAATAATCATATGGCGGACCATACTAAATACACTTTACAGTCCTCATTTCATAAAGCATACTGATAGGTGGTATTATAGTCTGGTGATATAGCAGTTATCTCAGTATGGTTGTTTCATGATGTCATTAGTGTTGTGTAGCATGTATCTACTAGGGATGGGACGATACACTTAGGCCTCATCCACACGAAGACAAAACGCTTAACAGTTTAAAAAACGATCGTCATAAAGACGAAGGCGTCTCAGAAAGTGTGTGAGTCTACATGAATGCACTGAATACACATCAAAACACTGTAAAAACACATGCTAGACCTCTCGGGCCGCTGTAACAATATGACAGAAACAAGCGGAAACAGACGAAAAAACAGTGGGCATGCTCACTTGCGGCAAAAGTTGTAAACAGAGATTGTGATAAAGTGATCATAAAGTGCTGTAATGAGTCCTCGATAATTGTTTGTTCTACTCGGTGGTGATTGAGAAGGAGGAGATTTTGCTGCAACAGGGATAGTAGGGTCACTAGCTTCATTAGCACATATGCTACACCACACGCCGCCACTGTTGTTGTTGTTGTTGCCGCGTGTGGCACATGCGTGTCACTGACGATATGAAACTATGACGTAAGCGTATCAGAAAAGTTACGGAGAGCCAGTAAACACGGAGATGCGTATACGGCATTTCAAAATCTTTCCACTCTGGAACCTGGTTTCAAAAATGTTCGTTTACAGACCCCCAAAACGCCGTCTTCGTGTGGATGATAAGCAGATTCGGCAAAAAATGTATGTGTTTAGACCTCAGTTTGGCTTCGTGTGGATGGGGCCTTAAACTCACGATATGCTGCACCTCGATATGCCCGGGTCACGATACAATACATCACAATACAATATCAAAAAAGTAAAAAAGAAAAAATATTACTGTGTAATTACATCTTATTTATTTTTGTTTGAGTTGCACACAGGAAAACACAAGGCCTAACAGGCCAAACACAAACAATTACACTCTCTCTAACCCTAGAGAGGTAGGAGAGAGTGTACGCTAATGAGCGGGAGGCTCGTTTCCGCCGTCTTCGTCTTTTTTAATGAGAAAGCCAAAATACTGCCAGACAGATGACTTGACTTGTAGGCGGAGCATCCTCAATTTCAACCTCATTCGACTCCATCATTAGGCTTTCTGGAGGCAAGGTAGTTGGTGCTAATGTTTGTTGTCGTCACTTCTGGTCACATGCGCTATTACCGGACGTGACGTCTTTATTTCGCGATCCATTTTTTTTTCAAACTTGATGCCTTTTGTCACGTACTGTATCACGACATATTGCCAAATGATATTTCAGCCCATCCCTAGTATCTACCCTGTAATTCCCGACCCACAGAGAGTAGGAGTCTTGTTAATCTTATTAACTCGAGCTCTACTTTACATAACCACTGTTCAGGACTTTTTGGACACCCGTTAGCCAATCAGAGCCCAGTCCAGTGTCAAAAATCTAAGTGTAAAAAAGAAGTCAGCTATCTTGAGAATCTGAAAACAAATAACTCGCTCAAAACTTCAGAAGTTACATAATCAATTGCATAACATTTTTGCAAAGTTTGAATTTGACAGCTTAAACAAAAAACTTTAATCTTTTACGCCTCCACTAAAAGAAAAGTATTTAACAGCTATTAACTCTGTGCGTCTCCAGTTACTCAGCTCCACAGGAAGGATTCGGAAATATGAGGTCTCTGCAGAAATCTCTTCTTATGATAGCTCAAAATCAAAATCAGCTCAGTGTTTAATTCTCTGAATCACACCCAGCACTGATATAACTACTGCTGAAGTGGATTGTGCAAGAGACAAAATTGGAAAAGATTATTCTGTGACACTTGAAATTTTGGCAGTTTTGGAGAATAGCACCACAAGTTTAGCTGCTTGCTTTTAAACCCAAATCACAGGGAGGATCATTTAGGCCAGTTTCAGCCTCATTGTAATATCCGTTTGTTCTTGTTTTATGAAGCACTTCTTTGTCTGGTACCAACACAGCCTCAGCATTTAATCTCATATACTTATTTTGTACCTTTACTGCCTCCACCTCTGCTGTTTGTCTTTCCATTTTTATATATATACTGTTTATTTATCATAAGTTTTCATCGTTTAAGTGCCTTGTAACCTTTTGGGGGAATGTTAATTCAACCATTTATCTTCTGCAGCTTTTCTCCCTTTTTTTTAGGAGAAACGAAAATTGGTTTATTGCCATTTTGCAAGGACAAAAAGGCAGTAAGACTTCTCTAAAAGCACATCTGTCAAACAGTACACATAATCACGTTGTTTCTTATTGCATGAGCTATTATTGTCGTACCTCAGCACAACCAACCATTTGTCAAAAAAGCAGTTAATGTTGACCGTTTGACTCAGTATCAAACCTTAAATGTTATTCTTGACCCCAATCAGATACACATTGCAGAAAAGCATCAAACCCTTTTATGTGAGGGCTTTTCAATCCTTCCACACTTTCTAAGAGTTGGAGGAGTTGCAAGGTCAGTTTTTTTTATGAGAGATCTCTATCAAACTGAAAGTCTGTGGAGTGAGGATATAAAGATGCCGTTAGACTTTATCACATCATAAAATACTGAGACTAACTTCATATGGCAGGTGAAGGGCATTTAATTTTTCCTGGAAAAATACTATGAATGATCATAAGAAGAGCCAGCCCTCCTGAGAGGTAGAGTAGGCTAGGGCACCACGGTCTGTCTGCACAAGCCCATTATACAGTCCTACTCATCATTATTGGCACCCATGAAGTTTAAGTATACAATGTGACAGTACAGTTTCTTTACAAACTTCTCTAACTTTGCTCTGCATCACTTTATCAGACTCAAACTTGGCAGAAGTAATGTCCACATATTAAGGTTTGTAAATTAACTTAATCAGCTACTATGATCATGCAGTCATATTTAGATTAGGCAGTTTTAATTGCAACCACTTGAAGCCTACAAGGAAAAGAACACCCTACCAACAATTAAGCATGGTGGAGGTTCCATAATGGTTTGGGGCTGCTTTGCTGCATCTGGTACTGGAGGCCTTGACCGTATCACAGAAATCATGAAATCAGAGAATTATCAAGAAATTTAAGAGCATAATGTCCTACCCAGTGTAAGAACACTTGGTTTGAGTCGAAGATCGTGGGCCCTCCAGCAAGACAAAGACCCAAAGCACACATCCAAAAGCAAGCAGGAATGGTTGAAAAGGGGAAAATGGACTGTTTTAAAATGGCCAGCAATAAGTCCTGATCTCAATCTGATTGAAAATCTTTGGTATGGCTGAAATCTGCCATTGGGGAAAAGAAACCTGCAAATGTTCAAGAGCTTGAACTATTTGCATAGGAAGAGAGGGAGAAACTACCAGCTGAGAAGTGCAAGAAGCTTATAGATGGCTACAAGAAACATTTGGAGGCTGTCATCAGTGCCAAAGGGTGTGCAACAAAATACTGAAGAGGGGTGCCATTATTGCTGTACATGCTTTTTTTTCAGTTCCCTCTTTGAAATTACAACAGGTAACTTGTAAAAATGATGGGGTTTTTTTGTAAGTATTTTGGACCTTCAATTAAAAGATCCTGATGACATTAATTTGGTACATTTCAATTTATTTCTGAAGATATTGTTAAAGCAATGAAAATAATGAAGGGGTGTCAATAATACTGAGCAGGACTGTACCTTTAATAAAGCCCCAACATTAATCAGTGATCAGGATGGCAACTCTCCTCTTCGTCTTCTTGCTTTACACAATTCAACATTTCTCTCCCTGTCTCTCTCGCCATGCTCCTCTCTTTTCACACATGCATTCACTTTCTCCTGAAATAATGCAAGAGGATTGTGTGTATGTTCCTCAAAGACTTAGGCAGCTCCATCCCACTGATTGTTTCCTACAGCAGTGACAGTAGGAATATAAAACTTGGAATCTATGAGAATGTTGATTGTTGGCTTGTAGATGATGAAGGCTTTCATGATTGTTAGGAGGAAATGTCTGTGGATAAGTTTGCAGACCACACAGTTAAGCCTTCTTGGTTTTTGTACTGTCTGTCTGCTGCAAGTACAAGATGAAGTGAGAAAAGAGAGATGGGTAGAAATCAACAGAGCCTTTGTAAATGGTGGGCTGTCTAAAAGTGTGATATTGAGAAAATCTTGTATAATAATGGCTTAGGCTTTAATGCATTTGTAATGTCATTGTATCACTTATTTCTCCAGATCTCATCCGTCCAATGTTAATGATAGTAAGCCTGTGAAAATGTAACAGAGGAACATGGGGGAACAAACTTGAATGAACTCTAAATGTAAATGGGCCAACAATGTGTGAAAAAGCGTAAAAATACACACATTTTCTTCATCTTAATCAAAAACCCCAACCTGTCTCCACATCTTAGCACCCTTTCATTATAAACTAACTGATCCTATTTGTATGTGTGTCTCTGCAGAAACCCTTGCTACCAAGGATATGCTATATAGATTAAATGATAACTTAAAATCGTGAGAGTGAGTGTGACTGCTGATCTGTTGGTACATGATTGAAATGCAATTGACTGCAAGCTTGTTCAAGGAGTTCCCTGTCTCTCTGAATTAATGCTGGGGTCAAGTACCACCCTTTGTGACCCAAAAGGGGCTAAGCAGCACAGATAGCGGATGGAAACTATTAGCTCCTCAGCATGATAAGTTCTTGAAATGACACTGAGCCGTCCATAATGTTGGACCTTTTTTGGAGCTATTCTCCAAAAAATTGAGCTATTTATCTGTCCTTGCAGAGGGGTCACTTCTCTCTCAAGTGTCATCCTGTTCAGTTAAAATGGATTACATGGAGCCTCTCTTATTATGTTAGGAACAAATTTGGGCTAAATAAAACTTCTGCAGCATGTCAGCTGGCTAACTTTTTGGCTGACGAAGGCTTTGTCATCTCCTTTGGGATTTACAGCTTCATTGCTATCTGAAGGAAGCCTCAGTTTGAGACGCTTCCTGTTTTGTCCTGGAAGCTCCAGTACTCTATGGACTCAATGCAATATAAATACTGTATATATATGATAAATATAAAATAATATTAGCATGGGCCAATTTTTCCTTTTTTATATATATATATGTATAGCCAATATACATCAGCCATACAAATCTGCCATATATTGTCTGGAAAATTAGTATATATAAAAAATATAAAAAAGTGCTGATGCAGCTGAATCACTGCATGAGTACATTCGAAAAAAACAGTAGTTTCATTTTTACCAAGAGCTAAATGTTTTCTTGTTTAACAGCTATTTCTTTACTCAAATTTGTTGTCATATTGAAAGAAACAAGTCTATTGTTGTTAGGTGCAAAAATGTGCTCATTTAAGACACCCAAAATTTTTTCAATTTTTACAAATGATTTACCATATGCTTTACACAAAGTTAAAACAGTAATGTATGCAGATGACTCAACTATATATGCTTCTGCACAAACAAGTAATGAACTGGAAACTATTATAAATATGGAACTAATTAATTTAGCAAAATGGCTCAGAGAAAATAAGCTTGCCCTGAATACACTGAAGACCAACTGTATGATTATTGGGTCAAATTATAATATTGCTCGAAATCCTGTACTTAATATCAAAAGAAACGACATCTCTATAAAACAAGTGCATGAAACCAAACTTCTGGGAGTAACAGTGGACAATAAACTTTTGTGGAAGAAACACATATGTCATATTATTGCAAAAATGGGAAGAGGCACATCAATTATAAAGAGACATATTGTATCTATGCACAAAAAGCTCAACTGGCTATTGGTCAAAGACAGACTTCTGTATTCACTGCTGATTGTGATTAGAAATTTATCGGTTTGATTTGTTTGAAAAGCTCACTTTTAGTGCAGAAAGTCACAAGTACAACACCAGACATGCCAGTGTTGGGAGTTTCTCAATACCTAAGACAACATCTAACTCAATCAAGCGAACAGTTCTGTACCGAGGAATGAGAGAATGGAATTTTTTACCTGCACATGTAAAACCCAAAACTAATTTAAAACAATTCAAGAGATGACTAAAATGATATTTTTTCTCCATGTATATGAATTCTTTACATCTGGAAAGGAAAATTGGCTTTGTTTGATGTTTTTCTGATGTTTTCTTTTTTCTTTTCTGTTTTTTCTTTTTAATTTTATTGCTTTTATAATGTATGTATAATTTTGTTGGACCCCAGGAAGAACAGCTGTAGCTGTGCTGCAGCTAATGGGGCTCCGAATAAACAATAAACAAACAATAAACAATTGTATTTCAAAGATACTTCGACCACACTTTAAGCTTGTAGGTCTAAAGTCAAGGTTACTGTACCTCAGGTTTGTTTTTGTTTTTTAAATCAGTGTCTTAAGAATGCTTGAGGTTACAGATTCAAAGTTAAGGCTACTGTACCTTGTGGTTATTAATTGCATGCTACTGCAATATTTTTTTCATGTTGCATATTCTATAGGAGTAGGGTTAATTTTCTTGACCAACTTTTTTACTTTCGCTGACCATCCATTGCTAACGTTGCACATGACTACCAGATGGTGGTACTATCCTTTTTAAGCTTTTTTGTAACAAGTAGCATCACTCTCTCAGCTGCTCATCCTTAGTCCTAATGAGAGCAGGACAGCCACAGAGCAGACCTAAAAGGGCTGATGGTCATCTTCAATCAGCTCTTTACTTACTCCCAAAGGTCATTCTCCATGCTCAGTTTGTATGTACACTACACGCAAAGAAAGACAGCCGACGTTTGAATAATTTAAAACAGAATGATAGATACACAAGGGGGTGTAACTGATCTGGTGTTATGAAAGCTTCTACTGTGTGTAATGTACAATAGCCCTGAGTCCCAGCGGGATCCCAGCGTCAGAACTCATTTGTTATGCTGGATCTCGTAATGAGTTTCATTCTGGATGTCACGGTTTGTTCAGCAGAGAGAGGGGCATGTCCAGCGTGTTTGTGATGCTGTTGATTCAGGTCAGGACTCTTGTGTATGGTTGGTTTCTGATGTTGACAATCTAATAAATGAATAGTAAATGAGTAATTATGTCCCTGCTTTGTAATTCTTCTTACAGTTGGATGCAGACCGAGATGAGGAGGAGGTTTTCTGTGACATAAGCATGACCCTGGACAACAAACTGTTTCCCTCCAAAGAGCCAGCAGCAGGTGAGATGAAGGTTTTTATTTTGAAACAGGTTAGTTAGAGTCTACGTAAGTAATACTCTTCCAAAACTGCTAAACCAGACCCTCTTTAGTCCTCTTATCTCTAGGTATTTATTACCTATCCGATTTAGACAAATAATAATGGCATAAAAAGTAAACAGGTTCTGATGTATTATTAACAGTCAAGATGAAGTGCAGTTCACCTAAAGTTACTCTAGGGAGGAAACATGCTGGTTGTAGCCATGGATGTATTATAAGAACTGGATAGCGTGGCTCCGCCTTCTACCATGTAATGGTTTTGAAGCCATAATATCCCCCGTCAGGGCGCCGCCATTGTGCAGCCAGTGGAGAATCTGGACCATATCTGGACCCAGCTATGTTATCACTTTTCTCTTGTGCAATGACCAGAGTTCCATGAAAATATCATTAAATCTTTTAATAACTTTTTGACTTTTCTTGCAGACTAACAGACAAACAGACAAATGCTAGCAAAAACGTACCTCTCTTGGTGGAGTTTTTAAATACAATTTTTTAAATAGTTAAAGAAAATGTAGCAAATCCTGTCTATCACCTGATTATTTACTGGAAAAGTAACTTTTTACTTGTAATAATGAAAAGAGTAATAAAAATATGCAAAAAGATTACTATAAAGTACTTTTGTTCATCCGTGACTTTGCTTGATCTAACCAAACAGTCCTGACTGTAGAAGCTGAGGCTCCTTTTAGAGGCTCTGGTTGTCTTACTAACATCAGAGTGACGATACACATTCATTTCTGAAACATATATTTATGTCATTTGGAAGTCACTGTCACTATTGTGCTGAAATTAAAAGCAACCAGCAATCAGATCTCTTCTGAAGCCATCTGTAGGATGGAGATCACAAAATCTGACATAAAAATGCTTTTGCTTGTCTGTGTAGATTGTAAGAAAGCATTCTTTACCAAAGCTCCAAGCCAAATCATACTGACCGGGTTTCCTCTATGGGTTAATTGGTACATGTGTACAGTGCAGAGAGGTTTCTCAAACAGCATCAGCCGACACCTCCATGGTTACCATCGGAGTCTGCATGGCAACCAGCGAAGCAGGACGAGACATGCTTTGTGACAAATACAGAATCAACAAGGTTAGAGTCGGTCTTTGTTCAGTGAGGTGGTGTTTTGTATGTAAAGCCCGATAATGAAGTGATCTTAAAAATGTGTCAGACAGATTTACATTTCTGAATGTCAGTTTCGAAGGATCAGATAAGTGGGCTCAGTGCAGACATTTCTGATGTGACTTCACAGCTTTTTAGTTAAAGGAAAGAAGTAAGCATTGGTTCAGACCAGAGCTGGAGAAATATGCATGTTTTCTTTACAGTGCAGTCATTATTTGAATTTAATGAGGTGTAGGTGGAACCTGTGAGTGCTCCACCACAACACAGAATGCCCACATATTTTGCACATTTGATTGTAATGGACTGATTGTTTATTTTATGTAGGTGGCAAAAGAGTGAACGATTATTTAAGGTTTTTGAGTGTATATGTGTTTGTGTGTTTTTCAGTTTACAGGCTGAACATCAGATATAGATATAGGATGTAGGCCCATGGTTAAGTCTTTGAAGGAGACATATCATGCTTGTTTCTCCTTTTCACTATGCCAGACTAGGATGCCTGTAAAGCATTTCTGCCCTCAGTACAAGTCATTTAGTTCCTTTATTGCTCCACAATTGCGTTCTCAAAATCCTCATTTTAGGCCATTATCAAGCTCTCTTGAAACGCTCTGATCTCAGGATGACCTACAGTTACCTCGCAACGTCACAGCCCTTTGTGCTCTGATTGGTTAGTTCTGTCAGAGCTGCCGAGAGGGTTGAGCCAGCCTGTCCTTCTTCTTCTACTGTATTTTCCGGCAGGCTCAAAGCAGCGACTGCGTATTGAGTCCCCCTACAGGCCAGAGCTGGTAATGAGTGAATGTGAGCTAGGGATCTATATACTGCTGCTGGACGAATGTGTTCCTAGGTGACGGTTTTGTGGCTAACAGACATCACAGAGGAGGAAGTGTTTTATCAGATTACTCCAATAAAAAGAAAGGTACCTTGTGTCGTCACAACGATTAAATCTCCCGGACATCTTGCAATGACCTATTTTCAGAGGCATCAAATCTCGTTCTAGGATATCAGAAAAAATATAATATCTCATTTTTTGAAAATTAAGGGGGTGCAAGGTCTTGTTTTCAAATTTATTATATGTAAGTATTAAATCATGCATCAGCATGATATGTCTCCTTTAAAGAGGTTACAGAAATATAAAATAACAAAAAAATGTTCTATCTATAAAATTATGACCAAACCTCTGTATAGAAAAATTTAAAAACACAATTTTTCAAACAGGCTTCATCCTCTCAAAATACCTGAATTATGGAATTTGAGGGATTAGCAGCACTATCTTCCAGATAATTAAAGTAAGATTTGTTGGTTGTTGGAATCATAACTGACCCTTTGTCAAGCCCCACCCTATACAGGAAGTGCTCCCTTATGAATCTCTGCTCTTCTCAGTAGCTGTTACTCGGATAGATAAAATCTGCAGATGCTGGCCTCCCCCCAGATAAAGAGCTTTTTTTTATTTAATCAATTTGATTCTTTGTATAAAAAAGAGAAAATATTTATGCATCTGTTGCCATTATTAGAAAGATAAGTAGTGAATGACCATAGTGTAATATAATATCTGTTCACATCAAGAAATGTTGTCCTGTTTTCATAGTCCTAGAACACCAAATATTGTGAGTATTCAAAAATATTCTCCCCCTTTAAGTGTTGTCAAGTTGGCAAATCAACACATCAAGTATTATACCATGATTATTGCTATGTCTTGAATGTTTTTGAACTTTTGACAGTTTAGCAAAATGCAGCTACAATCAGTGTTCAACCACATTTCAGATAATTCACTTTAGAACACCCCTTCTTAATATAGGTAAGAAATAAAATATCAATGACGTTGCGAAGTGATTATGTATGCAGTTCTGTTTGCTGAGGCTGATGTACTCAATACAGAGGTCCAGGTTCATTTCAATAATAACTGTGTATCGTCCATTAGGATCGACCCTTGTATGATTTGTCTTAAGTTCCTCCTCCTTTTTCAGATCTTATTTCTGCATTTTCAGTATTGAGAGCCTGGATTTGGAGGTTGGGCTGAACTCTTCTCTTTCTAAAGAACAACCTGTTTTTTTTAAGTTTTATAAATAAACCTGAATTGGCTCACTTCATGTTCATGCCTCATTATGTCGTGCCACACAGTTTGCGCCACAGCAGGAGGCTGCGTGGGAATGTACTATCCACTGTTTATTAGTGACAACCAACCTTACCTTAAAAGAAGTGTGTTTAGTTTGTTTCTAATGGTTCAGTATGAGGGTGAAATTTGTCTCTACAGATTGACTCAAGAGTAAAAAAAAGACCTTTGTGTCACAAGGTGCAGGATCATGCTGAGAGGACATATGGCTCAGTAAAGACTTCCTGGGGGAGAAAATATGTCTCAGTAAAGTTTTTTCTGTAAAATTATCCTGGATTAATGTGTGAAAGCAGTCATTAACATTGCTCAGTTTAAATATAATTTATGAGCTCAGTCATCTCCCACATTTTTGCTGGATCTGGTTCAGGAAGTACATTTCTCCATTCAGATCCTCATTTGATGTTAATCCAGGGCTAAAAAATAGCTTTACCAATACTTTGGACATAAAACATTTGATTCGGCACAAAAGGCTTTGAAAAACCCAGCAATAGGCTAAGGTAATATACATTTTATATATTTTCCAAGGGAGAAAATATCCCACAGTTCACTGCAAGCCCTTAAATCTGTTGCAAGTGGCAGCTTTTACAATATGTGAAAAGCAAGGGATCCTTTTTCTCCATGTATGTTAAATGTGATGTTCAGATTAACAAAAGTATTATCATGTTTTGCATACTGAAAATACTTTATATCATGTATATACAAATACAGTTGGGTAGTTCTGTGTACTGGGTAGCCACAATATGAGGTAATACAATCCACAGGAAACATTGTCAGAAATTATATCCTAATACAGCAATGCAGTAGTCCAGATGTTTAAGTGTGGAGGGGTGAAACCCACTGTAAGAACATATCTGTTGCACCCCCGGCACCAACCCCTTACACCCCCACTGAAAAAAGGGTTTCAAAAATGCGTAATTTAACCAATGAATAACTCTAAGTCTCTTTAACAACCTTTAGTAAATCATGTCTTGAAGCATATATTTGGATGACAACTTCTTCACATCTTTTTTTCTGTATTGCTGTCTTTTCTACATCTGACATTTTTGTCTGCAATGGACCTGAGGTAGAAAATTGAACCCTGACCAGCCATGCATATAGGGATCATGTCTAGTTGCTTTCCACTCAACCAAACAGTCACCCTTTTCTACATCATTTAAAAATCAAACAAGGAAACAAAAGCAGTCTCTTAAATCAGGAATATATTATTTGCCTGCTACTCTTTTGAAAACACACTAACTGCCGATGTAGACATCAACTCTTAACAAACTGCAATCGGTGGCTTTTTTCGAGACCAATTTACAAAATAACAAACTTTAAATAGCAGCTGTTGTAGGTCTCCTTCCTCTTTTCTCCATTACTCCAGAAACCATTTCCTCAAAAACATATTCAATTTACTCCACAAATCCAAGACTAAGGTTGAGCAGAACATATTTTGCTGGTTTGCATTCTCATTCTGCACCTTCTCTGACATCCTGTTGTACTTCACTAGGGGCCCGCCTCACACTTTGAAAACCACTGCAATAGTCCATATATTACAAAAATGCTACACAGTGCTGTGTATCCATACCTGATGTCCAAGAAATATTAATTGGCCCTAAAAAGGTCAACTGTAGAATGAAAGTATTTTCTCAATACTTAAGTGTCATATTAACAGAATGTGTCATAGACTAAGAGAATGCTTCTGTATTAATTTTTAAACTAAGTTAAACAATTTATACAATTGCAAGAGCAGAATAGCTTTAAATTTCAGAAATTTTGCCAGGTCGGTATATGGTTAGACAGGATTTCAAAGATTTGTATAATGCCAATTTTCCACCTCTGTTATCAAGTCTGAAGCAGGATCTTGACCGTTGGGATATCGTACCTCTCTCTTTAGGTGAAAGAATTAACTTATGTTAATTAAGTATGTTAAGATGAACATACTTCCTAAGTTTCTAGATTTGTTTCAATGTTTGCCAGTCTTTTTAACTAAATTTTTTTTCTCTAATCTTAATAATCAAATATTTTCCTTTATATGGAACAAAAAACAGCCCCGGATAAAGAAACTTTGCTAGGTCACACTATTTCCAAGAGAGTCATCTAAAATCAGATTAAAATTTAGAGGGCAAAAATAACTAACCCAGTGGAGCTGCTAGACTCCCCACACACCATGGCATCATGCAGTGTAGACTATTATATTTAAAAGCATTCATATATGACATGTAAAGGTCTATTTAAACTGTACTCCTCAAAAAGTCTGGACATTTTATTTCAGTCCCCTTTAATTACACTACTTGGTCTAGTACTGTATATTGTTGGAAAGCCTATTAGTAGGAGTGTGAGAAAAAATTGATATACATAAGTATCAGGATTTTTTGTTTGATGATTTTTAAATCGATTTTTTTTGTTCAAAAATCTTTTTTTTTCCCAAAATTTAAATGCTTCATTTTAGTCTGTGTTAATAAGCCACTTTTAAATGCAATTCAGGCTTTTGAACAGAGAGTACAGACAGCTGTTGTCTGCTTCGCTGGTGTTAAAAAAGCTAACTAAAGATCGCAAAAATCAACAATATTGTAGAATCACTATTTAAATCGAATCAGCACCTTAAAAAATCGTAAAAAAGCGTATCATCCCAGCCCTACTGATTAGTCTCCTCAACAAAGACAAACAGCTTGTATAGATTGTGCCTTCATGGAATGAGCAACAACACTTAACACGTAGATAACACCCCCCCAACAAAAAGGGGCCAGAGGGCAGCATAATTTGGTGTCGACCCTGGTGCCATTTCCGAGGTTAGGACCAGGTAGACTGCAAAGTAGGTGTCCCAGGAAGACAACACCACAAGACAACTGGCTCCTCGTCCTTGATTCACCGAGAACCATCAGGTGTCTTCCAGAGGAGGAGAGGATTTGGCAGATTTCACACGTTCAGCAAATGTCGGATCCTTACAAGTCGTAACTGGCTTGACATTCAGGAAACTCATGGTAAGCCTACCTTGGATTGGACTGTCAATGCAGTATGGCTAGTAATCAAAAGAAACTGAAAGGGATTTTAACTCATCCAGTTGCCCTTTAAGCTCTGTAGCACAATACTACAGCCTCCATCCTCTCTGCAGACTCTGAGCACCAACCGGTAGAGGCTGGACACATGATAAGTCTGAGGCTCACAATCCCAGTGATCCTTGACATCAAAATTGCTGTTGTCCACTTGACAGCTGTCTGACACACTGCTGCACCTCCTTACTTCATACTTGAGAGCTGCCTGCGTCATGACAGAACACTGAAACACCAAATATACACAGGTGAACACCACTCATACTACCAGAGTGCAAAATATACATACAGAGATGTACAGAAATCAGTTCCTTTAATAGTGATACTTATCTTTTATATATGTACATAGTCGGAAAATTGAAGATCATAAGGCAGTGTTTCAAGATGAAACATAACATTTGATACCCTATAATATATAATTGGATGACAACTTTGACTATGCAGAGGCTTAAGGGCTCTTCATTTCAAGAGGCAGAATGTAAGTTAGTAAACGGATTCTAAATTGATTTGTTTGAAAACAGATTATACAATAGTTGTACTGTCCAGAGTAATACTATTTAGAAATACATGTATTTTTGAACTATTCTCTCTTTTTTGGCCTTTGTTAAAGAGGTGATGTTTTTGCCTTACATCAGGTTCATATATTCATTTTGATGACACCCAGAGTATGGTCACAATCACGACTTTTCATACAGAGTACATATATAGCCGACTACAAAACTACGATACTAAGTTTTCCAAAAATTGCTTGTTGTCACACATCAAAAACTACCGCTACGTAACTAGAAAGAGATACATTACTTTGTCACTTTGCATCCTGTAAGTTGTTGAAAAAGAAGTTGTAAAGCAATGCAGAGTTCTGAGGAAGGTCCAGACTGCCTCACAACAAACACACACTTTGGCTTGGGTCGCATCTTTTGGTGCATTCCAGTTGTAGTCAGAAGTAGGAATTTCCGAGTTCTGAGTAGGAAACTGCAACTGGAACGCCCCTCGAAGTCGGAATTTCCTACTGGGAACTCGGTGAAACCTCGCCATCCCCGAGTTGACAATTGAAGATGGATGCCCCCAGTGTGAACAGTTATTTAGCTCCTGTAATAATCAATTTATTTGCACTTCTGACTGGGGTGTGTCGCTCTTGATCAGCTGTTTACATAGTATTGTTAGACTAATATTTACAAAAATGCTGCCATAGTGATAATTACATTCTTCATGTGATATTTGTAAACAAAAACGCAGGGCGTGCTAACAATAGCCTGGTAGATCGGCATGTTTTTTTCCGACTTCAACTGGAACGCCGAAAAGTCGGAGGTGATGTCACTCCCAGTTCAGAGGTTACTGGAACGCAGCATTACGACAGTCGCCGTGCGTGCTCATGGGTAGCAGAGTCTTTATGTCGCCGGTAATAGATTCTCCTCATAGCACCTTTAAGACTCCCTCAGTTGGCTGGCTGGTCAGCTCTGTGGTAATTGGTAAGTAACGCACTGCTAAGGGTCATCATGTAAACACTCCTGCTTTCATTCTCCTGGCTCTGCTCTGCAATGACCTTGCTGCCATGATCCAATCAACTTAAGCTGTAAACAAAACATTGACATCACACTGGTAGGTCTATTAATTTTAGCTGCGAGCACAATGATGAGAGAAAGAAGTAGCAGTCATGATACCTCTGACCTTTTGTTCTGTGCATGAAGTACTCTACCACAGGGGACATGTAAACACGCTTAGAGGTAAATTAAAATTTATGTTGACATCTTGGCTCTTAAACAGTATGGAAATTATGTAACACTCAATATTGTATTAGGAAGTTAACTCCTGTTAATGTATTACTAACTTACTTTGAAGCTAAAACATTATTTTTTTATGAACCACCAGCTTGTAAGACAACAGCTAGGGCTCAAATTAAACCAACTTCGCTAACAGCTTGGAAGTACTTTGTGGAATTCTGTGGAATTTGTGGAAATTGACTAACACATCAGGCAGAATATCTGGAATTCTGCCTGATATAAAATTTAATGTTTTCTTTTTCAATTTCAGCACTGCAGCAACAGTCCAAATTCTTCATCTTTAACATAAAAGCAAAAAAAATTGAACATTCAACAATAAATCAAGACAATATGAAACGAATGTACATCAGACATCTGTACATGTCAAAAAATAAACTTAAACATGTGAGTACATCCACCATTATGTCACATAATACCCTGTTAGGGGCACATGCTGCGTCTCATTGTGTAAAAAGGGACTGTGTTATATGGGGATTTTCAGCCAAATAAATTTGCAGCTTTTGTACTTACAGCAGATGTTGAAGACAGAAAATTCAATAACAAGTTGCTTTTAGATTTTTAATGAAGCTGTATCTAATTTGTATTTTGACCTTGTGATTATGAAGACATTTAACATTTTAGGGTGTACACCACCTGTTGCCTGCTTTCAGGAATGAATCCTGCCCGAGGCTCCATCAAACAGATAATGAGTATAGATGTCTTGTTATCCCTTTCATAACTTGTTTTGTCATTTTGGATGACAAAAGTTGGCCTGTGATACCCACCCTTTAAGGTCTCAGTGAGCAATAACTGGTGTCAACTTTATTTCCTCTCAGAGATAAGGTGATGCTTTTGAACTAAGAGACAAATCTGTTGGACGGTAAAATGCAGAAGGAGATCTAGAGATACTGTCAGGGTAGAAGAAACAATAAATAGCATCGTCGGCCCTCTGTCGCTTCTACAGTCCTGTTTTTCTCAGGAGAGGGAAACTGCTGCCTTTTTCCTCCAGCCTTGCCCATCATCACTCTGATTATCTCAGCAGCACATGTGGACCGACCCGATGGTGCTCCTGACGCCCGCAGCCTGACACCTACGGCTTCTGCAGCAAAACAAAAATGTCCCCGCTGTCATAGCCCAGCACCTCACTTTCCAAAGTCTAGATCGTTCATGACATGTTTGCTGACTCTTGGCCTGTGAATTGCAGTGAGGGGGCCAGGACAATGTGGTTGTTTTTGGCTGAGTTTCTCTGTGAATCTGGTGCATTCTGACACTTTTCAACATAACTCATATAAGACATCCTCAGCTGCTATCTGTCTGGAAGCTTTCCGAGTGTTTGAAGCCACTTCCTAGTTCTCAAGAGAAGGCTCAGGCAGGAAAGACTATGTGCCAGGGGGAAGCATTATTCATGACCCATTTCCACTGAGGAAGAGGAGGAAGATGCTGCCTGTTCAAATACATCACTGCATCACTGTATCCCCCTTTTATGACAGCTCAAGGTTCAGTTTCATATCGACTTTTTTAGATTATTCATCACCTGAAAGTTTACTGTGGTATTGCATTCTGCAGTGGTGCAATAATTGGTAAAAAACAAACATTTATTTATATATATATACATATATATATATATATATATATATATATATATATATATATATATATATATATATATATATATATATATATATATATATATATATATATATATATATATATATATATATATATATATATATATATATATATACATATATATATATATATATATATATATATATATATATATATATATATATATATATATATATATATATATATATATATATATATATATATATATATATATATATATATACATATATATATATATATATATATATATATATATATATATATATATATATATATATATATATAGATAGATAGATAGATAGATAGATAGATAGATAGATAGATAGATAGATAGATAGATAGATAGATAGATAGATAGATAGATAGATAGATAGATAGATAGATAGATAGATAGATAGATATGACATCTATCTATCTATCTATCTATCTAAATGCATGTGAACATAGTATGTACACAGCACACCTAAAACCAAGCTGAATTCTGAAGGCGTACCATCCATGCAAAATAGCCTCTGTAAAGCATGTTAATTTATCATATCAGTGTGTTGTACAGGGGCGGCACGGTGGCGCAGCTGGTAGAGCGCGTGCCTCACAGCAAGAAGGTTCCTGGTTCAATTCCCAGGTCGGGGGCTTCTGTGTGAAGTTTGCATGTTCTTCCCGTGCATGCGTGGGTTCTCTATGGGCGCTCTGGCTTCCTCCCTCAGACCAAAAACATGCTCATAAGGTTGGTGACTCTAAATTGCCCTTAGGTATGTGGCCCTGCAATCGACTGGCGACCGGTCCAGGGTGTACCCCGCCTCTCGCCCGATGATAGCTGGGATAGGCTCCAGGCTCCCGTAACCCCGAAAGGGACAGCCGGGTATAGAAAATGAGTGGGTTGTACAATTTTTCTTTTTATCTACACATGGCTAAGAAATTCTGAAAATACAGCTGTAAAACTGATTAACTAATTGTTGTTATTAATCAACAAAGTTATTCTACATTTATAAGTAGATTAAATTTTAAACTCATTCATTATTTGTGTTAATTACACATGTTTGTACAAATTATCAAGGCACGCCTAAACCCACCTAGAGGCACAACAGTGTTCACTGCCCACAGAATACTTTCTAATGTCAATAAATTGTAACATGAAGCAAAAGAAATACAAAATATACAATTAAAATCTGAGAAATACATGATCTTTGGAAATGAAAACTGATTTGGATTTAAAATCTTATTTTCAAGAGTGTCCTGCAAAGGCAAGTCAGTAAATCTATAGTGGAAATGCAAATATGACAAATATACATGAAAAAGTAGTTTTGATTGGCTGTAATTCCATGTTTGGCTCAGTTTTACTGCTTAAATGTCAATATAATATATCCATTTTGGAACAGTTAGTTTTTTTAAAACTTTATTTGCTTATTTTATAGCATTGGGAAAAAAATGTTAAAGTAGAGGTGTCTTGCCGTTTTTTTCATATGGCACTTCTCCAAACTTGTGGACAACAATAATGAGGCTGTCGAGTCACTTAAATTGCCAATCCCTTCATTATGTGATATGATTGTTACTAAGAAATTCAAAGGTCACTTCTGTGACTCATCAATCCAGCTAAACTTGCCCAGCAGCATGATCCGCCTAATTCAATATCTAACCTGACAGATCTATTTTACCAGGTACAAAATAGATGCTGGGTGCTTGAAAATCCAGCAATATCAAACAAGCTGAAGGCTGGAATATTTGAAAATGGCCTGATGTGAACTGTTAATATGCAGTTCCTCTATAAATAAAAACCAATCATTATGTGCTGCCATCAGTGGTAATAACTACGGAGGTGGCCCACAACAACAATGGCAGACGTCAGTACTGTAACTGCATGTTAGTGCCGATAAATCTGTTAAGGTTAACAGCATTCTTCAGCAAAGTCACCCCAACAACTGGCATAGCACATATGAAATTTATTGTTATTTTGCATACATATGCACGGCTGTTGCTAATAAAACTTTTAAAGTCACAAGCAGGAATAATGTCCATTCATCTTAATGTGAATGTGACAAAAAGATGGAAGATTTTTTTCATACACTGGCATGTGTGAGATATAATACTAATAATAACTTTATTTATACAGCATTTTTAAAACAGATGTTTACACAGTGCTTAAACAGACAAAACAAAGACAGAAAAAGGCAGAACTCTGGGTACAGTGAAATCCACAATCAGGTCAACAGAGACCTAAAGAGTCAAAGGAAAAAGTAAAGAGGGCCATGTTAACTAAAGCAACAAAAGGAAAGAAAATAGAGAATTGGTGAGCTGAAAAAAGCTGAAGTACTTTAAGAATATAGTAAATTAATGCACCCTACTATGTAAAAACACATACAAATGAAGAACATTAGCAAAAAAAAGTATTTTGTTTGATATATAGTGGTAATGAGACAATAAGACAATAAATAAATAATAAATTCATATGAACAAAGACAATTCAATGACAGCTGATCATTGACAACATCACATCAGGAGGATGTAAAAGAAGAGGTAGACAGAGAACTAACAAGAGAGAAACACTAAATACATAAGATAATAATTATAATAATAAAATGGAGTACATTACTATATGGTAAAATCAGGACTAAAACAATGGCAAACCTGTAAGGAGATAAAGAACCGCAGAGTTTAAAAATAGTTTAATAAGTAACTATAAAATAAGTATGTAGATAAAATAAAAATAATAATGACTTTGATAAACAAATAATTTAATTAGTAACTGCAAAAAAGTATGTAGACAACATAAATAATATGTTTGATAAACAAATATGTATGCAATAAAAAAGCATCATGTAAAAGCATTCCAAAAAAAGTGAGTTTTAAGATGTGATTTTATCAGTGACATCAGAATCAATAGTTAAGCTATGTAGGTTGGGACAGACCTGTGAGGGCTTGAAAAGTGATCATTAAAATCTTAAAGCTCTGGACCAGTTGGAGGATGGAGAGTGATTTGCAGGAGTTACCTGAGAGGAGGGAGTTACTGTAATCTAACCTGGAGATGAAAACATGACTGCCCTTTTCTAAATCAGCAGGGGCAAGAGTGGATTTGATTTCAGAGACAGGCCTGATGTGAATGAAACATGACTGGACTGTTTTCTTGGCGTGCTGTTCAAAGGTGAGGTCTGAGCCAAAGATTACACCTAGATTTATCGCAGATGGTGTGATACTGGCAGAGTGTGGGCCGAGGGTGCTGGTGATCTGGGTGATATTTGGGTTTGAGTCATTGAAGCGTATAAGTTCTGACTTTGATTTGTTTTACCACAGGAAACTTTGGGCCATCCAACTTTTGATATCCTTGAGACAGTTAAAAACAGTAGTTAGGAACTATGGGTCACCAGGTCTCAGCTGTAGGTACTGTATGTTTGTGTGTGTGTAGCAGTGAAAGACAGATTATGGCTCTCAATGACTTCACCAGGTGAAAGCATATAAATAGAAAATAAAAGCAGACCTAAACTAGAACCCTGCGGTACACCACAGGCAATGCGACAGGTGGAGGAGGAGTGGTTGCCTGTGGTGACAGTGAAGGTTCTGTCTAAAAGATAAGAATAAAACAAACTAACTGCAGTATCCTTGACACCAACCCAGGTCTTGAGGTGATGCATTTAAATAGCATGATCTACAATGTCAGATGCTGCACTTGGATCTAAAAGGATTAAAATAGTGCTCTCTAAAGGAAGGTATTTTTTTTTTTTACCTTGAGGAGGGTCATTTCTGTACTGTACAAAGCTCTAAAACCTGACAGAAATTTCTCAAAGATGTCATTTCGTTAATAAAATCTAAAATCTATGTTACAACTAATTTCTCAAAAACTGGATAAAGATGGTAGCTTAGAAATTGGCATAAAAGTATGAAGAACAGAGGGGTTAAAAGGTGAGGTTTCTTTAGAAGAGGTTACACCACAGTATGTTTAAAAGCAAAGGGAAAATAACAAGTTAAAGTGAGCTATTTACAACAGATAAAATACTGAGACCAACCATAGCTAAAACTTCTTTGAGCAATTTAGTGGAAATTGTGACAAGGATGCACATAGTTGGTTTCATGTTTGATAGAATGTCTGATAAATCTTGCGGTGAGACTGAGTAAAAACTGCTAAAGCCAAAGTCAATTTGTCTTCAAGAGTTCAAAACACAGACAGAAGTAGTGATCCGTTGCCTTATAGCTTCAATTTTGTTGATAAAGTATGCTAAAAATGACATACATGTCCCATGTCTCAGGCCAACTCCTGTCCCTCGCAGTTTTTTCCTACGAGTTTTTCTCACTAAGTTTCCGAGAATTTCTGTTTGAATGTCTGGTTTTAAGATCGCTGAGCCGGCCAGCTGCAGTGCGATCAGCTGCAGCTCGGCCAGCTGTTTCCTGGTGTAAACAAAGCAGAGCTGCTGCGATGTGTAAAAGTGGTCCCCTGATGAAAACTTTGATAAAAAGGAAAAATTACTCTTTTCCAAAGCACAAAAGTGAGAGAGCACCACTTCACAAAGCAATCAAGGAAAAAAAAACAAGTAAAGAAAGTAAAGTAGTTTTAATCAAGAAAGTAGGAAAAATGAGCAGGACCAACATCAACAGGAGGCTTGCGCTGCAACAAAAACCAAAGTGTTCAAAAGAGTTGAAGGGATTTGGTGGGGTGGGTGTGTATTTAATTTTTTTAAATTTATTTATAGTAACGGCAAACCCCCCTCCCCTGTCTGCCAGTCTGGGTTGATGTAAATGAGTGAAGTCGGGGGGGTTGCCTCTACAAGTGGACAAAGATCTCCCAATCAGTCATGTTTCATTAAAATAAGAAAAACTAGATTATTAAAGCAATACAATTTAAGACATGCTGTTTAAAGACCTTATGTTTTGCTGATTGTAGATGCTTCAAACAGCACAAATAACATTCTAAAACATTAAAGGGACTGTGAGGAGTTTCTAAGTAATTACATAAAAGTCTCACTTTTAGATATATGCCTGATCGAAATACACACTTTAAGATGAGATTTATAGTATCAAAATAGGTTATCTATAAATGCCATTCCTTAGCCTTCCGGTCAGGTTGGACAGGGCTGGACTGGCCTGGATACTCAACTTCGGGAACAAGAAAATTAAAACTAGAGCAAATTTATATTATTCGGACACATCTTAGAGCACCGGGCTGTAAGTAGCGATATATAGCCAGCTACAAAACGACGATACTAAGTTTTCCAAAAATTGCTTGTTGTCACACATCAAAAACTACTGCTACGAATGAGATACATTACCTCGTCGCTTTGCATCCTGTAAGTTATTGGAAAAAAGAAGTTGTAAAGCAATGCAGAGTTCTGAGGAAGGTTCCAGCTGCATTCATTAGCATCACAACAAACACACGCTTTGGCTTGGGTCACGTCTTTTGGTGCGTTCCAGTTGTAGTGAGAAGTAGGAATTTCCGAGTAGGAAACTGCAACTGGAACGTTCCCCGAAGTCAGAATTTCCAACTGGGAACTCGGTGAAACCTCGCCACCCCCGAGTTGACAATTGAAGATGGATGCCCCCAGTGTGAACAGTTATTTAGCTCCTGTGATAATCCATTTATTTGCACTTCTGACTGGGGTGTGTTGCTCTAGATCAGCTGTATACATAGTATTGTTAGACTTATATTTACAAAAATACTGCCATAGTGATAATCACATTCTTCATGTGATTGATGTGAAAAAAAAAAAAAAAGCCAATAGGTCGGAGATATCACTCCCAGTTCCGAGGTTACTGAAACGCAGCATTACGACAATCGTCGCGTGTGCTCATGGGTAGCAGAGTCTTTATGTCGCCGGTAAGATATTCTCCTCATAGTACCTTTAAGGGGAAAACTCATCTATTAAAAAGTCCTGGCAGAGGAATTTGTGGACAATAATCAGTCCATGAGGGCTGATACAGAGCACAGTTCTGCTACTTTTCACTTGTACTGTTTTGCCCCAACAAGTGAGGTAAATGTCAGTGAATATTAGTTAGGTGAAAGTCTATTACAATGTATCTCAATTCTCTAAATCTCTACATAGGCATTTATTTCACTCAACTAAGTGGATGGTCTATGGTAACCATGGATACTATGGTATGGGTGGAATCTGGGATGTAGGATATTGTCTGCACAATATCATAAATGCAAACAATTACCAAAAAAGTTTATTATCAATGGATAGCAATAAATAGTATCCAATAGGATCCCCAAACCACTTTAAGGCTAACTGGTAAGTAAAGGAGAAAAAATAGTTATAAAAATTCATATTACAATCAACCACAGAAAAATAATTTACCTGTGACCTGTTTCAGTCTCCTCAAGTGTGAAGTTTTATTGATTTTTTTATTAATTGTATAAGGAACTAAATATACTTGTGGTCTCAAATGTTTGTATTTAAAAAATGTGTGAAATTTTTAAAGCATGAAAGTGGTTTGCTGTTTAAATCTTTATTTGTCTGTGTTCATATTTTCCCTCCTTTGATAGATGAACCAGAAATAAACCAATATCATACTCCTCCAAAGACTTAGAGAACATTTAGAAAAATAAGTTGGAAATAAAATAGTCGTAACTATGTGTTTGTTGTGAAATTGTTGTGATAAAAAGGGTCAGGCAACAGGGGCAGCAAGTAAGTTCCAATGAAGAAAAAGCAGATTCATTTTGTATGACTTTAAAACTACAAAAACAAACTTATTTATCAGAAGAACAAAAAAACTCAAAGGTCACTGCAGAAACTGTTTGAAAGAGTCATCTAAAGATGTACCTGTGAGTTTCACAGATGGTTGTTTTGTGTTTTTCTGTCTTCAGGGCCCAGCGAGCTCGACCTCAGTCTGCTGGGAGAGAGCAGCAGCAGTCTGCCCGATGTTGCAGGCAAAAGTGATGAGGTAAGATTTAAACTGGTCTCTGCCTGAAGTTGTTTGAAGTGAATGGATTTCCATCAAGTGCAGTTTACTGAATCAGCAAGAACTATAAAGTGTTCTTGATGATGATGCAGCACAATTAGACATTTGTCCCCATTATATATGAAATATATCACAAATTTTGCTCCATTTATTGCCTGTCTTTCTGCAATCACTATACATGCATCACTGCTGTGATATAATTGTGATGTCTATTCAAAATGTATCTTTTGAAGGACTGATCTCATAAAAGAATCCAGCAATAAGTTATATAAAAGTTCTTGTTATGATTATGGGACGATACACTTAAACTCACGATACGCTGCATATCAATATGCCCGGGTCATGCTACAATAAGTCACGATACAATATCAAAAAATTAAAAAAGAAAAAATATTACTGTGTAATCACAACTATTTTTGTTTGAGTTGCACACAGGAAAACACAAGGCCTAACAGGCCAAACACAAACAATAACACTCTCTAACCCTAGAAAGGTTAAAGAGAGTGCATGTTAACGAGCGGTAGGCTTGTTTTTGCCGTCTTTGTCTTTTTTAATGAGAAAGCCAAAATACTGCCAGACAGATGACTTGTATCCTGGCGGAGCGTCCTCAATTTCGACCTCATTCGACTCCATCATTTGGCTTTTTGGAGGCAAGGTAGTTGGTACTGATGTTTTTTGTCTTCACTTCTGGTCACATGCGCTATTACTGGACGTGACGTCTTTATTTTGTGATCCATTTTTTTCAAACTCGATGCATTTCAACACATACTGTATCGCGATATATTGCCAAATGATATTTCATCCCATCCCTATTAATTACCATTTCCTGAAAGGTCGGAGTCAGACAAGATCAAGTTATAGTAATATAACGTTGTTTTTTCTATATAATGTAATAATAAAATCCATAAGCAGGCAATGAATCATTTCCATGTTACACTGCACAATGGTATATAGAAAAATCAATGATATGACCTTTATGAAAGACATTGAAGACCAGGTAGTTGCATGACTCTATGGTCACACACGTGTCCAGTTGAAAATAAAGAGAAGGAATATACTGGAACTTTTAAATGTTATTGTCATTGTATAGAAAAAAACTCAAAATGAAGATTTCAATCATATTCAGTTCCAAGTGCAGGCCTGCCTGGAACCATAGAGGACCTCACAGAGGCCCTTCACATATGGGATTTCAGCAGATTAACCTGTGTGAGCTGGATCCAGATCAATGCCTCTTGCAAACATTCACCATCTTAGCTTGGCTTTTCAAGAATTCTTGGAGATTGTTCACAGGTTTTTTGTAAGGGCCAAATGACCTAAATAGCTCTTATTTTCTGCATGTTTATTTTCTGCCATCCACCCTTTGATCAGCTCCTGAAATGACAATACACCAGGAGTGCAACAGTTATCTTAACCCTGTGGTACAACATTTACAGTTCAATATGAAAGCAAGACTTGCTGTATTTTCAGTTTTGAGAACAAATAGCTTTTATTTCTTTTTCGCTATTTTCTCTGCTGCATTTATGCCTGTGAGTCTGTACACAGGGTTGAGCAGACAACTGCCACAAATGGCACTGTGTGAAAGTGAGGCCAAAATATCAGACTTTTCTTTGAGAGAAGAGGCTGCAATGTGCATTTATCAAACCAGAATAAAACATGTTTGCTTAGCAATACAACTATCCAGGGTCCTGTGATGAAGCAGGATAATGTCAAACCAGTGTTGCACAAACATTTATCATGACTTACAAGGGGGCAACATTAACTCCAAGCACATCCATGTGTTGAATCTAAGGCCCCATCCACACGAAGACAAAACGCTTAACAGTTTAAAAAACGATCGTCATAAAGACGAAGGCATCACAGAAAATGTGGGCGTCTACATGAATGCACTCGATACGCACGAAGACGCTGTAAAACACATGCCAGACCTCTAGGGGTGCTTTAACCATATGACGGAAACAAGCGGAAACAGACGAAAAAACAGTGGGCATGCGCAATTGCGCAGAAGTTGTAAACAGAGATTACGATAAAGTGATCATAAAGTGTCGTAATGTGTCCTCGATAATTGTTTGTTCAACTCAGTGGTGATTGAGAAGAAGATTTTGCTGCAACAGGGATAGTAGGGTCACTAGCTTCATCAGCACATATGCTACACAGTATGCCACCATTGTTGTTGTCGTTGCAGCGTGTGGCGCATGCATGTCAATGAAGATATGAAACCATGACATAAGTGTATCTGAAAACTTGCGGAGAGCCAGTAATCACAGAGCTGCGTTTACGGCATTTCAAAATCTTTCCACTCTGGAAACTAGTTTTAAAAATGATCGTTTACGGACCCCCAAAACGCTGTCTTCTTATGGATGATACGCAGATTCGGCAAAAAACTAATGTGTTTAGACCTCGGTTTGTCTTCGTGGAGATAGGGCCTAATTAAGTCAAATTGAAGCGTACCTTTTCACCATAGGCTTGGATGAGTCTGTTGTAGCTTCCACAACAGCCACTTAACATTCTAGCTTGTATTGTTTTGCCAAAAGAATGTTTAAAATAGTTTTGAAATAAATGTAGACATCTTTTTCTCCTATTAATATCTATTTCTGCAAAATTGTATTAAAAGTAGGAATTAAAAAAAAAATAAAAATAAAGTCAAATATTCAAAGCATAAATGTTCAGTCCAACAGATCTCTATGTGACAGAATATGTAAAAAAGAGGCTACTCGTATTCTGTACTTATGCAAGTAACATCAAGTATCAAGGACAAAAGTGAAACTGTTTATGATTTTTCAGTAACCTGTATTGGTCCCCCTCATGATGCTGGATCTTGAAAGCTTTTCCCCTTCAATTCTCTTATAAGTTGTTTTGTTTAAGGGAGACAGTAAACATCATTGACTCTAATTAATTCAACATAGGATAATGAGATAAAGGCCAAATACCTACGTGTTGACTTTGTAACTCAATCATCATTGGACCAAATTTGATCCAGTATTGGTATCTAGGTAATTGAATACTGTCATGTCCTTTAACGAAGATGTTTTTTATCATATAACACAATCAAATCAATCAGTGACGTGCAGGAACATCCTCTCCCTCTCCCCATGTCTCTGCTCTGACTTTCCTCTGCCTAAATGACAATCTGCAGATTACCTTTTTCAAAAATGGCAAATGTTGAACTTATGTAAAAAGGCCAGATGATTCAGCACAGCACATGTACAGAGACAGAGACTGTTGTTGTTGGTGTTGTGTAATGATGGCAAGGGAGCAGACAAGCATCGCTCCTCCACACAAACCTGCTGCTGAAGTGAAGAATAACCCTGACCCTCTGTCTCGTTCCCATCCTGAGAGCGTCTGTGAAAACATTACTCAGCTTTCTCTGCCACTCTAACTTCTAGCATGCTGTTTCTCCTGAGCTTTATTTTTTAGAACCCTGTGATTTGTATTCTGGGTTTATACAGCGCTACTCTCTTGATTGAGTGTTCATTTTTTCAGATATTTTTTTTAATGGCTCTCCCTTTTTTATGCTATACACCAAATTTGAGGTTGGACACAAATTGAAGCTGCCTCAGACTCTTTTCAGGATATTTCTTCCACTCATTCGTTGACACTGAAAATTTCCACTGTAATTTATCATCAATAGTATGGCAAAAACTGTTACCATGCTGTTATCAATTTTTGTCTGAGTAGGAAGTTGTTCAATTTCATTTTTTAATTAGACAAAAGACTGTCATGATTAAGGCTGTAACTGCAGCCATTTCCTATCTGTTACAACTGTTCACTGATGAATAGCATAAAAAGGCTTGAAGTAGGCTGTTAGGAATTTGGCCCATTTAATAAAGATATAGTTGTATTTAGGCAGTGCCAGATGACTGGCATTCAAAAAATGTGAAGGGACGGACTAGATGGGCTGTTTTACAGACCTATGGGATACATTTCACTGGACCATCTGGGCAATAACCCATAGAAAGTGTTAGGGAAGGGTTGAACCATACAAGTAATTACTTAGACGGTGATTGGGTGATCATTCTGTCAATAATAGATAGACAGACAGACAGACAGACAGACAGATAGACAGATAGACAGATAGACAGATAGATAGATAGATAGATAGATAGATAGATAGATAGATAGATAGATAGATAGATAGATAGATAGATAGATAGATAGACAGACAGACAGACAGACAGACAGACAGACAGACAGACAGACAGATAGATGAGTGCCTGTTAACTCTGACACTGACAAGTGAGGATAAGTGAATTACCTCCAGAGATTCTAGCCAATGCTAATGCAGTGATGGAAAGAATTCCCGCTGCAAACATTACTGAGACTAATGAGCTGTTATATAGTAAGCAGCAGTGATCCTCGAGATGCTTGGACACCAGATGGGTAACATGAAGGAGAAAAAAGGGCAGTGCCCACCATGGAAAAGGTTGGAGGCTAAAATCAAGGTGACACGGAGAGAGGTCCACCAATTGTCAGAACTCCAGAATGGTGCAACCAGGAAAAAGATACCCAAGAGGTACAGGCAGATGCCTGTGAGGAACAATTTGACTCTTGTATATATTGTATATAGTTTTTCTTATGCATTTGATCTATCCTGAAATGCTGTAAAATCATTGCTTAGTGACATGACCTAACATAACCTGTACATGACCTTACATAGCCCCCTCCTTGCCAGAGACTGCTTTCCCATACACTGCATGACCGTACATAGACCTCTTGGCCCTCTTGTTACCTTTTCTTCTCACAAACTCAGTGATTCCCATGAACTCGCTGAACTATTGCACTTGCAAGGCCATCTTTCTCACCAAAAACACCCTCATGTGACCACATACAATGCTATAAAAGGAGATGACACTGTACTAGTTTTCAGTTCAACTCTCAGACTGCTTTGGCACTCTTTGGTTGTAACTCTCTTGTCCGGACAACTAACCCACCAAGGCTGGAGACTGAGCAATACTGGAAAGGCATCTGGGAGAAAGAAGCATCACACAACGATGCACAGTGGCTAAACAATCTAAGAGCAGTTCACACCAATCTCCCTGAACAAGATGCCGTGACCATCAAAGTAGCAGATCAATCCAAGAAAAAGTCTCAGGTATGAAGAGCTGGACCACACCAGGCCTGGATATGATCCATACCTACTGGCTAAAGAGGTTGTCCTCATTCCATGAGCGCCTAGCAGTACAAATGAACCAACTTCTGAGAGATGGACCCCACCCAGAATGGCTGACCAAGGGCCGCACAGTCCGGAACAGTCCCATCCAAGTATTGGCCAATCACCTGCCTCTCTACAACATGGAAACTCCTGTCAGGCATCATTGTAGGAAAGCTAAGTGGTCACATGGATCAATACATCCAGAGACACAGAAAGGGTAAACTACCAGAGGACCAACCTGTGCACGACCTGGATTGATTAAAAGAAAGCCTATGACCCAATGCAACACACATGGATCCTGGAATGTCTGAAGGTCAATAAGACTCTAAGAGCCTTCATTGCAAACTCAATAAGTCAATGAAACACCACCCTTGAGGCCAAATTCAAGCCAATTGCGCAATTTTCCATCAAATGTGGCATACATCAAGGAGATGTTCTGTCCCCACTGCTGTTCTGCATAGGCCTGAACCCCCTCAGCCAAATAATCAACAAGACTGGCTACGGAACAAGACTGACTCTGAAATGGGACTAACATCAGTCACCTCCTCTACATTGATGACATCAAGCTGTATGCTAAGAGTGAGCGAGACGACTCACTGATCCATACCACCAGGATCAACAGCAGTGCCATCGGAAAGTCGTTCGGACTGGAGAAGTGTGGCCCAATGGTGACAAAAAGAAGGAAGGTAGTCCATACAGAGGGCATAACACTCCCAGAGGCCAGAATAGTAGATTTGGAGGATGTGTGATAATTTTATGAGGGGATAAGTGGCTAATGGTTCTTTTGTTGCTGCAAATACATTGCATTGGCATATTACTAATGGCAGTTCATAGCGGAAAAACGCAGTGGATTGGTTAGCATAAAGGAAGAGGCATGTCAAGGAGCACAACAATGGAAGGGAGAGGGAGTTAAGCTGCTTCAGCTGCAGTCTCATCCACCAGCTACCCCAGTTTTTACCTCAACGGCACCAGATTGCCAACTACGTGGACTTACTGGTATCTTTACTGATCAGAGCTGGCACAACACCAATCAATGTTGTCCAAAAGCCTTAATACAGACTCCTACCAAAAGCTGGTGTTGTAACTCCGGTCAATGGGCTTCCTCACTTTGACTCTATTATCCAGGCGTAAACAAGAATTATTTAGCTTTTCATGCCCCATTCACTCTGACATTTCAAACAAGGACTTCTACAGCAGTGTGGCATTTTACCTCCACTGTGAATGCTGCAGAGCTAGAATGGGTGGGATGAGCTGATCCCTCATTTCTTCAGTCTAAAGAGGTAGCATCAGATGTGTGTCCCCCTTGCACACTCTCTTAAAGATGTATCATGCTGTGAGTTTATTTTATGCTCTAATGGAAATCATGTGAATGTTCTTAAATTTAATGAATTTAATGGGGGTGTCAGTGCTTTCACAGATATGCTGAGGGACCTTTAAGGAAAGAATCATGCCTTTATCTAATTTCTGAAGTGTTAGCCATTTACTTTTCGATTCAATGATGAGAGCATCATCTTGTAAAACTGATCTTATAAGTGGCCATGGTTTGTTGAACCTGCTGCGTATTCAATGAAATGCATTGTTTACTTTCCAAGAGGCCGGTCACAGTGTGTCATCATCACCAGCTGTGTTCGTAAACAGAATTACTCTCACAGTCGGGAGCTTTTATACCAGACAGAAAACGTCCTGCTGTGTGTGTCCTGAGCTTCATGTTCGGGCTCACATTAATCTCATAAAGCTCCCTTTTTCATGCCTGATGGGGTGAACTTTATGCCAGGCTGATCGATACTTTACCTGCTCCCCATTACTCAGAACCAGGACACAGACTGATCTATCTGTGTGAATCTGTGTAAATCCTTGGAGAGGAAACAGCGACTGAAGGACGATGTCAGCTCAAAGAGCTGGCTGGTGGAGACGAAAGCAGTCCATGTTTGGTGCTTCCTGTGGCGAGCTGTGACACTATATTCTATGAAGTGGAACAAGGACGCCGTGTGGCCTTGTCATTCCACATCTGTGACCTCGAATTTGACATGAAGATGAAATCTGTGAGCATGGTAATGCACTGAAGGCAAAGGAGGAGGCACACCATCTATTTTTAAGCTAAGGGTTTCAAAACCGACATGCTCTTACAGTGCTGTTTAGATTCTTGCCTCCGTGTTTAACTTGCAGAAGAAAAGGGAGAAAGGAACGCTACATTTTTTGCAAGTTTTATTGTTTAATGGGTCGTTAGATCTGCCTAATTAAGAAAAAGAACCATTTTTGGTCAAACGATGACAAAGATCATTTTTATGAATCTTTAAAACAGCCAAATTAAAAATTCAAGAGCTACCCTTTTGTCCAGAAAGTGCTTTCATCAGGGAAAGAAAATAGAAACCAATCAGAGAGGGAACAAAGAGGCATTCCAAACAGATCATCCTGAGACTTTCTAAATGTCTTAAATGTGGCTGTGGAGACAGACAGATATCTTTAAAGGCATTTAATTCAGTGCTGCCACAAAAGCCTCAGAGTTAAGGTAGATTTTCCTCATAGTTTATATGTTTTTGATATATTTCCCTTTATGACTGACATACAGACAGACAAAAAATGTTGCACAAGCAAGAGGTTGGCAACAACTATGGTCAGTAGTTATTACAATAATCAGTGAAAATAACTAGAAACATGTTAAAATTGTTGAATAATGGTAAGAATAATAAAAAAGCAGGAAAAAATAACAGATAAGAGAGTGGTTGCCGTTAAATACTTCTTGTTGAGGAGAACTCTCAAAGATACCGTACCCATCTTTAAGAATGAAAGAATAAGTCTTTAAGAAAAAAACAAAACCCAATTATCCTCTTAATCGGCCCCCTCAGACCAACTGTGCATGCAAAAGGCAGCAGAAATCTGCATTTTGCAGGTTTGTTCAGAGGGAGTCTCTCACTCCTTGAAATGTTTCAACCACTTAATCACACAACACATCAAGATGACTGAATTTTGATCTCTGGCATCCCAAACTCACATCATTCCCACTGCTCAAATTATTAGTCGTGATTTTTCATTCACATTACATCACAATCCAACAAAAATAATTACAACCATTCCAACCCCTCTATGCAGAATGACTCCTGCTACAAATTTTCTTATTGATTATCCTTCACCACTTTGCATCCCCCCTGTGCCCGTGCATTTGCAATACTAGTAACAGCTTATCTGAACATGCATATGTAAAATCAGTGCATGACAAAGTGATACTTTAACTGTAAAATTACAAGTACATTCAGTAAATTCAACTAACATGGTTTTGTCCCTGTAGAAAACCCAAGCATGCACTGGAAGAACAAACTTTGCAAAGAAAGTCTGACCAGAGCGTCATTTCAGCAACCTTATACTAAAGCAGCAGTTCATACTGTCGCACCACCATACAGCCGCCTCTGTGTATTATAAAATAAAGTGACTTGATATACACAAACTAATCAAAAATATGGCTAAAGACCATCATTATCAGTGATTGCATCTTATTACATGTTACTGCAGCAGTGTTGCAAATTGTACCAATTTCTTGAGAAATATAATGTTTTATGTCATCAGAAACCAACATGTGTTTTTCCTCAACACTTTCTGTTGGTCTCACTTGGCCCCCAAAGCATCAGTGACATGACTACAAATGGCTAATAGCTATAATATCTATAGCATAATAGCTTTATTACATTTTCCAGTAGCTTTTCAGTGGCATTGTTTCCTGAGTCAATAACTTTTCAGTAGTCCTGTTATTTCATCACGTGTAGTGTGGTAGCATCTGTACAAGTAACATTATCCCACAGCAATAAATGAGAGCAGCGAGCGAAGTGCAGAGAGCACTGTCACTGTCCTTAAACAGACTAGGTAGACTCTAAGGACATCTAAAAACCATGAGTTGACACAAGGACATGTAATTGCAGTGGACTGTGCATTTCACTTGATGGTGACACACAGTCAAATCCTGATACCTTCATGTCCGTGCTGCAGCTGAACACGAGTACAGGTGAGCATGACATTTATGCAGATAAATCATGAGAGAAATATTTTTTTTTCAAATGTTTTAAAATTTCCTTTGCCAGAGCAGTCTGTGAGCATCAGCATTCTCTCAGTCACTAACTACTGAGCATAAAGAAGAGAAGAAGATGCAAATTAATAAGAAAACAGAGGAGAATTTGATATTAGATTAAGGGAGACAAGAACAAGGTGAACCAATGAGGTAAGATGAGTAACCTCATATTATCACCTGGCAACTTTACTAATTCATTTTGTGTGTGTTTTTTTATTAGTACTGGTAATTAGACTTTTGTCTACAACATAATTTTGGCTAAAAATATCATTTCATGGGCCTATGTCAAATGACAAAGTTAGACATGATTAGGACAGTTCAAACATTGTTTAATAACCGTTTTCTCAAAATGTATTTAAGTAATTAGATAAATAGGTTAAGATTATTAATACCCATTACAAAGGCAAACCATACAAAGTGGTGTACAATATTAAGATGATTTTAAAAAAGGGAAATCTTGGTAGTAGGCTATCTGAAAAAAATGTATGAAAAGTACCAGTTACCTCTGGGTACAATGTATAATATATGTTAAAAGTTAAAAAATATATAAGGCTGTAAATGCCTTAGTAGGAAAAAAAGAAAGCTGCTTGTTCCATGAAGAACCCGACGGTGATGGTGAGTGGCCTTCAGCCCACCAGAGCACCTCCATACGCAATTTGACAGACATGACCATGTATTATATCAGTCCTGAGGACTGAGATTATTAAACAGCGGGTGATGGGTGCAGATTATTTGATCAGCTCACTCACAGGTGACTCACAGGAGAATCTCATATGAAGAAGTTATTAGATTTAATGAAGACTGAGAAATGAACCTCGGTGCTGCTGCTATTAACATCTCCCTACTTGTGAAGATGTCAAACAAGAGCTTCAAGCCAAATGACATCAATCTATCTCTTCATCAGTTTGTTTCAGTCTGACTTTAATGGGTTCATCATGAGGTCTAGTGTAGACATTGTTGTCATCAGAGGATCATCAATGAAAACTTGACAGTCTTGTATGTCTGTAATGTCTGTTTACCCTCCAGTGGCTCTCAGTTACTAGACTACAATACCTATTACTAATTATGTGTACACACACACACATGCACACACACACACACACACACACAAGCACACACACATATATATATATATATATATAAATATATATATATAAATATATGTATATATATATATAAATATATGTATATATATATAAATATATGTACAAATATAAAAATATATGTACATATATAAAATATATGTATATATATATATGTATATATATAGAAATATATATATATGTATATATATATATACACATATATATATATATTTTATATATTTATATATATACATACATATATACATTTATATATACACATTTATATATATCCATATATATATACACATACATATATACACATACATATATATATATATATACACATACATATATACACATACATATATATATATATATACACATACATATATACACATACATATATATATATATATACACATACATATATACACATACATATATATATATATACACACATACATATACACATACATATATATATATATACATATATATATATATATATATATATATATATATATATATATATATATATATATATATATATATATATATATATATATATATATATATATATATATATATATATATACACAGCAGGCAGACCCTACTGTGTTGCAGAATGTGAGCCAATTTGTCACACAAACTTGAGTCAAAACAAGTTGGAAGTAAAGCAAAAAATATCCTCACTATAAAAAATTTTTTTGCTGATATTTGTTTTTCATTTAAAAAAGAAATGTGGTCAATATCTGTTAAAACTGCTATTTAAGCTGTAAGCATCCATGATAATCTCTGAAAGTGCAGTCACTTCCTGCCATCGTCTTGCTCGTCTTTTCCTGCTTGAAAAGACTGATTGGGCTGTCCCGCTTTGGGCTAAGCACTAACATTGTAGATTTAAGCTTGGCATAATGGATCTGCCTGATTAAAACTTGGAATCAGCCTGGTCCAGCTGCTGTGCAAGGTTAGCACCACTATCTTCAAGCAATACTTAATTTTCCTTAACAGAAAACACTTAAAGCTAGAAATTGCAGCAACATATGTTTTGCTGCCTTTTGAAAATGTTAGTTTTTTTTCTTCAAAATAACAAAAGTCTTTACTATTGTAAAAAGAAAAAAAAAGATGCTGTTTGGCCTAGGAAATCGGAAACAGGCAATTTATTAATACCGGGGCAAGCAGTCAACCAAACAATGTTAACATTTTGTAACAGATATGTCAGAGATCATAAAAATATAGTTGGTAAATTAATGAAACTTAACAGTATCAGCACCTTCTTGTGGCGAACGATAGGTATTGAAACTCTCCAAAACCTGGCAAATATGACACAGCTGCAAAGAATTTTGCTTTTGGAGCAGGAATGCCTCAGTGTATGGTTGTGTTAGAACCAGTTCAGGGCCTGTTTATGGGGTCTTTTAGGATACAGCCATGTCTAAATATATTCCTTTTTAATGCTGTATCATTGTGATTGCCGGTTTATATGTATTTTTCATGTTTTAGTACACTGATCCAATATTGTTAATAAATCCAGCAAAACCTTTTTTTTTTTTGAGGGGGAGGGTCATTGGAGTGACAGGCTGTTGTATAGTCTGATGGTGGTTGGCGCAAAGGAGCGCCTGAATTGCTCAGTTCTGCTCCTGGGTGGGATGATGCTGACTGAACGAGCTGCCCATGTCCCATCATGGAGCAAGAGGGGTTGTCCAGGATCACCATGAGTTTGTCCTTGATTCTCCTCTCAGCCATGATCTCCAGATTGTCCAACTGAAGGCCCACCACAGAGTGGGCCTTCATCACCATTTCTTTAGCCTGTTGACTTCACCAGCCTTGATGCAGAAGAGAAGAGTGGGCTGACCACCAGAGACTGGTAGAAGGTCCTAAGGAGCCTGTTGCAGATGGCAAACCATTTGAGTCTCCTCAAGAAGAACAGCCTGCTCTGTCCTTTCCTGCAGAGTGCATCCATGTTGTGAGACCAGTCCAGTTTATTGTTGATGCGGACCCCAAGGTACCTGTACAAGTCCACCCTCTCCAATTCCTCCCCCTGAATGATGATGGGGGCAAGGGACCTCCTGTTCTTCCAGTAGTCAACCACCAGCCCCTTGGTCTTGCTGATGTTGAGCTTCAGGTTGTTGCTGCCACACCATGGGATGAAGCCCTCGAACAGTCCCCTGTACTCCACCTCATCATCAATGATGATACATCCATCAATGGTGGAGTCATCAGAAAACTGGAGGTGACAGAAACCAGAGTTGAACTGGAGGTCTGAGTTGAAGAGGGTAAAGAGGAAGGGCGCTAGAACACTTCCTTATGGGGCACTCCAGTTGTCACCACCTCAGAGGTGTAGCCATCCACCCTGACAAACTGCCAGCCTGTGAGGCCAGTAAACGACAGCTGACATTGGGTGGCAATGTTTACTGTTTATTTTTTTATTGTAAACAATTAGTCTTTACTATCCGTATTAAATTGATAACTCTGGACTATGTGTTTGTGTGAAGAAAAACCTGCATTGCAAGTATTTGAAAGTAAATTGTTTTGCACATATGTTCACAGAATCTGCCAAAACCTTGTTGTTATTGTAGTTTATTTTCATTTGTCTTGATGTATATGCCTCAATAGTTACTGTACAAAAGAGAAAAACTGTTATGTTCATTCAGTGGTTTTGTTGCATGTGACAATCACAGACAGACTCAGACTCTGTTGCTGTTTCTGGAGTTTTGAGTAGGATTGCGATAATGATTACAGGTGCATCTCATACAATGTGAAATCTTTATGAATAGCAGGAACCCTCTGTGTTTATCTACATTTCATGCATGCATCACATTGGCAAGAGTGTGTTGTGAGTGTGTTTCTCTCAGTGAATCATCAGACCAGTTGGTGTGCCCACATGCCAGGCTGGCTCATCTTTGGCACCCAGCACTCCCCCACACTGGTGGAATTATTCAACACTAACAGGGCTTATCTTCACTTTATTCTGAGTCTCTGCTGCTCTCCTCCCGTCTGTTATTGCAGCTCCACTTCACCCTGACCCTTCTGCACACTGCCTCATGTCTAAATCACGACCAGAACAAGTCCGTCTCAGAGTAAAGAGAGGTCAGGATGGCCCGCTAAGGATGGAGATGTCATAGGGGATGGTTTCTTTCCTTCAGTCATCTATCTGCAGATGAAGTCAAGCTGTATACTGACAGTCAGTCATCTCTATTGACTTAGAACTCAGTTAGGCATGTTGCTAAGGCTCTGTATAAAAATGAAGTGATAGATCACTCACAGTATCAATTCAGCAACACGTTGGTGCTTAGTTGAACCTGGAAAGAAAATGGTCATTAGAATGCATTTCCACAGTTCACCTTTTCTTTAAGTACAGAAAAAGAGTTAAGACTTTGATAGATGCCAGGCTATTCAGTTGATGACAGGGTGTCATCATTTGAATGTCAAGAGTGTGCCATCCTGGAATTTAGGTTTTGAAATCTTTGATTCCAGCAGTTCATGTGAAGGTGTCCCTAACACTAAGCCCTTTTGGAGGCTGATGTTTTATTCAGACAACAGTACAGTCTCTGGGGTGACAGCCAACTTTGAAGAGCATCCAATTAAGCATGGGGTTGACAATCAAGGACTCAAGCCTGACCTTTTCTACCCATAGCTATTGTAAAGGTCCATCTGCCAACTTGAGAAATGGGATTAGAATTGAGTAGAGTTGAAATACAACCAAAGAATGATTTTTTAGCCAGAATTACATGCAGATATCTGTTCAAAATTATTGTTCAAAGCTACAGTGAAGCTGTGACTGACTGACTCTAGCATGGCCCAGTATAAACTGTTAAGAAACCCACTGTCATGATTGCAAGTGCAGTTGCCACTAGTCGCTCATTGCAAACAACCTTGTGTGACAGAAATTCACTCTTGTTTATTGGTTATTAAAAGCACCTACTAACATTGCAGTGGAGATGGATCATCCTGATTCAATGACTGTAATAAGGCAGATCCATCTTGACAGGCTCTGATGAGAACAATCCTGGGCGGCCCAAAGTGGGATGTCCCAATCAGAGTCCTGTTAAGTAAATGGAAGTGGAAGCTACAACTAAGATGGCAACAGGAAGTGACTGCTCATACAACTATTAGCATAGACACCAACGGCTTAATAGCAGTTCTATCTGATCTGGACAACGGGTCTATATGAAAATACATGACAACAATACAAAGTTCTTAATAGAAAAGATATTTTCGCTCCACTTTTAACATGTTTTGGAGATTTGCTTTATGTAGTGGCTCACATTACGTACAGTAGCCCCTGTTACCTATTACTTTGTCTGATTGGCCCATAATGAATGTGATTGATGGTATCATTTTCCAATCACCTGCCAGATATGCTTCTAAAAGGTTCTGCCCTCCCAATTTTCAATTCATTTGTTCCTTTTGATGTACTGTAAATAGATATAGTTAAAGGATAAGTTCGGTTTCTACAGCTTTCACGTTGTTTATACAATGAAGTAGAACGTTCGATGAGCTCCTCATCTGTAAACTCTGGCTTGAAACTGGAAGGACACCCATCATATTCAAAGTTCTCGTCCACAACATCTTCATCCGATAGATATTCGTCCATTTTGCACAAAACTGGAAGAAGAAAGTTGTTGAGTGGACGGCGGTCGCCCCTGAAACAATGAGCCGTACTGCGCATGTGCAGCAGTCGTAAACAAACTTTTCAGTTCAGAGGTCAGCTCAGTCACAAAAACATGGGTGGAGCAACACCGGACTGTCTTGGAGGAGTAGCACGAGCGAACCATGATGAAATATTGGTGAAACTAATGAGTTTTTGGAACATTAATGCAGTTGTAGGAGCGGTGCTATACATGCCCCATGTGCTACCATTATAGGGATGTCCGCCGCTCGATTTTGGATCTAAATATCTCCTGAAGCACTGTTTGGATCAGGAAAGCCTTCTGGGTGAGTATACTGTTCTACTTCATTCTATAGACAATGTGAAAGCTGCAGAAACCAAACTTATCTTTTAAGATATAGTTAAGTTACAGCAAAAAATAAAATTATGGCAAAGAAATAATAAAACATATACCCCAGATGTATGTACAGCCACATCTTTTCCAGTGGAAAAATTAACAACATAGTTGTTAACATTGGTGGTTGGACTTGAACAGAGGTGCATTGATGCTCTGATCAGTATCAATAAAATCTAACACACACCATCCACTGTGTTCAGGTTCATTTCCAGATAATGGTTGTCTTCTTAAATTTAATAATAAAACAAATGTGTGTCTACTTGCCTACTTTTGTTAAATACAAAAACACTTCAGGATTTTTTTCCACATAGTAAGAGAATGTTGAACATCATGTATCTCTGTGCACGAAGCTGGCAGATGGTCTTCTCACGCTCCATTTATGTGCATGTTGGATGTTTTTCTCTGAAATTTGAAGTTTGATACTCAGTTTTCACACTTTGTTTCCTTTTGTGTTGGGAAGTGGAATAAACAGGGGGTGACGAGGCACATGATATATTCTGAAAGCTTCATGCCTGAGAGACCTGCCTACAGAAACAATGGAAGTCTGTTTCATGTTCACAGTCAGAGATTTGTGAATGTGCTACATATTTTAAATCCTTTAACAGCCAACAAATGTTGTGAGGCTGGGAAGAGTGTTAGATAACGCAGTTATGTCACACTTGAATTAATGTGCATTAACCAATACGCCAACCTCCTGCTTCCTTAATCGTGTGATCCCCTGACTGTTGACTAATCCACTTTCAAAAATATTATTTTTTTTAATAAGAACCTTAGGCATTTCTGTAGTGACAATTTTAAGTTTCGCATTGGTAACACAACCATACACTTGGACATAACAGCCCCAAAAGTAAGGTTTGATGTAGGTGTGTCATATTTGCCAGGTTTTTGAGAGTTTCATTACCTAAGAGGGGCACACATCAACAGTAAGAGTCATCAATGTATCAACTATTTCTTTATTATCTCTGACATATCTGTCTAAGGTCCTAACATGGCACGAGTCTCTCAGAACAAAACAAAGCATTTCTTTGACCATACGTTCATTGCACCACAGCGTACCATGTCCCCCTCCACCACCACCACACCCTCAGTATTTACACCAAATGCAGATGCTGAAACTTTTCTTCATTCAGATATGTAGCCCAAAGTTGACTTGGTTCTTATTTCGTTGTAGCATTTAAGACTGAATGAAGACTGTCTCTCTGCATTAAAGACAGAAAGAAGTGTCCAAAACATGTTTGAAACATGTTTGTGCTTCTAAGTGAAACAAAAAGTGATTCATATCAGTGTGAATACAGAAAAACAGACCCATAGAGAGTTTGACACTAAAGTCAAAATCAATTCCTGCCATCTGTAATCTGTATATGTAGAAAATAGAAACATTTTTCATCTTCGTCCTATAACACGTTCGTGCAGAATAAAACAATACTTTAGAAGTAAAAAAAATATAATAAAAGAACATTTATCAAAATCCATTATAAATTATGCAATTGATTTAAATGGAACATTAGGCTGTACTAAGAATGTAAGAAAGTAGAAAGCTGTGATTTAAAACCATATTTAGTCAGAGTTATAGATGTCCCAAATGATCAGGATCTAATAATAGTTGACCTGTTTCGATAAAATGATGTGATGTGTTATTATCCCAACTGATCAGCTGTGGCTTGTGCATTAGTGTCAGACAGAAGAAGTGTGGAAGCAGTGTAATGTACATTACCAATTCCAAGCCAGTAAATATCGAACACATCAATAATGAATCATACCATAGCAAAATTGAGCACCTTCACGGTAGTGTTGGCTTGAAAAATGATTAGCTTGTCTGTTGCTGCTACCACTTCTGGGGTTATCTGTCCTTCAGCCTCCACTCATAGCAGTTGTGATAAAATTGAACAACTTTGATGTGTCTTGTGTATAAAATATTAATTTGATGGTAAATTCTGTTATAACAAATCTGTGATCTGTGGAAGTTTAAAAGTTGGTCTGCTAACCAAACAAAGTGATATAATTTAACACTATAGGCCCTAATTTTGTGGCACAGCGCAGGGTGGCACACCCCACGCAGAGTTAATTTGGTCTGGCGCACCGCTGTGCACAGCCAATTTGACAATTTGGTAGACAGGCTGCGCCATGATGGGTGTGACAGCACACCAGTGGAAGGTGCTGACAGATTCAGGTTGGGGCAGCGACAATTTCGTGCGCTGAAAGCTCACCAGCTCCAACCTGGTCTATTCCCGGCACAGGCAAAGCGAACCCTCCACAGCTGTAATTTGGTGACAGACGCACATGTGCGCACCCGTCAACAAAGCCTCAAAGGCAGGTTTCCAGAGTGTTAGTCACATTTTAATGCAATAAACAATCTCATCAATCACTATTTCATGTAAACCGTCTGAACCAGCATATACATTTGTATCTATATTAACTGTCCCGTCACATCTGATGTCGAATTAAAGCCGTTTGTCATAATGGAAACTTTACCTGACAGCAGCTGGAGTGTGAGGCACATCTCGCAAGCCAACAGCAAACAGCCTAATCATCCAATACAGAGTATATATATTTGGCTTCTCTCATCTCATGAATTTCAAAGAAAAGAGGGAGAAAAAGATGGAGAAAAAAACTGGGAAAATAAATGTAAGTCACTCAGTGTCTTAAGGATTTACCTGTGATTGCCCATATTTCTCTGTTTCAGTCTTTATTCTTAACGGGATCTAAAAAGATTAATGACAAAGAAACATATTACATCTGTCCCAGGAGCTGGCCCACACACCCCAATAGCGCCTCCGCTCTCTCAGTTGCTGTAACGGTGTATGACCGTCTCCGCTACCGGGTCTTTTCAGCACACTGTGACCACAGTGGCAAGGGTCAGTCAGACCAACCAGTTGCTGCGCCTCGCCCGCAATGCATTTGAAGGCAAGGAGAGGCATTCATTTGATGGTGAAGAAAACACTCAGCTGTGTTAAAACCACTCAAGCCTTTTCTCCTCCCTGTCTGGCACTTGTGCGAAGGGGCAGGGATGGAGGCGTGGGTGCGCCTCTTTGCACACCGCAGGAAGCTTGCAAAGAGAACTGGACACACCCTGTCGGCGCGGCGCAGACATGGCACAGGGTAGCTGCGCCTGGTCTACAGAATTAGAGCAAAATGATGTGTTTTTGGGTCTGATCTGTAGAACTAATGTAGTGTTATTTTTTAAGGGTGCACCGAATATTTGGCGGCCTAATATATTCGGCCGAATAGTGCAAAAAAAAGCCATATTGGCCTTCGGTGGAGTGAGGTAACAGCAAGGCCGAATAGTATCCCCCCTCAGTAAGGGTCAGAGACTCTCTTATCCACCCTGCTGAAAAAAACACAGTCACTCGGGGTTAAACTCTTGGCGAAGCGCGGCTGCACTCAGCCGTATAACTTGGATAAAAAGCCGACGGCTGAGCCCACAAATAAGTGGAGAACGAGAGACTAAACTGTATTTCACAGAACACACAGCCTGGTCTTTGAATTTAAGTTTGCCATCAACGGTGTAGAACCAAAACTACTTCCACACAGCTCTCCTCAGAACAGTTGGAGCTGTTTATGTCTGCTCCACAGAGCGGAAACTCTTTGGGTCGAGCGAGCAGCGGATGTGTCTGAGGGTCAAGCTGCGCTCACAGCGCCCTCTGTTGGACGGAACAGTCCACTGCTCCAGGCCTGATGTGTCACCACACTCAATATTTTACATTCAAATATTTATTTACAATTCGATTACGGATATTTATTCCCATATTTGATTGGTTATTCAAATATTGAATATAAAGTGACAGCCTTATTAAAAAATATAGTGAACTACCTTGCCTCTGCATTGGATATTCGGTATTCAGCCCAGCACTTATATATTATTCGGCTTCGGCCACAAATTTTCATTTCGGTGCATCTCTATTATTTTTGAACATCGAGTGTATTATGACAGCCCTACAGACTTTGATAAAGTCTGATGTATATTTTTCAGTCCATCAATAATTGTGTTTAATCACATAAACCAACACTTACATTTAATAAATCACCACACTTTAATTGGCTGCAGTTACTCTGGGACAGCTTTTACATAAGTCATTACAGGAGTCTTATACCGTTTTTTTAAACAGTCAGCAAAAACATGTAGGAAAGAATGCCTTGAAAGAATTACTATATTAACCCTATAAAGCCAATTATATCATATTTGATACATACTTTTATAATACCTCTGTCTACTCAGTATGATCAATAAATTACAAAAAAAACATCTGAATACAATCAGATAAATGATAAAAATGTCCTCAAATGGATTATCAGTTGCCAAAAACACCTAATGTATCAAATGAGATACAAAAAATCTATATGTTGAATTTTATGGACATTTTGATATATTTTAGGATTTTAGCAGAAAGTGAAACAAACATTTCAGCTCCAAAATTTTGAATTTTCTGGCTATGATCTGTGGTCTTGGGCCTGAAAGAGTTAAGTGTTGCTGCCATTTGTAGGAAGCTCAGTGTACTGCAAAGCTAAATATTTATTGATTAACTCATTCATTTATTCATTTAAAGTAGAGGACAGTGCACATTAATGAACATTGGCATGTAAATGTGACAGATTATAGCCACAGGCTAATTTCTGTAGTCCCCAGCAGCTTGATGTCATGCATTTGTACAGGTATGTAAAATTTTAAGATAGACTGACCAATGGTTAAACCTGCAATTGCAACAAAACACAGGCTATGATCTGAAATATAAAAGAAAGTGCAATATAAAATATGGAAATGTTTTATTTTGCACCTTCATATATCACCATAATACAATTTGTTATGATTTCTTTCTTCCATTTTTCACCTTATTGGTGCTAACAAGCATTAATTTATAGTTAGTGTGTTAGCTTCAGCTTACTTTGTTGTGCTTTTGACATTCCCCAATATGGAAAAGTCAAAGTCCATACAATTTTTTAAAAAAGCAGCTTTTTACTCATTATGACGGTCTGTTTAAAGCAAGATTTAGGTTTCAATTAAGGTTTCTGAACATCATAGCTATAAACAGATAGGCTTAATTCCCAGTAAAATCATAAACTTAACCTTTTTAGCTATTTTATATATCATGTTACAATTTTTGCCCATTTCTTGCTCCTAAAACTGTAGAGACCCCAAGTAATCTTTTACATTTTTCATAATAATAGTCAGGTCATAGCAGGCCATATGTGCAGAGAGATGAGGATGATAATGTTACAAATGGACTTTGGGAGGGATTAATTGCCAACGATGTTCTGGAATTACTAAAACAATTGCCTTGGATGGAGTGAGTCAGACTTTCTCTTTATAGCTAATCATTTCAGTAGAAAATGATTTTCTGCTAATTTTCTGTCCTGTCTCGACAAGAATACCAGTGCAGATGATTCAGTGAAGAGGCCTCAGTTTCTTTTTGCTGTTCCTCCTTTTCTCTGACAGTCTGTGCAGACAAAGGACTGATAAAGGGCTTTCACAGACAAATTAAAAAACAAATTAAAAAACAAATTAAAAGCTTTTCAAGAGATTTTACAGCAAGAAGAAACTTAAAATAGGTAGTAAAAAGCCAGTTGAAGAACGACAGTAGCCAAACTACACTGTAAATGAAGGAGTTATGTCAAAACTTGTTAGTTATATAAATATATTCTTGGTTAAAGTTTGAGGGTTTTTTTAATCAATCCATCCAATTTAACCTCCTCCTTATTTGACCTTTTGAGCACACAGGAGGAGCCCTTTCAGCTCATGGCCCTGGTTCAGAGGGATAAAGGTTATGTAAAGGTCTCATAACAAATGGGCTGAGTAAACTAACAATTTAGCCTATCTAGAAAATCTTTCTTATTGTTCTCTCAGGTTTCTGTTTTCAGTCGTTATAATGCCTAAACTGAAAAAGGGCCTCTCTTAAAGTTTTACCACAAAGTTAAAGGTCCACTATTGCATAATATGCAGTGGTACTCTTTGGTGGCAGGAAGATGTATTATGAGCAAGTAAGTTAAGGGAAATATTTATAAGACTGCAAGACATACAATGGTAAAAAAAAAAAGTCAAAAAAAAACCTAAGAGCGTTTGGTAATAAATACTTTCCCATCCATCTATCTACTGACTGAAATGCCAACTGAAGGATATCTTTCTGCTGTGAGGGCCAAGTGTGAACAATTGAGTCGGGAGAATTTCCTTGTAGATGAGAATATTTCAAAACAATTTCAGGGTTGTTTATGTGAGAAGGGCTCAACTGGCATTCAATCGTCAAATTCATTTAATACTCATCTTATTTTTGCTGTGCTGTCCACATACAGTGCTGGGTATGATCTTCAGAGCAGTGTATGCTTCCATTCAGATGATGTTAGTTTTCACCCGTGTCTGTTATTAAACGTACATCACAGCATGAAGCATAAATTTGATAATGGAAAACTGCACCATTGAGCAATATGACATACGCATCAAGATAAAAAAAAGTACATGTTTAATATTTACACAACCAGTGTCTTTCAACTTCAGCTTCTCTCCATGTTTGCTGTGACTACATGACCAATGTTTAGGTGCAGGTAAACTGCCCCCTGGTTTCATGTCCATCAGGACATAGGTACTTTTGCCCATGATGTTTCTATTGGGAAAACTTGCTTGTTAAAATGTGCCTCTGAATCTCTACATGTTTTACTTTTTAGGTTGAAGAGGAGGAAGAAATCGGGTTTGCAGAGGGAACAACAGAAAGTGAGTCTGTGAATATTTTGTATTTATTTCTCTTTAACACAAAAACAGAAAAATACACACCTAATCACCAAAGCTTCTCTAAGCTTGGGATGGGAATCACCAGGGATCCTATGATTTGATATTGTTACAATACATTAATCCTAATTTGATGCAATTCATATTATTTTCCAATATGCTGAGCACTGTCATACTGTACTAACACAATTACATGGCTATAAATGATTATTTCTACCTTTTCTTGACTGTATTTACATAAAAAAGATCAAATTTCATTTATTTTAACTAAAAAATTATCACAGTACATTATCAGCACTTCAGTAGTTGTTGTTGTTTTCCACAACATGGTGAATTCTTAAGTCTCTGCACTTTAAACTGAGCTACTTTTTTTTAGCTCACTTTAAACTGAAGGGCAGCTGTAAAGACCGTAGGCTACTATTTCTGCAAGGTTAGCTTAGCTTTAGTTTTGCTGTCGTTGGCTTTCACTTTACCTGGGCTGTAAATTGATATACTATCACCACCACAACTATTGCAGGACTCTGGTATATCAGTTTTCGCCCCACCCCTGCACTGAGCAGTTACAAATGTGTCCCTTAAGGTCTTTTTAATAAACTAGCAACCAAATCTGTTCAGCATTTCATCATGCACACACACCACACAGTGTTTCATCAGTGTTTCAGGTAAATGTCAGTCGTGTCATGTAACTGTTATTCATCAGAAGCCCAACTGAACTTCTCTTCACAGCCATGTGTGTGTGTGAGTGTGTGTGTTTCATTCCTGTGGCGCAGCATCAACATTATTGATTGTGTAATTGAGGGGGAGGAAGGCTCATTTGTTGATTCACTGTTGCTGTATAAATGTGATGCTATCTCACCAGCTAGCTGCCGCGACGCTAACATCTTCCTGCAGCAGGAGGCACACAGAAAGGACAGTGGAGAAGGAGCGAGCGATGGGGAATCACAAGGAAACCCACATTATCAAAGTGGAACACACCATGTTGTGATTTGGCATTTTCAAATCCTGTGAAAACTGTGTTACAGGGTGTGGTTAGCTGGCATGTTATAAAAGCTTCAGAAACACAAAAGAACAGAACACATACACTCGCAGGCTAAATCAGCTTTCATAATGTGGGGTCCTGAACAACTGGGTGGGTCGTTAATGGTGCTTTGCCCTTGTGCTATCAGCTCAACTTAACTCTTATTCCACTACAGCAAATGTTTTATAATAGCCCTTAATGTAGCTAGGTTGCTTAACTGCCATGAAAGCACAACAAAAGAGGAAATAGAGACAATAGTAGCCTACCTGTCTCTTAGTTCATGACCTTTTGTCAATGTGAGGAAAGAAGTTTTGTTCCAGAAGTGCTTTTAAGCAGCAAAAAAAAAACATCCAGCCAAATGGAGCCAAAAACAGGAGTCCTCTTGTTTTTATGTCCACTACCCTTGTCCCATTAAGTAGAAACTATGACCATTCTGTTGTCAGCAGCATCTCATGTCACACCTTGGTATCTTGGGATCTTAACAGTGGACGAAAAATGAAAAATGAAAAATGAAAAAAATGCATTAAGGGCGGACATTAGCTCAGTTGGTAGAGCATCTGCCCATGTACGGGGACTTCCAAACCCCAGCAGCGGCAGTAGGTTCGAATCCCGGCCACAGCCCTTTGCTGCATGTCTTCCCCCCTCTCTTCACCCGCTTTCCTGTCATTCTCCAGCTGTCCTATCAATTAAGGCCACAAAAGCCCGAAAAAATAACTTTTAAAAAAAAAGAAAAAAAATGCATTAAGTACCAGGTACGAGCAAGGCGGAGATAAGACGACTCAAGTCAGTAACGTAGTACTAAACCTCGCAGAAGAGACTCTGTTCATCAGAGTGTTTTAATCCTGCAAGTTTCACCTTGTCAGTTATTCAAGGAATCAGATTCCTTGTGGTTCTTCCAAACTTTTCAGTAGAAGCTCATTATTAGGGCGATAATTCTGGTAGCAATTTCTGGATGTAGCAATTACATGAGCCTGGCACACATCTGGAGTGAACCGGGCTTACCAGCAAGAAGATCAACAAGGATTGTACAGGCATTCTTCTGTGCTTCCAGTACAAATGTAATCAATGTTATCCCCATGATTACCAAAGGCAGAGGAAAGATAAGAGTGAAGTTGAAGTGAATGTCCTGGTCCATACATTTAACTCTGATTTACTCTGTTTTTTCCCTCTGACAGGCTATTGCACTGAACAGAAGAAGCCAAAGGTCATCTTTGTGATGGGTGAGTACATGATGTTTAGCTCACACAGTCTCAAAAAACACACACACACACACACCTCAAACATACCTGCAGAGGAAGAGGGCGGGATAAAAGTGAGCAGAGAGTGTTCTGATGATAAAGGTGCAATTAGAGGGATCACACTGAGCATCACCATTTAGACAATTATCTCTCTAAATTGCAGGGTTTCTTTTTTCTAAGGTCTCATTCAAGTAGCTATCAAGCTCTGCTCAAGCACTATCAAGGTGCAATTAAATTGTGCTTTTTTTCAAGCTTTTTCAGCACTTTACGCAGTTTTCAAGATTTACACAAAAAAATACAAATTATTTAACATTAAAACCTCATTTTCTTTTCATATAGACAATATATCATGGAAAAGGTAACTTAATTTGCATTTTAGAACAGATGGTTTTCACAGGCTTACATGCTTAAGAAAAACATTAAGAAAACCAATATGGGTTAATATTTTTTATAAGATCAGTAACATAACATCCATTCAGACGTATGTCAGATTTTCTTGATCTGATTGGCTGGCACCTGAATGTCTTCAAAAGCGAGAATTTTCTAAGCATCATTCCAGAAATATTTTTCATTTAATTCTCAATTTTGACATTATGTATGCAAAATTATTTCTAACTCATTTCATCCCTTATCTAAAGAGCAAATAACTTAGTCTGAGAATTTCTATTCAATTTAATTGCAATACAAGCTTTTTTTTAAATCTTTCAAAAACAGTGTTTGGATGTGGGTTTGGTGGAGTGGGAAGCAACCAGGCACATCCCATTTATGCTTCTGACGGCCTTTGTCCAGTCCCAGCCTGAAGCCCAGAATGTCATTCCCCAGTTTCTCTCATCCCCTTCTACAGATCTATCGCCTAAAAAAAATTAGCATATTGAGATTCGAGGATTTTTAAGGGCTTCAAGTACCAATTTAAACCCTGAATCAAGAACTCATTCAGTTTGCATGTTTTATTTTGTGTTATCATTCACCAGAAGTCACGCACTTTTCCTCAGCCAATAGATACAAGAGAGATGATAAACTTTGTGCTGCACAAATTAATGCAAATGTCAAGGCCCTTTACAATAGAGTAGGTCTGAGCCACACATTTTAATTGTTTTCATCACTTTGCAACATTCAACAAAAGTTACAGTGGCAAGAATAAACACTGAAATCTTGAGCAGGACCAGACTTCTGCCTCTTTTGGGGGTGAGTAGACAGAGATATAAGCAAAGAGAGAGAGCGACATATGACCGGAGAGAGGTGCTTAAAGGATAAATGTATAATAGCAACTAATAGCAATAAATGTATAACTGTTCCGACCATAAATTGGCACTATCATATTTTCTATGAATGATATAATGGGTATTATGATGTAATTAGCATTATCAACCACAGAAAGAGAGACTCTTCAAATGTTCTCAACTATAATTGATAAGCTGCCAGGCTTTTAACCAGAAATGGAAAATATGACTACATCACTCCCATTTTAGCATTTGTACACCGGCTCCCTGGCTCCCTGGCTAACCTCTAAAGCCCTCCTTTCTCCCAGATACATCTCTGACCTTTTAGTACCACATTAACCGACTTGTACACTGAGATCCTTGGGCAGAGGTCTTCTGGCTGTTCCCCACAGCAGACTAAAAACAGACAGGGTGTACTCCAAAACTGTCATGATCTGCCCGAGGATGTCAGCTGAGTCGGTGATCTCATTAAAATCTCTTCTAAATACAAACTTTTATCAAGCTTTTCTTCAATTCATGCGAGTGTATTTTATTATATTGGAATTTTGTTTTAATTTATTTTATTTCAAACAAGTTCTCAGAAAAAATAGCTTTGTCTTCTAGAGTGTTTTGGTATTTTTCTTGATTGTTTCTTAGCTCATAATTTTATAATCTGCCTGTTGTGTTTATTTTGTTTTAAATTATTGCTGTCCTTGTGAAACACTCTGTTACTCGACGTTTGAAAAATGCTGTGTAAATATATTATACAATGGAGAAGTCTGATGCTGATCATCATAGTGGTATAAATTAATCTGCTGTTTTATCACATCAGAGACAGTATGACTGGTGCGTGAGGTTGCCTTCTTCTGATCAGAAAAAGTAATGATAAAAAAACATTAGCGAGCAATACTTTAATGCCAAATCTATCCAATAAATGTTTTATAGACTTGAGCTGATAAATCACTTTTCTGGTCTCTTTTGGCCCTTTTCCACTAGCACGCCTTGGCCCTACTCTACTCGATTTGTAGCGTGTTTCCACTAGCCTGGTAGGTCCTAAAACAAGCTAGTTTTAGGGCCTACTCCACTCTGGTTCCAAGCGAGCTGAGTCGTTACTAAAAGATGACGTCACCGACTGCCGGCTACTGATCAGTCAGACAATGTCATCATCGATGAGTCATAAGCGCAACGACCTAGCATGCTAGCGGTGGCTACCATTAGCTTACCCTCATACGTCTTTTCTTTGCAGCTTGATTGCTCTCGTCCTCGGCTTCATTCAGTTCTCAAGGGGTATTTCTTCTTGCCACCTGCAGCCTTCTTCTGCTTTCCTTTTTTACTCGGTTTGTGACAAAAAGCCACAGATTTTTGTGTCGCGCTAAAAATGACGTCACCACAGAGCCGCTCAGCTGTTTACAGCGACACTGCACCCAGTTGGGCAGACGACTGGTGCTAATGGAAAAGCAGCACAAGGCGAGTAGAGTAGAGCCGGGTAGAGTCGCGCACTATCAGACTGCACCACTGACACCCCAAAAATAAAATAACAAGATGTGTCAGATTAATTTGACCCAATTAAAACAAAAGTTCAACAGCTTCAAGTCATTTGTTTCTTTTTTTCTGATCACACCAATGCTACACTAACATTTATGAGCCTCACTTGGCATGAGCAACTCAACTTAAACTCTCAGGAGCCACATTAAGAATTAGTGATACCATTTTTATGTGTCTGATTTGGTCAGGTCTCTCTGGTAATAATGGATTCATCAGGCTAAAGTGCCCAAGTAGTCACATTTGAGTAAAAAATATTAAGAAAGTATATGAAACAGATAAATCCTCTTTGCCACAGATGAGTAAATGTACCTGTCCCTCATCCTCCATGCAGACGTAGAGCACTGTGTTTCCTTGTGATCACTTAGTATTCAATGGCAGTGCAGAGTCAATGTGGTTTACTCTGATAATTGAGAAGGGACAAAGAGATGAAGGTTAATAAGGGATCAGGGACACGCAGTCTCAGTGAAGCACCTCTCAGCCTGTCCCCATTAAGAAAACCAAAAACAGCCATTAATGAGATTATTACATGAAAACTCACTTTCACATCTGTAACATTGAATCACCACACATTATTATTATTAGTAACTCACACACACAGAAAAGCTGCAGGTCTTTTTGTAATTATTTTTACCTCGGATAACTGCATTGCACCTTACTGCAGGGTTACAGGATGATATTCAAGTAGCTATCAAGCTCGCTCAAGCACTATCAAGGTGCAATTAAATGGTGCTTTTTTCGCTTTTTCTTAGCACTTTACGCAGTTTTCAAGATTTCATAGTTTGCTCAAGCAAAACAGAAAAGCCAGGTCACTTAAATTAACAACTTATTTTTCTTATTTTGAACATTCTGAGCATAAATGGGATCTCAAAATCAAAATCTATACTTTTATTTTTACTCTGGGCCATATCTTGCTTTTTTCAGTATTTTTTTTTTTACATTTGGTTATTTTTATTTTATTTTTATTCATGCTGGCCTCTTTTTGCTAAATTATTGCCTTTACTACTGTACCATATTGATGATCTTATTTTGCTTACTTTATTTCTAGGACCAAATAATGTCATACTTAGATACTAAGATAATTTAACTAGCTAATGTACATTTCTATAACATATGAAAGCATTCCCTACACCTGCTTCCTCTACTCACTGTCAGTGTTTCCTGTTCTACTCTCTGCAATCAAATTAAATGTAAAGTTATTGAATGTGAAAAGTATGTGAACAAAATACACATAATTCTGGGCAAGTAGCCTCCGCATAGATTTATGTTCTGAACCGGCCTTTACATTGAGCCATAATCAAAGTAGGTTATTTACTCGCCTATATCTCAGTTATTGATCACATTAGCTGCTTCTGTTGATGTATCATGAGTGTCACCCTGTTGTGTCGCTCTGACGCACAGACTGGTGTTTACTGTTGACGTGCTACAGCAGTGACGACATGCTATCATGCTAAGCTACGTGCTAAGCTAACTCCGTTTGACATCAGACACACTGCACTGTGTTTTCTTTTCGTTCCTTCTTGTCGTGACCACACACTTGGGACACTGCCATTTCTTCTGTGGACTCTCTCCTTTCTGTCCCTCTCTTTTCTCTTCCTTCATGATTTTACAAGCCGCGCAGCAGCGGAGGTAGCAGGCGCGTTGTGCCACAGAAATGACCGTTCGTGTCAAACACCGTGCACTGTATTGTAGTCCAGATAGACAGGCTGAGGTACTTTTACTAGTCCACAGCTTCCATCTCAGCCTCCTCAATCGGAACTGGTTGTGGTCTTGGTCCGGACTTCCCAAAGTCCATGACCAGCTTCTTTGTCTTCGAGGTTTTGAGCTGTAGATGGTTTGTGTCACCAGACAGAAAGTCGCTCACTAGGCTCCTGTACTTCTCTCTGTCGTCTCTGATTGATCCAACGATGGCTGTGTCATCAATGAACATCTGGATGAGACATAACTCAGAGTTGTAGCAGAAGTCTGCGGTTTACAGGATGAAGAGAAGAGGGGCCAGCACTGTGCCCTGGGGTGTTCCAGTGCTGCTGAGCAGATATCAGGTTTATGCAAGTTTTTTTCACCGTAATTTTAATAAAACAGCTGCCTGATGCAACAAAAATTATGCCGATGAGAATTGTGTTTAAAAAAAGAGACAGAAGTGAGCTGCTTAACTCAAGTTTCAGGCTGGATGTGTGTTGGCTGCTGATGATTTTAATTTTGGTGAGCCATCATGCTCATGGGCTTTCAGACTGCTGGTATCAGACCCATGTCTCATGCACAAAGGATCTAGGGAATAGATTTTTTCTTCTACACGCAATTTTTAGCCAAAATAGACAGCAAAAGAATTAAGAGCAAAACTTTGCTGTTGAGTATGAAACAGACTGGTTAACACAGTATGGTTACACTTTCCCATTTGTGCTTTTGACTCTTAATTGTAAAGATTGCCATACAGTAAGATGAACCTCATTCACTCATGCACAAACCATAAATTTCTCCAAATTTACCTGGATACGCTGCAAATGTAAACACATTTCCCAAGTTTTCCCCCGCAATTCTTCTATTGACCGACCTCACTGGAGGAAATCTCTGAAATTCTCCTACTTGAGTACACAGAATTTGTTTAGAAAATTTTAGGGTTGCATGTGTGAAAAAGGCTACGGATGATTGATCGGGTTTTATGTAAGGAGAAATGTGGTGTTATAGAAGTATAGTTGTCATTGATGGGTCACTTATAGGTAGCACTTGGAGCAGTGATTCTCAAACTATCTGCTGAGCCCCCTTTAGCGTTAAAGTACTTTTTGTAATTGGTGTGCTAGTATTTAATGAACAATTACCTGAAGGTTGTCTTAAAATGTGTAATGCTTAGCTAGCATGGCAAATCTATGTGTATTTTTAGAGTAATTTGGGAATCACTGCACTGGTGTGAATGTTCTCAGAGTACAAGCAATGAGACTTTTCTTTAATATTTTAAAAGCTGTATGCACCATGCACTGTTCACTGAATCCTCTGACACGAACCCAGCAGAGATGGTGATATGTTTGCAAAACATCCTATAAAAAGACAATGAGGAAATGGTTAACCATGTGTCTGAGAGCCTTGTTTGTTTTGGTCATATTAAGCCAGTGTTTTTGATTCCTGCCTGTTTTGTGACAATCGGAAAACTCTGCACAGAAGCTGCCTTTTTTAACTTAAAAAAGTTTTAGGCTTGTACTTCATCTCTTGAAGTAACTTGCTCTTCCTTCAAGGTAAAAGCTAAGAGTTTATTTTACTTTTAAACTTTCAGAGAGAACCTCACTCTTCCATTTTAAAGATAAGCTGCACATCATATTCAGCTTTCCGCTTTGCTTTATTTATGCCATTTTAAATTTTTCAAGAGCAAGTCCAAAACCCAAGCTGCAAAAGGCAATGTACAACTGCAGGGCTAAATTATTTAGCAATAACAAAAAGAAGTCGACTACATAACTGCCTGATGTTTGCATTATGCCACGTGATGAAGCCTTTTTTTTTAAGTTGGCTCTCTTCCTTCAAAACATGTCGCGTAATTAGCCAGGTGCACTTAAAAAATCCTGGGTGGATGTCATTTTTGTATATCCTGTGTTAAAATGCTCAAGCCAGCTCAGTTTTAAAACTCCCTGACAGGATGACAACTCCTCATTACACCATGAAAGCTTAATGCTACCCATCCCTTCTTCACTCCTTACCCCCTGCAGTCACTCTCTTTCCCACCCTGCTCCACTGCTGCTGATGCTGCTCATCTGTCAACTTTACTCTCTGATCAGGTGAAGAAGAGCTCATGGTTGTCAACCAGCTCCCTGAATGCTGATGAGCATCATCCTAAAGAAACAAAGCCAAAATACAGGACAGAGAAAGAATAGCAAAGCATTATATAAGAGTTTGAAAAAGACCTGAATTGATGAAAACTTTTAAACTTTCTGAAATTCTTTAAAGATGTCATAAATAATGATTCTGACAGCAGCTCTAAGAAAGTGAGGATTTGTTAAACCAGGTCAAATCTCTTGTTTTATAATTATAATAATAATAATACATTTCATTTAAGGGTGGCTTTCATGACACTTAGCCCCCTTACAAAAAAATATAAAAATTCCATTCAAATAGGCATAAAAACAGGTATAAAAACAAACAACGATACAATAGACAGTGCAAAATATCAGAGGAAGTAGGAGAGCTTTAGAGTCTGGTTTTAAAGAGGGGTAAGGACTCAGTGTTGCGGAGGTCAGGGGGAAGCGAGTTCCATAACTGGGGAGCCAAGCGGCTGAATGCTCGGCCCCCAAGGCTCTTAAAATAATTTTAATAAGTTTCTGGGTTTAGCTATTAAACTGTCTTGAACTTCCTCAACTGCCTCCAGGTTCATGTTGCATATTATGACAAATATTGGACAAAATATATAAGTAAAAGTGTTTTAACTGAACCACCATCTTCAAATGTTTTATTCTGTTCGAGTGTTATATGCCCCTTAGTGTGTTTTACATGTCCCCATGAAATTCTTTGCTCAAAACAACAGAGTCAGGCATCAGGACTCTGGCACCTGGGGACAGTGTCAGTCGTTGCCTGAAACAGCTGATTCCCCCCCAACCACCCCTAAATAGACCTGCCACCAGGAACAGACTGGGGAGGGGTTTTAAAGTAACAAAGGCTTCAACAGAGCCCTCAGACAGGGTGAGAATAGAGGTGGATCAGAGATATCAGTGTGTGTGTTTAGAAGATTTTTTTAACATTGGTTAAAGTGAACATACTGAAACAGAATATATGACACAGGTTTATATCAAAATCTAAACATTTAAAAACATATGTCTTACTTTTCCACAACCATCCTTATTGGAACTAATTATTCTGTTTTATAGAAAAGGACATGGCGTATTTTGTTCTTCTACAACTCTGGCTTCCAGTATAATTTTATCTAATTTGTTCAAACCTCATTCATTAAAAAAATATCAGCTAAGAGAGATAATGCAGTAATGTGCCAGAGTGTTTCAGAGAGAAGAGGTAAAAATGCATGTGGAAAATGTAAGCCTTTTTCTTTTCTCCTTCATTACAGCATCCCAATGCTCTTACTCTCACCATTTTCCTACTCTTTTCTGTTCCCTTATGCTGTGCAGAAAATTACCATAATTTCATCTTTTTCAATTTATTTTTTGAAAAGAGAAAAATCTGCCACTGATTCTGTGAAAGGTGTGTAATGATACTTTCTTAGCAGATAGCCAAGTAGTTCTGGTAGAAAAGAGTTTGAAATGGTGCACAAGGTCCATCCATTTTAAATTAAAAATCCAACAGGAGTACAGACTTTTTTGCAAGTAGTGGATCAATTTGACTCAATTAGGGAGTTTAAAAGACTACAGTTTTATAGTGTTGAAGCTTTCGAAGATATAAAATAGTGGTACCAGTGTACGGATCTTGCCTGCAATTTTTTGCAAGAGGTACATGATTGAAAATAATTGTGGGCAACTTTGCAATACAGCCTCGCTGGCCACTTTGTTAGCTACACCCTGAAAGCATCACAGTGCAGTTGCAGAATTGTTGGCTGCACATCCATGATGTAAATTCCATTTAAGCACATCACAAAGGTGCCCTGTTGGATTAAGATCTGGCTACTGTAAAGACCACTGGAGTACAGTGAACTCATAGTCATATTCAAGAAATCAGTTTGAGATTATCTCAGCTTTGTGGCATGGCTTGGTATCGTTCAATAGGTAGCCATTAGAAGATTAAAACACTGTGGTCAAAAATGGATAACCATGGTCAGCAACAATACTAGGGTCCAACAATCCTCAGTAAGTACCAAGGGGCCCAAAATGTTTGAAGAGAATATCCCCCCACATCATTGAACCACCACCACCAGACTGAACTGGAACGGTGTAATACATGGCAGAATGGATCCAATTGTTCATGTTGTTGAAAACAAATTCTGACCCTACCATCAGGATGTCAAAGCAGGCCATTTCTACAGTGTTTTATTGTCCACATTTGGTGAGAAATTAAAAACAATGCTTCCACACTGGTGGAGTCTGAGGTTCAGAAATTTTGCATGCCTGTGTGAACTGTAGGCTCAGTTTTATTGTCTTAGCTGACAGGAGTGGCACTTGGTGTGGTCTCCTGCTGTTGCAGCTCATATGATTTAAAGTTAATTTCATTGTGCTTTTAGAAATGTTCTTCTGCATACCTTGGTTGTAACAAATGGTGATTTGAATTTTGTGGCCTTTCTGTCCCAAACCACTCTCAGTAGATCAACAGTTTTTTATGCATTTTTAGGTCATTTTGTGCCTTTATTGATAGGAGAGAGAGTGACAGTGGATAAGCTTGTGAAAGAGGGTGAGAGAGCAGGGGGAAGACATTCTGCAAACTGTCCACAGGCAAGATTCGAACCCAGGCCAACAGAAGTACTATTGTACATATATAAATACAATATCAACTTTCTTCTCTGGTCCTATGCTTGGTTAAAAAATCAGCAGGATGTCTTGATCATATCTCTATGCCCTAAAAGCATTCAATTACTGCTGCATAATTAGTTGATTAGCTGATTAATGAGCAATTTTATATATGTACCTAATAAAGTGGCAGTAAGTTTATGATATACAATGTCATACTTGAAAAACTAAATGATTACTGAATTGCTTTTCTACAGTCACTTCTCAAATCAAAAATTTCTTATTTTGATGCCACCCACAAAAATTATCATAAAATACGGAAAAACTTGACAGAAGCGCATTTTGATTGACAGGTGTGCTAGGTCCAAACGTTCAGTCCTGGCTGTCACTTGGACTCATCACAGATCCCATCTGTTATCCAAAACGCAGAGAGAAATGTTGGATTTCTGGCTCAAATTCAAACCTTGAGCCTCTGCAGAAACCAGCAAATGAATCTGAGATACTCCTTATTTCAACTATCACTCAAAAGTTACTTATTTGATATCAGCTGATAAAAGACTGCTAAGACTTTTCTACTCACTGGATGGTAGCATTTGGAGGAAAAGTCTCTTTACAACAGATTCAATCAATTCTAAGAAATCTTGTGCTTAATGGATGCTTTCCTGCTCTTTGCAGTTTCATGCTATTGATCATCATCAACACTAAAAAGTGAGGACCATAAGTAAAGCATTTCAATTAGCAGAATGGAACAGCGTGTCTTGTTTAAAGCATTTTTTACTGATTCATTCTTCCATACAAGTAAAACCTACTGCCGCATTAAAGATGAAGAACCAACCATGAACAGATTCTTAAATGAAGTTATTGTACCTCTGTCCTACTTCTCCATTTCTTCTCTATCTTCTGCTCATCGCCAGCTAATGTCACTTCAGCTTCATCTGATGATATTGCTGTGGCAGGGCTGCTCACATTTGGTGGGATGGTTTAGGCTCCTTAAATATAAATCTCCACCTGCCTAAGCCACAAAGGAAAAATTATGCCTATAGTCAACAATATATTCTTTAGAATTTAGGCCCTCGCTTGAATGTTTCTTTCTCACCTTGGAATCAGCTGTAAATCCGCCAACTCTAATTACATTGTTTTATTTTATTGTTGAATTTTTAAAAAGTTGCATCTCTTGTAACATAGTAAGGTTTTCTGTTTAAAAACTGCTTTTTACATACCAGATAATTGTTTTATATACTGGTATAAAATACTTAGGTGCCTAATAGGGTAAAACTGGTATGTAAAACAATGTCTCAGCAGCATACAAATTCATTTTAAACCATAGTTGTGAATAACTACTATGGTTTAAGGGGTACACCAGACTGAATGTGATCAACTAAAGAATAAACAGGAACCCATTTTTATGAACAAATGTAGTTTACGATTTAAATAAGGAAGGCAAAAACAAAAACATGAACAAGGACAGAGCCTTGTTGTACACCAGACTGCATATCATCAGCATAAAAATTAGCTTGAATGCATAATTGCAGCAATTTAACCATACAGTGACAAACAAAAAAGGAGGGGGGCCCAGGATTGAGCCTTGAGGAACACCAGGAGGTCGCGGGGGTGCTGGAGTCTACTCCAGCTGTCAATGGGTGAGAGGCAGGGTACAACCTGAACTGGTCACCAGCCAATCACAGAGCCACAGAGAGAAGCAAACAACCATTCATGCTCATATTCATACAATATGAAGTCAGCAATTAACCTTATAAGCACGTTTTGATTGGTGGGAAGAGGCTTGAGTGTCCAGAGAGAATCCACGCATGCACCTGAGAAGAACATGCAAACTTCACACAGAAAGGCCCTGCCCGACCCAAGGAGCTAACTGGTGACTTTCTTGCTGTGAGGACGTGCACTACCTGCTGCGCCACTGTGTCACACAACCTGACTTCATAATTATGAATATTTTTTTACTTAATGGTAGCGAGCAAAAAAGAAAGGGAACCCAGGTCAGAGCCTTGGGCACGCCAACTGTAAATGATCACCACTGGAAAAAACTTTGTAACCATACATGTAAATAATTTTACTACGTGGTAACAAAAGAGGCAGGACAGGGCATTGGGGTACATCAGACTGCATACCATCACTATTAGGTAAAATAACAACCAAAGCCATAAAAAGTGCTATAGTTAAAAACTAAAAGTACAAACCCATGACAGAGCCTTGTGGCTCACACAGATGTGTTCTGTTTTTACAAAAATAAATCATAATTTCATAATTAAAAACAGTTTGTGGTAACAAAAAAGGAAACCAGAGCAGAGCCTTGTGGTACATAAAACTGTTAAATTTTTAGCATAAATAAACAACTGAGCCTACGACATCTAATAATTTTAGTTCATTTCAACTACAAAAAGGGGGATCCAGGACAGAGTTTTGGGGTACACACCCTAAAGTGAAAATTATTTCTGCAATTTCAGAAATCAGTAATATATGTGAAACAAATTCCTAGTTCATTTTATCCTGTTGAACATTTTTAGAAAGTGAAAGCTAATATTGGGGGGGCAGATAAAGCTCTAAAGGTTATCTTTCATTTTCATGCCTGAAAGACATTTGGCTACAAAGAGGTGGTTATATAACTGCACTTAGGAGCAAAGGAGTTTCATGCTTCCTTTAAGAACTTAATTTAGGTAAAACATGGAGTTAAATGGAGGAAATGAAGTTAAATGAAAACACGAATATCAATTGAGGCATAAGTTGCTCTTAAGCGGTTTGGTATTAAAATAAGCAACTGCTAATTAAAATGTTTTCCAAAGCACATAATGACTGTTTTCTCTTGCCAAGAGATTCAAAGAAATAAACTTTATAAGAAATCTTAGAAGGCATTGTAGATGACTCTGACAAGGAATCACCATGTGTAAATAAGCTTAACTTGATGATTGGAGCATTTACCGCAGTAAACAGAGACAGCAGGATAAAGAAAGAAAGACTGATGTAGTAAACAGCACAGGTAACTTCATCTAAATTTGAAATGGCTCTGATTGAAAATCCGGAGAATACCCAGCATACTAACTCATGTGGATGTTTGAGTTTGACTCAACTAACCACACTAACAAGCTTCCCTGGGCTTCACAGGAGCCCTGGTGGGTCATTATTTCACTTCCTGGCTGAGATATCAGGCAGCAGAGGCAACAATCAACTAGAAGACGTGGAAGTGGCTGTGCAGTGTTTTGAAGCGGGAGAAATGTATTAAATCAGTGCATGTGTGCTGAATTCACAATGAATGAATCCATAACCGCCTCATCTCGGGATTTCTTACGGACCATCCTTGATGTTTATAGTGTCTCTGGGTAAGGTACACCCAGCTTGTATGTGTTCACACTCTCCAAAGAAATGTTGATTAGGATGTTTGTTTCTGAATGACGGTGGGAGCAGTGGTACTCCAGGAGAATACTAATAAATGTGAAGCACATCCTGAGTTTTATTACTAAGCCCAAGGCTGGTTATGACAAATCACCACTTCCTGCTGCTGCTTCACAGCCTCATGGTCATGTAATAGTGTTAACCTGTGATAAAACATTTCCATACATCATGGCAGAGCAGTGGAGTGCACAGACTGCAGAGACCAGATTAAACTCAGTTACAATATTCTGATGATACTTTTTTTTCAAAGTTCAGTCCAAAAGAAATCTAGGCTTGGCTGAAGCTCTTATAGTTGTCAGCAGCTGAGTTTTTATCTAACTGAATGCTCCTGAATTTCTGTCTTCAGTTCCTCTTTGAATTTAATCAATAAGGACTTGTTTACAGAACTTGAAATTATTTGCACTGCTGATTGAAAAAGTCAGATTATGTTCCCCTATAAAAGTACTTTATCCATTTAAGTGTTGCTATATGAAGGCCCTTGGGAGATGTGTATTCTTACATTTTGTTCGCTGTAATAAGTAACACCCAGTTGACGTCTCTCAACTTATTTTCTTATTTATGAGGCAAAAAGTTGGATTTCATTTCATTTTCCTGGTTTGAGAACAAAATAAATGTGATCTGGGGAGTGGCCTAGCAGTACATCAAACTACATATCATCAACATTTTAATCATCTTAAACCAATATCCATGAGCAGTTTCTTATTACAGTTAAAAATAAAACAGCAAGGGGACCCAGGACAGAGTCTTGAGGCACACCTGTTCATCGTCAATTTAGGAATTACCTTAGATCCATTTTCAATAAGCAATTTTACTTGATGGTAATAAAGAAAACAGAGAAAGGTAACCCAGAACTTGACCTAATGCACCTGACTGCATATCATCAGCATTATATAAAATAGTAATCCACTATTTTATTTTATGGCAGCAAAAAAAGGAGGGGCACCCAGGATAGAACCAATGGCTACATCTAACTGCAAATCAGCAGCATGGAAATGAGCTTTGACGCATGTTTATGAACAGTTATAGTTTCTGTTGGATTAATGCTTCTGACCTTTGCTGTCACTGGTGAAGAGACACAATTAGAAGACGGAAAACAATACATTTTAAGACATACCTCACCCAGGGCTGAAATGGTAATCTGACATTCCAAGTATTTCCCTGTTGGGCCATATCATTTTGGGGTAGGGATCATATTAGGTATTATATATCTGTTTTCATTTTCATTGCTACCTAATCACCTACCCAAAGAGCTGGGTCAGTTGCCCAATTCTTTACACTGATGGCTCGCTGGTCCAGTCACATCTCTAAAGAGCCATTCTCTGTAGAGTTTTTTTTCCTTCCAAAAAAACCCCAAAAAAGCCAGGTGACACAGAAATTACAATACACTTTTTTTTTTTTTTTGGCGGCACGGTGGCGCAGCAGGTAGTGTACATGCCGGTTTCCTCCCATAGACCAAAAAAAAAAAAAAACATGCTCATATGGTTAGCTGCTGACTCTAAATTGTCCTTAGGCATGAGTGTGAGCGTGAATGGTTGTCTGTCTCTCTGTGGCCCTGTGATCGACTGCCTACCGGTTCAGGGTGTACCCCGCCTCTCGCTCAATGACAGCCCCCCCCCCCGAACCCCAAAAAAGATTACCGGTAAAGAAAGACAATGAATGAATGAATGTAGTGTGTTATCAAAATAAATTCTACATTTAATATAAGTTCCCTTATATACAAGGGAAATTCAATGAAAAATGCATCTGTCTTTTAATCCTTTGTGAAAACTGTTGAATCCAGGCTTTCAGTGTGCAGCTGGTTCAACTGCTGATTGATTACTGATCTGATAGTTTATTAAGTATTGTAGGAGTTTGTGCGTTTGTTACTGATACTGTGTGTTTTTGCCATTCTTGATCAGGTCCCCCATGAGAAAGACAACTCTGGTCTCAATGGGACTAACCTGGCGAACTAAAGGTTGAATAAATACTATGTGTATATTTAATCAGTTCAGTTAATCAACTCAAATATTAATCACCTAGTCTTTCATAAGTCTTGAACTGAAAACAGACTGAAAAGACTTTATTAATTAAATTCAACCAATGCATAAACTAGATAGCAGAATTGGTATAAATTCAACAGTTTCTCGCATGTTAAAAGTATATTTGTTTGTGGTTATAAGGTTGTGTTGATCGGAGAAGGCAGATTCACAGGACGGAGGGTAGCGATCATTTGTTATAGCCTGGTTCTCTGCCACTCACAATGAATTAACTCGCATACACACACACACACACACACACACACACACACACACACACACACACACACACACACACACACACACACACACACACACACACACACACACACACACACACACACACACACACACACACACACACACACACGCCCACAGGTCTCCTACCCACCTGCAATCTGTTCACTCTCTAAAATCATCCCATCTATTTTAGTATGTGCCTGTGTTTGTGTTATCTCAGGTGGTCCAGGATCAGGTAAATCAGTGCAGTGCGAGAGGATGGAGGAAAGGTTCGGCCTGCGCCGGGTCACCCTGAGTGACCTGCTGTGTGCCGAGCTGCAGTCTCACAGCGACAGAGGACGTAACCTGCAGGACGTGCTGGAACGAGGAGAACAGCTGCCTGAGGTCAGTGTGCCACGGTAGCTCTGCTATCATTGGAAAGGGGCACAGGTACTGGGAACGGTTCTTCTCTATTTGAATCCCCATTAAAATAAGGGCTGCATGATTCTACTGCTAATATGTATATGACGACTTTGTCCTTGAGAACTGGCATCACGACTCCCTCCCACGATTATTATTTCAACTCAAATAAAAAATGAATGCTGTCTGAGACTTTCAACAGACAGAAACTATGCTAAATAGCTCGACTTTCACTCAAAACCTTTTGAATATTTTGTTTATATCCCGTCTTCTTTTAAGTTCTTTTAGAACATTTTGAATAATTAACAAAGGCTGCAGAGCACCAACATTAGAAAAGCATAATGCTGAATGGAAAAAAAAAGAGCCCCTGTGCTTTTCTCAACACACAGCCAGCTACTGAAAGGTTTATTGCCAAGACTTTTGGCGTATTAATATTTTTAGGCTACAGGGAGGAACACAGGGATTTAATGATGAACCCCACTGTTCCTTTAGGCTTACTTAGATGTCAGTGGCCTGGCGGCTGTGATTTGCCATGTTGTTTCTCTGTTCTTCATTTCTATTTCTGTTTTTTTTTCTGGTGACATTGTAGATTTGTGGTCTTATCTTTATGACATCATTATGTTGTCAAAGCTCTGCATGAGAACTTGGACTCCTTGTGCACATAGACTGTCAAAAGGATGAGAACGTGCCATGTGACATCAGTCTACTGATTATCAAAGGAATGTTGGAATGTTCTGGACGGGTCCTAATGAAGGCTGCCATACTGCACACACCATCTCAACCAGACTTAAGCTCAACCTATTCTTTCTTTTTATCACTGCTCAACCAATTCTAAGATCTGGAGGCCATCCTGAAGTGGGACTTGCTAAACGAACAGTAACTCTGCATGAATGTGCAGCCATGTCCATCATGTCCATATTTTCAAAATCAGAAATCCTCAATGAACGACAAATGGCCAGATGTTTAAAAAGAGAGTTCACCCAGCATACAGTGAGACCGCATTGGTGGGTTCTGTTTGGGAGGGGTGGTTAACCAGGCTGTAAAGGTCTTTGTTTAGGTCATCACAAACATCCATTTCATGCACACAAACAAGCGCCTTTCAGGGTGGCTGCAGCTTAAATTGGCCACTCGAGAAACAACAGCCTCCATTTTCAGCTCCAGAGGTTGCTGCCTGTTTGTACATTGTAATCACAAACCCCACATCCCTCAGCTGCCACTGCTGTTTCCGCGGTCAATAATTTTTTCTGTATTTCCCAATATCAGAACACAGTATCGATATTGGCAGATACGTATTTAAATATCAATGTGTGTATATATATATACAGTTGTAGTCAAAAGTTTACATACACTTGTAAATAACATAATGTCATGGCTCTCTTGAGATTCCAGTTATTTCTACAACTCTGATTTTTCTCTGGTAGAGTGATTGGAACAGATACTTCTTTGTCACAAAAAACAATCATGAAGTTTGGTTCTTTTATGATTTTATTACGGATTAACAGAAAAAGTGACCAAATCTGCTGGGTCAAAAATATACATACAGCAATGCTAATATTTGGTTACGTGTCCCTTTGCCATTTTCACTTCAATCAGGCGCTTTTGGTAGCCATCCACAAGCTTCTGGTTGAATCTTTGACCACTCCTCTTGACAGAATTGGTGCAGTTCAGTTAAATTTGTTGGCTTTCTGGCATGAACTTGTTTCTTCAGCATTGTCCACATGTTTTCAATGGGATTTAAGTCTGGACTTTGGGAAGGCCATTCTAAAACCTTTATTTTAGCCTGATTTAGCCATTCCATTACCACTCTTGATGTGTGTTTGGGGTCATTGTCCTGTTGGAACACCCAACTGCGCCCAAGACCCAACCTTCGAGCTGATGATTTTAGGTTATCTTGAAGAATATGAAGGTAATACCCCTTCTTCATTATCCCATTTACTCTCTGTAAAGCAACAGTTCCATTGGCAGCAAAAACAGCCACACAGCATGATGCTACCACCACCGTGCTTGACAGTAGGCATGGTGTTCTTGGGGTTAAAGGCCTCATCTTTTCTCCTCCAAACATATTGCTGGGCATTGTGGCCAAACAGCTCGATTTTTGTCTCGTCTGACCACAGAACTTTCCTCCAGAAGGTCTTATCTTTGTCCATGTGATCAGCAGCAAACTTCAGATGAGCCTTAATGTGCCACTTTTGGAGCAAGGGCTTCCTCCTTGCACGGCAGCCTCTCAGTCCATGGCGGTGCAAAACTCTCTTGACTGTGGACACTGACATTTGTGTTCCAGCAGCTTCTAATTCTTGGCAGATCTGCTTTTTGGTGATTCTCGGTTGATTCTTCACCCTCCTGACCAATTTTCTCTCAGCAGCAGGTGACAGCTTGCATTTTCTTCCTGACCGTGGCAGTGGCAAAACAGTGCCATGCACTTTATACTTGCAAACAACTGTTTGCACTGTTGCTCTTGGGACCTGCAGCTGCTGTGAAATGGCTCCCAGTGATTTTCCTGACTTGTTCAAGTCAATGATTCCCTTTTTCAGATCTTTGCTGAGCTCCTTTGACTTTCCCACTGTAGCAGTTGTGGGCATCGGATCCAATAAGCCGTATTTAAATGACCTCAGGGGAGTCCCTAGCAGTAATCACTCAAAATCACTCACAAGAAGTTAAGAGGCCATGCTATGAAGCTCATTTCATTGACACAACTTTCTAATCACCAAAATTGCTCAGTCGTGTTGCTGTATGTATATCTTTGACCCAACAGATTTGGTCATTTTTTCTGTTAATCCATAATAAAGTCATAAAAGAACCAAACTTCATGATTGTATTTTGTGACAAAGAAGTGTCTGTTCCAATCACTCCACCAGAGAAAAATCAGAGTTGTAGAAATAACTGGAATCTCAAGAGAGCCATGACATTATGTTCTTTACAAGTGTATGTAAACTTTTGACCTCAACTGTATATATATATATATATATATATATATATATAAAAAACAGGAAATAGGAACACAAGGTACTGGAGAAATACCAAGGGCTCAAAGAAGAGCTTAATAAAGCCTGGAAGGTGAAGGCAACAGTAGTGTCTGTGGTCATTAGAGCACTCATATATATATATATATATATATATATATATATATATATATAAATATATATATATATATATATATATAATATATATATATATATATATATATATATATATATATATATATATATATATAAAAAAACAGGAAATAGGAACACAAGATACTGGAGAAATACTATGGGCTCAAAGAAGAGCATCTCACTCCAGAATAATGCAGTCCTTGGAAATATATATATATATATAAATATATATATATATATAAATATATATATATATATATATATATATATATATATATATAAAAAACAGGAAATAGGGAACACAAGATACTGGGAGAACACCCAGGCCTCAGGTAGAGGACCCGAGCTGAAGAGGATGAACAGCCACCCACCCCACCAGGGTAGAGGGGGGTGGGTGAGAGAAGAATATATATTAAGGCTGGGTATCGATTCAGATTTTCTGGATCGATTCGATTCGATATTAAGAGGTCTCAAATCGATTCGATTCACGATTCGAAATTTGTTCAGTCTGGGTTATCTCAGTAAAAATAATGCTGTAAATGACTTTTTGACCTGGTACATTATTAAAACTGTTTTTACATTAAGAACTGAACCCAAAGCATTTACATTAATCACGTATTAATGATATGCATTAATGCATATTCTGCAAGTTACTTGTTTTTTGTCCAACTTGTCTTTTCTTTCATGCTTGTTAAATCTGAAATATGTCCAAACGTCAACTTTTAAACTCTCCGGTGGTGCCCCGATAGTGCTACTCACTTCCGCCATGTTTTTTTGACTGCTTGCAGTAACATCTCATGAGATCTTGTTCAGTGGAAAGCAGAGCTAAACGTTAGCTATATATATGTGGTATAAACGAGTTGATACCACAGGCTGCTTCTCGGACCGTCCAATGAAGAAAAAACTACCCATGTTAAAAGATCGATCTTTGGATTTAATGGATTGATTATGAACCATTTAAAGGGAAATGGATTAAATCGATTAAATGGATTTTTAACCCATTTTTATATATCATACTTAGCTAAAATATAAGCAGAAAGTACAAATTTACCATGATAGTTAACAGTGTCATCACTGAATGTCATTTTTTAAGCAACAGTATCATAAAAATGTTGTTTTCCTTGTTTCTCAACTGTTTCTAGAACTAACAGTCAGCATGAAGGGAGTTGGTCATTTTTAGTAAAGCACAGGCTTTTTGCGCTCTACAGAAAATAATGTAATTGGAAATATCATCAGAATCAGCAATTAGAGGTTCAAAAATATCTGAATATATCAGGTATCGGCAAAGATCAAACATCATGCTTCCCATCCCAACACTTTAAAACCAAGAAAATATAAAGTCCCGGACCTTGTCATCGTCGATTAATAGTCACATTGACTATTTTTATTTCCTAGGTTAAATGTTTTTAGTTATAGTATCTCTTTTTATTACCGTATCATTTTCAATAACTGCAGCATTTGAAGCTTCTATTGCGTGTTGTTTTCATAAGATATTTGAGAGAAAATCTATGATGTAGAAATTTGTTTGAAAATGACTACTGAAAGAGTTTTTAACTAACCTCACTGTATGGTGAGGGGGGAGAGGACATAAAAACTATTTCATGGGTCGGAAGAAATAAACTAGTGAACCGTGGATTAACCTTGTTCAAATCTGCCATCTTCTGATATGTCCTGTAAGTAAATTTTACTGAGCAGAGACAAAACTCGAGTTGAACACTAATACCAATGTCTAACCTTTCTGATGATATTTACAGCAACAATTACCAAGACTTTTTTGTTTGGAATAATTAAAGACCAGTTTTAAAGTACATGAAGTTATCAAAAATGGGCTGAACATCAGTTTGATAATATAAAGCAGTAACAGAGCCGCCCACACACTTTGATTGACATGTGACAGCAGTCACGACGCACAGGCTTAATCCATCAAATGAAACCTTTAGAAAGTCCATCACCCAGAATAATTAATAAGGCGGACTGATGAGGATTTCAGGAAAATACATTTCAGCATGCTTTGAGCAGAAATAAACAAACATTCACCACAGCTCACAGCTCTCAGACAGAAAACAAAATTAAAAAACTAAAATACTTTCCGGCAGAGGGTCTAATGAAATAAACTGAAGAGAAGGGACTGTGGCTGAAATATTAAACAGTCAAGGGTGCTTGATGGTTTTACAGGAGATTTCACATCCATATACACTCTGAGGCAGACAGAGGCAACGCCATGTGAGCCAATACTGGAGCTGAAAACAAAGAGAGGAAATCATCTACAGCTCCTAACACTCTCAGAGGAAAACACATTTTCTGAGAAGACAGAAGGTTTTACCATCCAGCAGACACCAAGCAGTGTGTATTTTATTGTAGACGTACAGCAGGCTGTGGGCAAACACTGAGGCTCATTAAAACGCACTATTTCTATGTCAACAGGCTCATGAAATAAAAAAAGGAACTGACAGTGAAGCTTAATGACGACAGTCTGTCTTAACCACTGCAGCGACGCTGTAAAGTTTGACGATTCTTCATCATTAATGTACGACAGGAAGTCAAAATCTTTCAAGCGTGAAAATCTGCATGTTCATCTCTCTTTTAAAGGTCAAACATCCAGGTGAGGTAAAAGAGCTAAAATGGGATTACACAGAGGGTGATGGTCTTCTGTGTATAGCATAAATTATCATAAATATACATTTTCAGCCCTGCTAATGGTGCAACTCTGGGGGGAGAAAGCCTCAGAGAGTGTTTTCATGACTTAAGTGCAGTCAATAGGTTTTACTAAAAATGAATTTCTATGAAATTCATTCAAGACCCCATGAGAATTACCCTTAGGATAGTCCATAATTTAAAGAGAAAGAGGTCACAATTTACACCAGGGAGCAAAATATGAATTAAACACAAACACAATAATTAAACAAATTCTGGGTTTGATTGGTATTGAACATTTTTTAATTAGCACATAGGTTTTATTTCAGTGGGGAAACTTAAAAAAATGTAGGATGTATTAGTAGAAACAGCAATCGAGGAATAAGGAGCAGGGGCATGTCCAAAGAAGGGCTGGTTGTGTGCCATTTTAAACTATATAGACTCCATGCTGTAACTGGATGGATTGGATTTTTATTTTATCTGAATGAAGGTAAAACTGAGGTGATTATTTTCAGACGGTCAAAGCAGACTGACGTTTTAGCTGCTCCTGGCCCTCCAGCATCCGTCAAAAATCTCAGTGTCATTTTTAACAGCATTGTTTTAATTAGAAAACCAGATCTTCTCTGTTGTTAAAACCAGCTTTTAAAAAAATCAGGACAGCAGCAATTTCACATTGTAATTTATGCCTTAATAACATAGAGCAGTTTTCCACATTTTAAGTAATAGCCCAGGTAACAAGGAAGAAATGCTTTCTACTTCTAGCTGTTAGTTTTCAAAGGATTGGCATGTTTTTGGTTAGCTGAGCTTCTTCACACAAGCAGGATTTCTCAGGTCATCCAACCAGCTGCTTTCAACTGCAAGTCCTCAGCCCAAAGTGCTCTGAGAGCACAGACCTCCACAACAGCATTTTTGACATTGTTAGTTAGGAAAAATAGTTATTAGGATAAATGTGAAAAACTCCACAAAATCACAGTGTTAACAAAATTGCAATTCTAGTTTGAGTAACATTAAATGAAAGAGTCACAAAAATCCTTTGAGAAGTTACAGAGTGAAACAAAAATATAGGAAACTCCTGTCAAACAATGTTTACAAATCAAATCCTGGAGTCCCAACTACATTAGGATCAAATTGTATCAATTCTCACTTGTATTATGACTAATATTTACTAAATTAATTAAATATTAATATTAATAAAATATTATAAATAATATATTTATAATATTTATATTATATTATATTATATTATATTATAATAAATTTATAATATAATAATATAAAAGACTAGCTGTCAGACAAAAAGAGCTGTAAAAACATAACCTCCTCGGCAGATGGAATAAGTTTTGATTAAATCATGATCAGAATATATGTTCACTTCCTGTAAATTCCTCAAGAGTGAGCAGATGTTATACTACCTGCATCTATGAAATATTTAAAGCCTATTACTAAGACAGAAATCTTATTAGAAACACTGTGTTGCAGGTTAGAAATACTCAGCCCTACTGTCTCATTTCCAGTCTCCACATCTCAAGTCGTGACAGCAGAGATTATGAACAGAAATACATTTTACTGCTAAAGATTATAGGTCATCAATAATGTACCCATGGTTGTCATGGAGCTGTTTGATTGAACTTCTCACATGGAAAAAAAACATGTCGGATCTGTCACTCACACACAGCGTCATCCTGAGCTTATGTTCAAAGGTGTATATGCGTGTACACACACGTCAGTTGAGCTGTCAGTGTGTGTGAGTGGATAAGAGGACATGGATGAGTCACAAATATTGATTGGACTCGACACTCGTCACAGAAACCTTGTGCAGCAGCTGTTCACACCATCTGACAAACTAGTGTCTGGATTTTCAGCCTCTCGCGTCTTCAAGGAGGATTTAAAGAACTATATGTACCTGAATTTACCCAGCCTTTAAACTTGTTGGTGGGGAATTAATGGATAAGTTCAGTTTCTACAGCTTTCACATTGTTTATAGAATGAAGTAGAACAATATACTCACCCAGAAGGCTTTCCTGATCCAAACAGTGCTTCAGGAGATATTTAGATCCAAAATTGAGCGGCGGACATCCGTATAATGGTAGCACACGGGGCATGTATAGCGCTGCTCCTAAAACTGCATTAATCGTCCAAAAACTCATTAGTTTTACCAATATTCCATCATGGTCCGCTCGTGCTACTCCTCCAAGACAGTCTGGTGTTGCTCCAGACATGTGTTTGTGACTGTGCTGACCTCTGAACTGAAGACTGCTCTCTGGCCAGCTGTTCTTCTCTTTGCCTCCAAGTCCTCCTTTCCATGAGCTCCTCATCTGTAAACTCTGGCTCGAAACTGTAAGGACACCCATCATATTCAAAGTTCTAATCCACAACATCTTCATCCGATCGATATTCGTCAATTTTGCACAAAGCTGGAAGAAGAAAGTTGTGTAGCCGGCGGTCGCCCCTGAAACAATGAGCCATACTGCGCATGCGCGGCAGCCGTAAAGAAAGTTTGCAGTTCAGAGGTCAGCACAGTCACAAAAACATGGGTGGAACGACACCGGTCTGTCGTGGAAGAGTAGCGTGAGCGGACCATGATGAAATATTGGTAAAACTAATGAGTTTTTGGACGATTAATGCAGTTTTAGGAGCGGCGCTATACATGCCCTATGTGCTACCATTATACGGATGTCCGCCGCTCGATTTTGGATCTAAATATCTCCTGAAGCACTGTTTGGATCAGGAAAGCCTTCTTGGTGAGTATATTGTTCTACTTCATTCTATAAACAATGTGAAAGCCGTAGAAACCGAACCTATCCTTTAAAGAACTACATGTACCTGAATTTACCCAGCCTTTAAATTGTTGGTGGGGAATTAATGGTCAAATTTGAGCAGAATTATACATATCAAGTGCCACATCAAACAAATATACATCTAATTTTCTGGGATTCCTCTGAAACTTTCACAAGATGCTCATTACTGGGGTGATATATAAATACAGAAACAGAGAGAGAGAGAGAGAAAAAGCTGTGGCAGAGAGGAGAAACCATGAAGCCACTGGACATGCGCCTGGTGTGAAAGCTGTAGCCACACTTGGAGGAGTGTTTGTAAAACAAGTGAGTAAAATGAGCACAGTGGGTTAAGAAAATTAATAAGTAAACAAATAACTATGTTATGATAATTAGGGCAAATAAAGTTATTATGTAAAAGTAGGTCTGTAAAGAGGTGATTTAAAACATGTCACTCCACTCACAACTCTCCTCGGGCAGGCTGTTCTAAAGTTGAGGAGCTCTGGTGGAAAAAGCACCGTCACCTCAAGCCTGAAGTCTCGATTTTGGAAAATCAGGAAGCCCTCTCCTGAGGATCTGCCATCTATCATCCTTAATCACCTTCTCTATAAATTTTCAAAGCATTGCATCTTCATCTCCAGCTTAAGCTGCAATAAGTACTGATGTCACTTTTAGTACTTTAGAGCAGATTAAACGTTCTGACTGACTGATCACATAAGATGTCTTTGTTTTTGTGAAGTTAACAGCTGTGACTTAGTAAATGTGTCCTCATGCTGATGTACCAAATTAAAAACATATCCATTGATTTTATGCAGTTTTATGCAAACTACGGAGAGAACTCTACAAACTTATTCATTTCTGCAACAAAGGAAGATTAACTTGATTTCAGAGCCCAGACGAGAGAGAATAAATGAAGTGGCTCCTGCTACATACAATCTCTCTCCTGAAAATATGATCCCGATCAGATTTGGCACTGTTACAGTTTGTCTGCAGCAAAGGTAAATAACAGCCCCTGATGATTTAGAGTCATTTCAAGGGCACATGTACTCTTGGTAAACTTTTTCTGAGGTGATCTTGAGTTGGGGAAAAGCAATCTTCACCTTAACAGACTTCTTTTCAGGCTTCAATTTCAACCGATTGAGCTGCAGCGTTGAAGGAAACCTTCTGACAAATTGTCCTTACAGTCAGTCTGATGGCTTTGTGAATCTGGGAGGGGGGGTTAAAACTGACATATGATGTGGATGCAGGCTGCAGACTTTTCCTGAAATGCACAGAATAACAGGACAGAGGTTCATGTGCTGTACTGGCTGCTTCCTCTTCCTGCAGCACAGTCTGGAAGGCCAGGATGAGGATAAAAAAAAACAGGTGTCTCATACTGAAAGAAAATAAGACAAGCTGACAGCTGAAATCCCTGGATTGGAAAATTTACTGTTGAGCAGTGGATGGATAAAATATGGAAAGTCTGAGAAAATATTATTCTATCCTCCAGGAAGGAGCTGTCAGCAGCTCAATGTTATCACTTCTCTATACTTAATGTAACATTTTATTTAAGTTTGGTGTGTGCAATAAAAGATAGCTGGCTGAAAAAGCTTTCACTTTTTCTGTACTTTTTTGGCAATTCCTCACCTTTTTTTTTACCGCTTTTTACAGTAAAATATGAGATAACACAAACTCAGTGCTGACTGTTAATGTAATGCTGAAGCCCTGACCATACAGCGGCAGGTGTTTTGGGTATTTTTGCCTTTCCTACTCATGTAGACAGTGTTTTATGTAAATGAAAGCTCATTACAAGGTCAGTATCATGCATTTATGGATATCCAGCTAGTGTGCTGATTTTAAAGGATAAGTTTGGTTTCTACAGCTTTCACTTTGTTTATAGATTGAAGTAGAACAATATACTCACCCAGAAGGCTTTCCTGATCCAAACAGTGCTTCGGCATGCGCGGAGGCAAGCGTTCTTCTTCTTCAGTTCAGAGGTCAGCACAGTCACAAAGACATGTCTGGAGTGACACAGACTGTAATGGAGGAGTAGCGTGAGCGGACCATGATGAAATATTGGTGAAACTAATGAGTTTTTGGAACATTAATGCAGTTTTAGGAGCGGCGCTATACATGCCCTGTGTGCTACCATTATATGGATGTCCGCTGATGTCCGATATGAGGCAGGATGCTTTCATGTTGCTGATGCTAGTTTCTGACCCTACCATCTGAATTAGTTTCTGTTCTGTTTAAATAAGTTTGTGAAATATGTGCAGTGTCCCACAAAATATTTTGATTTCCTCACGCACATTACCTCATGTTTACAATAAAAAAGTGGTTCTACCTGAACTAAAGCCTGCTTCTGATAAACTAATGAGGACTGAAAGGCAGATGTGAGAAAGAGTTCATAAACAATCTATATGTTTACATTTCTAAAAAGGTAATTTGTTTTATTTTGCAAGAGATACCTATGAGAAGAATGTTACCTGAAGCGTTTTTGTTCCTTTCCTTTTAACAACTTTTTAAAAAGTTGTTCTATCTTTACTATAATCTTCCTCTAATTTTCATGAACAAGAAGTACAAGATACAGAATGACTCTTTTTTTAAGTTGATACAATTAATTTCCCAGAAGTTTAATGCATTTTTGCATGTTTTTGTACTCCAAATTTCCTCTCTGGTGTAAAGTTTAAGAAATATAAAGGACAAAGTATTGTGTATGTATATATACATATATATATATATATATATATATATATATATATATATATATATATATATATGTATATATATATATATATACACATATATATATACATACATATATATATACACATTCATATATATGTATATATATGTATATATATACATATATACATACATATATACATACATATATACATACATATATATATATATATATATATATATATATATATATATATATATATATATATATATATATATATACATATATATATATATATATATATATATATATATATATATATATATATATAGGGAGAGAGAGAGAGAGGGAGAGAGAGAGAGAGAGAGAGATGTATTTTTTTTTTCCTCCCCTCAATTAATCAGCCGATTAATCGGTTATCTGTATTTTTTCTGACAAATATTGGTATAGGCTTAAAAAAAAATCAATATCGGTCGGGCCCTAATATCAACCAACCAAGACTAGACCAGTAATTTAGCAGTTTCTGAAATACTCAGACTAGCCTGTCAACTCTCTGCTCCATGTTGATGCTTGATTTAAACTGCAGCAGGCTATTTACATGCCTTAATATCATGGCTGATAAGCTAATTGTGTTACAGGGTGTTTGATGGATGTGCCAATAAAAGTGGCCTGCAAGTGTTTATCATAAATACAGAACATTGCCTCATAGTCCATAAAAGAAGTATCTAAGAAATTCAACTGATGTCTACCCAGAACATCTCAGTAAGATGCTTTTAGAGTTCTCTGTGGGATCAGCTCTTAGTGTTGCAGCTTGTAAATAAATCTGTGGCTTTGAGTTTACTTTCTCATGTAAAGTTATAGGGCTGTCCACATTTAAAGCATTTGAAGAACAAAGAAAGAAAGGACTCATTTTACGTTAAAATGACAGTGAACATAAGGATTAATTTTCTGTCCTGAAGAGAACTAGAAAAAGTGAACTCCAGGGACTCTCTGGCTGTAAAGTAGTTCATGATTCAACGATTAAAGCCGAGAGCAGATCTGAAAGTAATAAAAGATCCACAGGCTCAGATTTATCCCATAGCTTTCAGCAAAGCTTAGTTGTGTTAAGCTCCTTACAGCACATTAACGTCATATCCCATGTGTATACAAACGCAGTCACGGCAAAATAATCATCTTCATAAGTATGTGCAAAAATTGTGTAAAAGATGAAAACACACAAACAAATCACAGGAGGACAATCCTGCAGCAGATCAGCAAAATATGTCTACTTGAGTTAACAGCACATCACATTAGGAGCACCACTAAATGGCTCAAATGTACACAGTGCCCGTCCCAAACCTTGAGGAAAGTGTGCCCAGATGAATATCAGGTGTGTGTTGGAGGGATGTTTTCCCTCATGTATGATCTTGGTGTTCAGAATTATACTTTACTAAGGGTAAAATTCACACCCAGCTGAAGCCTAAATAATAAATATTTCATGTGTGAAACTACTAAAACAATATATTGCCCTTTTTTTTCCTGTTGGTGTTGCACAAAATGAAATAGCCTAGGATCTCATGAATTCTCTGTTCAGAGCATGTTTCCAAGGTCATGTTATCTCAAACACAAACTGATTTCCCCTCTCATCAGTCTCTGCGATTTTCTCTCAAGGGCGAAATGATAGCTCCACAAAGTACTCGAAAAGTATATTATTCATCCCCTTGATGAGAGTTCTCTAAGCCTGATCTTTTTGAGAAAATATTTGTTTTGGTTTTGAGATCTGAACTTTGAAAATATTGACTTTTAAAAGTTTCAGACACCTTCTGAACTCTTCTGACTTTTGGGCACTGTTTAAAAATCCTGCTGCATGTCCCAGCACTCTTAAATCCACGTTCCTAATTTATCTGAAACACCAAATGTCACTTAATAGCATTTTAAAAGTGACAAATCAGGCTCTCCAGCAATACAATAGACCAATTGGTATTATTCAAAGGAGTGATATAATAAACCAAAATAATGTTCCCAAACTTTACTGGAGGAGTATATTACACTACCCGAATCCTCCTTTCATTTCTTATCCCGCCACGAGGCATTGCAAACACTTCAGAACAGCAGCAGGCTCAGACGCCTAAGCTACATTCCCACGCCAGATGAGATTTGTAATTCTCGCTGCGCGTACCGGGTCTGCCCTGGGGTTTCTTCTTACAAGTAAGTCGTGACCAGAAAACCTCCAAAGGAGCGAAACAGATCAGATACCTGAACGACCTCTATTAGCTGCTCACAATGCGAAAGAGCAGCTGCTCCATACTCTGACTGCTCCCCCCAGATGTGCGAGCCGTGAACCAGATCATCCCCTCAGATTTACATGATGGTCCAATACGGCAGCACCGCAATCACATTTTCTTTATGGAGATTTGCAGGTTCACTTTTTAATTAAACTTTGTGCAGTGCAGCTCATTCAACTTTATGGTCATTTTGAACCCCTGCAGCATGATACATGTGCCATTCAGGTGATGTTTTTTCTAATATCTTGTCCGCCCTGACTCGTGTAAATGGTTCAAGATAATTATCACAAACACATATTAGCTTTCTGACTGAAGGATAAATTGCAGCACTGTTGTATGAAGCTGCATTGATTGACTCTTCTTGTTCTGAAGGTGCTTTCAACTGTGTGTATAGTCTGGTGAATTGATGGGGTAAAAATGAGGAAACAAAACACAGACAGTGGCATAAAGAGGCTTACAGGAGATCAGTATCTGAGCTGTTACATAAGTCACTGCTGTGAGAAGAATTATTATGCTAATATATTGCTAAATATAAACTGCATGAACTTACAACCCTGTGCGTAACAAATGATTAGTATTTCCTACAGATGCACTGTAATAAGGAAAACGTAAAATTGCTGGCATTAAATGGATTTTTCAGTGAACAAAACAAAATAATTTTTGTTGTTTAATGAACTTCAATCAAAGGAGTTATCTTAACTGTTGTAATTACGTTTTTTAAGTAAAATTAGGGTAATTTCCTAACATAATTTGGCAAAACTTAAGACAATTTCTTTGAGGTTAAAGGATAAGTTCGGTTTCTACAGCTTTCACATTGTTTACAGAATGAAGTAGAACAATATACTCACCCAGAAGGCTTTCCTGATCCAAACAGTGCTTTGGGAGATATTTAGATCCAAAATCGAGCGGCGGACATCTGTATAATGGTAGCACATAGGGCATGTATAGAACCGCTCCTAAAACTGCATTAATCGTCCAAAAACTCATTAGTTTCACCAATATTTCATCATGGTCCGCTCGCGCTACTCCTCCACGACAGTCCGGTGTTGCTCCAGACATGTGTTTGTGACTGTGCTGACCTCTGAACTGAAGACTGCTCTCTGGCCAGCTGTTCTTCTCTTTGCCTCCGCGTCCTCCTTTCGATGAGCTCCTCATCTGTAAACTCTGGCTCGAAACTGTAAGGACACCCATCATATTCAAAGTTCTCATCCACAACATCTTCATCCGATAGATGTTCGTCCATTTTGCACAAAACTGGAAGAAGACAGTTGTTGAGTAGCCGGCGGTCTTCCCCTGAAACAATGAGCCGTACTGCGCATGCGCGGCAGCCGTAAACAAAGTTTTCAGTTCAGAATCAGCACAGTCACAAAAACAAGGGTGGAGCGACACCGGACTGTCTTGGAGGAGTATCCCAACCGACCATGATGAAATATTGGTGGAACTAATGAGTTTTGGACGATTAATGCAGTTTTAGAGCCGCGCTATACATTCCCCTATGTGCTACCATTATACGGATGTGCGCCGCTCGATTTTGGATCTAAATATCTCCCGAAGCACTGTTTGGATCAGGAAAGCCTTCTGGGTGAGCATATTGTTATACTTCATTCTATAAACAATGTGAAAGCTGTAGAAACTGAACTTATCCTTTAAGTGTGGTCAGGCCAAGTTCTGAACACAGGGTTCATATAAGGTAGAAATATCATTGTGGGCTAGACTGACGCAGTGGCAGGCAAACATACTTGATATAAAACATGCAGGAAATGGTTTGGTACAAATCCCTTTGAGAATATCTTTGTTTGAAAAAGTTGTACTCTCAACTTTCTTGTGGCTTTCATTTGACATTCACGTCCTCATGACATGCTCTCCTGGGGGGCAAGGAATGCCTCTCTCTGCCTCTGACTACAGAGAAGTTGATATTCTTACATGAAAGACAGATGTCTTTGGGAAGACAAGCCTAAATTACACTTCTACAGATACCCAAATGAGACAGAAAACCACAGAGGAGTAAATAGGGGATTACTGCTGTAAGTCACGCAGCAGTTCCTTTTAGGTAGAAAACACAGTAGCACCAAACAAACTTCTGCATATCCTACCACAAAATGTTGCATTAACTTAATGAGAATCACAAACATCTTTCATGAAAATAACACTCCAAAACACTGTCTGTACTTTAAAAACCATACCAAGCAAATGTTAGCTAACCACTCACAGATGCTGTGATAATAAATGAAGGTATTGTTATTTACCTTCAAACTGCAGAATTAATGATCTAAAGACAACAAAAATGTATAAAGATGTCTACACGTTTATAGACTTTTGTGTTTTGGTGGTGTAAAGTAAAGGATTCTCCACAGCCACTACATGTAAAAGTGATGTCGTGGTGAGAACAATGCCGTCTTAAGACTTGAAATAATGATCCAGATTTTGTGAGAAGGCCTGAAATGCAAAACTGTTGTCACTTAAAGCTCTGTTTTCCTGGAGTAATCAGGTGATAACACAACTGCAATTCTGAAGTGCAAAAGAATAAAAAACAGTGCTGCAGCTCCACACTGTTGTCATTGCTAGCTGTCACTCTTTCCGCTTCCACCTCTCAATGCCAGTCACTTTACTGGCAGCTGTCTACGGAGTCAGTGTGTCTGTCCTATGATGCACACTTGTTCCCTCGTGCACTTTAGATTAGCACTCCTGTTAAGGGAGACCAAAGGGTGTTCCAGGGCTCTGGTATTGCTGTCCAAGGGCGCCCCCTTGTGCCCTAATTGCGCCGTTCCTACAATGAGTGTTATTCTGTTGTACTGGGAAGTTGGGATTTCCGAGTTCCTAGTGGGAAACTTCACTTGGAACACCCCCTGAGGTCAGAGTTTCCAACTAGGAACTCGAGGGATCCTCACCACCCATAAGTTGACAGTCAATGATGGCTGCCCTCAGTGTAAACAGTTATTAAGCTCCTGTAATATTCTGTTTATCTGCACTTGTGACACGTGTTGATGGCACTAAATCAGCTGTATACACAGTGTTGTTCAACTTTCTTTTATGGAAATGCTGCCATAGTGTTATTTACATTCTTCATGTGAGAATTTGTAACTACAACACAGGGTGTGCTAACAACTGCTAACACAACGGCTAACAATAGCCTTCTAGATCAGCAAGTTTTTTCTGACTTTGTAACTGGAACGTACAACTCAGAGATGATGTCATTCCTCATCTGTAAACTCTGGCCAGGTGTAATGGACACCCATCATATTCAAAGTTCTCATCCACATAGGTCATGGAGATCTGACTAAGAGGGAAGCCAAGTTAAGGAAAATAGTTCCGTGATGGAGAAGAGATATCCTTATTAGAAGGAAATTTTAAAGACAAGAAATCTACATTAAGACATAAGACTGTATATAAAAATCAGTTTTGGGTTGAAATGAAGCCTTGGGCTGTTAAAAAGTAAGGATGAAATATTGGTCAAATATATTCGGCCGAATAGTGCAAAAAAAGCCATATTCGGCCTTCGGTGGAGTGAGGTAATAGCAAGGCCGAATAGTATCCCCCCCCCCAGTAAGGGACAGAGACTCTCTTATCCACCCGGCCGAAAAAAACAGTCACACGGGGTTAATCTCTTGACGCTGCACTCGGCCGTATAACTTGGATGAAAAGCCGACATCTGAGCCCGCAAATAAGTGGAGGACGAGTGACTAAACTGTATTTCACGGAACACACAGCCTGGTCTTTGATTTTAAGTTTGACATCAACGGTGTAGGACCAAAACTACTTCCACACAGCTCTCCTCAGAACATACAGAGCTGTTAATGTCCGCTCCGCTCGGAGTGGAAACTCCTTGTTTACTGAGGTCGAGAGAGCACCGGATGTGACGGAAGTGAGGGTCAAGCTGCTCTCACAGCGCCCTCTGTTGGACGGAATAGTCCACTGCTCAAGACCTAATGTTTCGCCACACTCAATATTTTACATTCAAATACTTATTTACAGTTCAGTTGTGGACATTTATCCCATATTTGATTGGTTATTCAAATATGGAATATAAAGTGGCAGCCTTAAAGCAGTATTTTTTAATGCATGTTTTGTTTTGTTTGAAGGCTTAATATGAATGAAAAACTTTGTAGGGCTTTTTTGAAAAGCAAAGGCTACTGGAATATTAAAAAATGTCATAATATTTAATAAACAATTACTTTCTTTTAAAAACATGTCTAAAATGTACTCTAAGCTATTAATGCACTATTAAAAATATAGTGAACTACTTTGCCTCCGCATTCGGTATTCGGTATTTGGCCAAGCATTTATATTTTATTCGGCTTCGGCCACAAATTTTAATTTCGGTGCATCCCTATTAAAAAGGACTTAAATGTGACAAATTTCCCTTTCTTTTGCTTATAGTTCTGCACAGGGACAAACCAAATAGTGCTAGATTTAGTTACATTCAGGGCAGAGATGAGCGACTTCTCACGAGGCACAGATGAAGAAATTATAATGACTCATGACCATGACAAGAGCAAACAAGTCTGTAATTGAATTGAAAATTTTTCTATAGAACTACCTTGTTCCTTTCAGGAAAATCACATCACTGATCCTGCAGCAGTGTGAAAGGATATTAGAAATGTATTTGTTTGATGATGTACTTTGATGATTTCTTTTCATTAGCAGAGCTGTAAACACAGTGATTTGCCTGACCAGTGGAAAAAAACAAATAATTTAAGTTACTTTTAACATGAAGATCGTCTCATATACAAAAAAGAAATGTGACAATAAGTGACTTCATAAAACTGTCTATTTCCATTACTACAATTTCTGCTCTATCCAGTTTCATCACCTTGTGCACTTATCCAACCTTGCAGCTCGGCTGGATCCACCTGGTTCATTGCAGGCCCAGTGAGATTTATTCTGTGTAGCACATATTAAATATTTTATCCGGCATGTCAGGTTAGCACTTAAGGTCACTTTCAACAAATGTGCTCTTTCAGAACGACCTTAAGGCAGAAGTGTGGAAAACAGGGCCAGGGCCAGTATCACAGATATAATCATGTCCAACTGTTATTTCTACCTCTCTGACAAAAATTAAATCAGAAACCAGTCAGGGGGACACAAAAAATGATAGAAAAACAGAGCAGAAAATTAAAGCCCCACTAAGGCCTTTCTCACAGTATTTTGGTGAATGTGCAAAACAAATCAATGATCAACATTCCCTGAAAGCACCAAAATATATTTTTAACTTCTTCAGTTATCTTACTCAGAAACAGACTGACAGATAAATAAACAGCTATCATCACCAAGATGTTATTAGCTTTCCCTGGTGCCATGACCAATATTTCCAAAAAAAAAATGCATCAAAATTCATGGACATTTTTTGAGTTAAATGGCCAACAGAAAGACAAACAAGCAAACCAATAAACAAAATTTCAACATTGGCAAAAAATAAATCCCTCCTTGGCAGAGGTAAACAGCCACAACAAACATTTCTGCTTCATCTATGCAATAATGATGAAGCAGACACCATCATAACCACAGCAACTTCTGAAAGCAACAAAGACTCAACTTTACAAAAACATGGCTAACACTTACCCCAACCTGTTGGCCCATTTTTGGTGGTTTTAGCTAGCACAATTTCCAGGCTGAAGTGAAGCTTGTAGCAGGACAGTCCAGGCAGAGACGAGACACAAACTCAATGTATCCAGAAAGTCTTCTTCAGTGTTGTTGGTGGTTTAGCTTGGTGGCCTTAGCAAGTCAAATGTTATGGCAGTGCTAGCCAAACGAGCTAACAAGGTGAGGTAAGTAATGGCGGGGGCGGAGACTGTAAAATCTCCATTGAAGAGGGTGCGCTTGATTTTTACCTCAACTGAGGACACCTGCGTTTGTTTGTTCAGGGGTTAGCAGTATTACACAAAAAATATGGGACAGGTTTTACTGAAATTTCCAGGAGATGTCGGGAACAGCGCAACAACTTAAAAATGTTTAGGTTTTGCTGGTGTATGGATGCTGCATATCCGCCATTAGAGAACACTGATTTTCGCTTAATTGTAGTCAAAATAATATTGATAACAGCATGACGCCGGGTTTTAGGGGAGGATTTAAGGGTCAAGGGCTCATGTTATGAGGTCCCTTCATCATGGAACTATTACTTATTAATATAAGTTATACCTTGGTGGTATAGTTGAGAATAGAAGATAATGTGTTGTGTGGCACTTGCTGGAAATCCTTTCAAACCTAAAAATAGTAGTGTTGTGTCATATGAAACAGAGTATATTTGCTGTTTACTTGAAAGGGTCTATTTATCTATGACAAACCTTTAATGTTGATTTGATCAGCTCTCACATACATGAAAACATGAAGTAGCTCTAAAAAGGAAATACATTTTTTATATTTGAATATATGTGCTTCTATATTATCTTATCCTTGTGTGCTCTGTCATAGTTCTTAACTCTGCTGATTATCACAAACCTCTGAGCCAACTTTACAAGAAAATATCTGGTAACCTACCAAGAAAATTCCTTCACTTTCTTATTCACACTTGCAACAACAAGATATTCTGCAATACAAGAAGGGCAGCAAACTTTCCAGGATAAAGTTTGGGAGAAAAATTATGCCGTTTACATGCACACATGCAGCTTATCTGAGTAAATTCATTATAACTTCAGGATTTTTGTGCAAGTTTGAATGTAGTTTTAGTCCTGTAGTTTTTCAGCTATAATGAGTTTTTCTTAAATTATTTTTGTACTTTTTTAAAACTAGACATGTTGACGTTTAAATAAATGTTTCCATCCTGTAGCAATTAATTCACAAACATGTGAGTGCTTAGCTCTTAGAACTTGTTGCTTTTTCTTGAATTTAGCAATTAATAATTTTTCAGCAGGAAAATAAAGTGTTTCATATTATGTTTCTGTATATGGTGATGCAGAATAACACAACATAATGTAACTGTTGTATTAACACACCTCGTTGGGTATCTGGACCAGGCCCTCCATAGTTAAATGCATGTTTTAAACACTTGTTGGTACATTTCCCAGGTTTTTTCAGGTTGCCCTGAATCTGACCTCAATCTGCTGGAGTTTATATGTTGACGAAAATCTTACGCAAGTTGTCTGTGTTTGCTCTTGTGTTTGATCTCAGGACACAATACTGGAACTGCTGTGTGTTGCAGTGGCGTCAGCTATTCGACTGGGGAAAGGTCTGGTGATCAGCGGCTTTCCGAGAGATCTGCGACAAGCTGAGCAGTATGAGGTCAAGGTAAGAGCAACAGGTGTTCAGGAATATAACGAAACAAAACAAAAAAAAAAAACAGTGAGCACAGGTTTTAGTTAAACTGACACAGAACTATAAAACATTCAAGAGAGGGGGCAGATGAATGAATCCAACTCATGTTTGAAGGTATGGATTATTGACATAATGTGGTCAAAATAAAGTGATACCAACAGACGGACCAGTGATCATCAACAGGTCACATCCAGCTTCCCTCAAATTCTAATCCAGTCTTTAAAGCACTTTCAAATGTGGATGTTTTTAAATTCTCTTGGCTAGCAACTTACAAAACAATTTGGATTGTGGATAAGTGGATATTGGACCAGGAGTTTGGGTGTATTAGTGCCAATCAAATATAGGACAACTTGACTGACCTTAAACCTGGTTAATAGTGATTCTCTGTGTTGCTATTTTATCTATCAGTATTATGTTGTTGTAATTGCATTTGATGTAATAATTACTTCTATTATTGTCTTTTTCCATAAAGGCCTCCTTGCTTCTATATTTTAATTTGCTCTGGTTTCAAGTTTTTGTATGAATGGACCCAAGATAGAGAAGCTGCAAGAGGGGTTTCAAAAGAAAAATCCAATAAAATAAATTCTGGCTCCAAAAAAATGTAGCCGAAATATTTCAGTTTCCCTGGTGTGACTGTCAGCAGTTATGAGGTAATGACTGACCTTATAAACATTTTGGATAAAAAGAAAAAAAAACAAGTTAATCATACCTTAAATTTTTTAGCATCTTAATTAATTTCAAGTTTCAGCCTCAACAGTATTAAAAAAAAAGTCCTTTTATAGGCTGTGTAGCCAATGATCCCAGGGATTAATCAGGCTGGTGAAAAGGACAGTGACACAAAGTAGAATGGAAGCAACATCTTCATCAGTCTGTTCTTGTGTGTATTAGATGGGGGAACCCAGTGCAGTCCTTCTGCTGAGCTGCTCAGCAGACACCATGTCCAGCCGTCTGCAGTGCCGCCGCAGATCCTCCTCCAGCATCCAACCAGCCGCAGACAGAGACGACGCCCTGCACAGGAGAGCTGAGAGCTTTGGCAACGACAGCCGGGAGGTGACTGCTCATTATGAGCAAAAGAAGCTCCTGCAGATGGTACGACTGTTTAGTTCATTAAAAATGCTTGTGTTTGAGGATCAGTCAGTACTAAAGGAAGTACCTTAAAATATTTATTTTATTCATATTATCTAAGCAGAAAATGGTTTGCATTTAAAAATCATTTAAAGTACACTTTCCAGCTATCAGTCCAGGTGCATCTCAAAAGGAAATTCCTTTAACTTAAAGCTCTTCATTCGAGAGCAGAAACAACAACAGAATCCTACAGAGTCCAGCTTTACTGCATTAGTGCACAAAAATAATCAAATGTTCCACCAGGACTTAATCAAGAATTTGTCTTGTCCCCTAAAGTTAGTTCACTGTCCCCACCCTTTATTGACTGAGGAACCATAAGGGATTTTGGCACATTTATTTTGGGCACTACCTGCACATTTAGCTATGCTGCTCATTCCACAAATGCACAATCTTTTAAAGTTATGCCTCAATGTAAAGATGACCAATCAGGCGTTTCAGCGACATAAAATACAACACCACTTGCTATCATTAAAGGGGAGAAATCAACTGAAATAACAAGTAAAGATATATATTTGTTTAGTGTTTTAACCTCTCATACAAATTTTATCCCTTATAACTGTATGTGAAATATTTAATTCAGATCACCTCATCTAAAAAATGCTGAGAGGATTATTTTTTTTATTTACACAGTCTATGAAAGATCAATACTAGCAAGTCTAAAGGGTTGTGGTAGATTTTTATTCTTTAAGCTGAGCCATCTTCAAGAAATCACCATGTACAAATTCCCATAGAGTCACTTAGAGATCTGCATGTTTTTGGTACACTAGAATGTGAAAGTGAGGCCATCTGTAAGAATATAGTAGAAACAATTCATTAGCAAAAAGAAATAAATATTTAATATGATGAGAAGATGCAGAGGCCAAATGATAAGGATGGATCATGGATGGAGAGACGGATAGCTGGATACTTTACTAACACTAGGCCCATGAAGTCAAGTAAAAAAAACCCAGAAACTTACACAACTACTTTGTTCAAAAAAAAAAAAACACCAGCAGTGTGATCAGACATTAGATCAGACTCTATGATGTGACCACAGAGTTTACCCAGCAGCAGACAGCTGTCCTCGCTGCATGTGGACCCTCTGAATGTTGTATGAAAACATCTGAACCGGTTTGTCTGTCTGCAGATTGATGCTGAGAAGTCACCTGATGAAGTTTTTTCTCAGATCTGCCAGGCAATGGCCACGTTCTGATTTTTTAAAAACCACTCCACCCTCCAGCCCTGAATCTCTGACGTCCAGGATCTCCACATGTGAAGACTTCTCTCTGCAGCAAGACTCACCCATCTCCCCGACACACACCTGCACCACACAAGCACACACAAACACTCGCTCATTGAACTCCAGTGGTCTGCATGCCCCAAAATCAGTGAAACCTCTTCCTGCTTTATGAACACTGTTGAAGCGCCTGGTTGTCACTCTCTGCTTCACCCTCTTGCATCATTTCTCTCCTTGATATTTGCTGCCAAATGGCCAGCCGAGGCAGATAACTGTACTGAGAAACACAGCATTTCTGCTGTGGCTGAGAGCATGTTTCTGGTGGAGAAACTGAATGAGAGAGAGATGGGGGGATTCCCGCCATGCAGGAAAAGTGGAAATGTCTGTGTGTGTGTGTGTCTGTTCATGCTCTCATGCACAGCGTTGTGTTTTATATTGTGACAAGCATGCAAGAACTACAATCAAAGCTTAACTGCCTTTTTGTGCATTGACTTACAAAGCAGAACAAGATTTTAAAAGTGTTGAAGATATCTTACATTTGTATGTTTCCAAAAAGTCATCGTACAGGTGCTTGTTTTGAGTCTGGTATTAAACATTCAATAAAGCCAGTGCATTTACAAAAAGGAGGATTTCTGAGCGTCTGCTTTGGTGTTTGAGCCCCTTGATTAAGGAGAAGGAGTGAAGCTACCTTATCTTATGGCTCCATCTGCTGGTATGATGACTGCAACAAAAGGTGAGGGTATGCTGAAGTAAAACGGGGTAAGGAGGGTAAGTATCAAAAATAAAAATATATCTTACTTTTAAGCTTAAAGAGACTGTGAGGAGTTTCTAAGTAATTACAAAAAAGTCTCACTTTTAGATATGCCTTATCGAAATACACACTTTAAGATGAGTTTCATAGCATCAAAATAGGTTATCTATAAATGTTATTCCTTACCTTCGTGGTCAGGTCGGACAGGGCTGGACTGGACTGGATACTCAGCTTCAGGAACAAGACAACTAAGACTAGAGCAAATTTATATTATTCGGACACGTCTTAGAGCACCGGGCTGTAAGCAGCGATATACAGCCGGCTACAAAACTAAGTTACTAAGTTTTCCAAAAATTGCTTGTTGTCACACATCAAAAACTACCACTATGTAACTAGAAAGAGATACATCACCTCGTCGCTTTGCATCCTGTAAGTTGTTGAAAAAGAAGTTGTAAAGCAATGCAGAGTTCTGAGGAAGATCCAAGCTGCATTTATTAGCATCACAACAAAGGCATGCTTTGGCTTGGGTCTTTTGGTGCGTTCCAGTCGTAGTCAGAAGTAGGAATTCCCGTGTTCCGAGTAGGAAACTCATCATTCAACTGGAACGCCCGCCAAAGTCGAAATTTCCTACTGGGAACTCGGTGAAACCTCGCCACTCCCAAGCTAACAACAGCTAACTATAGCCCGGTAGATCTGCATGTTTTTTTTCTGACTTCAACTGGAATGCCGATAAGTCGGAGATGATGTCACTCCCAGTTCCGAGGTTACTGGAACGCAGCATCACGACAGTCGCCGCACGTGCTCATGGGTAGCAGAGTCTTTATGTCGCCAGTAATAGATTCTCCTCATAGCACCTTTAAACAGCACATGGATAATAAGTCAGCGAAATGCCTCTAACTCTGATGAGCTGAAAGTATTTAAAGAACCTACCAAAAAAAATTTAAGAAAAAAATTCAACATATTCACTTTTTTTTCAAGCGTTTGCTTTTTGTAAAGTTGGCTCGCCATAAATATTTGAGAAAAAAAAGCTTCCAAAGGATATAAAAAATAAGGAAGCTGTTATGTAAAGTCCATGTTAGCGACAGAAGCCCTAAGCAGACCTGCAATAGTGCCATCATTAACTCAGTGTTCTTGCACCAGGTGACATCAGATTGTTTTCTAAAATTTTACCATATACACCTTGCATAGCTGGAGGGTGAGAAAAGAGTGAAAACTTTCTGGAGCCCAGTTGCTACAGAGGGAACATCAATGTCAACTTTAACATTATTTTCCCTAAACATAAAAAAAGAAATGCCAAAATTGTAATATTGAAATAAACACTGCCTGGCCCAAAAAACAGTCACCACCTGGATTTAACTAAGCTAATAGGTACGAGCCTCCTATTGAAAAATTACTGCATGGGTGATTGTCTTTCAGCTGGCAACAAGTTATTTAACTCCAACTGATACAATGAGTACCTCTTCATTTCTTAAACAACCATTTCAGAAGACTTAACAGAGATGTTGGTCTGTTTAAGAAGGGTCAAATCATTGGCATGCATCAAGCAGAGAAAACATCTAAGGAGAATGCAGTAACTACTAAACTTGGGTTAAGAGCTGAGCCAGAGACCATCATCTTTGATGAAGAAATGTGGTCAAAAAGAAATGCTGAATGATAGTGATCCAATCACCTAAATGTGTGGCCAAATTAAATCAAAGAAAAAGAACAGTAGGACTCAGGGGTTTGTTTAATAGCAAAAGGAAAAACATGTCTACACGCACAAAGCAACAGAATTCAAGGGATTGGGACTGGGTAACTGTGTAGCAGTAAGAAAACCACTAGTCAGTAAGGCTAACCAGAAAAAAGGCTTCAGTTTGCTCTGAAGGACTGGAAGAAAGTCATGTGGTCTGATGAGTCCAGGTTTACCCTGTTCCAGAGTGATGAGTGCATCAGGGTAAGGAGAGAGGCAGGTGAAGTGATGCACCCATCATGCCTAGTGCCTATTGTACAATATTGTACAAGCCTGTTGGGGCAGTGCTGTAATCTGTGACAAATCCTGTGACACTGCAGCAGCTTATCGAAACAATGCCACAGAAAATGTGCGCTGTAATCAAAGCTAAAGGTGGTCCACACAATATTAGAGTGCGTGACCTTGTTTTAGGTGACGACTTTTTTGGGGACCAGCCAGTGTATTTCAGCTTAAATGCTCACTGAAACCCAGAACATCATACTTTACACATTTAATACTGCTTCAGTTTATTGATGTCTCTGTACAGGCAGACAATGTGTTGCCTGGAGCTAAAGAGAGACTGTTGTTCTCTATATTACAGAAAATCACACCAGTGTCATAAAAAGTAGCTTTGGTAAGTCAAAACATGAAGAGAATCTAATATAATAGAAAAACCAGCTCTGTCCCAAAACAGGAAATATCCAGTTAACAATGTAAAACTGTGCCTTATCAGGATGTGTAGCAAGAAAAGGATTTCATGTCCATGTTATCTCTAGAGGATGTATTTAATTATTATTGTTATTGCTAAGTTATCTCAATTCTTAATTTATGATGTCATATATTGGAGTATATCTGAAGCTTAATTGAAGAGTCAATACATCAGCCACAGTGATTTTACAGTTTTGAACCTGTGAGGAGAGAACCAGCAAAAGGGATGGTTATATTTGAGCAGACTGGGGGAGTGATTTTCAGATTTTTTTTGTCAAAGAAATGTACCAAACAGTGCTTTCTTTTTCAACTAGCAAAGTCATTTCTTTCGGAACTATCCTGGTACAATTAATGACCTTTGCATCTTTTTGCATAAAGTGAAGAAGCACCAAAACTGAGGGGCATAATGGTGGGAAAGTCAAGTATTGTAAATGTGTTCAGTATGATGGATAATCGCCCAAACAATTTTTCATTCTGCTCTCACCTGAAACTCTACATTTCTGTCAGCACCTTGTCTGATTAGCAGCATATACAGTGAAGCTGTTCTTCTATGCTGGCTCTCTCCTTACAGGGCTGGAGTTGTCCAAAATCACTGTGGCTAATGTGTCTAGATTTGCTAGATTTCTGGTAAAGTTTCATATTTAGTAGCCAAATATGTTTTTAATTACACATCAGTCTGATGAGGCACTGAAATTGTCTCGTCAGTCTAATTCAACAGAGTTTGGAATATTTGTTTTAATGCCTAAGTAAATCTGATGATTAAGTTTCTTGGCATAAATTGAAGGTTCCTACACAATTCCAAAAATTAAATTGTAGACTTTTAAGGGTCTTTTCAGGTTGAATATTTAGACAAATCTCTCACCATATCTTAAAAAAACAAAATACAGTTTCAACTTGAAATGTGAAAAAGTAAGGACAAATTAATGCATAGCAGAATACAAAAAAAAATACAAAATTTTATCGACTCCAGTTTGGATCTGTCATGTTTTCAGTCACTCTCAGATACTCATACTCATGGTTGAATGTTGTCTGACAGGTAGATTTCCATAAAACAGTTCAAACATAAACTCCTGAAGAATGGTATCAATTATGAATGCTACAAGGATTGTGCACATACTTCAGGGACAAGGGGATAAAGATACACTTAAAATCACAAACTGTTTAACACTCACATTTTCAGTATTTGATTTTACTGTGGGGAGCCTGATGTGGTCCCAGGTTGCTGGTTGATGATCAATAAATGAAAAAGGCTCGACTAAAGAAGCTCTATGGGAAGAAAAAATGATGAAAAACATCCTATCTCACATAATCCTGCAGCATTTAAACACTACAACAGTCAGAGCTGAATTTAGTATACTGAATCTTATTAGTTTTAAGTAAGAGCTATTTTAACTTTAAAAGATTGTACAGATTATATTCAAAGTAAAAAATAAATAAATAAATAAAAATGTATATGTAACATCTCTGATTTAAATCTGCAGTACTGCATTTTTGGCTTCAGGTCCAAACAGAAATCTCTCTCTACTTTTGCTGAACTTGACTTGTGAAGAACTTAACATTGCAGAACTTCAGTTTTATATTGCTCTTCTTACCCAAGACTCTATTTGAAAAGTTCTTCCTCACAAAGTTCATAAAGATATATTTTCATGCCTAGGACTAAAAGCATGTCCTCATCTCTAAAGAGAGAACCTGTTCGTTTTAGTGACGTTTTTTTGATTCTTGTAGAGACTGACAACCAACCAGACGACCAGAGGAAAGCAGCGCACTGATGGTGGAGGGATTTGTAACTCCTACATCACAACACACGCTCTGTAGAGAAAAAGTAAAATGCTTTAAAGAATCTTACCGTTGCTCCTACTTGAGCCAATGCTGTGTTTTTGTGTAGTTTTAACCGAAGAGTGTGAATGGCATGATTGACTGCTCTGTATCATCAAGCCATCTCCCCTCAAGGACAAAGGCGGCTTTGGTGGTTATTACATTTACGAGTGCCACAGGCCTCAAGCTAGCCTAGCAGTGTGGATGAAGTTTCTTTAAGCAGGGAGATCCATCTGGCCAAGCTCCAGTCTGCACTGATGGCGAGCGGCCTAAAGTCGCATGACTCAATTGGGGCCTTTAAAGGATAAGTTCAGTTTCTACAGCTTTCACATTGTTTATAGAATGAAGTAGAACAATATACTCACCCAGAAGGCTTTCCTGATCCAAACAGTGCTTCAGGAGATATTTAGATTCAAAATCAAGCGGCGGACATCCATATAATGTAAGCAGACAGGGCATGTATAGCGCCGCTCCTAAAACTGCATTAATCGTCCAAAAACTCATTAGTTTCACCAATGTTTCATCATGGTCCGCTCGGGCTACTCCTCCACGACAGTCCGGTGTCGCTCCACCCATGTTTTTGTGACTGTGCTGACCTCTGAACTGAAAACTTTCTTTACAGCTGCCGCGCATGCGCAGTACGGCTCATTGCTTCAGGGGAAGATAGCCAGCTACACAACGACTTTCTTCTTCCAGTTTGGCAAAATGGACGAATATCTATCGGATGAAGATGTTGTGGACGAGAACTTTGAATATGATGGGTGTCCTTACAGTTTCAAGCCAGAGTTTACAGATGAGGAGCTCATCGAAAGGAGGACGCGGAGGCAAAGAGAAGAACAGCTGGCCAGAGAGCAGTTTCAGTTCAGAGGTCAGAACAGTCACAAAAACATGCCTGGAGCGACACAGACTGTTGTGGAGTAGTCGTCCGAGCAGACCATGATGAAATATTGGTGAAACTAATGAGTTTTTGGACTATTAATGCAGTTTTAGGAGCGGCGCTATACATGCCCTATCTGCTTACATTATACAGATGTCCGCCGCTCCGATTTTGGATCTAAATATCTCCTGAAGCACTGTTTGGATCATGAAAGCCTTCTGGGTGAGTATATTGTTCTACTTCATTCTATAGACGATGTGAAAGCTGTAGAAACCGAACTTATCCTTTAAAGCAGGAAGAGGTGGAAGCTATGAGCCAGATCGCAGCAGAATAGGACTGCTCTTAGAGATTAGCATAGATGCTACTGGCAAGACTGTTTATGAAGTGGCTTATGTTCCCTTCGGATATAGTACCCACCTACATTGACATCTGATTGTGGACTGATTATCCAATCACCTGCCACATATGCTTTTGAAAGGGTCTGCCCATTTCCAAACCCTTTCTATGGACGAGTGAAGCAGACTGAGGGTCAGTCTAGTGTGCAGGGTTATCCTCAAACAACCTCCGTTCAAATAACCTGAATTATCCCTTTAACTAAAAAAGAACACACCGTTCATCTTCAAGAACACTACAGGAACCACAGGTGTAGAAACACTATTTTCACATACTTTTATTTCCACGGTTCTCCTCTAGCATTTTTTTTTTTACATTATTATTTTTTTTACATAAGAACAGACTGTTATACACAGATACTGAAGCAGGGCATGGGGGTGAGGGGAAGAGACGAAAACCATACAAAATGGTGTCTACTCAAGCACAACAAAATCTATGTGTATAAAATTGTTTTGGGTTGTTCCACTGTGGAGGCACCAACCTCTACCTCAATTATTTTTTTTAAATAGATTAATAAAAATACAATCTTTCAATGGACCTTTTTAAAGTGAACTGCAAAATTAAAGATCTAGAGGCATGGTGATTTTGATCAGTAATGTTCAGGTGAGAAAATGAGGAGCTGTGGAGCTCAGCCTCCCTGAAAAAAAAAAAAAGAACAAAAACAAATTTCTCTTTTAAAAATGGCACACAGCAACTAGCGCTGGCTACTTTTCACCATACACTTTTACACTCAACATGATCAACAACGGCACACATTGGGGGAGGAGAAAGAAAGAAACAAAAACAGTCTTGTGTACTTTTTCCATACGTTCCCATTCGCCTGCAAGCCTTCAGAAAGATTTTGCTCTCTGTGTTGTAGTGCTTCTTGTTAGACATGTTTTTGTGAAGAGAGCATAAAGGAAATACACATAAAGGTTTGTGAAAGGTGAGGTGTTAGAGAGCAGCGTTGTGTGACAGTGGTAGGGATAGCACGCCATCCATTTAACACGAACAGGTCTGCAGAGAATCATGAGGGAGCGCAGGACTTCCTACAGCCTGCAGCCAGAAAACACGCCGACCTTGACATCAAGTCCCACCAAACTTTCTCATTTTTGTCACTACTTCTGCACTGGAAGCTGCGACTCATAAATACTCGATCTACAGATACCTAGCTAGAACATAATTCACTCTTGCATAACACGGAGACCACTCACGCACGCACACACACATACGCACACACGCAAACGCACAAACCACCTATGTGTATCTCATTGGATGACTTCACAGTCCACTATGACCACACATCTTCATTAGGTGGCGCCTCACCAGACTGGCTGTCAGGTCTCCAGTTTGAAGCAGCACAGGGAGGTCACTGGAGGAGGCAGAGGAGGGGGAGGGGGAGGGAGGGAGTCACAGAGCTCGGGAATGTCGGTGTGCCTTCAGTTTAGTTTGTTTTTTTAAAAATAGTGTGTCATCTCTAATCACAGATCCATTGATTAACCTGGCTGAGGTGGAGCGAGGCCCCCTTGTTCTGAGGAAACCAACATGGCCGCCTTTTGCTCGAGTCAGGGAGGCCAGTTTACCAACAGCCCCCTTCCACCAGCAGCACGGTGGTCTGCTCCGAGGGCCCCTGGCTGTCTGCCTGCCTGCTGGCCTTCCTGCCTGGCGGCGGGTTAAGCGGTTGTCTTGGACTTGGAGGATGGAGCCATGCACAGAGTGGCCTGTGGGATATGTGGAGAGAGCCTGGAGCTAAAGGCGCCTGCGACCCTGTCATCTGTTGGCTGGAAAGTAGTTTGGGTCCAAGTAGTTGTAGCCCGTGCTCTGTGGCAGGCAGTAGTCCCTGTCCAGGAAGGTTTCAGGCTGGTGCACCGGCTCTAGGTGATGGTTCGGCTTGTGGGTCTCTGTCTTGTACAAGCTGGGAGAAGAGTGAGTAAAGTTAGAAATCCTGTTATTCAATGATGAATTTGTTGCAAGATGGAAAACTATAGAACTTGGTACGACAGACATGGAGGTACGAAACTTAATAGCATACAAAGGACTGCAAAAAAAAGTAGGTAGCCAGCTGGATACAATAACCAAAACCACAGTTGAAACATGGAATACAGTTGTTGAAAGGTATAATTTGGAGAAAGAGATAGGGATGTTGAGTTGGTTTGCGTTTGATTCCAGGTTTATACCAGGGACAATTGATAAAGGATTTAAGCAATGGGTAAACAAGGGAATATGCACAATAATGGAACAGGGTAAGCTGCAGAGTTTTGAGAAGTTAAGGGACAAATTTGGACTAGATGAAAATGAATGATATCGTTATCTACAACTTAAGGATTATTTTGAGAAGGAGATAAAAACCAACACTGATAATGTAATTGTTGGGGTATTTCAGAGGGCCTATGAGAAGAAAAAGAGTAGAGTAATTTCACTTTTATATAAAAGTTTAATGCCATCCAGGGACTCTTCTTCACTTCTTCCTATGAGAAGAAAAAGAGTAGAGTAATTTCACTTTTATATAAAAGTTTAATGTCATCCAGGGACTCTTCTTCACTTTATATTAAAGAGAAATGGGAAAATGAGATGAAAGAACAAATAAAAGAAGAGGAATGGTTTATTATGTGTAAATCGCAGTGCACAGCCACTAGCTCCAGAATTTGGAGAGAGTTTAACTGGAAAAATATCGTTCGATTTTAGAGTATCGTTAGAACTCCAAAGATTAGGAGGAAATTGGTATCTACACAACAGCTGTGCTGGAGATCATGTCAACATGTTGATGCAGACCACTCACACATATTCTGGTCATGCCCAAAACTAAAAGGGTATTGGGAAGAAATATGGCAAAATCTGCAAAAAATATTAGGATATCAGATACCCAAAACATGCAGGATCTTGTATTTGGGGAATTTGTCACATGATAATACAAAAGAAGGATGAGTATCTTGTTGAAATACTATTATCAGCAAGTAAAAAAGTAATCACTAGATTGTGGTACAAAGTGGAACCACCAACTGGGGAACAGTGGGTGTGCACGGTCGAGGAAATATACATAATGGAGAAACTCACACACAAATTAAGATTACAGGAATCACAATTTGTGGAAAAGTGGGAAAAATTGACTGTTTTCAGGAAGACTGAAGAGGACACCACCACTACCACTGGACATTAAGGACATTGATGTAAGGAGGATTGACAAATGAGATGGATTTTGTTATCCCCCGATACTGTAATTGCTACAAAAACAAAACCCAATAAAAAATGAGTTAAAAAAAGAAAAGAAATCCTGTTATTAGCAGTCTGAATACTGCTGTACTCAGAAATAAGGTAGAAGAAACATCTTGATCTATGACTACACATTGATGAACATTTGCTTTTAGCTTCTGCTGTTTAATGTCAAAAAAATCATTTATGAGATAATGTCGAAGCAGATGCAGGAACTTGTTCTTTGTGGACCTGTCTGTACTAAGTCTAAATTTGACTCTTTTTTAATATTTTTTTTCACTTTACTTTACATATACCAAAATGAAATTAATTTGAGTTTTTGTACTTTTTAATCTGATAATTTTCTTATCAGTTTGTGGTTTCTATTTCTATTTTATTATAGAATGGACTAAACAATGAAATTAAGATGTGTTATTATACGATAGTTTTTAAGAAACTAAAATCAAAAATTATCAAAGGTTACAATGAAATTTGATTGATTTCAATTTTTCAGTTCAAGCTATCATGGGTTTGGAAAAAACGTATTAGCACTGATGTTTTATTGTGAATTATTCAGTTAATCCTATGATGTACAGGTCAGGCTAAAATAAGCCTTGGGGCTTCAGCCTATTTCTTCTTCTGTTGCTCTCTGTTTTCTTTTATTTTGTTTGCAAAAAAAATGATTTTATTTTTGTTTTTCATACCAAAATAAAGCATTCATTCATTCATTATGTCACACCTATTGAATGCATGGAATAATTTGGGGCATGTTCAAGAATTTAAATACCTGTTTGTTCACTGAAATGCTGAATAAAGACAAAGAAGTGTAACACAAAAATAATCTAATATCATAGAGAAATAATATAACCTTATGAATGAAACACGATTATTCTCTAATTCCAAAACACATGCTTTAGTGGAACGCACATGCTATTGACATTTTCATTTCGAAACTTGAAGACCAAGACATAGAAATGTAGCTGTAAAGCACAACTACCTCAAAGAACTGCAAATCATGATAACAGAAGAAAAAATAAACATGTGGCACAGTAATCTTTTAATCCTATATATTAAATTGTCATGATTGTGGAGGGCAGTAATTGTATTTTAGCTTAAAGGTGCTATGAGGAGAATCTATTACCGGCGACATAAAGACTCTGCTTCCCATGAGCACGCGCGGTGACTGTTGTAATGCTGCATTCCAGTAACCTCGCAACTGGGAGTGACATCATCTCCGACTTATCGGCGTTCCAGTTGAAGTCGGAAAAAAAAAATGCCGATCTACCAGGCTATTGTTAGCTGTTGTTAGCACGCCCTGCCTTGTTGTTCACAAATATCACATGAAGAATGTGATTATCACTATGGCATTATTTTTGTTAATATAAGTCTAACAATACTATGTATACAGCTGATCTAGAGCGACACACCCCAGTCAGAAGTGCAAATAAATTGATTATTACAGGAGCTAAATAACTGTTCACAATGGAGGCATCCATCTTTGAATGTCAACTTGGGGGTGGCGAGATTTCACTGAGTTCCCAGTGGGAAATTCCCACTTCGGGGGACATTCCAGTTGCAGTTTCCTATTCGGAACCCAGAAATTCCTACTTCTGGCTACAACTGGAACGCACCACAAGCCAAAGCGTGTGTTTGTTGTGATGCTAATAAAAATGCAGCTCGGACCTTCCTCAGAACTCTGCATTGCTTAATAACTTCTTTTTTCAACAACTTACAGGATGCAAAGCGACGAGGTAATGTATCTCTTTCTAGTTACGTAGCGGTAGTTTTTGAACAAGCAATTTTTTTGGAAAACTTAGTATCGTAGTTTTGTAGCCCAACCTGACCTAAGGAGCTAAGGAATAGCATTTATAGTAGGCCTGCACAATGTATCGTTTGAATATCGCCATCGCAATGTGCGCATGCACAATAGTCACATCGCGCATGTAATGTGACTATCGCATTTCCCTTATTTATTGGGGAAATGAAAAAAAAGCAACTGAAATTGAAACCTGTTCTATTTTGTACAGAGACATGGCCTCCTGGATCCCTTTTATAAACAGCAATCTTCATCATTCACAGATGAACCCCCTTAGCCTGGATTAAATGGTATTATATGAATACAGTGGTGTCATTGTGAGTCAACCAAATTCTTTCCAAACAGAGCTATTTAAGCCAGCTGGTGAAAATTCTTCTATTTTTAATATTGCAATATATATCGCAATATATCGCAAACCCCCAAAAAATCGCAATGTCAGTTTTTTCCAATATCGTGCAGCCCTAATTTATAGATAACCTATTTTGAAGCAATAAAACTCATCTTAAAGTGTGTATTTCAATCAGACACATATCTTAAAGTGAGACTTTTTTGTAATTACTCCTAAAAAACTCCTCACAGTCCCTTTAAAATTGATAATTGCCCAGCTCCAATGTTAAACCAAGGTTCATGATCAGTTTAATACCATAAGGTGAGTTTATTATCGCAATCTTAACAGAAATGAGTCAGCTAAATGCAGAAGCTGCTGAACAAGATTTTTACCTCCCAACATAAAAAGACACACACAGACCACACTGCATTCTAATAATTCAACATGGCCACACAGATTCGCTGGGACATTTCTTAAGTCCTTTGCCTGTTTGTATTTAGAATGATCACATTTTCATTGTTAGCACAGGCTTACAGTTTAAAATAACATTCCATATTATCATACTACCATACTGGTTTGCACTATTTGAAACCCTAACCAGCGTTTTATGAACTCACCAGTCTGAGCAGTTGGAGCAAAAATCAACAGAGTTCTCTGGCGGACAGTCTTGACAGTGCCACCGTACTCCCTGGATGGGCTCCATGCCGCAGACATCACACTGCAAAAAAAACACAAGCACCGCTTTTTTACTTCAGTATAACGGGACTGCATCAAATCAAACCACAACAGTCCTTGTTGAAACAGTGAGCAACTGTCATCAGCAAACAATCACTTCTTTGGACAATAGATGACAAGGTCTCTTAGTATAGATATCACCAATTTTTCTCTGCAGAATGCTGTAAGAAGGAAAACTGTATCTGTTACACTTCAGTGCGCTCCATCAGCCTGGGGTTTTATAATGCTTTATAAATTGAGAGCAAGAATTATAACACTAGGGAATTATTAGAACGATGAGTTCTTCACCTTGAAGCCGACATGCCGCACCCCAGCCTTGTCCTCCTGTATCTCCTGCAGCGTCTGTTTTTTTAGTCGCTTCAACTCTAAAAGTTCTTTGTACTCTGGCAAGTTTCTCAGCTCGACAGGTATTCCCTCCTCGTCCTGTATAAGAGGGAAAAACAGAAACACACATACATGATGTAAACTTGCACACTCGAGATGAAACGGACAAAAGATAATTGACAGGCATTAAGACATTTTGAACACATCTCTTTGTGATTCCAGGGATAAAATATGATATCCTCTAAATGTTTTAACAGCAGCCACTGTTAATCTAATCAAAGATAAAAAAAAAAAAAACAAAAACAAAGAAACACTGTAAATATTTTCTGATTTTTGGGGAGAAATTATGCATTAAGCAGAGAGTGTTCCACTGTGTAACTTTCTGTCTCCTTCTGCATGATTCAGGTCTGCTGAATCATTCGTGAGGTTTGCTCAGAAAAAGCTCCTGGGAAGAAAAGACCCACATCCTCTATACAGAGGAAAACGCAGAAAAATAAAGGGTGCTTTGGGGAAACCTTAACACATGGTTGCCTCATTTTTTTTCCAACTAGGGTCACTAGGTCATTGCTGAAATATGGCCAGTGAACAATATCTGTGTTATCAGAGCATGCAGAATTTCTGACAAGAGAAATTAACCTCCCAGTGTTGATTACACAATCTGCCAAAATCTTGCCAAAAGCCAAAGAAGTGGAGCCAGCTACACCATCATCTCTATCCCCTCCTTTATTGCTTAGTTTGGATGTCAAAACAGACTTGGATGCTGGGAAGCATTGTTTGTCTTCAAATTTACTTTAAAATGTTTGCAAAAATACTTTAACTTTCAATTATGTACAGTTTGAAATGGATAAAATAATTTGTTAGGAATGTTTAGTTCCTGTTAAAAATATTTATGGGGCTTCAAATAACCTTTATATTAGTCTAGGACTCCAGGTAGATTTCCTAACGGGCTGTTTGGTTTATCTAAGTGCATTTAACATGTATAGGACGGCACAGCAGGAACATCAGATGGGTCACACGGCTATATAAACTGATTTTTCATTACTCCTGATCCTGTGATAGTCCATCTCCACTACACTCCATCTGCATAGCATTACCTTGAGCGAATTGCTACTTTTCAAATCAATATTATTGTATTCATTTTATTTTTTTACTGTATTTTTTGGGCATTTTGTGCCTTTATTGATAGGAGTGAATGACAGTGGACAGGTCCGTGAAAAGGGCGAGAGAGCAGGGGAAGACACTCTGCAAACTGGCCACAGGCTAAATTCGAACCTGGGCCCAGAAGAATGTTTATAGGACGTGCCTTGCTAACCACTCCGCCAAACCAGCACCCCTCAAGTCAATATTGTAATTCCCAAAGCCTGCAGCATAGCCCTTTGCAGGACATGCCAAATAGGAAAAACAAAGATATACTAATGGGCTACTATTTGGTGCACTACTGTATCATTATTTTAGTTCCGCCTCTGGCCACTAAATGGCAGCTGACATAAAGTTATTTTACTTTCTCTGTCCTTCTACTATTTCTGCCACTGTGACACAGAAAAAATAGAATTGGATCAGGATTTATATAAACAACACTGAAAGTGCTCATCATATATTCATATATTGTGTAATCACTCTAGTATGGTGATATGCACATAGAGCTAGCTTCTTGCCAATACACACCTAACAGACACAGTAACCATGGCTATTCTACCTTGTTAACTGAATTTTTTTTTATCTGGTTTTGTTTTCTGTCTTATAGCTGATGTATCAAACAGTAGTGACACACAATTTCCAAAGGTCCATCTGCACAGTGTTCAGCCCCCAACATGTACTCTGGAGAAAAAAAGTCGTTCTGGTCAGGCTTTCTGCTTTAAGATTCTGGTCCACTCCATACCGCTTTGCTAAAAATACATGCTGTATCTATTTTCAGAAGGGCTTCGGCCAGCTTGGCCAATCTCAGCAAAGCAGGTTGACTCACACAGGAAGTCAGACGCAGCTATGCAAAGAGCATTCTGTTAATTTCAAAGCAAAACCTCATGTACAGGTCACCAGCCATTTCCCTCAAGGCTATATCAACACTGCACCATACCAGGAAGCCGATAAAACCAACTCAAGCCAGAGAGGCTAAAGTAATATTCTGTTTATGTTATGTTTTTCCAGACAAAAAATCATCTAACCATCAGGGCTGCTCTCCTCTACTTCAGAAATTTTCTCTGTGGGCACAAACATTTTAGTGACACAGACAAACCACTCTACTATAGCTGAAAATCGTGTTCACCACTTAATCAAGAAACTTTCTGATGATGGGATGTTACAGTAATTCAGTCTTTACCAACCTCCATCTTAATTTGTAAAAATGTAACCATCTGATTCACTTCCAGGTGTTGACAGTAAAGTGCAAAGACGTGTTTACTAGGGCTGGGTATCGATTCAGATTTTCTGGATTGATTGAATTCGATATTACAAGGTCTCAAATCGATTCGATTCACGATTCAATTTGATATTTATTCAGTCTAGGATATCTTAGTTAAAATAGTGCTGTAAATTTCAAACGTGACCTTTTGACCTGGTACATCATTAAAAAATGTTTTCTGCATATTACTTGTTTTTTGTCCAACTCGTATTTCCCTTTGTACTTGTTAAATCTAAAATACTGTACATCCAAACATCAGCTTTTAAACTTGCCAGTGGTGCCCATATAGTGCTTCCACCATGTTTGTTTGCAGTAACATCTCATGAGATCTTGTTCAGTCAAAAGCAACGCTAAACGCTGATCACACGAGATGAGCAGGGTTGATACCACAGGCTGCTTCTCTGCACATCCAAAGAAGAAAAAACTACCCAAGTTAAAAGATCGATCTTTGGATTTTACGGATCGATTATGAACCAGTTAAAGGAAAATCGATTAAAATCTTTTTTTTTTTTACCAGCCCTAGTGTTTACCCTCAGCAAACTTAGCTTCCACCGTACAAACATGGCGAAAGTAAGGGCGATCTGGTGAAGTGTGAAATTATTGTGGCCAGTGCTGGCAACACCTTAGTGGCTTCTCTTCATAACTGCTGTGAAGTTTTGTTAACGCTCTGGTGGAGCCAGCAGCCTGTGTTCTCAGCAGGGCACGGCGACCTGGTTTTATTTAAAGGTTATTGCCATCAAAGGGAAAAAAGAAAATGTCAGCTCATGGGTAACGGCGAGCATCAGGAGCAGGGCAGTTCAAATGAAAAGAGGGCGAGGCTGGTCTGGCATTATGCTTCAATTTAGCTGCTTAATAGAGTACACGCTGCTACGATTGAAGTGTAGAAAAAAAGGGTGCTGGTGTGCATGTTCAAGGGACTTAATTCATCATAAAGTGTTAAAGTGGTGTTAGGAGGGAGGGTGGCAGTCTGTCATGTGAAAGCAGGCATAAGCAAAAGGTGTAAAGTCTTACTTTGCCTCATCTGGGACAGGTTTTAAGGTAGAACACAGGCTCCTAATTTCACAAAAACTGAGACTCTTCCCTGCATGTATGCTAAAAGTCAATGCTTCCATAAGGAGCTGAAAGCATGATAATTGATGGGAAAGAATGTGTGATGTGTGGGCCAGTTATTCTTCTAATAAAGCATTAATTCCTTCAGTATCCTCAGCTATCAGTGTCATTTAAGTCTGTGACTTCAGGATCCTTCAAAGGTAATTAACCTTGACAAATGAAAAAAAAAAAACGTGCAATGATAAAGGACAGACCGAGTCGTCAGCAGAAGGGTCCTGCATGCTGCTGTAATAGCCTGATCGCTCATCGTCTTCGTCCATGAAGACCGGAGGCTCATAGGAGGTCAGGAAGGTAGACGGCCGGTACAGGTGCTTATTGAGGTGATGCTGCCTCTTACTGGAAGCCTGAGGAACAGACAAAAATACAGAAAAGTAGCCACATTAAGATATGTCCAACTAAACATGCACATTTGTGCCAGGATGTTAATACAATGCAAACTGTTTCTATTGGATTAAAAAACAGGAATGAAAGTACAACTAATGAAAAATTTGCTCCAGTGGATGTGTGTTATGATAAAGTTTGGAAAAAAAAGAGCCAACATACATCAGATTAAAAAAGAAAAACATCTTCAATGTTGTTACTAATACTTTTGCATTTTTAACAAAACTTGAATGAGAATTTTGTTGCATTTAGTGGTTTTTGCTTCCATAAATTACCAGACAAAAAACTACAAGGCAAGCCCTATAACCAAATAAAGCACCTTCATTTTCATGCCACGGTCAAATGGACAGACCTTCAAAACAAACTCAGACAGGACTTTTAATCAAAGCTGGTCAGAATACTTACAAAGGAATGTGTTTTGTTCATGTAGGTGTATATAAAATCTTGTAAAACATAATAAAAAAGGATTTGAATGAAACAGAGCACACTCGGCATTTCAGTATTCAGCTTTCATCAGAAAAGTCAAACAGTGATGATGAATGGGTCTGAAGTTCTACAAGACAGAGCCACTGAAAATAGGGCATTTGAACATTTATGAGACAGAGCCAAGGATTTCTTTCTTGTTAAATCCAAAACTCCATGAATTCCATTTAAAAGAGCACCTATAATGTCATCCTTCAAGAGCCAGGAGGCACTCTGTAACGCTTCTCTGAATTGCTGCATTTAGTTTGATAAGCTAATCAGATGACTGTTTTTTTTTTGCCCTACAACAGCTTTAAAATATTTTTCCATTCTCTGAGCACAATATGCTGTCGCTTACAATCAACTTAATAATGATTCTTATCTTTAAGCTATTTTTCCGTTTCTATGTGAACTGTTTTTTACATGTCCTTGTTCTTCTTATTGAAAAGTGCATTCAAACATACTTGCTGTCACTGGTTTCTAAGGTGTGTTTGTTCACCAGTGTGCTTATCAGCTGAAGAAAATAAAGTGCCACAGAAATCATGTCAGTTGCCATTTTCTCAAACAGCCCATGTTATTCTTTCTGAGCTCTTTATACCCTGTTGTGTGTTTTACATGTCTCCTCCCCACAGTGAAGTACTTCTGCAAACAAGAAAAAAGTCTGTGGCACTAGGACTTCTCTTTCTCCCCGCTGGCGTGAATGGACCCAACAATGTGTTTCTTCAGTACTGTCAGCCTATTGGGCAAAGCATGAGCCACATGAGCTGCTAAAAACAAGACTAGCACTGCACTGACCAGTCACCACAGAGCTAATCGGTCTCCCAATCAGACCAGACTGGGCCCCATGGAGAAAGGGGCCTTAAAGTGGCAGAAGCCACTTTATGTTTTCATTTTATGCAATTATGCAATTTTCTGCTTTTTATTTCACTTATTATTTCATTTGATCTTTTTTGCCATGTAAAGCACTTGTATTACAAAGTCCTGCAAGAAAAGTGCTATACAAATAAAGTTTGATTGATTGACTGATCAGAAAACAGCACAAAGGCTATACAAGGCAATAAACCATGTTACCTTGGAATTTACAAAAGATGTTCAAAACCAGAATGAGGACCTATAATCTAAGGGATGAAAATGATTTTATTTATCCTATCATCCACACAAATCTGAAAAGTGTGTGGATTTCTGTTTGTGGTGTCAAACTCTGGGACAGCTTGGATGTCTTAGGCCCCATCCACACAAAGACAAAACGCTGAACAGTTTCAAAAACGATCGTCATAAAGACAAAGGCGTCTCAGAAAGTGTGTGCCTCTACATGTATGCACTCAACACGCATGAAGATGCTGTAAAACACATGTCAGACCTCTAGGGGTGCTGTAACGATATGACGGAAGCAACGGAAACAGACGAAAAAACAGTGGGCATGCGCACTTGCAGCGAAAGTTGTAAACAGAGATTAGAGTTAACACATAATTTCGGTTGTTTAACAACAAACCCTATGAAAGCTACAGAACAATGCAACCCGTTTAATATCGAAGAGGAAAATGAAGCATAAGTTTTAGAAATAACACTGACACTGTCAACCACAACATTCTAGTTTCCAAGCTATCATCTTTTAATTTTTCTAAAAACACAGTTAATTGGTTCAAGTCTTATCTTCTAAATAGAGAACAGTGTGTAAAAGTTGACGGACAAACATCATCCTTTTTAAAAAACACAATGGGAATCCCTCAAGGGTCAATTCTTGGCCCTCTGCTTTTTAGTCTTTTAATAAATGATATGCCCAAAATGTGTCCGGACAATGGCATCCAGCTTTATGCTGATGATGCAGTCATCTATGCTCCTGCTAAGTCCCCTTGCAAGGTAGCAGAAATCTTGACTGACCATATGTATGGAGTCCAGCAGTGGCTGGAGTGCAGTCATCTTGTTTTAAACCTAAACAAGACAGTGTCAATGTGCTTCTCCATAAGGAAACAGTGCCAACTTGAAAGATTTTGTGTGAAGATAAAGGCTCAAGAAATACAAGAGGTCAATGAATTCAAATTCTTGGGAGTTGTTTTAGATCCAAAGCTCAGGTTTGATAAACATGTGAAGAAAATAGCTAAACCAGTAAAAAGCAATCTAAACTGTTTTAATTTAATAAGGCAGTACATACCAATTCAGGCTGCTCAGATATTTATGCACTTTATGATCTTTTCTCATTTCTCATACTGTATGACAGTTTGGGCCCAGGGTTCACCTTCAACAATCAAAAGTCTGTCATCCTTGTACAATAAAACCCTTAAAGTAATGGACAAAAAACCCATCCGTTGGCACCACTGCCACATTTTGAAAAAATAATCTATTGAGCTTTGAAAGCTTCATGCAGTTTTCTTTCCCTAAACTACTTTTAAAATGTATTAATAATCTTGCCCCTGAACCCTTATCCAAATTTATTCAGACAGAACAGCAGCAGAGTAACAAGAAGCAAGGTGAACGGAAACTGTAGCATACAAAAATGTAAGTCAACATTTGGACAGTCAGCTTTCCCTTTTAGAGGCTCTAAACTCTGGAATTCATTACCAACCGAAATTAAATTAACCACAGATTTAAAACCCTTCTCTACAAAGGTCAAGTGCTGGCTAAAAGCAAACCAGAGCTGTAATCATTCTAAGTTTGCCACATTTTTTTACTTATTTTGAGCTGGTTTGTGTAATTACTTGTTTTTATGTGAACATGTATTTTTTGTCATTTTATGCTGTTAAATATTGTACATTTTCTGACTTTTATATTTAAAGGCCCAACTAGGGACAAGAGTTGGAAATTAGTATTTGCTATAAACTCTCTGTGCGGCACATCAGATTCATGCTCGGTGATGAAACTATGTTAAACTGCATGGTCCCTATCAAATAAACAAATTCATATTCAAATTCAAATTGTGATAAAGTGATCATAAAGTGCCGTAATGTGTCCTCGATAATTGTTTGTTCAACTCGGTGGTGATTGAGAAGGAGATTTTGCTGCAACAGGGATAGTAGAGTCACTAGCTTCATCAGCACATATGCTACACCATACACCGCCATTGCTGTTGTGGTTGGCACGTGTGGCGCATGCATGTCAATGAAGATATGAAACCATGACATAAGCGTATCTGAAAACTTGCGGAGAGCCAGTAATCACGGAGCTGCGTATACGGCATTTCAAAATCTTTCCACTTTGGAACCTGGTTTCAAAAATGATTGTTTACAGACTCCCAAAACACCGTCTTCGTAGGGATGATGCGCAGATTCAGCAAAAAATGTATGCTTTCAGACCTCGGTTTGTCTTCATGTGGATGGGGCCTTTGTTTTCTTTGAAGACTTGACAGTAGCGTGTAACATGGGGCTATAACTCATTTATTTATATTGTTTCCAATAACAATGACAGCTGGAAATGAATTATGATTTTAATTCAGTATTTGATCTGATTTGTAAGGAAGGGGCAAAGACTAGATGAGCTCCTTGCTTCATTCTGTGGACACACATAAATATGTACTTGTGTAAATGTGTTTGATGGACATGTACAGTTGTTTGGTGCACATATATGTTATTCAGTTTGGACTTAGTTGTTTATGTTTTTAAGTTGCCGATAAATTAAGAAAGAAATCAATAATTAACTGAAGTGAGTTACCAGATTTCACTTAAAGAGACTCAACATTCACCAGAAAAAAAAAGCTTTGGCCTTTGAACCTCAGAGCAGTGAGAGTGTTTTGTAAATACCTTTTTAGTGTACATGCAGAGGTTGGGTGTTCTCCCAGGCACAGGAATACCAGCTTTCGTCAGTTTGATGAAGTACTTTTGAACCCGACTGGCAACCTGGAATGTTTTAAGAGGAAAACGTCGGCGTTAATGATTTCCAACAGCTGCTTGAAGTAATTGAGGTCACACAAATGTATCCAGGATCCAGGTACTCAAAGAAGGCACAGTTATCACACGAGTCAGTCTTTGCCTTTCAGCTCTGCTAAGTGCTCACACTACGCTCTCGTAATTTCACAGCCTGTTTCCATAGTGAGGACACACATTCATCAATGTCAGGAGACGCCAACAGAAACACAGACGACACAGCAGTACTACAAGCTTGAAGATAAAATGTAAGATATTTTTGTTTGTGTTTCAGGGGGATTATTTCTGCAAGACTAACAAGAAAGCAACATATCTTTAAAAGTTTGGAATTTAAACACAACCTAACTCTGACCTAGGCAGTAGGAAAATTGTTAGAAGCAAGCACACATTTACAAAGTTAGCCCCCACTCACCTGCTTCGCTGTTCGGTTGCCGAGCTCATCTGCAATCTTCTGCCATCTTCTGGACTCCACTTCCTCAGGGGGAAATTTGACAAGAAGCTGCTCCAGCTTTTTCTGCCAAAGTAACAGTTTACAAAAACATAAAAGGACTGAGACTAATACTTATTTATGGAAAGAGTACGATAATTCTTTTTTCAATTACAACTCATATATAGGTCAAAAACAGACCCATGGTGAATTCAAGTTGCTCATTTCGACATTTTTTCTTTATTGTACTTTTGATTTGCTCTTTCTCCAGTCTATAACAGTACATTATTAAATGATTTGACATACCCCTTGTATTTTTGTAGTATTCTTTACAGCAGCTTTGTGAGATAATCATGGATCAGTGTCTCAATTTAGTATTTTGCGATCAACCCTGAAAACAGTGCATTTGGGAGTTGTGCACTGTTAAAAGACAGGGCACCTGTATGTCCACAGTACATAGACAAAACTTGAAAAAGCAAATGTTCAAATCTGTCTTGCTATAAATAGCGATGAAACAGTCGGTTCAACAAGTGCCACCGCAAATAATTAGTTCAAATGATCTCCCAAACAAGGAAACAAGGATTATTCCATTCCAGCTTTATGGGGAAGCTCCATGTCTAGATTTTCCAAACATTTGTCAGTTCACCAAAATAGATCACAGTGTATGGCCTATGTTGGTATAAATATCAATTTATATTATAATTTCTCATTGGATTTAAATCATTATCCTCTTCAACATGAGGGATGAGCCCAATTTTTCTCCCTGCTGTTGTTTTTAAAATATTTTTGTGATTTGGTTAATTTGTTTTATGTAATCCAAAATGCTGCCATTCTTTCAATTAGATTCTGATTACAACTTTTCTGCAATTTGACTTTTTATATTTCCATTGTAACTTAAAGGTGTAGTTCAGTATTTTTGAAGTGGTATTGTATGAGCTCCATATGGTCATGAATTACATTAGATGCAGTAGAAAGTTCTCTCATCTACCTAAGTAAGCCACAGTCTGTAAGAGTCTGTTACGCAGAACAAGCCACAAACAGGGAAGTATTGTACCAAGAAAAAAGGGTATTTTCTCCACCTACAAGAACTCCCATCAAAAAATACCACAGTTTAAGAGTATGCTACCAATGCATGTTTAAAGTGCATTAAACTTTTTGAAAATATAAGTTTATCTGGAACTAACCAACTCATGTCACATATTCCTCCACGAAGCACTGTCGCCAGCTAATGAATCACTCCGCCTCACTCTCAGCTGATGTAAACATAACAAGCTAAAGACTTAATATGCTTGTTGTAGCTTCATGAAACTTTTAGCAAGTATTGTAACTCTTTTGTTATGACTTCGCGGAGAGAGGAAGAGACAGCATAGGGAATTAAAAACAAGTAATAATTGCTGATAATAGATTATGGATCCATCAATTTGACTGATAAACAATATGCAATTCCAGCATTTCTATATTTTATACATTGAAAAGAAGATATTTTTGCAAACACAGAAAATAGGATTCAAAAATGTTCCAAACACCATCATCACCAGTCTTTCCTGCACATCCAACTTCCTCATTTGATGAATTATGTACATCTGCTAAACAGAGTGTGATATCTTATACACTTGCTACCTACCTGCTCCTCAACAGTCCACAGCTGGTTAAATGTGTCAGGCTTGTTTGGGTGACAAATCCTCCCCCTGATCATCTGTCAAGAGAAACAAGAGTGACAGCCATGTTAAAAGACTGGCAAGGCACAAAAATAATGGGCACAGCTCCCTTTGAAGAGATCTGTGCGTATGAACTGCCTGGCACAGAGAATGTGTCAGATTGACAGACAGAGATGTGACTGGAGATGTGTCATGGGAAGACGCAGAACAGCATTTTCAACCAACAAACAAGAACCTGTTAGAATTCAGAGAGTGTAATCTGTGAGGATGCAAATGTGCCTCCACAAAATAATCAAGGATAGCAACAGGGCTGATCAAGCAGTTGTTTGTTAAGTGCTAAACGCTTGGCGCTATCAAATCCCAACGATCAATTAAAATGGAAGGAAAATGGAGACAAGAACGTAAACAGGGGCCAAAAAATAAAACATATTCACAGGTAGAGTTGAGGCAGACTCCTCACGTTTCCATAGATACCAAGTGCAAGCTCAACTCTATTGAACATCAAGAAAAGGTTTTTATCTCAGGCTGTGTAAACTGTGTAGCCTGTACAGTAATGACATCCAGGGAGACAGTGTTAATCTTGCCAGCTATTTCATTTTTAGTCATAATCTTTATCTGAAAATGATCATTAGTTATAGTTCATTAGTTCTTCGAGTACTGTGATTGTTCCTTATTCATATGAGAATACTGGCTTACCTGGAATGGAGAGGTATTTTCTCAGTTAATGATGAAAGATTATTTTCATTCATACTGATATGACTACCATCACCATCAACCTTTGCCTGGAACATTACTGATGTGCTCCATATTTTCAATCATGTTGAGTGACAAAAAGAGAAGAAAAGAAAAAATCACGACTGCTAATAACATCCAAGAAAAAGTTCCTTGTTGATACTCTTAATGATCTGAGTCTTTGTTTTACATTCAGAAGTACCAGCAGTCAGCTTAAAAGGCCAGCTTCTTGGCTGGTTACATTCGGCTGCTTCTTTTTCTATTGTTGATGAAAAACAAAGTTTACTGAGAATCAGCTGCTCAAATATCCAGTTAAGAACTTATTTACTCTGTCAAAGTCACCAAGTCCTTGTGTTCGGCTTAAAGCTACACTGTCACTTGGGAGCTCTGAGTGTGCAGACTGCAATGAGCAATGGAAGTAAAATAAAAGAAACAAAATTGTGTCTTACTGCAAAGTGTTGACATCATTGTCATAGTAGGGTTTGCATTAGAAAACCCATAAAAACACTAAAGAAGAAATGTAAAAATCTGCACTGATTGTTTCAAAAATTCTTTACAAGAGTGTTCTCTGTAGCCCGTAAGTCCATAAATACATTGTCACTTTTCCTCAATATATCTATAGACAGGAGACCATCTGTACACAGATGTCTGTGGAAAGCCCAGATTAAACTTAGAAGGAGCTTGTTTCCTCCAAAAATGTTTTTAAACACAGCAAAATCAGAATTATGTGACATCTGAACTAATCATTACTTACCTTTTCCTGATAATTATTTACTAAGCTGGCCTTGAACGCATTATGTAATGTTGCCTCGATTTTGGTAGCTAGCTAGCTTTTAATTCAATAATGTCAACAATGGATGATCACTTTTACTCAAGTGGCTCTAGCATGGTATGGCTGTGTAGCACAGCTGTCTTGTGTGCAGATACAACAGCCAATGCTAGTCTGTTTTTTGTAAGTTACAGGCAGGAGCAGCTAAAGCTCTTTCATGGACAAAGTAGAAACTACAGAGCCAACCTACATTACAATATAGCTCTATCTGTCATGCTAGAGACTACTTCACACAACAATGATCTCCATCCATCCATTTTCTCAACTATGCACAAAAGGTAAGGAAATTGGTGTTTGTAAGTTATTTTTCTGTTGTGATAATGTTTCTTGGCAAATAATCTTCTACCATTGCTAAGCCTGTGTAGTTCCGTTTTATATGGTGCTGTATATGTGGGTTGAGCCCATAAAATATTTGCCAAATCCTCTCTGACAGGACCAAACTGCTTTTTCTTGCTGGCGCTATTGAATCTGTTTTTGAGCTTCTAGTATCCCCAAGTGCTAACAACCAGGTACCTGATTTGCAGGTCGCAAAGTGGACAACACCCTTTAAAGACTGTTCCCTCTCCCTGTCAGCACCTTGGAATCACAGACAGACTTTGATAGATTTGCAGTCAAGGTTTGCAAGATGATATGACTGTCAGCTCTCTCCCCAGACAACCTGGAACAAACTGTGCACAGTCAAACTCTGGCCTCTTAGGGCTGCATGGAGGCATGCCATGTCTGCCCTTCACCATCAGCCATGTTTGAACAGGTGCTGGCAACAAGCGCATGGACAAATGAAAATGTGGAAAAAAGTTCTGTTCAGCGAAGAGCCCAGATTCTGCTTACTGCAGTTGGATTATAGGTTGAAACTTTAAAGAAATTGCAGTTAACAGTATGCTGACTGCTGCATCGATGGAGTAACTTCTTATGGTGGAGGCCTTGCAGGGCTCCAGACTAACTCCCTGCATTGGTTGCAACAATGCTCCTAAAAAAATGTTTAAGGTGCACCAGCACAAAAATTGGTGCACCAAAATTTTTTATAGTGTCAGCTTTAACGAAATATGGTCAACATTTTATCTCTCCCCAGGACTTTTATGTAATGTAAATGATTTTAAAACAAAAATAGGATGTAAAAAAAATACTTGTCTTTATTCAAAGCAAAATTATACATTAAAAGAAAAACAGTGTTTGGGCGGCGTCTCCCTCACTGGAAAAACAAGACTTATCATTACTGGAGGCAATCTAAATACAGAGAGCCATTGAAATGAGATTCTTCAACCAGTGGCAAACCCATAACTCCACAGGCTGGGGCAGACTTCGTCTTCTGAGATTAACCCCCCAAAGAGTGGGGTTCATCAGAGACTACCTAGAGAACTTAGGAGAGGAGAGGATGGAATAGCCTATCAGCAGTCCTGACCTCAAACCCACTGAACATTTGTGGGAACAGCTTGGGCATGCTGTTCATGTCAAAGTGACCAACACTGACTGGCAACAAATGCTGGTTGAAGAATGGGATACCATCCCACTGCAGTGTGTGACCAGGCTGGTGATCAGCATGAGGATGAGCTGCCAGGCAGTTGTGGCTGTGTATGGTTTTTTTCCACATGCTACTGAGGCTCCTGTTTGTTAAATAGATACATTGTTAGATTCAGATATGTCTTGTGTCTTCAGATTTCATTCAATCCACCAATCATCAAACAAGCGTCAATAGCAGAATGAGGTGTTTGGCATTAGCAGAGAGGGTTTGGCAGATTTTTCATGGCCTCAACCCACATACTCAGCTCTGCTGCTCATCCCGCAAAAGCCTGTTCTTCACAAAAGTGGCATCATTTCAAAGGGAAATAAACAGGCTTTTTAACAGTGTAAGATTCATTGCCAAGAAACATTGTTAAAACAAAGAAATAGTCAACCAAACATCAGTAACCTTACATGTTGAGCTACTTTTTTATTGCTTCTCTCTGTCCCAGCCTACATTGGGCAAGAAGCGGGGTAAACCCTGAACTGACTGACAGCCAGTGGCAGGACTGACATTAACCACTCACACACACACTGACACCTAAAGGAAAGTGAGAGTCATCAGTTGACCAACTAAGCATGTTATTAGTCAGTGAAAGGAAACAGTACCTCAATGCTTTGTTTCCACCAAGTGGTCTGGTTTGGTTCAGTACAGTTCGGTATGGTTTGGAGCAGTAAGCCCTGATTTGATTGCCTTTCCACTGGCAGCTTTACCTTCACCTCAGTGTGGGGATGTGAGCTGGGAGGAGAGGGTAATGCGGGAAACCACAGTCAGGCAACATTATGCAGCTGTCTGCAGTAGAGTGCAATTGTAAACACAGCAACAATGGAGAACTTCCAGCCTCCAAACTCCACGGAGCACTGTCGCTTTCTGACATTCTTCACAGCAACAGCATCTTAATCCACAGGTGAGGGGTGTGTTTTTCCTTCTCACTGCTGTTGCATGAAAACTGGTTCTTTTTTTGACCAGTCAACAGACAGCAGCACTTTTAGCTCCACCTTCTAGGGTTGGTTTGGTACGCTCGGCACCCCTTCAGAGGAGCACCAAAAAGTGGGTCAGCGTGGGTCGGTTATTTGGGTACCTAACCTCCATATCTGACTGTGAAAACACCAGTAAATATGCTCTGTACCAAGGCAAACTAAACCAGACTGCTTGGTGGAAACGCAGCTAAAGAAAACCCATGAACACGCAAACTATACACAGGAAGGTCCCTGCCTGACCAGGAAGTCGATCCAGAAACCTCTTTGCTGTGAGGAAAAAGCAATAACTTTGGCAACATCATGCAGCCACACTCCATTGTCTCATTCCTGCTTACTCTTAGACAGAAAATACATGCAGATGAGAACTATTACAAATTTAAATGTTTGCTAACCCAGAAAAACCTCTTTTCCAGTTCATAGAAACATAACATATCTTTCATCATAGCTTTAGTTCCTTTTTTTTTTCTTACTTGCAATCCTCCTGTCTTCCTTATGGAAAATGGGCATTGACAGATATTTTATCTTATTTTTCATTAACAAATTAACGCTGTTATATTTTCCCAGCCTCTATCTGCATGTATGTGTGTATTTTTTAAAGGTTATTTAATCCCAAGAATCGTACCTGTGTTTGCCCGCCATTTTCAGGAGCATCACTTGTAGGCAGAGAGGTGTACAGGGTGGAGGACTCGCCTTCTTTCTTGGGTTCAACAGGACTTTTTGGTCGATCAGGCAAACCTGGGAGGAGGAAATTATTAGTAAATGTTACTTCATGAATACAAATAAACCCATGTCCCTGCGCTGAGTTTTAAAAGAATTGAAATCCATAGTTACCTTGGTCGAAGATTAGCTTTAGCCGCCTGGTTTTGCGTTTCTTGTCACAGAACTCCCTCTCAAAGTCGCCAAGGCCTGAGGTGTACTGCTCCCATGCAACGTCAGGGACCTGGACAACTCGCTGAGGACACGGCAAGCCCAAATTCACCTGAAGGACAGAAGAACTACTGTCAGAATCCGTTAAGGAAATAAGGTTATACATGTCACATCTTATAAGGCATCAGCAGGCACAATGGGATAAATCGAGGTTCTACACAGAGCAGAAAGACTCCACTCAATTACACCAGCTTTGCACTGACACTTCACATCACGCTGAAGGCTCTGAAAGTTCTGAACCCATCTCTAGACAAAATTAAGACTTTCAATAGTGATGCTCTGATTGTTAATGGTAATTTTAACAGTTTTAGCTGATACCAATGCTTCTCTATTTTCCTCTTTTGTCGTAAGTCTCCCACAATGCCATTTTTTCCTTTCTTGTTTGATAATAGAATCAGGTCTCAGTTTGTCGGACAGGTCAATTTTATTTAACCTGACAAGCCAGATGGACAGCTCCAAATATCTGCCACAGAAATACTTCACTAGTCCATCTGGGTAGGAGCCCTTTAAATTTGTTTTCAGGGGCAGACTGTTTAAAAAAAACACAAGCCTGTGATTGGATAATCGTTCTGCTCATCACATTCATCACAGACCAATCCACATCAAGCAGGGTTGCCTCCTATAATGAAGCTATGTTTTCATTGAATTTGTCATTATTTTTTTTCTTTTATATTTACATTTTATTTTATTATTTTGTTTATATTGGTTGCTGATGCTGCTCAGTGATTTTTGAAGACTGTATGATGCAAAATGTGCCTGTTTGTTACTTGAAATGGCTGAATAAAGAATTGAAAAAAAAAAGTAGCATACACAGCGGCTAACTTAGCCACTAACAGCTAACAACAGTAATTAGTGTTAGCTGTTAGCTGCTAACTTAGCGGCTAACAGCTAACGGCCTTATACTATCGTCTTACACTAAATTGTACCACACAGATGATTCATTTAACACTTATATGTGACATGAACCTCGTCAAAGACAATCCCTAAAAGTAAACTTCTGAAAAGGGCAGATTTCGCCAAGTTTTACTAAGTATCTATGAGGACAATAGGCTAATCGGCATGTCCGTTCTCAACTTCCGGTTTTCAACTTCCGGGTGTCGTCACGTCCGCATTCTACAGCTCCCGCCTCTCTTCCCTGATTGGGCCGTTAAGAATTCAGCCGCGTGAATTCGATGGACAACGGAGGCTGGCAAGACAGGGCTGCAGGATTTCAGAATCAGGCAGGTCTGTCTGCTCTGCAAAGCTAATTTTTATTGCTTTAGAAAATAATCTCCAAATCAGCAATAGATACCAGATGTCTGTCTTAAATGAATGACCCTACAAATAATCATCTAACACTGATATCCGTTCAGACCACATACATTTGCTGATGGCTGATGTCATCCATTACTCAAGTTGAAGGTTACATTTACCTTGATATATTATTTCATCAAAAACTGTCCAATCTATCAAAAAAAAAAACAAAGTGACATGTGGCTCATATCTGTCAGAGTGACAGAATGGACAGTTATGCACATCCTGGCCTAGTTGTGAACGGGTGCAGAACCTAACTTGAGGCAGAGAGTGGGAATGTCTGCACACTGAATTTTACAAGCTCCAAATATTTATTCCGTCAACGTTGCAACCAGCAAAGCATTCCTCAGGCAAAAAAAAGGAAGAACATGAACTTACATGTCATTTCCCAGACAGTGGTGATGTTAACACTGACACATGCACATGTTCTGGCACATTTTACAGAAGTCTTGTGAACAAAGAGAAGTGCAGCATTACATGTGCAATCTCAAATTACCATTAGTCCACAACATGTTTTAGTGGGATCATATATATATGTTTTTGGAGACATTATTGTAAGTAAATTAGTGAGGCGAGTCTTTTCTGTCCAAAACTTTCGAGACAGCAACCACAACATGCCATCAGGCTTAACTGCAGAAGAGTGAAGGATTGTTGAAGGTTCATCTAATGGACACTAGACCAGGTTTGTGTGTTTGTTACCCGTTTCTGTAGCTGCTCCACAAAGCTGATGGGATCTGTTAGAGCCTCTCTCTGCTGACGCGCCAACGTCTCCAGGTCCAGGATAGCCTGCATGCGCTGAGCTTCGAGAACCCCGATGGTCTGCAGCAGCCTCTGGTAACTGACACGGAGGGAGCAGAGGTTAGACAACAGCGGGAGGGAGGAACCGCTTACATTATTTAACCTGACACTTGCAATGCTGCAATGCATCAAGCTTTAAGACCCCAGACCATGTATAATTCAAGCACAGTAATGAGAGTCAAAACATTTACAAAAAACAAACTACTTTTAATTATTTTCTGTCTGTTTTCTAATAAAGAATGTAGTCATGGATTTGTGTTGTGAACCTTTGCATAGACAGAGGATTTTGAATCTTAGGACAGCTGCTCCTGCAAATACCTGACATGCTAAGAGTTGAATTTAGAACAAAAGTGTGCTGGTGCGTTAAAACACTTGTGGTTTTGGATGCATGGCAAAATCTAGGGTTTTGAGATAAGGTCATATTTTTCAAAATACCATAAGAAACACAATGTCCTGTATGACAGTAAAGTAGATGATCAAAAAAGAATACATGTCAGATTTTCAGCTCAATTAAAAATGTATAAACAGACCACCAGAAAATCCTATGTAAATGTTACAGCTTTAAGGTAAGCTATACTTAGATCATTAGTTTTATCAAAAAAGCTTTTATATAAGAAGTAAAAAAGCTTGTACAAACCTGTTTGATAACACAGCAGCAAAAACAAAACTACCAAATACTTATCACTGAGGAATCTCTTCAACAGAGAAGCAAGATATTGAATTTAGTCATTATTGTCAATGACCACTTTTTTGTCATGAGTACGTTGTCTTGAATGGATCTGTGCAATTCACTCATTAGTTTGAGTTAGAAACAGATGTGTTTCAAGAAATACACTAATAATTAAATTTTAAGGCTCTAATATAAATCTGTGGATATTCTCAGTCATCCAGGTCATGACTCATCTCAAACAAGCGTAAATCGTGTCAACTGGACCAACCTTGTGTCAACTGGACCACATGAGGTTGGTCCAGTTGATACGATTTACGCTTGTTTGAGAAGGCTCCAATATCATGCTGATAACATTGTAATATTGTGTATAGCTTTTAGTTGTCAAAAAATAAATTCAAACTCCTACACTGTCTGAAATGAACAGATAAGCAAGTAATATTTGGAGTGAAGACTTTAGAAAATGAGGGTGCTCCTTGAAAATATACCTCATGATCACTTAGTTTCTGTACTTCTAACATCGTTCAAATACTAGCTATTGCATTATTTCAAGAACTTAACAGAAATGCTGCAGAAAGTGTGTATACAGTATACAGAGTATTAAGGACATTTCCTGCAACCTACAATGCTTTGATGAAACTATTTCTTTATTAAAAAAGGTCTAATATGAGGAGTCCATTTTTGCTGCAGTGGTATCAATCAGGTACAACCACTATTCAGTTTCTACTTCTGTCCAACAAAGTTAATAATCTGACAGCTATCCATGCATCTTTACAAGAAAATAAATGCACTGTGTTTGAACAGCTTAAATACTTAGTGATTATGTTGTAGAAAACATTTTTGATTTGACTTCTGCACTGCAACTGTGTAAATCACTCAGATTTCAGAGCAATATGAAAAGCTTTGACATGACTAGCACTTAGGTTTCGCAGTGCTCCAGGAGCCTCTTTGAGTTGCAGAAGATTGACCTTTCCACTCACACCCTCTGGGGCAAGAGAAGAACTGCAAACTGAGCTGTCAGTGACTAAGTGTGGCACTGACTCAGGGGCCTTACAGTGTGAGCAGAGCTGGAGGAATCAACACAAACGTGATAGCATCCTTCTCTGCCATAGCCTGATGCAGGTGCTCAGTGAAGCAGAGTGAATCAATCTCCTTTAACAGGACATGAATGAAAATCAATGCACACGACACAATTTATTCCAATGCTGCTGGTGAAAACATTCAAAACGTATTTGCTGTGTTTAATCTCATATCGGTTTATTAGCTAAAATTCGGCACTATGTAAAGCTCTGCTGACCTTGTTCTGCAACAGTGAGTGCTGTGCTTTGGTGCCAACTGAATCTGCTATTGCAGCAGTGGCACAACTCATATTCTGCATTTTTCCAGTAAGAGAAACTGAATCTGATTTGCAAGGGGAAAATCTGTGCTAGACAGAAGCATGCATAGTAATAGATGATCTGTGCATCAAGCTGTTGCTGGGAAATAAAGATTCTGCTCTGATTCACAGCACTTGAACCATGAATGGGTGACATGAAACAAAAATTATACCAATGCCATTATTATAAACTTTAATTCTGGCAAAAACAACATACTGATTCCTGTTCCATGTGACAAAAAATGAAGCCCTAAACACCCGACGTAAGGGAATTTGTATGTTTTGGATTATTTAAAACTACTGACATCTCACGCACATTATTTCAACTGTACATAAGGACTGTCCACACTTCCCTTTATTGAGGTTTTCTGAACTCTTATAAGGTTGATTTCAGGCATGATGAAGAAAAGTGATTGTTAAAACCCTACCTGCTTGTAGCAGATATCAAAAGACTTTACTTACATACACTGGGTAGGATTCCTGGTCATTATCTGAAAGGATGTTGCTTATGAGTCGTCTGATTTGTGTAGCTTGATGAGACTCATTACATGGCAGCCAAATGACAGTGCTTTGAACAGTCTTGCGGCTTAAAACTTTTTCTGTTTGTGGCCAACATCCCTGAACCCACGCAGCTTCAAATGAAAGCCATCCTTTTATTGCTTGAATAAGTATGTTTTCATGAGAATTGCTCTTTAAATACTACTGTTTTACTTCTTGGGTGTCAAGCTGCAAAACACACGTTTAAAGCATGTTTTTGGAAATATTGCATCTCTTGCTGGACCTAATTGTACCCTTTAGGCCTTGTCTTACCCCTTGATTTTGCACATTCACATTGAGTGGAGGGGTGTCCCAATTCTCTGCAGAGCTATGGGGAAGGGCTAAGAAGAAGGGCTAGACAGCCCTTGAAATTAAGACAGACTGGGACCTCACTTAAAGGAAGGAATATGAGAATTTCCCATAACACACTGTGCTAACTGACAAGAAGGCAGAGTGTAGACAAAAAGGAACGGCATAATTATAAGTAGTTATTAAATCATAAAGTAAATATTAATCATGTTATTAATTGTTGGTCACATTTTAAAATTTCTCATTAGCTGGCATTTGCAGCTGTAGCTATGGCTTTTGTCGCATCTGCCTACATCACAGCTAGCAAGCTGCTTTGGGTGATGACTTAGCGGGAATCAAGTGTCTCGTTTCTCAGGTGTGTGTTTCACCCCTTCTTCTTGGCCTCAAAACAGAGGGCTTAAGGGAAGGGGCAAGACGAAGGGGAAGGGCTAAGGGGTAGAATTGGGATTCACCCTAAAGCTTACAGCAGTGTTTTCTGGTCATGCTTCTAAAAATAAACCCTTTTAAAACAAGGAGTTTTAATCCATGTTTGCCCATGTTCAACTTTTTTTTTCTTTTATGTGTTTAAAACTGGTCTGAAAAGACTGGAAATGATCAACAATATAACATAATTTTGCTTGTTCAATAAGTATTGTGATTTTTTTTCAAGAAAGTAAACTACATAAGACAGATGTATGCTTTATTTTTTGTGTGCAATAATTAAATTTAAATTCAACTGTTATATTTTTCTTATTTAGGTCCAAAATCAATTTATATTCTAAATGTGCTTTGTAGATAGAGCCAGTGGGCAGCTTAGTGTTGATGCCTTGAGTTTGTTGTCCAAAGGCCTGTGACAATTCAAATCATAACAGTTTCACCTCAAATACTGTAGCAAAGACGATTAAATCAGACCTTTTCTTAATTTAGTGAAATATGAACAAGAATTATTGATCTTCAACAGCTGTTTGATCTGTAGTGCGTTCACAAATTAAATGAACTTCAACTTTGGTCGAAGCATTGACAAACATCGGGACAATGCAAAGCCAATCACAGGAGAGCCTTCAGAGACCCAGCATACGTAACTGTGTGTCTGCCTCGGGCGTCACATCAGTTTGTCAGAGTGAAGCAGCGCTGTCATTAAACATGTGGGTATACTGAAGACACACACATTCTGCTTTCACAGAGTTCAGTTCTCCAATGCCTGATCAGGCAGACTTTCATCACTTATTAATAATGAAAAACAGAGAGAAAAAAGGCACTTCAGGGTCACATTAACCAACACAGAAGTGGCTGTGCGACTTTCGTTCGGATACATGACCAACACTGCACACCCTGCTGCATGACTATTGTAAGCACATTGCAGGAGGTAAAAAAAAAAATGATACAATCTTTCAGCTTTGATCTGTATAGTTGGAACTCAAGGCTTCCTTTGCTTTTCTCTATAAATTTGATTGGTTAGCACAGCCATGAACAGCACAAAACAATAGCATAAAACAGCACTCCTCTATGTAAAGATTACATTGTAACCCCCATCAGGACTTCATTATAATGGCTTGACAAAACATAGAAAAATGAAATCATTATTTTACCATGTTTCAAAATGGTTATCTTAATCATTTCAATCATCATCTGCATCATTAGGTGCAGAAAAATTGATGGTGCTCTGTCACATTTTCCACAACAAGACTGACAGGGCCCTGCCACTGTCACACACATACACTGGAAACACTGAGAAAAAGATGGCAAGACTGTCAAAGAGTGTTCCTCGCTATTTTTCCCATTTTTTCAAACAATGTCACCAAGTGAGTTCAGTTCAGGAGCTAACCTGCCATTCATTTTTAATCAAAAACAACAAATTACCAGGTGGCAACCTCAGGGGCTGAAAACAGAAGCCCATTCCAGTGCCAAAACATGTAGTACCCTTATTGTCCACTTGAGGCGGGCTGCAGAAACCTGACATCCAAATGATTTGGGGGGGGGGGGGCATGTTTTTTTCACAGCCTAAACAAACATCTTTAGAGCCTGGTTTTCATCTAGCTTCATCCTAAATAGAAACTACATAAATGTGCTGTCACTGTGAGGGTGGTAGTTTTTTCATATTGTGCCCATTTATCCTTTATTAAGGATTTCTGGTTTTGGAAAAGCACAGTCGCTACTGGCCAGTAGTCCTCATTCCCACCTCAACATGGCCTCTCTGTCTGTGAGGAGGTTGAGTTAAAGTTAGCTTGATATGACGTGCAGTAAAGCAGCATCCACTGTAAAGCACCCAAAGCGTTCCTGCTTTGATTATCAAACGGCTGGCATGACATGGCAGCAGCCATTTGATTATGACATGATATCAAACAAATATCAGCATTCTTTTAAGTTTTGCTTCTGAGTAATATGAAATAAAATCAAACAGGATTCTCCCTTTGGACTAAACATTTCAAAATGGATTAACTTGTGATTAATAAGCACAAAACTGTTGGCAGTTCTAACTAAAAAGCTCTTAAATGGGTATTGTGCACCATCTACAAGATAAAAAAAACTGCAGTATAAACCTTATTTCTTCCCTGAAAAAACCCATAGAAACAAATCTTGTTACTCTGCCTATTTCTACTTCTACATTTTTCCCACCCTAACGTGTGAATCAGAATTCTCATGTAGAAAATCAGCTACAGAAAGCAGCATGCATGCGAACAGATGAGCTGTGCATTAATCTGTTGCAGGGAAACGAGGAGGACTTGGCTCTGATTTGTAGGAGTCTGAACTCACGCCAGGTATCGAGGGACGGGGTTTCATTGCCACCTACTGGGCCCAAGGTCTACTGACAAACCCTGGTGCCAAATTAAACACTTGCCAGAATGTTACAACATCAATGCCTGATGAACAAGGACAGAAAGATTTGCCATTTTGCATCACACATAAAAGAAGTTGTGTCTTCAAAGGCAAGACCCGAGTCATAAAATAACTAAATATGCTGTGCTCATATCACTGACAGTTTTCCATATTCATCAACACTAAAATGCCAAGTCATGCTTGCTCTAAAATGACTCCACACTGTATTGATCTGAGCCTTCAAACTTCCCCCTGATTCAGCACAACCCCAGACTTGGCATGTGAGGGGAACTTTATCAAATTACACTAAAGCCACTCTCCAAATCTGAAACATAACCCAATACTGGTGTCAAATACAAAGAGACCTCAGCTCACAACCCCACACAACCCCCCTCCCCCCTCCTCATATGAAGATGCACCGTGAATCAGCTAGCCCTCTGCCGTGCAGTTAGCAGTGCCTGACTGAGCACAGCACGGCACCTGTCCACCAACATAAACGTCTTATCTTGCATGATAACTGACAACAGACAAACAAGGGCCAGGCAGACAGAAATTACTCTCCCCTGGAAAGAAATTATCCTGTGAAAAGAAAGAACCAAGGCAATCAGTGGATAAAATCAACACCCAATCTCCTGGAGGCAGTTTCACACTATCACAAAAACAGACCGAAGGTGAAATTGAATTATTAGAACGTGTAAAACTAGAACAAAGACACAAGAGCAATATTCAAGAAATCACCTAGCCTGAGTGATAGAACATCCCAAGAATAACTGTGATAATTAAACATCCTATAAATGAGATAATGGTGCAAAAGCATGATATACTTCAGTGAAAAATGGTAAATAGACTTTTGAAAAACATCTGCATGTAAGAACCTTCTAGGCACAGGCATAAAATCAAAAGATGAAAGATCCAGTTGAAAAGTTGTGAAACATCACCAGACAAGAAAAAGAGATTTTGATTGCTTTTTTGGCTTATGTGGGCTTTTTTGTTACAACTAAACTCTGAGAAAACAGACTGTTTTTTTGTGCACTCAAGACCCCACCAAAGCTCCACTGTCATTTTGCATCAAGACATTTATATTAATTTTATTATTCTACTGTTAAAAGGCACTAACACATTACACACAGCAGTGAGTGCACCAAACCTGCTGGTCCCATCTTGCCTACTTAGAAGCCAGAACAAAGGGGGGATCACTGCCTCACAATTTTCATCTTCAATCTGAGCATCAGAGAGGGATAAATATCACACCAGGAAATAAATCTGTGAATAAGGCTGTAGCCTCAACCACATTTGATTTATACACAACAAATTAAAGGGGTTGGAAATGAAAATCACGAATGAATACAGAGAAACTGTCACTACAAGACAGCCAAAAAAAGGATGGAAACCACTGATGAAGCCAGAAAAATCACTGGATATCAGTCAACAACAGCTATGAGGCCTTATTCATAAATTATCATGATGCAGTTGTTAATAAACAATTTCCCTCTGGGCTGGGTTTTCAGAATTACATGTCCTTACCCATGTATGTTTTATTAACACTGATGTATTCTTGTGTATGTTTGAAGGGCGATAACTTATCAAGTCAAAAATTACTCTATTCTTATCAATACCCTGAAGTTCTCAAACAGTTGTTTTCTTTGAGGCCCATGTAAATTTCATCTGCTTCTATTCTACAGATTTACTGGAAGAATGTCTTTGCATAGCGCACTGGCATGAGTACAGGTTTATAGCTCCATTCAGAGATCAGAACTTTTAAACAAAGTGTGACGTGGTCTGATTGTACAGCAACTCAAACTTTAGCAGGACTTAAAATTAAGAGACACTAAAAGTCCCACTGCTGCTCAATTTGTCTCAGCTTCCTGAGTACTTGGATTGGATTTAAGACAGGACTTACAGATTTTGTGAATTACTAATTCATCAGATGTTTATTCCTCTTCAGAACAAATTAAACCTTTAAATTAATACGTTACATAACCAAGTCAAAAAGGAAAAATTCATATCTCAATATATATCACATTCTTTGACAGAAAACTAATTTAAAGCCGTTTTTCTCCTTTACACTCCAATAGTTTTTTATATTCAGGTACACCGCTCATGAATATTTACCAAGCTGCTTGTTTGCACTTTTCTCTGAGAGTAGGACATTTTAACAGCCAAGCAAAGGAGAAGAAAAAACCGAGGTGTTAGAAGGAAATATTCTGCTTTTAGTCTGGGTGAAAATCCTGGCTTTTTGTGCTTTCACATGCAGCTTATCCACCAGACAACTTTGGTCAGTTTCCTTCAATTTGTTCTTAAATTTAGCGAATCTTGAAAATTTTCAAAGTAAGATTTGGGCAGGGATTGAAACAATTAGTGCAATCATATCACAGCCATAAAGGACTAGAGATATATGGCTTCAGTACTGTAAATAACGTGAATTATTTGACTAAGCTGGTATCAGACTTCAAGGTAAACTGAGCATTTTAGTTAAGAGGAATGAAAGGAATGGATCATCTCTGCACATCTGGCATAATCATCTTCATAAAATATTTGAATGTCTACATCTGTCAGCATTTGGGAAAATACAAATCAGGGGAATACTCTGAGCAATAGGGATGCATGAAAGGCAGGGTTTTCATGGTGGCTCATATGTTTATTTGAGCCAGGATTTTGCCCCTGTTTATACTAATGAGGAAAGTCATTAGCCCATTTCACAGTGCCTTCATGCAAAAGTGCTGCAACGAGGTTACACTATATTTACATCTAGACGTTCACACAAATTCTGAGACCACAATATGTGTCAGTTCATGCTGCGAAACAATTGGGATGCTTGTGTCAGGGCACGTGCCCCTACATACACACAAGGACAGAAATGCTCACTCGTAGTGCTCTTGTCACTTGTTCCGCCCATTCTGTCTCCAGGATGTTCGTCAAAAGGCAAAACGTCACAGAGGGGTAAATATTACACCTCAAAACGGCAGCATGAACAGGGCTTTGTAGAGCAAAGTTATGTTGTGATTCCAACTGTGTACTGCCAACAGGAGAGCATAACACTAACACATTGTAAACTATTAGATGGGGATGCTGACATTACACCACTGCAGTATCTAAATGGCTGTCTTAAGGCAATGGTTCCCAAACTTTTCACAGCCCGTACCCCTTCAGACACTTGACCTCTAGCCATGTACCCCCAACTTTCATGCACTTACAGCACCGGAAAAAGAAATGTTTAAGCCTGCTGCACCCCCTATTCCCACATTTGCAAAACACATGCATAACACCCAAATAAAGTCTATTAAAGTAAATTATTTCTCACTAAATAGATTTTTTACCAGCAATGTCGGTGGGCAACACCACTTCATTTTGAAAAAGAAATGTACATTTCTGGAACATATTCATTAATGAACTTGAAGCTTTCTGACTGAACTTACTGTATGTTACTTTTAAGAACAGATTTCCTTCTCCAAGATGCCTTAGCCTCTATGCCAACACTTCAGGCTTTTATCAAAGCTCACAATGCAAACATTTACAAGTTTGAACTTTCACAACTGAAACAACTGTTTGGACCTGACAGTTTTTCGCGTAACCCCTATGTCACTTCGCGTACCCCAGTCTGGGAACCACTGTCTTAAAGCATTATGTGTGTACAACTTTTTTAGAGCTCTGATGCAGAAATGCACTGTTTAAAGGCGCACGATGTCACAGGAAAAGACAAAAGCACCTATATGTCATACCTCTTTGCTTCTGCAGCAGTGTAACACATTTGTGAAAGTAAGTGCCATTTTGAATTTGATGCAAAATTTAGATGGCACTGTGACAGCAGAGCTTTGCTAAAGTGCTGTTGTGAAATGGCAGTCTAAAATTGGCCAAGAAGGTGACTATTTTAGATCTCAGAACACTCCATTAAATAGGCTCTATGTAGTAGGACTGAAAGATATACTGTTATTGTATCTATATTGAGATATGACCAATCAAGATATTAATATCAAAAAAGCAACAACATAAACGATATAGATTTCCCTCTCGCTTGCTCTGCATGTACAGCTCTGGAAGTCATAATAAATTTCCTTTTTACGATTGCCCTTGAATGCACCGCTTGGTTCTCACCGTACTCGTAGTTATATCGTATCAATATTTAGTTATCTGGCATGAATACAGAGATATGAAATTTTTTCCACATCGTTCAGCCCTACTCTTAACCATGAGATCTATGTGGCCTATGTAAGGTATTATAACTTATCACTCAAATATTACCACAATCCTCATCAACACAAACCATCCCAAGTTTGTTCAAAACCACTGACTAAAAGTAATCTAATGATGACACATGAGACACATGAGAGAGGTGCATCAGCAAAACAAGAGAAGAACCCCCAAGAGCTCCTACATACTCTTTGTTGTGTTTAAGTGCCAGGTGGTCTGACTCAAAGTAATACACGTCTGGCTCCTCCTCTTCCTCCTCCTCCTCCTCCTCCTCCTCTGCAGCCTGGCCTTTTGTCAGCTCCTGGCTTTTTTCTGCCTCTTTGCCCTCTAGGAGCCCACCATCCTCACTGACTTCCATGTCCTCAGGATCCAAAGAGGACGGCTCCTTGTTGGAGGGCCCAACAGAGTCCAAGTGAGGTGGTTCCTCTACCATCGGGCAGTCCTCCTCTAGCCCAACCACCACCCCTCCCTCCTCCCTCAAGGGACCATTGTCTCTGGGAGGAGAGCAGGGCTTGGAGGAGGCCTTGCCACCACTAACAGCCCTCCTGGGCGAAGTCCGCAGGGTGTATCTGTGTTCATAGAGCTCTGTGAAAGAAGGAGGCGTACTGGGTACTGAGGGGATGCACCCTGGCTCTGTGGGGGAAGGGGTTGTTGCAAGCGGGGGTGTAGTTTCTCCTGAGTTGTTGTTGTTGATTGGACTATTGTTCCTGTTGGTGGTGATGGAGGAGGTGGAGGCAGAAGTTTCCTGAACAGGTGTTGGTGGCTGGCCATTGGTGGTGTTTTGCGTCTCCGTCACCTGCTCCTCATGGGCCAGACACAACGAGTCGCCCACCACATCAACCTCCACCTCCTCCACCTCCTCCTCCTTGGCCACTATCAACTCAGGGACAGGTTCCTCTGACACAGCTTCCAAAGTAGGCGCAGATGAGGCAGGCAAGTCCCCTGAGCCAGAGACCTCCATCAGCACAGGAACAGAGTTTCTACAAGGCACACTGGGGTCCGGGGGAGAGGGGGCGCCCCTCTGACTGCCATTGAGCAGTGACGGGCAGTTGTTAACAGAGGCAGGATCTGCACTTGGCTCTTCAGTGAGTGGACAAGGTTCCTCTGCTTTATTGTCTTTGAGTCCGTTTGAGGCCTTGTGAGGGTTTTGGGGCTGACGTGCCCCATCACACTCAACATGGCCATCCTCTGCCTGCCCCACTGTGAGCTCCACTTCCTCTTTACAGAGGACAGGGGAGGCAGGAGATGTGTTAACAGAGTTTTGGCTGGAAAAATCCTCACAACTGCTGTCCTTGCAGGGCTCTAAGACAGAGACTGGACTTTCAGATTTTAAAAGAATGGGGTCCTCCTCGTGTCCCTGAGAATCTCCAGAGCGAGAGCACCTCTTGGCCCTTTTGATTTGAGAGTAGGCATCATGTGCCTCCTTCCCTTTGTCACAGTTCTCGGGACTAATGTCATTGTCTAAACAGGAAATGCCCCGCTTTCTTGAAGTGGTCCATTGCTCTGCCTCAGCAGAAGAGGCATTCAAGTCAGTTAACTCCCCCTGTAACAGGGTCTGCTCCTCATTGTCCTGCAAAGAATCTGGTTGTGTGTCCTGTTTGTTGACCTGCTTTGACTCCTGCTTATCCACTTGTTTGGTATCCGGTTTGGACTCCTGCTTGCTGTCCGGTTTTGTTTCCTGTTTCGACTCCTCCTTTGACTCCTGTCCGTCCTCTTGTTTGGTGTCCTGCTTAGATTCCTGTTTAGACTCCTGCTTGCTCTTGGGCTTCGTGTCCTGCTTTGACTCCTGCTTACTGTACGGTTTCGTGTCCTGCTTCGACTCCTCCCTTGACTCCTGCTTAACCTCCTGTTTGGTGTCCTGCTTGCTATCCTGTTTTGACTCCTGTTTGGACTCCTGCTGTTTGGCGTTGTTTTGTGACTCCTGCTTGGTGTCCTGCTTCGACTCCTGCTGCTTGACGTCCTGCTTTGACTCCTGCTCTTTTGCCTCCTGCTGCTTGGTGTCCTGCTTTGACTCCTGCTGCTTGGTGTCCTGCTTTGACTCCTGCTGCTGGGTGTCCTGCTTCGACTCCTGCTGCTTGGCGTCCTGCTTTGACTCCTGCTGCTTGGTGTCCTGCTTTGACTCCTGCTGCTTGGCGTCCTGCTTTGACTCCTGCTGCTTGGTGTCCTGCTTTGACTCCTGCTGCTTGGCGTCCTGCTTTGACTCCTGCTGCTTGGCGTCCTGCTTTGACTCCTGCTGCTTGGCGTCCTGCTTTGACTCCTGCTTGGCGTCCTGTTTCGACTCCTGCTGCTTGGTGTCCTGCTTCGACTCCTGCTGCTTAGCGTCCTGCTTTGACTCCAGTTGTTTCGCGTCCTGCTTCGACTCCTGCTTCTTCTTAGGCGAGCGGGCCCTCGATAGCGAAGACACCGAGGTCTCCTCTGGCTGGGCGATGCTGCGGTTCCTGAGGGTTCGGCCACAAAAGTTCTCATCCAATCCATTGAGACCCACTGACGACCTTGTGACACGCGAGGATCGGGACGCGGCCATACTACGGCGGGTGCCTACAGTCTCCTCATCCTGGTGCTTGCTCCTCTGCAGCAGAACGTGGGCACCTGCAAACACACAAAGGCAGATAAGAGCACTTCATTACATCAAAATAATCCCAAAAAACTGCACGTCTCTACTGCTCAATGATTACACCACAGCACTATTTATGCATTGCTCCTGTTGCTCAAAAATTGATGGGTTTCACTGGACAGCAAAGCTAAAAATGAATGCATGAATGGTACCCAAGGGTGTCTGAAACAAAGCTTTCACCAAAAGGCCTTTCTCAACTATCCCTAGGATCATTTCTCAGCTCACACTACATGTATTGATTTCCCATGTCATTGTAACTAAGCAACACCTTCTGTCCACAGGCAAAAGTAGGTGTCTTATCCCAGGTCGACAAGGGTGGAAAATCTTTTCCTGGCAGAACACAATACAGGAAACAATAAGGTCAAATCTCCTTTTTGCATTAATCCCTAACCACATGGACTCCTTCTTTGATAGCATCACAAATGTCACAGCTTAAAGGTTTATTAGCATTTGCTTTGTAACTTTAAGGGTAAAAGTGATCACAAGCATTTTAAGTCCTGAAAAGCCCCCTTGGGTGTCAAGTATTTGACTCTAAAAGCAGTGAGCCACCTGCAGTAAAAGGGAAAAAATGATGTATTCATATAAACCATCACACTGAATTTGTGCTTGTGTTTTAGCAACAGCATCTTCCTTTCTTCCTAACTGTAATTACTGCTTATTGTGTCACACAAAGAATAAATACGTCTTTAGAGGAAAACTGATTTCTGACAGAGATGCTACCACTGAAATTCACACCCACAACTCTGCAGAGACAACACCGCAAACACTGGTCTGACTTTGCACACAATTGACTGTTTATCTCTTTATAACAGGTGTGCCAGAGCAACAGCAGGCTGCAACTTATCACAAATGTACAAAAAAATGACATTCTCAGACAACAAGAATCCTACACAGGGCTTATGGGCTTAGAGTGAGGGCAACCATAAAGGCTTAGGACATGACAATTCACTTCCTGACACAATTTAAGTCACAACAAAGGCCTTCCCGAAATTGCTCTGTGTGTCGCCCAGGCTATCCTGCAGATAAAGTGCATAACCGTGTATGTGAACAGAAATCCTGGCTTACAACGTGTACTGGGAAATAAATACTATCTAAATGCTACCAGGCACTGATAGTCAGCTTTGGATATTTTACTCTTCACTAAATAATCCATTTTACAGCTGCAGCAACATCCATTTAATGTAGGTCAGAAAGTCCATTATGATTTCACTCATGTAAACACCTTTGCCAAACTTAAACTTTCTTGAAGGTTCTTTTTAAACACAGATACACTGATTTACAGAGAAAGCTATTCCATAGCATTAACATTAATTCTGCTTTAGAAACCAATCAAAGAAAATATACTTCAACAAGGCACAAATGAAGATGCTGTTTTAGGAGACACTAACATTTTCAATTCGAGTGGGCACATTAGTTAGGGGTGGACAACATATCCTACTGTAAATACGAAATCACAGCATTGTTAGTGCTGATTGCAGTAACTGTATTATATCAGTGTTTTTAAAATATTTTCAAAAGATGTGTATTTTTCCCTTTTCAAGGAGCTACAACCTCTCTCTTCCTTTTAAGAATAACAACTGATATTTTGAAACAAATTACAGATGGATTTCTGGCAAGTCTGTGTGTGAGCGATGAGTCTTAGTAATTTAGCTAAAAGAGAATGTGTGGTTTGTTTCGCTCCAATGTTGTTTAAAGCTGCTACCCAATGCATTAAAATATCCTGGTTTTACTGTTCAAAATGAAACCATTTAATAGGGATGTGGATAGATAACATGTCATTATTTCTCAACTCATTACTCTATCACCATTGGATATATTTCAGGTAGGGCTGCATGATATTGGAAAAAACTGACATTGCGATTTTTGGGGGGTTTGCGATATATTGCGATATATTGCGATATATATTGCGATATTAAAAATAGGAGAATTTTCATCAGATGACTTAAATAGCTCTGTTTGGGAAGAATTTGGTTGACTCACAATGACACCATTGTATTCATATAATACTGTTTAATCCAGGCTAAGGGGGTTCATCTGTGAATGATGAAGATTGCTGTATATGAAAGGGATCCAGGAGGCCATGTCTCTGTACAAAATAGAATAGGTTTCAATTTCAGTTGCTTTTTTCATTTCCCCAATAAATGGGGGAAATGCGATAGTCACATCCCATGCGCGATGTGACTATTGCGCACGCGCACATTGCGCATGGGATGTTCAAACAATATATTGTGCAGGCCTAATTTCAGGTCAAGAGAACAAGCTCTTTCCATTACAAAAATAGGACTTGTTTCCTTCAATTTGAAAATCTTTTTGTATAAAAACAAAACAAGAACAACAACATTAAGTCTAAAAAAATTAAAGAAAGCCTTGAATTGTAAATGAACCCATGCAGTGACAACGAGATGCAACAATATGGTACATTTGTCTATTTTGCTGATATTCCAACTGACATATTTCAGATGTGTGGTCAGTATACTGGCTGTAAATATCAACAAAAAATTCAACACTGGCCAATGTTGATATTTAGCTTTTTAGGTTGATATTGGCCAATATCAGTATCGTGCAGCCAATATTAACATTGTGCATCCCTACCATTTTAACATACTAACAACTCAGGATTTTTTTTTTTAATATTGCAGGTAGATTTTTGAGCCTTCATTAAATAGTGTAGAGAGAGACAGTTGAAAGGCCTGTGACAGAGGGTGAAAGAAAGCAGGGGAGGACACTAAGAAAATAGGCCTCAGTAGTGAATCAAACCCTAAGTTTAAATGGAACGTATCTGGTTGCTTAAAACTCAGTCAAGCTAGCAATCCTAAAATTGAGGACTTCTATGTCAAAAACTTGGTGGAAGTTAATCCTTATCAGAGCCATATAGTTACTGGCTATAGTCTATAGTCTAAAGCAGGGTTTACTGCTAACACGCAGCCAAGGCTGCACTCAAATGCAAAACAAATGTCTCAAAAAACCTAAAATTAATGGGAAATCATCATATCCCAATATTCCACTAAAACGCCAACACAGTCTTTGTAAAACAAAAAAAAGTGAAATATTGGTGAATCCATATCGAGATATGAACATTCAAGATATTAATATCGAAAAAGCAATGATATAAACAATATAGATTTAGATATAATTTGTCCTGCATGTAACGCTCTGCAAGTCACAATAAAATTCATTTTTATGATTGCCCTTGACGCACATGTGCTGTAGTGGTAATCTGGGTCAGCTGTGATTACACTGAAAGAATTGGTAAACAGTATCATTGCTGGCCAGTAACAGAGCTCAAAAGTTTGGGAGCATTTTACCAAAACAAGAGAGAAAAATGTGCAATGCAAAATCTGCAAGGCAGAACTTGCCCTCCATGGCTCATAGCAGTACGACGGCGATGCATAAGCATATGAAAAGGAAGCATGTCATGGCTGACTCAATTGCTGACGAAGAGGGACAGAAGTCTCAACAAGCTAATCGGCTAGTTAGCTGCTAACATTAGTGTCAACAGTATGGTGACCAGACGACCCCGATTTCCAGGGACAGTCTCTGTTTTGGATGACCTGTCCCCGAAAGTGTGCCCAATTTCATTTTTACTATTGTGCGTCTACTAGGCTATTACTACAGCCATGTAGGAAGCAGAAAGCTTGAGGGAGCAGGTTGAGCGCAGACTAAGACAATAGTTATTGTGTTGCCAAGGCGGCTCATTAAAAGTGACTTTGGGCATGCTCTTCTACTTGTGTGAATTCCACATGATTATCACCCAGCTGCCCACTACAAAGCAAAATGAGTGTGGTTGGTAGTTTGTCCTTTCCTCATCCCTGTTATATCTGATATCTGGCATGAATATCGAGATATGAAATTTTGTCCATATCGTTCAGCCCTAGTATGAAGCTGAAGACACACTCTAACTAAGCTGTCCATGTCAAAAATCACTGTTGATGCTACTTTTGATAACCTGCCCACATGCCTGGTAATTTGAGGCTACGTGTTTCAGGCATGGTATCTGTTTAGCCTTCAATGAGCAGACAATACAGAATATGTTTAAGCAGAGACAGCAGTATGGCAAAGATTCAATAATGATATTTACAATGGTTCACCACCCAGCACCAGTGTCAGTGTCAGTGAACAAAAACTACAGTAGAAAGACATTTAAAGAGTACACACTTGGATAAAGAGAGATTTTTGTCCTGGTAAAAACACAGATTCATTCCGATTCCCAGGAAAAATGTCAAACCACACAGACACATATGCACACAAGTCGGCATTGAAGTCTCCTCTAGCTCCAAATAATAAATCTACCACAGCACAATAAAAACGAGATGGGTAAAGGTTATATCAAAGTGACATTCAAGGGGAAACGTTTTACAGATGATGAGACACAGTACAAGTCTCTCTTTGTAAGGGGAGAAATATTGCATCAATTAGCACTGCAGTCATACTCATTTACATTAATTGCAAGTACATCAATCTGTGGGCTGACCTCTGTCAAAACTGATTTAAAAGCTCCTTGTTTTCTTGCTCGGGACAATCTCTTTCTTGTCTTATATTGTGGTAAAAACAAAACAACAAAGCCAGGGGCTACCTTTGCCACAAATACTTTCTGATCAGTCTTCGTCAGAAGGATAACATAAAACTCAAATAGACAATGCTGCTTGCACACATACTTAACACAACTTTAAAGTCACCTGCTGAGAATATTAATGTGATTTGTCCAAGCAGAAAATAAGAGACAGAAAGAAAGGTGGCAGAGGGGAGGGAGGTTATTCAAACTGAGCATCCACCCTTACCCTCAAATCAACAAAACTAATTAAGCCTACTCATCTGACATGCCCGAAAAAAGTAGAAAAGTAAGCACCACTTCAGAATCAATGCTGCTATTTTTTTTTAAAGCTGAATAACAAAATGAAAAAACTTTTCTCACACAATCATGTCACAAGAATTGACAAATTGTTTGCAAAGTTTGAAAGACCATCATCAATCATGTATTAATATCTAAAGCCTCTTCAAGATGCCTGTTGAAAATAATAGAATAAATAAGTTTCACCCAACTGTGCAAACATTTGACAGTTGGAATTAGACTTGACTAACATCTAATGCAACAGGTCGGTTTTTCTTAGTAACCTCAATATCATATACCGCAGTGCAAGTGGTCAAAGATAAGTATATTAACATGGTGACCAAATGCCCAAGAGGCACAGAATGAAAACATGTTATGCTTAATGGCTTGAACAAAACAAATCTGTTATTTAATGTATAAACTATTCTGATAGACGAACATGTGTCTTTCAGTAAATTCATGGGGCTGATCGTGCAGCAGTGTGAAAAGACATTGGAAAATGTTTTTCCACATGATGCACTTTGTTTTTTTCTGTGTAATTAAAAAGTAGAGCTGTATACAGAGGCTGGGGACTGGTTTAAGCCTTTGAGAAACCAATAAGGATGACGATGAAACTAATAAGATGGTTGAATAAAATTCTGCTTTGTGACCAATTTTGATTTTGTTTGGATACAACATCCTGTGCGTGTTAACGAAATGCAACATCTCATAGCATTCTGCAAGGAAAGATTTTCCATCCTTGTTGACCTTTTGCTTGTCGCCAAGTTATCACAACCCAAGCATTGTAAGAAATTAAAGATGTGATTTGGTTTGCTACTCCTTGGTCAAATAGGAAATAAATCAGTGCTTCTCGGAGTAGGTTGCTGAGCTGTTCATGGAGTGTAGTAAATGTATGCTTGGAGAAAAAAAAGACATGCAGCATAAAACTTCTAAGATGTACAGACACCCTAATAAGATAAGCATCCATAAATTCTATTTTGTGTCATCATTCTTGGATAACAAATTCTGTACTGCAGATAATTTGTTCAGTCTGCAAGATCTCTTAAAAAACGTCCAAAAGCAAGTAAAGTAAAATTTAATTAAAGCATTCATGCCCCCCTTGGGCATCTGTAATGGTGACCTTTTCAAGCACGTTTGTTCAGTCTTTTTGTTCAGCTCCATGTTTGTCACATCTGAGGTCCAAACGGCAACATTTTCATTAAACACATGAGAACTGATGAAATGTTTCGGCAAAGTTGGATTATGATTTCATGATGGTTCTGGTAGAGATTCCTGACACTAGATCAGCCAAGAGTCACGGTCATAAATCATATCACCAAGGCTTTTACGTCCGATGGAGGGGTCAAAAATGGCATTGCTTTGCTTTATGGGGTCAAATGTCAAAGATTGGAGGGCACTGCTTTAGACTTGATAAATGTGGCTGCGCTCTACTTTTCGTGGCATTAAGACAATGCTTGGTTACTGTTTTAAGAGAGATTACATATTTTGACTGAATACTCTGTTTGAAATGTTGCAATGTAAGAACACCTAACCTTTTTAAATAAGATTCAGGCCCTGTCCAGAGGGAGATGAAAATGTGTTAGTATTGAAAACCGTCACTGAACAGACGTCATTGTTTCAATGTATGTGTCCGTCCTCATGTCGAGCCTGTAAGTGGCGCTGTAACAGTGCTGCACGAGACAGAGAGGACATAGAGCATGTGCATACATACACCATGAGAAATGTCAACCAAAACTGGAGCATACTTTTCCATGTTCTCTTGTTGCTAATGGTGATCACAGAGGAGCAGGAAATTTTGCTGTAAAAGCCATGACATGGTCAGTAGCTTCTGTACCACAAACACAACAACTGTTGCCAGGGCTCGCGCGTTCGGTTTAAGCAAGAGATGTTAGCATTCCTCAGCTGTCCGTACTGTTGTCCAAGCAGAAACACAAAGCCAGAGTTTTCGAAAATGACTGTTTTGGGGCACAACAAAGTTGATCATCAATATCATGAAGGTCAGTTTCTATGATTCTATGCTGATACTTTCCTGTGTGGTCTTTTACCAGTGGGCAGTTTCTCTGCAAATTTGCTGCTGGTGTTTTTTTTCCCTACCCCCTTGTATTTTGGCCTTGGTACACTGATGCAGCAGCAGGTGTGGTGGTCCTAAGCTCACTACACACTCTGCTGAAGTGGGGCACACACTACAAGATAAAAGGTCTGAATTTTGGCCTGATTTCCCCCATTCCAACCAAACTCAACAAAGGCTGTTTTCTGGTGTCCCCAAAGATTATTTCGCCAGATTTTAACATGTTGAGAGTCCTGAAGTTTACAAGAAACACAAAGACAGCTAAGCATGTACCCTGTGCTTTGTCTCAAGGAACAAAACACCTGTCAAGCAGGAAGCAAGCTAGCTAGAAGAGTGAGCCTAACAAACTTTACCATGGCGATGGAGGAAAACATGGGCATGAGTTTAGATAGACATCAGAATAGGAAATCATTCAACGTGTCATGTAAACGTGCCGTAATCAAGTTGACAAAGTTAGGAGTTAGTTTGCAATTGCTAACACTCAATGGATGTGCTGGCAAGCTAACTTGCTGGTCACATTTAACTTATCTTCCTACTGGCAGTGGTCTGGTTAACACTATATTACATTTGACTGCTCAAGATAAGTTGTAAGGGAGAGAAAGGTGGTTGGTGTAAGAGTCAATTAATGCGTGTTGTGCTGTGTTGATATTTGTCATATGAGGGGTTTGTAACAGTTTTAAATTATGCTAAGATTTTAAGTATCTTTGTGTGTGGTAGGTATATCATTTGCAAGCTCCATAAACCTGTGTCCAACATTCCAAACTGACTTTACAGTCTGTAAAGCAGCAGGACAATAAGCACAATCTGCATTCTGTTTTCATTGAAACAGGGAGTTACGATGCACTGTGGGTTCTAAAATACCCCCAAGTAAAAATAAAAAATAAAGTTAATTTTTTACTATCAACAACTCTAATGTCCATGTTCACATCACATGCTAGGGTCAACTGCTGACTAAAAACAAAGCAACATATTCCCTATCCGCTAGGTAGATTCTAACAACAAAGAAAAGTTATAAAAGACATTTGCATTTTTAATTCCATGACATTTTCTACACAGTCAGCTTTGAAGGCATTATTAATGGCTACATTAAACTAATGTGATCACTCTGACAGAATCATCTGTTAGTGTCTAGTTTCTGAAAATTACTTTCACTATCAGCTCAAGGCCACTATTTCTGTTCATATTTTAGTAATCTGCATGCTAAGCATCATTTGATATTAACCTTTTTTTAAAGAATTTCTCCACATATCTACATTATTGGCATCAGCTAATAAAAATGATGTAAATAAGAACGCTTTAACTTGAACGTGCTTATTAGATTATTTAATATCAAGTAATAGTTTTAAGCTTTCAGTTTACAGAAGACTGAGATAGAATATGATACAGCTGCCTCTTCACACCAAATAAATTATTCATTGAAAATAACTAGTTGAACTGATTAGCACAGTGGTTTAGAATCAAATTGTGACTGGAGCAATCTAAATAAAACCAATTCATGCCCTACAGCAAGATTCACAGCCCTAAAAGACAACTTTCCCACTGTACAGATATGAAAGATAGAGCACACTAATTACAGCCAGGGCGACTGATCCTGGCAGAGTTAGGGAAATATCTCGTTACTCTTTCAGGAAGCAGTTCAATAATCATTTTTTAAAAGTGTTAAAGGCAGGATATCTGGCTGCAGCCAAAGAGACATAACCCATGTGTGAGTGTTTTCTCCATCAAGCCACTTCCTGTACTTTTCTAAAGCGCGTGTTTGGATGAGAGGTTAGGTTAACACGTGCTGATTACATTTAGGCTTTAATAACATACACATATGAAGATCACTGCTATGAGTGAGACATACATTCCATGGAAATTGTAGCATGTATAACAGCAGATTAACGTAAAGGCTTACACTACAATATATAGCTGCACTGAGGTATCTGTTAGGTTTGAAGATTAAACATTTCTGACTTGACAAAGACACAAGCGTTGTGCCCTGCAACCGTAATGTTGGGGTTTTATCACTGCATCTGACCTGTAGTTCAAATCTTCACAAGGCCTACTGACAAAAAATCCACGGAGTGTGTTTTGGTATACATACCGCTGAGAAGCGTCCGAATCCCAACATCCCAGTGTATGATAAGCCGCCTGCTCTGTGATAAAGTTGTGGGCTGAAGGATGCTCTTAATCAAACATTAAAACCCGTTAGAGCAGCATGTGCCTCTGGCTAAGTTAGCACTAGTTTGCAGTGGGTGAACTAAAAAGTTTAGGCTTAAAACTCTGACATAATTGCACACAACCACCTAGACCTGACAAACAAGCTCAACGCTAGCATGGACCAACTTCCAAGCAAACGTTACTTCACCTAGCTTGGTACTAAGCGGGCTAACCACAGAAAACTAACTTACCGTTAGCTTTCGTGGCTGTAAATGAAACATTAACGCTCACCACACCAAACTGCAGACTGTTGCGCCCATGAAACACAAACATTAGCTAAAAGCCTATATTTGACACCCGATACACAAGCAGGATAAAATCCAACCAAGCCAGTGTGCTCTGTTTTTCTGTTGAGCTACTAGTTAGCTAAGTTAGCCCCTGTTCCCTTAGCTAGTTCTCCTGTTAACTGCATCGTGCAGAAAAGACCGAAGTCCCCCAGTAACGTTAGCTTACCACACACGAGCTAGGCTAGCACAACAACTGTCAGTGAAACACATCTATACTTAACGTATATAATGATAGGAGGACTCGCTACCATCGCTGTTTTGCCGAGGGTTATATTCAACTCTTCAGCGTAGACACAAGTAGCAGGGTTAGCAACTTCACAGTGCAACGGCAGATGGTTACCAGTTAGCAGCTACTGCTAGCCGCAGCAGCCTCTTCTATGGCTGCAGCCCAGTATTAGCTAGCCAGGCTAGCTGATTGTTCCGCGCATAACTTTGCCGATGTACTACAGTACTTCCAGTTATGCCGGTCATTGACATTTTTGATGAACTCATAATGTCAAATCACGTAATTGACGACACTGCAAACCTTTGAACGCAGGTACACATCCAAACACAGTTTAAAGCTAAAGAATTAAACATACCTCACTTCCGTAAATTTGCTGCACGCTCGGCCGCAGCCATGTTTCCAATCCAGTCAACTAGTCGGGGTGTGTGAGCCGACACAGCCGCGCTCGTCAAAATGCAACACTATACAGTAGATTTTGACCTGCACAGACTGCAGTCTGTCGAATACGGCCAAGGAAAAGTGCTCTATTTTGCCCTAAAAAAATAAGGTGCTTCAGACTGACTATACTCTTAAATATTTTACTTTTCTTTGAGAATGTATCCTATCCGGTAACCACTTATATTGCCATCCCATCACAAATCAGCAAATGGGGACAAAATCACAGTGACAATAATATTCAACATGTTTTCATCAAGTTTAATAGTGTCAGCCAGCAAAAGTCAGGATGGATCTTCCTCAAGTGACATCAATCTGCAGAAACTTACAGTACAGCGTTCATCGTTCCCCTCTCAGCCAACATATTAAAGCAACACCATGCCCTTACACAAAAATAATGCCTTTGATTAACTAGATTGCTGATGCTGCTGAAACATGTCGCCTTATGCTTTCTGTAGCTGTACAATTTAGAGAAGCTAGATTCAGATTGTTTCTTCGTGCACAGTTAATGAGCAGCTTTGCATTTACATGCAGTTACATGTGATGTTAAACTGGGATTGAGTGTTAAAGCATGCATTCTTAACATACTCTGCCTGTCATATTTTCTACAAAAAATCTATTAACATATAATATCAATCCCTTCTGTGATAAATATTCAAGAGCTGAATCTTGACCAACATAGAATCAGTACTGGTACATTCAAATACAAACCAGACATTTGCGTGAGCATGCCAATTTGTATTTCTACAGAACAGTGCAAAACAAAAAAATAATCATTCCTGAGACTAGTCAGCAATTAGTCCCTTCATAACCTAATAATTTCAATCACTTTAAGTGTCACATTTCTTTCCCTACCATTCAAAGGACAATATTCTCGAACAACAGGAAAAATGTGTGATATATGTACAGCAAGACGTAATTTAAATCATCAAATATCAGCAACACATGACATATGGACATACAGTATGTGCTCATTTTGGTCAAGAAAGAAAATAAAGTATGGCATTCAGTGGAATTTTTAGCTGCACTTAACTTAAATGCTTGGTTCTGAAAATAACCTGACACATGAATACTACAGTGCTAATAGAAATTTAAGAGCTCTTTATACAGGTTTGTACAACATGACAACCTTCTCAGACATGTTCATTCCCTCAGTCAGATGTGAAAGGCTGCCGTGTAGCTGTAATGATGAGGTCCTTCACTTGAATGCTTTCAAATAAAAAGTTGAGTGCAAAATAAAAGGCTTTTCATTTCTTATAAGTTTTCCTTTGCTTTGTTTTTTTTCTTCTGCGTGGTGCTTCATTAAACAGATCGCGTCTCCACTTCGATCTTCTCCTCTGACTGAGATGATTCCACTTCCTGGTGGCTGACGCTCGGTCTGACAGTAAGAAGTGGACCGCCGCCGTAGATTGAGTGGAGGAAGTTCCACGTCTCTTCGGAGATCTGTCCCGAGTCAGCTCCTACGAAAAGTGCAAACACACGGTAAATCTCAATAACAAATGCCCTGCTTTTGGATTCTCTAATTTATACAGAGACTGATTTTTTTCATATACAGCATGAAGATTTAAAAAGCCATTTTCACCCAGAACAAAAATAATTATAATGGAAACAATTACAACTCTCGCAATACGAGTAATTACCTTGTTTGAGTGTTAAATGGCCGTTCTTGTTCACGGTAATCTTGGAGTTATCAATGGGTCCCGGTGGATCTAAAGGAGAAAGGAACAATTAGGTGGCATAATTACACAGAGCAGCAAAAATGCTTTGAGACATATTATCAATTTGAGTTGTTTCAAAGAACAATAATGTCAAAATGCCAAATGTTTCTGTCACACTATGAAAGGCAATTTCTGCTCCCTGCTTGCTACACAGAGAGAACAAATATTAGAGGAGCAGAAGTCACTGAGAAAGAAAGACTTCTGCAGCCGTGCCAGATGTAAGCTGGTATAAATAGATATGACAATACAAAGCAAGGCAAGCAAATAAAAAAACAAGAACGAGAGCAAGAAACCGAAATATTCTCTGACACTTCATTTTGCGGCAGCAGGAGGGAAACTTGACTCTGGGGACTGAGGCAAACTCTTTGAAGATAAATCAGGAAGAGAAATGGGACTTCCACGCTCTCTTTTGAACACGAGCAGCTTTTTATATAACAGGAGAATTTGATGTTGCAAATAAAAGCACTTGTTTGCCATTTTTAACAGACAAATATAATTTTGACATATGCCATATATACAATAGCAATTAAAAAAAAGCAGAAATCAGCTTTTCATAAGTGATAAACTATCAGCTGGTATGATAACTAGCTGATAAACATTTGGCCTATAAATCAGACATTTAAAATGGAAAGAAAAAAAAGGCAAGAGTTCTGCCCAATTAACCATTGTCTTTTCCTTTGACAAAGCCCTCCCACTCACGAAACCACTGCATGCTGATGCAGTATATGACCACTGGAGACTCCTCCTCCTGGAACGCCTTGTTCAGCTACAGAGCAGAGGAAGGATGGGGGGTAGTGAGGTGGGGGAGGAGTGAGCAGTAGAGACAAGAGGGAGGAGAAAAAGGACGCAAAGGGATGGGGAGGAGAAAAGGGGGGGGGGGGGCAAAAAAAATAATTAAGTGAGGATGAAAGGATTGAGAAGAGACAAGATGGAAAACCTAATCAATTCTCTCTGCTGGTTATTCAAATTGGAAGACAGTCTCAACATCATACTGCAGCAATTTCATCTTTTCTTGGAAATGAGACAATTCTTGTTCATCTTATGAGCTAACCTACTTCTCACACACGATATCATACTTGCGCACAGGCACACAACGTATTTGTCCTTTTGAAAAGCCATTGTGTGAGTGGGCAGACTGAGTGGACAGTAACAGCTACATCTGTCCCACTGCATTAATGATAAGGCTTTCATCAGACTCACACCTCTCATCTCCTGCTGTCGTGAAGAGCACCAACACAAGCAGCCTATCAACTGGTTCAATAGACAGGAGAATAGACCTACACACAGAGGGCTGCACAGAGACTCCCTGACACACAATGCATTAATATCACTCAAACCAATTTCTGCTGTGTCTGGAAAAAGCGGCATTTTCTTCCTCACGAAGGGGAGCATGTGGTTCTGAGGCTTACCCTGACAAACATGTCCAGCTCTGTCTTTCGCCGTTTCTCCAGTTTTTCAATCTCGATCTGACACGTGTGGCAAACGTACAGGTGGTTGACAGCTGGTCCTCCTCCGTACCTGTGGGGAGCAGCCAAAATTAACTCGCAAAATCAAAATTCGCATCAAGACAGGAAATTATACTTTGAATGGTGGCCTATCCCCCAGACAGTCTCACAGCCGGCTTGTCTGCTTCATGTACCTGCTGTAAAGGTGGTCCCATACATTCTGTGGCAGCATCACCACCAGGTCGTCAATGAATGTTGCTTTGTTGGGTGGCACACCTGATTAAAAAACAAAAGCATTAGTTAGACTTATCAATGATCATTTCACAACTGTATGTACATGCATTAGTGAATACATGTTGGATTTATGTTAGTTTTGGCTTATTATTTGATTATTTGCAAGGAATGCAAGGTATATCTCATGATATCAAATGTGCTGTTCAACCTTATTTTAGATGATGTTTGAAACATACTGATTTCAAAACTGATATTCAGACACTGCCTTTTATTAGAAAGAACCCCATGTCTCACAACTGCTAGAACTTATAAGTTTCATTTACTTAAATGGTCTATCTATTTGAGAAACAGACACGAAACATATTAAAACATCAGTGTAAAAGCTAGATGTATAAAAATGAACAAAAATTAATTAGCATTGTTAAGAATACCTTACCTTAAAGTCTACACACACTTGAACATCTACATTTTTCTACAAAATAAAACACATCTGGAAGTACCCATTTATGAAAAAGCTCCATTTTATCCTACAAAAAAAATGGTTCCTGATGAGTCACTGTGAAGTAAAGCATTTCCTGTACACAATAATGACTCAACTCCACTCTACACTACATGTTTGTTTTTTGTTACCTATTAGGGATATATTACCTAATACATCTCTTTGGTACAAACCCTAATTCCAATTATCTCAGGATATTATGTAAAATGTAAATAAAGCATACTGATTTGCAAATCCTTTCCCACTTATATTCAACTGAATGTCATTGTTTTTTTAAAGGTTTCAGGTTTTGAAGAAACATCATCTGGCATCCAAGTGATGTCTTCCTCAGGGACGTCCCTGCTGTCCTCTGCAGATTACAACAGCTTGGCTTTGTAGTAAAAAGTGCACTGGACTGGCTTATCTGCAGTCTAGATCAGTCTGCCATCAAAAATGTGTAGTAAATTATGAAGCCTGAGTACGACAACAGCAATTCCATTGAGCAAATCATATATCAAGCAGAATGGGAAGGAATTCTAACTGCAAGGCTTCACCAGTTAGTTTCCTCATTTCTAATACACCTATTGAGTGTTAGTTAAAGGAAAGGTGATGCAACACAGTGGTAAAAATGCACGGTCACAATGTTTTTGGAAAGTTTTGAAGGTATCAAATTTAAAATAGGTGAAGGTTCACAAAAAAAACAAGGTTTATCAGTTTGAACATTAATTATCTTGTTTTTGTAGTGTATTCAGTTGAATATAGGTTTAAAAGGATTTACAGATCACTGTTTTCTTTTTACATTTGGGTTTTACATAACATCTAAACTGCATTGGAATTTGGGTTTATTACATTTAAGACAAGTTTCCAAGCAAGCTGAGCGGATACAAAAAGTGCCATGGAAACACTACTGACCACTGACTGGTCAAAGCATTGAAACAATGGGATGGGGATATCTGACATGGAAATAGAATACCCCCGCTGTCAGCTCCATAATGCTGTGTGACTTCCAAAATATTCCTCTAATATAAACTGCACGTTGCGTTGCTGCATACAGCCATTTTGGAACAAAACTTGTCCTCTTACTGTGACAAAAAGCCACAAACTGAAAATTAGCAACACCGACACCTACTTTTCCTCAGTTGTTGTCACCCTGGTCATCACAGCAGTTTCACACAGCATCCCTATGACAACCTATCTATGCTGAGATACGTACTATAAAGTATACACTGTAACAATTAAGTGCAGCATTAAAGAACATTACTAAGGTCTGGCAATATGCACTGCTTATATATTGACAGAAAATGTAATTTTTGCAGATGTTGATCATCAGCTTTTTAAACCTTTATCTGCAAATACCAATACTGTCCCAACAGTACTGTGGATCCCTACAATTTGAGAGGACTTTTTGCAGCATTGTCTTGGCCAGGATATATTTTAAAATAAAACAGAGGATTGTATCACATGGAAAAAAATCTAGGTTAAAAAATAACATAATAATCAAGGTTAAATTTGAAAAGTGATGATGATTATTGTCAAAATTAAATTGTCTAGAAAATAACCTAAAAGCACATAGTCTTGGATTACTCTGTGTGATATATATTGTTGATCTTTTTTTCCTTTTATTCACACCCAATTGTACTGATTTTTAAAACCATGGCTTCAAATCTTGGGGCACCCAAGTGGTCCCATGATGCATCATATGGGTCAAAAGATCATTAGAGAGACAAGCGAATCTGATTCACTAAGCTCTTTTTCTTATCCCCTTTTCTATTCTTCGGATAGTTTCACCCCGACAAGCCTCATGAAGCACTTCCAGTGAACCAGTCCAGAAAGAAACAATCAATCTTGATTTCTAATGAAGGCCACAAGCTGCAGCTTTGAATCACAAGTGCACATTCTCTACTTGCACAGGGTCACAAGTTAAAACAATGGGGTTGCACTACATTAGGGCCTACATTGTTTTAATCTCTACCCTAAGCTTTCTGAATAGCTCTCTCATGCTTCTTAAGGCCATACTTCTACTTTTCTTATGCATAACTATATCATATTATCCCTTTTCCAATTTAACTTTGCCTCAAATAACAAATTACATCAGCATGATACATTTCTAAGAAAAATCATTTGGTTTGTGTGCTTAAACAACAGTACCTGTTGCTTATTGAAACACACTGTGTTTAAGCAGAGTTTGGAATAAAAAATATGGACAAAGTCTCAGGGACATCATACATTGGTTTCTCAAACATTTTTTTAGGCTCATCCTTTGTATCAAATTACTAACAGGCAAAGAGGTGATGCTGATCAGCCATCCTCTTTTCTGTATTTGCTCTGGTCTTAATTTCATCAAAAGAGTTGACTAAATTAAAATACTCAATCTACTGCTTGTAAGTAAAGGAACTACATAAGAAACAAAATATTGCCAAACCATACTGTTCACACAAGATGTTATTGGTGCTATCTGCTAAATGAGTCTGTTTTAATCTGTGGTGTATAGCGCTGCCAGTTTTTGGTAGAGCAACAGTGGCTTCTAGTGGCAGGTGGCTGTATTAAAGTTTAGATAAAGAATTTGACCTGGATTGTGGGCCACAACTGATGGTAAAATATCAAGAATTAGTTTAAAAGACAAGTGACTCTGCTGCTGTCTTTGGAGGATTCCTGCCTCAGTTGTCTAACTCACTAATACCCCTTTTCCACCAAGCTGGTTCCAGGGCTGGTTCGGAGCTAGAGCCAGACTTAACACCAGTTCTGTGGTTTTCCACAGACTAAGCACCGGTTGCTGGCTCTCAAAACCGGTGCTTGGCAAGCACCAACTCTTTGCTGGGCCAGCAGAAAGAACCTCATTACGTCGGGGGCTACGCGCTTACGTCAGGGGGTGGGGGCGGGATTAGCAGAGTAAAAATACGGAAGAGACCCATTTTTAAAAAGACGAGGTTGGAGTAAGCGAAAAACAGATTGAAAAGAACATATATATATATGTAAAGAATATATAAAGAAAGAATATAGGGACCAGAAGACCGAGCTGGGCCGTAGTGGCAATGGTCGGCCACATTTTAACAGCCCGCATTACAAAATGCTCGATGCTGTTCTTGGGGACCGACCGGCGTGCAGCGCTACCGGGGCATTGAATTCGGCCACAACCAATGCCGGAGTCTATGCAGGAGGACACAACCATGGGGCAAACCTCCACAGAGCCTGGTAAGTTTATTGTTTTGTTTATTGTTGTTCCCTAGTTGTTATGGGAAACTGGCATGACGTATACAGACGTATACATTGACGTGCTGATGTAGCTCTCTGGCCGGCACCCGTTTGTGGAAAAGCAAACAGTTCTTAACCGGTTCGCACTTGAACCAATTGTGAACCGGCTCTAGCACCAGCACTGGCACCAGCCCTGGAACCAGCTTGGAGGACAAGGGGTATAAGTGCACACGTTCTCAGTTCCAGTCCGTTTTTCTATCAAGTTTGTTCTAAGGATTTTCATCTTGATAGGGATATGTAAGACACATATGGACATCATGCTTCTCTCATAATGAATCTTCCTAGGTGAACCCAAGTTTAGCTCTGTGTATGTTTGCAATACAACATATGATAGAAAAAAAAACCTGTCATCAAAGGAACAAAAGAAACTTAATCCAAAATTGCTTCATATGTTAAATCCCAACCACAAACTTTAGTGCTGAAAAGTGAGTCAAACTACGATGTGCTAAAAACTGCAGTTCCTTAAGTGTCCAGTAGAGGACAGCCGCAGAAGCACCAGAAGTCATTTCTTGTTTTCCAGTGGAAAAAAAACATGCTTCAGTCTGTTTAAAAAAAAAAAAGTATGTCTCTGAACTGTGTAATATGCTTGTGTCATTGAACTGTACTGGGCGTGAATCTTCATCACTAGCCCAATTTTTTATTCCATCAGGCAGTCAAGTTATGCATAGCAAGGCTGATATGATTACAAGTCTGCAGTTAGAAAGTCTACCTTAACTTGGCCTCATTTTCTGTTATGAGGTTTGGATAGTTAGTTTGATACAGCACTTTAACAAAGGGACTGCCAGGAACTGACTTCTGAAGCCCCCTCAGTAACAAAATGACTGAAGACAATCTGGCTTTTCCAATATTTTCTACAGCCTGTTATTTTTTATTGTGCCTAAATCAGAAAAAAGTCCAATTTAGAATACACTCTAACAGATGTAACGTTGCTTCTTTATTTGCCCTACTTTCCCTTGTAGAAATCTCATGGACAAAAATACTTTAACAATCCATGACACAAAATTTCCCCTAACATTGCTATCCTAAATATACAGATCTTTAAACACACTGACGATAAAGAGTAAACTGAAAACAAACTGTGTTCCTTTTAATTGCTCTGAAAATAAACCAACTGGCCGCACTGCTGCAGCATGCTCCCTCTGCATGATGAACCTTTTGTGATGTGCTTGTAGGCAAAAAAGAGGAAGAGCAAGCCTCTTTCTGCTGCTTGTGTATTCTTACAGCTTTACCATAGATATTTCCATTTTGTTATGCTTTAAACTAAATTCCATAATTCCCAGCGCTCTCTAAACAGATGGTTCAATAGAAACAGTGCTTGATTGGCAGAAAACCCCTTTAGAACCCTCCCCTTTTCTCTGCTAAAGCGAGAAAGCAGGATCATCTGCACAAAGACAAGAAAAACTCCTCTTTGAAGTATGCTGTGTTGCAGGGGGAATACTTTGCTTTGTCAGAGTAAAAAAATCCAAAGCGAAGATGAAAGCATGAGCTGTGTAAAGAGACGGGCAAGCCCAATTTCCTGCTAAATGTCTGCGTACAGAGCAAGAAAAAAAAGGGATTGCTGCTTGGGGAAACTTTGACCTCTGAGTCTCTGAGTTTTTTTTAGCTATAACGTTTTTTTTTTTAGCAATGATGACGTCTCAGTCACACGCACCTCCATGCGAACACAGGAAGTCGTCGTTGGAAATGGGGCCCGGCTCGGCGAAGGTCTTGAACTTGTTTAGCCACTGGCGTGAGATGTAGAACTGCAGGAGGCTGGGCTCCATCATGTTGAAAAGACCTGACACCCTCCTCCGTTCTTTCAGTGCATCCTCATTGCTCTTTCTGTGATGGGAACAGACCAGGGATTAATCACAACTGCTACTGAGTCATGAAGTTCACAGATTTTTAAGGTGCAAAGAGAATCTTGTAATATTACAAATATGATGCGTTTTAGTTCAGCTGAATTGGTCTAACATAGCTTTATCTATGAAACACGTGACCTTCATAAAGTCATGCAGCCAAAGTGTGTCACGATAAGCAGAAAGACAGGACATAGTGGCTAAGCAAAAAATAAAATCAATAAAATAACACAAATTAATGTAAAGAAAAAAAAAAGGGGGAAATTGAATACTGAAAAGATTAAATAAATAAAGATTTAACAATTAAAACAAGGCATATTGAGAAGGCTTTAAAATGACCCCATATTGAAAGCCAGATTAGAAATGTGTTTTTATTTTTCTTAAAAAAGCTGAGAGCTTGTAACATTTATGTCCAGAGGCAGTGAATTTCAAAGTTTAGGGGCATAAAAACCAAAAGCTCTTGTAGATGTTTGTGTGGGACATGCAAGATTAATATAAAAGGGAAACATTCAAGGACCAGCGGTAAGTGATCCAGTGGGAATGTAAAATGAAAGAAGGTTGGTAATGGTTGGCACAAGAGAGCATGACTGTGCATTTCACAAAAATGTTAAATGGACTTGAGCTTGTGAAGCTCTTTAACAGTCTTTCTGACAACTCGAAGCACTTTTTCACCTCAGATCACATCGACCCATCCACTTTCACATTCACTCACTGATGCCTTCGGGTTTCTTTACAAGTTAGCCATCAGTAATTTTAACATCCAGACCCATTTACATGCCACTGATGCAGCGGAGGGTGTAACTTGGGGTTAAGGCTCATTTATGCTCGTCATACGTATGAAAAATGTATGCATTTGTTTCAAACAATGGTTCCGTCACTGCGCACATTCTCCCATGCGTCTTTTACTTTGGCAATGGATGTTGACCATTGCATCCACCAGGGGGCACGAATCCGTCTCTCACCGACCTCCACTTCTCCTTTGCATCCAACGAGCTAACATCTAGCTCCCTCCTGATCTCCTCCCAGCTGTTTTGGAGTTTGATTTTGCTGTGGTGTCCCAGACAAGTAACATCATATATATGTTTGTGATTTCGCACCAGCTCACACAACTTTTCTTTGAAGAGCCCCGCCATATTCTTCTTCGTTTCCCACGGTTTCCGGTGGTACTGCTCCGTCTGGTCCGTATCCGTAAGCTTCAAGGATACGTGCAGAAATACAGATGAAAAGAACGCAAAGCACGGCAGAGAGCTCTGTCCATATCCGGATCTGTATTTAACGTTGAGCATAAATGAGCCTTTAAGTGTCTTGCCCAAGAACACAATGACATTTGACAGCAAGGGACGGGCTAAAACTCTCAACTCTCAGATTATTGACTCAGCACAGACTAAGCTAACAACATCATGACACATGCAGCACTACTATTCCCTGTTGATTGCTTCCCCCCTCACTCTGACCCCAACATCATGCCTCTGATACTCTTGAAATAGCTCGATGAGACAGTTCATTGAAGTATTGTCCTTGTCCCAGTAAACATGCATTGTTAACAGAGGCATGCCTGTTTCTGCTACTGAAGGTGGCAATGTGTGTCTTTTTCAGCTTCTTACTACACAAATTTTCCCTCTTGTCTGCAAAGACAAGTTGGTGAGCAGCTAACTAGTTTGGAAAAAAACAATTTTACAGCTCTGCACGTTTCCTACAAACTCTATTGTTTACTTATGTAACAGCTCTTTGGTCTGAATTGCAACCCAGAGGGGGCAGATACAAGTTTTTAACTCGTTTTCTGACCTTTCTTGGAGCAAACTACAACAGCTGAGCACCAGAATACCAGCATGATCGATTCTGTAAAATCCATAGGAGTTATGATGCAAAGAGAAGATGAGGATATACTGCTGTATCAATTTTTTAGCACAAGCCTAATGCAAAGTACATCAATCGTAAAACCTTTGTATGTCTGACCACAAAGAATGTGATTTTGGGCAACGTCTGTCCAACTCACAATACAGTATCATGTACAATAAAAAAAATTAGATCAAGAATTTTTTGAGAATCAGTATAAAGATTCTGACACACAAGCACCAAGACTAAAAAATACACCACATCCAAATAATGATCCTTATATAATAAAAAGCAGAACATGTGTAAATATGTTTCTTACTTGTAAAAAAGCACATAAGCCTCAGCATTCTGGACGCACGATTCAGACACTTCAGTCACACTTTGGTCATCAAATTCGTACCACAGATTGTTGACATCATTCCTGCAGTATGCTATGTAGTGGCCACCTGGGATCAGACAAGCAGAGGCATTAGAGCTGCAGTCACAAACCTAACAGGAACATGTGAGATATTTCAGCAGGCTCTAATGAATACAGGACACTCTGAATGCCTCAGTCATAGCACAAAGAGGAGCGACTCCTCGGCCTACTCACTGCTGGCAGTGCCGTGGTGACAGATGACTGACAGCAGGTCATAGTTGGTGGTCTGAGCAGAGCTGTCTTTGGCCAGGAAGGGCTGCAGGTCCAGGCCCTCCAGCGGGAATGAGACATGGGTGCTTATCTTGGTGGAAAACATCAGTTCATGCCTGAAGCGCTTCAAGTGGATACAAAGGATCTGAGCAAAGCAATGCACAAATAAGTTTTAACTTTTATCTCCAGTCTATGAAGCCATCAGAGGAAAGGAATTTTTGGATTATTTATGAAATCAGACTCGTCTGTTTACCTCTGGCAAACTTTGCATTTTACAAAACTTAACTCCATTTCGCAATCTACAAAGAGACAAGATAAAAAACACAATCATAACATTTCCAGACATTTCATTCTGCACAAGCAGTTTTTCACTGCATAATCGATGAAGCCAGTTTTTAATATTTAGTCACTCACTTCTTGCATTTTTCACAGCTGTACATGTTGTCTCCTGGATAACACAGAGACAATCAAATATTTATTCAAGATTAACCCATATGTTTGTGCTTGTTAACAGATTTAAACATCCTTGCTCACCCTTTAGTTCATCTCTGGCAAAGAAAGCTGCAAGGCAGTCTTGTAGTGTGACCACCGGACCCCAGAACCAGCTGCAAAGAAATAGTGAACATTGCTCATTAAAGACCCACTACAAGTGATGGAAATAAATAATGAACAGTACACTTTTATCCCTGAAGGCTTAATAATGGGCATCTGTTGCTGTTTTCTGAGGGATAGGACAATGAATAACGTTTAAAAACAGAGAGATTGGAGAAAAACATACGAGCAAAAGCCACAGACCTGATAGAACCTAAAGCCTCAATATAAAGGACAGCAGCCTAAAAACACAGGATGTGCTGTCACTTCTGCTACACTCACCTCTTGATGTATTCCATGACAAATGCAATCCAGCCCTGCGGTGCATAAGCTTCCCCACAGGAGCCGGCTTTCACCAGGGAGGTCTGGTGAGTAGAGGAGTGCAGCTTGGCTAAGTCTTCCTTCCCTGGGATGGGCAGTGAGATATCCTGAAAGTTCTCCAGGGTCACTGACACCTGACAGAAACACAACATGAAGCTCTTGCTTTAGTCAATGTACTTTAATTTCTCCTACATACATGGTTTTATCAAAAGTGATCCTTTGTGGCAGGATATTAGTCTTATTTTTTAACTCCAAAAAGGACCATATATATTTCAGTTAATTCAGATTCAGATAAGTTTAATAATCCCAAAGGCACATTCTGATTTGCAGTTTACTAGACCACATATACACTATACATAACACAATCTTCTTTTCCTGACAGTGTACCAGAATTTTATTTGAATACAGTATTATGACTTATTGTTAATGCTGTTAAAACTGTGCCAACCCCTGACGGCTCTGTCTCACTCCTCTGCACATTTTAAATGGCTGACCACTGCAAGCTAAAGCTTACTTTAATGAATATCAGTAGACTTTTTACAGCGTTAGGTTGTGTTTACGACACGATCGGGGTGGTTGCAGATGTTAGTGCAAACAATACTTCTGTACTTTAAAGTGAACTAGAAAGCACTCGAAGAGCGCAGACCTCCACCAACGCCACAATCCTCAGCCATATTGTCATTTTGACCATAAATATTACTCCTGCCTTTATTTCATGTCAATATTTAGATTACTTAACCATGAAAACATACCATTAGCAACTGGATTCATAATGATATCTATTTGAGTTCAGTAGTTATTCACAGAAATCACATTTTTCGCCATGGCTGCCAGACGCTGCTCCGGATCAACACCAAAATCGAATCAGTTCTTCCTTTTCCCATGCTAAACATTTCCTGAAAATTTCATCCAAATCCGTCCACTACTTTTTGGGTAATTTGTTCACAGACGGACAGACAGACGGACAAACTCTCCCAAAAACATAACCTCCTTGGCGGAGGTAAATATTATGCTTGCATCAGCATATCATCCCAACCAAATTTTTGAATAAAACGAAACAGCTTTAAAGTGCAGAACATTCAACTGATTTTAAAATATTCACTTGAGTAGTTGTGGGTATCCTAAAATTTTAACTCTTCTAAGTGATTTAGTTCCTACTTTTTGCCCTTTGATTTCTGAATTCAGAAGTTTGTCTAGGCCTGTCTGGTTTATGCAGTTTATTATAGGTGTTTTGACATTTTCTGACTATCATCAAATTTTCTGCAGTGTAAATTTTCAAAAATCAAGTGTTCCTTTCATAAATTATGTCGAACAATTGAGGTCAAATTTATGCCTGCAATAGTCAAAATCAAATACTGACGTGCATTTGTGAACAAAAGTAAAAAAAAATGTTTTAGTCTACTTTCATGTTTTCAAGAGTTGCCATGCTGAGATACTTTTACGACCTATGAAAACAAAAAAAAAAGCATGTGTCGACACAAACCCGATCACAGGTGAGGCACTGCACTGAGCTGACAATGGTCCCATCAAACACATCTGAGATGACACTGCGGTATTTCCTCTGGCGTTTGTTCTTTGGTGAAGAGAACGTGGTCACTGCTGTGGGGTGACAGGGAGAGAAATGTGAGAATATGGCTGTACCCTGGTGTCAACACTCACAAAATCAGGATATGACATCCCTCCTAAAAAAAGACTTTTTAAAGCTTTAGTCTGATCCTCCTTTAAACTGTAAGCAGCCTTAATGAAGTACCTTTCTTGTGTGCAGGGTTTAGGCTGGGCCAGCCTGAAGAAGCTTTGGGTGGGCTGCTGGACAGTTTGGGAATGTGTCCATCCATTGGGATTGGACTCTGTGGTCTTGTGACGTTGGACATTTGGATGTCTGGAAAGGAATCTGATTGGGAGCAGGCCAGATGTTTAATTTTAAAGTACTATTTTATTTGTCATGTGTATTAAAGCATTTAAAAAAGAACATTTCTTGTTTATTTCATATCTACCTGATGTCCTGCTTTGAACCTTGATAGCTCCCTGGCTGCTGATTATGGGCGTGGCTTCAGTCGTGGTGTCAACATCCTTGTCCATGTCCACTCCAGTGCTGCTACTCATTACACCATTAACTCCAGAGCGGTAAAAGTCATTAATCATATTCTTTTCCTTCTGCCACTCCCTGTTGGCTTGGATCTCATCCTGCTCTGGGATCAGCATTTCGGCCTCGTTGGTGACATCAGTCAGCACGCTCCCACTCTGCACCTCATTGTCGGCCCGCTCACTGCTGCCACAGGACTCACATGACTGGAAGTCATTGTCTGACTGGCTGTGGTTGTCCTCCTCATGGCTGTCGTCCATGGCAATGCCGTTGGAATGGTCGTTGGGCTCTGGCAGTGGCTCCTTCAGCTCTTCATGAAGCTGATCCATCAAACATCGCAGAAACTCCTGAGAGTCCTGCAGAGAGATTAGTGATGTGTCTTTATTAATCATTTAATTAAACTGGTAGTCACGTTCAAAAAACAATAAAAAATAATGAGGAAAATTTCATCAGATATGGCAGCCTTTTCTTGATGGGGACCCTCATGACACCTCAATGTCTTGATTGTTTTTGAGTACTTCATTTTCTATAATTTGTTAAGTATAATGTGAATACAGATGACCTCAGTAAACTGAGAGTACAGTTTTTTAAAAATTTTATTATAATAATTTTCTTCTTTTTTTTTCTTTTTTTATTAGCCTGCTTTATGGTAGAGAGGTGGGAAGAAAGGGGTAAATGTTTAGGCTGTTATTTGCCTGCGTTTTTCTGTTTAGTTTTCTGATGTTCTGCTTTGTATATCTAAAATTGAATAAAGATAGTATTAAAAAAAATAATGAGGAAAATACCAAACGTATACATGTCTCCTTTTTATTACAATACCAGATGACAGGGCCCACTATTTTACTTACTAAACCTAAAAGTTTAGTTTCCAAGAGGACTTTCATGCACCATTTCATTTCCTCCACACTCCAATATTTGTATCTCCGCTGCATGTACCAGCCTCAAGAAGACAGCCTACAACAGCTTACTCTAACTCTAGTTTTAAACTGTCCACCTGCGTAGAGTTTCATACAAGCAACACTTGACAACACTTCGCAACAAACCACATGCTTCGATGTGTATCCAGTATGTGCCAGCAGTGCCACTTTCACTGGTTTGCAAGAGACACACAAGTTTGTTTTCAGCAGGAGCAACTTCATCTCAGCAGCAATTTGCACCACGCAGGTCAAAGCAAGAAAAACAAGCTAAAAGTTTCTGGGTCATTTAGAAATACAGCACCTTACTGACATTATATTGATGCAGACAGCAAATCAATGTCAGGCAAGCAATATAACCCGTTGAGTACATGGTGTTCACATTTTACACATGGATGTTAATGCACAAGCTCACTGTTCCAATGTTTGGTTGTAGCTGTCCTGATCTCATGTTTTAAATTGCTCAGAGCTGCATGTTTGTCCACAATGCTTTACGTTAAGCTTCCAGTAGGCAAAAATGCATGTAGTTGGTCAGAGCAAAGTCACAGTGTAGATGGTCTGCTAATCTGGAAAACTTAATGGAAAAGAAGAGTGGCTCTTGCAAGTAATCACTTTGAATTTGAACAAAATACACCTACAGAAGGACTTTTAGCTGAAAAGACTCCACAAATTAAGATAAAGGTGATCCAGGTGGACATGGGTGGCACACCTGAATAATTGGATTTGTGCTGTGGGCTTGAAGCATTGGAAGGCTGCCAGTCAAACTGACAAGTAAAAAACAGTTGTGATGGCTTTTTGAATTCCTGTCTATTCATCCATGTAAATCATAAAATAAAAAGTTTGAATCAAGACATGGTCCAGCTGTTTTGGTTGAAATCATTTTCAACCAAGTATCACTCAGAAGTGAAATACAGCAGGTATCCCTCACACTTCTCTTAACTTAAGCACTACTACTACTACTACTACTACTTTCCAATGAAAGTAAGACAAAAAATCTCTCAACCACAAACTTCACCAACCAACTACCTAATCCACAAACATGGAGGTGCCAGCCCTGAAAAATTATTTGTTCCAGTTGCTTTTAAATGTCACAATCAGGAAGGACACACTACAGCGGGGCTATTTAATTAGTAATTCAGTCAGGCCAGATTTTTCAGACTTAAGACATGAGCTGGGCTGGACATTTTGTCAGACTGTGAGCAAAGTTAACCACGTTAAAGAAACACAAATAGATATCAAACACAATGGATGTTTATCAATTTATTGCGACATCCAAAAGGGCAAAACTCAATAAAGAGCAGTACTTAGACTAAACTTCTGCTGTTTCTTAAAGTTTATACTTCAAACAGATAACTTCTACATGTTTTGACAGGTAAATACAAGCACATGTTGAGGATTGTATGAATATAAAAAAAGTGCAGATTAAAAACACCATCTTTTGGAAGTGCTTAGATTTGAAAGTGCATTAAAAGTAACTTGCTTAACAGCAAACTTTCAGAACGTGTTGCATTCAATGTCTGTAATAATGTTTAATAACAATAATTATTTTTTGTAAGGCCTTGTCAGTGTTTGTAAAAGTTTTATCTGTTTTATTTACCAGACCTAAGTCTCAGTCACGTTGATTTCGGGCCATTTGAGGGTTGCTTTTGGGCCGCATTTGGCCCGCCGGCCGCTTATTGAATAAGGCTTCACTACGGACTTCCTTCTCCCTTATAATTCAAAGGTCCTGACATTATCATGTAAAACTAGTAACTGAGCATCCTGGTGCCTTGTTTAAAGTAGATCTATTGTGTCCATCTTCATTCTGTTTCTATACCATACTTGTTATGCATGTTGAGGTTTTAGGTATTTGTTTTTAAGGAGGTTGATTCCTTTACAGAACTTTGGCTTTTGTAGTTTTTCTGCAGCTTTTCTGCCTTTATACGGCAATAACAATGAAGATGAGAATAAAAGCTATCACTTAGAAGAAAGGCCTTGTCCTCTACTTTCAGTGCCATCCAGCTATGGAACCAGCTGTGTGCTGTGCACCCTTGCAGGAAATAAGAAAGCTTTCCTGCACTATTTCACAAACCATTCTTCAACTAATGAGAAGTTCAGCCCAAAAATGTTTGATGCAATAGCCAAGACAAAGAGACAAAAGAGGATAAAGACAAGTAAAACTGAGAAATAAGAAAGAGATACTGGCTGAAAGAAACCTAGACAAAACTATTCCTTCAGTTGAATGTTACTTCACAGTTAGATGTATTGTGAAACCACTTTTTGGAGGGAAAAATATAACATATTGTGCTTTAAATGTGCCACCCTGTGAGTACTTCACTGAGTGTTATGCACACAAAATTCAAAGATATTTTTTTCCTTTGCATTGCATGGAAAAGTAGACTTTCCTTTTTATTGTTTTATTTCAAGAAGTAAACTTTGGGGAAGAACATACATTTTAGGAATCATTTCAGGAGTTTTGCACCTTTTCTGGGTCCAAAATTAGTCAAAACAGTCAATATTCTTTCTCTATTGCAGCCCTACAGGGAGGCTTATAAAAGATATTTGAGTTTAACAAACAGCCAAGCTTTCCGTCAATGAATTCTTTTTACATTATATAGAACAACCAGTTATCCTCCTTGTTTATCCCAATTCTGCCTTAAAAACTGTGAGCAAATGCTCATGAATGTGTAATCAAACTTAATAAGCCTCAGACATCTTATCTCCATCTCCAGCAAAATGAACTCTCCTCTCCTCTCCTCTCCCTGGGACCAAGAATGTTAACCTTGTTCACAGCAATGCTAATTCCAGGGCTGTGAAGCCCAACATGGCGTGACGGATGAATATTCCTCAGCTAACTCTGCTGAACAAACACTGGCAAGCAAAGAGGAAACAAGCTTTTTTATTATTTCACCACTCGGGCTTTTAAATCCCTGATTTACAGACACTGGGCAAAGACAAGACGTGCTCCAGTAAAATGACTTTTAAAACCCTCTTGAATCACAACACATATTTTTCTCTTATTTTCAAGCACCATCTGGAAACAAATAGAGCAAAATACCTTAAAGTTTAATGTGTGCATCTGAGTGTGAATAAAAGTCAGACTCTCTGGGTCGGTAATTGCAAGGAAGAGGATTGGTTTATCTGGCTGAGTGATTTGAGAGGAGTCTAATGTAATTTCAGTGAAGAAGTGAGTGTGGAGGGAGATGGAGTGGAAGAGAAAAGGGGAGCGGCTGTATTAGATCTTGGGTAAATTTACAGTCTGACCTATATTAGTCCAAGCTTTGCAGAAAATTATTTTACAGGGAGACAAAGTTTATGACAAATATGTTTAGCCCATAAGCCGACAAAATAATTTTTAATTGGGTAATTATTTAAGTCATTATATTCAGGGAAAATGTTTAATACTATTAAAAATCAAACCATAGAAATATTTGCTTAATACCATGACCACAAAAACAGAACTCCAAAGAACCAAACTGTGAGTAATATGTTGATTTTAATTGTCAAAAACTGCTACCAAAGGCATGCACACTGTCTTTATGTTGACATACAGTACGTCAGCAGCATTTGGTTAAATGATAGGAAATGCAGGAGGAAATCCCGCCTCCTCCTCTTTACCGGATAGACTTTAGGATTTTAACTTTTCAGATATCTGTTTGCTCTCTACCTCATTATTTTATTTTTATTTTTTTATATTTATTTTGTATTTTAAGTTGCAAAAGGATTTGAGCAATAAAGATTTTTTTCCCACTAATTTTAACCTATTTTAGGCAATTCAAAGATAAAATAAAAACAATAAAAACATCCAATTAGCTACATAACAAAATCAAGCACTGTTATATAATCATAATATTAACAACAAAAAACAAAGAAATGTAAAAGGTAGAAAATGTTGCCTGTTTCATTCACTGCAGCTGATTAATTTTTAACGATAAAAACTGCAATAACACTGTGAAATATGTCTCCAACTGTGAAGAGCGTCTGAATATTTTATTCATGTATTAGATGAGCACACGTTTTTCAGTTGCACATCCATTTCACCATCTGCAATAACCAACCTGCTGAGAGTATCCTCTGAACATGGGGTTTATGGCTTTGATCCCCTGGAACAAGTTGGTTGGGACGACGTAGGAGGGTCTGCAAAGTGACCAAAAGAAGCCTGTTTATTATGTGTTGCACAGTAAAACATCAAAACAAAGAATTACATTGGTGTAAATTTTAAAATCAAATATAATTTTGTTTGTTTGTTAATTTGCACATTTTTGAAAGAAGTATCAAAGAGAGAAAAAAAAAAAATCACATGTGCAGGTGAGGTAGAAACCCGTGGGAGCATATCTGAAAACCTCACCTTAAGCAATTTAACAAAGTTAAAAAATAAAATACAGCAAAAGAAAATTAGTTAACACACATAAATTTACATTATCCAACATTTCAAAAAAACACTTCATACAAACATGGCATTAAATATACAAATGGAGCAAAAACATATCATGAGGATATGTATTATGAAGACAATAGTCTAAAAGCACAATAATTTGCTCTTGACTACAAACCTTTCTGCCATCAAAGCATTTTTGAGTTTCGTTTTGTATTCAGAAAATGACAAAACATCTTAAAGTAAATACAAATACATGTTACATAATTTAAGTCCACTGCATCTTATTGAGTACTGTCCTCGAGATGTCTGACACTTTGGTAGGTATAGGTTATTAATTTGTCGGGTTGAATAAAAGTTAAGTTGAGAACTTGATATGAAACAGCTTGTAAAGCTTTCAGGCAAGTTAGCACTCATGTATTAGACTTTGAAATTAAAGCTATTTATTTGAAGAATATTAATATCAAAGATTGTTAAAATATTACACTTGAGACGAAGCAGTGAGGATGCATGGTGCATGGACATGGTTGCCATTCTGATAAACCTTTTCTGGAGTAATAAAAGCTTATGGACATACGTTTGAAAAGTACTGGCCCATATAATACTACAATAGGTTTGATACGGATATATTAGACTGTAATATATAAGATGCAAGAAGAATGTAGAAAAACACATTTTTTTTCTGATAAGGTGCTTCAAAAAAGGAGCAATGTTGAAGCAAATATGTTTTAGAGTCATATTGCAAGCACTAGAATACTGACAGAAACAACAAATCATGAATTCACTGTAGCTTGAGAGAAGAGCCTTTGTTCTGGTTTTAGTCTCACATCAACTAAAACTGTAATTAAAAACCTACCTGTTCTTGTGCCACAGGTCTGACACTAGTTTCTGGTAGCTTTTGCAGAGCGCGGGCTTCTTGTCTGTCCTCACCATGCCGCCACATTCAAGAAAGAATTGTGTCAAGGGTGGGCTGCAATGAAAAAGGTAAAATGTAAGTGGGCAAAACTCATTAAATATATTCTGAATTATACTGGGAAAAAAGTAGCACTGTGTTACCTTGTCTTTCTGTAATAACACATATTTTAATCTTAAAACACATTGTTCCACATAAATGCATTAACTACCTTTAGACTAAAATATCGACAATTGACATTTAAATAACACAACCTTAAAGTTTAAAATAATCAATCCTGTGCTATGTTTGCTGTTTTTTATACTTTAGCACTAACAGTATCTCACAAAGTTCCAAAACTTTTTGAAGCCTGATAATTTCCTCTTTCTAAAGCTGTAATGGGAAGAGTCTTGTGATAATAACCCAGATGACAGAGCCACCATGACAGACACAACATGTAAATCATACCTTACAGAAAACTTATTGGGCTTTTCCACTACATGGTATCTGCTAAACTTGGCTCAACTTTACTCGGTTGTTTTAGGCTACGTTTACACGGACACTCCTGACTTAAAAATGCAAAGATTTTTCCTTTACGTTTTCAAAGTTGATCTGCATTCAGACGGAGCCGCTCGAGGCATATGAAACCGCTGTAGTATGCATGCCGGTTCAGTAGATGGCTGTGTAGGTTTGCAAAGAGACAGCGCTGCTACAATACACATATGAAGAAGAAAAACTTTCACAAACAACAATGGTGTGTGGACGCACTAAGACGCAGGAGTTTCTTTTCTGAACAACAAATCAGTCCGGACAACAAATCTGACTGGATGGTTTTGTCTGGATAACAAACCTGAGCACAATAAGCGGCGCACACGTTACTGGGTTAACAGCCGAAGCTGTTGTCTTGGTATGCGCACACAGCTTTCATGTGAAAGAGTACCACACATAGGGTGATGTCAGCGTTTCACCCTGAAACGCTCTGATCTGGGTTTACACGGCGCTGCATGGAGAGCCTACTCAAGACTCTCCACTCTGTAGCCCGTTTTCAAAAGTTACCTTTCTCAGACAATCCGCATAGAGTTTCCATGTTAACACAAAGCCAAAACGCAATGAAAACTTATCAGATTTGATTGTTTTAGGAGCCGTGTAAACAGCCCCTTAGTTTTTCATGAGGGATCCAGTTCAAAAAACGGAGAATTCACATTTAATCGTCAAGGCAAAAACGGTCACATCAGCACTGGACTCTGCATCTCGGAAATCTTGAGAAAATCATGACAGCAGGGCCTTTTTGCATCATTGCTTGCTTCCATGACGACCCACTCAAATAGGGAACATTTTCATCCAGAGGGGCATTTGTAAATCAAATTTTGCATCGTTTCAAGGGCAGGTTGTTCTGACATTTTTTTTCAGAATTGTATTTGCAAAAACAGCATCAAGAAAGGAAAACTGGGAAAGTTCACGCAGAATTTCTTCCTGTCATTTTTTTGTACTCATTGTAATTCATTAGACTCAAATATTTCTCATAGTGAAATATAAATAAATTCCCAAGGGGTTCTACTTTATAAGAAAAGGCCACATGCGGCTGAGAGTTGAAGGACGACCGAAATAGCAGAAGAGGGGAAAAAAAGCAGCTGAGGGGATTTAATTTGATGGATTTGGAGTGGACAGGAATTTGCAAGGAAGAGACAAACTGCAGAATGAATAAGGCATGGAGCGTTCCCTTCCCTTGGCAAGAGAAAAGTCCTTGGAAGGGAATAATGACCCGACAGTAAAGTGGAAGAAACGGCGCTCACACAAACAGACTTCAAAGGAAAGTTTCACCGAAAAAAAGGTCCCTCCTTCCTCAGCTGCGTGACTCACTTCCCCCTATTTTTGGAATGTGATTAAGATTGCAAATTTTGACCCACATCTTTCCCCCTGGTTTGACTTCTATCAAAACTAGGCATCATCACTTTAATTTTATGACATGTGAGCCCCTAAGTGCCTCGTATGAGAAAGAAGAGAGGGCTTTGCTGTTCCATGAAAAATTAAAGAACAAGTAAGAGGTTTAAAGTAAGACATATAATAACAGCCTCGGCTTTCATTAAAGTGACCACAAAAACAATGTAATAAGAAAAAGAGTCAGAGGGAATTCAAAAAACAAAAAGACATGCTGAAGACTGGCAGAGGAACAGTTAGAAGAGATGCATAAAGAGACATTGTAGGAAAAGAAAAGGAGACAAGTAGGAGACGAGACTGGGAAAGAGTTGGTGTTCATTTGTAACAAAAGACCCTACAGGGAACTACAAAAGGCCATTTCTGCTGTCTTGAATGGTGCACTGCAGCAATTTTCACTCAGCCGTCACTCTCCTAAACGAGCAGCAATGCTTGTTTTTCACATTTGAGAAGAACTAAGCAAGCAGAGAATGAAACAGAAAATGACTCCTGTAAAAACTGTGTCAAGTGGAGGAGAAGTGACTATAAGCAGGCAGGAGAAAAAACAAGAAGCACATAAGCGGCATAGGGAGGGCGATGTTAGTTTGACAGGTGCATGCTGGGACAGAGGACAGGTAAACTGGGTAAACAGGAGTCTTACCAGTTGGACAGAGCCTGCAGGGCGGCGTTCATGTAGCAGGTGTTTCCAATGTTTTTCAGCCCCGTCAGGCCTGTGGGAGAGAGAGCACACCCGGGAAATTAAAATGAATCATCCATCAAATGCTTGTAAATTCTGGTGGCAGACGCAGCTTGTTTATTGTGAGAAAAAATGTCATCCATTCCTTGGATTAAACTTTCGCGGCTGGAGACGGATGAGTGGCTTTCTGGTGTGTTTTAATCAGCTGACATGGTGAGTGGTCTGGAAATGTCTGATCATGTCATGCAGATGTCTACAAGACCGTTTTAAAAATCAAAACAAAATCAAAATAAAAGTCCAATTTAAAACTACACATAACAGTGTATATTCATGGATGTTGGTGGTTTGTTATTGTCAGACTTTCTCCAGATTGCGGTGCTATCCTGGCATCATTTCTGGATTTGTAGGCTCCACATTGTTTGGGGAGATGAATTTACAAAGTTCTACAAAATACTGCCTTTTCTTGGCACTGGCTCTGGTTTCAAAATAAGTTTTAAAAATCTGTCTCTCTTTTGTCTTTAAATCCTGCCAACCAAAATACTTGTTATTCAGCACACAAGCAGAATTTAACTATAGTTGGCCAGGTACCATTTTTTAGTGAAGTAAATGAGCAAATGATCCAACAATCTGTTTTGATTTCATTAAATCATGGCAAATAATGGCCTTTATAATATCCAGAACATCCACAGAGAATGTGCAAACTTACGTATCGATATGTCTTGATGGATGGTGGGCAGATGAACAAACAGACAGACAGAAAAATCAGCCAATTTGCGTAATTTTTAGGTAACTCCATAAGATTAAGATAGTTCAGAATTAAGATAATTTTAAATTTTGAACACTCCCTTAAGATTGAGACCAGGCTAAAACGAGAAACCAGTAACATCATTTAATATTTCAACAAACATTTTAAGTTTGAATGTGAAAATGTAAGAGATGAGAGAAAACCTAATTTAGCAACATTGCAAATTGTTCTTATTTGTCATGTTTTTATCTGACTATCTGACAGATCTCTGGCTCATTGAGTCTTCAATGCAAAATAAAGGGTTGAATTCAATGTTTGATAGTAATGTTGTAATATATTAAAATATGGATACATTTCACAAGTTTAAATATAGTGTGTGTGCATGTTAAAACAATTATAATCAGAAGACAGTCATGGTTAGCTTGGATCAGTAATCATTTTAATGATAACAGTGGACCCATCTAGTTAGTGGTGTTTCTGTGGTACTCTACCATTCTGAGTAGGGCTGAACGATTGGGGAAAATAATCTAATTTCGATATTTTTTCCCCAGTATTGCACTTGCGATTTACTCTGCGATTGTTTAAATGATCCTCACCTTATGTATTCTTAAACAAACATAAGCAGTAGATCATTTTATAGTATAACCAATATGACATTAAATCAATCGGATAAAAGATTTGAGAAAAAGTGGAGAAGTGAAGAACAGAAGCAAAATAGGTATGAAATTGTAAAAACTGGGTAAAAAAAAATGGTACGAAAGCGGAAAAAAAGTTAATAGGTGCAAAATAGGTATGAAATCGCAAAAAAAGGCAAAAAAATTCAAAAGTGACTAAGGAAAATTAATTATAGCAGCAAAATTGGGATTAAATTTCAAAAACCATGTAAAAATTCCAAACATGTGCTGACAGTGGCCAAAATAATAGATGAATGGGAGCAAGGGGGGCACAAAGTTGTAAAAACTGGGTTAAAAAAGGTTAAAATAGGCATGAAATTGCAAGAAACTACATCACAATGCCAAAATGTTCAACAAATTTTGGGTTAAAAATATTGCACTGTCTGCAATTTAAAAAATTGCAACAAGCCATATTGCGATTTAATCTAATTTGCAATTAATTGTTCAGCCCTAATTCTGAGTGTTTGCAATTTTCCCAAAGAGTGTGAGGAAAGCTTATTTTTGAAAAAAGGCTAACATCATATGACACTGTGTCTTCCAAAAGAGAAAATACAATTGTTTGACATGTCTGAAAGCTTATGGCTGGCCATCATATGATTATGACAAAATGCCTAATAATTGTATTTGCAACATATTTCCAGGACTCCACTCTCAAGCTCTGGAATGTTTCATTACAAAGTGACAAAAAATGCTGATTTGTTGCTTTCAATCCTTTTGCCTGACAATGGTTTCACAAAAAGAGACAAAATTGGTCACACAATTTCTTACATCTAAGCATTTTTCTGAAATAGAGCCAAATAACTTGTTTGTATCTTTAAAACAATGAAAGACTTAACGAAAGAAAACACACAAACATCATTCTCAAGTTCTGCAGTTTAAAGCTAAGTCCTAATGACATTCAAACAGACCTGAAGCTACAAAACTTTTAGAAGTCAGAGAATTTTCCATTGCTATAGCTGTAATGGGGCGGGCCTTGTGATAATAACCCAGATGACAGAGCCACCATGACAGACACAACATGTTCCTTATAAATCACTTACAGGGCTTTCCCACTGCATGGAATCTGCTCAACTTGGTTGGACAGTCGTTTTAGTTTTCCATTAAGGATCCAGTTAAAAAAATGGAGAATTCACATTTAATCGTCAAGGCAAAAACAGTCACATCAGCACTGGACTCTGCATCTTGGGTATCTTGAGGAAATCATGACAGCAGGGCCCTTTTTGCATCTTAAAATGTGCGGCATGTTATTGCAGGAAGGAGTTTATAGCTTTACAGCCTCTCTAAGTTGTGTTGAACAGCCACTGCTGGTATATTTCTGTTGACTTTGCTGAGTATGGGAAAGTGATTTTAAACAAACCTGCACATTTCTGTCTCCTTCACCTGCCACTGTAACTCCATCCCTCCCCCCCCCCACTGTTTGAAAATGTCTCATCTCATTTCATGTGAGCAGCAGCATACTCTGTGGAGGATGTTAGTCTAACAAAGCTTGTTTACTCCACCTCCTGATCATATGATCTCTATTTGTTACAAAAATAACTAAAGCAGTGACTGGTGCCAACTCCTGGGCTGCTCTGCATGAGGTTTATCAAAACATATGTCATCTGTTGGAGCATCCAAGCTCAGAGTGAAAAAGTCTGTTTGCACTTGAGAGACTAAAGCTCTCAGCACTGAAGTGTCTTGCCTCACTGAGCACAGCAGCCGTTTCTGGTCCTGTTTACTGACAGTTTAGACAACATGTAGCTGTATAGCGCTGTTAGGTTTTGCAGCGAGTAAAAGTTTCACATCACCAGCTTTAAAAGATAAAAACTGATGCATATTTACAGACATGCATCGGTGGCTGGTTGTTAGTTTGTTTTAAATGATCTGAGTTATTATCGTCTCTTTGAAAACAGCTTCAACAGACTCACAGCAGTTAGTGAGGTGTGTTTTTGCATCTAAACTGTATATAACAGTCTTTTTAACTTGCTTTTAGTGTTTTCAATCATTTACTGAAACACTGGACTAAGCTTCAATGTTGCAGGGTTACCTACAAATAAACTATGCAATACTAATTCAAACTAGAAAAGCACTCGGAGAGCGCAGACCCTCACCAAGATACAATTCTGGATCACCATGCGCTCAAATATAATGTCCGCTAATGTGAGGAGAAATGAATGGGATTTGCCATTGTAAAATCCAATGTTTTTTTGTTAAATCAATCTGGATCAGACCCAGATGAAATTGGCTGTGATTATAGAATTATATTAGATGTACTATTGTGTAAACTTTGAAGCGAATCCATCAAGTGATGTCAGAGATATGTTTTGAAATACAGCCCACTGTTAAGTTGTGGGATTTTTAGCGATTTTTTTTTTTTTGGCATCATACAAATGTCTGGATCGCCACCAAAATGTAACGGCTTCTTGTACAAAATCACACCTCTGGTAAATTTTCCATGTAAATTCATCCAGTAGTTTTTGCATTATCTTGCTAACAGGCAAACAATCAAACAGAAAAAAACAAACAAATACAGCATCAGACCCTGACAAAAACATCACTTCTTTGGCGGAGGTAAATAGAACTCTTGTTTGGAACTGAACAATAAACTATAATACCAAACTCTAAGATATGAAATGATAAAAAGTAAAAGTTATGTAGACCTGGACAATTAACCACACAAGTGTAACAAATTTATGCACTCGGTTTTGGATCTTTAAACTGTTCATAAAACAGTGTTGGTGGATTACGATTAAAAAATCAACAGTCTTCAGCTTCACAAGTGTTATAAACCAGTTAAGAGAAACAGTGCATTGTTTGGAAGTAGGTTACCTACTAAAGAGAAATAGGACATTTAAGACAATGTGCACACATCAAGCATTATTGTCAGAGCCACAAAGGCCTTATCACATATTACATATTTCTCTCTAATCTTGCTGGCTTGACACCAAACCAATAAAATGCAATAAGACACATTATGATATAAAATCATATTTGGTCCAAAATAACAGTAACACAAAATCTTTATACTGCTAGAAATCTGTTCACATGATAATGCAATGATAGGTTTGTCTGATAAACAAACAAAGAACATCAAATGTCCCTAAAAAATGTTTGGTGCTTAAACAGTTTGTATCTGGTTTCTGCACTTTGGTGTGACTTTCACCTCTTTCACAACATTCTTTCTTATATTCTTAAAAGCCCTGCTCAACATTATCTTCTATCATCATCTTCTTTTTAACAGTCAACCTCTTCTTTGGCTGAGTTCATACTCTCATTTATGCCATGAACACCACTGTGAGGAGACATGAAGAGGTGACACAGTAAATCAAATCAGGGGCGTAGCTCACTCCAAATCAATTTTGCACCATTTTCCGCAAGTGCTCTTCAGATTTCATCAGTTCAATCAGTTGATTACAACTGTCTTAAAATCTTACAGTCCGTCTTAAATTGGCACTGATTTTATTTTCCCCTTTTGTCTACTCTTCTCTTCCATTCAAGGATTATGAATGTTGTTAGTTCTGTGTTAAAGGCTATAAGCTGTCACATGAACAGAAATGTTTACTTAAAGATCCCATATTGTTAAATTATTACCGTGAATCTTATGAGTACTCTAACACAGCTCAGTTAAAGTGTCATCTTAAATGTATGATCCCATTTAAGCTTTAATGGTTTTTACATTAAAAACCTACTTTAAGACCTCTGAAGGCGCAGCCTGAACCTGTTCATTACCAGAAAAATCTGTTTAGAGTTAGTGACATCTATTTAAGTTTGGCACCAGGGATTTGATAATTGCATCCCAAAGTCAGGATGACAGTTGAATCAGTATTATGTCCAACCCCAGTCAGGACCTCATAAAATCTGAATAGATTTGAGTCGACCCGCTGACTTCTTCAGTTTTGATTTGAGTAATTGATACAATCTTGGCAAGAAACAGGCATCTATTTCAGCAGCATTGTGTCTGTAGATGAGAAAATTCTGCATAACTGCAGAGGGTTAGGATTAAATCTCTTTTTAGTCTTCCTTTATTGTATTTTTGTTGGATCTGGTCCATCTTTTTAAATGGTGTCAGGATTTGAGGAAAAACTTTGTTAAAGAAGCAGAAACTGTCTTCACCACACTGAACAAAAGTCATATGAGCTTATTAGAGAGTCCCAGCTTAAAAGATCACTGTGTATTAGAAAGTTACGGGGCACAGCTAGTTCTATTCTAAAAAAAAATATTAAAAAATGATGGAGGATCCCAGCTTCCCCCATCGAGTATCATCTTATAAAATCAAGAGATGTAAAAACAGTTTGTCCTAGCAGCCATTAGAGAGATTTGCAAGTCATACCAATAGAGCCATAAAATATAGGAGGAGTACAGAATAATGTATTGACTATTAACTGATGGCACATTTCCTTCTTTTCCTTCACTTATTTCATTTTTACTGTTTGACAGTTAAACTTTTGCTGTTGTTGTGATATATAAGTGCCACAGAGCCCTGCAGATCAGGACGAGCCGGCACAGGAGCAGTTTCTTTCCATCTGCAGTCGCCATGTTAAACAGGTAACAGCTGCACTGTTCATTTGCACACTTCACTTGCCTCCCATCAGCTGTAAATATTCACAGATGTTTGTAAATATTCCTGATGTACATTTTGTAAATGAACTTCATACAAATTCCATAAATTTCATATTAAATTTTATGTTACTCTCTATTTTTAGATTTACTTTTTTTCTGTACATCCTTTGAACTAGAAAGAAGGACTCTGATTATCATTTTATCTTGCTTTTAATAGCTTTGTTATTAAATGATGGAATTGCTTTAACATGTTTTACCAGGGGTTCCTTTTTGGTATTGAGCACTGTCATCACCCTATCATAATTGGTCATTTCTTGTCACTGCTGTCATTACGTGCGAAAAAGGATATTGATTAATTTACTGCAAATGAAATGTATCCAAAATAACATTACCTAACCATGATCCAGAGGGTTTTTTTTAATGCCCTTTTTCTGATCAGCATTTAGTCAGCAAAGCTTCTCTGCATTTAATTTAAACTTTGTATTTTAAAATTATTGGGCATAATTGTTTTCATATAATCATTTGTTAACCCTAAAATAAAACATCTTGACAAAATAGCACAACAAATAATTAGTGTCATTTATGAGATAGCAAGCTGACCTCTCGCTCGCATTTCATCTTCCTCCTCCGTCTCCATGTCCAGGTCCTCGCAGCCTCCATTAGGGGGCACTCTCAGAGAGGTCGGGCTCCCAGGGGTCCTGCAGTGATCCTGGAGGAAGAGCACAGCACACACAGACCTCATCATAAAAGTCCTATCTGGTAAATGAATAACCACATTCACTCTGACAGTTCAGCTGTCACTTGGGGTGAAGTGCTCAAACTGAGCACACAGTTACATAACCCAGCAATTATGAAATAACATGTAAATGTAAATACTGCTATAAGACAACACGGGCCAGCACTAACAAAACTTCATTACTGTATTCAACCCATACTAGGGTAGGGAAACACAGACCAAAAATCATACTGTGCTATCTTGCTAGCCTTACTCAGCATATACCTTAATGATAATCTATGAAAAGAAACAGCACATGATTTTGAAAGTACCATAATAAGAAATTTAAATTTTAGACTAGTAAAAATCAAACAATACTAATATCAGGGCTTGGTGACACTCTTGAATGACAGTAACTCAGTTGAAGTTAAGTCATTTTTAAAGATTAGAATCAATCCATTACTCAGTTCATGTGTTGTTAAAGTGTTTTGTTTATTTAAGCCACATCAGGACATCAGGTTTTTGAAGTGCTGCAACATAACTTACATGCTTAAAATAAAGTAGACAATGTGGAATGGTAGATTTTTGAATCAAGTCACAGTGTGTTGAGTCACACAGTCAGATGTCCTGAATGTTTGATTCAAATGCTGATTGATAGATGTTAGAAAATACCATGGATGTATTATAAGAACTGGATAGCGTGGCTCCGCCTTCTACCATGTAACGGATTTGATGCCATAATATCCCCCGTCAGGGCGCCGCCATTGTGCAGCCAGTAGAGAATCTGGACCATATCTGGACGTAGTTGTCGTAAACTGTCGCAAAACTCCCCAGCATACACCGTACACAATCATTGTGAAACTGCCGTAAACCGCTGTTATTTTTTAAACTCTAATAACTGATAAAAAAGAAACTTTTCAGAAAAAAGAGGACTTGGAAAAAACGCAGCCCAATAATACTTTCAGATCACCACAGCATTCGGGTGGGAGAAATATTTCTACGAGGTGTATTAATTTTTTGAAGTTTCACTACGGCCCGTTCAGATGAATGGGGGAGACAGAGATTTGACCTATACTGCAGCCAGTCACCAGGGGGAGCAGTTTTTGTGGAGGCTTCAATTTGAGCCCAGCGACATGGCATCCATGTTTTTTACAGCCTATGGAAAATACAGCAAGAAAAATAGAAGCCAGGGGCAAAGTTTTTTGTTCTTATGATCAAATATTGCAGAAATACTCAAAATATATTGGAAATGTGTCCTAAAAATGAGTGTGCCAGAGCTTTCTGCAGCCTTGGATATCCTTACTTTTTTGACAAAACTTACTTTCAGTCCATTTCACAGCTTCAATCCCCTTTAATTACTTTTCAGCCGTCCTTTTGATTTTCTGTCTTGTTGTTTTATCTTCTTAAATTTTGGCCTCTGTTCTCATTTGATATGGTTGAGTTCTCGGGTTGCTTGGCGTGTGCAGTTTTTATGCCTTTTTTAACAAAAAAAAAATACTTTTTTGTTTTTGTTAGTTCTTTTTTATTCTGAGGTCTTGTGTTATTTTCCTGAGCATGCCTCTAAAGGTGTGTCAAAAGTACTTGTGATTTCACTTCTGTGAACCTCTGCTTTAAAAGTGATATACAAATAACATGACACAACAAATGACATGTACTGTCATGTGTTGTAAACAAAGCGTCTCCATATCGTAAAGGTGCTATGAGGAGAATCTATTACCGGCGATATTAAGACTCTGCTACCCATGAGCACGTGCGGTGACTGTCGTAATGCTGCATTCCAGTAACCCCGGAACTGGAAGTGACATCATCTCCGACTTATCGGCGTTCCACTTGAAGTCAGAAAAAAACATGCCGATCTACCAGGCTATTGTTCGGAACCCAGAAATTCCTACTTCTGACTACAACTGGAACGTACCAAAAGACGTGACCCAAGCCAAAGCGTGTGTTTGTTGTGATGCTAATGAATGCAGCTCAAAGCTTCCGCAGAACTCTGCATTGCTTTACAACTTCTTTTTTCAACAACTTACAGGATGCATAGCGACGAGGTAATGTATCTCTTTCTAGTGTCAGCCCTGTCCGAACCAACCACGAAGCTAAGGAATAGCATTTATAGATAACCTATTTTGATGCTATAAAACTCATCTTAAAGTGTGTATTTCAATCAGGCATATGTCTAAAAGTGAGACTTTTTTGTGATTACTTAGAAACTCCTCATAGCCTCTTTAAAGGACTGGTGGTGTCAAAACAACAAAAAGTTCACTGATCCTCAGATATGCCAGTGTTCCATCCAGTGTTAGGGTTCTGTCCTGCTGTCCTAAATTAACAGCACTGGTAACAACAAAGATCATTTTTTATGTTTCTGTAATGGTTAATGCACTAGTATGTAGAAGCTCTGTCACTGAACTTATACTTCTAATGCTAAAAAATAATTGTTTATGCTATTCATGAATTCTGAAAATATACGGTTTGTAAACAAAATTTCACTTCACCTCAGGCCTGGCATCTGTTTCTTTTCAAATCAACATCAACATATAGTAAGTAAATATATAGATTTTTACTGTCTTGCACTTTTTTAATATTAAATATGCTCTATGAGTGTTGCACATAACATTGTCGCTGTAAGCAGTAAAGGCAGTAAAACATGATGATGGCAGTGTGATGGTAAACTGTTTCCTACCTGAGCAGCACTCTGTGGGGATGGGAGGGCTTTGCTGCTGGGATGGGGAGGGCTGGGGCCTAGTTTACGCTCCAGGAAAACCTCCTTGCCACAGGCATAGCACCACACCCGAAGCGTGGTCAGGTTCACCGTGAGGTTGTGCCTCGTCTCCTGTGCACATGGAGAAAACACTGCTGGTAAACGTCAGATGGTACAACAAGGTGAAACAAGAAAGCAAAGTTAATAATTACCCAAGTAAAGATGATAAAGCACATGTATCTCTTATCGTCTTCAGCACAATCTAACGATCGGCATTTCATCAAACTATCAACAGGTTGCCTTTGTTATGTAACAAACAGGTTTGCCTTATGCTGTGTTAACATGTGCACGCTTTATCTCCATGAAACATCCTGGCTGACCTCACTCAACAGCTCAAGTGCTTTCCTGGCAACTTTTCAGCAACAAGTAGAAGATTGAAGCTCTCTGTGCCTGTTACCATGTATTAGTGTGGTTTGATGAGGACATCACAACAAATAAGGCAAATAAAACCTCTGTACATTGAGATGTAAAAATATGCAAAGCAGGCTCAATACTTTTAACACGTGCAATCATTTTACTTTCAAAGTAAGAGCACTCCCATCTCAGAGATATGAACACTGTTTTCCATCCATAAAAAAATCCTATCCTACAGGCAATAGTATGTTTTTTTTCACATTTCAGTATAATAATTTACCTAATCTCCAAAGGTCTTAAAACTCTGCAATGCAGCTAATATTATATATGTGTGTGTGTGTGTGTGTATATATATGTATATATATGTGTATATATATATATAGTATATAATATATATGTCAATGTATATATATATATATATACATATATACATAAATGTATATATATATTTAATATCTGAAGGTGTGTCGGGTCACAAAAGGTAAGACTTGCAAATATCCAGCACTTCAGTAGGTTCCAATTGCACCTCAAACCCCAATTGCACTCAGGCACAACTTTTTCCACAGAACAATCGAACATCACTTTGATCTGCTGAGTTCAACACAGATTGCAACATAAGACAAGTTAATTTGTTTAAGTAACAGTGCTTCTTTCAAAGTTTGGGGAGTTTTACTTTGTCGATTACCACATAGCAGGCAAAACGGCAGGGTTGATGGTTTTTATCCAAGTAAACAGTTTAAGAAGCTGCACTTCTGTAAAAGTACGGGTTGGTTAAGACCCAGCTCTAAATTTTCCATAATAAGCATCATCAAAAACAATTAATTCCTCTGAACAAATTATAGAAAAACAGCACTTAATAGGTGAATTACAGGGTTTCACTTTTCCTCCCACTGATGTCAGTTCATAGGCCTTGCTCGCACCACTCCGTGGGTGGAACTGCCATTCTGTCGCACACCTTTTGACGATTCATAACCTCTATGCTGGCTGCTACAGGACAGTTAAATCCCTCTTCTGCTCGATGAATAATGAAATAAATTGGGAGAAGCAGACCTAAACTTCATAGCAAGCCTTGCTGATTTATTGTATTGATCAGATGTGTAAATCAGAGTTGAAAGGACAAACAGTTAAGTAAAGCAGGCATGTGGTTACATGATGCTTTCAAGATTTCAAGATTAGCTCAGAAAAATGGCTGTGAATATAAAAATTGTCATTAATGTGTTGAATCTGATGAAAACTTTTAATACAACAAGTTATAACCTGTTATAAAGACAATGTTGTATCACCTTGTCTTTCCTCTAAATAATAGCAAAGTTTTTGAGTATGTCATAGAACTGTGAGTTAATCTAAGAAAACTGATAGTTTGGCTGCTGCATGTCGTTGTTGTTGTTGCTGTTCAGAGTTGTCTGGAAAGAAGCATCACCCGGCTAAGTATCGCATAAATCAGAAGAAAAGTGGAAGAGGCTTACAAACTAGAGGCAAAGACAAGGTATTTCACAGAAGATGACAATTAACACTACAAATTAGAAAATAGAAGTTTTGCAACCTCATATTCCATCTATAATCAACAAAATTCTGAATCCATCACTAAGTGTAATGTTTTATTTTCACCATCTTGCTTGGTGATTTTGTGCCAAACCCATGAGCTACAGGTTTAAGATGAGGCAAGTTGTTGCATTAGAATCTTTTTTCTGCTGCTGTGAAAACATGGCCGAGTTCTGCTGACCCACTGCTGCTCTGACAAACACGGGCAGCCTGGCAGGTCGACAGGAGACACAAACGTGAGCAGCAGCAGACCAGCAGAGGCTGCATAATTCATCAAGGCTGCATTAGGCTTCACACAGCGGGGCAGAGCAGAGCTGGCACAGAGGGCAACGCCAGACTGAGCACGGCCGCCAACAACTCGATACCTTTAATAATTTATGAAGGAAAGTAAACCAGGCAGGGCATTAATAACAGGTTGGATATATGGGGCGTCCAGGGTGTTTTTTCCAAGTCTACAGAAGGCATTGATTTTATTTTAGCGAATGTCACAGAGAGGGTGTATTATCTTGATTTACCTCTTACAGCCTGATTTATCTAAAAAAAAGTTAATTCAACATAGGACTCTGCAGTGCTCCCTCCACAAACAGAATGATTCTTTAAAAGGTGGAAAATCAGTTTGAGCATGTCAGCATTCCTGTCATGTTCCTGAGCACTCCAAACTAAACACTGCAAAACATTTTTTGTTGCTGCAGCATCGACTCAGACTCAACATCTGCTTGCGTATGTGATTCCCTGATAAAAAAAACAGGTCAAATCTGTTTTTGTTTCCTCAGATAAAAAATTGTCTAGTCTCCTTTAGGCCCTTGGCAATTGATGCACTACTTCTTCAGTTTTACAAGGAAGAATAAATACCACCAAACACATTCATGCCAGCATGATTTACAGTCTGGAAATATGGACCAACAATCATACATCAATTGCTGAGATTAGCACGAGTGCAGGTATGCAAAAGCAACACACTCAACAATCATTTTAAACATTTTAATTAACAGGTATAAGAGGGCTGTTATCAGATCAAAAAAATCCAAAAAGCTATAAGTTAATACAACCATGGGTCAGTGTTAATTTTACTGCATGACATAACAGGGCTTAGGGTCTGGAATAATGTAAGTACAGGTCAGAGAGGTACTGGGTAAGAAGAACAATTGTGTAAAACATGACTTGGAATCCAGGGCTGTCCCCTCATACTCAATATTTGAATATCCGCTCAAGAAAATTGCACTCTTGAATTGTACATGTACAACTGAATTAAAAATGTACAGTGCAGCAAGTGCCTGATGCAGAGAACTGATCCAACAGAGGGCGTTCCCAGCACAACCTGACCGTCCATTGCTCTTTTAAGCCCGACAAGAAAGCACACCTCAAGGAAATGGAGGACAGACCAAGCCACTAAGAGCAGACATAAAAACAGCTGAGGAGCACCTCAAAAGCACTTTGGGCTCCACACCCAATGGCAAAAAAAGACAGATCTGTGTGTCAATTATGTGCCAAGCAGCTGGACCACACCTCATCCACAACAAATGTGCAGGGCCCATTTGTTGGCCCATTTTCTGGCCCATGAGACTTATTTTATCCTCTGGGTAAGTGGAGGAGTGCTCAGCCACGTGGAACCACACCATCCTCAGCAGGCCCCCTGCCAGAGGCTCTGAAAAAGGCAATCACTGACAAGACTGCAACACTGATATGCAAGTAAGTACATGTGTCCCACTGCTGTGGCCTCGGGATAGAAAAATAGTAAAAGGATCTAATGGAAATACCTGTGCTGCAGCTTGGCCAAGGGGCAGTGAATATCTTTTGTTATTAGTGTGTATGCTTAACATGAGCTACAGAGGGAAATACATTGGCTTCAAGGCAGAAGCATTACGTTGCACAGCATTGCACTGCATGACATTGCTTGTTATGGGCAGTAAGGACAGACACATATGAGTCAGTGTAAACAGCCTAATGTTGTCATGGACACTCTCGACTTTGTGCTGGAAAGTGAAGGATGGAAAATGGAAAATGAAGCTGGTAGCATATAAACTTTGTTTAATCGAGCTGACTTAAGCAGATTGCGCAAATAAAAAAGCACCATTTGTCATATTCTTAACCAAGAGAGAGAGCACTGTTTCATCAACACTAGTAAATTGGCAATAGAAAAGTGGGTGGAGCAGGAGAAGAATTACGGAAAACCCTCCCCCTCAATACTTTTAGGCACTTCTTAAAGCGATAGTCCAAAACAGTTTTGGTTTTCTTGTCCTTCCTCACTCCCGAGTCCAAGGCAGGAAGATAGACAACGGTCTTTTGACTCTGTGAGCAGTAAGTAAGAGACAGACAAAGGTCACCCATCGCTAACTATCTTAGCTCAAATAGCTGGAAGTAAATGGGAAGTATAAGCCTGCCTCTGTCTACAGTCATCAGATAAACTCTAATACGCCTGTCACGATAACACATTTTGCTGGACGATAATTGTCCAAAAAATGATTGCCGATAAGCGATATTATTGTCAATATTATTTTCTTTTTTTTATTTTTTCATTAATGTAATTATAATACATGTCATAATAAAGTGAGTACACCATATCAAAGCAATAAACTTTAATTTCTGATGAGTATTTAACTGTTATTGGAAGGTCAAGATCTTTTAACAAAAATAAACAATATAATAAATTTAACAAACAAACAAACAAAAAAAATGAAAATGAAATGGACTCTCTTTTAGGAAAAAATGCATTTAAATGAAATAATTTTACTAATCAAAACCAATAAAAAATAGACCCTGCCTCTGTATAGAAAAACGAAACTCCAATAAAAACACACACAACAATAAAAATAATAAATAAAATGTAGTATATACAGTTCAGGAACTGTTGGTGACATGTACTTTCTCCCAGTCAATTCGTACTGTCTGTCAAACGTTTGTAACACTGCTGGCTTTTAAGCAGTATTAAAGGGCTGCATTTCTTTTGCAATGTATCGAACAACACTGTCTGTGAGCATGCACCATTTTGTGCTTTCATTTATGTTTCCTTTGCAGGCCAAACGCCTTATTAAGCGCTGACTGTCAGAACAAAGGCTCCGCTGCACCTCCCTTTCTTCGTCCCCACTACTTTCAAACAGATACACCATCAGCTCGTTGGTGTTCATGAGCTCACACCTTGTTCATTCTGTCTAAAACCAAAATATTCCCACACTTGGGCTGTGGCAGCCAGCTTAGGAACCGTAGCTTTCGTGCCTTCATTCATATCAGTGTTTGTTTCCTTATTACTCCTCACAGTGCTCACTTCAGCTCTGTATGTACGTGCAAGCGGCCCCACCTCCCCCTCAAAAATAAAATAAATGACAGATGGCTCACTCTGCGATAAATACGCTAAATCCGCAATAGAACCAATGCCCCCTGTGTTAAGAAAGATGGACAGAGTGAACCATCTTCTCATTCAACCTCTTCGGTAGAAATTGAGGAGGAAAACAAACATGCATGCGCGTGTCAGTTTATCGAGGCCGGCAAATTTACCAAGGATGTTTTTATTTATCGTTCAGTTAATTGATTTATTGATTATCATGACAGGCCTAAAGTCTAAACAGTTCTGTGTGCCTGTTGTGTGCTTTTGTTACCGCATTATATTACATTATCTTCTTCTCTCACGTATTACCTTCTTCTGATTGTAAACAGGCTTGGCTTTGTTGACCTACATCAACAGTGGACTGAGTTGGAGATGTGAAGTTCAATAACAAGTCGAGTCTTTTGAACAGCTCTTTAAAGCCAACGATGACAACCAATTTGCAGCTTTGAGTGAGCTGTTCTTGAGCTCATTCAGTCATTCCTTTATGCAAGCTGCCTGCATATTAAAATCAGCATAAATTATATCAATATAGACAACCCTGCATCTTATTCAAAATGTATCAGTGTCCTAAAAACTAATTAAACTGACCAATTTTGCTATTACTGCATACAAAGCTGCTAAATACTTCATTAAAGATGACTAGAAATTAAAAATAAACATTTGCAGCTGAAAGACCAGGACATTGTTGTGGTACCTTCCCAATCTTTTTACAACAGCACAGGGGAGCAGTTTCCAAAGTTCAAAATGCATAAGAAGCCATTTTTGTTGCATAATGATGTTTGAACTATAATCTCCATGCAAATACTAATTATGTGCCCCAGTTTGTTGCTGAAAGTACACATAGAAGGGAAATAAAACTGTGAAATGAGCTGATCTAGCTCCATCTTCAATCTCCACACTTTGAAACAGCCACTCGTGTTTACTCTCAGCATGGAGGCCCTCGTCTACTGCATTTTATGTGATCTAACAGCACTCTGTCCTCACAGAATAGTCAAGAGATTAAAATGTTTGTCTCCCTGCAGGGCTCTGAAGCACTAATTAAGCATGGCCTTCATTCTTGGAAGATTTAGAGATGGCGTCACAAACAGCAAACACAAAAGGCGTCTCACGAGCTGAACAGCCAGATGTCCTGGAAAAGCTGACAGATATAAAATACCTCCGTGATGTGATTTAAAATCAGGATTCTAATATTCTGTTTCTTTAAAAGCACACTCTGTATCAAATAACCATCTCTTATCTTGGTGAAAAGCTGCACTTCTGTACTTTTAAAGAGGTCTGGACTTGAACAAGCCGTTTCTGTACAGTGACCTGCGCAGCCGTGCGGATACTAATCGGCAGAACAAATTACATGTTTGCTTTCTTATTCCTCTCTCTCTCTCCTTCTAGCCCCAGTTGGCCCTGATGAGCAGGACGAAAAAGTCTTAGTCAACACCGCACAGCAGAGGCTGAGCCAGGACAGGCAGAGAGATACTGTAACCATAGAACCGACAGTATTATTGAATCTCCCCCACTTCCCACGGGGATACCAATTAATAATGGATGATTCTCGGCTGAAGTTGCACTAAATGTGGAGGTGTAGGCGGGTAGAGTTGGCTTGATGGGTTCTAACAATTCGTGCACTTAAAAAAGCTGAAAAGACTCCCGTGCAGGCTGTTAGAGGGAACAATGTTAAAAATAAAAAGCTGCAGGCATTTTTTTCATGCCTCTTCCAGGAGAGGTAAAGTGGTATTCCAGTCCAGTGCTGCCATATGAGCCTTCTTTTCATCTGGAATTACACCTGCACTTCCATTTAGTAACATCTTATTTCTTTAAATTCAATGCTACCTTAAACCCTCAACTAATATCACATTCCTCTTGCAACATGTATTAACTACCAGATGTGAAGTAAAAGTCTTCCATAAGAAAGGGAGCAGTCATTTTATTGATACTGATACCCTTATCCATATTCCATTATGATACAAGTCCTTAACAATGCCACTATTAAAATGTAACATGTTCAGGTTCAGGTTCAAAGGCGACTTTATTTGTACCATGCAGTGTTGGTTGCAGAGAGCATACTCGTAGATCAAAATTAAAACAAAAAACAAAAATGAAGCACACATTAAGGGGAAGGGGAGAGAGGTCCAATATTTCTTGAGAGAAATAATTTGTCAGAAAGTTTGATTTCAATACTTTTTATGTCTTGGAGAAGTTCGGTCTTACCTCCAAACATGCCCACAAATTTGGTCCTCCAACTTTACAGTCTTGGCACTGGCCCTGGGGTGCATGAGAGAGCATATGTCAGTATAAAATAAGTTTATATAAAGCAGGTGAAATAGGGATGCTCAAGGTTAGTTTTGATGTCCACAGTGGTTTCAATTTGAAAAAAAAAGAAGAGAAGCAACATTATATGTTAGGGTTAAATCATTCACTACTAACTAGCTGCTTATTACCATGAAAGTTGTAGCATACTGGCTGCTTTTTAGCCAGTATTAAAAGCGTATTAGTACCTAATGCTGCATAGTTATAATATACACTTGTTACAATATTAATGAAAGGTTTTTCCTTATTAACATCGTAATTACTGCCGATTGGTTGATAGCTATGAGTTGTCTTATATGAAGTACAATCTTATTTAGCTTTATAAAAGTTAATAAGTAGGAAACTACCAATGAATTAGATATTAAGAAGACCTCACTTTAGTTGAGGGAACATATTCCGAGTTATAAATGATCAGTTATGAAATATTTACACTTGACTAAGACCAGAAACTTGTGATTGTTCTTATAAGAATGGGACAATTCAAAGTAATTATGTAAAAATATTACTGTGATACCTTTAGAGGTGTTTAATAAGCAAAGCTAACTAAGATCGTAATTTATAAAGATCAACTTCTTAAGCAATTAGCATTAATAAGGGGGTGCTGGTTTGGTGGAGTGGTTAGCAACCAGGCACCCCATGTATTTGCTTCTGCCGGTCCAGGTTCAAATCCCGCCTGTGACCAGTTTGCAGAGTGTCTTCCCCTACTCTCTCATCCCCTTTCACAAGTCTATCCACTGTCTCTTTCCTATCAATAAAGGCACAAAATGCCCAAAAAAATACATTTAAAAAAAATAAACAAATAAATAAGGGGGTTATTAAGGGAAAACTCTTAATTAGTACTCTATCAAGTACGATCATGTAGAATTAAGTACTAATAAGCCCTTAATACCAGCTATTTAGCTGTTAGTGAGCTGCTAATTAGCATGCTGATTAGCAGCGTTAGTGGTGAATGACTTTAAAATAACCTTAAATTACAGTGTCACCAAAAAATATGACCCTAAGAACCATTTTTTATATCTTATACCATGAAATTGCATGATGCAGCTCCTTTCAATGAAAACTTTCCAAAAAATAATCATTTAAAGGAGACATATCATGCTGATGCATGATTTAATACTTACATATAATATAATAAAATTTGAAAACAAGACCTTACACCCCCTTAATTTTCAAAAAATGAGATATTGTATTTTTTCTGATAAACTAGAACGAGATTTGATGCCTCTGAAAATAGGTCATTGTGAGATGTCCGCTAGATTTCAAATGTCGTGACATCACCTTTCTTTTTATTGGAGTAATCTGATAAAACACTTCCTCCTCTGTGATGTCCGTTAGCCCCAAACCCTCACCGAGGAACACATCCAGCAGCAGGGGTATAAAACTCCCTCGCTCACATTCACTCATTACCAGCTCTGGCCTGTAGGGGGACTCAATACGCAGTTGCTGCTTTGAGCCTCCCGGAAAATACAGTAGAAGAAGAAGGACAAGCTGGCTCTACCCCCCATAGAACTGACCAATCAGAACACAAAGGGCTGTGAAGTTGCGAGGTAACTTTAGGTCATCCTTGAGACCAAGCGTTTCAACGAGCGCTTCATAATGGCCTAAAATGAGGATTTTGAGAACGCTATTGTGGGGCAATGAAGGAACTAATTGACTTGTACTGAGGGCAGAAATGCTTTACAGGCATCCTAGTCTGGCATAGTGAAAAGGAGAAACAAGCATGATATGTCCTCTTTAATTTGTATAATTGCTGGACTAATATAATCACTGAATTAAACTTGCAGAGTGATTCTCTATTAAAATAAATTTTTTGTTTTTCTGCCAACCTAACTACCCATACACAAAAACATTTAATAGCCCGCTGTGTGCAAAATCCATTAAGGAACACAAGACTAACATTTGGGTTTCAAGTGTAAGGTGTGTCTGCACAGTCTGTTATCTGATACAAATACATTTAATGAGAACTTCTCTGAGAACAGTAGACAAGAGAAAATACCTGAGCCCCTGAAAATCACACCAAAGACATTAAAGACCTTCAGAAGTATTTAAACTTTGTAATATTCTTGACACCCTGTGGTAAATCTGCTTCACAGTGCTTTGAGACAGTTGTTTGCTGTGAGCAGAGAAGTGGATGAAGTGATCTTGGAGGGTCACTCACATGTGATTTTTGGATGAGTTCTTCCTTGGTGATCTCCCCCACACAGTCCAGGTGGGGGCAGTCACAGCTGGACGCTGGCGGCATCACTCAGCCGCAGTTCTAGAAGGGAGAGGGACAAAATATAAGAGTTAGAGGGGGATAACCAACTTTAAATACATACAATATGTTGCACTGACTACCTGATCTTCTTTAGAGAATTCAATGTAGGGGTTGTTTAAAGACGGACTGTATCTACAAGGAACAGCTCCAGGGAGGGGAAAACAGTCTGCCTCCTGAAACCTGAGTCACCAGCCCACAACACAAGTTTTTCCATGTCTGAATGACAAACAATTTCCCTTCATAACTATACACATTAAACACAACAGGACTGTTTCTCTGTTATGTTTGTGGTGGTTTGTTGTTTTGTTTTTATGTTCCTGATGCTCCACTGCTTTTAAAGTAAAAGTAAAACTCAGATGGTGTCTGGTGATGTGACATCTGCTCTGTCGGTTGTAAAGGTTTTCTACTTCAACTTTTGATGCTGAAGATAAATATTCTAAAAGCACAACAGAGCTAAATCATGCTACAGCTGTAAAAAAAATAAAAACTAGCAACATCTAAATGTCAGCTTGGATGGCGTAAAAAACTGCAGACTCACAGTACAAATGAATTAGGGCTGATGCAAACAACAATCATGTTTTGACATTTCAAGCAGTACGATACACAATATATTTCTTTGTATTTATATATTTAAGAAATATTAATAGTCACCAATATGCCAGAAATCTAAAATTTAAAATAAGTCCAGTAAAAATCTAATTACACTGAGATCTGTTCAATATCATTTCAAGAAAAATGCTAGATTCTTTTTTTTCATTTTTAATTATTAAAAAGAACAGCAGGAAGGCTCGTGCATAGCTAATGAGTGTCTAATTTGTTCAAAAACAGCAGGACATTTCCCTTTACTTAAGTCAATAAGACCTGTATTGTCTTGAATATCATGTGTTACCCAAAAAACATTTGATTGTGGTACCATGAACTGCAGAAACATCATAATCCTACAACATATTTTTGATAAAAAAAGAGAGAGATTATGATGAGACTATTGCAAAAATAAACTGGAAATACTGCTAGTTCCGCCCACTCTTTCAGATGTTTACAACAGGATTGTGCAAATCAAGCATAGCACAGGACTGGACAAGCAAAATTTATTTACCAAAACAATAAACTGCTCATTCTTAGTTGTCTCAGTCTTCTATTCTTATTTTCAGACTAGAAACCACAAACCAACACCATTCCAATCATCTTAATTAAAGGGTTCCAACAGATTTTCTAAAATCAAATTCAGGAGTTTCTAAGGTTTTTTTTTCAGGGCAGAGCACTGGCAAGTCCACATGGGTGTGTCTTGTAATTTCCTTAATATACTAGATTTCTTAATACGGGCAAGATTGTTATTCTACTAAAGCATAAGAGGTCAGTAGGGAGAAGATATCAATACTTTTCTTCCATGAGTAATGGATGAGGACAAGAGAGTGTCTATGCATGAGTATAGCCGAAAAAATGTAAGCTTCCTATTCTAGAAGACAACTTTTGCCACCCATTGTTGTTTTAGCAGCACTAGTCCAAAAGTACTTGATGAAAAGGGTTTTAATCAAAGTGCCGTGGAATATTCAAGACATCTTCCTGAGAAAATTAAAAAATTTCAGCTTTGAATTTCAAAAATCAAGTTGAAGACTTTAAGGATGTTTTTAGGAATCTGTATAAACCCTGAAGAAATGGTGACCAGACAGAATAGATGTGGGTCCATAGCTGCTCATCATTCTTGTTGGGTTTTTTTATTTTTCTTTTACTTCAATATCAAAGGATACAAATTTCACATGATACAAAAGCATTTACAAAAGACAATTCACAAATGGCTCCAAGCTAAGTTCCTAATTACCCATCTCTTATGCGAATAATGTTTCCAGTTCAAAAACATCCTGGGATAATTAAAGAAAACAAAAGAAGATTGTAGCATCAAACCAGTTTGTAGAAGGACATTCCAATTGGTCTCTCACCAAAATGCATGTAATATTTAGGTTTACTCTCATACTTTCCCAGCTAAATATGAAAGAGACAAAAGAGCAATACTGCTTTGACAGTTTTACACCCCCTGCACAATCTTATTTTTACTGAGTATAAGGCCTGGTATCATTTTATTCAAACTCCTCTGTGTTACAAACAAAAACTCATCACAATGTGTCTCATTTGATAAAATATAAAATATATCAAAATATCTTAAAATTTCAATACATTTCTCACCCCTGTAAAAGATAAGGCTTGAACAAATCCCATGCTAATAAAGTAAGGATAACACAAGCCTGCTAATCACCAAAGCCATACCAGTTTATTTTAAAGATTATCCAAGTCCTATGATTTTGCTCAATTTGCCTGAACAGGGGGAGCCATTCTTCTCAGAGACTGATTCAAGAAACGTGCACAAGCGCAGGTCACAATCTATAACCACCAGTACTGACAGCCACATTCACACTGGAGCAGTGGGGAACTGCTGTAGCTGCAGGATCAACAAATAGAGAGAGAGAGAGAGACGGTCTGTCTCACAAGGCTAAAGGAAACAAGGAAGCGATGTGACAATCTTTTAATTTGTGCAAAAAGCCCTTATTGTATTTCTAAAAGTAAAGTGAAATGCATGAAACCAAACGGCTAATCCTATCATAAGTTCTGGTTAAGGCTTATTTAAATGGTTGCGTTCAAGTACAAGCAGAGCAAAGTGACTTTGTTACACTGGATGCTGCAAGATTTTAAGCATTAAAGCAGCAGCAAAACTTTACTGGTGACAAAATAAGTTTTATAACAGAGTTACGCTCTTCCTCTCTCATAAAGTCCAGACAGTATATTATTAGAAAGACTACATCATCGCATGTTCATGCCCTGTCCAGCAAGATGACAGGAAGTCTCTGGAACTTTCTACTCTCAGGCCTCTTTCGTGAGTCTTGTACTGGAAGAACAGCTATGGGTCGTTCCAGCTGTGCCCAACTTCAGACATAACCCAGTTTGATGGCAAGTTCTGGCATATAACAAAGTTTACTGAAACATTATAACCTTTAGGAGCTTGGTATAGCATGAGGACTTTCTAAGGACTCCTTTATTTTGATGTAACACATGCTAATTATAATAATTATTATTAATATGTTACTTTTGTGTCATTATTTTGCATAGTTTGGTCGTTATACTCAACTAGTTAAAATACACCTTCACTGTTCTTGTTCCAACCAAAATAATCAACAGCTCAGGTTAGAACCAGTTCTAACCTGAGACAGTTTTTTCTAAGGATTTGGTGTAGACCTCACACTTTTACTGAAGACATCACCACCTGTAGCAGGTGAAACAATCCACAGTTTTAACATAAAACACATCTATAAGTTCACATATTTTATTTTTTCGGCAGGTTTACACTGGTCCTAGATGTCCTCACATTAAAAGTTTTTTTTATGTTTTCTGCCTTACAGTGCTCTCAGTAATCGGACTTTGCCATTACACAAAATCTGTTAGTTTCATTCCTGTTTAGAACAGGAAGTTGTGGTTCTATCAGGGCTGGGAAACTAGCAGCCCAGGGGCCAAAAGCAACACTCCACTTCATTCAATTTGCTCGCAAGTTTCTTCTAATAATCAACAAACTGCAAACATGAAGAAAACATGACAGAATGTGGCAAATGTGATTTAACCTGAAATACAGTAACAAGACAACACCACAAACAAACTACGAACAAGCTGAGATTGTCTGTGTATTTTTTAAGAGCATACCTTGCTATAAATATTTCTTTAAATGCCTTTCATTAAGTATTACAATATAAAGAAAGAATATCTACGTGCATCACTTGGAAAGAATGGATATGGTGTAATCAATTTGAATAATAAATATATATTTTCTGTTGTTTTTTCCTCATTTTTTATTTTGTATCTGACAGTTTGTTACAATGTGGCCCTCAGACAGTGGAAAGAAGTCCAATATGGCCCATTAGGACACTGATACTGCTCTGATATTATCATGTGTCCCTGCCTCTGATGATTCTTTCTTGGTAAACTTTCATACGAACCTTTTGAACACACATTTTTTAAAAACTGAAGCAAACAACAGAAAGAGAAGATAGATCTTTTTGTAAAGTGAGGGTTGTAGACAGGCCACACACATACTTTTGCTATTAAGGAAATGTAATGACTTGAGCTTGAGATTATTTTGATCAACAGTAATAGAGGGAATGACAATGTTCAGTACAAATGTTTCTTTTTAATCAGAAATATGTCAAAACGATAGCTGAAATAAGGGTCAAATTGGAAATATTTCTTTTGCAATTTCTGCAAATAATTACATCTAAAACATTTTTCTATCTGTGTATGACACCAGGACACTTCTGCTCCAAATACTCTAATCAAAAACGTATTTCGACACAAATCTGACTTTGAAGAAAGATTGCACCTCACTTTGAACACTGAAGTGGGCCATACTGCAGCTTTACTGAAATTGGTAAAAGCTGTTCAGCTTGGATAAAAAAAAATCTATTGAGGCATATTTTGTGTATCATGGGACCTTTAAGCCACAATACAGGCAGTGTCTGAACCATAACTCCTGCCCACATCCCCTTGGGAGAAGTGCAAATGACATAAGCAAAACATCTCTTGAACATCTGTGGATTAACAAGAGAAAATTTGAAGAAATTAGTCTATTAAGTTTTCACTGCTGTAAAAACACAGCAGTACACATAATAAGATAAAAAAACTCATCATGAAAAGGCCACTTCAGACTTAATGTCACAACACAAGTATGACCATGCTGCCAGGCTAAGTGATAAAAATGTGGTTGTTGAAGCTGTACTTTGACATTTGAGCTTTCTAAGAATTTTCCTTGAAATGTTCAAACATCAGTGAAAGCATAACAGTATGATGACAGAAGTGCCCAGCCCACATCTGCACAGCAAGCTGGACATGATTCAGCACATTATACCCAACAGGCAGGGTAAAAATGAAGCAATTCGCCTTACAGTCACAACACACAGGACCTTTCTGAAACAATAACATAAACATATTTTAGGGCCTAAGTGGGTTGCATATTTGAACATTGCCATTCAACGCTGTAGAATAATTTGTTGCCCACAGATAGCAAAGAAAATGGGGATTATGTACCGTCATACTTCAGGGAACATTTGATGGAATCTATTGGAGAAAGTAGAATCTGTCATAATCCATCAATCACCTATGCTGCTTATTCCTTTAAGGGTTGCTGGGGCTGTAGTCTATCCCAGCCAACACTGGGCGAGAGACGGGGCACACCCTGAAACAGTCTCCAGCTGACCGCACAGAAAGACGCTCATACCTAAGAGCAATTTAGAGTCACCAATCAACCTAATGAGCATGTTTTTGATCTGGGGGAGGAAGCCGGAGGGCCCAGAGAGAACCCACGCATGCACAGAAAGAATGTGGAACCTGGCTCTTCATGACCCAGGGACTGAACCAGCGACCTTCTCGCCGTGAGGCACGTGCACTACCTGCTGAGCCACTGATAAGATAGCTCTTTCTTGAGTCTGCGAAAAGAAATTAGCACTTGTGAAAATAAATCCAAAAGTGCCATTAAAGTACAAAGGAGGAAAGTTTGAGAGAATCAAAATGTGAAATGGACCATTCAGGTCAGTGCAGTGGCTCCAGTTAGTTTTTAAAAATACAACTGTACAGTCAACACCACATTATTAGTGACAACACTACAGTGGCAACACGCCTCTTTCAGTAAAGCAAATACTGGACCTTCTTCGGCTGACCATGTGAACAAGTTAGCATGCAGCAAACCTGTTTTACGTCCAGGTGTACGAGTTGATAAGATTTTATTGATGCCAGTCCTTTAATTCTTTAATAATTCTCATTTTGATTCCTGCTTCTTTTCTGTCCAAGTAGAAGTTGGCCTTTATAGCTTTTCAGGGGCAATAATGTCAAACACATGACACTTCTCGTATTCAATGTTGTGCTGCAGAGATAAATGCTTCTGCAACTTTATGGTAGTTCCACTTACTAAAAGCTGTGTAGTAAGTGTTATTTTGTTTAAAATCAAAGGACAATTATGACCATTTGGAAGATTCTAAATTGGTAAGTTATTACACTAATATTACAAGTTATCTTTTCAGAGTGAGTTAAAATTCCTCAGTGTATCAGATATCGTTGTATACTATTCTTGACTATAATGATTACCACAGTATTGCTGTGTTCCTGATACTATCCTGGAGCATGTATTAGTATCTAATTACATAAAGAGTGACCTTGCGATTCAGAGCCCTATTGTATTGCTTATCATATTGTACTGTATCATTTATTTTGTACTGGGAGCTTCCATGTGGTTCTCAGCCCGAATGCAAACTGTGCCTCTAGCTTATGGTAATAACTGCAAACACTTGAGCAGTTAGCATCCCTCTGCAGCAGACTTCTCCACTTTCTCACCCCATTTCCCACTCCATCCACTGACTCTCTGCTATCCAATAAAGGTAGAAAAAACAAAAAAGAATAATCTAAAAGAAAAAAAAGGAAAGAGAGAGACGGGTATCCATTGGTATCCTTCTCATAAATGCAATAACTATGGATAACACCTCATTGTAAAAACTGAGCCTTATTAAGGTACTATTTTAATGTTAAACATTCTTCAACACATCGACAGCTTACTGTCAAGGCTGTCCTGTACCCATCATAAAGTGGTGCAGGACTGGGATCAAGAACAAGGAAGCGAGTTGACATTTCCTGGTTCCCAAGGCCGAGAGTTTATGGGAATTTACGACAGCGTAATAGATAACTACCTGAAACATGGAATGTAATGAACACATGACATGCTATCTAATATTTCCAGCTCCTGAATTTTAGAGCGCTGTTGTGTGTTTAAAAGTACAGTTGCTTATAGTCTGCTAACAGGAACTACAAACATGGCCAGGCATACTGAATGCAAACATTCCAACTTTTATATTAATCATCAATAATGCACACATGTCAAGAGAACCAGTGCAATGCTAACTTCTGTTTGCCTACAAAAATACTTCATCCCTGCACCACTAATCAGGATGATCATTGCCATAACCTACTAAACCTCCATATAACCAGCTTCCCTGTTGTTATCAAAGAATATCAAGCATATTTAAGTGCCTTTATAAGACGTAATGCTGATTAACAATGTCAAAACAGCAGTTAACAATAAATAAACAGTTGTTATTGTGGAGGGGCCTGTGTGTCTTCAAAGAGGAGATAATTTCTTGTGGAGGGGAATGAAGCCCACATAATACATATTTATTGGTTATATTAATCCAAACTAAAATAAATACAGAGCTCCAACACCTTCACCTCCCTGCCTTAGCACCATTCAAGAGAAAACACGATGAGTAAACAACACATCCCTAGTTTCCTATTTATCAACAGGTCATGTGAGAGATGAGCATGAAAACAGGGTGAAGCTGATGCTCAGTAAAGTTCAAGATTAGACTCCCACAAGTCAATGCACATCACCAAATAATCAATACTTGTACCCTCATAAAAACAGCATGACACATGGTCAGCTGCAGCTATGATTGCTTTACAACTCGAGCTATACACTCAAAAGCCTTCATTTGATAGGAAATACTATGAAGGCAACCTCTGTGTGCATCAAAGAGTGAACAATCACCATCCAGACCGAGATAATAAATGTTACACCCAAGGAAAATCGAATTAGCCGGTGGTTTTATACACAGGCCTCTGGAGACAGAGCATAGCCGCTGAATGGGACATGTCTACTTTGTTTATGTTGTGTTCATACACTGCTTATTCTCATCCTGTCACTGTCCTCCCAATAGTTTATAATCCAGGAGACTTTTTTCTGGACAAAGGGTTGGTTCAGTCAGGGTGGGGCGTTGACCCGAACCAGGCAGTGTTTATAAAAACCATGTTCTCATATTCATCGTCATCAGATGTCTGAATTAAATGATTTACAATAACACAATCAAGCCCAAAGAGCAAATTGTTCTCCCAACGTGACATAAATGACAAGTGGACAGCTGTAAAGGCTAACGATAGCCAGTACGTGTAGGGCACACTGATGTCTGCTCTTAACGCAAACTAGCGAGATACCTAGAGTAACATTTAAACTTCCAGTGAACTTACTTCTGACATATTTTCAGTCGCATGGAGACACTCGTCTGTATTTGATACAGTAAAGGGAGCGTTGAGAGGTTTCGGCCTTGTCCAGTGCTCAAACTGAGCTGTCAAACCCAGGCGAGGCAATGACAGCGTCACAGAGTGGCTAGCAACCTTCCGCGGATAGCATTAGCATCTTTGCAATGTCTAATGATTCATATTAATTAACATCCTAGAAAACTAGAATGTACTCATGAATTAGCTTTACAGACAAAAGATCAACTTATTAAGACGACTGAGGTAAGGTTGGGAGTTGGATGGTTAACTGTTGATAACCATCTCGCTGATATCATGCTAAGTAATGTTAGCAGGTGTTGCGCTTCAAAGGTAAATCATGTCAACCGGTGACTTTCAGGTGCCTGCGTCTGTGGCTGTCGTAATCTTTTACAGGTAGTGGAGACAATAAAGTGTCCTACTAAATACTTCTTGTTTTTATTTCCATTTATTGAGTATTCCAAAAATTTAAATACCTGAAAAAAATCAACAAAGATGCATTTATCAGGACATATCCCGCTGTCAGCAATAGAAACATTCGACGGCAAGTCACCAGTTAACACGGTCACTTACTCAACTGTAACACCAGCTAACGTCCCTGTATTACGCGACCATCGACAATTCCACAGTGACTATAACAGTCACCAGCTGAACTAGCTGCTAAATGTCCGCACATTTGGATCCTTACCTGCACGATAAATGAGTGGGGGGCGCTTCTCCTGTGTATTCGGCCTCACTTGGCGTCCATGAGACGGTTCAGTCAGTATTTAGAGGCATATTCAGAGAGCGGTCCTTCACATTCACGGTAGCCGTTTCTGTCCCTCAGCGTGGTTGCTAACGTTACTGCTGGCCCCGCCCCTTTTCCGGTTTTAAAAAACGGAGAGACCCTCCCCATCCTACTGTACAGTTTATAAAACCAACTGTTTTATTGCTTGTTTGAAACTACGTAATTGTTAAGAGAGTATCACAATAAGTCATTTTGGAGCTGGTTATCAACACTGTCATTCAAACAATGCAGATGTAAATTAGAGGAAATTAAACTGGCATACTTGCACTGTCATAAACAATTAAGTTGTTTAAATCAAACTCAAGCCTACCTCTTTTATTAAAGACAGGCTAATTAATTTTCTAGGTAACACTAACTGCCTAGTTATAAAGTAGCCAATGCATGTTATGTAAACCTGTAGCTCTACTCTGCAACAATCAACAAGCATACTGTGATTCTTGCTTAAGAAAGCTAATTCAGCTTATAAGATTATGAGTCACAAGTTTTGACAAAAAGAAATTATGATAACAAAGTAAACATGTTAAATGGCCTGTCTGATCTGAATATTAAATAATCTCTTAATGTTTTTCTTCAACACTTCTTTTCTATGTTCTGTAAATAAGACCTTTAACTGGAAATTGTTTCCATTTGTAAAACCCTTTACTTATTTGATAATCTGGCATGACCCACAACATGATCAATTGCTTTTTTATGAATTCTGCTTATGATTGGATGATAATTGTCTTATTTTTCTATTAATAGAGATGTTCCCGATAATCCCTGATTAGGGATAAAGTAAAAAAATGCATTGACTCAAGTTACTGTAATTGAGTAACTTCTTTTAAAGGCACTTTTAGGTCTCTTTTTCATTGAGTGTGAATTTTGGGATATGCTACATGTGTCATGCCATCTGAGAAATAAGTACAAAAAAATAAAGAAAGCTTAGCCAACTAATGGGTTGTCACATTTTAGAGTTACATGTTTATAATAATTTTAAGTGAAAAATATGATTTCAAAAGCCTTTAGTAATTTAATATCTATTAGGAAAAAATATAAATTTATATTCACATGTTGATTTTTCTTGTTTATCAATGTGTGTTCGGGAAACTTTACTTAGAAAAAGATGTGGTTTTATTGACATCTTTAGCATCCAATTTCATATGGATCAGAGAGAACTGCAACGCTATATTTGTATTTTGTGATTTAGTCAAATGTTAAGATGAAGTTTTTATTGAAGATTAGTTTTGTATACTTCTTTCTGTCTCAGAAAAATCAGTAACTTTAAAATGTCCATATAAAAAATCAAGAGTTTAAAACAAGTCAGAAGAAAGATTTAGTCAGATCCTTTCTGGCATTTTAAAAACATAAAAATTAAAATATATATATGTGTGAGCTTACTTATACTCAATAACTATGGTGCATCAACTTCAAGCATTAGATTCAACCTAAACTGCATACTGTTTGTACTGTCATCTCAAAGAAAGAAGAAAAACTCTGATAACCTTGAATACTGTTTGTTAGAAATACAAATACAATGTTGACATCTGTGTATAGAATTTGCAGAGTAAATGTAACATTTTTCTAACTTAAATTAATATATGGCTTCAATCTGAAATGTTTATGGTCAGCTCATAAAAAATGGCTGTGAGATTATGTTAATTTAAAGGAGACATATGCTGATACATGATTTAATACTTACATATAATATAATACATTTGAAAACAAGACCTTACACCCCCTTAATTTTCAAAAAATGAGATATTGTATTTTTTCTGATATCCTAGAACGAGATTTGATGCCTCTGAAAATAGGTCATTGCGAGATGTCCGCGAGATTTCAAACGTCGTGACATCACGAGGTACCTTTCTTTTTATTGGAGTAATCTGATAAAACACTTCCTCCTCTGTGATGTCCGTTAGCCACAAAACCGTCACTGAGGAACACATCCGTCCAGCAGGGGTTTATAGATCCCTAGCTCACATTCACTCATTACCAGCTCTGGCCTGTAGGGGGAATCAATACGCGCTCACTGCTTTGAGCCTGCCGGAAAATTTACTAGAAGAAGAAGGACAGGCTGGCTCTACCCCAGATAGAACTGACCAATCAGAGCACAAAGGGCTGTGACGGTGCGAGGTAACTTTAGGTCATCCTCAGATCCGAGCATTTCAACGAGACCTTGTTAATGGCCTAAAATGAGGATTTTGAGAACGCTATTGTGGGGCAATGAAGGAACTAAATGACTTGTACTGAGGGCAGAAATGCTTTACAGGCATCCTAGTCTGGCATAGTGAAAAGGAGAAACAAGCATAATATGTCCCCTTTAATTTTCATTATGTTGTATTTAAAGATTATTTTGGGGGCATTTTGTGCCTTAATTCATAGGAGAGAGTGAAAGTGGATAGGCTTGTGAAAGGGGATGAGAGAGAGTAGGGGACGACACTCTGCAAACTGGTTCGAGGTATATATATGGGTTGTGCCTGGTTGCCCACCACTCCACAAAACCAGCACTCTACACTTCACATTTTTCTCTATTTAAATGCAACATCAAGAGAAAGAAAATCTAGTTTTGGTGACAAATCTTAATACAAGGATGGACTTCAAAAACATTGTCATGGTCTGAGGGCCACACAATAACATATTGAGCACTTTAAAAAGAATGGAAAAACTGAAAACAGTATCAAGCAAACACAAAACTTGATCACAAGATTAACTTATTTAAACTCAAGCACAAAATAAAAATGTGTGGTTTTACATCTATTACAGAATGAAAATTAATTCAAGCAGAATTCAAATGCAATATTGTAAAACTAAGTATTTTCTCCCTTTTAAAGCACAAATACATTATTTTACAAGTCATTTCCATATATAGTTTTTACCTATTCTTAATTAATTTTCTATAAAATATACTAAGAGACACAATTATAGAAAAGGGAGTTCTGATGACTTGCAAAAAGAAAAACACATACCAGCAATCTAAGGTTTTAAAGAAGTCTGCAACACATCATGATTTGTGCATGGTGTTGTATTAAGGTTAAATCACATTTAGCAGTCTTATTTTTACTTAATGTTTACACTTTGTTGATTTTTGGAAATGACCAGAGGCCTGCACTGAGGGAGGGAAAGGGTCGCATGTGGCTCCAGAGCCATCAGTTGCCCATCCCTGCCTTAGCACAGGGGCGTAGAATTGGGTAGGGACGCTAGGGGCACGTCCCTATCAATATTATGCCACTACCACATGGTTCCTGACACAAAACACAAGCATAGTATATAGTTATAACTAAAAAATGCTTATATTTAATGCCAAAGAGAAACACATTTTGATTATTTTATTTATTATCCATATATTATTTGTGTATTGAAAGGCAACTGCTTAAGACCAACAATAAAAGTTTCTGGGGAAAAAAATAGAATAAAACCTCTTATTAAAAACATGACTTTATACATTTATTTCGTTGGAGGATAGACTTATCAGTAGTCCTTTTTGGTTTTGGTTATATATTTTATCAGACTATAGTCATACCATCAAAATTTCTGGTTGATTCCAAATTGTCCAACTGTTCATGTGTCATGCTGCAATATATTTTTGTCAAGGAACAGACAGGAGAGATTTAAGAGGAGAGGCTGGAGGTAAAGTATATACTAGTAATAATTTTTTTTTCTGGATATGATAGTTTGCTTGTTTGTTTGATTCGCTCTACATGACAGTAAAAACAGTCATAAATGAAAAACACATAAACTTCCAGGGTGCCATCTTGGTGCACTTTTATGTCCCCACCAATGTCAAAATCAAACCTACACCCTTGCCTTAGCATATCCAATCTAATGTATTAAATTCTTCATAACTTGTCTGTCTTTGTTTTTGTCGGAAGCAAACTTGAATAAAATGATCAGACACTGTAGCTAAAAAAGAGCTCTTTTATGCAATGGCATGGACATGGTGTCTCTTGCGGGTTTGTCCTGATCCCTCGTGGTGAAGAAAAATCGAAACCCCCTACCTTTTTCACATTGTGCTTGTAACACCTCAGAACAACCAAGAGAGGGCGCACAAAGTCCACAGAGACGAAAGGATCGCGTGCTTTTATTTTGAAAGCCACGCTGGATGGGCGCGTGCGGCCGTGGAGTCCTTCACTGGGCTGCAGCCGAGGTCAGAGCGAGAGCAGGTGGGACACCGGAGCAAACTCAGAGGAGGACACTAAGTCATTCCCAGGTGATGCATTTTTAACATCTTTTTCTTAGACTGTAGCATTTGAATGGACGTCCTCAGCCAGAGACTGCTCCACAGCAGACAGTCTGATGACAGTTAGCTCACACAGCTAAGCGCTTATTAGCCTGTTAGATGGGTTTGCCATCTGCTGCTCTGCTAACAGGCCAACAGCTGATTACTGGAGTCATTTTCTGGCTGTATGGTAACGCAATGAATGGGGTACTTTATCCATGGATGGCGTTTCCTCTCCTCTCCCAATATTAAAATGAAACACTTGAAAGAAATGCATGATGTACTGAATGACTTTTGCTTTATTGCATTTCTCCTGTAAGGTTAAATTTGGTGTTGTTTCACTGTGAGCTGCAAAGTTTAACATAAGAAAGAAAACGAGATGATGTACTGAACATTTTGCTCTGCAGTCACAACTTTCAGGGCACATAAAAGCATCGAAACATGTAGGAAAATATTGCAAAGTGGGTTACAGTGAAGTTTTAACAGTTGTGTAATATAATTGCAGTGAAGCTGCACTAAGACAACAAACAGGAAAATAAATGTCCCCAGCTTTAACCAACTGAGGTACTGAAGATGTATTACTGACAAGTGAATGTAGGTTACTTTGCTCTTTAACTAGTCTCAATATTACCATTTTAGGTTGTGATGTTTGACTGATTTACTAATGTTGTTAATTGTGAATGATGTTGGCATAACAGACAAGGTCCAAATTTATCACCCAGAATTTTTTCATTGTGCAATTATATGCATGTTTTTTGCCAATTATTCTACAATTCTATACTTATCTTTCATCCCATAAAAACAATTAAAAAATCAAGTCTGTTGTGATTAGTCAATCTTTACTTCTTATTAAAAAGGCAGTAATGATGAACTGCTTCATAATTAGTTAATCTTAAATGTGTGTGACCTTTTTCTTGGGTTAAAACTTGCCATCAAATGGGATAATCTTCCTAAAGACGAGCCTCACGAGTCTCTTTAACAAACTTACCTGGATGTTGCATGTTGTCTTGTCAGGACTGATTATTGGCAGCTTAGAAAATGCTGGAAAGTGTGCGGCTGACATTAAGATTCTTAAAACATGTTATAAATCTGCTTTGCTGAATTGTGGTTGGTTATTTTTCTGCTTAAATTTTCAACTTTTTTTCATACATTTGCAGGTACACAAACTGCATTCTGTTAGATTTTTCTACTATTATTGGCAATGTATGATTTCAAAAAGTATTTTAACAACATTGAAGTGGTCTAGAAGGGCAGCTTCACTCTGGTAAGGTGAACCTTGCCACTTGCACGCACTGTATGTCAGAGGATTTATGTAATAACGTCATTTTATCCCCCCTGAGCCGTCAAGGTTAAATCCTTTCCTGACACTAACTCCTGTCTTTCTCCTCAGCTCCTGCAGAATGGTGATGAGGATACATGAGTTTACAAGCCATGGATAGATCGCAACAATGACACATGAAACCCTAACAAGCTCCCAGCTGTCTGTGAAGACCGCTGCTCTGCGAATAGTCCACCTACCACTGTCCATGTACAGCTCCCTGACACAGGTGAGTGTGCTTGAAAGCTGCTCTGTAGGACACTCTTACTGTTTCTATAAATGGTGTAAGATGAGCAAAAGGCTGCTGAGGGATCACTTGGGATTGCAGGGTCTTTCCTCTCAGATTGTTTGCAAACTCTGGCTCTGTTTATGTTTCATTCTCTGATCCCTCGAAATGTAAACACAAAATGCAGGACTATCAGGTTTCATGAAAGCAGCTGTCTCTGCTAGATGATAACCAAAGGAAAATCCTGTCCAAAATGTAATATCATGAGGAACACAAACTTAAAATGTAAAAAAAATGAGATAAAAAAGAAATACATGGCAACCAGGCAGTCATGGCCTTCACTGAAACACTTGACTCACTATTTTCCAAACTGCATCCATTAATTTCTGTTTGCTTAAAAAGATGATTTAAGCAATTTTTAAGGTAATTTTTACAGATGATTTCTTAAGACCGTTACTTTTCCTGTGGTGCTCAGTAGTGCTGCATTTGCATCAGTGTCAGCAAATATCAACCTTGTCAACAGACATCAGCCAAACATGAAAAAGTGAGGCATAAACCAGTGTTAGTGGCAGATGTTTATCTGTTCTGTCCCGTCAATGCAAGGCTGGTAACTATGAAATATGTCTACTGGTTATTAAAAGAGTTGTTCATTGGACGTAGGAGCTCTATTTTTGTGAGTAATCATAACAGTAAATGTTTGCATTGTGGAAAAAAATATTGTGTTACAAATGAATTGGTAATCTTTTTTAAACATCATTGATTGCTAGGGATATAGATATTCCAGCTGGGCTGAGAATCAGTTCAAAGTAGTTTGAGAAATCTATTTTGATTGGGTTTATGCTTAGCAATTTCCTTTTCCGTACCTTTTACCTCGGGGTGTGTGAGACGACGATATAAAATCGTTAAGGATTATATCATGGGGATGATCTCATAAAGCAGAAAGATTGTCAGATCGTCTGTGTGGGCGCAGAGACTTTGACGCGCACTCGACTAACCAATTGTAGCACATCACGCGCAGTGCATGGTAGTATCTCCTGTCTGGTTATGTAGCGTGAAGCCATGGCGGAAAGAGAACAGGAGATAAAAGCTTGAAGATGTCTGAACAAAAATCTGTTCTGAAGCAGCTGTATTATTCACTCAGGTTATAGACATTGCAGTTTGATAACATTTGTTCTAAATTGTTGCACTTTAAGAGATAATGTTGATATTGTTGTTCACCAGGTTATGGGTGCCTTGTGAAACAATAATGAAACACTCATGAGTGGCAGTCAGCATCAACAACAGCGGTGGAATTGGGAAGTAATCATGGATGACAAATAGAAAATCCAGAAGAATAAGTTAGAGAATCAGCAAAAAAAACTATATTAATAAGCAGAATGGATGTTGGCATTGATATAAAAATAAACTCGAAAAGCACTCGGAGAGCACAGACCTCCGCCAGCACCACAGTCCTCTCCCATATTGTGATTTTTTCCATAAATATTAGTCCTACCTTTATTTCATCTAAATATTTAGATTCCTTGACCATGAAAACATACCATTAGCAATTGGTTTCATAATGATATCTATTGTAGTTCAGTAATTATTCACGAAAAATCACATTTTTTGTCATGGCGGATCCAGACGGTGAGCCGGATCAGCACCAAAATTGAATCAGTTCTTCCTTTTCCCATGCTGAACATTTCCTGAAAATTTCATCAAAATCCATCCATAACTTTTTGAGTTATTTTGTTCACAGACGGACAGACAAACTCTCCCGAAAACATAACCTCCTTGGCGGAGGTGATTACAATATTCCCTGTCCCTAATAGTTGCCTTGCCCTGTTTCGTTGGTTTGAAAAGGGAATACCAGCCCTTCCCTCCTGTACTCACTGGTTTACTTTCATCCTCCCGTTGAAGCTGGTAGAACATGAAATTCAAACCTGAAGACCTGTTCTTCAAATCTGTCGAGCTCTGCCAGTCACCTAAACTTCCTCTGACTTTCTATGAGCCAGACTGTAACATGTTGTGTTTCAACATGTTGCAGAGTGAGTGCTGTCTAAAGGTCAGTTCTGATTGAATTCGACGTACAGTTTCAAAGTGTTCCTCTCAGCTGGTTGGGAAGCTTGTGACTGATTTGGTAGGATGTGAAGACTTGGAGCAGCTGAGCTTTGTTGTGTAGCTGATGAGAGAATGAATACAGGACACACAGAGAGGCAGCAGTCAAAGACAAGGTCATGCAGGCCTTGGGTGTAAATAATATCTGTGTTGCTATGGGAATAAAACAATTGTTGTAGGTTGTAAACAGTTAGTACATGGTCACTGTTGTAGCAATGCATTTTGCTATCTTTATGTTTTTGTGTGCATTTGGAAGCCCAACTTTTAAATAGGGGTGGGAAATGTGGCAAAAATATCATATCACGATTTTTTTAAAGTAAAATCACGATCACGGTTTTATCACAATTCTTTTTTTACGTTGTTTTTTCTAGACTAATTTGCATGTTTGACCATTTTTTCCCTATGTTTAACATATAAAACATGTAAAACCCTCAAAGCAAAAAAATGACAATTAAAGCCAAAGAAACTTTCTGAACAGGTTTTAATTTAAATACTGCAGTTTTTGTAAAAATGTGCAATAAATGTAAACATAAAAGGGGTAATAAACAACATTTTCAACATTATCTCTTAAAGTGCAACAATTTAGAACAAATGTTATCAAACTGCAATGTCTATAATCTGAGTGAATAATACAGCTGCTTTAGAACAGATTTTTGTTCAGACATCTTCAAGCTTTTATCTCCTTTTCTCTTTCCGCCATGGCTTCACGCTACATAACCAAACAGGAGATACTACCATGCACTGCGCGTAATGTGCTACGATTGGTTAGTCGGTTGCGCGTCAAAGTCTCTTCGCCCACACAGACGATCTGACAATCTTTCTGCTTTATGAGATCATCCCCACGTTATAATCCTTAACGATTTAATATCCTCTTATCGCACACCGCTACTTTTAAAGGATATGATGTATTTTCAAATAGATCTTGACAGCATTTTTGTATTGGTAAAGTTTATTTGGTGTTGAAATAATCCTATATATTCTCTGATATATAAGGTTAACTTTTTTGGATAAAAATAGACACAGGACTTTTCACTGAGGATGAAATACCTGCTGACCATAGTATTATCTATTTGAAATGTCAGGCTTGATGGGGGATTAATTGTCTTTTTATTTACTCATTATTATTTCAGTAGTTAAAGTATGAGTTGAAATCATAAATATCAGTGTTTCTCTCACTAGCAGTGTAAGAATACTGGCATATTTTGAAGCATAACAATGTTTGGATATTTTGCAATGTCACAATTGTATTAGTTAATACTTAATGGAAATTTGTGACATTTGATTTTTTTAATTAAGTCTGCAGTTTGCGCAAAGCATTTGTCCATTTTACTTATCATCCCTCTGTTACGAGTATCCTCATTATTTCTGTCTCTGGAAGAGACCGTAGAAGCTTTTCCATTTCCAGAGATCACGGTTTCTAAAAGTTACATCAATCAGAAATTCTGTTTTTATTGTCATGTAATATTGTGAATACTAACTGCTATACTTAGTAATAGACTACTTTGTTAAAAAGAATACAAAATCCTCACATGCATCCCCCTGCTTATGTTGTGTTTCCATCAAGCAGTCTGGTTAAGCCTGGCTTGATATGGTTCTGCATTACAGGTGCTTCCACTGTCTAAAAACAGAAAGAGGCACCCAGATAACTGATCTTCAATAATTAAAGTAAAGGAGATATCATTTTGAAACACATTGTATTACAGACTGTGGAAAGCTTCACAAACTTAACATACTAGATTATTTACAAGTTTTTGTGTGTAGGTTTCATGCTGCAGTTTTTGATCAACAGAACAATAAAGTGTCTCCTACATGGGATTAAACAATCCGTATCCTCTGATTTTATCAGAATCATATCAAAATTGTTATTTCTCATAGGAAAAAATCAAGATGTAAATGGTGTATCACTATTCTGCTAAAAATATTTGATATATATTTTGTTTCTTATTGTTCACTCAGGAGTAAATGCTTTGTTTGTTCTTTTGCCGTTGGACAGTCCACAGCTCCCTCTCTCATCTGACCCTAACGATATAATCTGTCCTGCCTGAGGGGAGTGTGTGGCCACAGTCACGTAGCAGATCTGATTTCGTTGAGGGTCTGGTATGAAAAGGATCTAGAAGGAGCATGTCCGACATTTAAACACAGCAGGACTGTAGAGCTGTTTGACCATTTTATGGCCTCCAAAGATACAAGTCAATATTACTGCTGTTGTCATAGTTCCAAACGGAGAGTTTATGTAATCATCAGTTGTTGGGGGCATGCAGCAGTGCTGTCTGTGTGGATTATCTCCCCTGTCAGTCACGGTTTCTATCTATAGACAGGGGACTGTACATGCTATTGGAAATTGGTGTCTTAAAATCAAAAAGACTGATTTTTTACTCCAGCGACATCTATTATCATTTATTGTTTGCATCCTAATGTTAAGTTTAATGTAATATGTTGCTTGATAAATTGTTATCTGCCTGTTTTGACCTTCTATGAAATCTTAGTTACAGGACTTTTAATGTGAATCCCACCCTTCACTTTCATATTTACATTTTTCCTGATATTCATTAAAACCTAGTGTTAAACTGTAATCATGTCTTTTATTCTGTAACTATTGCATTTTGCCTTAAATTCCCCTGCTTTTCATACTTTTTGCACATTGAAACTGTTGCTAGCCATGCCAAGGCTTCCCAAATGTCTCACAGTCTTGTAAAGAGCATTGCTCCATGGTTATTTTCAACATTGTGTTTTATTGTTTTTTAACATTTTGTGTATTATTTAATATCAAACCCCTAGAACTTTATGAGTCTTATTTTTAGCACTTTGATGTTCAGCAGTCTGTAAAGAGGTAATCATATTTCAATCACAAGGTGTCGGGATACATTGTGTATATCAGGAACATTCCCTGAGTAATTTTGTAGAAAAGACACCAATTAGCATCTTTGTCCACTTGTACTAAAACTCTTTAATTTCTTCCTTGTCCTCCAGGTGAGCATTAGCACAGGAACCAAGAAGCTGGTGGCATTCACTGCCTTTGGTGCCTTTTCACTCGTCTTTCTTGCACGCCGCTTTCAGAGGAGGAAGGGCAGAAAGAAGGCTCAGTCTCCTCAATGGGAAAAAGCTGGATTTGAGTTTTTCCCACCGTCTTTAGCAGACAATGGTAACATTTACATTGTTTTCACTGTAAGCAGAAATTCCCCGTACTGTCAATTCGTTGTTGTGTTTTTCTCTTTGAATGATTAGATCAGATTTTATATGGTACCAATACATAACCTTGAGCGATACGTGATCTGTTACCATGATAGATTAAGAAAGAATTGTTGGAAGCAATTTCAACTCTGATGTTATGTCTCCCAAGTTTAAAAAATGCTTGACTTCTAGATATAATGCTTGGAAGTTCTTGAAATTGTCCTCGTTAATTCATGAGAAAAATGGTGAAGACTTAACAGTCGTCTTATTCAACTTAGAAGACTTAAAACGATTTTTACATCAGTAATTGTAAAAAATAGTCACTGCTTAAATAAAGGAAATAATAATGCTATAAATACACATGTATTTTTTAGAGGAATATCACCAAACCAGGTAAATTCAGGGTATCTGAGATCACTGTTGATTTCCGAAGCGTATGTTCAAATATTTATTAAACACTTGGTTTCCTTGAATATGTCATCCTTAATAGACTACTTCTATGGAGCAGAAATTTGTGTTAATACATGAAACGCTCCCCAATTGTGTTCAAAATAAAGCTAATAATCATGTCAAATATTTCAATGCTATGAATAATATTAGTAACAATATGTAGTTTATTTATGGTGTAATCATCCAAAGCTTTTTTTTTCTGATCAACTTTTAACTCTGATATTTTATCTCCTCAGATAACACCAGCCAAAACATCACTATTTCACTCAACTCCAAGAATGGCCTCTCTTCCAACCTCCTCCTCCCAACAGGGGACTACAAGAAGCTATCTGGGTCTCTTTTGAGTCTGGCCTCGGTAGACTTTCTTATTCTTTCTTTTGCAGAATTAATTTGCATTTTGTGATGCTGTTCACCTGCCTTAAGTTAAACTTTGTTTATCTGTTCTCTGTTTCCAGGTAAAAAGCATGAACTCATCCAGCAGCAGTACCTGCGCTAATGAGTCCTCTTGTTGGGACAGAACAGGGGAGGCTGATATCTGCGGCGTGGTCAGCATACCTGTAACCACACCTGAAAACCTGTACCTCATGGGTAAGTACTTTCCCCCTCCTACTGTCAATTAAAAGGAATGAACTGCATTTGTGGATTCTTAAAGGGACTGTGAGGAGTTTCTAAGTAATTACAAAAAAGTCTTACTTTTAGATATATGCCTGATCGAAATACACACTTTAAGATGAGTTTTATAGCATCAAAATAGGTTTTCTATAAATGCTATTCCTTAGCCTTCCAGTCGGGTCAGACAGGGCTGGACTGGCCTAGATACTCAACTTTGGGAACAAGACTATTAAAAGTAGAGCAAATTTATATTATTCAGACACGTCTTAGAACACCGGGCTGTAAGTAGCGATATATAGCCGGCTACAAAACTACGATACTAAGTTTTCCAAAAATTGCTTGTTGTCACATAAAAAACTACCGCTACGTAACTAGAAAGAGATACATTACCCCGTTGCTTTGCATCCTGTAAGTTGCTGAAAAAAGAAGTTGTAAAGCAATGCAGAGTTCTGAGGAAGGTCCGAGCTGCATTTATTAGCATCACAACAAACACACACTTTGGCTTGCACACGTCTTTTGGTGCATTCCAGTTGTTGTCAGAAGTAGGAATTTTGAGTTCCGAGTAGGAAACTGCAACTGGATCGCCCCCCGAAGTCGGAATTTCCTACTGGGAACTCGGTGAAACCTCGCCATCCCCGAGTTGACAATCGTAGATGGATGCCCCCAGTGTGAACAGTTATGTAGCTCCTGTAATAATCAATTTATTTGCACTTCTGACTGGGGTGTGTCACTCTAGATCAGCTGTATACATCGTGTTGTTAGACTTTTATTTACAAAAATGCTGCCATAGTGATAATTACATTCTTCATGTGATATTTGTGAACAACAACGCTGGCATGCTAACAACAGCTAACAATAGCCTGGTAGATCGGCATGTTTTTTTCCGACTTTAACTGGAACGCAGATAAGTCGGAGATGATGTCACTCCCAGTTCCGAGGTTACTGGAACGGCATGAAATTGCATCTACATCACAATGCCAAAATGTTCATGGGTAGCAGAGTCTTTACGTCGCCGGTGATAGATTCTCCTCTCAGTCCCTTTTAAAATGCCTTATAAAGTCTTCCTTACGTTTTAAAGGTCAAGGTTGTAAAATGTATTTTTTAATTATTTTTATTGCAACATTTTTCACAGAGATAACATATAAACTGCACAGAGAAAACAAAAATAATGCTCAAACTCAACCTAAGCATACAAACATAAGCTCACCCACACCAGGGGGAGAATGATGCAATTAAGGGATATATATAAATTGCAATACAAAGTACAATTGAGTTCAGATCACCTTAGATTAACAATAATGGACAAACAAATGTCTGTTAATGCATATCAATCATAAAAAAAGAAAAAAATCTGTCACAGCCTATACAAATAGTCGGGCTAAGTCCAGGTATTTCAACAAGGGGCCCCATGATGCCTCCCATTTATGTTGACCTTTTACATAGTTAAACCACAATTTCTCGAGATGAATAACTGAAACAAGCTCGTGCAACCAGATTTTGAAGCATGGTGGAGTCTGTGTCTTCCAATCCTTAAGAATTACCTTTTTGGCAAGTACCATGCCCTTCAGTAGCACTGGTTGAATGTGTGAAGGGAGAACTAAAGAGTCCTCTGAACACCCAAAAAAGCCATATTCCTATCCAGAGAGAGAATCCTGTGGTAAACACTGGAAAAAAAAGATCCTTGACCAAAATGAATGAATAAGTAGACAGTCAAATGTATTTTAAGATGACTTTTTCACTAATAAAGGTGATTTTCTATGACCATTTCATGGAAAAATATTAGTATTCTTTATCTTACCAGCACTGAACCTGACACACCAGAGGGACTATCTGATATTGACTATACAGAATATATGTCACTAGTCCATCTGGGCAACAGCCCGTGGAAAGTGTTTGGGAATGGGAGGAGAATATCATTCACTGATTGGTGATCAAACGAAAGCTCTGTTCATTATATTCATCATAGGCCAGCCAGATAATGTAGTAGGTGGGCACTACTGTGGTGCACAGGGCAGAGCGTGAGCCACTACGTCATATAAACTCAAAGCAAAACATGTCAGAAGTGGAGCGAAATACTCCTTTCTACTAGAAGTTTGTAGTGTTATTTGTTTTTAATGTAATAAAGAAAGTCCAGATCTGATACAACTGCTACTGAAGCTGTTAGCATCTATGCTAATCTTTGTACAAGCAGTCACTTCCTGCTGTCGTCTCGCTCGCAGTTCCCACGTCTTCCTTTGCTGATTGGGCTGTGCTGCTTCTGGCTGAGCACAGTAGATTAGAGCTTGTTAAAATTGGTCTGGGTCAACAGATGCTGAATCAGGCTGATCCAGCTGTAATGCAAGTTCTGGTTCTGTTAGTTTATATTATTTTTGTTTGCTTTTTTATGGAGATAATTTAAAGCAGCATTTACGTCATAATACTTTGAATTCATCGTCAAAGTGCTAACAGAGAACCAAAGAAAGAGAGGTTGGCGGAGGAAAAGGCCTCTTGTTGGGTATGACGTGTTTTTTTTTATTTTATTTTTGACAGCAGGAATCAAAAACCTTGATTCCAATAATAAATGGCAGGAAAAGTTGTCCAGTTCTTTCTGTTTGGCCTAAAGAAAAGAGTTTAAAGGCTTGAATCTGATTTTTTTTCAAAAGGATAAACCCACACTGCTTGCAAGAAGTGTTTTGTTCAGTTGCTTTTATTTTAGAAATTGAGTTATTGATTGTTCTTAGTGACTCAGACTGTTGTGTTTTTGTGCCTGCAGGTATGGATTTATTTGAGGAGGCTCTAAGGCGGTGGGAGGAGGCGTTGACATTTAGAAGCAAGCAGGGAGACGACGATGCCAGCTGCGTCTCTGTCAAAACAGGAGCTGGAGACGCCATTGCTGAGCAGGGCATGGAGGTGATGAATGCACAAAAACACAGAACATTAAGAGACCACAGTAACCACACTGGCATATTTAACGCCAACTCAACATCCCATTTAATTTAGTGTAATGCCACTCTAAGGCGGGATAGGAGATAAGCAGGATGATGCCTGTAAGATCTGTTTTATTGAATGGTTACATATGGCTTAAGCGGGATTTTACTAACACTAACAAAACTATTATCTTAGTTTAAAACCAGAAGGAGATGATGAAACATTCACTGCCTACATCATGGCACATAAATGAATAACCAGAACTCTGACTACCCACCAGTGTTACAGAGTTGGGATTGTATAACGGCTAACTCTCTGTCTCTTTAACCTGGAAGGAAGGATTTTGGATTAGTGCAGGTCAAATGATCAGATCTGCTGCTCTGTTCACTGTGGGGGATATCCACCGTGCAGTTCTCCATATTTGGTCAACTTACATATTCAGTCTTTGAGGGATCTCAAGTAATAACAGAAGTGAAATAGTTGGGAGTATTTCTTAACCCTCCTATTATTTACTAGGCTTTTACGGTTTAATTTTGGTATTTATAATCTACTTTAGCCTGGTTAGTTCCTGGAAAAAACTGCTTTAATTTATGAAAGAGTGCAGAGTCCAATCACTTGTGCGTCTAGGAGTTATTCAGAGTCATACTTGACAGATACAGCTGCTACCAGTGGACACTGGGCCAAAGGTGTTAATAAGCAGTGAAACCTGCAGACCTTGACGCTGCACATGGTCGTCTTCTGTCATGTTGGTGGGAAGTAAGGCTGTGCAGATAAAAATGAGAGCATTTAGAATAAAACATCTCTACAGTTCTGATTTCATCTGTACAAATTAAGAAAAACAAAACCAGCATTTTCTCATGAATTAGTGTATGTTAAACCAGCAAAGTGAATGAAGGCCTGAGAATGATGCCAAACCCAAATGACATTTTGAAGCAGTCAGTTGAGGTCAAGCTCGCCATCGATTAGTCTAATTGTGTGGTGCCAGTTTAGTGATGAAAACAAATTCTTTTGGGAATTATTCTGGATTAAAGATGGAGTGTTTCTGTAAACAGGGATTGCGTTTTCTGGTCCTTGTTTCAATAGCTGAAGGTCAGTGTTTTGTGTGTTCAGGACGTCATCAGTGCAGAGTTCATCCACAGGCTGAAGTCTCTGCTCCAGAGAGCGTACAGCCTTCAGGAGGAGTTCGAGGGAGTGTTGTGCCTGTCAGAGGTGTCCTCCCACAGCAACAGCCAAGGTGAGCTAACTCAAACAAGATTACACAGTGGACTATTGGTGTATGTAATAATAAAGTATACATCATGTTCAGTTCAGCACAATGAAATACTTTAAAATGATAACTCTCATTGTAGATAAAATGGCAGAGATGTTTGCCAGAGAGGAGTTGGATGATGCTTGTTTGAGAGACACAATGAGCATCGCCTCCACGGACTCGTTTGTTTCTGCTGCTGAGGTGAGATAACGATACTCTGTGATTAAAAACAGAATCATCCATCCTGAAGAGGGGTTTTTTCAATAACATTATTTTGAAATATGACTTAAAAGGGGTAAAACATAAACATTAGAGATACCTATTTCTGTACTACAGGCACAAGAAAGCTAAAGGCACCCTTTAGCTTTTTCAAGCCCAGCTTCTGCTGTCACATGTCAATGTGTCCCTGGGCAAGAACACTAGTGTCATATTTCTCTTTGAATAATACCTATGAATCATTCCTTATTTTACTCTAGTTTTATCTCACAAACCAAACAAAAAGCTTGTTAGGTTAACTGGGGACCCTTAATTACCCATATTTGAGTGAGCCAGGTTGCTATTCCTATGTTTCAGCCCCTTTGATTGACTAGTGACCGCTCTAGAATGTACCCCTCTTTTTGTCAACTGGGACAGGCTTAAGCCCCCTCATCATCAAAAAGGACAAGTGTTATAAATCAGTGTTTGACTAACTTTTTGTGACGTGGCATTGTTTTATGTGGGAGAGTAGAGTCGCAGAGAAGCGCTATGATAAATGATAAATGTTAATATTAGGACCGCCTCTCTATCCATGGCTGTTGTGGATTATACCCCCAAAACAACTCTTTACACAGCATATAGAAAGAAGACCCTCTTTAAAAGAAGATGCCACAATAGGGACAAATATGATGAGGACAAATTTATGGTCAGGGTGTCCATAAGGTTGTGGCTATCATAAATTCTCATCGTAGCCTCTTTGTCTCTGAGATTGGTTACCTATATGCGCTGTGCATATTATACTGCATGTCACCATTACACAGGGACAGGGGAGCCGAGGGCTTTTTCTAAACCAAGACAAAGTGACATTTCACAAGAGGATCTGGTCACCTCTTTCAAAATGAAACCCCACTTTGGGCTCCGTTATTCAAAAAAAGAAATCAATCCATCAATCGGTAATGTATTTGTATAGCACTAATTCATAACGAGTGTTATTTGAAGAGGCATGTTACAGTAGAGTAGGCTGAAGCCATACTCATTATTTTATAAATAAACTATGTTACTTCTTCAGATGGCGGAAGTATAGTAATGTTGTAGGCTAATGGGCAGAATAGAAATGTTTAATATTTTTAAAGTTATTTACGACTACTTCGATGCATGGGTATCAGACAGTGTCCCACATTGTCCCTCATAAACAGTCTTCATCCCACATTGAGTGAATTGATATCTGGTCACCCTACTCATGGCTGTTTCGAGAAGACTCCAGGTCAGTGCTGCAGAGAGGTGCAGAGACAGGACTGCCCTACATTTGCAGGGCTAAATATCAGCTCCAGACTTCTCCTGTCTAAAATATCCAGCACCGCCCCACAGACCACAGTGTCTTTGGCAATGCAAGTAGACGCCTCTTTATCCCAAAGGTGAGCACCCAAAGGTGTCACTGATGGGGGGAAAAAGGAGCAGACGTCTAAATCTTGAGGCGTCAAATAGAACAAACAGTTCGCAGCGGGAGTTTAATTCAGTTAGCTGCAATCCTCTCTTAAGTTCACCGCCTGCTGTTTACTAGCACTTAACTTCATCTCATTAAATCAGTTTGGGCTCGAGCTGTGTGTCTGATGCTGCTCGTGCTCTTGACCTAGAAAGAAGGGAAACTGACATGTTTTTAAGAATGACTTCGGGGTTTCTTGAGGCTAACAGCGATGTTTCTTTAAATGAAGGCCACTCAGGTAAGCTGTGCTGAATGTTACAGCCATTTCACCTTAACAGTCCATATCATGCACAATCTGTGAAAATAACTGACTTCATGTGAAATTGATAAATCATAAAAGCCTAAAATATACAGGTGTTCATTCCTCTTCAACTGGTTGCTGCTCATTAGGCAGATTGTGGCTCTAAAACTAGGTCACTCATCAGTTCCTATAAATAGACCCACATTCCTCAGCATGCAGTGTACATACAGCCAGTGTAGCCTTCACTCAGCTCATCAACGTGGAGAGCTTTGCATCCGGTCTGACGGGGTTTTCTTTTCTCAGCGTCTCAGTCCACGTGAATAATTATCAACTGTCAGAGTGCAGAGGTCACACATGACTTAAGAAAGACCCTGGTTAATCCAGGACATCCTGAGCAAGTACATATTTAGAAGGAACAAGAAATTTCAGGCTCAACCTTCCGTAAGAAACACTGCCACGTTCTTATAATACAGCTGACAGTTGACTGTGGAATATTTAGGAGCGAGGAAATTTCACGACTGGATTTGTTGCACAGGTTGCATCCTATCACAGTTCAACTCTGGAATTCACTGAGCTCCTGAGAGCAGCCCATTCTTTCACAAACATTAGTATAAGCAGTCTGCATGCCTAGGTCCTTGATTTTATACTCCTGTGGCCATGAAAGTGATTGGAACACCTGATTCTGATTATTTCTATGGGTGAGCAATTACTATTGGCAATGTAGTGTATGTACAGCCTCACTTTCATGCCAGTTCTCTGCTTACAGAGACAGAGCTGATCAAAATCTCTGTGGCAAATGTATTTTCTAATAAAACAGACCTCATACAACACAACATGAATACGGAGCAATCCTTTGAAACATCTGTTTTTTTGAAAAATGCTGTTATTAGTTGATTTTACAGATTTAGCCCCCAGATTTGTCCCTCAGGTGGCATGACAGTGACATAATGGCAGACGAAATAAAGCATTTGGCAATCTGTTTTTTTTCATGGTTGTTGAGGAACCATGTATGGACGTCAGAATCAGCTGCATTATGAGTTTGATAGGATGAGTTTGCTAAAAACTACGAAGGAGCCACTTCAGCTCATTGTTTCAGTCACAGTCTGTGCACAGAAGCTAAAACTTTCAAAAACGGCAGCCATGAGTTTGAGTCCCATCCATGTCCGTCCTCTTGTCATCCTTCACTGTCACTGTTTCCACCTCTTTTAACTGCCCTGTAGTTTCAGTTAAGACATGAAAATGCCCCCAAATCCTTAGAAACAATGTGATGATGACCCTTGAGTCCTGCTTCTGCAGCTCAAACTAGAGGACTATGTAAGAGATTCAGTGGATTTTCAGGTTAATTCTCCTTAAAGATCACACTTCAAGTCTTTTCTGTGTCAGTAATAAGATTGAAATGATCATTATTTTCAGCATAATAACCCTTCCTGTCTGTCTGTGTTTCAGCTGTCAGAGCAAAGAGAGCTGAGAAGTGTCCTTGCACTCTGTCATCATCCGTTCTACGAGGAGGCGCTGCAGATGGCTGAGGACGGAAAGATCTCCTGCAGAGTGCTGCGGTAACTACACCGATCAACAATAAACTTCAACTACTGGATTCTGTCAATCACATCGTTGTCTGTCATAGATCTCTGCTCTAATAATAATCTGGACTTTTTTCACTGTCAGGACGGAGATGCTGGATTGTCTTGGAGATTTAGATTTTCTGGCAAAGCTGCACTGTGTGCGGCAAGCGAGTCAGGTACATTCAATCTTTGAAATGAAATATTCAAAAATATCTGACATGTCAGTGGCTAATATGTGCTGTTTGACACAGACCTGGAAATATTACAAAGGGGGTTTTAGACCTTCAGATAATGTTGGGGCACATTTATTTATTTAAGACTAACTGTACAAATGCAAATTTAAAAAAGCAAAAACAACATCCAAGATTCGATGAATTAAACCACCAGATAAATCGATGAAACCTCAAAATAAACCTGTTCAGCCCCTTTTTTTAAGCCTTCTGCTCGAAAATGACATACTCATAAAGACAAGAGTGTATCTCTGCAACCACAAGGTCTATTTAAATACATTTTGTTGTCATCATAAAAATAAAACTTCTGTCCAGATTTGGAATTATCAGTATATGTGTAACTGGGAAAAAGTAAATAAAGATAGAGATCAGAATAATTTGACAATTTCATCCTCGCCTAAAAAAAAGTTTGGAATGATGCAGTTGCAGCTTTAAAACTCTACAAATGAATGAATGGCAAAATATGTGAACATTACTTCTGCCAAGTTTGAGTCTGATAAAGTGATGCAGAACAAAGTTAGAGAGGTTTTACTACAAAGTGGTCAGGCAGAATCTTGGCACAGTTTGACACCATCAGTCCCATTACAAATTTCTGATATGCCAAACTTTATATTTCACTTTTATGTCACTTTTGGTGTTCATTACACCCAATTACAACAGTTTTTATCTTCTTCTGCTTATCCGTGGCAGTTTTTGACTGTTTTGAAAAAAATATATTTAAAAACTAATAATAAATAAATATTTTTTGGTTGATTTTTGGAAAAATCAACCAGAACTCTATACATTTTGCCATTCAAAGAAATCCATACAAGGCAACCCAAGTTTGAAGAGATTGCGATATTTGATCATTAATTTGCTTGGTGTTGATATTGCGTTTGGTGTGTGTAAAAATTGCTTATATGGTTGGTAGCTGTAAATTTCCTGTTTAATTTGATGTGCCACAAGACTGTATTTCTACGTGAATAGTTTACTTTTTTTTACGGTTTTGTTGGAGTACCCAAAATCAGGTACTTTGGGGCTGAACGAGTTAGAGCAATGTTTTTTTTTTTTGTTCTATTTTTGCCCTTTTTAAACTTGAAAAATGATCTCTTAGGGAAATGTTTTGCACTTTTTCTTGCAGCTCATTCTGTGTGAGAGAGAGACGAGGATGTTTCTGGCCGACACTGGAAAGAAAATCCTGTCCTCCATTATTGTAAAAGCACAGAAGGTAACTGTAGCTCCAGCAATGAATACATATTAGGTCACGTCTAAAGTGCTAATATTTACTGTTTCATATTCAGAGCCCAAAAAGATTTGAGGAAGTGTTTGAGGAGATGATTTCCTTCCTGGAGCACACGGAGCACTGGGATAACACAGAGGTGGAGCTCGCCACACGAGGGGTAAGAGTGCTGAGTCGTCAAATACTTGACTTTCTCTTGGCCTTTTGCCTCCAGACTGTTCTTTAAAAAAAAGTGTTTCTCCTTGTCATCACAGGTAAAGCACTTGAATTTCTATGATATTGTACTGGATTTTATCCTCATGGACTCATTCGAGGACCTGGAGAATCCCCCCATCTCCATCCAGAACGTGGTCAACAACCGCTGGCTCAACAGCTCCTTCAAGGAAACAGTGAGTGGACACAAACAGATTTTAGAGTCAGGGTTTCACATGGCAGTCACTTTAAAGGGACTGTGAGGAGTTTCTAAGTAATTGCAAAAAAGTCTCACTTTTAGATATATGCCTGATCGAAATACACAATTTAAGATGAGTTTTATAGCATCAAAATAGGTTATCTATAAATGCTATTCCTTAGCCTTCTAGTCGGGTCAGACAGGGCTGGACTGGCCTAGATACTCAACTTTGGGAACAAGACTATTAAAAGTAGAGCAAATTAATATTATTCAGACACGTCTTAGAACACCGGGCTGTAAGTAGCGATATATAGCCTAAGTTTTCCAAAAATTGCTTGTTGTCACACTGATCAAAACTACCGCTACATAACTAGAAAGAGATACATTACCTCGCTGTTTTGCATCCTGTAAGTTGTTGAAAAAAGAAGTTGTAAAGCAATGCAGAGTTCTGATGAAGGTCCAAACTGCATTTATCACAACAAGCACACACTTTGACTTGGGTCACGTCTTTGGTGCATTCCAGTTGTAGTCAGAAGTAGCAATTTCTGGGTTCCGAGTAGGAAACTGCAACTGGGACAACCCCCGAAGTCGGAATTTCCTACTGGGAACTCGGTGAAACCTCACCACCCCCGAGTTGATAATCAAAGATGGATGCCCCCAGTGTGAACAGTTATTTAGCTCCTGTAATAATCAATTTATTTGCCCTTCTGACTGGTTTGTGTCGCTGTAGATCAGCTGTATCCATAGTATTGTTAGACTTATATTTACAAAAATGCTGCCATAGTGATAATCACATTCTTCATGTGATATTTGTGAACAACAACGCAGGGCGTGCTAACAACAGCTAACAATAGCCTGGTAGATCGGCATGTTTTTTTCCAACTTCAACTGGAACGCCCATAAGTCTGAGATGATGTCACTCCCAGTTCCGGGGTTACTGGAACGCAGCATTACGACAGTCGCCGTGCATGCTCATGGGTAGCAGAGTCTTAATGTCGCCGGTAATAGATTCTCCTCATAGCACCTTTAAATGTGGCAGGTCTACGGTTTCAGATATTTACTGTTATTTAAAAAGATTCTAAAACAAAAGCATAATAGTAGTGATAAAAGCAATGATATATATTTTTTATTTTTGTGATCGTTGACATCAGTAACTCTGTTACTGGTAAGTTCTCCTTATCTTTCATGGGAAATGTATTATATTCTGTTGAGTCAACAAATGATGTAATACTAGTTGCATTACGTTTTTCATCAGTGTTAACCCTCTATTGCATAGTGTTGCCATATGGCAACAATTACTTTATCTTCATTTTTCTAAAAAACTGTGAAATGAAATGCATCTTTTTACATTAAAGTGTGAAGAGGGGGGGCTTTTAGTTTGAAGGAAATAGAATTTATGAGGCTGCATGACCAGGATATCCTGTTTGCCAGTCCTTTTTGCTAATGGACATTTGACGTCCAAACATTATTGTCTGGGTTTCTCCAAGATGTTCTTTTATTTAGAATTTTTGGAGTATTTTCACCAAATAAAAATTTAAATCACTATCTGGGATAAGTAAACTTTGTTTTTTTTTTTACATTTAATTACATTTTGTTATACATTTTTTGTAATATGCCAAAACAGTTCTCTTGCCATGTGGCAACAATATGCAAATATGGAAAATTCCTAGTATATACAACCTAATGGAGTTCCATTCATTTACATAGCATGAAACTATCCTGAGACTGTTTACACCTTTTGCTTGTGTTTTGAAAGTAATAACATTATATATTTTTTATATTTTGTAATTTAAGGTATGTTGCTGCCTATCTTTGACATAGTATCCAATTTCCTCCGTACTAGATGCATCCCAGCTACTTCTACAGGAGAGGAAAAGAGAGCAGGGCTGAAATAACTGTCAAACTAGAGGAGGAATTAGATCAAAATCAACTGAAATGAGTTGAAATCAAATGAAATAAAACAGGAAAAAAACAACTGAATGAAATTCAGTTAGATTGAACTTAATTGAAACAGGTTCAAAGTTTTGGGTTTCTATTAGCAGACGTTGAGAGGAACTGCTTTGTTGACTGTCACAAGGCATGAAATGAAATCAGATCAAATCAACTGAAATCAGATCAAATCAGCTGAAATGAGTTGAAATGAAATGAAACAGAAAAAAAAAATGAATGAAAATAAAGAATGATAGATAGTACTTGATTGAGCCAGGTTCAAGGTTTCGGGTTTTAAGTAGCAGATGCTTTAGATAACTGTTGAAATCCTACAATGTTTTCAATGTATAAATGTTTATTTGTTCATTTTGGAGGAGTATGACATGGATATGTTGAGTCTTGTTTTAAATAAAATGCCCTTTTGGTTAAAAATGTTGATTTTATGGTACTTTCCACGATTGCATATTGTTGTAAAATAAAAGCATTCAGTACATTTTTTTTTTACCATTTTTAAGTAATAATTCATGCAGTAGAGGGTTAATGACTTCTTAAGCCATCATGTTTTCCCAACGATAAAGGATAAGTAAAAATAGTTGAGATATAACATCATGTACTTCAGAAATGTGGCTGTTTGAGTGATAAATAATGTGGACGTCATGGTTAGCAGCGACTCATCCTTGATTTATGTGAACAATAGTAGCAGCAAACTTCACAGGTTTCCATATTATTCAATCCTTAATTAAGTTTTCAGGATTATTGCTTTGTTCTTTTTAATTTGCTTTAATCATTCACTTTTTGAGATTTAAAAGGCGGTGACTCTGTTTATATTTGTCAGGCTGTTGCATCAAGTTGTTGGTCAGTGATGAAGCAGAGGAGACAACACATGAAGGTAGGTGTCCATCGACTTTAAGATTTATCACCATCATGTGATTGTTTCTTCAACTACCAGAACTCAGAGGTCTGCAAAAACATGAGTGTAGTTTTCTGTTGAACTTTAATAAAGCAGAGTTTCTGTGACTACAGTGCTTCTTTTCACTTATTTATTCATGTCACTCATGAACCTCCTCTTTGTATTTCAGGTCCCTGACGGCTTCATTGCACACTTTTATGCAGTTTGTGAACAGATCAGCCCCGTCCTGGCCTGGGGCTTCCTGGGGCCCAAGAGCTCCCTGCATGACCTCTGCTGCTTCTTCAAGGTCAGCCTCAAACATAAAATAATAAAAATGACATGTAATCAAATGGCCATTTTCCTTAGGGCACTCTTTACATCCATAGACAGGCTTACACTGTGCAGTTTAACAGTAATGGTCTATATCAGTCATGGTGGGAGGTTCAGCTGAATCATCGTGAATGCACATGATTGCTGTGCACTCACCTAACAATCAACTGTTCTTAACCTCAGTGCTTTGATTTTACGGGTGAGATTTGGATGGAGCATTAAAAAATGTTACAAGTTTAATTTTTAAAACTGACAGTCGATTTCACATCTCCCTGTAACAAATAATTTTGACGCTCAAACAGTGACAAAAACACTCTTGCTATGGCACACAAATGGCTTCACCACCAAACACAATTAGCTTATAAACAATCACGTTATCATAAACCATCACATTTTTTTCTTTCAGCTTTAATTCTGTAGAAATGTTTTACTTGTACATCTGTTTCTGGACACAAGAAAAGAGCACTTTATCTCTTGTAATGTGAAAATAAATGAAATAATGTCCCCACTACAGCAAAGTTTGAATCAAGAGAGTTTTACCTATGCCAAGGAGGTTATGTTATTGTCGGCGTCTGTTTGTATGTTTGTTTGTTTCTCTGTTTGCAACATAAGACAAAGTTATGGACAGATTTCGATGACATTTTTAGGAAATGTTCGGATCGGGACAAGGAAAAAATGATACGATTTTGGGAGTAATCCGGATCAGGGTAAAACTGCCATGATGAAAAATGCGATTTTCGCGAATAACTACTGAACTAAAATAGACATCATTATAAATCCAATTGCTAATGGTATGTTTTCATGGTCAAGGAATCTAAATATTTAGATAAAATAAAGGTAGGACTGATATTTAAGGTGAAAATCACAATATGGGCGAGGACTGTGGCACTGGCGTAGTTCAGCGCTCTACGAGTGCTCTTCTAGTTTTAATTACTTTTAGTATGTACATTCATAAACAGAACTCCATGATGAAGAGCAATCTCCTGTATTTAGGACCATGTTATATTCAGAGTGTAAACATTAGAGCTCATGAAAGCCCTCTTTTCTTCCAGGACCAGGTGCTGTTCTTCCTCAAGGACATTTTTGACCTGGATAAAGTGCGTTACTCCTCTGTAGAGACTCTGGCAGAGGACATGCTCCACCTGCTGCACCGTCGCTCTGAGCTGCTGCAGGCCTACCTGGGAGCCGACTCCCTGCGGCACGTGAACGGCTGCAGCACCGCACAGGTGCAGCTGCTGCACAACAGCGCCCTGCTGGGGGCGAAGGTTCAGTGAGGGAGTGACCTTCAGCTGAACAGACCCTGACCTTTGAATACTACACAGAGGAACTGCTGAGTGAGCTCACTGCAAAGATAAAGATGAACTGACTGCTTCATTCACAAAACGGGAATTCAACGCTGTTAACCAGAGATCTCCACTCATCCTATCTCCCATCATGCTTTTGTGCTCTCACCAGGATCAGTGAATTGTACCAGCTGTCTGCCTTCAAATTGTATCATCTCCTCTCCCCCAGCCCCTCCTCCACAGTGCCAGTGAAATATCACAGCAATAACATTTGATTTCACTTTGCAGTAGATAGCTCACTGTGTTTAATAGAGCCATATTTATTGCTGCTAATCAATGTGTGAACAGAAAGATGGTATTTTATAGTATTTATATTGCTATAGAGCTAAACGATGCAGGGTTTATATTTTAAGAGCTGTAGTTTTCTGTGTACATCAGTGATGTTGTGATCACCTTCAAACATGCAGTAGTTTAATAACTGTTGTGAAGTAGATTTTATTAAATAGATTTATGATGTGCAATTCCGCATCCTACTGAGCATCAGCAATGCAAACCATTCAATGTAAAGTGTGTTTTTGTATCATGCTAAGAAATGAATGTTGGTCACACCTGCGCTGTCATCATATTGAAGAAAAATAAAAGGGAAAGTTGCTTTGGGAACTCAAAAAAGGCCCAGTGTGTTACTGAAATAAAGTCAGAGCAAACAGCCCACAGAGACTTTAATCCCAGCATGGCATCAGCAACCGGAAATCAAAGATTACACATCACTGTTGCATAATAGTACAGCTGTTTGACAACATGTACCACTCAGTTTTTCACGAGGAGAAACCCACACCAAGTATTACTATTCATTTATCCTAAAGCTTTGAGTTTCATTCTACTATAAAGTACACTAACCTAACTGTTGACGGTACTTCATATATTTTGGGGCAGAGCAGACTGCAGAAAACGGACTAATCAGATTTTGAGGGTTAACATTTTTTTTCATGGCAGTTATGTCAGGGCTGCAGGACTCACTTCATCGTTACAGATAATCTCAAATACAAATCCCTTTCACTTACGTTTTGACATTGTATACAATGTAAAAAAAAAAAAGTCATTTCCTAATCCTTTTTAAACTATATTCAATGAAATACACTACAAATACAGTATTTAATGTTCAACCTTATGAACATAGATATTCCCTCCTTTTAACACCAGCAACATGTTTCAAAAAAGCTCAAACAGGGGAATGTTTACATGACTTTTTCCTTTTAAAAACACTTTTAAGTGTTAAGGAAATTGTTAGAGCCTTGCAGTTGGAATTTATTCCTGCCTAACTTATATCAGTTGTTCATCAATCAGGGATCTTCGTTTTTGGACTTAGTGCTTCAAAATGTGCCATACGTTTTCAGTGGGAGACAGCTCTGGACCGCAGGCACACCAGTGTAGTACCCACATTATTTTACAATGAAGAGCATGTGCAGAATGTAGCTTGGCACTGCCTTGCTAATGCAGGGACATCCGATAAGTGTTTGAAATGTGGACTCTAAACGACTAATGTCCACATAACGCGAGTCCATCTCAGGTGAGTTGGGGCCCAGAGAATGCAGCTGCATTTCTGCCTGTTGTTGATACATGGCCTCCCTTTTTCTGGTAGTTTTAACTTAAATTTGTAGATTTTTCAATGATGTTGACTGGCGGTGGTTTTCCAGTGTTCCTGAGCCTACGTGGTATGTTTTACAAAATGATGCTGGTCCTTAACGCAGTACTGCCTGAGGGGTCAAAAGTCACAGGCATCTTTTTGGCTTTCAGACTTATTCAGATCCTCTGCATATTTCACTACTGTCAATAGTGGAGTCTTTCTGGTAAACTCCTTAAATACCAAATTATGTTTCCAATTGAACAGTTCACTTTTCAGAACAAGATGCAGGAATCAGATTCAAGGTAATTTTTTCTTTTACAAAATGTAACATTGCTATATTTTAACTTTAGTTTTATATTAATTGGGGAAACCAATATCTTCATAATTTTCAATTACTTGGTTTGAATGCCTCCAACACGGACTGAAACAGCTGGTTGATCCACTGCACTCCGGCTACTTAATGTGACAAAATTCCAAGGTTCTTTGTATTGCGAGTGCACTTCAAATACTTTCTACTTCTCCTTGGACAGACTGAAGTGTTACTTTTTCATGTACTTGAATCTGAACTTTTACTTTAGGACAAAGTCTGAGTACCCTTTCAAACTTAACCGTTTCATTTTGGGTTTCCTGGATCATCTAAATTTTAATATTAGCAGGAAAGGCATCTGCGCCAGTATACCAACTTTTGCTGCTGTTTCTCTTTGCACTTTTGTAAAAATATGAAAATAAGCCGACTACACAGATGTTCATTCCCCCCTCCAAGTTGTGTTAAGAAAGACTGCAGTTTGTCTCATGTATTTGTTACAACTTTATTAATGAACATGGCAACATTTCAAAACACAGCTGATTGATGACAAAAAAACAATATATTTGAGAATATACACAGCACATGAATCCTTTACCTCTAAGGCAAGCTCTTAGTTTTGTCTTACACCCATCTGAGCAGTGTGAACAGCCCCAACACTCAAGACCCTTTATACTACAGAAAAGTGATTTTTAAACTGAAAACACCCCAAAGTTTACCAATAAAAGTGCATGTATCGAAAAGTACATCCTGTCCTCATCCAACTTTCTAAAGCACATTCCTACTGACTGAGAGGTTATTCATGAAGGCATTCAAGCAGGTTTGAAAAAACAACCATCAGACAACTCTTTACACACTATCATCATGTTCAGAAAAAGACAGCAGTCAATCCGAGCTGGAAAAACATGTATCTGACCATCACTTTGCAAATCACAGAATTTAAATTTCATTTGCGTTGCTGTATTTTTTGTTTACCTTATCAGTGGAGCTCTTGAACGGTCTACGTTCAGCAGCAGGATTGACTCAAAGGATTCCTCCTTTTGGGGACAAACTACGACAGGGCCTGATTCTATGACCTAAGCTTGCAGCACCATCCTCCAACACTGTGAGCGAGAAGTGAAGGCAGCAGCGTTTCAATAGGAGATTTGCACTGCACTTTGAGGGCAGATTTACACCACGACAGAAAATAAATCAGCAGTTGAATGTCTTTTCCCCTGACCTATGAGCACAATACTAACTTCTGACATGGCATGCAGTTCAGTAAACCAGTCATCAGGACTTACCAAGGTGAAAACATTAAGGCTACTTTTATATCAAAAAGAATATACACGACTTAGTGAGCCTATGCAAGATTCTCTTGAGTCATGAAATTATGTCATGTAGTAAGTCATACATGCAGTTCATTCATAAAATAATCAGCTTTAAAGGGATACTTATGTCTTAAACATTTCTTTTGGCATAAATGCATTGAGGGCATATTAGAGACACAGGTAAGCATTTCTTTACATGTCATATTTGTCATGTCACTAGACAAAAACACTTGTTTCCTTAGGTTTCGCTTACCTGTGTAAATGCAGCAGAACCTAAGGTGCAAGGTCTGGGACGACACTGCAAAGATCAGATATATAATCGCACTGTTTGCCATCAGTGAATAATGCAGTCAAAGATTCTTTCCTTCTTTTGATTTCTATATTAAAGCCTCACTCAGAAAATTTAACTAGACTGAGCTTGTCAGAAGCAGTTCAACTTGTAGCATTCAACATGCTCATATAAAAGACATTGAAGTAAGAAGAGCAGAAACCTAAGCATGCTACACTGGAGATAAATGCAGAGAATTCTCATATGCAATAAATGGCATTTTCAAACAGACAGTCGCAGCTAAACAATGGCACTTAAGCAAGATCAGGTGTTCAATAACGCAAAAAAAAACATGGAAATCCTTTAAAGCAATTCCTACCAACATTCAAATCATCAGTTCAGATATCTATCTGCACAAATTCTACCTACAGAGACTAGAAAAATCTACAAAAGCATCAACATCGTGTAAAGATTTTAAGTCTGAATGTTGTGCAATAACACAAGGGGGAAAATCAATCTCAGAAACATGTGGTACAAGAATCTGAAGCTCTATTCCTCTCCTCAGAACATTTCATACTTACCCACAGACATAGGCAAAAGATTTGACAAAAATGCTAGGTATTGCAGTTGAAAAAGCATCAAAAAGGCGAGTATTTCTCAAGAATCAGTCACAGTTTTGTACTTACAGTATAGTAGGGCTCAACTGATGGATGAGGACTGCTTAGCCACCCCCGGCCCTACAACATCTATGTTCTTAAACTGGATAAACACTAACAGAATGGGCACAGCAAGAACGACTTTTTGCAGCAATGTTTTTATGTTAAAAAAACATTCTTTAAAAATAACATTTTCATACATGTTAGATCGCAATTTGAAAAAAAGAGGGCATGACAACTTTTCAAAGCATTTTTCCATACAGAAACAAATTTACCTGACTGTCCTGGAAAAAGAACAGCACAAAAAAGTACGAGTAACACTAAAAAAAAAACATATCTTGCAACCACGTTTTTCTGAGGAATATGTCAAAGAAAGAGGTGCTTACCACTTTTCTAAACTTGCCTGTGGAGGAGGAAGTGTCTATCAAGGCAAAGTACAGTGAATACTACCTCAACAATGTCAGCAAACCAAGCAGAGATTTTATAAAAGAGGGCCACAGCAACGCAGTAAATGCAAAGATACCTGTCCACTTTCTAATGACAAACAACTGTCTACAACTCAATCAGAAGATTCAGGAGACAAAAATGTAAATAATTGCTTTAACAAGGACGTGTGTTGATTGGAACAATTCAGGATCACTGCACGCACATAACATTTCTAAAGAGCCTTATAGACAGTTGGAGAGAGACAGGACAGCACAACCTTATTTTTGGACACTGAACCCACACATGGCCTGCATTTTTTGACGTTTGTCCCCATTAAAACAAAACCATACAGAATTGATCTTTTAATACCACCCCAACTTACCAACACAGGAGGTTTCAGTTTGTTTTATTGCAAAAACACAACAGGCAAATAGCATTTTAAAACTGAGATGATTTACATGGTAATGTCTACAGTTTAATAAACATGAGTTCTAACCACATTTAATGTAGATACAGGGCTGGAATGACCATATGTATAATTACCTTACTAAAAACAGAGCATTTACAAGAAACAGAAAAACAAAATAAGAAAAAATGAGAGAGGACGTGTTCGCCGGGTAATCTGCCATCTATGTGAAACACTTTTCAAACCAAGGAAATTTAAGATCTTCATCAAGGCGTCTGCATCCAAACATTTAACAAAGGATTTTGTTTCGACAATGTAGCATTTACTTTATGTCCACTTCACATTACTGGCCCTGTGCAAAGAAATACATAGAAGATACATTGCATGTTAACAGCAGAAACAGTGGACTCAGCTTCCCAAAATAAAAAGTTAAAAGCCTGTGTAGGGAGGAAAGCTTTTTGGTTAAGTGTGTGAGGCTGCTGCGGTCACTGGAGCGCCTGTGAAACCTGAGGGAGGAAGGGGGGGTTACGGCACAACAAAGAATTGAGTATTCAGTGGATGTGGAGGACAGATTCTATAGAGGGGTGTACCTGAGGGGCTTGTGGGGCTCCACCCATCCCCTGAGGGTTGGCTGTGCCGTAGTATGCTGCCTGCTGACGGTAGTACTCCGCCCAGGCAGCGCTGTAGTCTGGTTGGCCTCCGGGCTGGGAGGCTGCCGCTGCTGCTGCCGCTGTGGCCTGAGGGGCAGCTTGACCTGGGGGGTAAACGCAGAACACTGGTGAATTAACGTACCAAGTCCACTTACACTTGTTTAATAATTACTCTGAAGGGCACTTTGCAGCCAAACCTTGGAAAACAAAAGCATCAGCCAAAAGCTTAAACTGCTGCAGACCATCTGATTTGTCAAACCAAATGAAACCCCTGCATGTGAAACTCAGTGAAGTAAAAATGATCATTTATCGGAAGGGGAACGAACCCACCACCAGTCTCTCAAAGTGGTGGGACAGAAACCTTCTGCCTTTCTCTTGGGTGACTGGTAAAGCAGCGACTCCACTTAAGAGAGCTGTATGATGAGCACAGCCACCCTTAAACATCTATGACATTCACCTACAGACTTAGTGATACTGTAAAATGTACACAATGCAGATATTTTAAGTTTGACACAGAAATGTAAAATATAAACATAAAGAGGAATCAATGTACTCTTTACAAATGCTAGAAACACATTATGAAAGTTTAACCTCAAGTGTCCTTCTAGTAGGGCTGAGTATTTCATGCACCTCTTGATACACAATGTGTCCCAATACTGAGGCTCCAATTCGATGTTTCCTGTTACGCATGAATAATTGACATTTTATTATGCTTTATCAGAATTCCTGATGACTTTAAATTTGATTTGTCACTGCAAAGAGAAAACCATTGTTCGCCAACTCCAGACACTTAAATTGAGATCCTCAAAGACTTTAGAGTCAAAAATACCAACACGTGCTTCATTCAGTAAGTTTGGCTTCGACTTTGAACTGTGCCACTGATATCACCCAGAGGGTCTCGACAACAGCTGTCACAGCATTTGAGGTCAAATTGATTCTGCAGAATCAGTTATCAATACATGTATTGGTAAAGAGAGCATGACAACATTTTGCTGCATCATCATCTTGAGCACAATCTTTGCTTCAAGTAACTCAGGTTTGTGTTGCTTTGTACCACAACTAGTCTTGTTTCAACAATGCTGAACAACTGATTCAACATCTGTTTTACTCCACATTCTTCCTTTAAATTGTTGTACAGAAGGGCAACAGATGTTTTAACTACTTCTTCCCCGAGGTGTCACGCTGTCCATCACTGGGCTTTATTAGTATGAAGCCGCTTACACACCAAACGCGTCCTTGAGACCTCGACTACCACTCTCCATGTAAAGTCAATGTACAGCCATGATGGGGCGAGGCTTATCCTCCCACAGGCAACAAACACGCTCTGAGTGAACGTGTTGCTCTGTCGGCAACAGTTTCAACTCTGTAAGTGATACCACATGAGGCTGTGCTGCTGCAGCCAATCAGCATTGTGTGGGTGTGCGACCATACCTGTGAGCTTTTTTCTGGTCCATTCAAATCCCATTTTCAGTTTTTACATCTTTCAACTCCCATACAAGTATAATTACGACCTAAACCACTCACTATTCCTGCAACTTCCTCTAACAGACGTGTAGTGTACTGGCATTGAAGTAAGAAATCAAAGCCTGAAATCTTCAAATCAAAGGGACTACAACACTGATTTCTGTTCAAGAATCATTGGTTAAACCGGCAAAAAGCTTGAGTACTCTCAAACTTATCTGAAACCTAAAATTCATAAAATAATTGGTCTTATCACAGTCCAATAAATGATGCGTGACCCTGTGAAAACACCACATACATTACTGGATGGAGGGGTAACTTTTCAGCCCAGCATATTTTAAAATAAAAATACAACTGTTTCAAAACCTAAGCTCATTTTTTAAAGGTATTTTTCGGCATTTTGTGCCTCTATTGACAGGAGAGAGACAGTGGATAGGCTTGTGAGAGAGTTGGAGAAGACACTCTGCAAACTAGTCACAGGCTGGATTCAAACCCAGACCGGCAGAAGTATGTACATGAGACGTGCATGGTTGCTAACCACCCTGCCAAACCAGCACCCCAAAACTGACACTCATTTAACCTCTAAAACAAGTCACACAAGAGAATGACTTCTGGAAGACAGTTTGGCTTAAAAGTGTCTTAAGTTATCACTGACATGCTATCATTAAGAATGATAGCATGTTTGAAGTTTTGACTGGCTGAACAAGCTGCATGAGCCCACTTTAGCCAAACTTACAGCAAGTTTTATATTCTGTGTGCCTGTCCATTAAATTTCAGTGAAGTGTTGCACCAATAAACTGCTGCCTGTCTGATCACCAACCTTGTTTCTTGTAATACTCCTCCCAGGCTTTTGTGTAATCCTGAGGCTGTTGATTCTGTTGGCCTGCAAACAGAAGAGAAAATGTCAATTTATCCAAACAGAAAATAAAACCATGAACAAACTGACAACATTACTTCTGTATGGCATCATTTAGCTCTACAAACATTCAGTGACAGAATAAGATTCATAGGATAACCATCAGTGTTGATAAAGCTCTTACATAGTCTGAGAAATAAACTACTCTAAGCTTCATAAAAAGGTGGTTCTGTGTCGACAGCTCATTCCTGTAGATAGTAAAAAGTGTTGCAGTCTAAACAGCACAGGGGTTGAACGTTAAAAACAAGTGGAGGCACAGAGAAAAGGCTCCACAGCAGGCCAGCAAAAACCCAGACCTGGAAAAGAAGCTTGTCTGAAAAACCCGGTGGCTGTTTAGACTGTCTTGTGTTAATAAGTGTACACTGAAGCTACAATTAAATATACCCATTTTCTTGTAATATTCCTCCCAGGCCTTGGAGTAATCTGCCTGTCCACTCTGACCTGCAGCCTGTGGGTCACCTGTTAAAAAGAACGGTACTTGTATTTAGTGAAGTATTCTCAGCAGTTTGTCCTCCACCTGCCTGGGTCGAGCTGTCAGCCTAGGAATAGTGGAGGAAAACTATCCTGTCCCTGGGGTAATATAAAAAAATGTTTAAGGAAGATTCTCTGTAAAAAATAAGACACTTAAAAAAGGTTAAACCAAACCAATATGTCCCCTGTCAGTGACGGCAGAGAGACATGGGCACAGAACACAGCTATGATACAGCTCCTTAACTACTCTGCGCTACGCTTCTCTAATCAGTCCAAGATCCTTCTAGAAAGACAGCCACACTGCCTGAAAAAGAAACACGGCAGTTACCTTGGCCATTGGTTTGACTCGTGCCAGGAGCTCCACTTGTCGGGGTCATGGGAGCCTGAGGCTGCTGGCTGTACTGAGCGTAGTAGGCCGCCCACGCTGCTGCGTTGGCATCTGCAGCGGCTTTATCTGGACACAAACATTTATTTAACTACACATGCAACTATAAAAACTGAGTCAAAGATTCCTTCATACAATGACAATGTGGATTGCCTCACTTCTGGGGAATCATTAAGAGCTTTAAAAATGGACAGATGTGTCACAGCAGCAGAACTCACTTGGGTCAGGTTGTCCCTGTTGCCAGTGTGGGTAGCCATTGCCCCATCCCTGAGGCTGGTAAGGCGCAGGTGGACCACTGATGAACAAAAATATCAAGTTTTCAATTGTTTTAGCTCCACAGCAGAGGAATTTCAGAAATCTGTACATTTACTAATAATGCACTGAAAGGTGAAGGCATTGACAAATCCGACAAACGCATCTGAAATTTAATATATGTGAAACTTTATTTTTATGGTTCGAAGTTACATCAGTTTAACCATGGATGAGCCCCTGCTGCCCCTCCTCACTCTATCAGCTCAGGCAGTATCTGACACAAATGTGAAAACAGGGCAAAAGGCCCTTATTAAAAAAATATTTTAACCTGCAAGATATACAACAGGCATCAAGACCAACACAATAGAAAATGGAAGGAAAAAACTGTTTCTAAAATAATCCCTTTTTACTGTTACTAAGCTGTACAAAGCAAAAAGTTAAAATAATTTACCTATGATTTACCTATAATGAACTTATACCATTATAGTTGTTTCACTGCATTGGAAATATTGCTTGGATTGGCATTCTTCTTTGCCTTGCTCATTTAACCTTTTATCATTTTTTGACTAAGAATAAAGATCTTGGTGTCACTCTTTTAGCTAAATTAAGAGGTGATGGTTGTCTTTTTGGAACATAAAGCAATCACTGAATAAAGAAAGTAAGGAATCTTTGGCCTTCCTCCATCTCTTTGCTAGAGTAATCCAGAGCATGAAATGAAAGGATGTAATGTCATGTAACTAAACTTCAACAGCATCAAGATTATAAAGACACCAGACAACAATAACTGCCTGACCTGAGAAAATGAGTTAGCTTTGATGTGTTTTGTCAGGCTCTTCTTGCCCGCTAGATCACCAAGTTTTATGAGCAGCAGAGCTTTAATACTATGTAGCCAAAGTCATTTACTTACTGTGGTCCTGGAGGTCCCTGGTTGTATGGTCCTGGGTTGTACGGACCCATTGGAGCCCCAGGGGGTCCAGGTGGCCCTGGTGGACCATGTGGGCCACCTGGACCTCCATGGGGACCAGGGGGACCATGTGGTCCACCCATTGGAGTGACTGGGCCCTATAATCCAAATAAGTTGAAGTCAGATTTTGAAAGGAGTATCACAATGTGTACAGGGGAAAAGAAAACGTAAGCAACTCACCCCAATTTTCTCCTCCACCAGCTGCCTGGCGTAGTCGATCTGTTGAGGGGAACCCCGGACTGTGAACATTTTGATGTTGGGATCGGCATTGGGTGGAGGATTCCTCTGGAGCTCGATCCTAGCTCCTGACTGCTGACTGATGCCCTTGATTGTCTCACCACCTGATGACCCCAGAAACAAAACGTAAAACAAACAGTCAAGCATATTTACCTTTTAAAAATACACCACAGTGAAAAATAAAGCAGCAGAACACACAACCTCTTAACATGTATTATCGTAGATTTGAAACACTGAAGCGAACTACAAGGTTCAAGTTATGGCCAAGAAAGTCCTATTTAAAGTTATGGGGAAATAGAAACAAGTGCAGTGTATACACTGAGGATGAAAAAACGTTTATACTCTTATGAATCACTTGACTTAATATTGTCTCCATGCTATTTACTTCAATCTGATTTTGACTTCTATCTTCTAACCCCATTTCCTCCTGTCATTGGCACATCTACTGAAATCCAGGGTCCATTCTTTAAACACTTTAATTGTTGCTCTTCCAGCACTTGCCTTTTCCAATGATCAGGCCAGTCTTCATGGTTGGAACAGTGAAGGTAAACTCCTGCAGGCCACCAGGGGGCCCCATGTTCCAGTTTCCCTGCCCTCGACCACGGCCTCGACCACCTCCACCGTGCCCTGGAGGACCACCAGCCTGGACGCTCCTTAAGAGGTCCGAAATAATCTCTGCTGCATGCTGAGCCTGGTCAGGAGGTCCCATGATCTGTGCTATTCTGTCGGGCGTGCTGCCATCATCTGGAGGGGAGAGCAGGGGTTATGTTGGCTTTCTGAACAACAATAACAAGCAAACAGACAAGTTGACAAAAGGAAATCGTATAAAACACTGCCTCTAAGGCTCCACCTTGCTTCGTTACACTGTTAGCATGTGATCAGGTCTCAGATACATTTGGGTTGAGGTTATACATCAGCTCTTCAGCGTGGTGCATGAGTTTTCATCATCGACCATACGAGGTTTGCACAGTGGTGCTCAGCTGACTCTTCCTTTGTCAGGGTTGTTGTGCAGAGTGTGAAAGACTTACCTGGTTTAAACTGAATCCTGACTCCTGTGTCGCTCTGGATTTTCTTGATCATCTCCCCATTTCTGCCAATAACAATACCAACAGCAAACCTGGGGACTGGAACCTGCAAGACAATATTCTAAGTCAGTTGACAAATTCAGTGTCTCTTCTCCATCAATCAGTGAACGACTCACTAAATGGATAAATAAACTAAAAACTCAACAAACAAATAAGGAAACATCTCACATCTAAGCTATCGCCTCCACCGCCTCCAACTCGTGACCCGTACTCTCCTCTCTGCTCCCTGAAGCCCTGCTCTCTGATCAGCTCCATCACCATGTCCTTGGCTTGCTACAGGGGAAAAAAAGCATTAAAAGAATTTCTCTCTAGTGTGAATTTAAGACATTAAATTAGGGCAGCTAAATTATTGTACAAATCAAATATCGTGTTCCAGTGGTTAATAAAGATTACGATTACTTGGTTTCTGTTGTTGGCAAGTCAAGCATTAGTTGAACATCAGCCCTCTAATTAACATCAGCACACAGAAAGTTAGAGACTAAGTGTCTTTGGGACTATGGTAGGTCTTTCTTACCTGGACTTTAAATGGTTCTCCTGAAATACGAAGTGGCTTGTCTGCGCCTGTGTTCTGGGGTCCATCTTGGATCATGACCATCTTCACTCCAGCTCTTTCCTGCAGGTTTTTGAAGGGCCCACATCATATTAATATTGTTAATGACTACAATTGGAAGTAGTCAACATTCAAACATGATCTTGCCACTCACCTGGAGGCTTTTGATGGTTTCTCCCCCCTTCCCAATGACGAGTCCGGCTTTAGAGGCAGGGACCATTATCTCCTGGACAGTCATGCCCGGGCCGTCGTTGTGGTTGAACGCTGGAGCAGGACGTCCCTTCTCCACTATCTCTGTTAGTAACCTCTTTGCAGTCCTAATGAGAGGCAAATTACCATCAGTAACAGACAGAAGGATCAAACAAAATCTAAAAGAGGCTTCAATGCCCACAAAAGCTGATGGACTTCATTTCACAAAGTGGCAGGTAAATTCAGAGCATAATTTCCCGTGGATTCATTCACAGATCTTCCACTAAAACAAGGTTTTCACAACAAAGAGTTGATTTTTAAGCCTACTCACTGGATGGATTCTGGCGCTCCTGTTAATGTCACCGATCTATCTGGCATGCCTCCACTATCTACAACACAGAAAATTACAGCATGTAAAAATAATGCATAAAAGATGTTGTCAGAATTAGTCATTAAAAATCACAGCAAAACTTTACCTGGTGCAATCTGTATTTTACATCCAGACTCCTGCTGCAGCCGAGAAATCTGCTCACCCCCTCTGCCAATGACTAAGAAAAAAGATCTATGTTACAACTTTGTAGAAAAACAACACTAACCTAATGCTTCCCCTGTTATAAACAATACTTACTAAATCCCACCATCCCATCTGGAACTTTGAATTCCTCTGAAATTGACCTGAGAACAAAAGCGAAAAGATGAGTTTTGGGGCATGCAGACAAATGTGGATGAAAAAAAGATAATTCTCTTTAAAAGGTCATTACCTTGGAGGGCCACCCATTCCTCCCATTCCTGAAAAGGCTGATAGTGAGCAAAAAACATTGTTTCACATAATGAGCAATAATAGCCAACATCATTTTTCAATTCAGGCCAACTATATGACAAGAACTATTAATAGAAAAGAACAAATACACAGAAACTAGATAACTTACCATCATTTGTGGCCACTTTTTTTGTCTCTGGTTGATCTAGGAAAACATGACAGTAGCCAGCATAAGTACTCTAAAAACACATTTTGACTCATGTCTAGCACTATTTTCCAGCTGAGGGAAGCTTAAAATTATTAACAGCAAGCCATACTGTAAGGCACCATGCTACCCACATCAGCTTCAGACTTCAAGGCAAAAGCCTTCAGTGACAGCCTCCATCCTCTAAGACAATCTTACTCCAGAAATCTGAGATACAAGTGAGACCCAACCAGGCTTATTGAGAATATGTATGCAATTAAAAACTGCTTGATAAGCTTGACTTAGCTTATCAATTATTTCTTAATACAGTTCCTATTGTATGTTACTCATTTGCTAAAATTAGAAGCATCTTGAAGGGCTTTGTATACACACTAAAAAAATGTAAATGCCATGGTGGTTCAGTTTTCCCCTACATTCAATCTTCAAAAGACGTTATTTCTAATCAGTGTATTGCATTTGTCAAAACAAATGGACAATTCCTTTTCAACTATATAACCATGAGGAGTACAGGAGAAGATACTGGACGTATGGCATCAGTCTGATAATGTTATGCTCTGTACATCTTTAAAAGCATGACGACAACAGCATTTACGTATGGTATAAAGCCTGATAATATGAATATAAAAAGTAAGGGGCTCCACCTGCTCTTGTGATTCCATGTGTTATGAATTTACATTGTTATTAAATACACTAGTCAATGAAAAAAATAAAGTGTCAGCCAAGTCCAAAGGAACTAAAAAAAAATGACCACACTTAAATCTCACAAGGTTTGTCCAAACAACACTGAGTGACTATTTACCCAACAAATGCAGTATTTCCACTTTATTGCAGATTTCTGTTGTTACCTCATGTCTAACTTGTGATCTTTTAAATTGCATTTTTTATGAATATTGGAAGACTGCAATGGGCTGCTGATTAAGTGTCTGTGTGTCATTACCACACTTTTCTGACATACAATAATGATCAACATGTTTTGTGCATATCAACCTGCCTTGTGTGAAACTATTGCATTTCCTGCATGGTCAAACTTTTACCAACAAGAGTTTAACTTTTACAATCTAATGGGATCCTGAATATGCAGGTAACAAATAAAACGGAATCAAGAGCTTATACTGTTTCATTTTTGTCAGCAGGCTTTGAATCGAAAGGCTGAAAAGAGACGATTAAAATATCAACTTGTTATGCAAACATGCAGCAATGTTAAAGTTACACATTATGGAGTTAGTAATGATGAGCACGATGCATGAGATCAATACAGGTTTTTATTTCAAAGAGTAGATTTAGGTCAAGTATTACTTTGTAGCTGTTAAACACACAGGTATGATAAAACTTTTAAAGACTTGCATTGAATCGATTTAAGCCACTGACCGATATTCAGGTTAGGCATGGGAAAATACCCACCAGCGTCCTCCAGGGGCCTTTTCTGGCCTCCGTAGCCAAACTCATTTGATGGAGGTGCTGCAACACCGTCACCACCGATTTTCGCTGCAATCTGGAGAACAACAAAGACTAATGAATCCAACTGTGTTACACAATTTTCTTACTAATCATGTTTAATTTGGGCACAAGCATGCAGGCTGCGGCCTCCATCAGTCCGGAAGTCTAACCAACAAAGGGCCGCTACTACTTCTACTTTACTCAGCCATTGTCACTCAAAAAAGCATCAAAGCTACAAAGAGCACATTATAAATGTCATATTCAACCACAAGATTCAAGGAAAGTGTCTCACTTTGTGGACAAATTTGTGTTTTAGTTGTGGCCTAGCAGTCGTCGTTAAAGTTAGCTAGTCATCATTCGTTAGCCTAGCCTGCAGTGATGCAGTACACCATACCTAGGGGCTGAAAAAGCACATTTCATCCTGTTTTTGTCTTTATCATAGCTTTGTTGCATTTATAGTCCATTTACCTGTCGTGCTCGCTGGAGGGCGTCTTTAAAAGCGTCGTTCATTCCGCCACCACTGTTAGAGGACGGGGGAGCCACGCTGCTGTAGTCAGCCATATCTGCTGCTGTTCTCCTCCTGAACGCGACAAGATGGCGGGTTTCATTCACGGGATGTTGATGACAAAACTGACGTTGTCTCGCGATAACTCAGGCGTCGACTGATGGTCCCACAGTTTCACGTTTCATTTTGACAATAAGCTACTTTTAATGCGCTGCAAAGAAACTATTTATACCAGCCAGCGACGATATTTGGACATAAACTATTTATCTTTTTGTTTCTAATGACAATGAACAAATAAAAGACAGAGAAAAAATAATGTTGATAAGACGCATAGAAATGATAATGGCTGGACGTGGGTAGTGGCAGATAAAAGTAAAAAAAAAAAATGGATTACTGATGTATCAGCCACACATTAAGTATCAGTCAGATATTTCACCGAGGATTTGAGGATATTTCATTGAATTTTTCATCATTCGTCACTGAATGTCAACATTTTAACAGTATACAGCATAATTTATTAAAGAGTCAATCAAATGTTTTCATTGTTTCACATCTTTTTACATCTGGTTTAAGTTTTAAAAAGTGGTTTAACAGTTGCAGGAGTAGTATACTGTACATTGCTTAAAAACAAACACACACTATATTTGTGGTCCATCTTTGGGTACACAAAATCTGAGGGTTTATTTCAGGATCTGAGCTCATTGGGACAGTACTTCACAGTGACCGTACTTTTCAAGATATTTTCTACCAACTTTTTAGTTAAAAGGATATCGTTATAGCACCGTTGTGTCTTTGGAGATTGCATCACATTCATCTGGACAAATCTTTACAGTTGCTTTTAAACGAAATTGTCTTCATCTGATATTTGCCTGGGCAAATTATATCTTAACACCCATTTCCCTGTTAGAGATTTTAATTTTGAAACCATCTTAAAAGGACAGTGAATGGTCTTGGAAATTGAGGAGAGAGAGGACAGATGACTGTAAAATGAAATGAGATTTATGTGAGGGAAAGGAGCTTCATGTTAAACTTAAGCCCTGGGTGCATGCAACAAGGAAATCAGCCTTCATGCAGACATGCCCACGTGGCTACAAGTGCCTCATCTTTTTTTTAATACAAAGTCTGTATTAATTTTTATTCAATCTACAACTAAAAGAGAGACAATAAATTGAAAATACAATGCTCACAAATCCACTATTACAGAAAACCATGACAAACTTGCAATGACTCCTTAATGTAGTAAACTTTATTATGTGCATCATATTTCAACAAAGCACCTGCGTTAAATAGACTAATATTAAATTTACAAGAGGAACTGTACACTATCTTCATTCTTCAGGTGAGTGGTAAAAAGCTATTTTGACAGTTTTATAGGCTAAGTCAAACTTTACTGTCTTTGTCTTGCAATTTAGACGATTTTCAAACATTAAAGGTTTATGTTAGTCAAATTGAATAAGTACATTTTAACACAATTTCTTTCTCCAATTACTTAACTGTTTTCAAAAGCAAAAGTTCACCTTCTTAGAAGAGACCTGTAAGCTCCATCTCAGGACTGAAGAGAAGAAAACACATTTTCAAATTTTCTAGTTAAAGTGTAGTTTATCAGAGCACAAGGTATAGCTCTGACAAAGCTGGCTCCCATGCCGTTATAAAATCCTCTGATTCCATTTCTTTCATATATCCCAATGAGACCTTGTAGAACACCTGAAGCAGGCCATAAGTCTGACCTAAAAGCTGTAAAATAAACAAAAGATAGAAATGAGCAAATTTCGTAATGTAGACAAGTTCCATACCTATTAGGTTTTGTTCTGTCTTACTTGATGAACTGCACACTCTACACCTGCATAGGGAATCATGCAGAGGATGCTGGGATGCTGAAAAGCTTGAATCCTCACACATCATGTCTCAGATTCAGCCTCACCTTCAGCACCTGTGTGGTACACAGAGGAGAGATATCACAAAACTAAAACTCTGTTTATATTTTTTCAGTGTTTATGACATAAAGACACATTTCATTTAAAGTATACTGTAAACAACTGGAAGAACAGAGTAAGTGAACACAAATCCATACATTGCACAAACTCAGTTTCCCTTTCATAACTGTTTGGCAAATCTGGATACAAGACCAATATGTCAGGATCTCAAGAATTTGACTAGAAGTGACTTGTTATCACAGGAAAACAAAGTAAATAATGCATAAATGCTTAGTGGTCCTGTTGAGATCTTCTTCAGTATTCTGATTTGTCTGCGGTACAGAAAAACACGAGGGTATATGCATGCATCTTCTGAGTATTCAAGTGTGTTTCTCAGCCAAATGATCTATATTTTATATCTAATACATAAATATGTAAAGGAAAAAGTTCTGCAAGCTCAATTGCACTGCTATTCTGACCATGCCAATATTTAGTCCTGGTCGACTGATCAAATGAATATTCAATCCTGGAAACAGTATTTCAACAATGTTCTGCAAAAACAGATGACAGGACAGAAATGTAAAAGTACTCAGACCTGCCACTGATCTCTGATACCTCTAAAGGGTAGAAAGCAGCATGGGCGACAGCACCAGACACACAACCCAAACCGAAACGCTGCTGCACCGTCAGGGTCTCTTGAGTTCTGTTCTGAGTGTACACCTTCATCTGTACAGAGGGGAAACCTGTGAGTGTGTTGGGTGGAAAAAAGGCATCAATAATTCACAGTTCAGACGCTGCTGCAGACTCACCTTAGCATATATTAAGCACTGCAGCGTTGACTGGGGTGTACCTTTCAACACGTTTACAGCATTTCCCTGCCACATCGAACGCAGACCACCTGTCTTCATCTCCTGAAAGCCTTGGGAGAAGGCCTTGGATCCATGAACCTAAGGAGCACAAAAGGCTCATTCAAATGATTTATTTTATTAACAGCTGTGTTGAGTGGATAAAAGTGTGAGACTTTCTTTGCTTCTACTGTGATACAACATGCACTAAAGTGAATGCTCCTCCAGGGAAAAAAACATATTTAAAACAAGTTGGCTTGCGAGTTGAAGGCTGTCTTGCCAAGCTGCTGCTTCTACACAGGCACAAAACACAAAACATCTTTTTCCAGACTTGTAAATGAAAACAGCTGATTTTCTTTTACCTCAACTTCAACAAGATCTCTTGCTGCCAAGAAAAAAAATGTATCAAGAGCCAACGTGTGAAAGTAACATAGAACAAGACATTTTATTGCCAGCTTTCAGACATGTTGATGAAGTTCATAACATGCAACCATGAGTGTCCAGAATGGTTACCTTGCACATTGAAGAGTGCTATAACACTCCTGTGCTTGCATCTATGTTCTTTACCACTCAGTTGTTAATACTGAGAATTAAACACAGCACTAAAAAAACTGTGATTGTAGCACCTATATTGCTAGCCTTGCAGAGCAGACAGACCTGCCTGATTCTGAAATCCTGCAGGTCCGTCTTGCCAGCCTCCGTTGTCCAACGAATTCGCTCGGCTGAATTTTTAACAGCCCAATCAGGGAAGAGAGGCAGGAGCAGCAGAATGCGGACGTGACGACAACCAGAAGTTGAGAACCGGAAGTTGAGAACGGACATGCCAATTAGCCTATTGTCCTCATAGCTACTCAGTGAAACTTGGTGAAATCTGCCCTCCTCAGAGGTTTACTTGAAGGGATTGTCTTTGACGAGGTTCATGTCCCATATAAGTGTTAAATTAATCATCTGTGTGGTACATTTTAGTGTAAGACGATAGTAAAAGACCTAAGGTAAGTTAGCGGCTAACGGCTAACGGTCATTAACTGTTGTTAGCTGTTAGCAGCTAAGTTAGCCGCTATGGCTAACATCCATGAACTGTTGATAACTGTTGTTAGCCATTAGCCGCTATGCATGCTATACTAAAGGAGGCGACCGTGCTTGATGTGGATTGGTCTGTGATGAATGTGAAGAGCCAAACAATTGTCCAATCACAAGCTTGTGTTTTTTATAACGTTCTGCCCCTGACAACAAATTCAAAGGGCTCCTACCCAGATGGACTAGTGAAATACTTCAGTGGCAGATATATTGAGCTGTCCATCTGGCTTGTCAGGTTAGTATATTGCTGCTTTGGTAGCCATTTCTGCATTGTCCAATATGCACCTTATTTTGCCTCCTGAAAACCTCCAAAATATGTTCTGGCTTCAGGAGATTTCAGAGAAACCTTGCATGAATATCTAAAGAGTATGTAAAAAGGTCATCAGTTATTTTCCACGTTTCATAGGCTTTGCGATAAAGTACTTATTAAACTTACTTTGGGAAAATATATAAACAGTAAGAAATCTTATCATATCAGATGTTATCCTCTATATAGAAGTCTCTAAAATCTCTATAGCCTTATCCTCACAAGCGCTGAAACCCTATGCTGCCAGTCGTGATCTGGATGTGCTGCATTTTTAACGCAAAAAGGAAGAGTTTTCACCCACACTTAATTCTGACAGTTTCCTGCAGCACCCCAAATAATTCTTCTTCCATGATTGGCATGTAAGCTAAGTAAAACCTCCTGCTGTGAGGGATAAGTGTGAACGTGCAGATCAGCAAATTTTTAGGGTATTTTACCTCAAGATTTTCTATGAAAGTTTGGGGTTGCGTGTATGAGAAGAACTTTAAGGAATCAAATCACTTAAGGTCATATCCCCTAGTTTTGGAGACTTTTTGTTACAATGCCGTATGATTAAAAATTTCACAATTAAAAGTGTCAAATATGAACACAGAACTGAAATATGCTCTGTAATAATTACGGAACTTCAACTTAAGATGAAAACTAGTTGTAAGCTATTATTAGTCAGTAGTTAAGTCTGTGCCATGCCTGTTTTGTTTTTCTGTATTTTAAGCTGTTTATCATATGGGTATAATTTACTACAGAACACACACAATGTTGCAGTGCATTTTTGTTAGCATTTTATGGGTAAAAGAAATTGAAACAGATCTTTCCACACTGAATGGAAAGATGTTTCCATTCCACTAAAGAGGACACAACATGACTGCCGGAGAAATAAAATGCCTTCATGTAAATGTAACTCTTACAGAAGGAAAGGGATTTGTGAATGTTTGTGCATGTTAAGATTGCCACAATATCAAAAACTGTCATACAATTTGATCAAAAATCCAACTTATCAATACACTATTACGGACCTGATTTGGGAAGATTTATTTCGCTTAATTACCAAAATGGCAAACAAGCCCTTGTACAATGGTTTCCTCTGTTTGTAAGAGACATAAATTTTACTTTGTCATCTATATGACTTGAGAAAACTTCAGTATTTGCTTGTGGCAGCTTTGGGTTATACGACAACCGACTATTGTATATTATTTTATCTTTAACTGACTGACATAATGCTTCAAGCTCCAAATGATTACATTTGATAGCTTTACTTCAAACAAACTCACTAATTGGAGCATAGAGTATATGTATGATGGGAAAAGCTGTGATAGAGTTTTGAACTTCAGTCAGAAGATGAACACAAACTCCACGACTCCGGCACCCCAAAGCTTTTAGCTGATGTTTTGATTGTTGTAATTTTCATTCCTCTCATTGTTCGAAGGCATCTAAAAGCTGACCTGAAGATGTGTTTTAAGGCGGTCGATGGGTGCTGTCACACTTCTGGACACAGCATCAGACAGTCCTGCCGCCAGAACAAATGTCCTCCAGGCACCAAATCCAGACGCCTCCTCGGGGAACTCGATGGGCATCGCACGACTCTCGCCCACATCAAAAACCTGCAAAAGGACAAAATGAACAATGGAATTTGTCATCCGCCAATCATCGTGGTATTACTCACACTGAAGTGGACGCTTAATATGTCACAGTTTGTGCTTACACCTCTGCCTGGCTGAAGTATCGACAGTAATAGGTGTGATGATGCCTGATGAGCTCACCAGACTGTGTTTCCATGAAGACACCAGCTCACCGATGCTGTCTACGGGGTTGAGGATAACATGATGAAGGAATTCATCCCAGTCCACAGTCATTGAGCTGTCTTTGTCCATCCTGGAGTTTAGATATACAAAACAGATCATAAAACGTGTGTTAGACTGTTTAAATATATATGATGATATGAAGAATTTAAATGAGCAGCTGTGTTACTATCATCTATTTTATCACCTCACAGAAAGGCAAACATGTCACTTGAAAAGGTTCTGTTGATGTCTAAATAAACACAGTGGACACATTAAACACACAGGTTTGTTTCGTGAGTTAAAAGTTGTCTACCGGCTAAAACTTTGCTGGGGAAACATAATAACTTGAGGAGTTTTAAGCCAAACATTATTTTACTTAATTGAACATCATGATACTATCAAGGCCCTGAGAGAACATGCATCCAATACAAGTTATTTCTCGTTGTGTCCTCAATAACTCACTTTTCTGTCTCGTATATCTAGGATTTCCTGAGTATCAAGTCAAGTCTTAACTTACCTCATCATTATGGGCAACAGCAATATAACATTGTACATTCTGTAAGCCTGTTTTAAAATGTGAGTTGTGTGCTCTTAATGTTTTGCCTTGATTTTGAGTCTGTAACATTCTATTGGCTGCTACCTTGGCCAGGTCTCTCTTGTAAGAGGGATTTTTTATCTCAATGTGACCTCCTGGTTAAAAAAAAACAAAAAAAAAACATATTGTGGTCTGCTTTGTTGCCAAAGAAAGTTATAATCCAATCCTTTCTACAGAAAAAAACACATTCCAAGGTCATCCCAAGGTGACATGTGAAAGAAGTTAAGATCAGAAAAATGGTACAGGAGTTAAAAAAGTAATTGGCTACAAACTGCATATTTTCTCCCTTGCTATATCTTGTGTGACATCAAATTTAGTATGATTTATATTCAGAATAGCTTGACAGAATTTTCATGTATAACCCCATTTTCACTGACACAATACCTCTGAAAATATTATTTGCACTGATGTGCTGCATGTGCAATAGCACACGGCAAAACAACCAAGTTTTACCACCAGACTTCACCCTGAAATTTCCCTGCTGGCTCTTTTGTACTTTTGTGAGTTACATTAACCATGAGACTCATATTTCTGAGCTAATAAAGACATCACACTGAAACCACCTTGATTCCAGTTATAAGACTGTTAATTCACAGATAGTAAAGGAATTAATCCGGAAATGTACTCACTGGTTCTCTGTTATTTTTCTCTTCCTCCACCATTTACTATTTACTTGCATACTGCAGGTCTTTTTGTTTTCATGGATTTGTATGAATCATATTTTTTTTTAGGAAATATGTGGTATGGGCATTGGAGCTGTTTCATAATGCATAGCAGTAGTGTTGTGTTACTCAAGACCAGTCTTGGTCTCAAGACCACATTTTAAAGGTCTTGGTCTTGTCTCAGACCCGAGAGCATTTTTACTCGGTCTTGTCTCAGTCTCGGACTGGCCAGACTCGGGATTTTCCGTCAAGACCGATCAAGACCAGCACTGATCTGGTGTTCTTCAACATCATTAATATTAACAAGGAGGAACACTTGGTAAAACAGAAAAAAGTTTCAATTCATGTGCTATTCCCCCCTGTGATGACTGCAACCTTCCAATTGTTGTGACTGAGGGACCCCCCTTTACTGTTCAACCTTGTCATGGTTTTTTAAATTGATTTTGATGGTCTCGGTCTTGTCTCGTTCTCGGCTTGTCTTGGTCTTGGTCTTGGTCTTGGTCTTGGTCTTGGTCTCGACTCGGTCTCGACTCCCAACAGTCTTGGTCTTGTCTTGGTCTCGGTGCATTCTGGTCTTGGGCAAGTCTTGGTCTCGGATAGGGTGGTCTTGAGCACAACACTACATAGCAGCTCAGCAGTCTTTACATTGTCAGAGCTAACCGGACAACCTACAAGAAGATAAAAAACAAGAGTTAGAACTTCAACATTAAGCTAATTAATGTTATAATGCTTGCATAACTGGTTTGTAGTGAATATATATGTGTTGTTAGTAAATTAAAAAAATGGTCCAAACTGAATCTGGCTTGGTGCTAACATATTTAAAGGAGAATGCCAGACAGCCTGTGAGCATCATATGAAAACAGCTGTATTGTTACGTGTTTTTCAGGACTACAAACATTCAAATAATTACATAGATATTAAGTATGTTTACTGTAAGAAAATTCTACAAATGGTCCAACAGTTAAGTTAGCTCAGTCCCAGCTAATCAAGAAATACAGCAGAAAGTGTAATCATAAGTCTCATGCAAACAGCACAGATGAAAATAGATCTTTATACAGTATACGGAATGTTATCTTTTAATGCTCTTAAGGTTTAAGCTAAAAACCATATGGCTACAGTCCTTTAAATGGCTTTGTGTGTGAATCAGACATTTGATCTAAAGTGAGTCTGATAGTTTGCATTTTACTGTTGCTTTATCTGTGCAAATGCTTGGAGAACTGTACATGTGGTTTTAGAGAGAGAAACTATCACTGGAAAATTGACTAAATAAACTATGGATGCATGTTTGCTCAGGGCTCATGTATGATCTATAAAAGTCATTTGAAAGTCTGAATAGTTGTGTAAACATAAATGATATGAAGTAGTCTGTGAAAACAGGTAATGGTTCTTGGTGAAACCTTATGAGATATCAATTTATAGAAACAGCATTGCAACTCCTCCAACAGATTCAAGCTTTTTCTATGTGAACCATTCAAGGTTTTTATCTACTTCATAGGTTAATAGGTGGGTTAAATACAAAAATAAAACATTCAAGGTTTTTATATACTTCATAGGTTAATAGGTGGGTTAAATACAAAAATGAAACAATAACAACGCAGTGGAGTGGGCAAAGAAAATCTTACATTTGAATAATTTGTTTTGCATTCGGCTTTGATATGACCACTCCTAACTCCTTAAACAAACTTATGATGTCCTCCTGGTCAATCACCCCTGATCAGAGAAGAAATGCACAAAATTACAAACAGATATGAGTACTGCTCTTCCAGTTATCATGTTTCTGGGAAGTGATACTGTAAACTCAAAGGGTACAAGGGTCATACAGTATAGTGTATTGCCTTCTGTGTACCATAAACAAATCATGTGTTTCAGACCTACCTGTCTGACCTTGAAAATACACTTAATTGTGAAAAAGTTAACAATTAAAGTAGATTATATAGTGTATGACTGGGTAAGATCAAAAAGAAGTAGTAGATATATTGTGTTTTATGGTGTTGTTACAAGATATGAGCATGATTCAATAATGAAGTCTCTACAGCTCACCACATTTGTTCTTGTCCAGCTCATGAAAGTGTATTTTCCATTTCCTTTCTCTGTCCATCATGTAGCTGAGAAACTCTTTATAATCCAGCAGGCCATCTTTGTTTTTGTCATAGGAGTCAATGATACTCTGAAGGAGGAAACAAGACTCATCTATTAGCAGGTTACTGGTGCATGAATCAATGAAGAGTCTTACACTTCAAGTAGATGCATTAAGAATAAACATAGAACCATAATATTAAATACCTGGACTTTGACATCTCCTGAAAGGATCCCATGCTTTCTCATTTCATCGTGCAGCTCCGCCACTGATATGAACCCATCCTTGTTTTGGTCCAATTTCAGAAACAAACCGCGGAATTGATCCATGACTCGTTTAGCAAACTAGCGCCAGATTAAAACAAATGAATAAATGCAGCCTAGTTGGTGTGCTGCAGGTCACCTTAAGGAGAGTATGTTTGCATTGATAATAATCAGAGTTTTATTGGTCTGCAGGTCTGACGCTGACTCATTGGCAGAGAGCAGAGCCGCTGCAGTGGAAGCGGTTTTCACATTTAGTCAAATGGAGGTCGTTTCTCTGTGGTCCGGCAGGGGGCGCTGTAGCTCCAAGAGCGCCTTCACATGCTCAGTATTTTCTTCAATTAAATTATTAACGCGTCCTGTTTACTGAAAGTGCAGCTGGTCGTTGAGTTAATAAACAAGTGGAAAGTTGTAAGAAAAGGGTTGAACTTTTAAAACGGATAATATAACGCTAAGCCTGAGGTTAGCTCTGCTGAGGTGCATGAACTCAATGAGAAGGTTCTGGAAAGTGGGTTACATGTTAGAGTAGAAGTCTGTGATATTTATAAACATTTCCTGAAACTCAGTAAAATGTTAGAGTATGATGATATTTTCTTACCACTGTGCTATCTGCTATATTTATTAAAAAAAAATACTAAAGACCAGAACATAAACAACAATCACAAACAATACAGTTGTATCTATTTTCAACATTACACCTGTTGCAAGCTATTTTTTTAAATATACATAAATCAAAAATCATGAATTGCTATATTAAAAGCATGCCCATATTCAGAGAGCAACATGCCTACATCTTCAAAATACTAGCGAGCATTAAGTAAAGAAGCAATTGCGGATTAATTTAAGTAACCATTGTCATTGAAGGTAATTTCTTTTAAAAGATCGGATCATGAATTACGAAAACAGTCACTTTTTACCCATAATCAGTCATTGTTAGCAATTTATTTTGGCGCCACCTGGTGTTTATTTTTTATTTTATTTTATTTTTTGCTTGAATTGAGCACACATGTCTAATGTTTTGTCTGTGAATAATAGGGATCCAAAATTGTGTTACAATATCAGTATATTTAAGTATCTGAAACTAGTTTAGATCCCAGATGAATCTTAAAATGTATTTTTAACAGTAGTCTAATCAAGCTTCATCCTGCCCCTTTGAGAGTAAAACAGCACACAAACATCCTGTTAACAGAACAGTGTTGAAAATGTCTTTATAAAGTCTGCACTTTCAATTACATATTTATAATCCTTGTCAAACATCATGTTTGCAGACACTTCACATGCTTAATCCTCATTAAACAATCTGCCATATCTGCAGGAAATATGGGCAAAACATTGTCATAATCTACTGATGTCCATTTTTCATTTTTAGATGTCTGTCCATACTGATATCGGTATATGGATCACAACCAATGTCTATTCAGTCCCTTTTGTAGCCTGTAGAAAGAACTGAATATAGCCATGTGATGACAGCCATGTGCTTGCCACCTCTACTAAACTTTGGTCCAACCTACCCTCACAGGAGGGGGGATTTAAGGCTGTCTGATCAATACAATAGTATAGCATAATCACACAGACTTGTAGCCATGCCAATTCTGTGTGTCAACACCAGAAGCCGTCAATAATAGACGCAAGGACGCAGTAGATAATTACTGCCATACAGTTAGAGATTATAGATTCATTATAACTTTAGGTCAATGTCATTTTTTTGACCATGTTATACACATTTTTACATAGGCTGTAAAAATTTCAGTTTCCTGCACACAATCATGTAACCTACAAGGGGCATGCTGGTAACCTCAAGTGGACATGCAGGGAACTACAGCTTCTGGCGGTTGGTCTTTTGAGTGCTGCCTGCACGGCTGCAGCGGGGTACGATTGTCCACATAGGCCTCATTTTTCAGCCAGGAGGTCACTGCTTGGCCCTTCAACGTACCATGACTAAGATTTCCAAAAAATGTTGTCAAAATTCATTGATAACTTTTTGAGTTATCCTGCTCACAAACAGAAAACGCCATCAGACGCCACAGGTTATAAAATAGTAGGACAAAGCCATGTCATAGGAGCCTTTGCATTGCCATCGATGCCTTCTAGTGGACACTGCCATATAGTTTGTGCTTTTTCAATTTTAGCTCCATCTACTCATAAATAGATCAAGTTGAGCTAGACTTGAGGCCGTCTGACCAATGGCACTGCCGCATTTCCAAAACCATAAATCCTCACTTAATCCTCCCATGAAAGAAAAATGGGTGTGGGAGTCACACCCTCCCAGAAGGATGGGTTGTAGCTTTAGACTGGAGCAACCTTTTGACCAGCCTGTATAAATATCTTTGCCATACAATCATTATGATTTTATTTTTCTGCTGCCAGCCTCTAGTGGAAACTTGGGGTACTACAGCTGTTGGTACTTTCCACATGGACCTCCATTTACAGCCCTGGAGGCTGCTGCCAAAGCCTAAGCTGAACTATAGTACAAAACAAGATTATTTCTAAAAAAATCTCATGTATGTCTTGTCCAAATTATGCCACAAAATATCAATATAGTATAATGGAAAAAAATGTAACATATCCTGGTGAATCTTTATCCCTATTACATCCCTATTTTACAAATAGCCAATCACACCCACGTTTTTAAGACACCTTAAAAAACTGTAGTATGCTAGTTTATGTTTTAAAACATGACAATATGATCATGAAGTACACATAACAATTTTTTTTAATAACCTTAAAGGTGTAGTCAGCAATGTGGGAGAAAACAAGTGGAGAAGTTGTTGATAAACGAATTTAGACCCGCCTCTCCCTTCATCCTTCACCCCTGGCTCCACCCCCGAAAGCTGATGGACGTGCATCGTCATGGAAACGGCCGTAGAAACTGCGTAGCTGACCAACGTAGCTAAGGTAACCCTGACTCGTCAGACAACTCGACTTCCGTTATTGATAACATCACAACAACAGTACATTTTGGCAGATTAGACAATAAGATGAATGCCCGACGGCTGTTACTGTTATGTGAAGCACCACAAAGCTAATGTTGCTTACCTCTCCAGCAGAAAGACGGAGACATCCGTGCCCGTTTTCAGGTCTTTCAGTTCGTGGAGTTCCCTCCACCGTCAGAAAGCAACACCAATGTTGACCCAGGTCTTCGCTCTTTCATGGTCACAGCCCTTCTTTTTCACTTTTCACTCCTCTAACCTTTTTCTTTTGGGCTGTTTTTCAGCCATTGCTACTGCACCTATTGTATCTCTCTGCTGACCAAGACATGCGCCGAACCCACGACTCCCCCCTCTGTCTGATCTGCGCATGAGTATGATTGCACCCTGGATGTGGGGGGGTGTACCCTGTTTTGGTGACTCGGCCCGAGCAACAGTATTTAGGCCTACCTGCTGAAATTCAAAGCCAAGGCTGTGTATTGAAACCGGACTTTTTTTTTCAACATGCTGTCAGTGGTGACATCTTGTGGATGGAGAGGAGAAATATGGGGATTTTGACAAATACTGCATTAGATTAGAAGATTAGAAGATCGCTGACGACACCTTTAAGTCACCCCACTAATAGACAAAAACTAGCCTGACAAAACTAACCAAAAGCCTGCATCTGTCATATCAATAAATTATTGGTGTAGTTTATATAGCATGTTAGTGAAAAGAAATATAAAATATGCAACAAACATCCCCGGTTTCCCCTACTATCATCAAAATCAAAAATCTGAATTCTTCATCCTCTTTGCCCACCGACATAAAACTCCTTGACATAAACGGGCTTTATTTCAGGAGTGAATCAGAGGCTGAGCTGACAGGAAGTGGATCCATGCTGCTGTGTGGAGCTTGACGGGGTTGGCGCTGTGGATGCAGGAGAGGGAGCTGGGCTATTTAAAGAGGGTCATCCAGTCACGGATAAATAGCAGAAGGTCCTCCGTGTTGACGAGCAGCCTCTAAATGGTTTTCATCCTGCAGAACTGTGTATTTACTCTCTGCGACTTCTTCTTACCCTTCATCAGTCCAGACTAAGGCCGACCGTGAGCCGTCGACCAGACCCCTCCAGCACCCCTCCTCTCCTCCTCTAAGGGCTATTCTACTATTTCATATCAATAATTCATCCAGGGGAAACCTCAAAAATGGGCAAAGATTACTACAAAATGCTGGGCATCTCTAAAGGAGCCACAGAGGAGGATATAAAGAAAGCGTACAGAAAGCAGGCGCTGAAATGGCACCCGGACAAAAACAAGTCTGCAGCAGCCGAGGAGAAATTTAAGGAAATCGCCGAGGCTTATGAAGTCCTCAGTGATCCGAAGAAAAGAGAAGTTTACGATCAGTATGGAGAGGAAGGTAATGTCTGCTTTTACTGTCTGTAATTCATCTGTTTTTCCGCTCCGATCCATCTTAAACCCGCTGATATGTATCCTCTGTGAAGCCTGGATGGTTGGGAATGAAGCACAGCTGGCTTTAATTCAAGTCACAGATTCTAGAAAGAGGCCCAAAAACAGCTGTTCACCTACATCATCATTGTTCTCCGTGTTTCAGTAAATGGAGATCTAGGGCTGGGCAATATCAAGTCAGGGGAGATATAGGGTGAGGCAGGATCATATGTACTTAATTAATAAATTATTACAATAATGTCAGGCAATTGATGTCAGACAAAGGCTGTTTAGACCAAAAGTAAGTTGCTTATTGATCAGAAAGTAATCTATAGTCTATGAAATTATCAGACAAAATGAAAAAAATGATTTCATCAGGATATTCATAGGAGCATGTATGATACTGGTCAATAAAACAAAATAGTGTAATTTACACCACTGATTCCATTACTTCAAAAAATTCTATCCTTAACACCATTTATTTTAATCTACAAAATTACAGGCAAAAACCTAGAACTTTCTTAATGGACATATTTATTCAGCTCTTAAAAGTGGGCAGAAGCAAATGCTGTCAACAGATTTAAGTAATTTGAGGGTCTCACTCTTGTTTCTGTACAGATACCCCAGATCATTGATGCAGTGGAGATTTAAATTTTAAGTATTGTTTTCAAGAGTTTAAGAAATGTGAACAACTTCAGTATACAGACATATCTTACCCATTTTAATACCATCTAGTTTGCTTAGTTATTTGCTGCAGCTTTGTATATAAAATATAAATAAAGTTAGCCAGTATTGGGCATCTTTAACCTCTAATTTTGTTGATGAGCTATTGAACAGATTTCAGTACTGTTTGACATTTACTAAAAACAGACAAATGAAGGGACGGGTGGCTAAACTTGGTACCTACATGGTTCTGGTAAGACATGTTGACGATTTACCAAACAGATTCCCAACTCAATCTTAGATATATATCATGTATTACCATTCAGCTTTAAATATCATCCATCCATAATCTATACCGCTTACCCCTTTTGGGGCCGTGGAGAGCCTGGAGCCTGTCAGTTACACGCTGAACCAGTCACCAGCCAATCACAGGGCCACAGAGAGAGACAGGCAACCATTTATGCTCAAATGTATTCCCAAGGGCATTTTGGAGACACCAGTTAACCTAACATTGGACAGAAGCTGGATTGCCCAGAGAAACTCTTGCATGCACAGGGAGAACACACAAACTGAGAAGGGAGAAAGGCTCTGACCAACCCGAGGACGGAACCAGCGTCTTTCTTCCCGTGAAGCATGTGCACTACCCGCTGTTACCTTGAAATACAGAGCTGCAATATTTGGTCCATGTTGCCTAGAAATAATCAGAATACAATTATTTTGTCACCAAGCAACAAAAAATGGCTAGACATCTATACACTCAGCACTGAGAAATATTTTTTTTTCTCCAAAAAAGGCAGTAAACTTGTGCATATTGTCAAATTGTTAAAACCCATCTTAATGCTTTTTTTCAATCTTGGCATTAAGTTGAATATTAAATGTCATTTTTTATAATCAAAAGAAGCTAACAAGAAGTTACCTAATTTGAATATTAGGTATTTGTATTTTTATTGCTTTGGTATAAAAAGGTATCAGTCTTGTTTGAATCTTATTAGACTATAGTGGCATTTTACTATTAGTTGTTCTAACTGAAAATAATCTTTTAATTTGTATTAGTTGAAGTATCCATTTTTTATTCAAATCAACATAACATTGCACTGAGATAACCAGATGTCTGTGGTAATCGATGTTACTTTAATGCAAAGTTAAAAATGTCAGCATTAACAATCATGCCTTGCTCTATATCCCATTAAAATATATCATTAACATACAAATTTAACATATTTCCCATCCCTTCAGTAAAATGCAGAATTTGAAAAAAGTGACATTTACAGGCAATAAATGAATAGGAGACAAAGAGTACAAATTCAGATTCATAGCTATATTTAAGATGCAAGGGGCATACAGAGTGTTTTTTTTTTTTGCTTACTCCATTGCAGCTTACATGTTCATACAGGAAGAATGTGAATAAGTCTTATTTCAGCTCTAAAGCAGGAAAATGTGTGCTGAAGTTGAAAACAATATTAAAAAAGAAGCAGGTCTGTGTACAGAATTGCGTCTTCCCAGTAGCAATAACAGTCAATTTGTGAGAACTTCATGGTGTTATGACTTAATTCAGCAGCAAAATAATCATTCATATTATATCTGCCTCATGTATTTCATAGCGATAGACTGTCAGATATTCAGTGTCTTAATTGACAGCTGTTTGATGGACCTGTAATAATGCTTTTAAACCAGACAACCAACAGATCAGTCAGAGCTAATTTCTCTTTGTATTGCTTATATTTTGTAAAATTAAAAACCCATCCAGTCATCTTTTGGTTGGGTCTAATTGGGATCATTTTAAATATCAGGCTGTCTGATGCCAAAGGTTGTTATGGTGCTCTGATATCAGACGGTGTGCTGTCGTGACTGAATTAATTTCAGACAAAACACTGAATGTTTTAGTGACACTGACTATTTTAATCTGCTGAGCTGTGACTACAATTTTTAGGTGAAGTGTTCTGGTCTTTAATATTTCATCAGACTGGTTCATTGTAGCTCAGTGAATTTAGACAAATGAACATTAGCTTTTAATAACAATCTATACAGGATGTCTTCCAACTTTATCTACTCTGATTTTAGAAGTAGAACTTGTCTAATGGTTGGTTAAGATTGCATCAGAAATAAGGAAAGTGTGTTTTTCACCAAAATTATCGTACAACATTTTATTTTATTTTTTTACTTTGGCTTTTATATCTCTACCATACCATGGATTTGGAAATAGTTGGGGCCACAGATGAGAACCAAACCAGGCCTCCCACAACGAAGAGTAAGAGCCTCGACATATAGAGTGCACAGTATAACCCTCTTGGCCATCGGCACCTCTTCTGTGCTCATTCGCTGAGTGACAGTTGATAGCTTTGAGTTTTGAGTGTCACAAATGTGTTATATCCACATTGGACTCAATTTTTATTGTCTTGAAAAAAGAAAATTGTTTTTCAGTTGGATGCACTAACCTTTGAGGACAATACTTATTCAAAATCCAATCTCAGAAGGAAAACCCAGTGAGGAACAAATAGTGGATCAATGCCATCAGATGCTCCCTTAGGATACTCCCTGGTTGTAGTTAGACAATGGAAATGAACAAACCTCTCTTAGTTCTGCCATGAAAATATTGTGTTAACTTGATTAGAATATGGCTCCTAATGAACTCACATTACTGCCCCATAACACTGTCAAAACTTTATAATGCTCTCAGTAAATAATGTTAACAAGTTAATCTTGACTAGCCCTTACTTAAATTTGAGGAATTATGAAGAATTATTTTTCCCTTCACAGAGGAGCTGAATGGAACTTCATCTTCATAGTATTTGGCTTATACTGATTGTTTATTTGTAAAGACAGAAGCCATGATTTCAATGATAAGTAGACTTCATGATGGCACACAGTATTTTTCATTGTTGTGGGGCTAAACAAGAAAAACATTCTTTGTCAAATTGTTTTTGAACAGCAGAATAATCCTTAATCCTTAATACCTGAAAATACAAATTATAGCCAGTAAATTATATTTTTTGGAGCAAAAATGTTTTTAAAAAATCCTAAAAAAAAAATCAAAATTTCCATTAAATGTAACATATAGATTTTTTTGTATCTCATTTGATACATTACGTGTTTTTCGCAACTGATAATCCATTTTAGTACATTTTCATCACTTGTCTGATTGTGTCATAAAAAGTATGTATCAAATATGATCCAAAAGGCATTAAACATTAGTACATTTGTCTTAACATTATTTGGGATGAAGTATTATTTATGCATTAGACAAAATTCAGGTAAGACCATTGTGTGATCTTTAGATTGCAGGCGTACGGACATGTAGGCTGTGCTGTGTCTGTGCCTCAAAACAGCGGTGTGTGCTGGAAAATGAAGTGGATATACAAAAACTGTGTGTGATGGCCCTTTGCAGTTTTGTGGCTTGTTTTCTCCCACAGTTCCTTTAACTAAGAAGAGAATCGAGCACTATGTACAAAAATGTACAGCATTAGTGTCTGTTGTTTTTCTGAACAGAGATTGAAGTGAGCAGTGATACTGTGGCACACATTCAGGCTCATGCTGGGTACCTCACACAACCACAGTTCAAAAACCCAAACTACCTGCTTTAAGGCCTGAAATGTAAAGTCAAAACTAATAAAGATGTTTTGCAGTTCATCTAGAATGTTAAGTTGCATTAAAGAGATGGAAAATTAAAAAGCCTGTGTGGCAGTCCAACATAATGTTTAATGGTGACAGCTTTGATCCTTCACACTGTTGTGTCGTTCACTCAGCTATATGCTATCAAAACAGAATATAACTGGATTTCTTTCTCTGCAAGAAATCCCCATCAGACATTAAACTGCTGCTTTTTCTATTGTTTAGAGTTAGCTGCTGTGAGAAAATGTAGACTAGTCTCCTCATGGCTGCCACCTGAGCAGTGAATAAGTCTGTGCTTTCTTTTGTTAAATCAGGCTTTGCTTGTAACAGAAAGCTCTCCTGCAGCTGAATTTCAATGTGAGGATGACTCATGACTCATTTCTGCTGCCCTTCAGGTCTCAAAGGAGGAAATGGACCCACTGCTGACGGACAAGGCAGCACCTTCACCTACACCTTCCATGGGGACCCTCATGCCACCTTTGCCACTTTCTTCGGGGGCTCAAACCCCTTTGAGATGTTCTTTGGTCGCAAAGCAAATGGCAGAGATGACGAGGATATGGAAGTGGATGGAAATGACCCCTTTGGCTCCTTCACCAGCTTCAACTTGAACGGATTCCCTCGAGATGGGCATATTGGCCCTGGAGGGCCTCAGCGCAGGAAGCAGGACCCGGCCATCATCCACGAACTAAGGGTCACCCTGGAGGAGGTCTTCCATGGCTGCACCAAACGGATGAAAATCTCTCGCAAACGGCTAAATCCAGATGGCAGGACCATGCGCACAGAGGATAAAATTCTAACAATCGAGATCAAGCGGGGCTGGAAAGAGGGCACCAAGATCACATTTCCCCGAGAAGGAGATGAGTCACCAAATACGATTCCTGCTGACATTGTTTTTGTCATAAAGGATAAGCCACACCCACACTTTAGGCGAGAAGGCTCAAACATTGTCTATCCTGTGCGCGTGAGCTTGCGACAGGTGAGCTGTTTTTCTATTTTGGCTGCCACTTTGACTGAGTGTACCAGTATTAATAGAGTGTGATGGATGGATTAGTCACACACAGGGCAGAGCCAGAACAAGCTCACATTAAGTTTAGAGTGCTGCTTTAGAGCTGCTCACAATCAATAAGCTGTAGGTAGACTTCTTTAAAGCTGTTTCCTCTGGAACATACAGCTGTACTGAATAAGCAGAGAACTGCACACACACACTTATGTAATCTCAATCAGCAACAACATTGAGAAATAGGAGCTCTATCACAGAGTGGTCGGTAAGGCGTCACCCACACACACACACACACATACACACACTCTTCAAGATGTTCTTTTATGGTTCTCTACTCGCGGACAACTCCATCTGATTTTAATTTGAATACATTTATATAATCAACATATAACCACCAATAACTAGATCAGTTTTACATTAGCATTAAATTTATTCTCCCAAGGTTTTCCAACACTTTACAAAGCACTTTACTGTCTTCATCAGAAAGACAAAGAGGGAATGAACATAAAAGATGACATTAATGATTTCAATCAATTAAATTATTGCAGATCAGGAGCCCCTATTTCACCTGGTAACAGTTGAGCTGTCTCCCCCACAGCAGCTGAACAAACTCTGAAGACAGACGGCCACTATGATCTGAAGTGAGTGAAAGTAACAAAAAAAATCTAAGGACCCTTGAGTCAAGGCAATTCTCTCAAAATATCAGGAATGTTAAGTGTTATTTTAAAACATTTACAATAAACTCCTGAATTGCATTTCAATTGCATGCCTCTAATTGTATTATTTTGCATTACAGCAAAAAAAAAAATCAGTCCACATTAATAATCCATAGCAATGTTTAACAGTGTAATGATTCCATATCCAAAATTAATTTAAATTAACTTAGAGATTCCCAGTTATAAAATTTTAATATCAATTACAGCTGCACTGCTACATAATGGATGTCTGAAATCATGACTTGTGTGGCTTTCATACTGCAGCAGTATTTTGAAAGGTGACAAGTCTTGGACGAGTCAAACAGAACAATATAACAGTAATACTAGAAAAGCACTCGGAGAGCGCAGACCTCCGCCAGCGCCACAGTCCTCACCCATATTGTGATTTTCACCATAAATATCAGTCCTACCTTTATTTCATCTAAATATTTAGATTCCTTGACCATGAAAACATACCATTAGCAATTGGATTCATAATGCTATCTATTTTAGTTCAGTAGTTATTCACAAAAATTGCATTTTTCGTCATGGCGGCCAGACGCTGTTCGGGATCAACACCAAAATCGAATCAGTTCTTTCTTTTCCTATGCTGAACATTTCCTGAAAATTTCATCAAAATCCATCCATCACTTTTTGAGTTATTTTGTTCACAGTTGGACAGACATATGGACGGATAGACGGACAGACAGACAGACAAACTCTCCCGAAAACATAACCTCCTTGGCGGAGGTAATAAGTTTAAACAAACTCAGGGCCCGTCAGAGGAAGGGCTTTTACCTCTTACAGAGAAGCATGATACTAGCATTATTACCACCCCCAGCTCCCTACTAAAATACTAAATTAATTACAGGGCAACATTTTGATCTACTAGATCTTCCTCTGGCAAAAATTATTAAAATGTAACACCTGTAGAAGTGTCTGCAGAGAAACTGCCAGCTGCCCAATTCCCAGTGCTGCCACACATAGTGCTGCAAAGCGGTTCTGCTATATTTCCATCTAGAGAAATGAACATGAATTCTGTTAGACCACAATATCGGTGTCAATTAATGCTTCAATACAGAATGCAGCAGCACAGATGCGTGCGACACAGCGTGTGCCCCACATGCCCACCTGCAGCACTTGTGTCTCCTGATGAGTCTGCGTGCCTCCCTCTCTCCAATATCAAGTCTCTGTTATTGCCTCTGAAGAGGGAACAAAGAGGGGGTCAACTTGTTCCCCCCACTCTGCCTCCAGAATGTTGACGGTGGAGGTGAAACATCACAGAGGCATATTAGGCCTTGAAATGATGATTTAAACTGTGCTGGTGATGCAGAGTAGTAGAGATTAGCTTTTAAAAGGATGAAGTCTCCTACTTTCAAGCTTGGATACAGTCTGGGAGTATTAACACGTTTTTGAATCAGTTGATGTTGTCTAGCTCTATGATGATCTGCTGTACAGATGGTGAGTAATGTCAGTGTGTTGATATTTTCTTGGTATGTCTTGCCTGTGCACAGAAAGCGACTCTGTGGGATCGTAATCATGATTTATAAGTAGGACTTTGACATCTGCTAACAGGAAGGAGGGCATTGTTGTCCCTATCTAAAAGGGAAAGGGTGATGTGAGAGAGTGGGGGGGATGTCCCTCAGAGGATTGTGGAGCTCCGTGGGATCCCATGTGCGCTCAAACAGCTGATGTCTGCCTTATATTGAGAAAGAGAGAGTGCTGTGAAGTGTGGTGGCTCCATCTCTGACTTCTTCCCAGTTGATTCTGGGGTGAGGCAGAGGTGTGTATAGCCCCGACACTTTTCAGTGCTTGTATGGACTGGATTATTGGGTGAGTAACTAGTACAGCAAACTGGTGAAGTGTCATTCCATGAATTTAGGATCATTGATCTAGACTTTGCTGATGATGCTATTATCCTTGTGGAGACTGTAGATACTCTGGTTAGAGCTCTTGAATTGCTGAGTGAGGAGGCAGAACCCCTGGATCTTCAGGTGTCCTGGGTTAAAGTGAAGATTCAGGCACTTTGGGGCACCTTGGATGTTGCCTCAGAGCAGGAATCATCAACTACATTTGTTTAAGGACCAGTTTTTTTGCTTGATTGAAGTTCTTGATTGAAGTAAATTTGATTTATTTATTGTTTATAGTAATATGAACATTTTGGTATAACTAACTTGTTATCATTTTCTTTCCAAATGTATTTGTTTGCCTTTAGAGGTGAGATCAGTCTGAATCACCCATACAGCTGCCAGCCACATGGAGTAATTAAGATTTCTGGCCTCTTCTTTATAAGGTTGTCATGTTTTATTAATGAGTTATTCACTCATTACATGTTCCTCTAGATCGACCTCTTTTTCTGAATTTAAATATACCCTGGGGGCCAGATGGGACTGCAGTTGATGACCACTGCCTTAGAGTCTGTGCCTGTAGGTGGTTAGAATGTGGAAGTTGTGGAGCAGTTCACTTATTTTGTCAGAGTAATTGATCCATCTGCTAAGTGTGATGCTGAGATCAAACAAAGAGTTGGCCTGGCTTATGGGCTGAAGGCGTAAGGCGCAAATGCAGGGGTGGGCAACTGGCGGTCCGGGGGCCACGTACGGCCCTCTGCCTCACTAAATGTGGCCCGCCAGTCATTTTCAAAAATCAGCAATTGTAAATATGAGGAAAATTCAAATATCTAATCAAAATACATCTATATAATCTTGAATGTTATTTTTATAGTCTTTGGTAAGTTATTTACGACCTTACTTTGCTATTATAGTGTCTCTAAATCTCTTTCATGAGGCACTGGAACATTATATCAAGTATTACTCTATACTATATTTAAAAAATGGCAACAGTAAAATCTTTAAGCTTTAAAAGTTTGGAAACACTCATCATTTCATTGATTTGAAAATAGCCTTATCTGCTTTAATTTCATTTATTTTAGCTAAATTTGCTTGAATTCTGTGTCAAGTTCATTTAATTATGCATAGTAACTTGTATTGTATTGTAATAGGCCTATATTAATATTGGTACGCTAATTTTAGGATTAATTAATATTCTCTGATGGTATTTATCCAACATCTTTTTACCCTTGGAGAATTCCTGAAAGTTTGAAACAATGTGGCCCTCAAGCTGGGAAAAAATGGTTTCACGTGGCCCACTGGGCAATTAAAGTTGCCTGCCCCTGCGCTAATGGTATCTGAACATGTGGACAAAAGTCTTTAGGTCTCTGGTGCTACCGGTTTTGCTATACTCTTGCCAGCCTGGACATCGGCTGGTGTCCGTCATGACTATCTCCCTTTGACGCATTCTTTGGTATTGTTAGCAGGACCGTGTATCCAATGCTGACGTGCTCAGGTGGGTGGAATAGAAAAGCTGAACTGCTGAATGATGCAGCTGTGGCTGTCCGTCCCCGAGCACCTGTTGCACTCTCCCTAACCTGATCCAGCTCACTGTGTACTAGCTGCCCAGAACCTGGTGGGCTGGACCAGACTATGGGGGCGACAGCATCCATAGTGGAGGAGTCAGCTCAAAAGATACCTTAAGATTTGGAACATGGGGCTGGCACAGGTCTAGATGAAGGCCATCGGGAGGTCAGAGGAGTATAGGGAACAGGTTGATGAGGCGAAGTGCTGAACTGGCATATGCTCCTATACCTGACCTGACTTTACAGGCCTACACAATATTCATCCATGTCACTCATCTCTTGACCACTCTCACAGTTCTTCAGATTCACTGTTAGCTGTCCTCCAACAAGCACAAGCTGCAGAGATATTTATGGCTTAAGAACAGCAGATATTCAGAGTGTCTGGTTTGGATGCATCATTTGAGGGTAACCGTGTGCAACCTGTCGAGCAACCTGCACAAGGTCTGCAGGAGCTGCTCCAAATACATGAGCTTACATCATAATATACGCACAGGGTACATATAAATGTTTGCAGTAATTTATTCTCATTATCATAGTTTTTACAGAAATTTTATCATTTTACTAACATAGATGACTATCATTTTTTCAGACTGGTCCTTTGATTATTTTTATTTTGTTTGTCTGATTTATGTTTTTTTATTGCCAAAATTCATTTTAGGTCAGTTTTCACATTTTAGCTGCCATGTCATTTATACAAAACTATGGTTTATCTACTAAAACTAAAACTAAATGCACTTTTTAAAGCTTTTTTTTCAATATTTTAGTAGATAATGATGTTATAATGAACGTAAGTACATAAATGTCTTCTAAAGTATCAGTTTTCTTTGAATCCTGGAATTAGCTATAATTTGATATTTTCTGTAAATTATGAACATCAGAACAATGTTAAAAATATATTATTATTCAGGAACACCTGCTGTATCGAGAGACCCTTGTATTAAAAGATTTAAGCATCACAAAATTAGGTTGAGTGTTTTAATGAAGCATTCTGTGTTTAACTCCAGATGAAAATACTGTCATCCTATGACAAAGATATGCTTATCTGCTGGTAAGCTGTTAGTAAGATTCATCAGTCAGTAGTTATTTTTTACATACCCCCTCAACTTAAGCTTTAAATAATGGACAGAAGTGGCTCATAACTGGTTGGTCTAAATTCCAGCTTGGTTATTATGTATCTGAATTTTATTTGTCTTGTACAGTATATAGATATGTTGACACATACCTTGATATGCTCCTCACCAGTCCTTCCAAGCTCTATACTGCACACTGAACTGATTCCTGTTTTATTTTTGCACCGTTGACTATGTGTGGGTTGCAGATTCTCACTGACTCCCTTGTCTTTTCTTGTCTTTCAGTCGTTATGTGGATGCTCTGTTACCGTGTCAACGATAGACGGGAAGACATGCAACATGAAGATCACGGATGTCATCAAGCCTGGCATGAGAAAGACTGTGGCCGGGCAAGGTCTCCCTTTCCCCAAAAACCCAGAGCAGAGAGGAGACCTGGTGGTGGAGTTTGATGTGAACTTTCCTGATTCGCTGCCTGGCAATGCCAAGGACGTCCTGAAGCGACATTTACCAACCTAGGAGAGAGGAGACGACAACATGACAGAGCTGAACACACTCACACCAACACACACACAAGGACAGTTGAGAGTTCACAGATCACGGACCCCCTGCTGACGAATGTGCCATCTCTATTTTTGAGCTATGTGGTGTTTTTATAAATGCCATGCATGCTGCCAAGATGACAAAAGTGAAAGACAGTCTGGGTTTGATCATAACATTTCATGTTTGTGGGCCTTTTGTACAATCACTTTATCTTTTTGTTTGTACAAATATTTGGTAGTAAGTGAGTCTACAATTGCCAAAAACAAACAGTAATCTGGGGAAAATATTGCTGTGCCAGAGAAGTTCCTTTTGATTTGTTTTTTTAGTTAAAATGGCTTTTTTGCTGGCATTGTTTTAAACTATCATTCTTCATTTGGTCATGAGTAATGGCTTCAAAGCCTTAGTCATTTAACAAATCTAAGTGACTGGGGCTGGATAATATATTAAGTTTTAAAAATATATAAATAGATTTTTAATTTAAAAATAGATTTAAAGATTTTTAAATAGTTAAACTGGTACTTTATGTTGGGTTAGAGAAATTGTTCATTTCCTCTGACTTCATTTGACCATTGGGGAGTGCAATGTAAAATTATTTGATAAAATAAAAGCTAGACCTGATGCTCAGCATAAAGATTGTTTACATATAGATTTTTCTAGCACTGATACCAGGGTTCCTATTCACTTTTTAATGTTAAATCTAAAGGTCACATATAATGCAAATGAATATACATTTGAATAGTTTTTATATAAAAATAAAAGTCTGTCTATGAATTTCCCTGTCATCTAAAAATACATCCTTTAAATTTATCTTTTGCTCCAAACAGGCCATTTGAAAAGGTTCCCCTTTGGGATATGGAACCAACTTAGACAAGAGACGCCCTGAGCAAGGTGTTTGTTCAGCCCACAGACAGGTCCAGTAAAGGAACCATGTCTTGTCCTGCCACAGTAAACATTAGAGCTGAAAAGCCCAAGTCACATCTTCTTTCTGAGGAAGGTCACGGTCAGACACATCTAATGAAGATTTAGATTAAAACAGTCTGTTCTGGGCAGGGATGAGGCAAAAGGGTTTATAGGCATGCCAATATCTATTATTAACGCAGATTTTTAGGCAAGAAACTTTAAAGAGATATCCTGGGGTCATCTGGGACTGCTATGCACTTGAGAATAAGTCAACTATATGACCTTTAATAATTTTAAGATCTCTTAAATCTCTCTTGGAAATGAACTACTTTTATTTTCTTGCACAAGGCGAATGAGCAAATAGAAAAGATATAAATATGAAAGTTTTATTATACTGAGCATACAAAATAAATGAAACATGGTCTTAGTCTACCTACCAAATATTTAAGAGTTAAATTAAGACCTTGTATGTCCTCAGATGTTAAAAGTCTGATTTAGAATACATTTTAAGACTTTGAAAGGATCCTAAGGAACCCTGAATTTGCTCAATGGCCTCAAGATAATCTATTTCAAATGTCAAGCCTAAGAGGGAAGCATACTATTGTTTTAATGTAAGGAACATTTATAAAAGGAGTTCAACTTAAATGATATTCTATTCGGTCTGATACTGAGCAGCAAATACAGAAGTCACTTTAAGCCCAAGAATTAAGTGTTTTAATTATTAATAATTGACCAAAATAACTACAAAACAGTAATAAACTTGCACATATTTATTTTTTGTCAGAAATATGGATCATTAAGTTCCTAGACATTGGATAATGCAGAGTCTGACATATTGAAACACATGGTAAGAAGATATGAAATGCTGACAATCTTGAAATGTTGCCAAAGTTTTTGTACAATTTAGACAAGGGTAGGAGCGTAGCTGCAATATTTGATCTGAAAAAACAGGAGCCTGCCCAGTATTGGTTGTCATGTTATCGTTCTAGTGCTGGGACAGGCTATTTTTTTTTTTATCTTGACAGAAATCAAGATATTTCTCATGTGTTGCTATTCAGTTTGATATATCAATATGTGAATTTTGGTCATCCAGCCTTTGGTTTATCAAGAGGATAAGCGAAATGGATTGTGCATTTTAAGCCACAGATGTGAATAAAGTAAACTTGACTTTTGAAATAAATATTTCCACATGAAGTAATCTGGGGGTGTTTTGGCAGTGGTGAGAGATTTGATGAGCCTACACATTGTGACACTTCCACAGTTATGAGTCTGGTACCTGAATGCAGCTCAGGTTTATTTATTTATAACCAGTGATCAGTCTGCATATCTATAGAACAAAGTGAGCAGGAGGAAATGTTCTTCACACTTATATTTGAATAGCCAAATGTGCAAAGAGAGTGCGACTAAAAATATGTTGACTGAATTTAAAAGCTTACTAACAGGAACATTATGAATGTTTAAATATAGCTGATGCCTGGGCTCAGCTGCCAGCCATCAGCTGCCAACGCAAAGACCTTTACATTTTCCCACCAGGGGACGCCACATCACTCAACACAGCAGAGGGGCCACAAGAGGCAAGGCTGGTGTTATATCACATTTAGGAGATGTTTACAGCTTTAGATTGAAATCCTGTTGTTGTAAAATGAATGTTGAAAGAAAATGTGATTCTTGAGTGCACAGATGGTTCCTTTTATGAGTAAAAATGTGTATTAATAACATGTGTTAGAGATTTGTGCAAATGATGAGTCACTATTATCCAGGGAGGGTGCAGGGAGAGTAAACACACCTGCTCCTTTTTAAATGTGTGAGGGAGCCTGCCTCATGGTGTCCTTTGTGGTGCTGGTTATTGTATCTCTGTGTAGAAGAATATTTGATTATGTAGAAGGAAAAAAATGTTGCTCTACCAATTAGACTTTTCTTTTTGGGGCAATGTTCCTACACACTTTTTAAAAATCAAAATCAATTACTTTTACAGAACACATGACAGTCTACAGTGGGTCCACTTATATTTCCTCTGACACACTTAAATGCTGATTTGTTGAAGTGAAATTATTATTCACAAAACATGGTAGTTGTGGTAGCAGGAGGATATAAGGGTGCGAAGGCGTAAAAAGAAACACACATAACTTTTTACACTAACTTTCACTTTACAATGCTGCAACCATTTTTGATTGACTGCTTGTTTGTTTTTACTTTTGTTTATTAACCAAAAATATACTTGGTAAAGATGGTCTAAGTCCATATGCCTGTAAATACGTAATACCGCCCAAGAAGAAAAGACTTTAATGTAGAGCTGGGCAAAAAATCGATAAAATCGATGAATTCAAATTATTTTCTGCAGAAGATTTAAAAAATTAAAAATCGAGATTTTGTTTCTTGTCTTAGTCCAATTGTAAGTAGTTGCAATTTTTGAAAAAAATTACAATTGTCATGACGGTCGGCCTTGTAGGGTCTGCACAAGCACTTTTATAGGCTTGCATTTGTTATTTAAGTAGATAAAATATTGATTAGAGTTTCATTCTAATGCTGTAAAAATACCTCAGCCTTTTAGTGTTTATGTAGACAAACCTGCCTACGTTTATACTACATAATCAACCTTTTATGACCCAGACTTTGACTTTAAGAGGGAAACATTTAGACAACATAAAGGCAAAACTTGATTTGTTTAATTTTTATGTCACTGGGAATTTTGAGTGTTGTGGAAAAAAATCGGGGATTTTATTTCTAGGCCATACCGCCCAGCCCTACTTTAATGTATCTACAGGTAATGTTTACCAAACAGTATCATTCTTACCGCTGATTTTAGTAAATTGTCTTTCATATCAGTGAATGGCTTTAAGCATAAAACAGTAAATCAGTGTCTCAAATTAAATTGATGTCAATTCCCAGCATAGGCTGTCTTTAAAAAACCCTGTTTTACAAATAGAAGCAAATAAAATAGCAGCAAGCAGAGAGGGAGTGATGAGTAAAACTTCAAATATACCATTATTAAGTAATGTAAAGCAGTATTAAGATTTATGTAGTCAAAAAAGTCATATTTTAATTAAATAAAAAAAGCTAAAGACATTTCTTTAAGTATATTTGTCTACTCTTCCCAAAAGAATAATCAAAAAGTGCCATATAACTGCTGCTAGCCTTAAAAACTGATTAAAACTCTGTCAGATATTCTTATTTCTGTTATATTGATTGAATCCTTTTTAAGATATTTGTCGCAGTTCTACGGTCCTACAGGGACAGGCAGCCAAAAGTTTTCTAAAATTCTGTTTTCCAATAATAAAATGTCAGTTTTTATTTATTTATTTTTTTCAAATGTAATTCACTATAATATGGGGAAATAACAACTCCACATCTCAGATAAACCATCTTTGCTATCCAAAGATAATCATTCATTACAATTTAGATTTAATTTACAAAAATTGAAACAGCGTAAGTAAAGATGTTGATGGTTTTAATATTGTGAGGCTTTTGGATCTAATCCAACCTCTCTCGATTGAAAGCCTGTAAAAGCAGAACTGTTTGTTGAATTACTTTTATGTATCACTGCTATCAAATGTGTGCAACACTTGAAGTCCAACACCTATTACCTCAGCTTTTCATATTCTATAGTCTGTCTTCAAGAAGAAAGTTTAGTATTAAATGCTGTACAATTATCTATTGAATATATGACCAACAGATAATCATTTCAGAGGATGCTTTTTTAAAAATCAATAAAAAAACGAATAACAATTAAACCATTAAAACAATAACCATTATAATTACTTTGTTCAGTGTGTTAAGGGTTTTGTTCAAATTGGGTTTAATCTGCATTCAGCTCATGAAATAAAGAACAAGTCACAATATTTAATGGGAGAAAGAGAGGGGGCTGAAAAATAAAATCAAACATTGGTATTTTATAAAGTCCTTATTAATCATAATAAATAATAAGGAATTTGACTGAAACTTCAGAAAAAAAAGATATCCCTTGTTTCTATACTGAGATTCAAGATGAATTCCTAAAAAAGTAAGAATACTATCAAAGTTTAATTCAGAGTACACTAATATGTATCACTTTGGTGACCAGGCTAAGAGAACATGATTTAGTTATGTGACCACCTTGTCCATCTGAGTTGCCCAATCCCCGCCATAAAACAAGTTTCTCGAGCTTTTCACTCGTACTGACTCGCAGCATTTTTGTGAAAATGCCTGTGTAATTGTTTCAGAGTGCGGGCCCCCTCCCCCGGTGATGGGGCACAGGTGCACTGGGCCTCTGTGCTGAGCTCGGGTTCGCCCCACTGCGCCTGCGCCCCGCGGCACGCGAGACAAACAGAGTGGCTATTGTTAGCCCGCAGGTTGTGTCAGAGTTTATCCCGCAGCCTGCTCGCCACCTACCTGTTGAATATTCACACAATTATTTGCAAGCCAGGATCCAGCCACTGTCGAGGAACTAAAGTCCACTCAGAATTACTGCCAGGTGCGGACAGTTAAGTGCTCCGAGGAGAGAGGGGAGGAAGAAACTGAGGACAGCTCGGAGGAAACGAGGAAGTGAGGAAGGACAAGTCGACCGTTGGGCTTGGAACTCAACAGGTTAGCTTCTTCGATGTTTTAGCAGCGGCTCGGACTAAACTTTCCACGTCGAAAACTCACGAACACAAGAGGTACAATGCCGCTGGGACCGTGGAGGAAGAAAACCAAATCGACGAAGGAGCACTTGGTGGAGAATGAGGAGGTCAGCGGTGGACACGCAGGTGCCGGGAGCCTGGGTAAATCCGCCGTGAACGGAGCGGGGCTCCCGCCTCCACCTGCCAACCTGCGGCCCAGACTGATGTTCCACACGCAGCTCGCGCACGGAAGTCCCACGGGCAGGATCGAGGGATTTACGAACGTGAAGGAGCTGTACGGGAAGATAGCAGAGGCGTTCAATATCAGCCCACCTGAGGTAAGAACTCACCTGAACACCAGGACAACCTCCTGGGTTTGAGGGCTGACTCCATGGTTTATTAATAAATGTATCTTAAACATATATTAAGAAGCAAAGTTAAAGATCAGACAGAATTACAGTGGAAAAAACAATACAAATAAAATTAGCTTACAAATTTATAAATGTTTAACTCTGAAATGAGGGGGGAGAAGTTAAAACGTACTGAACCCCTCCCCTATTAATAATCAAGACAGTATTGAGCTTCATAATCAATCGAAAACTTTCAAACATTTAATAGTTATCAACTTTATTTTAGCCGGACTAAGTAAGGGTTCAGTGAATAGTAAATGTTTTGTTCATGTTTAGGATTTAGGAAGTTCTGAAATAAATAAGAGGAACAAGCCAATGTAAAAAGCACAATTTGACATGTAAGATGATTGTTATGTAGAAATGATGACAATAATTTGGCTTATTGAGATAATGGCTAAGAAAGCAAAAGTATCCAAATAGATATACTCTAGTTTGTGGGGATGTGGAAAGTTCCAGAAAGTTTCTTTTTTTAACATGTAGCAACTTGTATTTATTAAGATACTTTTATAAATCTATTCTTTATGTTAAAGAAAAAAGTAAAGTGGTAAATGTCAACAAATACTAATTCATTGTGTGTTGAAATTAACTTCTTCACGTGTCTACAATATAAGAAACCTGGCCGACATTTCATTGTACTGAGGCTATCAATATTTCCTCTGAAATATGTCTTTATAATACCACAAGTGAACAGAGATTATACGATCTGTGGAATCAAAGGTTATAGAAACTTTATGATATTATGTCACAATTTCCACAGAGAGCAGTGTATAGATTACACAAAATTACTGGCAATGAAGGAAAAATCTATTTGTTGAAAATTGTGTTGACATCCTGTTAATATGCAGACACTATCGGAGAAGTGATCATTTGATTGGCTTCATTAGCAAAATGTTTATGTCTGTGTGTACAGTGACTCACCATCTTACCATGATTATTTGCCTCTGACGAACAGGTGGGGCCTAAAACTTTTACTCCATTCATTAACCTGGAGTAGACACATACCATGAAATTAAGATATTGTTCAATTCCAAAATCTATTTTAATATCTGCTTTCGTTTGTATTATTTGTTTTTCATTGATAGAGTCTAATTCTTTCTGAAAAACGTGTAAATGGGTTTGTTTGGCACATCTCTGCAAACGAGCTTTACGTCAACTGACAATTCGCCCAGAAGAACACAGTATAAAACAGTTCCAATATTTCTGAAGAAATAAATACATACAATTTCCTTTGAAATATAAATATATGGAATAAATGTAGTGTTTAGAGAGTTCTTGGAATTGAATAAATATGTTAGTGTTGACATTACAATGATTGACCAAAAACTAAATGACTGAATATAATTATTTCAGAGTGTGGGCAGCTTAATTCTTAACATTTTACTGTATTTTTTCTGTGTGAAAAACAGTGACAAATTGTTGCTAGCAGCACTTGGAACTTTAGGTGAAGGCAGCAAAGAATGAGGGTCACAATGTTTGCAAATGTATTTCTGCAATTTCAGCAGCTCGCTGATGTAATCCTTTAATCCTGCTATAGTTTACCACGTTAAAACAACAATTCATCCAAACTGAGGACTTTTATATTTCTTGTTGTTGTATAAAATAACTTTCAGAATCATTTCTTTTTCCTATGATAAACTTAATGCATCTTTTAACACTGAAGAAAGACTATTGTGTGATAATAAACATTTTACCATTCACGGTTCTTTCCCCAGAATATTTAGCCTGGTGCATTTTATGAGCATAAGCACCAGAATATGAACCAAACAGATAAAGAGGAATAATAATCAAACTCTGTACTTATTATAAACATAGCAAAGATTCTTCAAAACTATACAGCCCAAGTCTCTACTGTATTTGAGTTTATTTCAGTATGTTCCTTTACGAACCATTAACCAACAATCGGTTCAGAGGTCTCAACCAAAAGTGTTCAGTTAAGGCCCCTTTGATACCTGTGACACTTCAGTGCCTCTCATTATCGTAACAGATGCCCTTTAAACCTCTCAGCTACTTTCAGTGAGATAACCAAGGCTCAGAGAGATCAAGTTATCAGCTGGTTGTAGAGAAATGTAAGATTACATAGAAGTCAGGTGATGAATTTAGGCTAGTTGTACTTGGATTTCGCCCTTTCTTCTCTTCCAATCACAGCCAGAAACATTAGATTCAAGTCATTAATATGCAGATCATTTGCAGCTTTACTGCATCTCTTGAAAAAATAGCCTGGGCTTGAATTCACTGCAGGGTAAGGACACGCCCTGATCTTTTATGTTTTTTGGACCGGCGTAACAAGAGAGGCCTTGGATTGCAAACAAACACAATGGAAAAGACTCTGAAATTGTAAATATACACTTTCAACAATATTGAAATGTGTATAATATCAAGAAACTGGTAAATGTTAATAATTACTTATTTGACCTGACTTTGTGAGACAGTGTTCAATCTGTTGTGACTGGTTAACCTACAAACATTATCCTACATGGTTCAGCTTTTTTTGTGCTGTTCTGCTTTTTCTCCTAAATACTGAGCTGCTAATAGTTGAACATTTTGCCTGTACTGGTGACATCCCCTTTCTTTGTCTTAGTGTGCTGCATCACCATGTTAGGAAAAATGACTTGCCAATAAACTGGGATAGACTTTTAGTTGAAGGGCCATATTTGAGAGAACTTATCTCCAACTTGGGAAACCATTGACTCTTCAAAGCAAGACAAGTTTGTCTAGATCACCATAGAAACAGAATAGAGGGATTCATGGTTGGCTAAATGGATTCATGTTGGGTGTGGATGTATATATTTGTATATATATGTATATGTGTGTTTTATATGTATATATGTATCTATGCATATATGTGTATCCATATAATTAAGAGCTTTATGCTCTATTATAAAGTGTCTTGAGATAACACTTATTATGAATTGGCGCTATACATATAAAGATTGATTGATTGATTGATTGATTGACAAACAAAAGTAAATTAGTGTGTTTTATCAGAGCAGTATTAAAAAAAGATGTTGAAATGAAACGTTTCAATGTGACATACTATGGAGAAATAAGAAATCACATAAGACAAAACTAAAATATCCTGTATGCACCTCGTAGTGTTTTTGTGCACGTATGTCCCTGACAGCTGAGTCTTACTTTACTGATGGCCACAGATTCACCCACTAATCCTGCTTAATTGAAATGGATCCTGTTTAACCAACTACCTCAGAACATCTTTCAGCGGATTTAGACTCACAGTTTGCTCAGTCTGTGTCTGGCACTTCCATGAGCTGCCCCGGAAACCCTGGAGACTTAAAGCATGTAACCTACATTAAATTATTAAATTATATAAATACTTTATAATATGATACAATTTAAAATAATCCAATGTAACAAGATAAAATACAATATAATAAAATGGTGTCAGACTTAGTGGAATGCTTCACGAAAATGCTCCTTAGTCGTGAGTAGAACAAAAATTAGTAATTTCATTTATTTATTAATTTATTAATTTAACTCCCCAGAGGGCAAATTTTGTGCGTTTCTTTCACGCAGTTTGGTCTCAGTATAAACGAGTGCTACTGTTATGTTTTATACTTCAGATTAGTTTCTTGTTATCACAGGTAGAAATGTACATCTTGATTTTATACTAGAGGACAAAGCAATTTGAACCTCCAACCACGGTGACAGGTTAATATAAAAGTAGCATAACAGAAAGATTTGTGATACAACAGCCCAGTTTTGGTCCCATCTTCAGTAGGTCTCACTGTTTCTTACACAGGAGAGAAAGGCACACACACACTGATTAAACAACATGGCATTGTTAATGTTTAAAACAACAAATGTAAGTTACTGTTAAGCAATGTGTTAAACCTGTGCTCTCTCCCCTCCAAGTTTATAAACAGCAGATATTATCATCATTGAGAGAATTTGCTCACTTTGCAGAGTGTTCCTGTCTTCCTCTAGCTTCATCATAAACTATGCAGTGAATTGGAATAACAGATTGTCTTAATTCTGTACTGTGGAGAAGTGTTGCTCAATTATGAAAAAACAAACAAATCATAATTATTTTGCTAAATATTGATATCAGGATTATAAAGCACAAGATCTGATTGTTTAACAGCATCTGTGCAAGAGTTTTTAATTTGTGAGAATAAGTAATATAACCTTTAGATGTAGCTACAGCTGTGTAATAAATTATTCTAATTAGACTGCATCATTTTTAAGACTGTTTGTTTTAAATTAATCATTCATTAAAATATAAAGTTTAACTGCAATGTGATCAAATAAATAACAGTCACTTCGTAAATGAACACATTTAGTCACTTTTTCCAGGCTGTGAAAAGTGTCATTTATTTATAGAGGTGGTATAAGTTGTTGTTTTCAGGAATTCTGCTTTAATGAAATGATCTAATTAAAACATGGACCTTGATATACAAGTAAAATGACCCTGCAGGCAAAAAGAGACAGACAAGTGAAATATTAATTAAACATCACCTCTACTGTATTTATTTCACATTGTCAAACAGTTTGCACCTCACCTTTGTTATAAAACTTGCGATAAGAGTTAATCAGAGACAACAGGAACATTTTAGACGACAATGTAGGTCACATCATAACTCTTTAGTCTTGGTTGAAGAATAATACTCTCTTGCTCTACACTTGCCAGTATCTGTGGCATGTAAAGCTTCATCAATGATTAGTCTGTGATGCTCTTTAAGTTTTCACAGACAAAGTCCTCTCTCATAATCATGATAAATTGCTTGTATTTCATAATATCAGGACTGTTTGTGATTTCAGTTGCAGCTTAACACAGGAGAGAAACAAACCGCGCTTTCAGTTGTTGCTACAACAGTTGGAAATAGACATGCACAGACTTTCAAAAACATTTTTCTGTGATTTTTGATAATTCTGTTTACATAAAGGTAAAAAAATCCTGTGATTAAAAATGTTTGGGTTGTATTTTTTCAGCCCGACAGTAAATCCTAATCCTGCTTATTTTTTCACAGCCATTGGTTGGCTAAATTATGTTAAGTGCACTTTGCACTCTACAACCTCTGGGACTGATAAGTATACTTGGTACTCCAAAGGATGGGTGCCAAATAACTAGGATGGTATGAATTTGCTTTATTGGTGTATTTTCTGTTTTTTGACAGTGTAGATGTAAATAAATGATTTTTTTCTGAGCCAAATTGAACTGGATGGCTTGTTGGAAACACAATTTGAACACAACCCTCATTTCCAGTGCTGCCAAGGTATTAGGCAACAGACCCAAGTTTAGATGTATTCAGTAAAATTAAGAGAAAATCAAGCAAAGTTTGACCACAGATTTGGTAAGTTTAAGGAAAACAATGAAATGTTACTACTTTAGAGATAGCTGGAAAAACAGACTTGAAATACATATATGATGAGGAAATATCAGCAACATTTTTCCAATTTACTTTTATTTTCTGGTTAATTTGGTGGTTTTGCTTTATAATACCTAATTACTCCTCTGTTTTTGCTGCTTACTTGTTGCAGAGTTGAAATGAAGTGGTAATGCTGTTTCCAAAGTAAAATATCTGAAATTCTCTCTCCTCTAACGGGAGGGGTAGACGTGGCGTAAAAGTTGAGTAAACAGTTTTATAAGCGGCTTTTCAAAGAGATTAGCTGTGTGCTGGCCATCAAACGTCAACTTTGATTGTCTTGTGTCAAAGCAAGATGTTGTTTGTAATGGCACACCCTGTCAGCTCACTGCTGGCCTGCATACCTTCAATCTTGGATTAGGAGAGATCTGTGACTTAATATCATTAAATACGGGGCAAATTACTTTCACCTTAGGCCCATCTGGTATTGACAAGGTACAAAACCGCATGCCTGTCTGGGTTCAGGTCATCCAAACAAAAACAGTTGCCTTGTCCTCTGAGTCCAGACTGCTGAAACTCGTCCTTTCAAAGGAAAGTGTGAGTGGCATGTTTGGCTTTTCTCAGACTGGATATGACAAGATAGGCCGGCAGAGCAGCCTCTTATCAGCCTGCTGTGCCGTAAGACAGAGACTTCCTTCCCCTTCTGAAGCTCCGACATTCAACAAGTGTTATTAATGAAAGGAATTTGTGCTGCTGCTGAGTGAAGTACACAAAAGAGGACTTCAATTAAGGGATGATTTTATGTCTTGTTAACCCTGTATAGCAATGTTTAGAAAATTATTTTGACAATTCCAGAGTCGGAAGCAAGCCTAACATGGGTGATTTTGTTCAGTTTTTGGTGATTTCGCTGAACCTTTGGACCACTGCAGCAGGAACATATGATCATACAAAATAGTAAAATTAGAAAAGCACTTTAAAGGATAAGTTCGGTTTCTACAGCTTTCACATTTTTTATAGAATGAAGTAGGACAATATACTCACCCAGAAGGCTTTCCTGATCCAAACAGTGCTTCGGGAGATATTTAGATCCAAAATCGAGCGGCGGACATCTGTATAATGGTAGCACACGGGGCATGTATAGCGCTGCTCCTAAAACTGCATTAATCGTCCAAAAACTCATTAGTTTCACCAATATTTCATCATGGTCCACTCACGCTACTCCTCCACGACAGTCTGTGTCACTCCAGACATGTCTTTATGACTGTGCTGACCTCTGAACTGAGAAGAGGAATGTTTGCCTCCGCGCATGCACAGTAAGGCTCATTGTTTCAGGGGAAGACCGCCGGCTACACAACGACTTTCTTCTTCCAGTTTTGTGCAAAATGGACGAATATCTATCGATGAAGATGTTGTGGATGAGAACTTTGAATATGATGGGTGTCCTTACACTGTGCTGTAGAAACCGAACTTATCCTTTAAGCTGATGTCTGCCATTACTGATATTATACCAATTGAATGAGAAGCTCACATCTGTGCTCATTGGAGGAGCCACACTTATCTTTTTCAAGGATTCAGCTAGAAACCATTTTGCAAAGACTCAAATCCAAAGTTTAACATCTTCCTAAAACAGTGAGTGTGATCTGGGTATCTGTCCCATCATGTCTATTTCTAACATTCATTAGTGCTTCTCTGTGACTGTCCAGACATGTTTGAGTAAGACACCGCCTCACCGCCTGTTATTTTCACAACAGGCTTAATACCTCGAGGAGTTAATAGATTTGGGATTTTAACTGACTTTCAGCAGCATGCATTGACTGACATGATTCTAACTTCAGTTTTTTAAAGCATCACCATGCTTTGCTATTTTTGTGAAATATTTTGAAGTTGTACCAACTCTTGTAGTTCTATTCTTTCGTAGATCTTGACCTTTAACATCTCTGTAGACTGAAAAGAAGCATCAGCACCGCATGGATCGATAAATATTCACACAAGTGTTTATTTTTGTGGTTGCAACATAATAGGAAATAAATTGTGCCAAGTGTGTTAAGAAGAAGAAAATACAACAACAAATGGACACACATCAGTCTTCATGCTCCCCGCTGTATTTCTTTTAAAATGTTCTGAAGAGAAGACATGATTTATACACAATAAAACAAAGAAAGACACAAATTCATCAAGCCTGAGACAAACAAGGCTTTGGAATTAAATCTGGTCATGTTATTTTTTTTTAACCACAGGAAGTCCCTCACATCCGGCTCAATGGGCATAGCCTCAAATCTAAGCAGATAACTTGTCCTTACCACAGCCAGACAAAGTCCCAGAGGACCCAGCAGAGCGGCTCTGCCCAGGGCCTCCTCCCTCAATAAACACCACAGAACCAAACTGTGAAGGTGGTGCACAAACAAAAGGATGTGGCCTGTGTCAAACAGGACAAAAGGTATCCGCACAACATGATGAAAGAGTTATTATTTCCTAAATTCATGTTTGTTTTTTTAAGAAGTATCTGCATGCAAGGCTGATTGTGTTGTCTCTATGATACTTACATTTTAGTTTAAATAAAATACACATTTTGTCCCCTTTTACCAGCTGAGAGAAGTAATTTAAACCTTTAACCTTTTCATCCTAAATTTAGTCAGAGAGCCCAGACTTAAATTTTGAATCCTATCTTTAAGTTAATACAAAAACATTCAGAAAGAGCAGAATCTAAAAACTTCCAACTACCCTGAGAAGTTATATATCTCTGAAAAATCCTTGAACAGGTTACAATGGTAAGGTTGATTCATGGCAGAGCTGTTGCATCACTTTTTATAAGGTGTGCCTGGTGACCTACTTCAACCAGGTTATGTCTGTGCTGGCATTTGTTTGTCAGCAAGACAACTTGAAAAAAGATTAACAGATTTTTCTAAGATTTTTAAAGAATGTCGGTCATGGCACAAGGGAAAGTGATTACATTTTGGTGGTGATCTAAGTCTGCATACAGATCCAGGATTTTTTAATGGATTTGTTAACATTTGTGAAATAGGGCAAATTGTGTTAGATATGCCACAGTGGAGGGTTGTGCTCTTTCAGAACTTTTAGTTAAGTGCTTCTTGGAAAAAAAGAAAGACAATACATAAACTTAGTTAAAAGTAAGCCTTGGCAAAAAATCAATAAGATTTAAAAATCGAGTTGGCAAGTCAAATGGATTTGTTTTTCCTGATACTCCGGTTTAACGATTTTTAAAAAAAATTCAACCTGTTCATTTCAACCTGTTGCGAGGACCCGAGGCTTTCTGTAGTGCACTTCCTGCAGTATGTCACTCTCCTCCCCCCGAGACGTCACACGCATAAACAACATAGACAACATGGTGGCGGCGGCTGTAACCAGCGAGGAGAAGGAGGGGCTCCTGCCCAAGAAAGGTCCCTCAATGTCCGTAATTTGGAATTGGTTTGGTTTCGCAGCATCTGACAGACACCAAACAACACCTCGCTGCAAATTGTGTCTGGAGGCGGTTGTCGGGGTGGTAGTAGCAGCACGTGTGAGTTACCTGTAACCAGTGTGTTACCTCTTGAGTTTCTGTTTCCTCAGGCATATTGTTGCTTGCACTTTTCTCATTACTTTTTACACTTTTGCATTTTTTACAACAGGAGTTGAGTTTTCTATTAAGATTTTTATTGTTTTTACAAAACATGTTACCTCAGGCATTTTGTTATCTTCATAGTTAATTCAAACAAGTGTATAAAACTACAGTGCACGGGCACTTTGTGTCGATTTCTGTGTTGATTTTTTTGACCTGGAGGCATTTTAAATGTACATTTTAAGTATAAATAAATGTATAATTTGGAAATAAATTTACAGTGAGTAGTTATTTCATTTTAAATGGGGCGGGGGCATCAAATTGAATCGTGAATGAAGTTTTTTTTTTTTTAAGCCGAAGATTTTTGGGGGGGAAATCACTCAGCTCTAGTTAAAGTTTAATTTCTTACTCATACTCAGAGCTTGAGTAGTACTTTTACAAAAACAAACCTAAATCAGTTTTTACAGTCATTGAAATCAGTGTTCCATTTGGTGTTCCGCAAGACTCCATATCTGGCCCTTCATCATTTTTAACAAATGACTTGAATGTGATACTAAATTAATAAAGCATAAAAATGATGTAAACCATATACACAATTGATTTTTATAAATACATTAAATTTATATTAGTAATTTATATTTGTTTGCTAATTAGTTTTATATTAAACATGAGTAGTTAAGAGTCAGATCTTGGTTTTGTTTTGGCATGTATTGTTGCTTTTCAGTACTAGAACTTCAAATGTTCTAGTCTAGCATTAAATAAACTCTCTTTCTCTTTGGCTATCCTTACCACCAACCTTGTTGGAGGTAGAATGTAGTGACATTAATTTATCCTGTATGTAAATGGGGTGCTAAATATTAATAAAAATTCTAATACTGTGCTGTTGAATGCAAGGGAAAGGAAAGTAGTAGGTTCAATAAGTGTGAATACTAAATTGTAGCAGGAGAAAAACAAATGTAGCATTACCTTAAACTTGTGGCATGTGTCTTATTTCTGTGCCCTGATTTAGATTAACTCAAATATGAAACCACTGTTAAGTTGCGAAAGCAGTTAAAATATGCATAATTATTTAATACCTAGAAATGCAATATTAGTTTGATTTAGTAAATTTAGAGTTTTCTCCCATTTTTATGCATTATAGTTTCTTCTGAACTATAAAAGAGGACTGTTGATTGCCTCGAAACAACTTTTATGCAAGCAATTTTCGTAAAGTAAATTTTCACATTATTTTAAGCAAGGCAAACACTTAGGCAAGTTGCTTGAATTGTTTTAAATCAAGATACAAAGAAAATGTACACAGCTGTTTGTATAGACAAGAACATTTCCAATCTTCACAAGTTTAAAACACCTTCATTCTTAAATGAAGCTGATGTAGACTTTCAAAACACTCAAATTATGGCTGTTTAAAGAGTGCTTTGGTGACTTTTCTTGTCTTTTCCAAAATTTTGTGTATCCTGTTTCAGAGAGCATCACAAATATATTCTTAATAAGGTCCAGAAGAACTCCTTCCCTCTGCTTTTGGGTACTCATCTGTTGTCATGATACTAATGGACACAGTAAAGCAAAATTCAAGATGTCAGCTGTGAAAACAAATCTTTAACACCCACTGAGCAGTCCACACAGTGCTGGAGATGTGACTCTTCGTAGTTTCTCTGTTATGCTGAGGTTGCTTGAGTACCTGGCAGAGCCTGATAGCAGTTATGTAATGAGAAATGCTGAATCTGGTCCTCCTTGTTCTTATTTTTCGGCACATTCTGGACGTGTGTTTTCTAAAAGGGTCCTGAAGCTGTTTAAAAGCATGTCTGTTTTCACTTTTAAGCATCTATTGTAGCACCTTTTGTCACACAAGTCCTCATGTTGCACTGAAGTTCAGGGAAACATTCTTTTGGAGGTGGTGCAAAGATGAACAGTTTCTGACCTGCATAGCTGGCATCTCAAACATAATTACAGCGACTGTTCCAAAATTATAGCACGGCACGTGCAAATTATGTAATTTACTCAAGCAGGAACTTACCCTGGGGTCTGGTCCTTTTCAGATATCCTTTGTATGTCAGCCCCAGTAAAATGCTCTAAATCAAATCTCAAACAGAATACAATGATATGTAAATTCCTTTTGACCTCTTTATTCAACTTATTTCTTTCAATAAGCTCTGAGAAACTAAGGGTACTAATTTCAAAAGCTTTGTAGGTAGAATTTTTCTCAGTCTTGCTTGATGTAGGACTCTAGTTGCTCAACAGTCCACTTCATAATATGCCACACATTTTCAATAAGGTCTAGACTGCAGACAGACCGGTCTAATACGGCAAACTTCTACAAAGCCACACGGTTGTAACGTGCTGAACGTGGCTTGGCAGTGTATCTCTGAAAAAGACAGTACTTGGATGGCAGCAGATGTTACCCCAAAACCTGTGCGTGCCTCTCCGCATTACCGGTGCCTTCACGGATGTGAGTTACTAATGGACCTTGGGCCATCCCCATACCAGTACAACACTCATTTTGTGTCATGTTGATGGGACCCACTGATTCTGATGGTGGTTCTGGGTGTTGTTCATTTGTGGCTTTCACTTAGCATGGTAAAGTTTTAACTTGCACTTTTAGGTGTACATGATAAAACATAAAACATACAGCCATCAGGAAAATCAGGAAATATCCTGAGCCCAAGTGAAAAAGATGGCACTTAAACCCCCAAATACCGAAGGCTAAGGATCAGAAATAAACTATAAAGTGCATTCAGTCATTTAAGTGCTGTGCAGTAGATACATAAACAGTACTGATGATGTTGGTTTTAATGCAGTAATGCATAAGATTGTGGCTTTACGGTGTTGTCTGCCTTTTCACTTACAGAATGGACTGATGATGAAATCTCTTGCAGTAGTACAATATTGCAATTTGAGAAATCTGTTTATTAAACTGTTGGGCTGTTTGCTCTCAGTTCAAAAACTAGTAAACCTAGCCCATTCCATGCTTGTGAATGACTGAGCTTCATTGGAATGCAGCTTTTCCCATCTTTTTTGCCATTGTTACAGCTTTTTTGGAATGTATGTATGGCAGGCTGTAAATTCTTTAAAAAGTTAGATCAGTCCCCATCACCCATACTGCTGTCAGTCTGGGTCTAGGGGCCAAATAGGCAGCTGTGGAGACTTCAGAAATCTAATGTTTTTCCATACTTTCATGGTTGAATGATCCAATAAACAATCCATATTACTTGATATTATTCAGTATAAGCTTTATAATTCTTTTGTGATTAAAATTACACTTTAAAGGTGCTATGAGGAGAATCTGTTTCTGGCAACATTAAGACTCTGCTACCCATGAGCTTGCGCGGCGACTGTCGTAATGCTGCGTTCCAGTAACCTCGGAACTGGGAGTGACAACGTCTCTGACTTATCGATGTTTCAGTTGAAATCAGAAAAAAACATGCCAATCTACCAGGCTATTGTTAGCTGTTGTTAGCACGCCCTGCATTGTTGTTAACAAATATCGCATGAAGAATGTGATTATCACTATGGCAGCATTTTTGTAAATGTAAGTCTAACAATACTATGTATACAGCTGATCTAGAGCGACACACCCCAACTCAACAACCAATCAACTCGGGGGTGGCGAGGTTTCACCGAGTTCCCATAAGAAATTCCGACTTCGAGGGGCGTTCCAGTTGCAGTTTCCTACTCAGAACTCAGAAATTCCTACTTCTGACTACAACTGGAACGCACCAAAGACGTAACCCAAGCCAAAGCGTGTGTTTGTTGTGATGCTAATGAATGCAGCTCGGACCCTCCTCAGAACTCTGCATTGCTTTACAACTTCTTTTTTCAACAACTTACAGGATGCAAAGCGACGAGGTAATGTATCTCTTTCTAGTTACGTAGCGGTAGTTTTTGAGGTGTGACATCAAGCAATTTTTGGAAAACTTAGTATCGTAGTTTTGTAGCTGGCTATATATCGCTACTTACAGCCCTGTGCTCTAAGACGTGTCTGTATAATATAAATTTGCTCTAGTTTTAACTGTCTGGTTCCGAAGTTAAGTATCCAGGCCAGTCCAGCCCTGTCCGACCCGACCGGAAGGCTAAGGAATAGCATTTATAGATAACCTATCTTGATACTATAAAACTCATCTTAAAGTGTGTATTTCGATCAGGCATTTATCTAAAAGTGAGACTTTTTTGTAATTACTTCGAAACTCCTCACAGTCCCTTTAAGTCTGATGATCATAAAAGAAAATAATTACATTTTTATTTATTTTATTTCTGAATGTCTGTGTGTATACATATATATAAAACTCTTCTCCCACCCACCCCCCTCTCCCCGGTGGGGTGAGTGGCTGTTCATCCTCTTTAGCTCGGGCCTGCAAGCTTGAGGGTCCTGTGCAGTATCTTAGCTGTTCGTAGGACTGCACTCTTCTGGAGTGGCATGTCTGATGTTTCTCTAGGGATCTGATGGAGCCACTTCTCCAGTGTGGGGGTCACTGCCCCAATACTCCGATGACAACAGGCACTACTGTTGCCTTCACCTTCCAGGCTTTCTCTACCTCTTCTTTGAGCCCTTGGTATTCTTCTAGTTTCTCATGTTGTTTTTTCCTGATGTTGCCATCACTAGGGATGGCTACATTTTTCACACAACTTTCCTCTGCTGCTTATCTATGATCACAATGTGCGGTTGGTTGGCCAATACCATTTTGTCAGTCTGTATCTGGAAGTTCCACAGGATCTTGGCTCTGTCATTCTCCGTCACCTTGGGAGGTGCTTCACATTTTGACCTCGGGGTCTCCAGTGCATATTCTACACAGATATTCCTGTACACTATAACGTCTACTTGGTGATGGCGTTCCATGTATGCTTTTCCTGCCAGTATCTTACACCCTGCTATTAGGTGCTAGACTGTGTCAGGGCCCTCTTTGCAAAGCCTGCACCTGGGATCTTGCCTGGTGAGGTAGATCTGGGCCTCTATTGCTATCGTGCTCAAGGCCTGTTCCTGTGCCGCCATAATTAGTGCCTCTGTGCTGTCCTTCAGTCCAGCCCTCTCAACCCAATGGTAGGATTTATTAATCTCACCTATGATGGTTCCCCTCCATCAGTTTCCATTGTCTATATATATACAACAGTCAAGTGTTGTCTGATCAAAAATCAAATTCACTCATACAGAGAAATAGTTCAGTTTCAGTACAATTCTGGCCTTAACACTCTAAGGAAGTGTAGATATTTGAACCAGTGCCTGCAACAGTAATTTTAGAAAAGATGGATTATGTGATGGGAAAAATAATCAGCACTGTGCACTGTTTGCCCTCATATAGATACATATTTGATGTCTTGTAACAACAAACTACTAACCGAATATTGGCCATTCCTTCAAGTAATAGCATAGTCGATAGACAAATCTGTCAGACTGTTTGCATTATACAAAAAAATTTGGATTGATTTGGTGCTGAAATGCTGCCAGTGTGTTGTCTTTCATGCGACCAGTTGATAAAGTAATAAAGATTGTATAGTTTTAAAAACTCTATTCGAAGACTTTTTTGTGGGGTGCTGGTTTGGCGGAGTGGTTAGTAACCAGGCACCCCATGTACTTGCTTCTGCCGGTCTAGGTTCGAATCCTTCCTGTGACCAGTTTGCAGAGTGTCTTCCCCTACTCTTTCTCCCCCTTTCACAAGCCTATCCACTGTCTCTCTCCTGTCAATAAAGGCACAAAATGCCCAAAAAATACATTAAAAAAAAAAAAAGAAGACTTTTTTGTATTGAAATAAATTAAACTGGGGATGAAAATATTTATTACTTTTGGCTCAAAAGACAACGTTGTTATGTTCCTCTGAATTAACTGTAAAGACATGAATGTAGCGTTCCAGTTGGAAGAATAATGGGATCTTTTTATGTGCTCGTTCTGCCCAGGTCAAAGTCTGCTTGTTGACCCTCCAGCTGTACAGTTTAAGGTGTGGCTCTGTAACTTCGTCTCGGGTCCACCTGTTGGTCTTTGGTGCTCAAAGTAAAGTACACAATGAATTTGTTTGTAGTTTGAATATATAGACCGCGGTTGTGTGACTTAGCCACTTATCTTGTTTTTGGTTTGCTGCTCCCATGTTTGCAAGGACAGAAAGAATATATGAAACAGGATGTCATTTGATACTGCCTTGGTCTGTATTACATGGACTGCAGCACTCACTTTTCTGTCCTTGACATCAAGAAAGAGAGGAGAATATTAGCATCATTTTTTGGCTTCTCAATTATACTGTAAAATATCACAGTAAGAAGAAACAACTGGTCTTTATTAAGGTGCAACCATGCTCCACCCTTTAGTTATGTAGCAATGATAACTGATAACTGGGAACAAATTCTGCTTGCAGGTTGGAAACACCCACTTCAAAATAGCAAGCATATGACGTAATATTTAAGCGTGGTGCAAAACTAGAGTGCTCTAAGAACACAAACCTCCACCTGGATATTTTCAACAATGTTAAATGACTTATTATTATTATTATTAATCAACTTTTAGCATTTTATTACTTTTGTTATATCTTCTCATGGTTTATCAGTTTAGTCTTAGCTCCTGTGTTTCCTCATTTTCAATTCAAGATAGCATTTCTCCAGTCTTCTGTGACTTTTTGAGAATTCTGACTTAAAGTTCTTGTCTCTGTTTCTGGGTGCTTGAGTGCATGTGTGTGCGTGTGAGTGGCTGTCTGTGACTTAAATGTGGGCTGGGAGGGTGGGTGGGTGGGGTTGTCTATTTTATTTTATATCCCCTGACCCCCAAATTCCACTGCACACAAAAGCGCAGCGCAGCTGAAACGTACTGCGCAGCACTTCGCTCCCATTATAGTCCATCAGGCAAATTCCACTGCACACGCTGCAGTGCGTTAGCGCCGCGTTGCTGAAGAGCCGGCGCGCTCCAAGGCGCGAGAGATACGCTTCAGGTCTATTTTCTGCGCGGCCGCTTCCAAACCTCGTAAATTCACCGTCGTTAAGAAAGCACCAGACAGGAAGTCACCATGTGAAATAACCGGAAGTTTCAAAGTAGAACACAATGCACGGACTCTTGCACGTAAATTTCCTGAATAGTTGTCATTACGTCAAAACCGGAGGTACGAGCACCAGGTCAGCAGTTGGTCAGAGGGTCCCAGAGGCAACGCAACACCATGGACGAAGAAAAGTGAATCGTAGAGGTACAGAAATATATAACATTGTATACATGACACCATACATCTTTTCTACACGGACATAGACAGATAGAAGTTGAATAAATCACGAAGCTGTGTGGTTGGGACCAGCAAAGGGACCTTAGAGAAGCAAAGTAAGGTGTTGTTTATTTCTTTTCTCAGTCTATAACATGCTTTATGAGCATGTTACATCGCTATTCTCATGAGAGCCTGTGGCTCTCCGGGGATTGGCCCTCCCCCTCGAGGACCGCACGCCGCGGCACTCTGCTGCACCGCTTTCAGTGGGGTTTGCCTGTCTGAGCAAGACCGCGGCGCTCTGCTGCACTGCGCGGCATGGCACTTACGCGTGCAGTGGAATTTGGGGGTGACTCTTATCCGTTTGTGCATTTGAATGTACAGCTCTTTGTGCTACATTTTATGTATGAAAGTGCTTTATAAATAAAGTTGATAGATTAATTGATTATCAAAATGTCAAGAATTGTGCTGTCTCTTGCATTTTCAAAATACTGTTAATTTTTTTAGATCTGAGTCCTTATTGACCATCAAAACCAAATCACTTCGTCCTTGTGCTATAACCAAGATTACCAAAAGTTTACATTAAAACCCCAAACTTAGAGTTGTCCTGCTCTTAGACTAATAATCCAATAAATGGGCAAATGCTATCAAAAACATAACATTGTTAAGGGTGAAATGTATGCACCTATTATTCGCTGAATTGCTTCACCTGTGTACACTCTAATTCAGCCCATTTTAATGGCTTTTCCACTTATCGTTCCTTAACTTAAGACAAAAAAGCAAGCAGATTTTGTCAGATGGCGATGAAAAGAAGTTTAGGGATGGAGTGCAATACAAACGATGATTATGTGATGTATGATCTCTTTGAGGTATCAATATCAAGTCAAAGTGGAGTGTGTGAGCTGCAGACACTAACCTCAGGTGCGTGTGTGTTTGACTAGACTGGATCTGGATTAATGACTGTCTAAGTGGTTGTTTACCTTTGGGTATCAAGTGTTGTCATGGTGCCTCCAGAACAACAACCGTGTCTCCGAGGATCAATGTGATTTGTAAAGTCAGAACAAGTTTAGGGCAGGGATCTGCAACCTTTCCAATCAAAAGAGTCCTTTTGCCTCCCACGCTTACCAAAAAACATCTGTCTGGAGCCACTAAACACATTCGAACCTTAAAATGAAGACAGCTTCACCTGATGACTCTATATCATTATGATCACATTACATCCAATAGCAAAATGCTTTATCACCTGACATGACTGCTCTATAATGGGTCATGCTTTTGTTGGGGGGGGGGGGGGGGGGTAGGTCACCTATCACATTGCAGTCTCCTGATATCTTTGTGTAAAAATCCCACACTTCTTAAATAAGGTTATAGTTGCACTGTACATCTCTCCCGAGTCTCTCGTCTTTTACGAGACTTCGCATACCTGCATCCACTTCTAAAATTTGAATCCCTTCACAGCAGCACCGCATACTTTAAAAGTAAGAGAGTTCATCAAAACATCATTTGGATAAGCTGCATAAAATGTTTAAAACAACATCACAGGCAAATTCACAGCTAAAGATGCAGGTTTCTGCTGTCCCTCTTGTGCAGGTCACACAAAGCTTATGGGGAGCACATACATGGTGCATGTTTACGTTGACAAGATGTTAAAAACAAAGAAAGAAAAAAGAAATAATCATTTAGTGAAAAAATGCAGATAGTGCTAAAACATACAGTAATTAACATCAATTATAGTAAAATGCAGTTTCCCAAAACAGGACCCAGTGGACTTGCTCAACCTGGTCTGGTAAGATTTCAGGTTTCAGAAACACCTCAGTTGAAGACAGTGTTTGCCGCTCAAAAGCAAGAGTAAGACTCTTTAGTGTTTTTCTTTCCTGCTAGACTGATCATGAGTAGAATGCCAATGAATGCAAAAATGTAAATTCCTTTTTTTTTTTTAACAATCTCTTTATTGTATTTTTCACAAATGGCCTACAGAGGATTGGCTAGAAATGAGATACCAAACATAAAAACTAACAATAATAATGATTAAAGAGGATCAGACAGACCAAACAAACAAATCAACAAACCAACAAAAGAAAGAAAGAAAAAGCAAAAGAAAAATAATAAATACATGATAAAAATAAAATAAAATAAAGAAAGTTACCACCAGTCCCTCCCACCCCTAGACAGCAACCACAGTAGAAACGATGGTGTCATACGGGTAAACATAAAAACTAACGGGTGCAATTTACAGCTGAGAAGATAGGTAGAAGATGTACATACCTAATGTTATTACATGTTTACCTATAAAAGTGTGTACTTAAATAAAGCATGTATTCCTGTCAACCCATTACAGACTGTGAGGTATTGCCCATATAGTTTCTAAAGCCAGACTAGCCTTTATCAGAGAGGTGGGGTTTTCTTTTGGGGTTGAATGTAATTCTCTCTGATGCCACATATGAGGAAAGTTCTCTAAGCCAGTGGTTCTCAACCTTTCAAAGTCACGACCCCCAATTTAACGTTCAGTACTGTCCGCGACCCCCCTCCCCCCGGAACGCAATGAAAATTCGCTGTCCGCAGTGCTGAAACAACACCAGATCGATAAAACGTATGTCGGATATATAAATCAGTAATTGATTTTGAGTAATAAAATGCCTGTTTGAGACCAATCACTTGTTGTCCTTTAATGTCCAGTCGGACGCCACATTAATTTTGCGCATTTATATTTTTCCTAAATGATTTGGCAACCCCCAGAAATCATCTCGTGACCCCAATTGGGGTCGGGACCCCAAGGTTGAGAATGGCTGCTCTAAGCCACATGGATACAATGGGAGGATCTGAGCTTTTCCTTAGCAGGGCAATGCATTTATTACCTGCGATCACTGCCAGTTTGATAAACCTCACCTTATTTCTTTTGGCAAGAGAAATGTCAGTTGTATCACCTAGTAATGCCAATTTAGGGAAACAGGGGACTTCAAATCCAGTAATCTTCTTCAGGGTCTCCCATATTGATTCCCAGTAATAGTTTTATGTGTTCCATTTCCAAAATAGATGTATTAGGTCTCCTATTTCAATTTTGCATCTTTGGCAAAGGTCTGAAATTGGTTTGCTTATCTTGTGGAGTCTCTCTGGTGCAAAGTAGGTTAAATTAAAAAGTTTATGGTGGCAATTACATGAGAAGGTTAGTGCTCTTTCACATGGTGGTTTCCAACCGTTGTCATTATAAGTACAGTTGAGGTCTTTCCCCCATTTGATCCTTGTAGGTAGAGCTTTAGTCTCTCTCAGGGCCAAAATTCTATCATATGTCAAGGATATACTGCCACTGGGGTCTCTGACATCTTTTAGCATGTCATCAATTGAGAGATGCTTTAGGGGACTGGAATTTCCTCTGAAATCTATGTAGTGTCTCACCTGTAAATATTTAAAGAAAGAGTGGTTGGAAGGTGGAAGACTTTTCACAGCTGTCCAGAAGTTATAAGTATGTTATTCTCGTAATGGTCTAAAATTTCTTAATTCCATAACTGTGCCACTGCTTGGTTATGCCATCTCTAAGTACACTTGGTAAGCCAGGGTTGGTGTGGGATGGAGTATTACTGTGTAGTGCATTAGCTCTATTAAGATGTGCCTGGATTGCAAACCAAATTTCAGATGTGCGTTTGATAAGAGGATTATCAGTGCCACTCTTCAGAGCATGGCATGACTGGATAAAAAGGATACCAGCTAGTGGCACATCTGATGTGTGGCATTGCTCTATTTGCTTTATCTGTTTCTTAGCAGGATAGTTAACTGGTTCCATTTGCCAGAATCATAAAGCCCTCAGCTGAACAGCCCAATAGTACACCTGAAAAAAGGGAGTTTCAGTCCTCCAAACTGGGGGGTATTAGTAAAGGGTTTTGATTTTAATCCTAGAGACCTCTCCCCTCCAGATAATTTATGCTATCAAACTTTGCTGTGACTTGAAAAGCTTCTTAAGTATAGTTAGAGGAAGGATTTGAAACAAAGATATTTTGGTAGGACACTCATCTTAATGCAGTTCACTTGACCAGTCAGAGAAATTTGTTGTAGCGTCCAGCTTCCTCCACCTTTTTCAGCAGTGCACCATGATAAGTGAGAAAATGTTTTCTTATTTATCAGGAATCTTCAAACCTATGTATTCCATGAATTGGGAGTACCGCCGAAAAGGAAAATGAGGCAGTGAGATCTTTTCTGCCAGGGAGTTTAGGGGCATGGCCACACTTTTCTGCACAGTAACCTTATAACCAGGTATTACATTATATTTAGACAAGAGATAATTCTAGGTTAGTAAAGACCAAGATTGTGTCATCCTCATACAAAGAAATGACATGGCTATCCCAACATGACAATTCCATCTGTGTTACTGACACTCCACAGCTTTGTTTCTTGTCTACCTATGTAACAGCATTTCAGTGCACTCTCATTCAGACTGCTCTGTTACTCTGTTTGACTGCCTTTGGAGCTTCAAATAAACAACTCAGAAGACAAACTTTATCTCTGACTCTGTACCATCTTCTCACCACGGAAGACAATAAAATTGCATAACAGTGTTCCCTCAGTTCCCGGTTGTCACTGATGAGTTTTTTCCACCTAGTCAGAGTGTTCAGCTTTTGTTACAGCAAAGTTTAGATTTTGTTTAATTCCATTTCCATTTCTTAATAAAACTTCGTGCCCATGTTAGCCTCAGGTGAGTCTGTGCTAGCGGTTTGGCTGTGTAGATTTTTTTATTTTAGTTTTTATCTTACCTCGTCATGGCATTAGCTTTTTTCTGAGGCATTTCTGTGTTGTGATAATGACTTGTTAGTTGTCTTTTGGAGATGGTAGACTAGGTTATGCAAAATATAGGTAAAACAGTTTTGCACAGGGGTCGTTTCACTGTGTTCAACCTCTAAGTTGCCATCTTGAAAAGCTCCCCTCAGTATCACTTTTAATGTTACCAAAATATAAAAAACAACAGGTGACTACTTCATAGCTATATCCACTCACACTTTATGTTTGAGCCACATTTCTGTATGCCTAAACCAGAGCTGGTCATTTCTAAAACTTCAGATACTGGCACCGCATTCCACCAAAACATATTACTTAAATGCCCTGCAACTAAGCTAAGCTAATCATTTGATATTCCTAATGCATCAAGCTCTTTGCAAAAGCACAGAAGGTTCTCTTTTAGTACCCACTTCAGTATTGAGTGTCTGCTTGATTCATCTTGTAGAATAATTGCAGTGATAAAACAGAAGGACTTCTGTCCATCACCGGCCCACATCCCACTTTTAGAGAGATTCTAATCAGTGCTTTCAGTTACCAGGTTTCAAAAGGTTATTTCTGCATCACTCAGGAATTTGTTGGTTTGTTTTAAACAGCTATGTATGATTCAAATTTTACTTCATTCTGTAAAATATATTACCATGAAAATATGAAAATAACAAGAGATGTAATGATGCATCCCTCAAATATCTCTATGTGCTGGAATTGGCCTTGTCGGTGTAGCAAACCCTGTGGCATGTGCCATGTCAGTTGTAGATGTTTCTGTTTGATATTGGCATTGCTTTTGTCACATTGGCCCACCTGAAGAACATTTCTTTCCCCTGACATCTCTACTCGCTGTAATTCAGGCAGTGATGTGTCTTTCTTATTCATGAGAGACCACAGACATTTTTAATTCAAGATTCCTCAAAGTGGAGAAATCTGTACACCAGTTTAAATTCATGTTTTGGCCCCACACCTCAACCATGCAGACCACTGGGCAGCTAAAGAAGCTTATTTTCTCTGAAAGCCTCCTTTTACCAGTGTTTCATTCATTTTGTCCTTTTGGCCCCTCTGGAGAGCTGGATGATGGGCTCCAAGGGTCTGTAGGTTCACACTCCAGGTAGTAAGAGCACTGATACTACCTACCCTACACCTAATGACTTTTAAAACCAAAATGCTCCCACTTTGAAAGCTCAAATTACACAGTAATTTGTGAATTAAGCACAGCAATCACAATGCAAGAGTATGGAAGAAAGAAACCCCATTCTCACTTCAGTTTCAGGCTGTAATGTTCAAACCCCTGTGGCGCTTTTCGCCCACCCTGAACCCATTCTCCAGAGGAAGGATTTGAGGCATTGTGTTGGTGGGAGGGGGAGCATGCAGACTCTGAGCCTTGTGACAGCAGCAGTGTTCAGGTTGTCCTGCCATTGAGCATGTTATCAAGTGAGAGCTTTTAGACTGCCAACAGGAGCCGAACATCTTGTGCATGTCTCCTTTGCTGAAAAACTTGGGAATAGGGCCTTGCCTCTTTTTCCTGCTGTATGTCCACAGTGGTAGAATTTGTCACAAAAAAGAAAAAATATCTCATTTATCCATTCTGCAGTTTTCCAAGGTCAGGTATTCACTGGATCAAGTCAATTTATGAACAGGGAAGTGGAAGTTAAAGTCACACAACCATGCGATACGTATCTTTGTGCATTTTTTAGTGGGTATACAGCATTTACCTGCATATCACAAAGACTACACCACTGGTTGTGAGAGAAGAGAGCCCTGCCTGTTGCAGAGGAGAGGAGAAATGCTTTTAATGCATGTAATGGAATGATAGTGATGCATTCGACTCTAAAATTTCACAAATTAGAGTAAGCTTTCTTAGGTGATAAGAAGAATTCCTGTTATACACCCTTTTGATCCTTTTTTTTCCCCTATAGTTTTTTTGCAAATAAACTATAGGGGAAACACTGCAGTGTAAACTCAGTGTTGGCTGGGACAAGGAACACTGTTAGAGCTTGGCTCTGCTGTTGTGTTTATGTGGAGCATGCAACATATCTTGCTCTGTGAGTGCAACCCAAAGCTGTACGACACTCTGAACCAATGTTCTCGTGTTATTACCTCCGCCAAGGAGTGTCCGTCTGTCCGTCTATGAACAAAATAACTAAAAAAGTTACAGATGGATTTTGATGAAATTTTCAGGAAATGTTCAGCATGGGAAAAGGAAGAACTGATTAGATTTTGGTGTTGATCCGGATCGGCGTCTGGCCGCCATGGCGAAAAATGTGATTTCTGTGAATAACTACTGAACTAAAATAGATATCATTATGAATCCAATTGCTAATGGTATGTTTTCATGGTCAAGGAATCTAAATATATAGATGAAATAAAGGTAGAACTAATATTTATGGTGAAAATCACAATATGGCTGAGGACTGTGGCGTTGGTGGAGGTCTGCACTCTCAGAGCGCTTTTCTAGTTGTGGTAAATGTCTCAAGGTGAAATGATAACTGAGCTTTTTTGTTGTTCTTTAGCATAAATCCTCTCTGACAAGGACAAAGTCAATGAGCATGTTTTGGCAAGAGACCACCCCTTCTGCACTTAGTTGAATAACCTAGCCCACTCCAGTCTCTTTCCTTTCATGACTGAAAGAGAGAAGAGAAAAGAGAACAAAATAGCTGGATGTCGTCAATAGTTTCGCCCCAGACTGACCCTATAACTCAGGGGTGAGCAACTGGTGGCCCAGAGGCCCTTGACGTTACTCAATGCGGCCCACCAGTCATTTGCCAAAAAAAACCCCAAACAATGTGGAAATATGAAGAAACAAAACAACAGTTGCTGACATGATTCATCATGAGTAACCAGTACTACGTAATGCATAAATTAGGATAGGTGATAAAATATTTTTACTAACCTTAAATTGCTGGTACGTGCTTTGTGTTTTTAGAAGTAATTAAAGTTCTTACTTTGCTATGATTGTATCTCAAAAAATATTTTATGAGATATTAAAATATAATGTATGGTATTGGTAAAAAAAAAAAACACATTTGGAAACTATGGTAATGGTTATAATTTTGAGCTTTAAAAACTGGTAAGCATTAAATAGAAGCTTAAATTGGTTTTAGTTAGAATATATAAGTGTTGGTATAATCCTTTGTTAAGCTAGTTTTGTTATTCTATTTTTTTGTTTGTTATTTATATATTTTTCTTATTGAGAGTGTCAACAATATGTAACGGTGCGGCCCTCGGCCACAGAATAAAAAGGAATGTGGCCCTGTTGGCATTGATAGTTGCCCACCCCTGCTATAACTCCTAATCTAAATTCACCAACAGGTTTTAACAGCTTTATTTGACACCTCCCTGTTAAAGCGGTGTTCTAGTTCACTAACATGTTTGGCACTTGAGCCAAGCACAACTCTTCCACATCCTCCCACCCCGCAGTGCCTCCAGTTCTCCCAGTAATGCAATAACCAATGGTTTTATAACCCCTTACAGTACAAGCCTTAATATGCTTCAATAAGGCACTCTGACAAACTGAACACAGCATTTTTCTGTTATATTATACTTCTCAAGTTGTTGTTCCTGTCTTTCTTTCACTCTTCATTCATATTATAGGTTTTGTTCATACAGCTCATTGCTCAGGACAGCACTGTCTCATGTTTATATTTGTATATTCTTCTCATTATGAACTCTGTTTCTCTGAAGCTTTAGTTATGTCTCTACAGAATCTCACATCCGCAGTCAGGTAAATGATTACACGGCTCAATGCTGATGACTGTGATATCCTGTTGAACACTGAGCCATGCCACAAAATACACAGCTGACATCAGCATTCCCAGTTAACCATATGAAAGACTACACATAGATACACACAGTTGGTAATGACGGGAAACAGGAAAAAAATGTTCTGTTAATAAACCTCATGTCAAAGGTGTAGTTCTGGGTTTTTTAAGTGGGGTTGTTTGAGGTACATGGCATGATCCTGAACGTGTGTCACAGTGTTACAGCTCAGTTCTGCCTCTATTCAGAAAACTCGTGACTTACAATAATGCTGGACATTGCTGTTTATGGTGCTGGATTCTCAGTTTAATTAAATAAATTTTGGGAGAAAAAAAACCACAAAAACAGCGTGGGGTCATCACATGCTACAGTTTGTTTATATCTACTGCCATGAATAGACAGTATTTTGAGAAGGCCCAATGTGTCCTTCCCCCCGCAGCACCAGCTAGTTTATTTAACAAGAGGAAACAACTGCTACCAAACAAGATAAACTAAAGGGATTGTCATGAAAATAACAGCTGCTTGCAATGCTAATGCAGGGCCATCAGCTGCAGTGTTTCATAGTTGGTAGGCGAGCAAAAACAATACAGTTAAAGTAATGCCCGCTAATTCATCCTATTTTATGATATATGACTGCGTTGAAACTTGGGCGGACGTGATGTCACTTAGCGATGCAACAGCAACAGTGCCCAAATAAGCTATTTGTGGACAGTCAATGCAACCTGAGTAAGCAATGTTTTGGTAGCCAAGTTGTGTTTGGTGTGAATGAGGCTTTAAACTGCTGGCAGGGGGAAACATAGGCTGTGCCAGATCTCAAAATAGTGCCTAATTAAAGTTGTGGTGTGGTAGAAACTTGAGTAGATGTACTTAAGTTACTGCCTCACTTGTGTGGTAGAAACAGCATGATAACCCCATGCTGTTTTGTGGCTTGCTTTCTCCCACAATTCTTATAACTAAGCAGAGAATCTGGCCCTATTTACAGCAATTTATAGCATGATCATCTGTCCCAAGTTTTCTGAACAGAGACAGAAATGAGCTGTGTCACTGTGGCACACGTTCAGGCTCATGCCATGTACCACACACAACCCCACTTAAGAAACCCGAACTATCCCTTTTCTTTGCCAGCCATTATATCTGTTTAATCTTTCCAACCCTCTTTTCTACTGCAGGTTATGGCTCAATAAGTCTCCGTAGATGTGTTTTTGTTAATCAAGAAACACAATTTTAGTCAATAGTGTATCACTGTGAGACAAAATTCAAAGAATTCACCAATTAGGCTGCATTTACTCATCTTTGTCTTGAAGCAGGCAAGAGTAGAGATCTCTTTAGAGAATATGTAGGTGGAGGCTTAAAATAATGAATATCAGCATTTGTTTGCTGATGTTTCTCATGAAGCTTGCTTGACAAATTGTTCTTATTAGTTCAAACTGCAGTTTGTTTTAAGGCCTGAAAACGTTTGTTGTAAAATTAAAAGCAACCCCGCTGCGACAAAATGTTTTCTGAAGGGTACTAAAGGGATTGCCAGAATTATTTAATTTAAAGTAGAACTGGGCCAGTAGACCCATAGTTGGTTTGTATCATCACTTTTTCATCTTAATGGTGATACAAAACATGCATTTCAATATTTTCTGTTAAAAATAACAAAAAAGTCAATTGTTAGTTAGATGTGTAAAGTATCTGGCAGAAATCAAAAGCACTTTCTAACAGCCAACCACACAAAGTAAATGATTGTGTACATGTAAAACAGCAAAATTCATTCATTCATTCATTTTCTATACCATTAAGCCCTTTCGGGGGTCACAGGGCGGCTGGAGCCGATCCCAGCTGTCCGCGAATGAGAGGCGGGGTACACCCTGAACTGGTTGTCCAGCCAATTGTAGGGCAACATAGAGAGATGGACAACCATTCATGCTCAGGCTCATACTTAAAGTCAATTCAGAGTCACCAATTAACCTAATGAGCATGTTTTTGGTCTGTGGAAGGAAGCCGGAGTGCCCGGAGAGAACCCCGAAATGCACTGGGAGAACATGCAAACTGCACACAGAAAGGCCCCTGTCCAACCCAGGGATCAAACCAGTGACCTCCTTGCTGTGAGGCACATGCACTACCTGCTGTGCCACCATTCCACCCAACATAGAAAAAAATCTATGAACTACCTCTACAACAATTGTTCAATCAATTAAAAAAATTTCTAAATCAATATATGTAAACCTCCATGAATGATTTTCATCAACCTGTAACAATCTGCTGAGTCAATGAACAAATTAAATCAATACATTTTTACATTTAAATCTACTTAGTAACTTAAAAAAAAATGTTTTTACAATTCAGAATATCCTTATCCAACAAGTCAAAACAAATGGACGACTCAAATTGGTAGAAGGATTTAAATATAAATCCAATAAGGATTAAGGAGGGATGTATTTAAGACGTGCAAACATGTTCAACATGCTGCTCTAACAGCAGCAGGTCACTTATTTATATCACAGTTTGGAGAGCTTTGATAAAGAGAGCACATTTCCTAATTTTAAGGTAATATTATGTAAATAATTCCAACCAACCATGTTGTACCATTGTGTTTAATCATTACCATACAGTTATTATTAATTGGCATATGTATACATTCGTTTGGACCTTTGCTGTCATAGATAAGTTAAATTTCCAAAATGTTACTTTTTTCAAACTTATTCACCTCAGGAGACATTTCAGTACCACTTTGTCAGATTATTGGGGGGGTTGTCTTCTTTCATGAGGCAGACAGGATGATGGAAGGTGTAGGAAATCAGGGAGAGCAGGTGGGGTATGACATGCTGAACAAGAGCCAGAGGGTAGATATGGACCAGGATATCTCACTTCCAATACACAGCTTCCATGCCTAGAACTGTGCCACAGATATTTCACTCCTATAAGGAAGTTTAGAGGAGGTATTTAGTAAAATGAGAGTGTTCTGAAGAATTGCAGAAGTCGTATGTTAGTAGAAGCACTAGTTTTATTTCTGCTCTGTTTTAATGAATAACACTGAAGTGAAAGTGAGTGTGACTAATCCAACAATCATCTGCTGAGCTGAGTCAGCAGATCATTACACATCTCATCTTATTACCAGTTTTGTCACTAAATGACGAGTTAAATAGTCACCTCATATGCTGAACTTGTAGCCTTTGATACTGAGAAGTTACCACTGCTGATGGTCAAAGTCCCCTGCTGTTAAAACGACTTCGAAGGCAAGTGTAGGGTAAAAAGTGCACATCACATAGCACATTATGCTAGCTTTAATGCTTGCACTGAAAGGGTTTGGCAGCTGAAAAAACTCAAACTTTTTCTAGTTAAAGACTTCACAGCCCACAAATGAAATGTAAAAAAACTCACCACTTAATTAAATCAATGTATGAAGAATCATTTAGTTTCCTTCATGGCTTTGAAAGTCTGCTCCTAAGAAAAGATCATTTTTATGGTTTATGTAGAAAAAAAACACTCATGGTGTGAAGAATTATTTGCATATTTAAATGCCTTGTGTCTTCACATGTGATCATTTCAGTATCAGAAGTAAAATATAAACCTTGTTCGAAGACCGCTCTTACATACTGGACTTGCAACAAAATTATGTTGACTCGTGCATAAAAAGGGAACAAGATATGGAGATTATTAATAGAACTTATATTAATGAGATGGTGCCACCAATAACATTGATCACTTCACTCCTAATCACAGCCCCTGTGAACTCAGACATCTTTTGTTCTCTTTGTTGATTTTTTGCTCACATTTAAGATCTGTTTACACTAACATCCTGAATATGGGTTAACTGAATTAAAATTACACCAATAGACCATTTTCACGGTTCCGCTACTTCCTGAAATTAGTTGTGTACATTCATTTCCTGTCTTACATTATTTGTTAAACTAATTAATCCAGGTTTGCCTTTGTAACTGCTGCAGCAAGGCACACCTGGCTTAATTAGTTTGGCCAATAATGTAAGACAGGAAATGAACTTGCACAACTAACATCAGAAAGTAGTGGAGCCGCGAAAATGGTCTATTGTATAATATATTTCTTTTATGGTATACCAGGTAAACTATATTTAATTTCCACCTTCTAACTCATTTGACCTCAGATTTGGTTTGTTTTGTTTCCTCTTTTAAAAGCATTGACCCATGAATAACTCTGGCTGTCCCTGGTGGTGCTGAACAGATTGCAGGGCCTCACTCCTTTCTTTTGCCCTCCTCCCATGTGGTTATCAAGGTTTTGGTGAGAGTGGCACAGGCAGTAGGAGGTGAAATATCTGCTGTAGTGAGTCACTTCGCAGAGAATAGATGAGACGCAGTCGCTGCAGTGTGCAATGCTGCTTTGTCCCCCCTGACGGTGCGAGCGCTGTGGCTGTCAGCCCAGCAGGAGGAGAGGAGTGTTGAGAGCAGCCTGCATCACACACAAGCAGCTTAATGCAGTCAGCAGCCTTGGTAACCGGGCGTAGGCGTCCACTGCTGTTCCTCCCACTTGCTCTTGGGTAATGCTCTGGCCTGGGGGGGCTGCGAGGAGGCATTTTGGGGGGTGGGGGGTCTGTTATGGAAAAAGAATGGCAGAGAGCCATCAATTCAGCTACAACACAGCCCTCCCTCACCTCCTCTTCTACTCCGTGCTCTTCTCTCTCTTTGCTCTGCTGCTCAAGTGGCCTCCATTAAGATCTCATTCTTTTCTAGTCTGGTAACCCATGGCAACGCATGGGCCTCGTCTGTTAATGTGTGCGTGTAACAGCGCCTGTTGGTACACAAAGAAAAAAGGCCCAAACAAGGCCAGTCTCTGCCACCAAAGCCTGATTGGTGCACAAAGGTCGTCCTCCTCATGGGCCTGCACAAATCAATCCCGGAAGTCAGACGCTCAGTCCTGGCTCTGAAAACTCCTGAGAAAGCTGATTTCACAATAAATGCAATACTAAGAAATACTCATAACTGTTATTAAATGAAAATAAAAGGAATAAGGGCTGGACAGTATTGACGAGCAGAAGTTATATCTTGACATTTTTAGTTCAATGACGGTGCATGACATCTGCCTTATCATACTGATAAAAAACAGAAATACTGAAACATATTTTGCAACAATAAAAAAAAACTTCTAAGTAAAGAGTGGGATTTGCAAGGCATAAGAAGTTGAGCACACTTATTCACTTTGCGTCAGTCCATCTCAGATGAGGTTCTGTCAGCGTTTCTGGGTGTTGTTAGTGTATAGCTTTAGCTTTGAATGGTAGAGTTTTAAATTGCACTTGTAGACAGTTGTAGAAAGGTCTTATGCATTCGGTGTTGCCACTTTTGTGCAGAGATTTCTGGATTCAAAAGAACTGTGACTGATTGATCTCCAAACATATTTCAATTAATATGAGCTATGTATAACTACAAAATACTAACTGACAACAGTTTGAAAAGACATTACAATTAGCTAGGTTGGACTAATGTGTTTATGTGATTTTCAAGAGTGTGTAGGAGTTGGCTGTTATTTTTGCCTCTTAGAAACAATTAAGGACCTAAAACAACATTAAGGGCCTCTCTCTTTGTGACCATGGCAAATAGTTTTATTTGTTTTGACTTAATTTTGATGTTCATTAAACAATGAAGCAGAAAGTAAATTCAGAATTAGACTGGCAAGTGTTATGTTTTTGTCTCAGTTCATTAAACAGCACACTGAAGTCAGAGGAAACATAGAATGATGTTTAAACACAAAATGAATATGAAGGAATACTCAATTCTGGTATTAGTGGGGTTCCTGTACCAACAGGTATGAAACCCACTGTACTATATCACAAAACAGACTTTGGAGATTAGTTTTGGTGCCATTCACTAAATCTGAGAGCCAAAGATGGTAAACCTTTTCTGCCCTCTCTGTTCAGTGAGCTGTCCCATATAAAGAAACAGCTGAAACAGGTATCACATGAAAACAGCACAAAAGCTCTTTTGTCCTCCCAAAAATATCCTTTCAGACACCAGCATGTTTTAAAACCATACATTAGGCACTGGTGTATGAAAAAAAATCAAAATATCACACCCAAACATCAACCATATCAACATGAATAATTCTGTCTAACCTCACGTCTCATTTGAAAATGCACTGATATGTTTCAGAGAGTGTTATATTTGCCCAGCAGTTGGAGTTATTAATAGCTGCTGTATTTGTCTAGGTGAGTTAAAGAGGACTGAATGATTCACATCCTCCTGTCTCCTCCTCTCTTCCTGGGTTTCACCGTCCTGTCTCTGTTTAGAGGGCTGTTGAATCCGACCCACGGATCACATTTCCATCCCCCTCTGCTGCCAAGATGAGGCAGGCGGCCACGAGGTGTGGGGCCAGATTTTAAAATCTCTGGCACAGGGGGAAAAGTCACCCCCCATCACAGAGTGGTCCTTCCTCTCCACCACACAAAGACAAATCACACCCTGATGACACTGCAGGGCCAGAGGAGGGCAGAGAGCTGCATATCTGCTGCCAAAGACAGATCTGATACTTCCTGTGTTTTACAGATGCAGCTCTATCATCCTCTTTCTAACTCTTGTCTATATTGTTGGATCATTTTCAGGATCTGGCCAAACAGGAGGGATTCTGTTTTGTTTGTGTTTTAAACATACAGTCATTCCTTGACTCTACTGTCGTCTGTTTTTATCCTATCTAATTAATATTTTTTCTCGAAATACCTGTAATTGGCACAGCAGAATAAAGCTAAAACATGAGCCATGTAGCTTAGAGTATTTCCTCAGTCAATTGTGTTTGAACTTCTTTGTTTAGTCTTTTGTCTTTATGTTTGCACATGGGTTTGGTACTAAATCCTCATGTTCCATGTCTTTGTCCAGATCCTATTCTGTACTCTGAACACCCACAAGATCGACATGGACAAGCTGCTGGGGGGCCAGATTGGCCTAGAGGACTTTATTTTCGCCCACGTTAAAGGGATCAAGAAGGAGGTGGAAGTTTACAAATCTGAAGATGCTCTTGGCCTTACCATCACAGACAATGGAGCAGGATACGCATTCATAAAGGTAAGAAGAAAAAAACAGCCTCAAGCTCTTTATACTTCAAGAGTCTACTCTAGAATTTGCCATTTTTCATTGTTGTTGTGGTCAGTCCCTTCACAAAAAGCCCATTAGAGCAGACTAAGGTTTATCATAATAAACTTTTTTTTATGTGGTTATACACTACTTTTAGCTTTGTTTGTGCCATTTAAGTTAAAAAAAGGGGATTTTTGTTAGCTCCAGAAGAAACACAGTCCATCTACAAGTATGGTATAAAACTTTAGGAATGGCATAGGTAACAACACTGTAAGTTGTAGCTTTATATTCTCGGATTTTTTTGTTTTAATTTATCACAAATTATATCATTATTGCCATTCTCAATATTGTTTCCCCATCACATATTTTTCCTACATTATACATCATGTCCTAATAAACAGTAACATTTAATTATTTTGTTAGTAATGTGTACCTTTCATTCACAAGACAGGATGAAATATACAGTATCTATCTTTTGTTGCCACTCTTGGTCCTGAAGATCGTTAACAGCAGAGAAAGATCTCAGCTGTCAGGACAAACAGTTCACACTGGAGTGGTCGCATATCAGCCACAAGGCTGACATACTGTAGAAGCAGACTGAGGCTATGTCCACGCTAACTGAGGTTTTCCTCCTCCGTTTAAAAAAATGATCCTGTCTACATGGGTGGAGTGTTTCAAAATTCTTCTTTCACACAAAAACGGAAGAACGCATAAACACACTGTTTGTTACCTTGTAACAGTGTCTGATAGTCAACTTTTTTGCAATTTGTATGCAAAAGCTGTTTTATTTTCACTTCTATTCCAGCCTTAAGTCTGACTGGTGTTACTCTTGAACTTTTGGCTTTGTGAACTGGTGATAACAAGGTTATTGAATGAAAATCTCTGTCTTTCAGACATTTCTGATCATTTAGATCAAGTTCTGTTATTTAAAAGTCTTGTGGGTAATCTGGTTGCTTTGGTTACAACAGACGCAAGTGACCATGGGTCATCATTCAACATGGTCACATCAGAAACGGTAACCTCTGGTGTTCTAAAAAAATGTTTCAACATTTTTTTTATGTCAGAGTGCTCTTAAGCCTCACACCTGACACCAGAAACTTCTTAGTTTCTGAAAAAATGTAATATTCTCTAAAATGTCTTAAAAGTATCATGTGTTAATATTCTTTTCCACTTTTTTCATAAACCTTATAATTCACTTCAGTTCTGATCATAACTATCAACAATTCGATAATTTTATCAAATTAAGCCTTTAAATGTAAGAGTATGTGATGACATCACCAATCTCTGTTAAAAACACAATACAGTTGAAATAATTTCAATGCATTAAATGCAAATTGAAATTTCCTGGGTGGTGTTATTACACTCTTGGACATGTCAAAGATAAACAACAATATGTTTCTTTTGGATTTGTTGTTTTTCTGCCTGGTCTGATTAAAGTAGCAGTTTCTTTAGACATGCTTTATAGTAAATGGAGCGCTTGACAATGGGAAACTAATGCAAACACCTTAGGCACTAAATAAACATGTTGGGTATAGAGTGGCATTTATGACTGACAGTTCACTCTGTCATAAATGCCAAAAAGCTTTTGTTAGGATTAATATTATCAAGTGGTTAAGTCATTTTTATGTTTAATGAAATCTCAGTCAAGTTTTGCCCTTGTAAACCAAAGCTATGCCGTATCAACGGTTAAGACTTATTAGATCTCACAGCATGACTGACCACATACTCGATATGTAAAATACATCCACATTGAAACAGTTCAGTCAGGACGTGAACACAATCAGACATATCCAAGAATGTTCATATCAGTTTTACTAATTTTGAGATGGACTTTTGTTTCTAATTACCTCTGGTTTAACATTGTGCTCACCTGTGGGATGTCAACAAATAAACCGCCCATTTATTCACTTATTAGCTCATCTGCTGTCTCAGTCATTCTCTGAAATGAAGTGTTTCATCTCCAAAACTTTGTTTTTAGGACCTTAAGTTGAAAATATGAATTCAGTGTTGAAGTCTTTGTTTTAATTTGTGCTGAAAACAAAAGCTAAAAGCTGCTTAGCGAAGCTTAATATGCCACACAGTGGAACACAGTATTACCTTTTTTGATGCCTTTGAGGCCCTGTCAGTGACGTGATGGTGCATTTATGTTTGCTCAGTAAAATGAGTATTTCAGGTTCAGGTCACGGGTTTGAACAGCAACAAAACAGGGGATATAAAAACATACTAACCCAAACACAGATACAAGTTTAAAAAGCAATAAAATCATAAAATGATAAAGACCTTAAGGTTCCTAAAACCAGGGCAATAGAAGGCTATCAACTAATAATATTATTGAAAATTACAAGTTAACAGAACATGATGTTTTTAATCGTAATGTCAAGAGTTGAAAATCTGATTTCAGGCTGAACCTTGAATAAATTATTCTGAATGAGGCTGAAATCTGTCTTTTATTAGCTGTATAAAATAATTGTTACATCTTCATGATTCTACTAAATTAATGTTCTTAAACATATTTCCTATTGTTCATTACATTATTTTGACCATTTTGCTTGTTGGATAATATTATTTCTTCAGTCTGTCAGGGATTTTGTTAATTCATATAAAGAAATGCCACTAGATAAAGATGAGTTGTCACATTTTGTAATTAGTCTCCCTTACTGAAGGATGCCTTTTACATTGTTCCTTGAAATATTTTTGGACTCATTTCTTGAGCAAACACTCAACTAATAGTCATAATAGAAACACTTAACACGATCAGTATGATATCAGCTGATCTCGCCAACATGTGATCAGTATGAACTACAAAAATCCTGATTGGTGTTCCCCGATCGATTCTAACCGTGGGATAATTCTGTTCAGCTTCTATTTCCATATTTTGAAAACAGTATTACACAAACTAGTGAATAAACCTCCGTTAATAACTGAGGAGTTTGCTTTCTGATCTCATCGTATTACAAAACATCAGTGGCTAAACAGACTGCCATATTCAAAGAACGTGTACAAAGCTGCTTTCATAATGGAAAAACTAATAACTTGACCTGGTATGTTGCCTCTGTCTGTGATGCAGACTGGTCTAATGAGCTTATTTGGTCTCAGTCATCTCTCTCCAGCTAAACAAAGCTCTGTGTGCCACCATGTGCTGCCCAGACAGCACTGCAGCCAGATAAGCTGACACTGTAGATGGCACGCTGACAGCTAGAGTCGGTGCTGTGAGGCTGTTGGACATCATGAGCTGTTAGACATCCGGCTGTTTGATGCCTGGAGAAAACGCCACTGAACAGGTCAACATAAGAATGAGTTTGGACTTATTTTTCCCCTGGTTTGTAAAAAAAAATCAAATAAAAAGTCAAAAATGTCCATCTAGTTAAAGTTTAAAGAAAAAAATGCCCAAGTTTCAGACAAACCCTTTTTTTGAAAAGACTAAAATAAGCAAAGTTGTGATAACAGAGTAAGCCAAGTAAGACAATATCTGCCAGTTAAAGTACGAACAGTTCAGAAACCAGGTGAAAATATAATAAATACAGGAACAGACAAGCCAGCATAGCTGAGTGTAAATGAATTTACAAGTTATTCTTGATTAAATTTGATGAAGGAATAACAATAAATAACCTCTTTATTGTTTGTGGTTATCAATATTTAATTTTAAATTCCATTATGATGTTAGTTATTACAGAGATTTACCTGCTTATCACCATACAGCCATAGAAATACATCCCAGGCAAACAATATTGTGTCATTTCTTATTTTTTATTTTAGGAATCTTTTGCATACCATGTAAGTTACAAAAATGAAGCGGCAACACTTATCCCTTATCATCTGAATTGTGACTTCACCAAAAGCTCTAATTTGGATGTATTATGAAGAATCCCTTGACATAACCTTTCTTAATATGTAGAAAAACTTTTGCTGTTCCTTTTACTGGCAGGAAATATGATTGTTAGATACTTGTATTATTAACACTTGTTTTTGACATTAACCACCATTAAAGTGATTTAAAACAGTGACTGTTTTAAATCCCAAAGTACCAAACAAGATCAAATTATCAAAAATTATTACAGCTACACTCCACTGTAGAGGAAAAGTACAGGAGCTTAACTTGAAAAGTTTACAGATTAATGCACCAATACACCTACAAATCCTCCTAAGCCTCAACAACAGGTTTATTTGCAGAATAAATGGACACTCCCTTTGTCAAGCCTCTGAAGTCTGGGAAAAAAAACGTAAAACTTTTTTTAGTGTCTCCAAACTTTGTTAAAAAAAAGATTGAAATAAAGAATTCAACACAGTCCTAAGTCAGTGTCATAACTTTTATGCAAACAAACAGCCACACATATTTTTGTTGTGTTCTTTGTTTGATCTGTAATACATGTATCTTGTACTCCTTAAAAAGCTTGCCAGATATATATATATACACAGTTGAGCATTGACATTATGACCATCTGATACCCTGAATGAACTAAACCGCCCCACATGCAACAAACTGTGATGCTCTTTATATCCTGACACCTTTCTGTCAGATCCAGTACAAACTTTTTCAGCAGCTCATCTGTTGGATTAGACCACTTGGGCGAGCCTTTGTTCCCTGTTGCTGGTTCTCAATTGTTTCTTCTATGGACCCCTGCAGACCAAGAACATCCCACACGAGCAGCAGTTTTGGAAATGCTCTGCCATCAAAATTCGTCCCTTGTCAAACTTGATCAAATCCTTATGCTTTACCATTTTTCCTGCTTCTAACACGTCTAACTTTTAGACAATATTTTCAATTGGTGCCTGATATACCTCCCATATTCACAGATGCCATAATGAAGAGATGATCAGTGTTACTCACATCACCTCTCAGTGGTCATAATGTTATACCTGACAGCTGTGTGTGTATGTGTATATATGAAAAATTTACCTCCCTATTTTCCGATGCTATTTGTCTCTGACATTTCCCACAGCGTATCAAAGAGGGCAGTGTCGTGGATGGCGTGAAGGTGATCTGTGTGGGCGACCACGTGGAGTGCATAAATGGACGCAACATTGTGGGAACCCGGCATTATGAGGTGGCCCGCATGCTCAAGGAACTGCCCAAGGACAAGGCGTTCACCCTCAAACTGGTGGAGCCTATGAAGGCCTTTGGTGAGTGAGAACAAGACTCAAAAGGAGTGTAGATGATGTAAACACAGCAGCATCGACACGTTGCATAACTGACCCACTCCTGAAGGACAGCGACTCACCTTCAGGAGTCAGCCAATGACAGCGTTTTGTTTGCTGCAGTGCGTCTCAGCATGTGGGTTTTGACAGCGGGACACAGGAGAGGGTTTTATGTTTAAAAGCATAATTTGCATAAGAAACACTATAAAATGTGTGTGTGTGCTTCAGAGGGGTCAGCTACACCAGCTTTTCTTTTCTTTCCAGTGCCATAAACATCTTCACTGGTCGAATTAAATATGCTCACAACTGGTTATGAAGGAAAAAAACAGTGTTTTTAAGACGAGATTAAGAAACGGTAGCATTGCTTTGTGTAATGCAGCTTCTTCCTCTGATCGACAGAAATGCTCGAACCGAGGTCAAAGGGTGCCAAACCAGGAGGTGAAACCAAAATCACCAACGGGAAGGGAACTCTGAGACTTCGCTCCAAAGGCCCGGCTACTGTAGAGGACGAGGTGAGTGTTAAACAGAATTTTTGTTTTTTATTTTACTAGGTTTTTTTTACTTTTACTTCAGAAAGAAAAGCAGAGTTTGGATACTGAAATGTCTTAAAGATATGTATTTGTATTTCACTGTCCTTTACAGACAGAAAGTTCTCCCCTTCTGACATTTAGCTGTTGACAAGACTCTTTTTGGTCCTCTTGATAAAATCTGGATCTGTGTTGAAAATACACACATGACATCCCCCCCTTTCCAAAAAACAGCGCCACAGTTGTTTTTCAGAGCAGGTGTGGGTGTCTTATTCTTTTTCATAGACTCGCATCAGTACACACTAACCCCCTGTATTTTGCTTGTTTTTCCATTTTTTGTTAAAGCATCAATATAAAGAATTTTCTTTTATGACTCACTTTTGCCCTCCAAGGCATCTGAGTCTAACTGCTTTGTCCTAAAACAGGCAACACTGTCACCTCCAAAAATTTGTTGACACACCGTGAGTGGGGAAGCTGGCCTGTAGATGAGAGAAACCAGTGAACTACATTGATTGATCAGGGGTTTTAGTATCAATTTTATAGCAAAATATAACGTTCTGTGTCATTGCCCACTGATGGACAGTTTAGTCCATCAATTTAGTCCAGTAATTAGTAATTAGTTGCTCAATCACATTTTTCCAGTAGCTTTGTGGTAGCATCATTGTTTTCAAGGTCAAATAACTTTTCAGTAGCTTAGTTATTTTATTGATCATGACATGCAATAGCATCTTAACAAGTTTCATTTCTCCGCAGCATCGAAGAAGAGCAGCAATGCACATTAGAGCAGTATCAGAGAGCGCTGTCACAGCCTTTAAAAGATAATTTAAGGATGGGTAAAAGGTATGAGCAGACATGCAGAAATGTGATAGCAGTGGACAGTGTTTTTCTACTTGACATTAACAATACAGTCTATTCCTTAAATGACAACAAAGTTAAATAAAACAGTTGTTTTTTTTCCTCTGTCTAAGGAAATAAGGCTGATTTAGAAGGTGACCGAAATTGTTTCAAATATATTTAAGTAGTTGAATAAGTCGGCAAAGTTTATTGATAGAGGACTGTTGCAAACCTTAGAAAGAGATGCACAGAAGTAGCATGATAAAAACAGATGGATCAAAGAGATGCAACAGTAAAAAAAGATAGTTCATTAAAGCAGAAATACAGTAGATAAATTAAACCAACAGAGCCATCTAAAGGCATATACAAAAAAAGCATTGGCTGTGGTTAAAATTGGTTTTGCACATTACCATGCTTTGGTCTTTGGCAAACAGGCCCTTCTGAAGAGGCTCGTTTATAACATACTGCTCAGGTTAGGCTGAAAAGATTTACAATGAAAAAGGCATGGCATATGGCAGCAGATTCAATGAAGAGACAAAAATCTTGATATGAAAATTACACTCTGCCATCCAACAGCAGCATACCCAGCTCTGTGTCATGACTGTTGCCTGGTGTTTCTCAAAGCTCTCGCTAAAATGTTAAAGCTAGTCCACCCTAGTCCTGCTTCTTGCATGATCCCTTTGTCTTTTTCTATTCTTAGCCTCGTCCATCACCATTCTCTTTCTCTCACCTCACCCAGTGAAAGACAATGAGAAGAAGAACCTCTCATTTGCTGTAAAGCAGTGCATGCTACTTGCAAGATGACTGCAGCTAGCTGCTAAAACTTTCATAGTGCTATAAAAGGGTATCGGGTGCTCTGAGGGAGTGTGATGGACGCCATTCTCTCTGCTGAGCCATCTATCAGATTGACTTGAAAAGAAAAAAAAAATCTTGGGTAAAGAATTTTTGCTGTATAGTGGAGGAGGTATCCAGTTCAGAGGTTCTTCCTAGCTGCTTCTTGTTGCAGGAAGCACTGCCATTGGTTCAAAAAACGACCTTATTATTGTCCATGCATTCTCCATAGCCCCTCTTTCTTCATGTTTCAGATGTCTTTGAACACTGTAACGCATGACAGCCAGCATGACCATGATTTTTTTTTTTTTTACATTTGAGGCCCATCTTTTTTTTTTTTTTTGTATGTATTTTTTGGGCATTTTGTGCCTTTATTGATAGGAGAGAGACAGTGGATAGGCTTGTGAAAGGGGGTGAGAGAGCAGGGGAAGACACTCTGCAAATTGGTCACAGGTGGGATTCGAACCTGGACCGGCAGAAGCAAATACATGGGGTGCCTGGTTGCTAACCACTCCGCCAAACCAGCACCCCTGAGGCCCATCTTTTATTGTGTTCAGTGACACAGATGTGTCCAGTACGGTTCTCACATACCCAGCAGATTGTTTGGTAAATGATGGCTTTAAGATTTTACTCCATAAATTATTTCCTGTAACTAGGACATAGGCTCACAGATTATAGGCTTTAAACTTGTTATAGAACAACACATTTGAGCAAAAAACATGCTGTCTGGACAATAACACAGACAAATGGAACATGTTACTAAGGGGGTTTCATTTTTGGTTCAGCAAAACTATGTCAAATGGTCCCTTTTCTTTGCATGCTGCACAGTTACGTAACAAGACAATTTTTTAAAGGCAATGATTTTGTGTTTTCTAGCCAACAGAGTTTGAGGAGAAGGCTGTACAGAAAGTGGATGACCTCCTGGAGAGCTACATGGGCATCAGAGACACTGAACTGGGTTGGTAACAACATTTTAGATTTATCTGTGAACTTAAGTGTTTGTCTCTGTGGAACCAGCAATCGTGAAAATGTCAAAGAGAACAGATGATATTTACTTTTGCACTTGGCCATATTTGGCTCACACTATCAGCTACGAAACAAAGTATTCCTGCGCATGTCAGAAAAGTCTGGATTTAATATTAGAAATGTAAAGTCAGATGTATTCTGTTATTTTTACTCATGAGGAGCTTCTATTTCTGATGATGTGTTGACTGAGGCTGCCTTTATTGAATCCAGTGTGGACTATTTAAGTGCTCTGTCAGAAACCACAGGGCAGTGCTCAGAGAACACAAACCTAAGCCAAGGCATTTCTGACACTGATAGCAGTTGTTTTGGAAAAATATGGAAAACTGACCAATCACACAATGTTGACAAGGCTTTTAAAATAATTCAAGGACCAAGTAAATCTTGTCATTTCTCCCTTTTTGCCATCACAATCATAACCTGACCATTCTTTAAAATCATTCAATCATCATTTTGAGTCATTAGTGAAAATGTGGAAAACTGTCCTCTCTTGCAATGGAACCAGTTTTATCTAAAGGCAATCCTGAACCTGCATCTGTATTTAACCACCAAAATCTATTTTATTCTTCTTTGTGCCATGACTGGCTTTCTCTTGCAAGTGGGGGACAAGGGCTGATCCAAGTGGTCCAATCAATGGATGAGCTGCTGTTCAATATTTAGAAACTTTATCAGAAAGTTTGCTAAAAATAACATACAATTTGAATGGCTGAGGAAAAACATTTCTGTTTGAGATCAGGGTGGTACTTAACCAATAACTTTTCTACGTGGGACTCTGGAGAGTGTTTTATGAAGGCTTTAAAGCAGATAATCAGGTTGGCTCATTTCCAGTTTCAGCCAAATTCTTTGGCCTCTGTGGCCCATCTGTGACCTCAGTCTGTAAGTTAATCCAAGATTTAGTCACAAAGTGTTCCCTACCAAACCCCGGGAGAAGAAATGTCAGCACTGTAGCAAAGTCTTTACCACTGTCCCCTCAAGTAGGCCTATTTTCAGTTGACAATCTCAGTAAATGGATAATTAAACAAAGATAGACTAACATTATTATGTTATAACTAACATTATTATGTTAAAACTGTATTAAAAAAAACTTTTTTTTTTAAAGTTGAACCTGGTAAACATTTTGTTAATTGACTTAAAACATCTGTGATCTGGATCAAAAGTTGCAAAAGGAGCAATTAAGCCCATTTAATTAAAAAAAAACATTGTGGTACAAACTAAAGTCTTCTGCTGTTTCTTCTCCAGCTGCCACGATGGTCGAGGTCGGTCGTGACAAAAAGAACCCTGATGAGTTTGCCATGGCGTTAGACGAGACCCTGGGAGACTTCGCCTTTCCTGATGAGTTTGTCTTCGATGTGTGGGGGGCCATCGGAGATGCTAAGCAGGGAAGAATTTGAGTTCACCTCTGATCCCCCCATTCCAAAAAGACACTTGTATACACAAACACACACTCCTCTCCTGCCTAATCACGCCATACTTTCAGAAGAAAACTAAGAAATCTTTGAAAAGAATCAGTCTTTGAAAGTAAAGATTTGTGCTCAGATGAGAAAAATAAAAAAAATCGCTGGTTTCTGTTAAGTCCTGTAAAGATATCGATAAAATGTGAGCCGCAGTTTCCAGCAAGAGACCTGACCACTGCTTGCTGAAAATTTCAAAGTTTATTCCTAAAGTTATTTGAGCTTTTTTTCATGTTGTTCTGCTGTCAGAACAGAGTCTACACTGGTCTATGACACTGGAAATGAAATGTTTCTGCACACTTTAAATTCTGAAACAGTCACTCAAGTTATATCTAACTTTATAGCTGTGTCATTTTAAATACACAAATGTTTTACGCAGCTTCTTTTAGTTTTTATATGTGAAATGTTGCTGATTTTACATTAGCAACATAGTGTAATTAGTGTAATTATAGGGATTGTAGATATATTTCTCTCGAACATCATTTTATTTCACTTATATTTTTAATCAAGCTCTCTTGAGTTATACCCATTGGACTTGTCTTGCTTTCATATTTCAACCTTTTCTTTTTCATTTTTTCTGTGTCCTTATGCATCTTGGTTTGAGCCTTTTGTCTTTCTGTCAGAGACAGAGGAGTTTTTACTTAAAATGCCTTTAGACAAGTTTGACAACCCACACAACATTCCTTTTTAGTCTTCTTATTGTTGTTAACCTCTGCACACATTGTTTTTATGTCACATTCGGTTCATTTAGAGATGTAAGCTTATTATGTCTTGTAATTTATTGTATCATGAAAAATCATATGCTGGTAAAGATTATATATTTTGAGGGATGGCTCGGTATGAAATAGAGATCTTTCCTCAAAAAGCCATTTACAGGCTGTGTCTGGAATGGGATCAATTACAATCTTTTGTCTTAAGTCAGAACACTGGCATCGATGTAACTGCACTATTTGAATCACCGTCAAACTGAATTTAAATAGTGACGTAATTCATGTCATGTTCTGATGCTGTTGAAACATTTTTTTGTTTGACAAACCATAAGGGATCACTATTGTTGGATAGACAATAAAATTTGATATACTGTTATAAGAGCTGTGTTCTGAATGCTTTTGGATCACATTTGGTCCATAAATAAGAATGATCAGGTAATGATGGTTATCTGATTGGATGTGTTTACATGCTCGTCAGTTGTGTGTCAATGGGAAATTACCTTGTTGATAGGATTGTCCGTCATGCTTCTTCACACAGCTATATGACCAAAAACTCAAACTGGGGTAGCAGGCCAAGCAGGTCAGCCCAGACTTCCCTCTACGCTGCCACAATATCCAGTTCCTCCCGGGGGATTCCAAGACTTTCCCAAGCCAGATGGGATATACACTATATTACCAAAAGTATTCGCTCACCTGCCCTGACCCACATATGAACTTAAAGGATAAGTTCAGTTTCTAGTACAGCTTTCACATTGTTTATAGAATGAAGTAGAACAATATACTCACCCAGAAGGCTTTCCTGATTCAAACAGTGCTTCGGGAGACATTTAGATCCAGAATCGAGCGGCGGACATCCGTATAATGGTAGCACATAGGGCATACAGCGCCGCTCCTAAAACTGCATTAATCGTCCAAAAACTCATTAGTTTCACCAATATTTCATCACGCTACACCTCCATTACAGTCTGTGTCGCTCCAGACATGATTTTGTAACTGTGCCGACCTCTGAACTTAAGAAGAATGTTTGCCTCCGCGCATGCGCAGTACTCTCTGGAGAGCTGTTCTTCTCTTTGCCTCCGCGTCCTCCTTTTCGATGAGCTCCTCATCTGTAAACTCTGGCTCGAAACTGTAAGGACATCCATCATATTCAAAGTTCTCCTCCACAACATCTTCATCTGATAGATATTCGTCCATTTTGCACCAGACTGGAAGAAGAAAGTCGTTGTGTAGCCGGCTGTCTTTCCCTGAAACAATGAGTCGCACTGCCCATGCGCGGAGCAAGCGTTCTTCTTCTTCAGTTCAGAGGTCAGCACAGTCACACAACATGTCTGGAGTGACACAGACTGTAATGGAGGTGTAGCCCGAGCGGACCATGATGAAATATTGGTGAAACTAATGAGTTTTTGGACGATTAATGCAGTTTTAGGAGCGTTGCTGTATGCCCCGTGTGCTACCATTATACGGATGTCCGCCGCTCGATTTTGGATCTAAATATCTCCCGAAGCACTGTTTGGATCAGGAAAGCCTTCTGGGTGAGTATATTGTTCTACTTCATTCTATAAACCATGTGAACGCTGTAGAAACCGAACTTATCCTTTAAGTTCATATGTGGGTCAGGGCAAGTGAGCGAATACTTTTGGTAATATAGTGTATAATCCCTTCAGTGGGCTCTTGGTCCACCCTGCGGTCTCCTCCTAATTGGGCATGCCAGGAAAACTTGCACAGGAAGGCTACATCCTAATTAGATGCCCAAACCACCTCAACTGACTCCTTTAAATGCGAAGGAGCAGCAGCTTTATGGGGTCACCAAACTGGTATCCGAATTGTTTGAAGTAGAATCAAAATGAGCATCCTTTTAACTTTAAAATCTTCATTTGTTGCTTGCGAGCCCCACCTCAGCCATTCTTGTACACTGCTTCTTAAAGGTCCCATGTCTGCTAACATCATGTCTTGGGTGTCTTTTAAGAAAGGATTTAAGTTTAAAGAAATGGAAATCAGATCTCTGTAAAGGATTAGATGCAGCTCTTTTTCCCTCCCTTTCAGACTCGCTGAAATCTGAGGGGGCGGGGAGGATTTTAGGTTGAGCTCTGTGCCGATTGGCTTTTCAAATGTTGTTCAGTCGGTGCTGAGTTTGTACATTTTTTTTTATTTTTTTCTGTGTAATTTTGGGCATTTTGTGCCTTTGATAGGAGAGAATGACAGTGGATAGGCTTGTAAAAGGTGGTTAGAGAGTAGGGGAAGACACTCCGCAAACTGGCCACAGGCTGGACTCGAACCTGGGCCAGCAGAAGTATGTATATGGGATGTGCCTGGTTGTTAAACACTCCACCAAACCCCAGAGTTTGTACATTTTTAAAAGGGATAAAAGTAAAAAGTACAGAAAACAGTTAAACACCTTGTCCACACCCGTCATGCTCCTTTCCATTGTTTATGTGGACATGTTTAGTTGCACTGATGTCATCAATGTGATGAAATCAGCTTGACGCACCACAGGAAAAAAAAACAGCCAAGCAGCTCGTCTGCAGCCAATTATACCCGGGTCTTCTGGCAGTGGGAAAGGACTTACTTGCCAATTGTTAGCAGGTCAACTTGTGTTGTAAACCTGTGTTGACCCGCTAATTTTAGTGTGAAAACGGTATATGTTGACTTAAAAACATTCATGGTGTCTGCCTGTGACGAGCAGGAAATACATGTAGGTGGAGGAGGTAGGCAAAGTGAGAGTTTAGTAAAAGTAATGTTCCTCTGCTCCCTACACCCCTTCTAACAACTTCAAAACAAACAAAAACAGCTTTCGGGAGGACATGAAAGTTTTTCGTATTCTGTATTTTTCTTTGAATCTGATAAGCAGACAATTTGCTTCAGATTCACTCTGTAGTTGCTGCTTATCAGGGAAAAAGATTAACTGCAAACATGCACTGAATAAACCAGATAGGCCAAAGATCCAGGAGTGTTAACCCAAGAATAGCCTTTGTTTGATAAACCATAACACCGTTTACATGACTACTTCATTAACCAGGTAACCAGCTGATTACAGTGCATGTAAACCAAATTAATAAACTGACAAATGATTCAGTAGGACAAACTTTATTTTGCACACTTGTCTGTGTACATGTATAAAATACATCAAGACACTTAACCAATGTTTTATTCCCTCATTTAGAGAGTTTAACAGAAAAATGAAAAGGTTGTCACTTTACAAGCAGCAAATCAAACTCAGAACAAGAAAACATGATTATAAGCTTGTATATGGCAGGATTAAAGAAAGAGTATAATAGAAATCAGGTTACAGTAAATGATAAATATCGACACGTTAGAGTTAAGACTGTAGAGGATCTTTGGAAGCACATTACTGTAGGTATTTAAAAATGTATCCTGACTAAAATGAAGTTACAGTGCTGTTACGTATAAAGAGTCAATGAAACAGTCATCTCTTTAAAACTATGTGGTAGTCTGGTGAACAACAATGCAGCATTTTACCCGTTAATACTTTGAATTTTCCGGGTGTTTCCGACTATTGCATACAGAGGTGAAAGTAAGTAGCTGTTAACTTGACTAATATGACTTGGTTACATCCTCTACAGACATAAGAACAGTACATGGCACTTCATTACTTACAAATGTACATGTTTTATAACACTGACAAAACTAAAAACAGTTGTGAGGAAAAAAGACCAGATGAAAAGAATAAAACTCAAGCACCGTTTTAAAGTTCGACTTGGTTGGAACAGCCGGTTCTTGCCTCACTGTCTAAAGATAGTGTTTAAATAAAGATTTGTTTGGAGTTTTGGGATGATGTTTCGGGTGGATCTGCAGCACAGGCTCAGCTTGAGGAGGTTTAGCCCTTAAGACCTGACATCAGTCTCCTCACAGCTCATCTCCAGCGTGACCCTGTTTGAAGGCGTCACCTGTCAGCTTCTCCTGAGCTTCCTTCATACCGGACACAACTGGACAAAGAGAAAGATCGAACAGGCAAACCATGACCTTCACAAACAAGGTATACTCCTGACAGTTATACAGGATTCCTGCACATCCTCCAATAAATTTTAAGGAATAAAGTGTCTTAAATCAAATTTTTCATGAGGAGTTTAATATTTTTGATGGTAAATCTGAGAGACGTGTGTGTATGCCTCATTAAATCTACAATAGACTGCCAAAAGTATTCGCTCACCTGCCTTGACTCGCATATGAACTTAAGTGACATCCCATTCCTAATCCAGAGGGTTCAATATGCCGTTGGTCCACCTTTTGCAGCTATAACAGCTTCAACTCTTCTGGGAGGGCTGGCCACAAGGTTTAGGAGTGTTTATGGGAAATTTTGACCATTCTTCCAGAAGAGTATTTGTGAGGTCACACACTGATGTTGAACAAGAAGGCCTGGCTCTCAGTCTCTGCTCTAATTCATCCCAAAGGTGTTCTATCGGGTTGAGGTCAGGACTCTGTGCAGGTCAGTCAAGTTCATCCACGCCAGACTCTGTCATCCATGTCTTTATGGACCTGCTTTGTGCTCTGATGCACAGTCATGTTGGAAGAGGAAGGGGCCAGCTCCAAACTGTTCCCACAAATGTGGGAGCATTGAATTGTCCAAAATGTCTTGGTGTGCTGAAGCATTCAGAGTTCCTTTGACTGGAACTAAGGGGCCAAGCCCAGCTCCTTAAAAACTACCCCAACACCATAATCCCCCCTCTACCAAACTTTACACTTGGCACAATGCAGTCTGACAAGTATCGTTCTCCTGGCAACCGCCAAACCCAGACTCGTCTATCAGATTGCCAGATGGAGAAGCGCAATTCGTCACTCCAGAGAACGCGTCTCCACTGCTCTAGAGTCCAGTGGGGTGTGCTTTACACCACTGCATCAACCCTTTGCATTGCACTCGGTGATGTATGGCTTGGATGCAGCTGCTCGGCCATGAAAACCCATCCATGAAGTTCTTCACTGTTCTTGAGCTAATCTGAAGGCCACATGAAGTTTAGAGGTCTGTAGTGATTGACTCTGCAGAAAGTTGGCAACCTTTTTGCACTATGTGCCTCAGCATCCGCTGACCCTGCTCTGTCAGTTTACATGTCCTACCACTTTGTGGCTGAGTTGCTGTCATTCCCAAACACTTCCACGTTCTTATAATACAGCTGACAGTTTACTGTAGGAGTGAGGAAATTTCACGACTGGATTTGTTGCACAGGTGGGATCCTATCACAGTTCAACGCTGGAATTCACTGAGCTCCTGAGAGTGACCCATTCTTTCACAAATGTTTGTAAGCGAATACTTCTGGCAATATAGTGTATTCTCTGTAATAAGCATTTAATGTTTTTTAGATGTGGATTTGCTGCTTGACAAATTAATTATCTGCATATACAGCACCTTATGGTGAGTCTGACTTTAATGATCTGAGCTCCATAAAAGGGCTTGGAGTCAAACACCCCTTACTTCTCCTGTTGGTGGCTTAACATGTTGTTGCTGCTCTCAAATGAAGGAGAGGATGTTTACGTGACGAGTAAAACCCTTTCAGATTCAGAATTACTGAGCTGAATCGCATTTAGTGTCATTTAACAGCAAATGATTATGAAGTCTTTGTAACTGAATGCTAAAAATTGAAGGGCAACATTCCTACCTTGGTCTGCGTTGCTGTAGAAGTACTTGTAATTTGGATTGCCATTTTTGTTGGTGATTTCAGGACGTACTTTGCCACTGGGATCTGTGATGGGGAATGAAAAGAAAGTGATCTTTGGTCCAAATTAAAAAAAAATAATACAACAATCCAAACAACATAGGGCTCCACGCAGAGGAATATTTTTTAGTATCTGAACCACATTAACGGATTTAAGGGATATTTTCAAGAGCAAAATACTGGAAATAATAATGAAATATCAAACTCATAAGGCAGATTTTACCCTCCAAAATCCATTTTTCCAACAGTAAGACCCAGTATGAAAGGGCTGAACAAACACATTATGGTTTGTTTTTCAAGCATGTTAGCCACTCTTACACTATTAAGTTGATTCATATCCTGTTAGTGAGACTAAAATATTCTACTAAGTCATTATCACAGACATAGCACCTTCTCCAGACAAAAGTTCTCAGTATCTCTAAAAGAGTCCGACATAGTGTTTACATTCAGTGAGACTAAACCCCCCCTCCATACCGAGGAAAAGAATCCGAGGAATGTATCCTCCATCAGGGTTGAAGTCTGCCTCTTTTGGCTCTTCGTCATCCTGTTCAAACAAGAGATAAGTGGTCGTTTTCAGGCCTGGGAACAAAATCCCCACCACCTGGCTGTTTATGTTACTGCTGGCTGTTTGCACTTTGGGCGCATTTTCTCACCTCCACGTTGATCATAACAAAGTTGTGCGCAAGTTCGGAGATTTCCTTGGATTCTGAAAATTTGGGTTTCAGGGCTGGTGTTGGAAAAGGAGACAGAATACAAATGAGCAGGTTTTTGTGTTTCATTAAATCCTGGACACATCCTATCATCACTGTTCGGGCACAGTGATGAACTCTCTACAACTGGGAAGCGAAAAAAATGCACACGAGAGACCACATGACACTAACTTACATATGTTCTCCATCTCTGCCCTTGAAATTTCTCCATCGGAGACAAATTAAAGTTGGACCTCGCTGAAGTCATGTGAGCCTCAGATACAACAGAGTTTGAGCTCTAAATATTTACATGGAAACACATCTAAGTTTATCACAGATCATAGGTTCTGTTCGATAAGCAGCATGTCTTCTTATATGCTACAGTGCTTTTCTTGAACACGTATAACATGGCTTGCACATTATTACTGACATGAGATATTTGCTTTAAAATAGATCATAGATGTTTTCTTCACCCGTGTTTTGTTTTCTTACTGTCCTGCATTTCCTTCATTAAATACAGTAACAAAACGAAAGTATAAACAATGTAAAAAGGGGGGACTGTTGGCTCTTCAGAGCTCAATGTCTGTTTTTGTGCTGCTGTTTTAGCTCTCAGAGGGCAGAGGAAGCTTTGTTTCACTCTGAATATAAAAAACATTTTTACCACCAGTCAATTTAAAAACATTATTTTCAGTTACTGACTGTATTCAACCAGAAAAGAATCTCATGTATGGTGGGATCCAATCTTTGTCTTGTTTTCTTTCCATGTCTAACACAGAGATATTTACAGTGCAGTAAATGGTAAATCCTTGAACATGGGAGGCTTGGTGTCCTTTGTTATCAATATAATTATAAATATATTGATATTGTAATACTAAAGGAAAATAGTCTGTAAAAATTAGCATTTTTGGATAAAAGTAAGATACAAATAATACCCTAATTCTAGCAACACTGTGACTGTGAAACACTGCTGTTGTATTTATTTTGTCTGTCTGAATATCCCCTTTTCGATGTTTTTTTAAAAATATTTTCTCACCTCTATGTTCAGAGTTACAGGATTAGCAGAATTTAACGTTACCTTTGCAGGCTCCACACCAGGTTTTGTGGATGATGAGCATGATTGGCAGCCCGCTGTCAATGCAAAAACACCAAAGAAAAACATCTGTGAGGCACAAAACTGAACAAGAAACACTGATAACTTAGACTTGTAGTTTTCCTGCAGCTGTAGTAAGTGAAATAATAAATCATCCTTCAGTAAAAACATCAGTAGCATGAGCGTTTGATCTTTATGTATCAGTCTTCACTGGTTATTTAAGGAAACGTACCTGTTCTGTATAAGCCTGGGGGGTAATAGTTAGACAAAGGCAGCTCGGCAGGTTTGAATTATTTCAGCTCTCTCTGCGTGAACTCACCTGGCCTCTGCTTCCTTCTTGCCGTCTTCCAGCGTCCTCCAGTGGATGTGATCTCCAAACCCTGCAGAAGAACAAACTAATGAGGACACCAGGCTTGTGTGACTGATATTATATTACCAACAGGGTGGATCTGCCTTAAAAAACATTATTAGAAGATGAACTGAGAGGAAACGGTGACAATGGCTGTAATTTGAGATCAAGCTGAAGGCAGAATAGACTCCAACTACTCACAGTAACCAGCCTGTGGACATGAACCAATAAAACTATTCAGGGGCCTACTTGAATCAAAAAAGAAACCGTCCGGACTTAATAAGTCTCCACTGCAGATCCAGGGCTCTCTGTTCCTCTACTACACAGGGGTATGTCTCTGCACTTGGACTCTACTGAGTCTTCATCTGGACATGTGTCAACAAATTCAGAGCTACTATTTTAAGAAAAAAAATCAGACTCTGCAGCACAGAAAGTTGTGTGTGAAAGCCATTAATTGTCTATTTATCAAAAGCTCCATGATAATTTCTGCTCAAATGCAAAACAGACAGAATACAACCTTAATGTGTAGGTAAAAGCTCTGGATAAGTTGAAACATTGGTACTTGTTTCTCACAGTGCTGTGAATTCATTTCATTTTTCACATTTATAGAACTGATATCCAAACAAAAGAGTCTCATCTCATGAGCCTATGATGATATATAATTCCTGACTTTTTTTCTCTCCTGTCTGACCCGTCTGCAGTGATATGTTTCCTTCACTGACAGCAAAAAGACTTGTTGTTGCCAACTGAATGCCTTAAATAGACTATCGTGGCATCTTACAAATGCATGCATATGGGGTGTACAATGTTATCAAAACAATTGCAGAGTCTCAGATACACGTTTTGACAAAAGTTTACAGCTGATATTTTGCTGTTAGTGTTTGGCAATAAATATCCCATATATTGGCTGCTATATTGGCATAAAGTTGCCAAAATGTTACTTCTGGTTTACCCATAATCACGGACTTTCCATTGTTATTAGTCAAAAGTATCATTTATTTTTGTTTTTTGTTTGTTTATTTATTCGTTTTTAAACAGGATAACACAAAAATTCATGAATGGAATTTGTTGACATGTTCAGTGATTGTTTGCCAAGCACAAGAGGGAAGTGGTTAGTCTTTGGTGGTAATCTGAATCCTTTTTTTTTTTTTTTTTAAATAATTTCTTAACAGTGTGAGATAGGGCAGTTTTGACGATAACTCACCTAACTGTGTTGGAAATGTCTTGGTGGAGGGTTATGCTCCCTCTGCACTTCTCGTAACGCAATAGAATGTTTAAGTGTTGAAATTAGTCAAAACTGAAATAAAAGGCAATTACTGTGACAAAAAAAGTCAACATTTTGTACTTAAAAGTTAAAATATTGAGATATAAGATCAGCTATAAAAGCTCAATCATGATTATGTGATAAAGGTGACATCTGATATGAAATGTCACTTTTCTGAGATAAAGTCTAAATTTGCAAATCATCATTCTGGGATAAAGGTTCATTTAAGATAAAATAGCAATTCAGAGATTAAAAGTAAAAATCATTAGATTAAAACTCGTTATGACGAATATATCTGTAATAAGATATAATTCTGGGATAAAATGGCCGAAATAACAAGACTAAAAGACACCTGAGTAATAAGTAATAATAACGGGGAAAATAAAAATGACATAATTTTGAATTCAAACCAAAGTTAAGAGCATTTTTTTAAGTGTGAGATTAAAAGTATCCAATTAATGATCATAGATTTTTAATCACACAATTGGGCCTTTTTTAAACTCATAAATTAGTTTGGTATCATTTTTTTTAATCTCATATTTTCGAATCTACATATTTATTTCTACCAACGCTCAGTTGTATCTTTTTTTTTTTTAAATAGGTTTCGTAGTTTGAATAAAGTTTCCTACAACACAACGCAGACTCAGGTGAATGACCTCATCAAAAAACTGATTGTTGCAAACATAGACATAATATACATGTCCACCAACCTGCAGACAGGATCTTCTGAACGTCTGCCAAACACTAAGAGGACACTTGGGCCCCAACAATATTCAGCGTGGTCTCCGAACATATTTGTGAAAGTATCAATGAACAGGCTCTGGAGCTCCAGTATAAACAAATTACCGCAAAACAAACTCACCTCTGCCGCTAGCAGCCTCCACAGCCTCGTGAAAGCACGTCAGAGATAACAGAACATGCAGAGAGGAGAATAAAACGATATTAAAAAAAGACGTTTGCATTTTGCCTGGCCTTGTTCCTCCAGATCAGCAGTACGGCTGTGAGCTATTAGCGCTGAGTGATCATGAACCAGGAACCGGATGTGAAAGCCTGTCCAATGAGATAGCTGAGTACTGCGCAGGTGCATTTCATTGGCTCCTCCCTTGCCCTTCTCTGATTGGTCGACAGTGACTCATGTTTCCATTTATGGGGCAGGTTTCTTGACGTCACATCCACACGACCGCGTGCTCCGTCTGCTGCCTCAGCTCGTCGAGTCAGAAAGCGTTAAGTAAACTGAGGGCCGTGAGGAAAAGCGGAAACAAGACAATAAGAGCAAGAAACGTTCATGAAAAAAGGACAAGAAAAGATTATATTGAAAAATTTCACACTTAAATGTATCCCCAAGCAAACCTTTACCAATTGTCTTGTCTTTTTGATTTGTATAACACAGATGAATGCAAATATTATTTTTTTCCAAATTATTTTGAAATTCTTTTCAGGGAAGTTTCTGTAGATGCTGGTTCTTGACGTAGCTTTAAGCCGCAGTGCTTCAGTCTCATTAGTTGCGCGAAACATTTCATCCAACTGTCAATTTATTCACTTCCAAAGGTAAATATTTTCGAGTTTATTTTAGTTCACCTACGGATCAATGTGGTTAGTTTTTGGTCTGAATCTTCTCTTTGTATCACAGCTACCCCCCAGTCCGTTTATTTTCTTGTTCAGTGGCCACCATGCTAATATTAGCTGAATTAGCCTTGCTATTAGCAACCCCCTTGCTTCAAAATTCTTCAATGTAGTGTTATTTTTCATGTTGAAACTTGTCAGTCATGAGTTACTGTAACCCATCAGTAAATGTTCTTGTAATTATTTTGTGTATATTCCGACTAAATTGTCCCTTTTTTGGTAGGAGAATGTAGGCTAAGCGGCTGATAACGATTACTGTTGGCCTGAAGTGACTTATTGCGATAACATGTGTTGTCATATTTCTGGTCTATGTCTGTGTTTGAGGAACTTTTCCAACACTAATGCGTCAATTTGTTATTTCTGTCCTCTAACAGAACACTATGAATCAAGAAAAGCTCGCCAAACTCCAGGCTCAAGTCCGGATAGGTGGAAAGGTAGGGGTCTCCTGCTGTCTGAACATGGGTATCATAGCTGTGTGTTCTTGGGTGGTGGAAACTATTTAAGTCTTTAAATTTGTCCTTGTGACAATAACATTTATTTTTGCTCATCAAAGTAAATAAATAAAATAATTATTTTAGGAAAGAATAAATATATATACACATAAACATACATGGGCAGGACACTTTCAGATGCAGATTATTAAGGATTCACTGTACTATTAATGATACTGGCTTAAAACATGAAATATCGTAGCCGATGTTGGAATTTTTGATATTTACAGCAAAAACACTGACAATATGTATCCTCCATATTGACTTGAACATTGGCAAAATGCACAAATGTATCGCATAGCTTCACTTTATCTCACTTCATGGGTACATTGAAAAATCAAGAGGTATTTTTTTCCAAAAGCTTCTCTCTCTTTTTTTATTTGTTTGTTTAAATTCTGTTCTTTTCCTGAATAGACTGACACATTGAAAGTGAAAAGTCAGTTTTTGTAAAGTAAAACCCTTTTCTCTTTACAATCAGATATAAACAAAAAGTCAATCTTGAGCATCCCTACAGATTATCTTGTGTTGGACAGTACTGATTTACTGTCATGTTATCGTAAATGAGTTGCTGTGTGTTTACTTCTGCTTCTTGGAATGGCGTCAAAGTTATAACTTTAACTTGGTTGTCATTCTAGGAGCTGGGAAATATTGCACTGCTATATGTTTGTCGTAGAATTTTGAGTCCTGATTGAAAACAAGTCAAAGCATTCCATCAGTAAGAGTCCCTATAACAAAGCTTTAATTTCAAAACTTTGATACCCCAATACTTAAATGACACTTAAAACTGAAACAATACTGGTGTGATACTCAGTACCTTCTACTTGATCAGAAACAGGCTATAATTCATTTACAGGCAAATTTTGATCTAATAAATGTGGTGTTGTACATTTCTTTGGTTAGATAGTGTGCTTATACACAGCTGTAACTCTCAGAGTCCAAAATATAGATATTCTGTGATATGTATGATATCTCATTTTAACTGCACATAACAGCGTTGCCATTTTCTCTGTCCTGTATGAAAATTGATTTTATATCAATTTTTCTGTGTGTTGCACATCCCCAGACATTACAATAATCTCTTGTATGGTAAGAGGTAAAGTTATTGAATAAATCTTAAATCACAAGACAGCAGTTCTCAGTGGAGACCTTCAGTTTTGTTCTGCGGCTGTCTCATTTGAAGAAGTGTGAAGGCTTTTGGCATCTGTCGTGTCTGTCCCCCTGACCTCAGCATTCCCTTTATGGGATCATTTGTCCATCCATCTGTGGCCTCTGTGGCTTTGTGCGAAATCATTGTGTGGTTTTCAGCCTAGACACTAGGTGGCGTTATTTATTATTTTTGTCTGGGTAATGGCCTTTCTGTGTTTTTTTTTTTTATTATTAAATTCAATTTACAAACCAGTTTTGCAAATCCATTTCCACAAAGCTTATGTAATGAACAGGGGCAAACATACAGTAAAACACAAATACATCTGTTTGAAAAGATAGCTCTAGAACTCATAGAAAGTGCAGTCTGAAAATGACATACAATCATTAAATGGGAAAGGGGGGAACAAACAAACAAAAAAAAGAACAGTGAAACATACTAGGGCTTTCTTTGCAGATTATAATTGTCAATCAAGTTGAACAATTTTATAGCATATGCATTTTTCAAGGGTTTTAGTGAAGGAGAGAAATTAATTGTAAAACATATAAAATCTAGGCTTTACCTTCATTCACTTGCATTAATGTATGTGAAATTTTTCTAGGATGAGAATATTATTAATCAAGAAATCATACTTTGTTTTCAAATCCATGAATAATGCCTGTTAGTAGAAAGGTTTCAAGTAGCTAATTGATGTCAAGCCAGTCATGAATATCAACCCAAAGTGCTTCTTTCATCACACTTTGCAAGTACTACTGAGTGAAGGTTTGCCCTCATTGTACTCAAATTTTCCTACAGTTACTCAGTCACAAAAACAATCTTTGCTTTTCTGTTAGGAGTCTTAATTCTACTTTTGTTTATAAGAGATGTCATAACCTGGCTCAGGGCCATGACAAATACGGGACGAACACGTTGTTTTTGCAATAAATAATGCGATTTATTGACAAACCAAATTAAACAACCAAGGTATTAAACTGCAAATATATTATAAAGTATGAGGTTTTAAGGCAAAATAGACAAACAAAATGTGGATCTGACGGCTGAGGTGAGTCCATGTAGAATGAGAGAGAGTGAGCGCAGCAAATGGCTTGAGCTTTTATACCCAGCAGGCACCAGGCGATCCAATCACTGCTGCTCACTTAGGTAACTGAGAGAGAAAGAAGATATTAGCCTGAGGAGCTAAGGCAGAGACCGTCACAGAGAAAAGGGCACAAATTTGTTTTTGTGCTAGTTGCTAATGGGTGCCTTATGAATTCTCAGTTTTTAACATAATTTTAATTTCGTAAAAGATAAAAACAACTCAAACATGAGAAGCTACAAGGTGAGACAAAACAAAGTTTCTAAAAACGTCACAGTCAGATAGATCCACATGAGGTTTACCAACAGTGTATTTTAACTTCAGAGAGAGGGACAGTAACCTGCACTTAAGTGAAGCGGAACACAATTTGAATTTTTTTTTTAGAATAGTCATCATTGCATGTGCAATACATTTACCATAATGAATGACACATCTAATGCTGATTGATCTGCATGAGTAACTGTGTCCGCTTCAGTTGATAATGACAGAAAATTACTGATTAATTCCTATCAAAGTTAGAAATAATATGAATACCATTTTGATGAATATTGCCCCTAAATGCAACTGAAGTGTGTTGAAATTAGGGCTGAACAATTACTTGCAAATGAGATTAAATCGCAATATGGCTTGTTGCAATTTTCAAATCGCAGGCACTGCAATATTTTTAACCCGAAATGTGTTGAACATTTTGGCATTGTAATGTAGTTTCTTGCAATTTCATGCCTATTCTAACCTTTTTTAACCCAGTTTTAACAACTTTATACCTATCTAGCTCCCATTTATCTTTGATTTTTTCGGACACTGTCAGACCATGTTTGGAATTTTTACATGGTTTTTGAAATTTAATCCCAATTTTGCTGCTACAGTCAATTTTGCTTTGTCACTTTTGAATTTTTTTGCCTTTTTTTTTTTTTTTTTTTGCAATTTCATACCTATTTTGCACCGATTAACTTTTTTTCTGCTTTCATACCATTTTTTACCCAGTTTTTACAATTTTAGACCCATTTTGCTTCTGTTCTTCACTTCTCCACTTTTTCTCAAATCTTTTATCCTTATATTGATTTAATGTCATATTGGTTATACTATAAAATGATCTACTGCTTGTGTTTGTTTAATAATACATAAGATGAGGAACATTCAAACAATCGCAGAGTAAATCACAATTGCAGTATTGGAGAAATATATCGCAATTAGATTATTTTCTCAAATCCTTCAGCCTTGGTTGAAATCAAAATATTTTTTTTCAATTTTTACGATTAAATGAGGTCAGTTACTTGAAGGAATTATGTTTCCGAGTCCTGAAATTTTCTTGCGCAACTGAAATTGCCAACAACAAAATGTCTGTATGTTAGATTCAGTAGACTCTTCAGTGCTTTTCAATTTCAGAAGTGTGTTTTAACTTGCATAAAGTTCTATCTCTGTATTTCTATTTGTAATCCAGGAAATTACAATCTGTCAATGTGGCAGTATCACCAGGACTCAAAAGAAATCAAGACTCTTTGTTGATAGTCTTCATCAAGCTAGATGATTTTTAAGAAGTGATGTTTTTTTGTTTTATTTAATTTATGTTTTAAGAAACAAACTTTCAGCTGATTATCACCAAGAACAAACATCTGTGGCTAAAGTAAGACGGATGCAGAAATGTCAGTCTGTTCAGTACAGTGAAGTAGTTTTCTAGAGTGGTAACCAATGCGAGTTAAAGGTTTAAAAGTACAACATCACAGCCAGAAATAAGCAAACAATTAAATAAAGCCTGGGTGCAGAAACCTGTTAAATATACAAGAAATTGAATGCGACACTGTGGTATTTAACTTTGTTTGTGTTCTTTCACACCTGTTATTTCCTCAGGGAACGGCACGCAGGAAGAAAAAGGTTGTTCACAAGACAGCAACAGCTGACGACAAAAAACTCCAGGGCTCTCTGAAGAAACTGGCAGTGAACAACATCGCAGGGATAGAAGAGGTGAGCTATCAGAGAATAACTGTCAGCATGTTTGTAGCTGTGCTGTTTTAACTTAAAGATAAAAGACAAGGAGAGCCTGACCAAAGCACTTTCCAATCATTTTATCTGCTTTATTTTTAGAGGTCTTTTATCCAACAAGCTCTCACAGTGTGTGTGTGTGTCTGTGTGTTGGATAAAATGAAGCTGAAAAATAGAACATGTGGGGATACGGCTCAAATCCTGGAAAAGAGATTATGCATCTTGTGTTGTAGCTCATTTTACCTTTGGTATATTACAGATACCATGATGATACTCTTGTTGAAGAGCTTCTTTTAGGTACCTTTTATTATTCAGTGATTTTATTTTTTTCTCCATTATGGGTAGGACTCTGAGGAGAAATGGTATACTGATGGAGTCTAACTTTTGGTTAACTTGTTGAAGCAGTAACATTTGAGTATTGTTGATATCTTGAGTGGGCAATAAATAGAGGAATATAGTTTATGGTCATGATGCCAATTGTAATTGAAAATGAACACTTTACTTAATGCTTAGTAAAAGTGTTTGAACTCGGAAACACATCATAACAGTGGTATGCTAATTAACCACACTTTAATCCATTTAAATTTAGGATCCAGATCATCGAGCCTTAAGGCCTTTGCAAAATAGATGCATGTTTTTGTATTTTTTTGTTTGTTTGTTTTTATAAATTTCCTCAATAAGTATTTTTTTTCTAATCCATAGCCAGTCAATGTAAGCTTACACACCAGTGATGCTATGTTGTAGAGCACATAAGGGCATTTTATTTTTTCAGACTGTGGTCGATTGTTCTAAAGTTTTGTGTCTGGTAAGCCCACATCTGATCAGTAAAAGCAGTTGCTCTCGGCATGTGTGGACAGTGAGTCAGAACTTGTAACATGGTTGCTCCCTTGATGTGTTTGAATCACAGTTTTATGTGACCAAAGTCATCAAAATGACAAGGATAAAGAATGTTAGACAATAGATGGAGAGGGATAGTATTGAAGCTGCAGTATGACATCGATGGGTGTATTTTAAAGCTCCTGTTGTTGCGAACAGTTGGCCCTGAAGAAGCTGATGTTCTGTTTATTTAAAATCAGCCCCAGGTCTCTTCCACTTGATGCTGAGTCAGTTTTGGTTTCTGCCATGCAATTTTTAAAGAATATTCACAACATATACAAAAAAACGTCTTTCCTTTAATGTGCATAGAAAGAGACGTCACAATCACCTCAAAGACATGCTGTTTTGTGCAGTTGATTCACATGTGTTAAGGCCACTGGTTCATGTTTTACTCCTCATTGTTTCTAAGTAACTTTGCTGCTCTTCAGGTCGACCACAATTTCATTGATCTTACTTTTAACCCAACTTTTCCATGTCCTAAATGAATACTTTGCAGTAGGTGTAGAACTAACGTAAGTGTAATTGCATCACAGTTTAAACCTTGTATTTTTTTTTACCATCTCTGAGTATTTGTGTAATCTGGTGTTTGCTCTTAGGTGAATATGATCAAAGATGATGGCACGGTGATCCACTTCAACAACCCTAAAGTGCAGGCGTCTTTGTCCGCAAACACGTTCGCCATCACGGGCCACGCAGAGACCAAGCAGCTGACGGAGATGCTGCCGGGCATCCTGAGCCAGCTGGGAGCCGACAGCCTCACCAGCCTGCGTAAGCTGGCTGAGCAGTTCCCACGGCAACGTGAGTGTACACAAACATGCTTTAACTCTCAAAGTCCCACTCTCTGTGGGCTCTCTGTGGCCGTGTAATACCAGGGTTTATTTTTAGAAGTTTGAGTCATCAGATTTTGTGAATGCTTAGATGAGCAGTAGTGAAAAAGGCTCAAGAACAGAAGCAGAGGTCACAACTCTGTTGTGGAAGAATAAACTCTGCTGACACAGAGATGACAATAAAGGCAGCTGGACGAGGTTGGTTTTGCTCAAAACAGAGGCGCGGTTGCATATGCTGGCTTATGACATGTCAGTGTACTCAGGCAGATTTGTGTGACAGCTTTGCTGAGCAGATTTGTGTTTGTTTAGAATCGTAGGAATACTCGGGGAGGATGAATCTGTTAAAGTGACAGAGAAACTGGTTACTGCTGCAATGAAAGCTGAAGAAAAGAACAAGGCCTGTGAGGAAAGAGGAAAAACTTTGGAAAAAAAATAACCAGAAGTGGTCACAGATTTTTTTTTGCATAACAGCAATATCCATTTTATTATTTAAACATTAAAGCAACCAACAATAAGTAACGTCTCTGCTGTAAAATAAAAGTCAGAGTTTGAGAAGACAGTAACTTTCAAGAGGGAGAAAGCCGCTGGTTGTCTACTGTCCATGTCATACAGCTATGGCGGCTAAAGGAAGTCTGTCAGCTTTATGGTTTGTACTTGGACTGAATGACATTGAGGAAAAAACATTTTCCACCCACCTGAAAGAAACAGACATTTGAGCGTTTTTAGGTGCATGAAGTAAATCTCAACAGTTATGTTTGAATACTGGTCTTATGTTATTTTGGATTCTAAATCCCTCTTTTCATTCATGAAGCCGGCAGGTGCCTTGTACAACTAAAGCCCCATATGTTTGATCAAATTATCTGTTATTAATAAAATTATATCAATATTCTGCGTCAGAAATAAGGGGAATATATTGGCTGTAGAAATAAATGTAACAGCAGAAAAATATAAACTGAGCTCTAGCTATTGGGAAATAATTTTCACTATTTACCCGCTTTAGCTGTTTGTCCTTGTGTGTATTTCGACATGTACAAAAAAAGATGTTACAACAACAATCTGTCCTTATTTCACTTGTGCAATGTAAGCTTTTGAGTCCAACCAGCAGATACATTGAGAAAACATGCATCATACATAGGCCTGTCATGATAACAAATTTTGCTGGACGATAAGTGTCCAAAAAATTATTGCCGATAAACAATATTATTGTCAATATTATTTTGAAACATCATTTACTCACAATAAAGTGAGCATGTCATATCAAAAGCAATAAACTTAAATTTCTTAAGAGTATTTAACTGTAATTGGAATAATTTCATGATCCCTGAAATGTTTTTGCAGATTGTGAAATGTTTTTGCGTACTGTGAAATGTTTTTGTGCATTCTTAAATGTTTTTGCGCATTCATAAACTGTTTTGCAAATTCTTAATTGTTTTTGCGCATTCTTAAATGTTTATTTGCATTGACCTTCAGGGCCCCTGTACTTTTGCCACAAGGTTTCTAAGCAGTTTTTAATCATGTAATCTCTTTTTTAGTCTTTTTCATTTTAAATCCAAGTTCAGTTGAATTTTTTTTATCAAGTTTTCCAGTTCATTTGAAGATTTTCCTGTGAAAAGTTGTAACAAACAAAACTTCATATGAAATGAAGACATTCCCCAATTTGAGAACTGTGCTCATATGATCAAATCTTTCTTTAGCATTTATGGCAAAATGCTGGACCAATCGTCTTCATTTGAATAAATCTGTCATTATTATTAAGGAACTCTGCTTGAAAACATTGACTGGACTTGAGTGTGACGTTTTTCTTGCATCTTTTTCCCCAGAAATGGACATGAAAACAGTGAAGGAGGAAATAGCAGAGGAAGAGGACGATGATGTACCAGGTACAGTGACAGTTTTTCTTCTTCACTTAACATCTTTTTCTCTCCTGTTTTCTATTTTACATTGACATCACTCCTCACTTGCATAGTACGAGGGATGTAAATCTCTTTTGGAGTTTAACACATTGCTCACATAACTTTTTTCAAGCCTCCTTTAAAATACATTTCTGTTTTTCTCTTTTAAAGATCTCGTGGAGAATTTCGATGAAGCCTCAAAGAACGAAGCAAATTGATGAACCCTTTCCCGCCTCCATCAACTGTTAATTTTTTACCTCTTACAGACCCACAAAGGGTGCTTCCTCTTGTGGGGTTGTTAAAGGTGCAACGTATCATCTCCAGAGACACAAATCACTCCGGGTCAGACTGTCATAATGATCATTCTATAGATTTTGATATCAGCCAGCCGTGATATCATGGACACTCCTATAAATGGGGAAGTGTTTGCCTCCCAGCACCTGAAGGACTCACACTACTTCAGATGAAAGGTTTCTACATGGTCACGCAGGCTAGTATTTAAGAGATTGTTTATGAAATTACAGTAAAGTTCACTTTACGTGTAGTGCTGATTTATGAATTTAATAAAGCATTTTTGGGCTAATGTTCCTCTTCTTACTTGGCTTCTCTGATTTCGTTTTGGTATTTTAAAAAATGTTAAGCTGATTTTATGGATTGAATATTAGTTGTCTAAAATTCTACATCGTTTTAATGAAAACACATAAAGTGATGATTTAGGCCTTATTAGAAAAACAGTTTAACCTTTAAAAGCCCTACAGAAAGCTCTTTTTAGCTTTTCATGTCTGGGTTATTGTGTAACCAGGAAAACCACAGATCCTTAAAAAGTCTCAGAAATTCTTAATTTTGATTTTTCAAATTCAAGGTGATTAAATGTATTTAGAGGTCTTAGTTTTATTCAGAAAACGTTTGATTTCTTGTGAAGCACGTTAGATGACTTGAAGGTGTAGTGTGTAGAAATTGGCAGCATTTTGCCAAACAAACGGTGAATAAAGGATATTATGTTTCTATTTGAATGTAAAGTCTGTCAAAATAGGAGTCTAATCATCCCTATAAAATGTTTGTTTTATTTTTATTTAGTTAGAAAAAGCTTTAAAAAACATTACCATGGGCTGCGTTCATATAGGTTGACATAACGATCTGCCATGTTGTGTTCGGGTGGGTTTTTGGAACAAAAAGAGCGAAACGCAATTTTTGAATACAAGTCTGGCCGCCGGTCCTGAAATCTACCTGGATGGCATGTGGCGTCTTAACTGACCGATAAACTATTAAAAATAATAGTTACAAATATGAATGAAAAACCCTCACCTTGTAACTGCTGTAAATGATGCCCTGTTAACTATCCTTTTTGGTCTTCACCAGCTCTCGTGGCTTCGTGATGTGATGGATGGGCTCATTCCAAAATCTGAACACCAGATGTCGCTAAAATGCCAATTTTTACACACTGCACCTTTTAGAGAGTAGACGTTAGGGCTGGCATGTTAGCTCAGCAGGTTGTGTACCTGCCTCAGCAAAAATTGCTGGTACATGTCAGTTAAAGAGACTGTGAGGAGTTTCTAAGTAATTACAAAAAAAGTCTCACTTTTAGATATATACCTGATCGAAATACACACTTTAAGATGAGTTTTATAGCATCAAAATAGGCTATAAATGCTATTCCTTAGTCTTCCAGTCGGGTCGGACAGGGCTGGACTGGCCTGGATACTCAACTTCAGGAACAAGACAAAACTAGAGCAAATTTATATTATTCAGACACGTCTTAGAGCACCGGGCTGTAATCAACGATATATAGCCGGCTACAAAACTACGATGCTAAGTTTTCCAAAAATTGCTTGTCACACATAAAAAACTACCGCTACGTAAACTAGAAAGAGATACATTACCTCACTGCTTTGCATCCTGTAAGTTGTTGAAAAAAGAAGTTGTAAAGCAATGCAGAGTTCTGAGGAAGGTCCGAGCTGCATGCTTTATTGGGTCTTTTGGTGCCTTCCAGTTGTAGTCAGAAGTAGGAATTTCCGAGTTCCAAGTAGGAAACTGCAACTGGAACGTCCCCCGCAGTCGGAATTTCCTACTGGGAACTCGGTGAAACCTCGCCAGTCCCAAGCTAACAACAGCTAACAACAGCCTGGTAGATTGGCATGTTTTTTTCCGACTTTAACTGGAAGGCCGATAACTCAGAGGTGATGTCACTCCCAGTTCCAAGGTTACTGGAATGCAGCATTACGACAGTCGCCGCATGTGCTCATGGGTAGCAGAGTCCTAATGTCGCTGGTAATGATAGATTCTCCTCATAGCACCTTTAAGGCCTTTCGATATGGCGTTTGCATGTTCTCCTCATGCATGCGTGAGTTCTCTCTGGGCATTCTGGCATCCTCCCACAGATCAAAAACATGCTCACTGGGTTCATTGGAGACTCCAAATTGCCCTTCTGTATATGAATGTGAGTGTGAATGATTGCCTGTCTCTTTTTTGCCCTGTCGCTTAATCAACACTGAAACTTTGCTTCAAGATGAGAAATAAAGTGAAGCCCATGTGATCATGACTTTGGTTTAAGATATGCAAAAAAGTTTTTCTACTGCACCCTGGGAATTGAAGCTGTTAAGAACCTCAAAGTACAGCGCAGCAGAACAAAGTTGTTTTTGTGTTTAATGTGTCTGGGAAAAGCCTTAGAAAAATCTAAATTTGGTGTTGAAAGAGCTGAAATTACCCTGGTAGCTACTGAGCCAGAAAGAAAAACTTTATTTTGCAAACCACAGCAGTAACATGTCCAAGTCGTTTTGGCCAAACAAAACACCAATTTAGACTTCAGCCTAGTGATAAATGTGTTCATCGTCTATTAATCTACAACATGCCAGTTATCACCCAAAAATGATAATTTTTGTATGATATGAATCTCGTGCGAGGTGTTATCTCTACCTCAGGGGTGGGCAACTTTGATTACCTAAAGGGCCACATAATTTATTTTTTAAGTGCCTGAGGGCCACACTGTTTTATATAGTTAGGCACTCCAAGAGAGAAATATTTATAAACAACCAAAAAGAAGCAGTTATAAAGCTTCATAAAAAGATTGTACCAACATTGGTATATTTTAATTCAAACACAATTAAAAATTTGCAAATTAATGAACATCACACTAAAGTCAATTTAAGCTTATTTTAATGCAAGTTAAGAATGAATGTTTATCTATATAGAAGCACAAATACATTGCCTTTGCTATTGTTTTCAAACAAATTTCTCCAAATACTACATATGTTTAATGACTCATTAAAGGTATTTAGTGATAAAATCATTGCAAACTAACTTTATTAATGACTTGTGGAAAGCAAAACTTGTACCTGCAATCTAAGGTAAGTAGAAATATTTGATCATATATCCTAATTTGTGTATTATGAAGCACTGTTTACTCAGTGAATCATATTGAGCAGTTGTTTTGTTTCCTTCATATTGGTGGGCCGCATTGAGTGAGGTCAAGGGCCGCATGTGGCCCCCGGTTGGCCATTTTTCCACCCCTGCTCTACCTGATTACCTTTGACCTTTATTGTGAGCTGTTTAACATCCAAGTTTGATCATATCAACGAACACTTGTCTAATTGAAAGCTCCTGTAAGGTTGTGTCGATTCAGACATTTCAGTCAGACAAAGAAGAATTTATTTGTTGATAGTGTACACTTTTCAAGAAGTGTCATATATGCCTCACACAATGATTTTTGGGCTTTCAGTTAAGAGCTGCTGATCAGTTTTGTCTGATATTTACCTAAAGGTACCATCAAAATAAAATACAGAAAAAGGTAAGGATGCAGGAAGTATAACAGTATTTATCTGTGGATACTTACCCACAAAGCTGTTCATCTGTAATTACAGACATGAACATTTCTACTGAGGATATTCATATATACTGGCCACATACTGCATAATTATATGAGGGAATGTTCAAATGTATCTATGACTTACTTGATCACTGAATGTCCACTTTTATGAATCAAATATATTTATTAAACAATTAAATGTTTCTCTTGCATCAAAATAGTTTCTAATAGAAGTAGATAGTCACCATGAAAAGAGCCAGTAAATCCCATAAAGTGGAGGCTTTTGTGCTCGTGGCAGAAAATACTGGCGACAGTGAGTTCTGAGATACTGGCATATTGGCGAAAATCCACTCTTTTTTGCATCCCTGTTGCAAAATGCACTTTTTTATATTATTAATTCCTGTCTACTGGCCTGTCTGTAAAGGAAACATGAGCCCCCTTGTTGGCTGTTTCATAAATTCTCCCCTATTGATGTCACTTTGGGGATATGCTGCCTCCCTCAGGTGAAGACACCCCTTGAGCCAGTTGTTTGTTCAGCCCACAGTCTGCTCCAAAGGAAAAATAAACATGTCCATGAATGTTTGTGCAGGAACAGTAAATATTAAAGTACAGTGCTAGAGAATTGATACCATATCCAGTTCTTGAAAGGGCTGTGGAATAAATAGATCTGATTGTTTGACTCACTTAGACAGGTCATAAAAAGTGTTCATTTAAATAAGTGTTAGTTCGGGGTGAAAGTTGTTTTTAATTATGGGTCCAAAAACAGAAAATATAGATACCAAAACTAAAGCTGGGCAACTAATCAAGTTTCAGTAATGACAACAAATGGCTACATACATTCATGAAAACAAGATAAAATATCTGATGTGTTTATCACATGTCAAGTTTTCAAAGTTTTCTGTAATTTTTTGGCCACTAGTTTGTCAAATTCTGTCAAGTTCCTCAATGGGAATTTGTGTAATTTATCCACTCCATAAGAACTGAATCACCACACAAAAGAGTGAGTGGATTCTACTCAAACACTGATCTCCTTCTTTCTTTGTCTTTTTTTTTCTTAACTTTAAAAGTATTGATCAAGTTTGTTGGTTTGACACGGAAGTTTCCTTTGATACACAATTTTTAAAATCTATTTTAGCAATGCTACTATTTTAACATTTGAATAATGTGTCTACATGCTTCAAATGTTTGTGTTAAGACAGTTTTTGATGTGGTACATATGGAACAGTAAGTAGTAATGATTATTAATATGATCTGATTGTCAACCAAAAGTGTTTTTAGTCGTTCAGTTATTACTGAATCATGTTTGCATCCTGCCCCCTGTTCAAAACCATATAAGCTCTGGTTAAGTTATGAATTAATCTGTAGTGAAGCAGGGGTTAACTCAGTTTGGGTGGGTTGTACTCATCACTACATCCCCGCCAACACATCACATCCCCTTTCATTGATCACTCTGACGCTGCTCTGCTGCATCGTGCTGCTGCTGCTGATCAATGGGCCGCTGCAGGAGGAGAGGTCTGACAAGGTTACCGGGGGCGGGGGACGTGGAATATGCCATTTTGGCTCAGAGAGGGTTGTGCCGTGTGCGGGACAGTGCTGCAGGCCCGCCCCGGGGCCTCGGTGCACCACCCTCGGCCAGGTTTGAGCCAAAATGTCCCTGCCGCTGCTGCGGCTGGACCGCGGCGTAGGAGCTCCGTGAGCTGCGGAGAGTTACACACAGACAGAGGAGACTCGACCGGAAACTGACCGCTTTCAAAATAAAAGGCCGCACAGATGGTCTAAAACCTATGATGAGATGATGGTAGACTGCAGAACATTCAGTTTATATGGATTAATTAGTGAGGCCGATTTACAACTAAAGGTAAGATATAGAAAAAAGAAAAATATAAGGTGGATATCGAGAGACATACCTGAAACAGCTTTGTGAGTGACATTGAGATTTAATGTAGAGAAATCTAAAAAGGCTCCTAAATAGTTCAGCATAATCCACTGTTCGGCATATTTTATGTTGTTTATGTTTTATGTTATCATATGAAGAATCCACAAAACTCTTCAAGAAGCATCATAGAATTAAGTAACAAGGCAAAAGACACAATGAAGTAAATGAAAAGATGCACAAAGTGATCAGAAAATAACATTAAGGTTGATTAGGAAACTCCAGGTATACCACGGTGAGACTAATTAACTAAGATTCATAGAAATAACATGAATAATAAAGTAGAATAAATGAAATTTAAACTGAGGAGATTTAATCAATAGAAAAAAAATCTGACTGTTTAAAACTGGCAGCATATTCAAGTGAAAAACTATGTTGGCATCACTAAACTTAACATACTTTATTAGGATACAGTTTTTGCAGCTTTGCAGAAGCATCAGTCCAGGACTCCATAAAGCAGTGGTTCTTAAATGGTGTGGCAGGTCTTCAGACATGTCCAGGACTGCCTTTAGAATCTTTAAAGTCACGTTTTCAACTTTGGTATATAGAAGCATGTGGTCTGTTTAAATTAACTCTATCCAAATGTTCCTTTCCTTTCTTTAATGTCTGTATAAAAATGCACGATCAGTAACTTTTAGAAATTCCGTATAAAGCTCAGAGAGTTTTCAGTTTTCAAAGTAAACAATTTAGAACAGAGACAGAAACAGACCTTGTCCTGCATTTTTCTAAATGTAATCAAAATATGGTTTAAAGAAATTCATATTTAATTATGATCAACCTCCAAGGACATCGACAGAGAGCATCAAATGAAAACTATGGACACCGACTTTAAGGTAATTTAAGAGAGATCATTGTTTGGGGAATTTAATTAGAAAGTTACATGTGTTCAAGAGTAACAAAGAGAAATGTGTCATAAATAGGCTAACAGTTTTTCTTTATTTTTTTTTTTGAAGACCTAGTCCAAAGAAAAATACAAACAAAATGATTGATTTCTGTGTCTCGTGTAAAGGAGACTGTTTCGTGAAGCTATGATTATGGTATACCATGAAAATTGTGCAAGGTCCACGAAGCACCTTGGGAAAAAAAGTTTGAAATCCACTCCAGTAAAAACGTGATAGGGAAGAGCTTTTATTTTGAAAGATCCAACCGGAAGTGTTGGAGTTTGATTCTGGTTGTCTTGCTGTTGCTCTTATTTTTTCCCAACATTAAACCTTAGGGGAGGGATCCTTGAGTGTTGTCGCACAACTACGGTAGACTACAGACTGTACTTTCCGACTGGCGCTGTTTGACGGAGCAGGCGGTGCGGGGTCTTCAGGAGGGAGCTCGAACAATTACCTTCAGAGGAGATTAGACATGACGGAGGCTGACGGAGGGGCTCCGCGGGACTCTACGTAGAGATGAGGATTCCACCAGTGAGTGGCTCAAATTGTTTTCATGACATTTCGCAGCTCTGTTGTTGCTGTAATGTTACACCCCGCCATTAAATCGACAAGTGTTAACTCTGCTAAAGTCGGCGTAGACGGGTGCAGTGTTATTTTAGGGCTTCTTCAGCTAGCTAAACGGTGAGGAATACCGTGGAGGTGGTGTTACGGTAACACTATTTTACGTCAATTACACAACACGTTAACGCTTGCAATGCGAGTTGCTGCTACTAAACATCCACGAAAACGCCAGCAGAGCGGCGAGGGGGTAATAAAGCCAGTTTCTGTGAGAGTTTGAGTGAGTATGGAGGCTGTTACAGTCCCGTTAGAGCTGGCCGCTAGCCTCACCGAGAGCCCACCGAGTCAGTGACGCCGAGTCTGTCCGTCAGAGCCGCGAGACGCTGCCGTCACTCAGCGCGCGACTACCCGCTGAAGCGTTGGAGCTGCTTCAGAGCACTGATGCAGCAAGCAGACACTTATTCAGCTCTATACAGAGTTTATGTCACATAAACCACACATCTCACCACCTGGATCAGCCCACTTTGTTAGGACTGTTTTGGAAGCTTGTTCGTGGCCTTTTAGGGGGGCTTGAAATTCAGCTAGCAGCCCTGCTAACAGCAACCCCAAGTTGTGGTGCACTCAGACCTAAACTTTAATGTTTGTGCTGCTTTACGATGTTGGGTCACTGAATTTTACAGCACAGGTAACATCCTAATGTGTTTAATCACTGGTCATGTGAATATGTTTTACCCTCTAGGCCTGGGTTCATTGCCTTCATTTGCCAGATTTAATCTTGACATATCGGATAGAAGTAGAACTAAAATCAGTTAAAACAATGTAAAACATTTGGTCTAATTCATATTTTATTAGATGCAACGTGTATATTATAATTATTGTTTTTCTTGTTGGGTAGTTAATAAAGTTTCAGTTTCATAATCATAAAAACAGCATAATCGTAATTAGACAATTTATGTGCCACATAGCATGTTGGGCTTTACGTTTTGGCACGTGTGGTAAATGTCTCAGCTTTAAATTGGCTTTATTTTATTTATTAGCTGATACTGTATTTGATATGTTTTTTAATGAATATTTATGTTTTTGCATTAACTTCACTTCTTGCTTGTGTTCTGAAGTTTATGGTATCAAACTGTTAAGGTTGTTGAAGTCCAACATATTCATGCAGTGCAGTTGAGCTATAGTCAGTGACTAATTGCGTTACTTACTTTCTGAGGCTTTTTTTCACCATTTAGTTTGACTTTTTTTCTTGTTTTCCTGCTAAATATCGGCTAATATTGACTGACAGGTGGATTCCTGTAAAACACAGTTTGAGTTTTACCTGCAGTTACAGTTACTGTCCCACATTATTATTAAAACTGAAGATCTTAAAAATTACTGTGCCACATGCCATGTTACGCTTGTTTGATCTTTTCCCAACTATCATTACTCTTAGTGTTTGTTTTATTCTCTCTTTTTTAATTTATTGCTTGTTCTTTAGTGCTCAGTTTGATAGTGTTAAGAGCATCAGTGGTTGCATGAGGCATGTGTTGGTAATTGTGTCTCTTAAGTGTGAGTTCAGTATCCATCAAAATTATCAAGATGATTTATTTGGTAAAATCAAAAAGCTGAACTACAACAATTTGTTTCACCATACATTTTTAGGAATTTGATAATACTACAAATGTTGCAGCCTGTTCAGGAAAATGCACAAGTCAAAGTTGATTAAAAAGTCAGATACAGTTGCAACAACAGATATCAGCAGTAAATGAGACAAATAAGCTTACAAAATTAACTAACCAAACAAAGATGATACAAAGTCATGGATTAGTGGAGGTCTGTATGGATGGATTGTTTCAATCATGAGTAGATTTATGTATTGGCCAACAAGTTCAACAACTTGGCAAAAGCCAGAAACAAATCAAGACAAACACACAGCACAGATGCACATTTTTTAATGTATTTTCTGGGCACTTTGTGCCTTTATTGGTAGGAGAGAGACAGTGGATAGGCTTGTGAAAGGGGGTGAGAGAGTAGGGGAAGACACTCTGCAAACTCGTCACAGGTGGGATTCGAACCTGGACCGGCAGAAGCAAGTACATGGGGTGCCTGGTTGCTAACCACTCCACCAAACCAGCACGCCAGCACAGATGCACATTTAACTCTAAATGCAAAAGCCCAAAACTAATACCAATACTGACATTTTTGGTCAGGAGCACAAAGTCTTTACCTTTTGGAAACTGACATGTTGCTTTTAGAGTGACAGTCTATTTGAGCAGTAACAGATTTAAAACACAAAAAACAACATTAACTCCTGAAAAAAAGAAACTCTTGACCTTTGAATGAACCCATGCAGTAAAGAGGTGAAGCATTAAGTTGCATTTGTGTATTTTGCTAATTTGACTGGTATGTAAGGTTGATATTTCTGATGTAAATATTTGTAAAAAAATTTCAATATGAGCTGATACCAATATGTAACCTTTTAGGCGATGATATCAAACTCCTCTGGCCAATCTCCTCTGACCTCTGCATCATCAACAAGACATGGCAACCCAGAACTGCTGCTCACTGGATATTTCCTCTTTTTCTGACCCAGAGATGGTTGTTTGTGAAAACCTCTATGAGTCAGCCTATCTGGCACCAACAACGCCATGATCAAAGTTGCTTACATCACCTTTCTTCCCCAAAATGACAGTTGTCATTGAATTTTAGAATGTCATCTTGACCATATCTGCATGCCCAAATGCATTGAGTCAGTACCATGCGATTGGCTTGCTCTTTGCATTAACAAGCAGTTAAATTGGAGGAGGTAATAAAGCGGCCAGTGAGTGTATGTCAGTATCCGAAGCACCTGAAAGAAATGTGGAATTCAGCAAGAATCCTGCATCCCTTGAGTTTTACATTTGTTTTGGATTTGGAAGATTTATTTCTCAATATGTTTCACCTTTTCTTAATGTCAGTCTTTTCTGTCTTGCAGAGCATTCACACTTGGTAGATCTATGCAGAAGTGTGTCCCAATGTAGTGCCACCTTGAATAGTCATCATGGGAGAGGAAAGAGAAAGCCAGCTCACATTAAATCAAAGTGCTACATTTACATCAGTGGAAAAGCTCAGACTTAACACCTCGATTTAATGTCTAAGTGCTACTTTCCTGGACTTGAAGACTTGAAAACTCAAAGAACATTTGAGCTTTTTTAACCTTCAGCAAGAGAGACGTCTCGCTACATCTCAAAGTAGTGTTCAAACCCACCAGGCCTGATTGACTCAAATGATCTAACAGGCTGCCATGTGAAGGCGAGCTCTCATGTGAGCACAGATGTCCCAGATGTAGGTTACTGTATGCTCTCACCAAGTATTAATCTCTCCCTGGTGGCGGCCTAGCAGCCTGTCTTCTTTTGCAGGTTTTCTGCTGTCTTGTGGCATTAAAATGCAGATCAAAACATCAGGAAGAAAAAAGGATCATAATAGTATTTGATGCTTTCTGTGAAGCAGAGCTTCTCTCTGTAACAGGAGTGCTGCCCTCTTTTTTACCTGTTAGTCTTCAAAGCTCAGCTGATTTAGCTTCTTCAACCTCTCGTCAAAGAATGATCACTTTTATATTGAAAACCGTGACTTTCCGAGGATACTAACCTGTGGCATGTTTCATTTGATATATTTTGCTTTGATTTCTTGAAATTCCCAGCGCTGAATTAGAATTAGAATATCACGAGAAAGGATGGACAACTCCCAGTGTACTCCCAGTCTGGGCGTTTAACATTACGTAATGATGTGTCACTCAGTCATGCGATCATGTTGTGAGAAAGTGATGTCAGTCCATTCTTAAAGAGAGGAAGCAATCATTTGAGGTTTCCTGTGTTCACCCAGAGTAGATGGCGTCTGGAGCACAGCAGTGTCGGATATGGATCTAAATAGAAAGGCTGTTTATCAGGATGTGAACTTACCGACCGGGAAGTTTTAGGTTCAATAGGAACAAAAGATAGAGTAAAGAAATTTCTGTTAAAATAAAATAACAACTAAAACTTTCCTAAGGAGAAGTTACAGATCATAAGGATTTCCCTGAAACCACAAACCTCAGTGAATCATGTGCTTTTTTAAATGTAGGGCTACAGTCAGCGATTGTTTCCTTTTTGTTTTTCTTTCTTTGAAACTGGGATAACTTTTTGTATTGTCAGTTGATTCATTCAACCTTAATTAACCTCAAGATAAAACTCAACAGTTGCACTTATTTACATTGCCAAAGTTGATCCAATATATCCTAAACAAAAATGAAGAAGTACAGGCAACAGTCAGAGTTCCTTTTTTTGTAAAATTGTAAAACTGTTTTTTTGGTTAGAATATTAGTTTTTTATCTTAAATTTGCAGCAAGTTTATCAAGGTGAAGATAAAATGTAATCTGGTGATCTAATCAGTTAAAATGTTTGCACAGAGAGACGTTTTTCTGGAGTGTAACCTTCAGAGTTGACAAAATTTGCAGTTGGCAGAATCTCTGATTCTAGTTAAGAACATGAATATAACTGTATATGTGCACAGAATTTATTTTAGATCAAAAAGTAAATTTTAACTCTGTTCAAACTTGCAGCAAACCCGTTAAATTACCTGGGTTTTATACTGGTGAGCCGTATATTTGAACACAAACAGCCAGGTTTTCACTCGGACTTTACGCAGGGTAATTTCCCTGCGTCCAGCTGTTGTTTTGTCCACAAAAAGTCCGAGTGAGCTGAAATCACTGCTGAAAACAGCAGTGATTAGCCCGGGTAATTCACAGAGGCGAGTGGGGAGGGCTGATGACATCATCTTGTTTGACCAGTGCAAAACTGGAACAGAAAGACTTGACAGGATGGATAAAAACAACTGCCAATGTGGGAGAAGTTCATTTGATTTTAAGGAGGGTAACAAAAACTGAAATGTGCCTGGGCATCAAGGTTTTGTTTTCCACTGCACATCATCAAAGCTCTGTCGTACATCTGCTCTAAAACAGTCACCACTGGATTTCTCACACAGCTGTATTGCGCTGCTGTTATATAGTGAGCTTAAATACCGCAGTTTTCTATCTCTGGTTTAGCCCTCATGAATGTAGTAAATGTAGGTGGTTGATACTGCTGATACACGTTTTAACATGTATCACTGAAGTAAGGATATAAATTGTGTGCTTAGGGTAAATCTAGGCCCTGCCCTGCTGCAGTGTTATGAGCTCTGACTACTGCTGCATACTTTTGATGTAGTATCGTGCTGACTGCCCCCACCCCTTACCACCACTTCTCTATCCTCGAGCAGGGACTAATACCTGCTGAGAGGAACAAGTGTGAACAACAATGTCAGGATAACACCTGAGCAATCTGCCCAAGTATTATCCTCATGATATCAACGTTTGATGTGTGAAAAGGTCTTTATAAGGATCCTGCAGTGGGCTATGCAGAATTGTGTAATTGGCATAACATTTTCATGACACACAGATGTGATATTATTGATATAGCTGTGAAAAGTCCAGGATCCAAAACAGAACCTTGACCAATCCCTTACATGAGCTGCAAATAAGCAGTGTATGAATCAGTTTCCTTAGAGATTAATTTCAATCTTTATAAAACATGACTGAAGTTTGGTTAAAAGGCTTTGAGCCATGAGAAGAAAAATCCTTGAAAAGTGCTGATTTAGGGAAAAACTCAAGATGTATAATTTTAGTACAATGATGCTAAAAATCCCTCCAAAGCTCTAGCATAGGCTTCTCATCATTAGCTAAATCACATGAATGCATGGCACATACTGTACATCAAGAGCTCAATCTGATATGTCGCTTGCTTGCATGTGGAGTGGGACTGCGTGTCAAAACGATTTTCTTAGAACTCATTTATAATATATCATCTTTTTCATGTCTTTTCATGTCATTCAGCGCTGTACCAAGGTAATGTGTCAGGGCTGCATCACTGCATTCATCATTATTTTATGTAGAGTTTCTCATGATAAACCCAAACACCATTGCTTCTAATAACATGTACTTTAATTATCGAAGCACGAAAGAAATGAGTTAATGAATGGGCGTGTTTAGACACAGTCCTTATTACTGCTAACCATTTGAGAAAATGCAGCTGTAAGCCAAAGACCCCTGCTAGTTTTTAACCCTTTAGTTGTTAAGTAGTGTTGTTCATCAAAAAGAGTGTTCTAAAAAAATGCTGTTTCATATTAAGAGGGCAGGCTTTTACCCAAGGTAAGATGCTTGTTGATGTGCGTCACTAGTATTGCCATCGTTGTCATATAAGAATCTGCAAATATGCTGGTCATTTTCTTCTGATCGGAGGAATTTTTTATTGGCTTATTGAAACATGACATCCTTACATTAACAGCATATTTAAGGTGAGTTTTCCTGTGTTAATGAACAAACAACAGTTTTAGGCAAGCAGTGAGATAATCAGGAAGTAGCACCATTAGCTTACTTTGAAGCCACATATTTGGAAATAATCTGTATCACACTATACACATGTCTAGGTGTTAAATTAAGTTAAAGGCAGAAAAATATGATGGAACAAACTGTTGATGGAAGAGACTCTCAGTGTGTTTGCGTGCAATAAGAAAAGTCAAGTATGTGTTTTAGTGAGATTAAAACTTTTGCTTAATCACATTCCTTGAAGTTTAGATAATGCATTTGAAAACTGATCTACTCCTGCAGGTATAGCCAGACCTAGACTGGACAAGTTGTTCCAAGCATGCTCCGAACGTTGTAGAGTTTGCACAACACTTTAACGGCATTTGTTCCTCTTATCCCTTTCTAATGGCAGAGAATATTCAGCCAATTTTCAACCTATGTACTCAGCCCTGCAGCTCAACCCACAAATGCATGTTCCTTACAAATGTGTCATCATTTAAATGGGACATAAACAGGCTCTAGACAGGCAAGATTTATTGCCAAGAAGCATTGCTACAGCAGAGAAATCATCTACCAAACCCTCATTTTCTCACTTTCTGTGCTAACTTAATTACCTCTGCCAAGGATGGTATGTTTTTGCCTGTGTTTGTCTGTTGGTTGGCTTGTTTGTTTGTTACCAAGATTACATAAAAAGAAGGATTTTGCTGAAATTTTGCTGGAGATGTCAGTAGTGGCTGAATTTAAAAAATGATTTCAATTTTTGTGGTAATCTGGCTACCCAACTTTGGTGAGCAATCGTTTTTGCTCAATTATTGTCAACTTAATAATGATTCCAAGTGTAAGCACAATGTTTGAAGGGTGAAATAATCATATCATGAGGGTTACTTCTTAACGAAACTATTGCTAGTAGGTTTATCAACAGTGCGTGAGCTACTAGGGGTGAGTATTGACAAGAACCTCACGATATGATACGTATCACGATACTTGGGTCACAATATGATAATATCACAATATATCACAATATTGTGATATATTGTGATATTCTATAGTTATCTAAGTAAAAAATAGAGATGGTGTATAGGTAATTCACACAATATTGCTCAAAACTGAAAATACAAATCAAGTCAAAACTCTGATTGAAAACAAATTTTCCATTTCAATGTTTTTGAAATATGTCAAATGCAGTGTTACATACATACACTTAACTTGAAAGCACCGAGTGCATCAAGTCTCTTAAACTAATGTTGCAAAGAAATTTCCCTTTAACAAATATTGAAAGCACCCTAACCTACAGTGCAGCTCAAACTGTAATTGAACACATGAGGAACAACATGAGGTGCTTTGCATTACTGATAGCACAACAATAAGTAAAAACAAAGTCACACATTTCTCTTGTCACTGTCTGAACTGAATAGACTGCATGAGAAAAAACTGCATACGAATTTATAAGCTGTATTTTATTTCTGACTGATAAAATATGAGTTTTTATTACATGGCATTGTCAAATGCTCGATCCTGATTGGTCAATTACAACATTCTACGGTCTGTTATTTCTGGATAGCAGACCGCTGCTCTACATGATCCCTTACTTATTTTTACCAAAAAAAATGGATATTAAGATTTGAAATATCGATATTGTATCAGTGGTCAAAATATTGCGATACATTGCTGTACTGATATATTTGCACGCCTCTATGAGCCACCTTGTTGGAGGTTTGCACTGTCTGAGTATGTTAGATAGATATGTGAGCCAGTTAGCTTGAAAAACTGTTTCTAGGTATGTCAGCTGCAGAGCCACAGCCGGAGGAAATATAGCTGAATGAGGACAGCTAGGACACATCCAAACAAAGCAAACACAAAATGTGAGGTATGGTCTTTTTGTTAAAGCCCGTAGTATCCACAAAAGGGCAGCATGCTTCTTTTTGATACCTTCATTGATGAAATGCAAAATGTAACTTATATAGCCTTTAACAAAGAAAACAGAAATTTAAGGAAACACAATAGTTTCAGATATGAGAAGAGAGTCTTAAATGTTTGTTGTTTAGATAAATCAATTCCTCAGGACCATCGACTGGTCATTTTGAATTTATTTGTGCTAAATTTTGTTTTAAATGCTAACTGTCTCAGCTGAAGTCATTGCACAAAAAAATACGCAATAGAAATCATTTCGGTATGGTTACTACTTGGTGAGTGTATTAGCAAACTAGGGATGGGAATTGATAAGATTTTATCAATATCGATGCTGTTAACGATCCTGCTAATCGATCCAATTCTTTAACGATTCCCTTATCGATTCCTGCAGATTTTCCATGTGAGCAAATGTTGCAAATGTTGTGTCTGATTTTTAGTGACAACAATGTCAAACACATGTCACAGCATTAAAACTGCCTCTGCAAATTGCTGGTGTTTCCACTCACTTAAGGTTGTGTAGTAGGTGCAGTTAGGATTAAGTCACAATTCTAAAGCTTCTGAACACTGTCAATTGAATGGAATTGATAAGGGAATTGATAAGCAAAAAAATTAATGATATCGATTCTTTGATGGAGCTGTTAACGATTCTCAACTGGAATTGGTTTTCGATTCCCATCCCTATAGCAAACAGTAAAAAAGAACTAACTAAAAAATAGAAAGTGAACTTCATAAATTGGTTAACACACAGGGTTGAAACATTTCTATAAAAGAAGGTCTAGGAGCTATTTTTAAATCCAGTGAACTGTAGATGTTCCTCATTCACTAAAGTCATGCTCCAGCCTCCAGTGTGAGCCAGACATGCTAATAATGAAATGGCCTAACAGACTCTAACACGATAAACTATGGCTGGCTGGACATCCGGGCATATCTGCAGAATTAAATAAGACAAGGACGTAAACAGTGAGGAAGCTCGGGCGAAGCAGAATGTAAAAACAGTTCATAGAGTCGACGCTGTCAAGACAGGACTCTGGTTCCTGTTGTTGTTTCTTCTAAAGGAGCTGCATTCACTTCCTCAAACATCAGCTGTGATTCCAGCATAATGACAGGAGTACACTGAGAGCTTTCTTTTGGTTTCATTTATGGAATTGAAGAGCTTTTGGATGAAGTCAAGCACAATAATAATCTCTTGTTTTAGCTATGTTTTCATCTATTAATATTGTTCCTGGGTTCTTGTTTCTTTTGACGTGTAGTCATCATTTTCTAAGGTGCATGAGGATTCAATTGCACACATATAGAAGCACAGTGTCCATTTGGTTTTGACACTAGACCCTTTTAAAGTGTACAACTTGATATGTCACGGTGAGGAAATGGCTGGTAAAATATCTTTAAAAGCAGCTTTTAAGGGCACCATACTCAGGATTCTGGTCGCATACATTCTGCCCAGCTGACATCAGGCCTCTTAAATATCACATCGTTATGTAAACATTATTCTGACTGCTATTAATATTGTTCCTGGGTTCTTGTTTCTTTTGACGTGTAGTCATTATATTCTAAGGTGCATGAGGATTCAATTGCACACATATAGAAGCACAGTGTCCATTTGGTTTTGACACTAGACCCTTTTAAAGTGTACAACTTGATATGTCACGGTGAGGAAATGGCTGGTAAAATATCTTTAAAAGCAGCTTTTAAGGGCACCATACTCAGGATTCTGGTCGCATACATTCTGCCCAGCTGACATCAGGCCTCTTAAATATCACATCGTTATGTAAACATTATTCTGACTGCTCAAGCTGTGACAAGTCAAAAACCTGAGTGTGACCTTGCTTTTTCTTTTGGTTCTGAATAAATTCATCCATAAATGTACCCTTGACTACAGACTTGGTCTGATCCCTATTTAAGAGGCATTCAGATGTGAAGTTTATACACTAACCAGCAAAGGAACAGCCTTTCTGGAAATATGAAAGATACAAACGTCCATCAAGAGCAAGCTACACTAATTTGATCCCCTCACAAAATGACTGCAGTAATGTATATATATAAATCATTCTGTTTAGAAGTGCCATTCCAAAAACAAAAAGGCTTCTTCTAAATTGATGGTCAGTACATTTACCAGGAATGAAACAATGCACTAAGCCAGCCCTTAGTTTAATATCCCTGCTTTTTTTGTGATGCTTGTCATTTCAGTTCAGTTCTGACAAACTTGGATTGGAGTGCTTTTGTAATTCTGCTCTTTTCTCTGGTGTTTAAGGCAGATTTTACAGAAACAGCAGTGGTTATAGAGGAGAATGATCTGTTTTTGACTTCCTAAACAACTGCTTAATTTTACTTCTAAGTTAAAAACAAACCTTTTCAAACATCCTTAATTAATGCAGTTTTAAAACATAAACTAAACAATGTAGACAAAATGTTAAACTTTGAAGGCCTTTAACGTCTCTTATGGATGTTTGAACTGTGGCACATCACAGTTGAACACATCATAAAGTTAGCACTGACTTTTGCACATTTGAGGCTCATAAAGTGTGTTTAAGGTGTCCTGTTGACATAAGCAAGGACTTAAATTGGATTCAATATTTAACCAGTGCTACTTTCCGCAGTGTTTGAGCGTGCTTTCCATCTAAGTTTTTCCTCCATTTGTTTTGAGTCTTATGTGGAAAGCTACAATCTCTTGGTTTTTTTTTATGTTCATACCATCACCTACTGATGTGAGTGGAGTTTTTGTGTGGATATATTATGTGTACAATAGCAGCTTGGAAAAATGACAGTTCGGAAATTAAGCATATTAAGATCATGATGTGTTCAAGATAAATACAATTTTAGCAAAATGAAGATTAAGTGTTTGTTGATTACTGTTGTCTGTAGGTCTGATATTTGTTTCAGCATTATAAAATGTACCGGTATGTGAGAGATGCTCCTAAGAGATACAACTATATTGCCAAAAGCTCATCCATCCAAACAATCAGAATCAGGTGTTCCAATCACTTACATGACCACAGGTGTATATAATCAAGCACCGAGGCATGCAGACTGCTTTTACAAACATTTGTGAAAGAATGGGTCGTGCTCAGGAGCTCAGTGAATTACAGCAACTCAGCTACAGAGCAGTGGGGTCAGCGGATGCTAAGGCGTGTTGTGCGAGGAGGTCGCCAACTTTCTGCAGTCAATCACTACAGACCTCCAAACTTCATGTGGCCTTCAGATTAGCTCAAGAACAGTGCAGAGAGCTTCATGGATGGGTTTCCATGGCCGAGCAGCTGCATCCAAGCCTCACATCACCAAGTGCAATGCAAAGCATCAGTGGTGTAAATAAAGCACGCCGCCACTGGACTCCAGACCAGTGGAGACACGTTCTCTGGAAAGATGAATCCAGCTTCTCTATCTGGCAATCTGATGGACAAGTCTGGGTTTGGCAGTTGCCAGGAGAACGATACTTGTTTGACTGCATTGTGCCAAGTGTAAAGTTTGGTGGAGGGGGGATTATGGTGTGGGGGTGTTTTTCAGGAGTTGGGCTTGGCCCCGTAGTTCCAGTGAAAGGAACTCTGAATGCTTCAGCACACCAAGACATTCTGGACAATTCCATGCTCCAACTTTGTGGGAACAGTTTGGAGCTGGCCCCTTCCTCTTCCAACATGACTGTGCACCAGTGCACAAAGCAGGTCCATGAAGACATGGATGACAGAGTCTGGTGTGGATGAACTTGACTGGCCTGCACAGAGTCCTGACCTCAACCCGATAGAACACCTTTGGGATGAATTAGAGCAGAGACTGAGAGCCAGGCCTTCTCAACCAACATTAGTGTGTGACTTCACAATGCGCTACTGGAAGAATGGTCAAAAATTCCCATAAACACTCCTAAACCTTGTGGACAGCCTTCCCAAAAGAGTTGAAGCTGTTATAGCTACAAAGGGTGGACCAACGTCAAATTGAACCCTCTGGATTAGGGATGGGATATCACTTAAATTCATATGCAAGTTAAGGCAGGTGAGTGTATACTTTTGGCAATTTAGTGTAGGATCAAAAATGTTTATGGAAGTGTCTTTAGTAGAATAAAAGTAAACAAAAATTGTTTGGAAATTTAAAATAGCTTTTTTTTTCTCCTCAAAAACCATGGGGAAAAAAACTAAAATGCCTTAGAATGGAAAAGACTGAAAGAAAATTTTACTTCCAAGTTGTAGAAAAAAAAATTGTGAGCCAAAAAAAAAGGTACAAACCAAACCGTGGGCTAACTGCATTGTTGCATCCTTGGTACCTAAACAGTTCTGCATAAATACATGCTTGTCAAATTTGTTTTATACTCCCTCTCGATGTTGTCCTGATCTAATTTTAAGAAAGGAATCTGATCAGTCAAAGGTTAAGTTTTTACCTTGTTTTCAAATGAGAGGAGCAGCTTTGTAATTTTTTTTTTTTTAAACAAATGTATTTTTTTTCCCTTTTTTTTTCTTTCTTGACATTATTTAATCTCCAAATAAATATATATTCTTGGTTAATGTCACAGAACATCATCATCTTCCCACCCAAAGCCACCCATTTTTATTCAGAGTTGTCTGGAATATCTGTCCATTTGCAGCAGTGACAGTGACAAGTGATCTTAACTGGAGTGGTATCTAGATGAACTTAACCTCTTAGTGTGCTGAAGGCAGAAGGAGAAGCTGTGATAAACAGCAATTTTATTAAATGGGGAGTGTTTTGCAGTGGTTTTAATCAAAATTGATTTTGAATTGGATGTGACCTTAAGAATCTAAATTGAATCGAATCATAACCTGTTGAAAGATTCCCACCCCAGTAAAACCAGTCAAGAAAACATAATTAAAGCTGCAAAAAATAGAAGAAGAGAAACTAAAGCAAAATAGAACATCAATAAAAATCAAATGATAAAAAGGATAATATCAGGAAAAATGAATCACAAAATTAAAAAATGAAAATATAAAAGACAAATTGATAAAGGGAGTCAATATAAAGAAAAGGTTTAGTATCTTTGTATGGGGAGAACTATAGATTATTGCTGTACCAAACTAGACTGAAATAATGGGCTTTATTATTGTTATTATTAGGTACTTTGTCATGCTGGTGTTTTCCAGCAGTTTTGGTGCGTTCCAGTTGTAGTCGGAAGTCGGAATTTCCCAGTTCCGAGTAGGAAATTTTATCTGGAACGCCCCCGGAGGTCGGTATATCCTACTAGGAACTCGGTGAAACCTCTCCACCCCTGAGTTGACAATCAAAGATGGCAGCCCCCGGTGTAGACAGTAATTTAGCTCCTGTAATAATCAATTTATTTGCACTTCTGACTAGTGTGTGTCCCTCTAGATCAGCTGTATACGTAGTAGTGTTAGACTTGTAGTTACAAAAATGCTGCCATAGTGATAAACACATTCTTCATGTGATATTTGTGACCAACAACGCAGGGCGTGCTAACAACGGCTAACAATAGCCTGGTAGATCGACACGTTTTTTTTCTGACTTCAACTGGAACGCCGATAAGTCGGAGATGACGTCACTCCCATTTCCTCGTTCCCAGTTCCGAGGTTAATGGAACGCAGCATAAGATTTTGTGGATGAAGTGAACTCAGACTTTTAACATAGTTTATCAGGGGCAGCCGGTGTTGTAGAGTCTGTAAAAAGACTTAAACATGCTTGCTTCTGCCAAAGTTTCACATCAAAAAGTAACTTCTGAATCATGGCTGGATTAGTCTTAACCTCAGAATCGAAGTGAGCTAAGCTCTGTTATCAAGCACTGTCTTGCTTTCTTGTTTTACTTCAGGCCACCTCACAGGTAGCCACTAGTGTCTGATAGTTTTGTTAATTGGAGAGCCGAAGCATGTTCATACAACATGTTCTCCTCACATTGCAGAGCTGCAGAAACCTCTCCTTTTAGTCTAACAGGCTCTCTGACTGACACTCTCCCTCATGCACATATGTCTCTTTTAAAGCATCTGCCCAAGTTTACATGTCTAAAAATACAACTCCTTCACGCACTTTGACTAAAGATGCATTATTCAATGCCTCTGCAGAGTAATTAAATCTTAATCAGGGATGGGCTCCTGTCCTCATGAAGGCGTATCTGTCTGTGCGTGTGTTTGTTCGCTCTGTGTTTTTTTGTGAGCACCGTCTCACAGTCTGCTGGAGCATTTTTAGACTCTTGAGTTGCAGGACGATGTAGGATGTCTGTGGAGCGAGTTAAAAGAGAGTAGAGTGCCGAGTAAAACCTTTCTGCTAAAGTACAAGGTGTAGAGGTTACATGAGGTTAACCTTAGGCAGCTCATCCTGTGGTCACTTCAGGTTATTTGAAGGTAAATTCAGCACCACCTGGATCATCTCACAGCTTTATGTTTCACTTTGTGCACGTCTATTTTAAAACGGCCCTGGTTGTTGTCATGCTTTTCCTGCTGAGGCGATTTCGGCAAGACTTGCCTGATACTTGATACTCCTGCTCCTGTTACATTACATCAACAACAACAGTCTCTGTCTTGGAATTGATCAATATTTTTTTTCCTGTGAGTCTGTTGAAATACATTTAGCATTAATTTTTGACCATTAAAGTTTTAGAATAATCAGTGTTTTTGTATCTTTTAGTGATCCTCTGAAGACAAGGCTGAAATGTAAAAGTTATTCAGATTAAATTAGATTTTCTGTAGAGCTGAATATCTGACAGCAACACTAAAAATCAAGAGTTAAAATGGTATGAGACTACAATCTAGATATGTATGCGTATCTCATGAAGGCATAATCGTACCATTTTTGGTGAACAGTCAGGGATCCAATGAGTTATGCTGCGTTCACACCGCACGCTTCGTGTACTACCTCGGCGATCACCCCCCATGCAAAGTCAGTGTACAGCCATGATGGGGCGGGGCTATCCCTCCTGCACTGCGTTAACTGCGTACAAGACGATCACTTCACTCGTTGCGTGATGTCCAAGTTAAAAAAAAGTTGATCTTTTCAGGCGATGTCGTGTGTCGCTGTGCTGCAACAGCCAATCAGCAGTGCGTGCATGTGTGACGATATCCGTGACAGACAGTTATTCATCCGGACTACAGGGGAACAATTTACGTCCGTGTGGGAAACATTAGTCTGTGAGGACATTAGTTACGCCTAGACGGACCGCGGAAAACTCACAGATAATGCTGCTACAGGGCATCAGCTGCAGTGTTTTGTGGTTGATAAGTGAATGAAAGGATACAGCTGGAATAATGTCCGCTTATACATCCTATTATATGATATATGATAAGATTGCGGTGAAACTTGAGCGGATGTAACGTCACCAAGCGACGGATGACGGCAACGGTGACCAAAATGAGGTATTTATGGACACACAACGATACGTCAGTGGGTGACCCGATTTTGGTAGCTGGGTCGCTTGCAGTGTGAACGCAGCATTAGAGTGCAAACCCTGAATTGTCAGTTTGTGCATCCTGAGATATAACGACATAGTTTAGGAATTTGTTTTGGTATGTTCTGGAGCCCACTGAAGGACCTGAATGCCACTTCCAGTGAGTCATGCTGCATTATTCCAGATAGCCAGTATGTTTTTAAATGTCTCTTATTGGCTGATACTGGGGCTGGGCGATATGGCCTAAAAATAAAATCCCAGATTTTTTCCCCACAAAACTCGATTTACGATTTTAATCGATTTTTTTCCTCTCTCAATGCAAAAAAACTCTCAAGTGACACAAAATGACATGAAACAAGTTCTGCCTTCATGTTGTCAAAATATATTCCTAAATCAATTTGAATTTTCCTCTTTAAATTAGAGTGTGTGTCATAAAATGTTGATTATGTAGTTCTAACGCAGACAGATTTGCCTGTATAAACACTGAAAGCTGAGGGATTTTCACAACTTGTTAACACGTTTCTCTCTGATCAGTATTTATTCTAATTCCAAAAAAACCCCAAGCCTATTAAAGTGTTTGTGCAAAACCTGACAGGGCCACCATCATGAAACCTGTAAAGATTCAGTATTTATATTTTTTCAAACTTTGCAACTACTTACAATTCAAGTGAGTGAATAAAAAAAATCTCCATTTTTAATTTTTAAATCTTCTGCGGAAAATAATTCTAATTAATCAATTTAATCGATATATTACCCCCCCTAGCTGATACCATTAATTGGCACTCCACAAGAATTCAAGGTTGAGTGCATGATTCAAATACCACAGACTCAAGCCTGTAGAAACTCACTGTATTTATCTGATATAATTCCCTATATGTTTTCTATCCCAATTTGGCCTGAATGATAATGGGTAGAAATGACATTGCAAATTTTTTTTCTATCCTGCAGTATGTATCGCAATTTTTAAGGGCATTTTTATAGATAAATTATATGCCTGTATTTGTAAGTTGTAACAATGTCCAATCAAATGTTTCTTAGCCTTCAAAAAATCAGTTTGAAGTCTCGATATGACAGTCATTTTTTAAAGTTTGTGACACCCATATTGATAATAATGCAATCTGCAGCTTTGCTTTTAAAAGATGTTAACATGATGATTTTGCTTGCATTATGATCTTTTGTCAATATAACCTATAGTCAAGGAAATTAGATGAATTCCATTGTTTTTGGTTTCCATCAACCAAAATACGAGTTGAAGCATATAATGCCTCGACTCTTGTGACTGACATTGGGCCTCCTGTGATGTGACTATTGTATTTTTTCACGTTGCAGTTGCGATGTTAAAATGATGTATTGCATAGTCCTAATCATAATAAATATTTTATTTTAAGAATATATTTTTTAATGTTGCTACTTTTTTTGTTTTAGTACTGTTACCACTGATATAAAGATGTGCATTTAAATGTTGTAACATTAAATTCTTTAACCAGTAAGACTTGATTATTTGTTGTCTGAGCAATGACTTCAATTGGCTTATGTTTTATATAGCTGAATCATCATACTCCATCTGGGCTGCTCCCTCTCAGAGGTTTGTTATTTCAGTTCGAGCTCCACAGCTTCTTCCGTTCATTGATTAGTTATTACTTTTGTAGATTGCCTTCAATAACACGTCTAATTGTACAGAGTTTGGTATTTCTCCTTGTTTTAAGCTCTAGATGTGTTTCCTTTTCTAAGCTTCAATCCTTTCATAGTGAAATCATTTTGACCCTCCTCACTCTTTAGATGTGTTCGCCTCTTGTCGTGTGCCTTCGTGGCTTCGTGCTGACATGGTGCCCATGCTTGCACCTTAAACTAAGCAGAAAATGTGTTGACTGTGCTCCTTTCTGCGGGGATCAGGCTCTGCAGTGTATCTGGTCTCTGGTGTAATCCCTGCTCGGTCTCGTCCTTATGAGAATGACCCTGAAGTTCATGGTGGCTGTTACTCATTCTCAGCTCGACACACACATACACACACGCTACTCATGGCCCACAGCATCACAACCTCGCCTCAAGGTCTGCTCATCAGCAAGGACAGACTGCAGGTTTCCTGTGCTGTGATTCAGGCTTCAGCTGTTTTCCAGTCATGCCTCTGATTGCCTTGTCAAGAGCCAATGGATAATGGCTCACTGTCAATGAAAATGTACAATACGCAAGATAAGCTCCATGTACTGGACTATCTGTTAAAGCAAAGTGTTGTCCAGGAACTGAGTGTCCCTCAGTAACTCAACAAGAGCCTGGGAGCCGGAAACATGAGGTCTAAGCTGTCTCCAATAGTTCTCTTCCCATCACATGCTTGAAAGAGGAACCACTCAATTGTTTAAGATTAATAAAGTGAAAATCGCTCACCATTTCCTTGAATTCAAGGAGGGGCTGAGCAATAGGGCTGAATTATAATGGCCAAAGATAACCTTGTAATATTTTTTCTTGTTCAATTTTATTTTGAATATAAAAATTAAGGAAACTAAATTTAAAGTTGATGTCTTAATCCATGTACATTCATTATGCATTTGCGATATAATAATATTGGTAGTGACAGATATTGAAACTTTTGGTAATACTTACTGCCAGTACTGTGGCATTATTTGTCTGCATCCAGTTTGTGGCGTGATTGCATATTAGTTTTAGTTTGAAAGTATGAGATCCAACAATAGGGCCAGTTTTCTGTCAGCAGGTAGGTAAATGAACAGGCAGATGAACCCTGGTTTTACTGTTACTGTTGGAAATGTATTTGTCATATAATGTAGGTGTAGTCTAAAAAAACTGTTGCTATGTCCTTGTGTGTTTGATTGTTTACATCATGTCTTAAATATCTATTAAGCAAGTATTTGTTTTAAAAAAAAGGTAATTTCAGTCTCTGTGGAGGATCAGATAGAGCTCTTCTCCCCTCCCCTTTGGAAGTCCTTGGATCTGAGAGGACAGGGAGCGTACAGATGCTATGATAATGAGCTCTGTGCTTATTGGCTGCCCAAATGATGTCTGATGGGAGGGTGGAGTAGAGGTCACAAGCCATGGAGTGGATTTTCAAACAGTCATGGCATCTCCCTGTTACAAGCAAAAAAGCACAGGGAGGTGAATGCCATTTAGCTTTTACAAAATAAACAGGGAAGTAAACAACAGCGCATTTTAAGGAGTATTCTCTTTAAAGAGGTGTAGCGCGTTTTTCCTTGAACCGAGAATTTCGTAAAACATTAAATGCAAAGAGAAATTGCATCCAACAGGACATGTGACTTTCAAGTCTTTCCTTTATGTTTCATGAAGCAGGAATAAAAAACGTTGATTTTATACATGATGTGTTACAGTCTCAAACGATGGAGATTGTATGAGAAACTTTAGATATAAAAAAATACTGTTGGTTAGAATTTCTCTTGGTGGAAACAATTTTTAAAATTTAAATCTAGAGAATTGTGTTAAGTAAGGGAGGAAATGCCTATAAGTGTGCGAAATAACTTTTTTTGAAGGGAGCGCACATAAGGAGTCGCTTTGATTTGGGCTAAGGCCTCCCACTGCCCCTCTGGGCTCCATCCATACTCCCAATGCTCAAAGTAGGCAGACTATTAAAACAACTTCTCAAAACTGAAATATTGGTCAAGGCAGGTGTGAAAATTTCTGCTGCCATTCACTGCTGGTATTAAAAAAGATTTGAATAAGCATTAAGTTTGACACTTTTTTTTATCAAACTGTTGTCAATTAGGAAAGACTTTTAATTTGAAAATAAAAGTTCCATAATAACCAGGCCAATCTTCAAACAGCAGGTTGTTCCATTGCTGTTTTTATCTCTTAAAAGGGCTGACGATATATAGTTTAGTTGTACTATTGAAAATACAATTTACATATAATGTATGTGTAGTAAAAAAACAAACTAACAAGCAAAAAGAAGCATTTTCATATTTTCTCCATATATCAGTATTCGCTGAATACATTTGGAAATATCAGTGTACAGGATGGACAGAGACACAGAGTCTCAGTTTTAAGAGGGGGCTGTTCAGTTAAATGATTGAAATTATATTAATTCAGGGTGCTTCATTAAAGAAATAACTGAGAGGGATTAAAGTCTAAAAACTGACAATACTCTTGCGCTCATAGAAAACGGTTCACTGCGGTCTGCATCTCAGCAGAAGCAGATCATCAATAAATAATTGTGTTTTCCTCTATGACTAGGTGTGGGCGCCGGGCGACTGCCAGACTGGATGAGGTGAGAGCTGAGAAGGACACCTGCTGTGAGAGAAAACACACCTGAGACCGCTGAGGAGGACCTCTGTGCAGGTAAGATAAAAATGTCTGTGTATGTGTAAATATAAAATAGATTTGATAGATTTGTACTGGCATCATATAGACAGTTGACTATTTCCAAGTTTTAAACAATACCTTGAAACGTCATAGAGCACTTTCCATCTCATATCTTTAAAATTCTGTCATAAATTTTGGTTTTAACATGATTTGGATACTCTTTTACTATTTCCTCTATCAACAGGTCATGAACAAAACAAAAACAATCTATCATCCTCCAGACATTCGGAATATTTGCATTTCAATTTTTTTCTTGATGCCATCATTCAAACAAACCTTTGTGGTAAGACTGTTTTACAGGAAGATCTCAAACATAACATGCTGCATTTGCAGTGAAATAGTCAAAATTCATTCACTGCAAAGGGATGTTCTTTACCTTTAGTAGCAATGTTTTTCAGCAATTATGCTTCTTTTTTTACCCACAATAAGGGGGTTCTGTTTGGATTCAACTTCTTAATTTGATGATTTGCTGTTAAGTCCTTGTCTAAAATATTGTACTTATGATTTTTGTTAGGAATGCTGCGGTAAGTAAAACAGATATCATCTAAGACAAGAAGAAACCACACTGAGCATTAGTTTGTGCAACAAAAAAGATTTCCATTTATTAAATGTATGCGAATTGTAACTAAATTTAAAACTGAAGCCAAAACACTTCGTAGTGTGGCAACAAATTTTGTAACAGCAGAAATGTCTTGAGTTTAGAGAAACACATTTTTAACAAGACAACAATGAGACTGATCAATTCAGTGCTAAATTAAATATTATTACTTTCCTACAACTTTACCGGTCTCAGAATTTGTTGAAAAAAATCATAAAAAAAACTATTTTTTTTCCCAGTTAAAATTCAATAACTTCTTTCAATGGTAATACTTAGCTTTACATTTGATTTCAAAAGATGCACCAGACTTCAGTGAAGGTGATTTGACCCAATTTGATGATTTATTATTTGTGTTTGAGTAAGTTTTGGGGTAAAGTGTGCACCCTGGCTCACACCTATGGCAATGATCATAAAAGAGGTCATAGTACAGGCCCTGGATGACTTTTGGATTTTCTAAAGGTATATTTTTGGGAGTCTCTGGGTGTACTACAAATACCACACAATAAACAAAAAATTGGGCTGTGGGCAAAATTACATGTATTGTGAAAGAGGTCCTTTGTAGACAATCTATATGTTAAAAGTGCTGGTAAGCTGGTCAACAACACAAAGCCTCTGTTTAGGAGTAGAAGTTAATGAAAACAGATTATTTATCATCACTATGGAAGGTGAATAATGTGTTAAGTGTTTTTCATCATTTATTTCCTTACTGTTGTCTGTACTGTAAACAAAGTGAATTTTGCACTAAAGTTTGATTTGGAAAAAAATCGTGAATTGCAATATCTGCCAGAAAAATCGAAAGTAGATCTTTTCCTAAAATTGTTCAGCCCTACATGTGAATATCCCAAAGCTTGATTTGAAGAAAATCGTGAATCGAATTGAAATCGCAATATCTGCCAGAAAAATCGCAATTCAATCTTTTCCTAAAATCGTTCAGCCCTAGTACTCGCACGTGCATACCAGGAAACAACAACCGCTTCGACCGTCAGCCGAGTAACATGGGAGCCTCTTACCATGCTCGGTTTGTTATCCAATCAAAACCATCCAGACAGATTTGTTGTCTGAACTGATTTGTTGTCCAGAAAAGAAACTCCTGCGTCTCTGTGTGTCTATTCGCCATTGTTGTTTGTGAAAACCTTTTCTTCTTTGATCGTGTGTTGTAGCAGCGCTACTTCTCTGCAGACCTACACCGCCATTACCTTTAGTAGCAATGTAGCAAACTACAGCGGATTAACTCGTCTCCGTCGTCGCAGAAGAATTCTAAAATGCAAAAGACAAATCTTTGCGTCGTTAAGTCAGGACTTTCCATGTAAACGTAGCCTAACATAGAAACTCTGAACCATCAGTGAGTGAATGTGCGAGCGAATGGGTGTTAATGGGTAGGTGTTACCTGCGGTGTAAAGCAGCTTTGAGTAGTCAAAGACTAGAAAAGCACTATATAAGCTCAAGTCCATTACCATTACCATTAAACTGTGTGAAATGTAGATATGTTGTTTGGAAATTAGTATCTCTGTTTTAAAATTGTTTTTCTTATTTATTCCAGTTGTTTTCCTTATTTATTCCAATTAGAGCTGTGCAGCTTTTGTGTAGCGTAGACTGTATATCAGTTTACTTATGCTAACCCACTTCTTTGTTTTTGTGACCTTAGAAAGATCTTGAGATATAGGCCTGCGTGTTAGGAAAATTTGACCAAGATCAAAAGGGTTATTTTCTACTTAAACAAATCATATTGAAATGAGTGATTTGTAAAAGGAGATAAGATTCAGGGCCATGGGTAAGTTCTGCAAACATTGTGGTATGAATGACACGCTCCTCCTGCCTCCAGGTTCACACGGCCGTCGGCAGGGTGGAGCTTCCTGATCCATGGAGAATTATTTCCAGGCCGAGGCCTTCAACCTGGACAAGGTGCTGGATGAGTTTGAGCAGAACGAAGGTGAGCTACTACAAGGACAAACAGTGTTTGTCCCGGTGTTTGAACAAAAAGACAGATGGGACAAGGTGCATCTGTGGGATTTCAGCTTCTGTGGAGCTGTGGTTAGCATGTCGTTACATAATCTATGCGTAAATCATCAAGGTGCTCAGACAATCAGTCTACACCCGATTCATCTGACAAGCATTTACAGATGGTGATTGAGGGTGTGCAGAGGGGGAATAGTGCTAATTGGATCATCAATTTCCCGTGGGCTGATGTGAAACTGTGTAATTGGTGCAAGACAAGGAGCTTTTATCTCAAGACTTCACGCTCAAATCAAGTGAAGCAACTTTGTTAGGGCCTTTTTGAGCAGAGGTTCCTTTCTGTGTTTACTCATGATGATTTGTAAAGTAAACATTGCATTACAGAGCTGTGTGCCTGCACACTCCAAGCTGTCAGGAACAAACTGTCTGCTTATCATAGGGAAAATGCTGCTCCTTTTCTGTGCTTGTGTCAGATGACCCCAGAAAAAAAGCCTCTTCTCCACAAACAGCATCTTTTAGAGGGCTCAGTGTGTGTTTTGGCTGTGAGTGATTATCTGTGTGTCCTGTGCCAGAGATCCAGCTCGGCAGATTAACTGTGTGTGTATGAGTGTGTGTTTGAACCTGCTACAGGCACACACACTAAAACAGCTTAGTATGAATTCCTTTGGAGGGAGGAGAGCACCGTACTGTCGCTGACATGGCTGTGTGAGAAAATTGTTTTGAATAAATATAAGAAGAATGTCCGCTCCCTTTACGCAGCATTTATGTGTCAGCCTGACTGATGGCTCCCAGCAGGGACTGAGCTGTTTGGCCCACTTTCTCAGAAATTCCCAGTCCATCCACACACTGATTTCCCACTCCATGCCAACCTAATTTCTCAATTTGTCCCTCAGTTTTGTTTGTGATATTTATAACTTTCTTTATTACCAGGGAGCTGGTTTCTTGCTAATCGTTCTATGAAGCAGTTCATCTGAGGTTTCCTGAAATGCTGATAAAAAAGATAAATGTGGGGACGAACTGATCAAACTTTTATCTCCAATAAAAAAGTCCCTTACATTCTTCACTGTGAGGTTGAAAGAAGGAATCACATTTGTGCACAGTCCAAATAGTACCTCTGTGTTGGTGGATAGATCAACGTATCCAAGAACTGGAGCAGATGCTCAAGCACATAGCCTGGTGTGCACCTCCTTAGAAAAGTAACTACAAATTATAGCACGGCTAGCTGTGAGCCCATGATTGGTCCTTTGCACAACAGTGAGTGGCTGCCAGTCTTGGTGTTTCTCTCTGCAGAATTTTGTGCACTATACACTATGGAATGGCTACAGAAGATAAACCAACATGTTGCTAGTATCAGAAGCCTGTTTCCAAAGTCACATCTCCAAATTATCTGTAAAAAAATCTCTATACTCTGTATTCATAAGTCATATTGATCAACTCCTCTGATGTCTCCTGTCTTTTTTTAATTGAAATTGTTGTTCAACTGCAGCTCTATATTCATCAGATCCAAGCAACCATACTCAGACATTTTATGCTTTGTTTCTATCAGTTTGTACACAAACAGAAAAAGTGAAAGGACGAGAAAACACTGCACGTCTGACTACTGCACAGTAATGAAGACACAATAACACAGAAGTATAAATTCTTACAACAATATAGGGCACTACAGCAGAGTTACAGTGTAGCTAACACACAAGTTTAAATTAGGGATATAAAATATTTTTGTTTTTTATTTTTATTTATATGTTGTCCATATGTGGAACTAAATGAAATTAGGTATTTTTTAAGGTTACTTGCAACATTTTTTGTAACAGTGATCTAAAATTAAACTTCATCAGCCCTTTTGAGAGCTACAAGCATTGCTAACTGAAAAATTTCCCAATTTTCTATAAGCTGTTTTAATCGAAGATAAATATGCACATCTCTACAAGTATAATGCTAATTCATAAGGATTAAACATTGGTTGTTAGTATCAGCAGACGTTTTTGTACTGGCTTATGCTGAAATTTTGCAGGTTTCTGCAGGTACTAATATCAAACCTATGATATTATGCATCCCTAGTGTAACCAGGCTTGAGTTAGCACACATTTTTCCTAATAACCTCCGCCAAGAGGTTATGATATTGCTGGTGTCTGTTTTTTGTTAGTTAATTGGTTTGTTTCTCTGTTAGCAACATAACTCAAAAAGTTATGGACAGATTTCGATAAAATTTTCAGGAAATGTCCAGATTGGGACTAGGAACAAATTGTTAGATTTTGGGAGTGATCCTGATCACCGTCTGGATCCGCCATGACAAAAATGCGAATGTCATGAATAACTACTGAACTAAAATGGATATCATTATGAATCCAATTGCTAATGGTAGTTAGCTGGTTTCCAGTTGGAAAAGGAATCTAAACATTTTGAAGAAATAAAGGTAGGACTAATATTTATGGTGAAAATCACAATATTGGTGAGGTCTGTGGCGCTGGCGGAGGTCTGCGCTCTCCTAGTGCTTTTCTAGTTTACTTATCAGTTTTTTTCAGCAGCTCAACTCAAACTAAGAAAAACTTTGTATTTTGTATTTGTAGTTTTAAAAAATAACTGTTTAAAGGATAACTTCGGTTCCTGCAGCTTTTACATTGTTTCTAGAATGAAGAATGAATGTCCAGCAACGAATGGTTTTGGCGGAGTGGTTGTAACCGGTCCAGGTTCGATACTTCTTGTCTGCGGTCCAGGTTCGAATCCCCCCCTACTCACTTGCAGTGTGTCTCCCTCTCTGTCTCTCCCCAGTTCAAAGCCTATCCACTGTCTCTCTAAAAAAAAAAAAAAAAAAAAAAAAAAAAAATATATTAAAAAAAAAAAAAAAAAAAAAAATGATATCATTATGAATCAACTGAAAGATTAATGAATTAATTGCTAAGGATAGTTAGCTGGTTTGAAGAAATTGGAAAAGGAATCTAAATATTTATGGAAGAAATAATTACAATAAAGTCACAATATTGGTGAGGTCTGTGGCGCTGGCGGAGGTCTGCGCTTTCCCAGTGCTTTTCTAGTTTACTTATCAGTTTTTTTCAGCAGCTCAACTCAAACTAAGAAAAACTTTGTATTTTGTATTCGTAGTTTTAAAAAATAACTGTTTAAGTCTCTTCAACCTATCTTATATTGTAAATTTGTGGCGATGGCAGAGGTCTGCGCTCTCTGAGTACTGTTATAGTCTTTTGAAAGATGTGTTCATAAATTATTAGAATATATATGACTAAAAGGTTTATTACAATCAGATGCATGATCTGTGTTTCACAGATATGATCAACATTCATGCTTAGCTGTCACAGTAAACTCTTGCACACAATATGTGCAAAGCAGCCAGCTGTCTTTGGAGCTCTCAATGAGAACAGTGAAAAAGTTAAATTTTGAGTAGAGGGGAAGTGGTGTCAGTGTGGTGCTTGAACACAATTAATGAAGATGGTCATTGAACCTGCTCATATTTAAGGTGAGAGATAAACTGAGCAGTCATCCTGAAGTTATGAAAAGGTACATGATTGCAGATTATTCTGGTGATAGAGAACAACTTGAATGCTCTAAGAGCATATTGAGAGTCACTGTGTGCCAAAGCAGATTTACTGCACATTGTTAAGTTTACTCTCTACCAATACATTCAGAGCCTGACTGGTATAGGAACACCTATAGTATTAGTTTAATGAGAAAAGCCTGATTTCTTAGTTATTTTCAATGATAAGACTCCCTTTATGTTTACACAAGGCTTCATTCAGAATTTTTTAAGGGTGGTTTTGTAGTTAGTGAAGTCACATGCATTACTGTCCAGCTCTGTTTTGGGTTTCCTGCCAAGCTTACCTCCCCAAAATATGACAAAAAAACAGTATGAACAATTTTAATTATATAAAACATAGATTTCAGGTGATGTCACATAAGACCTCCATTTCATTCTCTTCCTCCCTTTTGGACTTTTATTTGCAAATGTTTAGTTCATTTAGGTCAGTTGAGCTTGTGGTTTTATAAGATCATCTTCGTAACATGGCACATTCTGTACCAACTTTAAATTGTATCCTTTTTGATCATTTTGTATCTTATTATAGGAAACTGTGTTTCCCACCCTTAGTGTTATAGGACATGTAATTTTGGCTCTTTTGTAAATGCATTACTGCAGATTTTATAAAGATGTTGAAAATTCTGGCTCAGGTGCTCCATATCCTATTTTTTGAAGGAAAAGTTTGCATCAAACTCAGTCAGAGCATGTTTTAAAGGTCTCTCATCAATCAGGGGTCTCTCCAGCATCAAACTGAAATCATCAAATGTGTAGACAGTAAAATTGAGGGGGCCATAGGAGAGTTTGAGCTACTGCTCAGACAAGGCTGCTGTCCCTGTGTCCCCACAGGAATGATGCAAGAGATGGACACTTGCACTAGAACACAGTGTAAGTCTAGAGATGGTTCTTCACTGATGATCAAGAAAATCAAACAAGCAACCCAATTAAAAAAATACACTTTATGTCACAGCAGATACCAAAAATGAACAGATACACATGGACAGAAAGCGGCTTCTGTTTGTCCCCCGTTGTCCACTTTCTTCCTCTAAATCCGAACATGAGAAGAATGGGGATAATCTCAACTGGAATCTTGCTCAGTTTTTATAATTAGTGACCCAGTTTTCAAAATTGTGATCAAATATGTTGATTTTTGAGGAAACCTCACTGCAGACTTTGAAGGGCACTTTGAGAATTGTGAACATAAGCAAAGGGCAATACAGATTAACATTTTCCTGTTCGCTTTTTTCTTTTTCTTCTTAGATGAGGCTGACAATCCCATTCTTTCCGACGCCAAGTGGACCCAGATTCTGGCCCCACCAGCCCACCTGCTGTCCCTGAACCCCGCCCTGGCCCACGCAGACCTCAGCCCCCGGGAGAGTCCGCTGCCCTTCAAGACCCTCCCTGACTCTTCCACCAGCGCCTCCCCGGGGACTGACCCCAAAAGACACCCTGGACCTGAGCCACCATCTTGGGCTGAGGAGAGGCCGGCAGACGTCCACAGCCCACCCCTCCCCCAGCCCAACATCGGCAAACTGGTGGGCACGGACGACCTCTCACCACCTTCAGTGACGGCCAGTGGTACTGTGGAAAACGGCTTTCTGGCCCACCCTGCCAGCCCACAGCTGGATGGAGTCAGAGAGGAGATATATTCTGTTTTGGACTGCCAGCCTAGTGCTTCTGACCAGGAGGGTAAACCTCAGTCAGAGGAGAGAGTTGCCTCAGCAGGAGGAGGAGAAGGAGGCTCTGATGTCAGTCACACTCACTTTACCTTTGAGGTTGGATTAGGACAGGAAGAAACTCACTCTCAGAAAAATCATCCAAATGTGGAAGCAACACTACAAAATGGGGAGAGTGTCAAAGAGGAAACTGTTACAGGTGTTGTATTGGAAAATGGGCAAGAAAAACAGACAATAAGCATAAAAGAAGAGCAGGTAGAAAGTCTCCTGAATAGAGAGAGAGACTCTATTCAGACTGTTTTTGAAGGGGACAAGAATGGTGTATCTCCTTCTGACTGTGCTGAAGTGGGCTATAAAGAGTGGAGAAGTGTTCTTGATGGACAGGTAGATCTCCTAAAAAGTTTTCCCAATGGTTTGGAGCAGGAGAGCCAGCATTCTAAGCTTAAGAAGACTGATGAGAAAGAAGAGGATGAGGGATTTTCTCCCTCTCCTGTCCCCTCTAAAGAGGACTCTGTCACTGAGGAAAAGGAAATGGAGGAATGCAAGCAAGAGAACGGTGAGGGAGGAATTGCAGGGTCAAGTAGCAGCCAACCAAAACTCAACAATAACCGTCTGCAGCCGGTTAGTGTTCCCTACGGAGGTGCACGTCCAAAGCAGCCGGTCAGCCTCAAGCTCCAGATCCCACAGCCTCTGTCAGGTCAGGTCCAAAACCAGCTCGGCGCAACCACTGTCAGCAAGAACAAAAACCTGGAGAACCAGTGCCAGAGAGGCACGCCATCAGAAATGACACTCAGTGGAACTGAACAGAGTGCTGTCGGTGTGAACGGAGATGGTGTCACCCACTCCTCTCCCCTGATGCCTGCAGAGAGCCCGGATAACGACCTCCAGGCAGGCCAGCAGGGTGCTATGTGTAGGAAACCTGCCAGCTCTCTGGGAGAGGTCGCCCCTGTGTGGGTGCCTGACTCTCAGGCTCCTGTGTGCATGAAATGTGACGTCAAGTTCACCTTCACCAAGAGGAGGCATCACTGCAGGGCCTGCGGCAAGGTCAGTAGATGGCTTTGAACTGCTTTTAAGTGAAAGTCTGAATTTTTTTTTTTTTTTTTTATTTTCAGAGTATTGCATTCAAGCAGACATTCAGATATTCATGTCACTCCCATGTTGCAGAACAGAAGTATAAGCTTTTCATTTTTAACATAGTTTCATCTTACGGAAACTTCAGATTGCTGTCTATATCCTTATTTTCCGTACTTTTTCCTTATTGTGTTCTTTCTCTTTGACATAGTCCTTGTTTCAGTCTTCTCTCATTGTCCTTCTCCAGTGTTCATTCTTCTTCTTTGATGCAGCACCCTTTTTTTTTTTTTTTTTTCTCTTTAGATAAATCCCCTTCCCTCCCTACAGACATGATCATAAAATAGAACATTTCGGTTGTATTTACATTATATTCATATTTAGGGAGAGCCTGTGTAGACATTATTAACATCATATATTTAGTCAAGAACATAAAGAACAAAACAAACAAACGAACAAAAAAAAAAAAAGAAATGTTAATAGTATTAGAACTTCTTGTAAAACATGTACAACAGGATGTATATAGCAAAAGAAAACATGAGAGAGATTTTGCACCTCAGCAGGAGGGTGAACCTAGGAACTCTAAAGTTAGTTTAGACAATGTTGTTATAATACAGTGGAAAACCTGTAATCTCATTTGTATTATGGAGTCTGGGGGGGACAATATACTATTTTTCATTCCTCAGATAGATTGAGTCTTTTTGAGGAAGGACAACCATTTAGACCATATCTTATTAAATTTATCCATTTGTTGATTAATTGAACAGGTGATTTTTTCCATCATGTAAATATCACTGATTGTATTTATCCATTCTTCTACTGTGGGAGGGTCGGGGTTCAACCATCGGCGAGTGATGTTTTTCTTTGCTGCTGTCATCATTATTCTGAATAATTGGCTATTAGCATACCCCTTAAGGGAGCAGGCTCTACCCAGTACAGATGTTTTAAAATTATTTGGTAGTTTTGTTTGGAGTATTTCCTCCATTAACTCAAACACCTTTGACCAAAAAGGTCTTAATCCTGGGCAGCCCCAAAATATATGGTAGTGGTTTGCCTCCCGACCCCCACACCCTCTCCAACATCTAGGGTCCACTCCAGTATACTGTTTTTTTTGTTTTGGGGTAACAAAGAATCTAATCAAATATTTCCAGGAGAATTCCTTCCATGTGTGAGAGTGAGTGCATTTCCATTGTAGTTCACAGCAACTATGCCACTCTTTTTGTTATGTCGCACTCACCCTCCTTTTCCCATTTGCTTTTAATGTAGTCTGTGGAATGATCCTTCAAACTTAGAAAACCTTTATACAGTCGTGAGATTACACCTTTGTTAGATTCACCTGAGTAGGCCCTTATTATTTCTTGTAGTACTGGGTCCTCCAATTCTATTGGGTGTCTTTTAATACATTCATCATAGTAACTCCGTACCTGTAAATACCTAAAGAAGTCTTGCTTATCTAGTGCAAATTTTTCTTTTAAAGTTTGGAAATCTTTCATCCGTCCCTTATCTGTCACTGAGTAAAATGTTGTGATCCCTTTGTCGATCCATTCTCTAAACCTGGCATCTAATTTTCTTGGTCTGAAGTCAGGGTCATGTGCTATCCATCTAGTTATCCATAACTTTTCTATTAATTTATATTCTGTCCTAACTGTGTTCCAGGTTTTCAGTTGACTTTTGAGCCATGGGTTTTGTATTCTGTTTATGATCTCTGTTATGTTCTTATTGCCTAATATTGCCTGAACTGGGATATCTTTAATCAAGGTCTTTTCAATGTCCTTCCATCTTGCTTTATAATCTTCGCATTGATTTAAAAGAGGTCTAAGTTGGGTCGAGTAAAAATAGTCTTTCAAGTTTGGTATAGCAGTTCCACCTTCTTTTTTCAAGAGTTGTAGGGTTTTGAAGCGTACTCTTGGCTTTTTTCCTTGCCAGACAAACCTTGAAAGAATCTTGTCCCATTCTAAAAACTGCTTAGATTCAATTTCAACTGGGAGAGCCTGAAACAAAAACAAAAATCTCGGAAGAATGTTCATTTTTATCGATTCTGTTCTTTGAGTGAAACTTAAAAATGGGTTGGAATTCCATCTCAATATATCTGCTTTTATTCTACTCAAAAGGGGGTCATAGTTTATCTTTTTCACTGTGTTAATCTCATTTGGTAGCAGTATGCCAAGGTATTTTATTGAAGCTAGATCCCATTTTAATTGAAGCCTTTCCTGAAGCTCTTTTGGTGGAGCATAATTCAACCTTAAAATTTGCGTTTTATGAATATTTAGTTTATATCCTGCGTATCCGCCAAAAGATTCTAATAACTTAAACAGGTTTGGTAGGGAGTTTGAGGGTTCCGTTAAATATACGACAAGACATCCGCATATAAGGCGTGCCTTGTGCTCCTCCTTGTCGATGGTCACTCCTTTAATATTTTTATCTTGTCTAATCCATTGAGCTAGTGGCTCAATGTAAAGAGCAAAGAGAAGGGGAGACAGTCCGCAGCCCTGCCTTGTGCCTCGTTGTAATGTTATAGGTTTTGTTAAATATCCATTTATTTTGATTTGGGCCATAGGTTTATCATACAAAGAGCTGATAGCATCAATTAAATTTTGGTGGAAACCAAATTTTTTAAGAACATTATATAAAAACTTCCAGCTTACGGAGTCAAAGGCCTTTTCGGCATCTAAACTGACTAAAATTGCCTCCAGGTTGTTCTGTTTAATGTGATTTAATAAATGTAGAGAACGCCTAATATTGTCATGTGTTTGTCTCTGAGATATAAAGCCCGCCTGATCTGTGTGTATAAGTTCAGGAAGAACCTTTTCTATTCTCCTCGCCAATATTGAAGTGTAAAGTTTGTAGTCGACGCTCAGGATGGAGATCGCCTGTATGATCCACAATCTAATTTGTCTTTACCCTCTTTAGGGATGACGGATATAACCGCTTCCCTCCATGATGGAGGAGTCTGTCTATCTTTTAAGGCTCTATTAAAAAATGTAAAGGAGGCTAGGCTTTAATTGATCTCTGAAGGTCTTATACCATTCCGGAGAAAATCCGCCTGGTCCTGGGGATTTGTTAATTTTGAGTTTAGAAATAGCTTTATCTAATTCTTCTTCTGTTATGTCTGATATAAGTATTTTGTTTTGGTCTTCTGTCAGGTAGGTAGAGTCAGGAGTTTAAAAATTGTGTCACCTTCTGTTCGCTTTTCTAACTGTGGTTGCATGTATAGTTGTTCATAGTATTTTTGGAACGTAAGTTGTATTTCCTCTCTTTTTATCTGCAATTTTCCTGACGAGATCTTTTATTTTGTATATTGTGCTATCTGCTCTTTGTTTCTGAAGTTTTCTTGCTAGCAATTTTGAAAATTTTGAACCACTCTCGTAATAATTCTTTTTTGTGAAAACCGTCTGTTTCTGTATGTCCAGGGTATATAGTAAGTTAATCTCTTCTTATTTCTTTTAGGTTACTTACATCTGATTTTGGATCTTGTTTGTGTTTTGCCTCAAGCTCCCCAGTTTCTCTGTCAGCCTTTTTAATTTTTGCTGTCGCTTCTCTTTTTTGTTTGCACAGTATGCAATAATTCTCCTCTGAAATATGCTTTTAGTGTGTCCCACACCATCTCTGGGGTAACCTCCCCGTTATTATTTTCCTTTAGAAATAATTTCATTTCTTTTCTTATCATAATTTCAAATTGTTTATCATTTAGAATACTTACATTAAGTCTCCAATGTGTTTTTCCTTGGTGTCTATTCATTTGCATCATAAGAATAACTGGGTCGTGATCTGACAGGTCTATGTTACCATGATCACAATGCTGTACTCTGTGTCTATCTCTCTTAAAAAAGAAAAAGTAGTCGAGTCTTGAATACACATCATGTGGATGTGAATAGTGTGTATAGTCTTTATCTGTGGGGTGCATATCCCTCCAGAGATCTAAAATCCCCAATTCTGACATTAGGATTTTAATTTTTTTGTGTAACGGAGTTAGTGGAGTTGGTTTTGTGGAGTCCATTTTTGGATTAAGGCGAATATTCCAATCTCCTCCGCAAATAAGAATACCAGTTGCTTCTGACATAAGGTCAAACATTTTCCTATAGAGCGAGATGTCACTGCCTGGTGGCATGTATATATTAAGTATTGTTACCTCAATGCCTTCTATTTTGCCTGATACCATTAAAAATCTGCCTTCTTTATCTTTTATCTCTGAACTCATTTCGAAGGGAACTCTGTCAGATATTAAAGTCGCAACTCCTCTTCTATGGCCCGTTTTATATGATGAATAATAAATTTTTGTAAACCCCTTTCTTTTTAGTTTTTCATGTTCTGGTGCAGTGAGATGTGTTTCTTGTAGTAATGCAATGTGAATTTGTTCTTTTTTCAGTTTACTCAGGATTTTGCTCCTTTTAACAGGATTAAGGATACCATTTATATTATATGAGATCACTTTAAGGTTTTGATTATCTGTCATTGTCTTTTTTTATTGTCTCTTCTCCTCCCCAACCCTTGTTTGGTGCTCTCTCTGGAACTTTGTACATCCTTAGAACATTTAGAACCCTTAAATAACAGAACAAAAATATAATGTGCTTCTGAGACAGAGGATCGATCTAATCGATCCTTAATGATGTTAAGGCACTTAAAAGGGGAAATCCCTCTCTTCACTGTAAGAGGGGCCCTTAAAGATGGGTGCATGCCCTTATAAAACATGCCTGCAGCATTTTTGTGTCCCGACATCGTTGCATTATTTTCTAAAGGAGACATCCATTTTTTTATTTAACAGAAATCAGATTCATTGTATTTTTTTTTTTTTTTTCTTAAATCAAAACAATGGAGTTACTCAAGTCAATGAAATTAAGAATCAACTTTGTAAGCCTTCCGTACTCCAGTAGCCCCATTTCAAAGACATGATAACTTATTCAGATCTGAATCTTCATCTAGAACAGTGTGTTTAGGTCTACCTCTGTGTTCATTTTATTGTAGAGGGGTTTCTCTTGAATTCCTGTAGTTTCTCTTTGTAAGTCATTGGTGAGTCCTGTCCCTCTCGCTGTACCTCTCCAGACCTTCTTGTTGATCTCGTTGAACTCCCCGCCACCTGCCACGTTGAGAGAAGTTGCAGCTCCCGGTGATCTTTGTCAGCAGGTTGGGGATGATGGTGACCGGAGCCCCTGGAGACCATGTCCCCCGTCGCCTCGGTTGCACTCTGATATAGATGAACGCCATCCTCGTAGTGGACCCGTAGCTTAGCTGGATAGGGGGCTTGAAACTTTATTTTTCGCTCCTTCAGGACCTTCTTCGCTTCGATATATTCTAAGCGCCTTTTCTGTACTGCAGCAGGGTAATCGTGGTCCACAAAGAAGCGAGTGTTTTGTAAAGCACAGTTTTCTTCTGCCAAGCTCTCCGGATAACCTCCTCTTTTACTTTATAGCTTGCAAATTTTGCAATAATGGCGGGGCCGAGCTTGTTGTTCACCTGGCCTTGTTGTCCGTGACCGTGAGCTCGTTCTACCCGGATCTCCTCTCCCTCCGAAAAGTCCAGAGCTCCCCGGAGCAACTCCTCCACAAAAGCGCAGATATCTTCCCCCTCCTCTTTCTCTGGAATCCCCGACACACGGAGGTTATCTCGGCGGGCTCGCCCCTCTTGATCAGTTAGCTTAGCCTCTATGGTTACCTGGCGTTGTATTAGCCTCCCTATTAGCGTTGAGATGGCCTGTACTGCTACCTCCGTTTCTTCGATCCTGCTTTCCGCCTCCTCTAGTCTGTTATTCGTTTTTTGTAGCTCCTGCTTAATCTCCATTAGTTGTTGGTTATTGTCACGTCTAAAGTCTTTTATTTCACTCAGTATGACGTGCAGGGAGGCGCCATCGGCTTCGTTGTTAGCGATCTCGTGCACTGGGGAGCTACCCTGGCTAGTCTGGGATAGCGGTGGCCATTCCTCTCCGTTTTTCGAAGTCGTTGTTGTCTGTATTCTCCTTGTCTGCTTCTTGGTAGCCCTGTTTTCGCTCATCTTGATTTTAAGTCGCTGTCGAAGTTATTTTCAATAAATACAGGGTTTTTTATTACTCTGTCGGGGAGCGCAAATTCTAAGCTGCCATCTTGTGCGTGACCCGGAAGCCGCTCGAAAGTCTGAATTTTAAGAGCTTCAAATACACAACCACACACAGACAGCATCCCACTCATACACAGAAAGGAGTTTATTAATGTACCTGACATTTAAGGACTGATTCTATTGTTCTGTGTGTCAGTGGTGTCTTACTGTAAATCAAGACACCCAAGTAGGGCTCGATGATTTGAACTTTAGGCTATCTAGATATTTTTTATCTGAATGGGGATACATTGCAACTGTTTCCAAATCACCCATTACTCATTTTATAACAGGGATCATCAACTAAATATGAGTTATGGCTATTGAAAACATGACTAGTGCTGTAATACAATTTAACTGAACTTAAATATTTTTTATTGTCTTTTGCTTCAGTACATTCCCCTTCTGCTGCATTGGTGTCTTTGACTGATCATAGCAGCGCAGAAGGTCTTCAGAAAGTTTGTGGGCTTTTCTCAGCTTCTGACACTAGCTAAAAATGTGTTCCTATAAGCACAAATTTGATCATTGGAAAAAGGAAAACTCGCATGTAGCCAGATCAGGTGAATAGAGAGGGTGATCAAGCACTGCCAGTTGTTTTTGTGGCAAAAACTGCTTTACAGAGAGTGCAGTGTGAGCTGATTTGTCATCTTGATGAAAAATGGAAACATTTTTCCACATTGGGGTCTCATTCCTCTGACTTTTGGCCCTTTTCCACTAGCATGCCTTGGCCCTACTCTACTTGGCCCTACTCGATTTGCAGCATGTTTCCACTAGCCCGGTACCTCCTAAAACAAGCTAGTTTTAGTACCTACTCTGCTCTGGTTCCAAGCGAGCTGAGTCGATACTGACGACGTCACTGACTGCCAGCTACTGATTGGTCAGACAATGTTGTCATCGATGAGTCATGAGCACGGCGACCTAGCATGCTAGCGGTAGCTACCGTTAGCTTACCCTACGTCTTTTATTTGCAGCTCGATTGCTCTCGTCCTCGGCTTCATTCTGTTGTATAGCTTCCAAAACTCTCTTGTGCTTCTCAAGGGGAATTTCTTCTTGCCACCTGCAACCTTCTTCTGCTTTCCTATTTTACTCGGTTTGTGACAAAAAGCCACAGATTGTTGTGTCGCGCTCAAAATGACATCACCGCAGTGCCACTCAGCTATTTACAGCGACACTGCACCCCATTAGACAGGCAACTGGGGCTAATGGAAAAGCAGCACAAGGCAAGTAGAGTAGAGCTGGGTAGAGTCGAGTAGAGTAGAGTAGGGCTCATGGAAAAGGGCCATTTGTCTTGCAGTTTTTTTAGGGCCTGTTGGTGATAGTGTTGATTCAAGGTTGACCCCTCTGGAACCCACTCCTCCAAAATGATACCCTCAATGTCAAAGAAAACAACCGACATGTTCATGAATTTGGAATTGGTTTTTTTTTCTCTTTATCTGTGGTGTTTTCCAATTCACTGACTGATAATTTGTCCTCGCTCTGAAATATGTGGGTTTTCTTAAATTTGTTCCAAAATATCTCAAAAAATTTGCTTGCGTTTTTGCTTTTGATTGGCAGTCTGAAGTTTCAGGACAACTAAAATATCCCTGTATCAGTGGAGAACATAATAATTCTAAACTGAGTCATTCATTATTCTAAACAAATTGTTCAATTTGTTGAATGTTTTCACAGGTTTTTGATGTGAATAGACACACTGGACTCTCACTTTCTTGGAAGTCTTCTAAGCTTTCACAAAATCCTTTGTGTTCTTCCAAAAGTTAGTTAATGAATAAAAAGTTTCTGCTGGCGTTTTGTTCAGTTTCACCAAAAAATTCAAGTTGATGTGATGCACTGAAGTGGATTATTGTAAGATGCCGTAGCAAAAGCATGTGCACTTCAATCAGTAGGTAGCCGTGAACTAAACACATCATGTATTGGAACCTCAGCGCAGTTGTGCTTGAATACCCAACCCTTAATATACAACACTTTCTGTGACTGTGAACCATGTGGGTTAATCCTCATAAGCCCAGTCTTATTATTTAAGAGTCATACCTGGTATTTGTCAGTTGGCTTGCCCAGACAGGGAAACATGTGATAGTCTCATTTTCTGCTGATATCACACAGAGAAATTATGATAAATTATGTAATTCCAATTAATAAGGTATATTTTGCCTTTTTTAAAGTTTAGGTAGGCCTTGCTTGGGCTGTGGGCCACCACACAAAATTAAAGAGCAAGGTAACACTGACAGATACTGACAAAATGTGAATTTTGTTTGAAAATATATCAATACATAAACAACTAAAGGTACTGCCTTGCCCAATTGCAAGGTAATTCAAGTAAAATGGTTTTAAAGATGCATTCCTCCATCGGCCTTTCTTTGCAGATGAGCAGAGTGAGTAAGCAGGTAGCTCTTTAGCAATATGGCCACCCACTCATGCAGCAGGGTGTCTGCACCGAAGATGTGGTCGCTGACACTGCACTGGAAAAAAAAAAAGTGCTGGACTGCTACTTAATTTCCCATGGTGGTAAACAAATGCACTCGCTGCCACTTGAGCAGGAGGGAGCTGGCTCTGCAGTAATACTGACACCAACACCACAAACAACAGGCACAGCAGTGGGATCTTTAGTGAATCCTCCACCACACTGGTTCATACACATATTTGTTTAAGGTGGTGCTGTGAGGCCTTGAAATTAAAAGGATATCCCTCCTTGTGACTAATAAAACACTAAATAAATGTTCCTGCTGCTTAATGATGTGCAGGGAGGTGCTACAGTACACGGCTGCAGCTCGTTGAAGCCCGGGCAGTGTACAGAAAGTCAATAGCCATAAAATGTTACATTTACAGCATGCTTACAGCAACCTATTTTCTTGTCTGCAGCCTCAAAGCTTCACATTGAAAGCAAAACCAGTCATTTGTTGGAAAGTGGTTTAATTAACTATTTCTGTGTTTGCCAGGTTTTCTGTGCTGCGTGCTGCAGCTTGAAGTGCAGACTGGTGTACATGGAGAAGAAGGAGGCCCGAGTCTGTGTTACCTGCCATTCTGCTCTAACAAGTGGTGAGCATCCATAAAGCAGATAGTTGGATTTTTAGAAGAATATAAGTATATATAATTTTAACTAGAAGTGTAATGCTTTTACTCATAAATCACCACAGCTGTCACCTTTGGTTTATGCTTCTGAAAAAGAAATCTTGACTCGCTTTTGAAAATCTATGTCTCATTTGGTGGTACATAATTAGAGACAGAGAAAGAATGTGCATTCATTTAACTTTGTTAAGCATTTGTTGTAACAGCTTTATTTTCTTCTTTTCTTTAAAGCTAGAGAATCTGGTACATTATAATGGAAAAACAGCTTTTCTTTATTGAAATATGATGAGGGAGATGTGTTTAGAACTTTAGAAACAGACTTATTTCTTTGTTCAGTAAAAGTAAATTATCTTGTGGTTTGTCTGCAAAGGCTTTGGCACATCATACACTCTTTAGCGTAAGAATGCACAATAATATCTGTACAAAATTGATATTAACCAATATTAGCCTAGAATTATAAATATCCTAACTGGCAGATATTTACACTTTTGCTGATGTTTACCTCCGCCAAGGAGGTTATGTTTTCGAGAGAGTTTGTTTGTCTGTCTGTGAACAAAATAACTCAAAAAGTTACGGATGGATTTTGATGAAATTTTCAGGAAATGTTCAGCATGGGAAAAGGAAGAACTGATTTGATTTTGGTGTTGATCCGGATCAGCGTCTGGCCGCCATGATGAAAAATATGATTTTGGTGAATAACTACTGAACTAAAATAGATATCATTATGAATCCAATTGCTAATGGTATGTTTTTATGATCAAGGAATCTAAATATTTACATGAAATAAAGGTAGGACTAATATTTATGGTGAAAATCACAATATGGATGAGGACTGTGGCGCTGGCGGAGGTCTGCACTCTCCGAGTGCTTTTCTAGTTATTTTATGTTATTGGTAATAATTAGTTCAGAAATATTGGTGTATAAGACACCTGCAAAAATACAATACTGTGCATCCCAACTTCAGCACAGTTTCATCTCCAGGCACTCATTTGTGACCGACTGAAATCATCTCAACCTGGCAGGCTGTCCAAAACAACTTACTGAGCTACGTCAAGTAAGACTGATATTGGTATCAGCCAATCTCAGTCAAAAACATGAATGGGTCATTCCAGCTTACTTACATATAAATGCAACTGCTTCTTCATTCAAATGTATTTTAAAAAGTGATAAGGACCAAGCTAATTAATAAGATGTGTCTGCAATTATGTCTGATTTACCAGTAAGATTAGAATTCCTAAAATGTTCATGCTGACATTGAAAAGCTAAGTTTTGAAAAGTACATCTTATCTCAATAATTCTGTTTGAGCTGTACCAATGTGGCCCAGAAAGTTGAATTTTTATTGATGATAATTTTTATGAGATAATGACTGATTATGAAAAAAAGTTAATGTAATTAAGATTTTTTTTTGTCACTGCACACACATCTAAGTGTGATTCAGAATCGTTGCATGTAGACATTATGAATATTTGTTATCTCACTGCAGACATGCAATTTCACAGTACCAAAAATACAAGGTTAATTATAATAACTGTGCCTCATTTAGGTGAGTCTGCAGGCTAACTGGGCTATTTGTTAAAAGAGAGCTCTCCATGTAACCAGTGTCACCTTTGCCTGTAATATTATGACAAGCTGTCTGTCAAGAGAAGTAACTTTTCTGAGACTGTTTAACTGATTTAAAGGTTTGATACTGTAGGAGTTTTGGTAACCAGTTGGTTGTGTCTGCATGCCCCATGTTTAGAGGCTGTTGTTCTTAAAGCAGGTGGCTTCAATTCACATCAAACCTTCTGCTTATTTCTTGCACGTCCCCTCCTCTCTGATGGTCCGTTAAAAACAAAAATACTCTGTTTAGTCAAGTATGAGCTGAGTTAAACTGAAAATTAAACAGTTTTAGTGTCATTCATGCCTTAAATACTGAGGTGGACACTTTATAGAGTTAGAAATTGGAGGAAGAGAGTAAAGAGTGCGATGCAGCAAAGGAGCCACAGGTTTGACGTGCAGCAGTATTTTAAGGACTATAGCCTCCACACGTGTGGCATGGCCCTTCCACTAGTCCACCGGTCCACAAGTTCAGTGAAACTTGAGAATGATTTATACTTCTGCTGTAGAGTTATGCCATAACCTACACTTTTGGTCCACATAGCTCTGTATTAATGCAGAGGGCTGTGGTCACAGCCTGAGGGACACATCCTCAAGAATGCAACTGCATATTAAAGATCCAGATATCAAGCCCTGTGAGTGGTCCACTTCTGTCTCAGGCATAATTTTGTGTACTATAAAGTGATGGAATAGCTGTAGATTACAAAGCAGCAACTTAAGTTTACTTGCCAATATATTAGAGATATATTTCCTTACTCATGTCACATTTGGGGGCCAAACAAGAACTATTATCCTGTTTTGCTGTGACTAATTAGGCAGTCATAAATTTCAACTCCTTAGGTATCTCCTCTCTTTTTTTTTCTACAAGTTTGGCATTATGGTCAACTACTTCTCACATTTTGACCCTTTACTCCAAAAGTATGAACTTCATTTGTATAGCCAAAGTCTCTGATAGACAAACAAGTGGAGAATGTGCCAGTTTGAAAGACAAACCACACAGTTGACTTTAGCTTTGGTGGAGTTCTGCAGAGCAACATGGACACACCAGTGTTCAAGACAATGGGGCACACCTTTGTGTAGGTTAAGCGTAGATTTAATGCAAAAGTGCACATGAGGCTTTAAACAATTCATCTTACCTTGTTTTTACCAAGTGTCTTTATCTCTGTCAGCTCACTCATGGGAGCCTCCAGCAGCTGTAAGCAACCAGAGTCCAAACCCAAACAACCCAGCAGAGTACTGCTCCACTATCCCTCCTTTGCAACAGGCTCAGGCCTCTGGGGTTCTCAGCTCCCCCCCTCCTACTGTCATGGTGCCTGTGGGAGTCCTCAAACAGTCTGGTAGTGAGGGTATGACCTTTTCTAATAATTCTTGGTGCTTCATTTTACAGTGTTAATAAGAGGTATCTTTTTGCTCTTTCTGTCAGGATCTGCAACAGGTTTACCGGAAAGCATCTAATGATGTGTCATAATTAATGCTGTTTTGGTCCATCACCTGTAGGATCCCTAACACGGGAGCAGAGGAGAGTGTGGTTTGCCGATGGGCTTTTGCCGAACGGAGACACAACAGAGTCCCCCAAATCTCCAGCTTCGAACCCTGCCCCCTCCCAGTCAGTGGCCATCTCCGCGTATTCAAACAAATCCTCCACTTCTGAATCCTCTGAGGTACGCTTGGCATGAAAACATTCACCCACGGCTAATGCTATTAGGTTAGCTTGTATGGTCATGGTAACTACTCTGCAGTGAGCTAAAGGAAACCACAAAGAACTCTTTCTGTGGGATTGTCGGTGGTTTACAGGCTGGGTCAACAACTGTAACAAATGAGCCACAAAAGAAGTTCAAAGGGAACATTCCTTGTTTGCTTAATCAGGATTAGAAACCAGAGCAGACTGAAACACTTGAAGAAAAGCCTGTTAAAGTTTGCCCTGCAAAATATAATGCTATACACTGGACTGGATGTTGTTATGGGCTGCTGCGTGCAGTCACTGGAATGGATGATTCATGAGCTGTGAAACACATTGGTTGCTGCATCATCTCAGTAGCTTGAATGACGATGCTATGCAGACTTAATGTGTTTAAAATGATCACATGACCCCTATAATGGCTTTAACTCAGTGATTCATGGGTGCAATTCGTTGCTCAAGGTTCATAACATCCAAATCCAAAGGTGCATTTGAGGAATTCTGCCCTCCTATGAATCCAATAGAGGGGTTTTTTTCTGTAAAGAGGGTATGCACATGACATTACAGTCAGTGCAAGAGAATGCATTTCCAGGCACTGAGTGGTAAGAAGCCCGGATTGACAACAGCAGTTCGAGAGGTGAGCAGTCAAATACTTTAATTCAGCAGGAAAGTATTACGTTCTTGGTTATTTAATAATATGCACCAGGGGCAGTATAGATCCTCAGCTGATGTGATTGAGACACATGAAGCCATAACATCCGGTTTACAACAAAGACAAAGTATACATTCACGTAATGATAAATTTGTACCCTGCTCCTTTAACTACATTTGACTTCACAGAAAACTCGAGACAAATTTCAGCATGTATTTCATACGATTGAACCTCCGTATCCTAAATGATGATGGACTGAGGACATTACAGTATGTTTTCATTATTGCCCAATGCCCACATAAAACCCAGAGAAGTCTGATTACATTCGCTGGACAACAAATGATTAAAAATAATGAAGTTCATATATCTGAACACAAACTGATGAAATTAAAAAAATAGTTTGACCTACCTTTGGCCAAATGTTGATGTTATTTTCACATATGTTTTATGAAATAGAGGTATCCAACCAGTTGGGGTTCACATAACAAATAAACGTGAGGCAATGAGAGCTAAATGGATGCTCAAGCTGTATGTTCAGAGAAAGCCTCGTAACACTGAGCTTATGTTAGATATATGCAAAATTCCATGGATGCAGTCTGTAGCTGTAGTCACGAGAGAGCTCCATTATATTGCATATTCAAAGTAATTCCCTGGCATGGTCGTTCACACTTGCTCCTCTCTGCAGAGGATAGTCCCTGCTGGAGCAGGGAGAAGTGGTTGAGGGGGTGGGGGGGGGTCACCGACATATTTTGGATTATCATTTCCATTAAACAGGGATTTCAATAGTTTCTTTGCCATATGCAACTAAGATACTTGGTGGTTATTACTTTCCTTTCCTCTTATTTAATTTATACTAGGAACCAAACTATGAACACACAATTCATATTTCATACCATTTTTATAATCTGTTTATGCTTTTGATGGAACAGCCGTAGATTTCTGACTTCTCGCACTGAATCGCTCATGTCCTCTCCACCTCAGGCATCCCACACCCCAGTTGCCCCGGTGGGCAGTCCAGTGGGCAGCTCTCTCAGCCTGATACCGGAGGACGGGCTACCTCCCATCCTCATCTCCACCGGAGTCAAAGGAGGTACGGGAGGCCACATCACAGGTGCTTGCCCTCATCCTCACCATTCTGCTGCCTCCTCATTGCTCCGTCAGCCGCTTTCTTTGTGCCGTGTCTGTTTCACATGCTTTTTATCATGGCTTTTGTGTTGACCACTCACTGCTAACAGAGGGGAGAAGAGGATTTGTGGATAGGTGTCTCTCAGCTCATTCATGAATCCTATATTATCCTCACCTCCCCTCTGTGTCTCACTCCAAACATCTCCACTCCAATCTCATCCCCGCTTCTCTCCTGTCTGTTCATCTAACTTTACCTCAACACCTCCCCCCACCACCTTTTCTCCTTTTTTTTTCTCCACCCTGCCCCACCTGTAGATTACGCAGTGGAGGAGAGGCCGTCGGAGATCGTCTTAATGCAGCAGCTGGAGGAAGGAGGCCCGGACCCCCTCGTCTTTGTGCTCAACGCCAACCTGCTGGCTATGGTCAAGCTTGTTAACTGTAAGTTATTCCATGCAGAGCTTATGCTCTTCCAAAATGTGGATTAAGGTCATACTGGGACCCTGTTTCATAATAAAACAGTTTAGAATATGAACTTCTGTAGCGCTAAATACTTTTTGGGCTACTTTTTTTAATGTTTTTATAAAGAATCTTAGATAAGCATGTGTCAGGGTCAGGGATGTATATGAGGTTTCTAGTGCGACATCCCCACACTTGTTTTTGCCAAAAACAAATGTATGGTGAGAACCATAAGATTTTTTAAATTACACCCTTACTGTATGCAGAATGTAAAACTAGGTGTCATCAGCCCTTTTACTTTGCTCACAGAGGGATTTTAATCAAATGTGGTGAGACATGTAGTTCTATTGACTATTGTATTTGTTTGACAGGGATTTTTTTATACTATTATTTTCTAATTTATTCAGCTTTTTGAGTCTTCCAAATAAAAAGTCTCAGTGAGACTGGTGTGATGAAAAGAAATCTCAACTGAAAATGTGTTTTCCACAGTGTGCTTTTGATTCAGTTGTGAAATTTCATTCCAAATCCTGCCAACAAGAAAATACATGATAATACGCCTCCAGTTTTTTTTTCTTTTCATAAAGCAGGAACAGACATGTATTTAATTTATCTCCATTTACTTCAGATAAGGGTCATGTCTGAAATACAGTTAGGCTTAAGCTTTTTACGAGTTTCAACAATACTTTCACTCTCAAGCAGCAGAAGAAATCTAAATTTAATCTTAATGGCAACATAAAATTTGCTGTAAACACGCTGCAAAAAGTGCATTACACTGCAGTTAATAAAAGGTATTGCATTTAAGCTGTATTTCTTTACTCAGCATGTGTGTATTTTAAACATTCTCACATTTTTATGTTGCTATATGCTACTCTCAGAATAACTGTTGAATTACTATCACTGTAAAAAATGGCTATTGGAGCTGTATACTTTGTAACGTAGGCAGTAGACGGGTAGACTTAAAGTCAAAAATAAACAAACTATGAGTTTGAGCTTCAAATGTTCATTTCTCATATATTTGAGTATTGACCTGTGTTGTCATAGCCGTCATATTCTGTACTTAGCTGTATTGCACAATTGCTTAATCTCAATATTGTTCAGTCTTACTTTTAGATCGTTTTTAGACATAACACATCATGCAAAATAGTTTCCCCATTTACATCTTTTATCATTACAATTAACCATGATGATGAGTTTGGCTCTGATGTAATTTGTCAGCTCATCTCCAGTAGTTATTGCATATCTGACCCAGTTTTCTGCTCTTTTCTCTGGCAGATGTAAACAGGAAGTGTTGGTATGTGACAACGAAAGGTATGCACGCTGTTGGTCAGGCAGAAGTCGTCATCCTGCTGCAGTGTCTACCTGACGAGAAGACCATCCCCAAAGACATCTTCACACACTTCGTGCAGCTCTACCAGGAGGCCCTTAGCGGTAAGGACATAACCAACAGCTCCACCAGCAGGCCCACAGTGAAACTAGCCCATCTCCACAAAGTGCCCCTCTTGGGAGAGAAAGCAGCTTATTAGTATTTCTGTCTCAGGGTTCACAGGTGAGTCTGCCTGTCCCAGTCTAGAGCTTCAGGGTTAAAAATAAGGCAATGTGTTAAACAAGAGGAAAATGTGCAAGCTATTTTCAGTGCCCAGACATGCTCTCTTTTGAAACTAGTTCATCATCTAATGCTGCTTCTGCCTCATGAAACCCAGTGTGAAGTAACACTAGGCAGTTAGTGTTGGGTGTAGAGCTTTACGAAGTAATCTTCAAGAACTCAGATTTTTTTGTTGTTGTTTAAATAAGTAACCTTGTGTTAGTTTTACAAGTTAAGTATCCAATTATCAGTTACTTTTTCCACAAAAGTCACTCATCACTAAGCAAGAAACTGTTTGACTGTCTTTGTTGTTTCTGTGGTGCTTCTGTATCTCTCCTACCTGTCATCATGTTGGCACAGGCCTGTGTAAAGGCATGACCATGTGAGTGTGTGCCTTAAGCTAGCAGATTCAGCAAATAGGATGACAAAGTTGACAGCATTTCACTGTGGAAATATCCCTGCCATATTGGATTTTAGGGCAAAGGGACAAGAATAACATCAGTGTTTACTTACAGCGTGTCATCGCCCCATATCTCCAACCAAAAAGAGAAGCAGAGCAGTTTTGAAATTTTATGAGGCATAAGTACTTTAATGCATTACTTCTCACAATTTGTAACACAGCATTGTAACAGATGAATTCTCTCAGTGTGTAACACTGTAACCTAAGAGATTATCTTTAACAGTAACACTGCACAATGCTGTGGACAGTACAGTACATTCAGTTTTAGAAATGTGTGAATGTGAGCCCTTTCTCAGACAAAAAGATGACGTGAGGTGACAGCCGTAATTACCTTACTCAGTGGAGATTGCCCTCTTTTCCATGAGCACTTTTTCCATTAGAAGCAGCTTACAGCTGATATTCATAAGCAACAGTGGGCTTAAAGATGTCCCTGTGACATCTAAATATTGTGGGTTGTGTAGTTTGTTTGCCTGACATTGCACTTGAACCTTTGTAGAAGCCAAGTGTTTATTTTAGTTGAGGATTGATTTGAACACCTGTAGGGATTGTTGGTCATGAGGAGTTTTCAGTGAGGCTGTTTAGTCAGGTGGTTGTAGAGTCAAAGGTAATCAGGAAGTTGGTGTCATAGCTGGTTGGATCAAACGATGTTTACAGTAAAATGAGCCATTCAACAACGGTAGTATCTTTTTATGGTATGCTATGGTAAATTTATTTTCTGAGTTAGAAAATGGGAGTGTCACCCAGAAGTGACGTTTTTGTACATTTTTTGTTGGTTTGGAGACGCATAAAGCCTTCCTGCAGCTATGAAAGTAGCTTTAGAGTAGGCTTGAACATTGCAAGCTAAATAGATAGCTAGCAGTACTTACATAAACGGTAAATTTAAACAACATGCTCTACCAATCAGATGTCAGGATTGGGGGTAGTATAGTTTCTCTGCAAAATTCTCAAAGACCATCTTTTTTAAAACACGAGAGAATTTTAACTTGTTTTTATGGGAGCACATGCCATTGTTTTACACACAGGTAGCTTGTTTTGCGTCTACCCAAGGTTGGTAGTAACATCATGACCAGTAGTACACAAAGGCAACAATGACTATGGTGATGTGCCTTATCCTTCTCGTCTCCAAGCCCTGTCCATAATGTTCTAGGGGCATTTTCAGTTCCTGAAGAAGCTTCTTGGATGAGAAGCGAAACATCTTCCCAAAACTGAACACAGTCCAATTGCCTCAATTTTGAATCTTCAAGGTAATCATGACCTGGATGAATGAGAATCAACACAGACGTAACTCTGGATCTTAGTTACTTTAAGTAGTGTTTTTTTTGTAAATCTAGGTACATGTTTTTCAAGTTAAATCTGTCTTCAGGCCATCGATGGGCACAGTTGGGTGAGTTAATAAAAATATAAATATCCTCCTGGCCTAGTGCATTGTTAAAATGGTGTTTATGGGAGGAACCACCAATAGTTAAATGCCTCTGAACCACAAGAAAAGCATGTTTTAGAAAAGTTCAGTCAATGTGAAGAATTGGCATTTCATCTGTTTAATCATATTAAGGAGCATCTATATCTTAAGTAAAAATCAAATGATGGTTCTGATTAATATAGTGGCAACAAAATTAGAAATCCTAAGCATCCAATATTGGGCAGTTTATGATTTTCAGTATAAAAGTAGGAACAACTGCCAATGAGCTTTAACAGTTTTGCACACATTTCCAAATGTTTCAACATAATTGGGAAATGGGTGCCTTCACACATTTAGTAATACATGTGTAACATTTAGATTTTTGTACTGTTAGATATCAGGGATTATTAAAATGGTGGAATCTGTATCATGTTTAAAAACATGGTACTATCTCATGTTTTGATAATCTCAATATACACAAATACTGCTAATGAGTCTAAACAATGTTAACAGTATGTTGAACTTGGTCTGCAAAAGGCAGAATTTGTTGTTTAGGGCTCCTGCTGCTTTTACTTTGTTGTTTCATCAGGTGTCACGCTTACTTGATTTGCTCTGTAATCAAATCAAACATCATTGTTCTGGTATTTTAACAATCATTTCCTGTTTGTCCTCGGACAATAAACAAAGAGACAAATTTCACCCTGGAAATACAAAGACATTTCAGATCCACATCCCCAAGCTCTAGTTAAATGCTAAAGTGTGTCCCTGCCTCATGAAAAACAGTCTAAACATTAGCGTCCTGCTGTCATGTCGCCTCACCGCCGCCTGTCCTGCATATTTAGCTCTGTATGCCGTGCAGCAAAATCGGCTAATATCGGGTGACTTTGACGTCTTGCTCCCCTCAGGCTTGTTTCCTTTTTCATATTCACACTGGAGCACTTTCAGGCTGCTGGAATGGAGCCATATTGTGCGTGTCGCTCCTGATTAACTTGCCGTCAGTCAGGCCTGGAGAAGAAGAAGCGCTGGCTTTAGCAGGTTTTAGACACAGCTTTGTCATGGTGCTGTGTAGCATGTAATGCCAGCCATCTCCCATAGATATCAGTAATTTGAAGCCTTTGTGGGTAATTTGAGGTTAGCAGGAGAGAGATGTTTTATTTTAAGTCTGAGGTTCTGTATCCACACTGTGATCCAGCGAATAGTCTGGAAGCTTCTCTGTCTCTGTCTTTAGAGGATGAGAAATCTTGTTTTGTGCCTCATTCTTTCTTCATTGAACTTACTTTCATCCACTCCATTGTTATTTTTTGCCTTCTACATCATTCCCTGCCTTTTCTAATTCCCCCCTTCAGTCTCCTATTTTATTTTAATTTCCATTTTCCAAAACACTGCTGTGCATTCCCCTCACTTTTCCCTGTTACCCTTCTTCTGCTACACATTCTGTATCCCTAACTCTTTCTCCTCTCTCTCCCTTGTTTCCCACAGGTAATGTGCTGAGCCACCTGAGTCACTCATTCTTCACGCAGAGCTTCTTGGGCAGTAAGGAGCACGGTGGATTCCTCTACATCAGCCCCTCCTTCCAGTCACTACAGGACCTGCTGCTGCCCAACCCGCCCTACCTCTTTGGCATCCTCATACAGAAGTGGGAAACGCCCTGGGCCAAAGTCTTCCCCATCCGCCTCATGCTGCGACTGGGAGCAGAGTACAGATGTGAGTCAGGACTATTGAGATCAAAGTATACAATAATAATGACAGATGAATAAGCACATTTCATATTAAAGTTTCAACAGCAGGGCAGATTTGGAAACATGTTTTTATAGAGTTAAGGGAGGTGGGTTCATGTCCTGATATTAAGTGGGGGCATGGAAAGAGTTAGAAATTGGGGAAAGGAAGTGCAGAATAACAATAACAATCTAAAAAAAGGCTGTTTTTGGACGTGAGTGTAGCCTGACGTTTCAGATTCAGAGCAATGGTATTCAGAAGATTAGGCAAGGCACACAGTATTGCCATGAGTCAAGTCTAGGTGAGTCTAATGACTTTCTGCACAGCAGGATCTGCAGACATGAACCGTCTTTGACTCATGGCACGAAAACTTGGCTATCTTTTTGCCACAGACCAATATTCTAAATGTTGTGGGGAGTGCCTTCTAAAAAGTTATAATTATTATATAATTTAACTGAATTTTGTGAAAAAGATTAGCCAATTCTGTGCAACAATGCTAATTTGACTTTTGCATACTCACAATAGCTAAACCAATGTGGTTGATAAACCAAGTCAAACTGAAACTGCGGCACCAACTGTAGTGTAGGAAAAGTAAAACCTGGAGGGCTGGTTTGATTTGAGCTACAAGACTGAGCTTCAGATTTTAAACTGAACTCGGAATTTGTACCATTATTGATGTCTCCACAAAGATCCATGTTGGCTGCTCAGTTCTTGCGAAAATCATAATCACATCTGATTTGGTTGCTATGTTGACATCATTATTACTATCACACAGGATTACTTACTGATTTTACAACATTGATATTACATGCACTTAGGTCTTGGTCAAGGTTCAGGTTAGTTTATGGACGCCTGTTGGTAGATTGGCTTTGCAATCAACAAGATAGCAGCATACTTGAGATTATGATACACACATTACAAAACAGATGCTACCAAAAATAACATTTTAGAAGGGAGACAAACTATTTAAAATCATCTGCACATAACGAAACCTCTCATAATTTTTTCTCATTTAAATATGTTGTATGCTGATTTTTAAGACTTGAATACTCTCTGTACATGTTAATGCAAGAATAAAAAAGAAAACATTGTCCCAGAGCAGATTGTCACAAGCTCCTAGCAGATCTTTTGAAAATGCCTCAAAGTGTAAAAAAAGGATTTTAAGAGACCGTGGTATGCGTTTTCAAGTTTCCACTTTACGCTTTGGTACGTTTTTCATGTCTCCTGTATGATAAAATACTTCTGTGCACAAGATAAAAAAATCTGCAGAATCAGGACCCCCCCCCCCACACACACAGACACACACACTTTACAGTGCCAGTAGCTTTCTGAAATGGCTTATTCCCCAGATCACCCAAATAGACCCATCGGTGCTTCATAGTGTAGTCATAGTGTAGTCTGCAGTTTGAGGGTGAATCCCAATTCTACCCCCTTGGTCGTCCCCTTTGTCTTACTCCTTCCCCTTAGCCCTCTGTTTTGACGGCAGAGGGAAAGGGTGAAAACATGCTCCTGAGAAATGAGATCCCACTCGTTTCCTGCTACATCATCACCCAGAGCCGCTCGCGAGCTGTGACATAAGCAGATGCAACAATAACAATAGCCACAGCTGTGAAAGCTTGCTTGTTATGACAGGAAATTTAAAATATGGCCAACGGCTGAAAACATGTCTAATATTTACCTGATGATTTAATAATAAGTTATAATTTAGAGCTTCCTCAGGTCTCTGCTCTGCCTTGTGTCAGCGGGCGCGGTGTATTATGGGAAATTCTCTTACCATTTTGTTTCAAGTGACGTCCCGGTCTGTCCTCATTTCAAGGGCTGTCTAGCCCTTGGTCTTGGTCTTAGCCCTTCCCCTTAGCCCTAGAATTGGGAAACCCCTTCACTAGAGGTGAATGCATAAAACCAAGGGGTAAGACGAGGGCTAAAGGGTAGAATTGGGACAGACCTTAAAGGAACAGTTCAGTATTTTTGAAGTGGGGTTGTATGATCTCCATATGGTCACAAAGGACAGTAGATACAGTAGAAAGTTCTCTCCTCTCCATCAGAAAGCCACAGACTGTGACCATCGGTGACGAAGAAAAAGACGCTAATAGAAAAGTACCGTACCGGAGTTAAAGGGTATTTTCTCCGCCTACAAGAACTCAAATCAAAAAGTAATACCACAGTTTAAGAGTACGCTACATTAACAATTTTTGAAGTGCATTAATCTTTCGGAAATATAAAGTTTATCCGGACCTAAGCCGACTCACGCCGTGTGTCCCTCCGCTAAATCACTCTGCCGTAGTTAGCTAGCTGCTTTTAATGGCTGTTTTAGACTAATTAAAAGCACATTATAAGACAAATATTGCTGAGATGGGTTTTTGTGATGCTTCCCTTGATTCAGAAACAGATGTGCATCATGGAGAACTCAGCTTTCACCGCATTCCTCTGCGTAACGAGGGCATTCGGTTACACAGTATAGTGAATGCATCTCTATTACCTGTTAGCTGACAGATTGTTATGATCAACAAACAGCCTCCTCTGCTCTGCTTATTTGTCTCTGACTGAACGTGCTAATGTTTTGATCAGCTGAGAGGGGGGGGCGGAGTGTCCCTCCGCTAAATCAGTCCCCCCCTCTCAGCTGATCAAAACATTAGCACGCTGTTATTATAACTTTTATCAAGTATCATAACTCTTCTGTTTTGACTGTCAGCGGCGTGAGGAAGAGACAATGCAGGAAATTAAAAAAGGGATTATTATGACAGCGCCGATGAAGTCTCATTCAGTTTTGAGTCAAGAGGACACCAACCGGACTTTACAAAGGACGAGTCGCTAAAGAGGAATATAGAGGAAACATCCATGGAGCCTGGACATCAAGATAGAGACGTAAATAAACAGTGGGGCGAATGTTTGACCTAGGAATATGTGATATGGACGGCAGTATTACTTGCAAACAGACTTTCCTTCCCTGGAGTTTTGTGGACATACTTTCACCTCCCGAAGATAAACTGGAAAAACGTCCCAGACCTGAAGGACCTAATGACTATTTCTGCTCAAAGTAAGTAATAATGATCTGTCAGAGACAAATAAGCAGAGTAGAGGAGGCTGTTTGTTGATCATAACAATCTGTCAGGTAACAGGTAACAGAGATGCATTCACTATACTGTGTAACCGAATGCCCTCGTTACGCAGAGGAATACGGTAAAAGCTGAGTTCTCCATGATGCACATCTGTTTCTGAATCAAGGGAAGCATCACAAAAACCCATCTCAGCAATATTTGTCTTATAATGTGCTTTTAATTAGTCTAAAACAGCCATTAAAAGCAGCTAGCTAACTACGGCGGAGTGATTTAGCGGAGGGACACACGGCGTGAGTCGGCTTAGGTCCGGATAAACTTTATATTTCCGAAAGATTAATGCACTTCAAGAATTGTTTATGTAGCGTACTCTTAAACTGTGGTATTACTTTTCGATTTGAGTTCTTGTAGGCGGAGAAAATAGCCTTTAACTCCGGTACGGTACTTTTCTATTAGCGTCTTTTTCTTCGTCACCGATGGTCACAGTCTGTGGCTTTCTGATGGAGAGGAGAGAACTTTCTACTGTATCTAATGTCCTCAGTGACTACATGGAGCTCATACAACCCCACTTCAAAAATACTGAACTGTCCCTTTAAGTCTTTTGGTTTGGAATGGCAAACCCTTTGCAGAGCCTATAAGGCAGAATAAATGAAGAGTGGATGACAACATGGCTTCAGGCATCACTGAACTGAATCCCCACAGAATGGACCAGTTAGCCACCCAGAGCAGACTGGACCGTCTTTGGCATGGGAGCCTAAAAGTGACAAGAACTCTAACAGAGTGTCTCAGACAGAGTGAGAACACAGCTGGATCAGACGTATTCAGCATGATTCAATAAGATTTTTTGGATTATTAGCTATTATGAACATACTCTGGCAGTTTTACCAATTGAATATATGAACCTGAATTAAGGCAAAAATGGGCTCTTAAGAAGATTTATTATTTACCTGGGAGAGGTCATATGTGTTAGATGGCCTGATAACTTTGACCATTTTAATCAAATCACTTTTTAGCTTGTTTTAACTTTTTTTCCGAAAACATTAGATTTTTTTTTTAACAGAAACCCGTCATCTAAAAGCATTGAAAAGTTTTCCATCCATATGCATGCAATGAAGGTATCATCATGTCTGTGATACCTTCCTTTCTTTCTTCAATAATCGGTTCCTTGCATGTGAATTTTGACAATATCACACAAATTTGATATTTAGCACACTATAGAAAATTAAGTGTGATAAACCACACTTATGGTGTAATGGCTGTTTGTTCTGCAGTGCAAAAATGGTGTTACTTTTTCTCAGATTTGGTCTGAAAAGATGAGAAAGTGTTCAGCTTGAATTATTTAAGTGTAGGAACCCTGGTTTAAATGGTGGTTTACTCTTGTGGCTTAAATGTTACTAAGCACAGACACCTCAAATTTTAAGCACATATTACAAAACCACTTGACATTATGAGGGCAAACATTGCATGCAGACCAGTTCTTTCTTAATCTCACTGGCTATGCTATCATTCTAATCAATGGCACCATTCAGACTGAAACTCAATTGATTTTCCAGCACTAAGGTAGACATAGCACGAGTCTGTTTAAGCCACTAACATTCAATAAAATGGAAAAGGACTAGTGTGTGGTTTGATGGCTTCATGAGGTAAAATATACAGACCCACTATAATCTAATGAGCTTAGAAAAAGGCTGTCGACTCTCCATGAACCTGCTCTAATATGTTTCTCACCGCTTCCTACATGAAGCATGAAGTCTTGCGAGGGGTTTTATGGGAGGGAGCCTCGTCTCCTTTAAATCCCCTTCTTTCACAGCCAGACCTGCCAGCACAGAGCACCGCCTGGTTCTGCTAAGCCTCTTGCCTGCTTCCAGCCAGCGCGGATAGAATACATTAACAAAGCCACATGCACACAGCTCTTTAAACTCAGATTGTTAGCATCGCCATGTAACTAATCCACCATACAAACACCACACACTCATACCTGGTACCTGAAACAGTGACCAGCAGGAGGTCAACTTGCTTGTCCACACACAGATTCCTTCAGAACTCCAGATTGAGGCAGAGATTGTTTTTTTATTGCTAATGAGAGTTTGTGGAGAGATCTTATTTCCAGCTGTTTGCTGAGATAAGGCTAAAAATAGTCGTTTAAGAAGCTTTGAATGCTGGAGAAAAAAGCAGTCTTATTTTTCACTTGTGGATTAGGAGCTTTCCTTCTAACTGCAGGCACAGTTTAATGAGTGTGTGGGGTCTCTGGTTCAGTTTATTTGCATTTATGAGTGAAGAGGATCAAAAACTCAGCAAACACAAGCTGTACAGTTAATAAAAATCCTGAAACACCTACAACACCTCCCATTTAAAGCAAAAACAATAATGATGAGGGCTTGGTAATTGCTACTCAGTCACACTGTTTAAAAAATAAAACTTGTCACATTAAAGTTCGTTTATCCAATCAAAATTCCTTTATCCAATGAACAAAACAATGCTATGTTACAGTATGAGTCAGGGCAAATGCTATTATCATATAACATGGTTGAAATAATGAGATACTGGGGTGCTGGTTTGGCAGAGTGGTTAGCAACCAGGCACCCCATGTACTTGCTTCTGCCGGTCCAGGTTTGAATCCCACCAGTTTGCAGAGTGTCTTCCCCTACTCTCTCACCCACTTTCAAAAGCCTATCCACTGTCTCTCTCCTATCAATAAAGGCACAAAATGCCCAAAAATACATAAAAAAACAAAAAAGAAATAATGAGATACTTAGCCAGCTGCTGTTAACCTGCATAGCTTCTCATGTACAGTAGCACACAGACCCTGAAGGCCCATTGTGATAGTTTACCTGGCAATAGATTAACTGATCATAGTTTAAGCAGATGTTTCAGGGTATGACTTTACAATATTAAAACACCTTAAATTTGATCTAGTCTTTTTTTGTCAATTTCAGTGCAAAAATTCTACATAATCTAACTTAAAACTGGAAATAATAGCATGTTTATAGATTAAGGCAGGGGGGTCCAAACTTTTTACACTGAGGGCCTCACTTTCTGTGTGTTTTAATTTAAGGGTCTAGGGGCCCTTGTAGCCCCGGGCTATCACTGGATTCGCACCTAGTCATGGGAACAAATGACCTTATGAGTAGAACAGATAGGAGGCTATGACGGCTTATCTTCACTGTCAGACACAAAACAAGAGTAAAGTGGAAGTTTGTTGGTGCTTGAAGATGAATGTTGTAATAAACTTTGTAAATCAGACCTTTTGACAAGGCATTCATGGCAGAAATTGTGCATGATTGTTGGTATATGCCGCTGTAATCAAACTATCTTTATTCATTCAACAGTTTCAGGGGCCAATTCAAAATGGGCAGTGGGCCGCATAGTTTGGACACCCCTGGATTAAGGGGTTAATACTGTCATATTTGTATTTTGCAGTTTACCCCTGTCCACTGTTCAGTGTTCGCTTCAGAAAACCACTCTTTGGAGAGACTGGCCACACCATCATGAATCTGCTTGCAGTAAGTCATATATTTGGATAATCTAATACCTGAAGTTCTTGACACTTTCGTGTACTCTGATTTTCTATTGCATAATGTATTATGATGGTTCAGTTATTACATTTTTTCTTTCTTGTTCAAATTTTTTCTTAATCCTGTTTTAGGACTTCCGTAACTACCAGTACACTCTGCCAGTAGTGAAAGGTTTAGTCGTGGACATGGAGGTGAGGAAGACGAGCATAAAGATCCCCAGTAATCGATATAATGAGGTGAGTTTCCTGCACCACAAGCCTGCTGAGATAGTGACTTTCACGCCTGGTGATTAACCAACAGCACTTTAGAAAATCAAAGACATTTTTTGAAAATCTTCAAGTTTTTAGGGAAAGTTAATTTCATGTTCAAACTATGTAGAAACACTGGCATCTATGTTTATGTCATTGAACAACAACTAGAGGCAGTCTCTTTAAAAATGCTCACAATCTTTTGGCTTCAGGTTATAAGAGTATAGCCCTTTTTTGTTTTAATTAAAGGGACGGTTCAGTTTTTTTTTAAGTGGGGTTGCATGAGCTCCATATAGTCTCTAAGGACATTAGATACAGTAGAAAGCACAATAGTAAGCCACAGTCTGTAAGAGTCGGTGACGAAAATAAGACGCTAACGGGAAAGTACCGTACCTAATACAAAGGATATTTTCTCCACCTACAAGAACTCAAATAAAAAAATAATACCACAGTTTAAGAGTACGCTACATATGAATGTTTTTAAGTGCATTAACCTTTTGGAAATATAAAGTTTATCCGGACCTAAGCCAACTCGCGTCGTGTGTCCCTATGCTAAATCACTCTGCCGTAGTTAGCTAGCGGCTTCAAACGGCTGTTTTAGACTAATTAAAAGCACATTATATGACAAATATTTCTGAGGTGGGTTTTTGTGATGCTTCCCTTGATTCAGAAGCGGCGGAGTGATTTAGCGGAGGGACACACAACGTGAGTTGGCTTAGGTCCAGATAAACTTTATATTTCCAAAAGGTTAAATCGCTTAGAAACAATCATATGTAGCGTACTCTTAAACTGTGGTATTACTTTTTGATTAGAGTTCTTGTAGGCGTAGAAAAAAGCCTTTAAATTAGGTACGGTACTTTCCCATTAGCGTCTTTTCTTTGTCGCCGATGGTCACAGACTGTGGCTTTCTGGTGGAGACGAGAGAACTTTCTGCTGTATCTAATGTCCTTAATGACCATATGGAGCTCATACAACCCCACTTCAAAAAAACTGAACTGTCCCTTTAATAATGGACTGAAATTGTTTTGCATCAGACTTCATAGATCATAAATGAACACAAAGGAGTTTAGTGGGTTAGCTCCTTAAAGCAACTAAAAACCATGAAACCTTGAAGTCAGTACAAATCCTAGATATTGAGAGGAAAAGCAGCTTTGTTGTTTTTATTTCTCAGAATCATAAATCATTTAGTGACAATAAAACCCTCCAGCAGACTAATGACATCAGTGGAGGAAGTCTCTTATTAACTGTGCACATCAACACACATACATGCTCATTGTGTGTTTGTGACGTGAGGCGAACTCTCTGAGGTCTCTGCAGCTCAGCATTTGGCGTGGGCTGCACACTTGTCATAACTGCTGCTGCCTCGAGGGTGTGAATGAACGTCCAACCAGAAAAAGTGCTACACGAGAAACACCATTTGTCCAAGGCAGACACAGACTGGTGCTGGTTGTAGCGTTTGGCTGCCGACGCTCTAACAGATGGGAGCACAGTAAAGTGAAATGGGGCTTGTTTCTCAACAGCTTGCCGGCGAGCCTTCAGCGCAGCGAGCGGTTAAAACCCTCCAGATTTTCATTTTTATTTCTGATTAGCAGAGAAGGTCTTCAAAGAGAAGCAGAGGCGAGAGGATTTGGTTGAATTAATGTGTGGGATTATTCCTCTATTGATACCCACCCATGTCAGTGACTTTATACATAATCTGTCATCTCAGCCCCTTCCTTTTAAATGTGAGGACGTTACCAGCAAGCCCACCGCAATTAGGCTTAACCCGAGCATCTCTGTTGAGCCCCTTTGTCCTCCTCACTGTCACCCAAAGGCCAGCTTAATCAGACATGGATATTGTTCGTCCTTGCAGCTGATGAAGGCCATGAACAAGTCGAACGAGCACGTGCTGGCCATGGGGGCATGTTTCAACGACCGCGCCGACTCCCACCTGGTGTGCGTCCAGAACGATGATGGGAACTATCAGACGCAGGCCATCAGCATCCATCACCAGCCTCGCAAAGGTGCCGCCACAGAAACAAAGTCATGTCTCAGCTTTAACCTCTCACTCTGTCTGCCTCTTGTGTCAAACTTTCTTCTTAAGAGCTCTGCTGCTTCAAAAGTCCTGCTCCCTCACTGTCTGATTTTAGCTCCTTCATTCTGGCTTTTTTTCCTGATATAACCTGATTTTTTTTTTATCAAGAGTTAACTTTTTTCCCCCTTATCTCTCTGTTTTTGTCTGCAGTTACTGGAGCCTGCTTCTTTGTGTTCAGCGGTGCTTTGAAAGCCTCGTCAGGCTTCTTGGCAAAGACCAGCATCGTGGAAGGTGAGAGGTCTAAAAACAAAATCTACGTTGGCAGAAAAATCCTGAAACATCATTCAAGTGTATTTTTTTAAGAACCAGCCTCAAAGAAAATCCTGTTGGACCAAAATGATCATGAGAAGTGCAACACGGGATATGAAACGGTAGTGATTTGTCACATCTCAGAATGTGAGAAATGCTGCAAATTGGTGTGAAGATTAGTCATGGAAATATTTGGTTCTTAATTGTTTTTGCTCATGCCATTTTAGTTTGGGTGTAAATCTCTCATAACAGCAGCTTAAATTAGCAAGTTAATGCAGTATTAAATTAGAATAACAAATTGGTCTATTCGTAAGAAAACACTCGAAATGGGACATGACTAATTTGACGGGGTTTAAGTTGATTGCACTCCTAACTTTACTTACATAACCTACAAAAAGCTCCAGAGAGGCCAGCACAACCCAAATAAGATTTGCAATATAGAGGGACCCAGAACATGTAAACTTAAAGTGGTGAAAACACTGACACCCCTCATGGTGCTACCAAAACATGAAGACAGACCCCAGCCAGACCCCAGCCAGACCCCCTTCAGACAGATGGGCAATGAGGGTTAACACATGGTATTGAAAAGAGCATTTCTTCTTCCCAGTGTTTTGTCAAAGCTTCATTCCTATTGCAACTTTAAATCTTAAAAATCCTGTTTTCATCATTTGATAACCCAAATTAAAGTTGGAATTGAAACTTGACTGTACACGCAGACTACCCTGGTCTGGATTTTCATTGCAGCTGCAAAGAAAACCGTTCCTAAGGACTGGCTAAAAGCCGGTCCAGCAAATTTTGCATGTGGGCAAATGGTCTGATTTTCAGTGACAACAATGCCAAACATACCCAGTATAGATAACTGCTTCTGCAAGTTGCTGGTGTTTCCACTCACTCAAGGTTGTGCAGTAGGTGTAATTAAAATTAAGCCACAATTCTGACACTTCTGAACCCTGTCAATTGAATGGAATTGATAAGGGAATTGATTAGCAAAAAGATTAATGATATTGATTCTTTGATGGAGCTGTTAACGATTCTCAACTGGAATTGGTTTTCGATTCCCATCCCTATCGTAAACAACATCCTTGTGATGGAGAAGCTTTCTATAAACTGAAACTGAAAGGAGAAACTTTGTAAAAGACTGGGGGAAATGGTTGAGATACACAAAAAGACTTGAGCAGTAGATAGTGATAGCAGAATGTAACTGACGCACTAACAAGTTTGGGATCATTGCTATATGTTGTTTTTTATGGTCAGTTTGATATGTTATGGCAGTTTTTAAATGGTGTCATGTTAAAAATAAAATGTTTTATTTTGGTATATTGGTTTGTTATTTTGTACAATATGAAAAAAACTCAATAAACATGTTAAAAAAAGAAACTTGAATTATATCTCCAAACAGCAGTGGGGGCCATTGTAAATCAATGTTAAAGTCAAATTGACATGTTTTATCTTAATTGTATGATAGAATTAATAAACTACAGTAACTGTTATTCTTTTACTGCCCTTAGACGGTGTGATGATCCAGATTACAGCAGAGACCATGGACTCTCTACGGCAAGCCCTTAGGGACATGAAGGACTTCACCATCACTTGTGGCAAAGCAGATCAGGAGGAGAACCAGGAACAGGTCTTCATCCAGTGGACAGAAGACGACCATAACTTCAACAAAGGGTGAGACGGGAAGAGAAAACAAACAAGGAGATGGAGCTGGCAGAGAAGCTTCAATGTCACAGTCAATTAATCTGATAGCTTCCTGACTGCTGCATTTACTACTCTGCCATAAAAACAACTCATTGTGCATGGAGGGGAAGCCCCCGGGAAAGAAATCTCAGCAGGGAAGACTGATGAGGTCTGATGAAATCTGCAGATTTCAATGTGACTTTTTACTCAAGACACGAAAAAGGAATTCAACAAAATACTTTCTGAATGTATCAGCAGAAGGAATGTGTCAGCATTTGTGTTGCAGCAGCTTTCAGTAAAAATATTACTAAGAATGTTCTCAGTGCTTTGGTACTATTTCAAATGCACATTGTTGAAGTATCAAAGTCTTTCAGGTTTTAGTTTTTAGGTCAGATATCAGAGTAAGAGACTCTTTTCTTGACTGAGATTCAAATTAAAGCGTTTTGTTTTCTCCCAAAGGTGCCTTTGAAATGAATCTTAATGATCTTAAATGCAGATTCAGCTTCATCCCGTCCCAGAACTCTGTGCTCTGCCCAGTTTTCATGTATTTGTTGTGTATAATTTTAACTCCACACCACACCAGGCCCATTCATGGTGGTTTGAGTTATTCTTTGTAGCCACTCTGGCACGTTCACAGTCATGTTTATCAGGGAGAGCTGGCTGAGTGCGACTTCAGCCTTTGGCCAATGATCTCCAGCAGAGCAGCTGGCAGGTCGACGCCTCGCTCAAGGGCACAGAGTCAGAAGCTGCTGAAGGAAATCTGTTTCATGTGCTTTCATCCAGACTTGCTTTGAGCTCTCCTTAGACACCACTCCCAAACTTTTCCTCTTCTTTCTCCTGCATTGTATTAACTTACCTTATGTAAATGCTGTTTTTCTGCTCTGATGTTTGTTGTTTTGTTTTCTTGTATTTTTTAGTGTCATCAGTCCGATTGATGGGAAATCCATGGAGTCTATCACCAGCGTTAAGATCTTTCACGGCTCTGAGTTTAAAGCCAACGGCAAAGTCATCCGGTGGACAGAGGTACCAGACAGACCACAAAAAATACTGATTTTTAAGAGCCATAAAAAAATCTTGTATAAGAGTCTCTTAGTGCAAAATGCATGTTCTTTTTATCTGACAAGGCTGCAGTTTTTTATGGGAACAATAAAACCTTAAAATGAGGCTCCATTTAACATTGAAGCATATTTAGCTCTTACCCCTGCAAATGTCTCACATGGGACAGAGCAAATACTGTCTTCATGTTTTTATCCACCAACTCACAACATGATACATAATTGATGCTTCAGATGCTTTTAGATATTATTGTTTGTCCAAAAACGTGCCTTGCAGCTCAGTCCAGTTTCACTTCACTGACGGCGTCAAGGCGTTCTTATTTATGGCCCGCAGCAGTACCTACAAATTAAGGCTGCAGCTGACAGCCATTTTATTACCCATGATTCTCAAGGTGACATCCTCTAATGTCCTGGTTTGTCCAAATCCAAAGATACACCAAAGTAAAAATACATTTTTAATATTAAAGGTTGGAAGAGGTACATTTAGGACATTACTTGCCAAAATGACTCCAAAAGCATCGACACATGATGGAAATAATCTCGGAGCCGTAGCTGTTTGCAGCTTCGGTCTGCTCGCAGCTGTCCTTGCAGGTACTTTGCAGAACAGCTGAGTGACATCTTTATTTGCCAAAAATCTGGATAAAATGATTTTCAGTCTAACTCTGACAGTTTCTTCAGACATTGAGGATTCTGTTTTTCTTTGTTTCCTCCTCAGGTTTTTTTCCTCCAGAGTGAAGATCAGCCAAACGGTCTGAGTGACCCGGCTGATCACAGCCGTCTGACAGAGAACGTAGCGAGAGCTTTCTGTATGGCTCTCTGTCCACACCTGAAGCTGCTGAAGGAGGACGGGATGGCCAAACTGGGACTGAGGGTCACTCTGGACTCAGACCAGGTGGGTTTCCATGCCACTGTGATGTTAATGTCTTCTCTCTTGATAAAGTGACTTACCAATAATGATTTTATTAGATGATGATAACTAAACACAGAATTTCAGAAGGAAATTGAATCTGCTGATATATTTTCATAGTTTAATTTTTGTTACAACCCTTTGATTTATTGATGTAACTTTGTCTTTTCCATTTTTATTCCACCTAATTTTGACTGTTTGATGCCTGTATAAATAGACCTTTAAAAAAAGGCCCCAAATGACCCTGCAGCAGGTTCCCCAGTGATGTAACTTCAGTCAGAGTTGTGCTGTAGACTCTTCTGTTGGCCTGATGACCTGTTAACCAAAACAGACGCTGACAGGGAAAGAAAGATCTCTTATGTTAGTATATTTTACAGCAGAACAGTTCTTAAAGATTACTTTTGGAGGCTTTTAGCCGTTATTGATAATGAAGACAGTGGATAGACTCAGGAGGGGTAGAGAGAAGGAAAGGTGCACATCAAATAGACTGCAGCAACCCATCAGCCATCCTGGCCCTCCAACAGTTTATTTGTTGCAATAATGATAATAATACATTTTTATTTAAAAGCGATTTCTGTATACTCAAGGACACTTCACAGAGTAAATAAAAACACAATTAAAATAAAGATTTAAGATAAAGTTATCTCTTATCCCTCCTCTCCTTGAACTATTGCACAGGGACCTGCAGGCATCAACAGTTGCAGCATTTTATTTCTTTATAACATCAAATTGATAACATAAACTAAGCTAACATAAATACAAACACGTTGACTTAGATCTGTGTAACAAAAACTACTTAAAAATCTGGAATGTAAGTACAAAAACAAGACAAAAAATGTGGAGACATCCCCTGACAGCCTGATCTGCATTGAATCAGAATCAGAATCTCTTTATTGTCCCGTGAAGTGGAATTAAAATTTTAAATTTAATAACACACCAAAGACAGGTTCGTTTTGTATACCTGAGAGTTTTGTGCAGTAAAACTACTTACAACACAGGATGAGTGGGTGCATTTAAATGCCAGCAGGTGTCGTGCATGTGCACTGGTGGCAGCTACACCTGTGGTCATGACGTACAAATATTTACTGATCACACTGGCATGATAAAAACAATCATCTTCTTTATTAAAATGTTTTAAAAGGGAATTTGTGGGTGGAAAAGTATCATTAGATATTTTATTACACCTGTACAGAAACTTCACCATACAGGCTTTTCCACCTGCTGGAGGAATTGTAGATCTCAGGAAGCCAACCAGTTAACAGGTTCTGGCGAGATATTCATAAAGAACTGGCGGATATATTTGGGACAGACACTACATTTAACTGGGAGCAACTCTGTGTTGGAATTTTGTTGTCAACAACGAATAAGAAAACCAAGTATTTGTTTTCAATATTGAGCATCGCTGCCCGGAAGGCAATTACCAAAAAATGGCTCAAGTTAGAAGCTCCGACTTTAGATGATTGGTACAATATTATTTATGAAATATATACAATGGAAAGAATCACCTTTTCATTGAGGCTTTAAAGTAAAAAATTTCATGAATTATGGGAAAAATGGAAACTCTACATTCTCCCTTTTTTGTTTAGATTCATTTCTTTTTTTTAAGACACCTACTGGACAGCATGTATTTTTGTTTTATTGGGTAAGAGTCACCCCATGTTTGAATGTTAAGTCTAATTATGTGTGGTTGTTTTTATGTTATTGTGAAAATTGAAAAATAAATTTAAAAAAAAAAGGGACTTTGTATGCTGAATTCTAAAGTCATCTTAAAGACTGAAGTCTTATCTGACAGAAAGTCACCAGACGTACACAGAAGGGTGTGGACAGGGGAAGATCTCAATATTCTGGCTTCACTTTCAGATTGTTTTCATGTTTTTATCTTTTCAACATTATAAAAGCTCTGACACCCATCTCTGTTCTTAGGTGGGTTACCTGGCAGGCAGTAATGGTCAGCCTCTGCTGCCTCAGTACCTGAGCGACCTCGACAGCGCCCTAATCCCCGTCATCCACGGCGGGGCCTGCCAGCTGAGCGAGGGTCCTGTGGTGATGGAGCTGGTCTTCTACATCCTGGAGATCATCTCGTAGTGAGAATTTTAAAAACGGCATCTCTCTTTTCTTTTTTGGACCTTCTGACATCATCTCACTTTTGGACCTCCGTCACCTTCCTCCAACCGTTTTGCACTCAAGAGTCCGATAACTGTGCTGTGCCGTGCCAGGCGGGGTAGCATTCCTCAAGTCAAACCTATGCATCCAAAAACCACCGTGTGTTGTGCTCCAGAGGCCGCCCGGGGCCCGAGGAGGCTCTGGGATGGATCGTCTGTCATGTTTTCATCACGGTGAGCCTCCTGTTCTTTTGAGAGGTCCACCAGAGATAAACCTGTCCGACCTCAGTGTGGCGCTAGAGTGCTTTTCACAGAATTAAACCCCTCTGAAAGTTTTCATGCTTGATTGATTGAAAACAATAATCAAAATCAAAAGTGGCTTTTTTTAAAAATCAGACCAGTGTTGGGAATATCACTCAAGTTTTTTGATAGTGGTCTCATCAATCATCACTCCTGCAAAAAAGAGATGAACTTACTTCTAACCCAGTATTTAAAGTAACTAGTTACTCAACTTTAAAGGTACTTCTTATTATTCTCTCCTTAAAGATCGATCAATAACAGGTTTAAAACAGGGTACAGCAGATTACACGGATTTTACCATCTCTCACAAACTCAGAAAAAAGACAAAAAGCTGTTAAAAGTTGAGCTTGCCCTTTTCGCTCATCCTCCATCTTGAGTTAAACTTGTTAGGGAGTCACTGCACTCCGACAGCCAACCAGGACAAAGAGAAACTAAGTATCAAATATCATTTAAAGAAGCACCCGAGAAATTATACTCGTAAAAGTAACATTATCAGAGGTGCTGGTTTGGCAGAGTGGTTGGCAAGCAGGCACCCCATGTACATGCTTCTGTCGGTCCAGGTTCAAATCCCGCCTGTGACCAGTTTGTAGAGTGTCTTCCCCTACTCTGTCTCCCCCTTTCACAAGCCTATCCACTGTCTCTCTCCTAACAATAAGGAACAAAATGCCCAGAAATACATTTAAAAAAAAGTAATAATATCAGGTAATAGATCATAAGTCGGCTGCATGGTGGTGTAGTGGGTAGTGCTGTTGCTTTATAGATACAGCTGGATCCTCTTCCCTGTTCAGATGCAGCTTTCATTCTCATAAAGTCCAACAACATTAATACCTGTTTAACGTGCAACAAAACTCCTACATGCCATGATGGACAATTTGTCCTGTATGATTATCAAAAATTGTCCCGATTATCCCGATGCTCCCGCTCTGTAGAAAGAGTTTTTGAGCTCCTAACATTCTGACTCAGCCTGTGAGAAATGAGAATAATTTGCAGTTTCTAATGAGATTGTTCAGTACCTCCAGGACGATAAAACAAAAGATAAAGAAAGCTCTAATGTGCATTCTGTTCTTCATTTGTAGCTTCTACATGTTTCTTTGACTGTAAACAAAATCCAAGAAACCTTTTCTCTCCTATATAAAGGGAGCTTACAGCCTTTGGTAGACTGTATCGTTAAAGTTACTGCCATAAAGTCAGACTGTCCCGATGTTTTCAAAGTTAGACGTAAAATCTCATGTTGCAAGAATGCTAAAACTTTGTAGGAGTAAAGGAGCTTTTAGATGATTAGTTAAATATTCTTATTGCTACATTTGTTTATCTCCTATCTAATGAGCGTGATCTGTTTGCTTTGATTCATCTTTTTTTGTTCAAGCTCAGGATCAAGCATCATGTTTGAATGTGGGCTACAATTAATTTTAGTACGGTAATTCAATTTAATTTCATCTTAAGGAACTTGCCACAGACTGGACCATAGACTAAAGTAAATATTTGACACCTCTGTCCAACACAGTCTAAATCAAGGATGTTCAACTGGCGCCCCATGGACCAAATTTAGCCCCCCTTCTTACTCTGTGCAGCCCGCCTGTCAATATCATTTATCAAAATTAAAATAAAAGCAGGAGAACAAAACAGAATCTGCCAAATAATTCAACCTGATAGGCCAGTACAGTGAGCTCGCTCTTACCTTTAAACTCTTCTGTGAAATGTTCGTGGATGATCTGAAGCATGAGTGAACACATTTGAAAAGAAATGTCAGCAAAACTTTTGAACTTGCTAAACACTCATTGTGTCATAGTAATAGTAAGGTATCTTAAAATGCTGCAGTTCAGTTTTGAGATCATTAAATCAAAACATTTTCTTTGCTTTTGTGTGAAAACAGGAATTTTAGTTTTGGATTTATTTTTAATGTTTAGTTAGTGTACTTGTAATTTGAGAGAATCTGAAAGTTTGGAACAGTGTGGCAGTGAAAACAGGAGCTTAAATGTTTTTTACTTTCCTTTTTAACTGAACCCAGCTTTCACACTTTGATGAGTGGTGTTATCAGAAAGTGCTTTAACTGATAGTGCTCCGTTGTTTTTAAGTAAGATAGACAGAACTGTCTCTCAACTCAAATATGTTGGCGACAATTGCAAAAGAAGTGAAGTACAGGGTGTCCTAAAGTCTCTTTACAATTTAAAAAAAATGTATTACAAAGGCAGTTGATGAGGTATCTTAACCGGATTTTTTTTATTTAATTCAGTGTTTATGAAAGTTTTATTAACATTAAAATTTGTGTTTCAGATATTCTGTTAATGGAAGAAAAGCTGTTAAATGAACCCCTATAAAATGGCTGCTCCTCATGAGATGCACTATGTGTCTGCTGGTTTATTGAGACAAAATCGGATGTGCACTCCCTTGGACTTCTTTCTATGTGGTTATGTGAAAGATATCGTGTATTGAACAAAGATGCCGGACATTACTGACCTGAAGCAAAGGATTCTAATGCCATTGCCACCATCGATGAGGCAATCCTACAGCGAACATGGCAAGAAATCGAGTACTGTTTTGATGTGCTTCATGCAACAAGTGGTGCCCTTATAGAGGTGTATGAAAGGATAAGTTTGGTTTCTGCAGCTTTCACATTGTTTATAGAATGAAGTAGAACAATATACTCACCCAGAAGGCTTTCCTGATCCAAACAGTGCTTCAGGAGATATTTAGATCCAAAATCGAGCGGCGGACATCTGTATAATGGTAGCACATGGGCCATGTATAGCGCCGCTCCTAAAACTGCATTAATCGTCCAAAAACTCATTAGTTTCACCAATATTTCATCATGGTCCGCTCACGCTACTCCTCCATTACATTCTGTGTCACTCCAGACATTTTGTGTGACTGTGCTGACCTCTGAACTGAAGAAGAAGAACGCTTGCCTCCACGCATGCGCAGTACTCGCTGGAGAGCTGTTCTTCTCTTTGACTCCGCCTCCTCCTTTCGATGAGCTCCTCATCTGTAAACTCTGGCTCAACAGATAAAGATTGTTTTTACTTCATTCTATAAACAATGTGAAAGCTGTAGAAACAGAACTTATCCTTTAAATAAGGTAAAAATAAACTTTAATAAACAATGATTAAAATAAAACAAATCTGGTTAAAATATCTCATAAACTGCCTTTGTAATACATTTTTTAAATTGTAAAGAGACTTTATGGACACCTTGTATCTTTTTCTTAGCCTGTTCTCCTCACTTTCCTGAATTTTGACTTTTTTTTTGCAGTTTAGACAGATTTTGGGCATTTTTTAAAATATTTTGAGAAAACACTCAGTGTTCAATACACTGTGTACTTCTACTAATTTCTCTTACTTCTTACTAATTAATCTTTTAAAACACGGTAGAAGTCTGAGTTACTTTGAGGGATTAACTTTTAACTGAGTCCAACAAAACAAGCAGCAAACAAATCAAATTTCACTTGAGGCTTTTGGGTCAGACTTGTCGGGGAAAGCTGTCTGCTCACAGTCTTAATGCAGTCTGATTGAGATTGATTAGTTCTGCTGAGAAAACTGGAAAATTACTGCTTACAGATGTACAGACTGAGAGATCTATCCACACAAACCTGAGGACAGATTTCCATCAGAGGCAGCAGCGATTCTGCAATCAAGCACCTCTGCCTTTAACTAAACGGTCTTGTTTTAAAAATGAGCCACTCTCAATCTACTTTGATTAAATCAAACATGAATTCTTCCTCTGTGGGTGAAAACGCGTCACAGGCACGGTTATGTAGCTGCTCTTGTTCACACTAACTCGTCACTGTGGCAGCCGGCGGTCCTCACGCACTGAAAACTATCAGCAAAGGCCTCTGTGTAGCACGGATGCTTTAAGAAAAGGAAGATCCACCGCTGGATGGTCTGAACTGTTTTATCTGAAGATCCACTAAAAAGCTGGAAAACGCGTCAGCGCAGTGTTTTTATTTACTTTGCACCGAGGTGCTCAGTGCCTGCAGCAACGAATCACACACGAGAGAAAAAGAGACAAGTTTTCATCGTCACCTCTTGAGCTTTACTCATAAGTCACCAGATGCTTTACTTCATGGACATAAACACGTGTTGTATATATTTTTGTAGACGTAAAAGACTCCTCCATTAAAACTCTGCAGCTCCAGAGCTCGGGGTTGAAGACCAGAAAGGAAATCATGGACCCATCATCAGACTGACACTCTGGAATAAGACGACATGTTCACTCTGAGACCCTTCTGTCCCGCCGTAGACAGCTGGTTAAAAAAAGGTTTCAATGCTTTATTGATAAACTTTAACTATCTGTACAGAAAGCGGATTTTTAACCTCATCGACCCATCTTCAGACATCATCAGCGCCTGCGTTAGTCCATCATCGACTGGAGAAGCCACTCAAGTTACTTTGGTCTTTTTAATCCTAAAAGGAGAATAACTGAAGATGTAAAGATATATATAAATACAGTCTATATATAAATGAATAATACGTATATAAGAACTGTTTAAATTGCAGAAGCAGTGCACTGGATTCTAAGCCATTTACAGGAGAGTTTAGGGCAACGAGGAGGTTTTTCTTTTCTGCTGCAGAAGTTGTAATGACCCGGGGTTCCTGCAGAAGTTCGATCGACCTGAAGCTGAATGTATCTCATCTCACAATTCCTGCAGTCAGTCGTCCTCCCAAAGCCCTGAAATCAGTGACGTCCCACTAAGACTTTACAGTCCTGCGAAGGAACCCTGTAGACTGAAATGTTGTCTTCAAAAGGCCTCAACTGTTTTGTTTTGTTTTCTTTTTGGAAGTGAATCTTAAAGAGAAAGATTTGTCTTTGCTCTGGACTGTGCTCTCCTGCAGCTACACGGACCTGGATAAAAGTGTAAGAATGTATTCCTCCTGTTCCAAATCTCTTATGTGTGTTTGTCCACCTCTGGCTTCCAGGGTTGTCACAATATCAGCGTTTTTAAACTTGATACCAGTGAGAGTTTAAGGCTATCAGTACCTGTTTCGATACCATGGCAACAAGAACAAACATCATGCACAACATTTTAGATGATTTATTATGATTACTGAAAATGGCAGAAAAACTCCTGCACAGTCTAAACTGAACACTTTGCAAAGGGCTGTCTGTGCTAATGCTTAAAAACGTTAACATAAAGTTCAAAATGGACTCAGTAAACCACTAAAACGGCGTGACGTGTTGTTGCACATTCCTGTTTGAGGTGCACTGAAATTATGCTACTGTAGCAGAGTGACACCACTCACCTCTGTGTCCTCCTGCTCTCACTGTGATGGAAAAATGATCAAAGTTTATGTTTTTATTTTCTAGCTTTTTATTTTTAATTGATAAATCGCACAGTCAGAAATTAATTGGCAGCTGTCTTGAACCTGGACAGCAGTGCTCAGGCTATTAAAGGGATAATTCTGTTTTTTTACAGAGGGGTTGTATGAGCTCCACACGTCCACTAAGTGCATTAGATGAAGTAGAAAGTTCTCTCCTCTCACTCTGTGAGCTGTAAGAGTCTGTTTCGCAGAACCAGCCGCACAGGAAAGTATCGTACCGAGTACAAAGGGTATTTTCTCCGCCTAGAAGAACTCCCATCCAAAAATCATACCACAGTTTAAGACTACGCTACATAAAATATTTTCAAGTGCATTAACTTTTCAGAAAGTTTATCTGGAACTAACCTCACATAACGTATTCTTCCGCGCAGCGCTACGCTAGCCGCACAATGCTAACACCTAACAGTGTATGGAGCTCATACAACCCCACTCCAAAAATACTGAACAATCCCTTTAACACCCCTTATCTGCTTCTTTAATACCTGATTTCCCCCTTAAAACACTTTAAGACTAAAGATATCTGCATTTTGATACAAATAATATGTTTTATTTTAAAATAATTTGACTTCCAATCGGTTGAAAGTTCTTGTTTCCACATCGTTGCTCAGCAGAAACTCTTTAACTCCATTTAGGGGCCGTTTACATGGAAACTCCTGACTTGAAGACGCAAAGATTCTTCCTTTGCGTTTTCAAATTCTTCTGCGTTTAGATGACAACGCTCAGAGACGAGTTAGTCCCCTGTAAATCCGCTGTAGTGTGCATGCCGGTTCAGTAGATGGTGGTGTAGTTCTGCAGAGAGGCAGCGCTGCTACAACACACGAATGAAGAAGAAAACCTTTCACAAACAACAATGGCGAGTAGACGCACAGAGAAGCAGGAGTTTCTTTTCTAGACAACAAATCTGTCTGGATGTTTTTTCTGGATAACAAACCGAGCACAGTAAGACGCTCACACGTTACTCGGCGGATGGCTGAAGCTGTTATTGTTCCTGGTATGCGCGCGCAGCCTCCATGTGAAAGAGTACTGCGCATGCGGTGACGTCAGCATTTCACCCTGAAACGCTCTGATACGGGTTTACACGGAGCTGGATAGAGAGTGCAATCAAATCTTTCCACCCTGGAGCGTGTTTTCAAAAGTTTGCGTTTTCAGTAAAAACGCAAACTTTTGCGGGCTCCATCTAAACACAAGGCCAAAACGCAATGAAATCTTGTCGGATTTGAGCGTTTTGGGCGTCATGTAAACGGCCCTTTAAACTTAGAGCAGGATTTCATCCAAACAGGAAGTAACATATTCTTGGTGTTGACAAGTCCTAAGACCATCTTATTGCCAAATCGTTGACCTTTACGCGGTAACTGACACGAGGACGTGACTAAACAGAGGATCGAAAAAGTCTAACATTTATTGAATCAGAAGTGCTCTGACAGCACAATCCTCCACAGGTGAAAGGTCATGTTTATGTGCCACGTGTACAGAAGCTGTTGTCCTCATCATGATGGCACTGATTCAAAGCTGGTCTGTGGCCTCTTACCTGCATTTCATTCCCTCTCTTCCAACTCTCGTCCCTGTTCATGTGATCAGTGAGGTCTTAAAGAGCTCGAAATAATCTCTCAGTAAGAAAAACAAAATTAGCTCATGAAGTAGCTCTCTTTGCATTCACTTGGTTCTTCAATCAAGAATCATCAAATGTTGTTTTCACATCATCAACGTGAACTTGAATGTTTAGGAATGCAACAGAATGCAGGGATGATGTATTTTTGAACCCTGGAGTTAGCATTTTGCTGCCTCTCTTTACAGTTTGGATTATTGCTTATACACTCTGGTGGGGAAACAACTTACATGTTCAGTTCATCATGATAATCTTAAATTTTCTAAATTTTTGAAAATGGGGAGCATAAAGAGCTGTTGTTGAACTACAAAACGGTGGCTCAGCTTAAAACAGGGGTGTCCAAACTATGGCTTGGGGGCCAAATGCGGCCCACTGTCCATCTTGAATTGGCCTTGAAACAGCTGACTGAATAAAGACATTTCAATTACAGCAGCAAATACCAACGATAATGCACATTTTCTGCCATATTTACTTTATCAAAAGGTCTCATTTACAGAGTTTACTGCAATATTCATCTTCAAACAGCAACATTCTTGCAGTTTACTCTTGTTTTGTGTCTGACAGTAAAGATACGCTGTCAGTGTCTCCCATCTCTGCTGCTCAGAAGGTCATTCTCGCTCTGATAGGAGTGAATCCTATGATAACCCGGGCTTACAAGAGCCCATTCACAGGTGAGACCCACCTCCAAACCCTAAAACTGTAACTTAAACACACTAACAGTGAGGTGCAGGGAGTGGCTCAGTCCTCCATGTGTTATCCTTCGATGTAAAAAGTTTGGACACCCGTGACTTAGAAGCTGCCGCCATGATACATTTTAAATTTCAAGCTTTTGCCTGTTGTTTGAACAAATCTAGTGTTAATAGATTGGTCATTACTGCTGCAACTGTGCATGTAACACTTTTTTTAAGATTAGAAATGATCACTTCTAAGATCTCGGCCATTTCTGTAGAGGTTGGTAGCAGTTTGCTTGCAGCTGCTCTTTAGAAAGATGCTTAAACCTGAACAAATTGGGAATCCCAAATGTACTTGATGTTGGAGAAAAGCATGTGTTCACCGTAGTTCAAGCATCTACCCCAAAAGTCCGTCGACTTTGATTTGAGGGAACCCACAGTGCTAAAATGCTAACTCACCTCCATGTTTTAAGACTCATTACAGCTCCACTCCGCACAATTTAAAAACGGATTAATCGTTATCAACCAATTCAAATGAAGTGATCAATCACGGTTCTAAAAATGAATCATTTGACAGCTCCAGGTTGTTTGGTTTTACTGTGTACAGGAGTTTGCTGCAACTTCTGACACTCTTCTCCAAAGCACCAGTCTAAAGAAAAAGATCCATTCAACACTACTGCTCATTAAAATCAGAGATGGTTTGGTGTTTGTCGTGGTATCTGAACGTACTGATTCAAAACTGAGACAACCGTCCTGTCTGCACCTGTCACTAAAAGCACCCTGTCATGTCCGAACACTCTGTACAGTACTCATTGAACCCTGTGTGGTTGTCCTCCATTTTTAATCATGCTAATGTAAAACCAGACGGGGCTACTTAACAAGTACTGTGATTACGGTACATGAGGTTTTATCGAACAATCTCAACGTCAGAATCAGACAATCACATAAATCTGCAGACGAGCCACGCTTCAGTGAGGTTAAATCAGAGCTGTAGCCTTTCTTCAATAGTTTATTACTCAATTTGGAGTATTTTAGGAGCTACTGTAGCAACGTTAGTGACGCAGATTAAAAGTGTTCAGTCCAGGTCACCAGTTCTGGTTTCTTATTGTGATCGTACCGGATTGGGTTTCTCTTAAATCACTGTGTCTTCACTGTGTGACATTCATCAGCCGCCGTCACAAGCAGGGCGGCGCTTCTGTTTTTATAAATTAGCTTAGCAAAAGGAGACGTGAGGATTTATTTTTCTGACTTTTTCTTTCTTCTGTTGCGTTTTTACTTTTGGCATTATCTGACGTGTGCAATATATGTCCTTAATCCAAAATAAAAAAGAAAAAAAAAAAAAGAAAGAAAAGGTGCAATTTGTTTGACTGAAACCGTAGCATTATTTTGTATTCAGTTGTAAAATGTTACTATCTGATCTATGACACTGCATGCAAACAGCCTGACAACGGTAAAAAGAGAGCATCAATTCTGCATTTTAACAGTTTAATCTTCTACGTGTGAATGAACCTTCAAAAATCTGCTCCGTCATTGACTCCGTTTTGTTACCTTATTTTTTTCTGTTGTAAATGTTTGAAAAGCCAAAAACCCTGTACATCTTTTTTTTCTTTACACTACATGTCAAGAAAAGTGGTCTTTATCAAACAAATTGTAGTATATGTAAAATAAAAACTTCTAGAAAATAAACACGTGTGCTTTGTGTTTGCCTGCACTCCCTGATCTGTAAGTCAGAGGTTGTGTGTGCAGAGTTGAAGAAAATCCCTCAAGTCGTGTGAGGCATTTAGTTTAGAAGCAAGAGATGAAGTGAATCCTTGAGTTAATGAAAATGTGTACAGGTGAAGAGAATCCCCCGAAGGGCTCTTGAAATATTGCCTTCATATAAACATAGCAAAGCTCGATAAGATCAAGCTCGAAAAAAATACACTGTAAAAAAGGCTGGTTGTTTTAACTTTAAATTTAGTGTAAGGGGTGCCTTAAAATTTTAAGTTATCTGAATTTAGAAATGTAAGTTCAGTTGAATTAAGAACGATTCAGATCAAGTGAACTTCTTAAGTTCAATAAACTTGCTATTAAGTCAGCTCGACTTAAATTGTTTAGATTAACGAACTTCTAAAAGCAATCCAATTCCAATAGTATTTATTATGCCAACACAGTAATTAAACTAAGTAAAAGATGTGAGCTATGATCTTGTTTTCCACCAAACGAGCCGTCATGCAAGCCAGACGAATTTTAGTCAAAGTTAAAGAACATTTGTGGATGAGGATGCATTTTTCCCGCAAGCAAACACTTTTTTTGTGGCAAATGTATCTTGAATCTGTTCAGAGCTGTTTTGCTATCCACACTGAACATGTGATAAAAATTGCCAGTTGTGTTATTAAAGCATGAAGAACAGAAGTTGTTTTGGTTTGTCTGTCAATAATACCCTTTAAATACTAAACCTTTTTTTCTGCTTTTAAGATTGTTTCTCTTAAAGCAAATATTAACTTTATTTTATAAACTTGTGTCAAAGCAGAACAAAATGAGTAAAAGTTAAAGAGAAATATTAAGTTAACCCTATAAAACCAATTGTGTCATATTTGATACATACTTTAATAATACCTCTGTCTACTCAATATGATCAATAAATTACAAAAAAAAAAAACATCTGAATACAATCAGATAAACGATAAAAATGTCCTCAAATGGATTATCAGTTGCCTAAAACATCTAATGTATCAAATCAGATACAAAAAATCTATATGTTGAATTTTATGGACATTTTGATTTTTATGGATTTTAGCAGAAAGTGAAACAAACATTTTAGCTCCAAAAAATTAGAATTTTCTGGCTATAATCTATGGTCCTGGGCCTTAAAGGGTTAAATCCAAATTCAAAATCATCAGTGACCTGGACTTCAGATCAAGTTGTTTTATATTTAAAACTGTAATAAAAAGAAGTTTAATTACTGTGTTGGCATAATAAATACTATTGGAATTGGATTGCTTTTAGAAGTTTGTTAAACTAAACAATTCAAGTCGGCTGACTTAATAGCACATTTATTGAACTTAAGAAGTTCACTTGATCTGAATCGTTCTTAATTCAAATAACTTAAATTTCTAAATTCAGAAAACTTAAAATTTTAAGGCAGCCCTGACACTAACTTTTTTAAGTGAAAACAACTAGCCTTTTTTTACAGTGCAGGCCGGTGATTCTTGAGTTTGATCGGACATCGATGCAAAGTTTGTAGAGTAGGGTCGTCAAAAAAGGAGCTGGCTCCCAGGCTAACAAGTGACAGGGCAATACTGTCTCCTACGAACACACAAAGATACACACTCCAATTCCACTGAGGTTGGGTGGTTACGTATATTAATAATACAATGATCTGCAAATCCTTTTCAACCTATGCTCTATTAAATACACTACAAAAACCAGATACAGTATGTAATATTCTGACACACTGCATCATTTATTTGAAAATATTCACTTAACTTGAATTTGATTCCTGCGACACATTCCAAAAAAGCTGGGACAGAGGAAACAGAGGACTGGGAAAACAGGAAGGCTCAAAGACTCCTGTTCGGTTTATTGGGAACAGGTGAGTGTCATGATTGGGTATAAAAGAAGAGTCTTTAAAAGGCTCAGTCATTCAGAAGCTAACATTCAGCGAGGTTCACCACTTTGTGAACAACTGTGTGAGCAAATGGTTTAAAATGTTTCCCAATGTGAAACTGCAATAAATGAAGGGATTTTATTATCTACAGTCTATAATATAATTAAAACATCCAGAGATTCCTGAGAAATCTGCTCGTGAAGCTGTAAATAAACACTGAATGCCTGTGACCTTCGATCCCTCAGGCAGCACTGCATTAAAAACCAACATCATTCTTTAAGGAACGCTTCAGAAAACCCCTGATAGTTACCACTGTTTGTCAACATGTCTACAAGTGCAAGTTAAAACTATCATGTAAATCCAAACACCCAGAAATGCTGCCATGATATAAGAGCAACCTGTAAAGCCCCCAATGCAGTGGTTCTCAACCTGTGGGTCGAGGCCCAGAAGTGGGTCTCAGAGCTGTTTTCAGTGGATGATGTATAGAAAAGGTAAAAATGTCTTCAGTGTACGGAGGCCCTGAGCGAACAAAATTCCATACATTTTATTTCACTCTGTTGTGCTGTAACAAGTATTTATCAGCTGTTCTCTCAGCATCCCAACATATCCCATCACCTTAGCACAGAAACTGGGTTTCCTATGACAGACTACTGACTTGGGACATCTAGAAATGACCAACATACATTTTATAATGGGAATCGCAGCATAAGAGTTGGGGATGTGTGTTCTCTTAGTGCTCTTATTATTTAATGTTTAAAATATTTTTTTTCTCCAGCCTTCTTGCACAAAAAATGTATTTGTTCAACCTAAGGTTCAAACTGCAATGTTTTTTACTAAACAATTTAAAGTGGTTGATCTTTTTGAGATTTGGGTCATGACTGTTAAAGTGCATTCACACCGAATGCAACTTTGCGACCAAGATCCAGTCGCTAACCCAAGTCTGTCGCCTGTACTTAGTTCATTTAGTCGCCCACACTGTTGCTCAGAGACGTCATGACTGCTTGAGTTCCTTCCCACGATCATATATCAATAAAAACAGTCTGTCACAGGTATCAATCATGCACCCACACAACGCTGACTGGCTCTCACGGCGCAACATCGCCTGAAAGGCCAAAATATTTCAATTTTGGCGACCTGCTCTGTGTCCAAAGCCACCCAAGAGGTCCCCTGTGCAGCATCAGGGGCGCCGCCTCCATGTCTTCAAAGATTCGACCAAGTCACCCAGAACATGTCTGTCGCATCAGGTGAGATCTGGCTGCTCGTGGTTGAGTCTGCACGGAGAGTGGTCGCTGAGGTCGGCAAAGTTGAATTCAGTGTGAACGCACTTTAAGAGGTTAAATGGTTTATTCTTCAGTCTTGAGTCTGAGTGGACATTTGTGCAGAGTGTAAAATCATTTTATTTTCTTAAGATTAAGATTACCCTGATCCTAACTTCTAAATCTGAGCAGTTTATCCTTTTGTCAAGATGTCTTTCTTTGAGATATCACTTTGAAAAGACAGAAAAAATGACAGAAAACAAATAAAGAAAAACACCCAACAGCTCAAAATAAAATGTTATATTTTAATGGGTACATTTTGAAGCCGTGCAGGCAAATTCAATCCACAATTTTAAATGCAAAATATAGCTGATTCTGTTTAGAGATTATTTATTAAATTTAAACATTGTGACATCATTCATATTTGTAAACATGTCTGTGATGAAAATGTCTACATTAAATAAAATGGCAGACATTTTCATCATTGAAATCAACGACAGTAGAACATTTCATCCATGATGTGAAAAAAGAAATGATGAGACCAAGTAAGTTTGGCAAATAAACGTTACAGACATGTTGAGGTAAACATGTTGAGAAGTTTTTTTTCCATGTGATCAACTTTTTAGATTTGCTGTGGCAGTTTGTATTTATGCTGCAGTTCAAATCTTAAAGGGCCATTTCACTCAAACATAGTTGTGCGTGTAATTGAACCTTAATTGTTTTGATTACGCCTCATTTACAAAAGCCAGGAGTAACAGGGTTGCACTGTAAAGAAACAGAGAACATTTTTAATGTGAGAAAAACACAAAGATCCTTTCAGTAGGTGAACTCGTATTGGAATTACACACTTAGATGTCAGAATTGATCATTTTAGGCACTTTTAGGATGATCTGAAGTGGATGTTTATTGTCTAAGGTGACAAGTTCAGCGCATGGCCTATCTGACAAAGTTACTTAAAAGTAGGATGCACAATATTATCAGTTTGATATCAGTGTCGCAGATATTGAATTTTTTGCAGATATTTACAGCTGACATATCGGCCACACATATCAGTCATATATCAGCTGGAATATCTGCAAATTATACAAATGTTCAAAATTGATGTACCGTCTCATCACTGCAGCGGAGCATTTAAATATCGAGGGTTTCATTTTTGCAAGAGTTAAAAGCTGCTTTTCATCTGGTTATGTGATAATATGCTGAACACTGAAAGAAACAAGTCCATTTTTATAAAGCACAGAGCTTGTGCTCTTCACCTGAAATATCAGCATCGCTAATAATGAATCAAAAAAATATCGGCATATTTGATATCAGCAGAAATCCAATATTGTGCATCCCTACCTAAAAGTTCTGTAATGTGGGTGAGGTTGCCCTTCAAAACAATTTAAAGCTTCATTCAAAGACTCAGGATGTGATGCAAAGCATAAAAAACGAGTTCAAATTTAAAGTGTTATTCTTGTATTTCAGCCTGGAGCAGCTTCTACTCCCTCTGAGGACTCCAGTCAATAAAAGATTAAAACATGTTTGGGGCTGCTTGCTGACAATTTTTCACAAAAAAATCCAGAGATGGAGTTTTTGTAAAGTAATAAAGGAAAAAGGTAAGTCTACAGGTGTAACAGAGGATCAACTGTAGAAACATCAATCATAGAAGAGAAGACAAATGGAAAGCTGATGTTAAATTATGTCCTCATTTTAAAATACAAGAATAACCCTCAAGTAGCAACTTCATGAGGAAAACGTGTATTTGTTGCATTTGTAGGGTTGGATAAGAGAATATTAGACCTACTGTTTGTTACATTGTTGTGATATTTTTAGTCACTTCACATAAACTCAGAAAGTAAGAGGAAATAACAGAGCTACACATTCATCAGTGTAAAATCACACATCTGTAAGCATCTGGGAAGCATAGAAACTACGGCTCTATGAACAATCTGATGTTAGCAGGATGTTAAAAAAGACATCTAGAGATTTAAGAGGCAAACTAAAACTATAGTTTGCTGAGTGTTTCCTCCTGCTACCTGATATTATGCTAAAGGCTTCATAACTAACCGAGCAGCAGTGCTAAACGAACATGTGAAAACACACAGAGCTGCAGTTACTCGACTGTCCACCTGAGGCTGACAGCAGAATCCAACAAAAACCATCAAACTCAGATTAAATGTCAATGCTTTCAGCCAACATGTTAACAGTTTGACATCTATTTTTCAATTGTTCTGTTTTGGACTTTTTAAGACTCAATGTTTTTCATTAGGCATAATTATCAGGGCTGTGGCTGAGCTGACAGGAGGGTGGGCATGTTGTAGTTGAGGAGTGAGGAGGCCAAAGGTCTGTCTATTAGCTGGAAACCAGCTGAAGTCTGTCTTTCGAATCCAGCATAGACTGGGCGATACTGGTCTACGTCCGTCTATTTTTTGATTTGAATGTATTAATTTATTTGTGTTTTTGTCGTCATCAAAAATAATCGTAATTATTCATTTCATTTTCTAAGTTAATTGTCTTAGATAAGACTTGATTTTTCAATTTTTAAGATGGTCCATTTGCATACTCCTTTCTCGTGGTTTTTGTTTATTAAATTTTCATTACTCTTCATCAGTTTTATTCATTTCATTTATCTGATCTAATTTTTACTACTGTTGTTTTCTTGATGAGTATCCTTTTTACCAGTTGCCATTATTCGTTGATCTACTGTAATAATGTTCTGCAGGCACAATGTTAGGTGTTCTTTGAAACAAAAAATTGGTGGGGAGGTGTCATTTGCTATTTCATAATTGATTTGTTTCTCTCTTTCTTTCTTAATTATAAGATTTAAAAGACGACACCTAAATAACATAAAAAAAGGCCCCACAGAAGCTTAAACAACCTTTGTACTCTCCTCTCTAACAGCAGCATGTTGAGCCTGTTGTTTCTTGAGATTCTTACCAATGTGTTTTTCTTAATATTTGCTGTAATCTGACTTCTTAGTTTTTATTTTCTTCTCCAAGCCTCTTCCCTCAACCATCCTTTTAAGTCTCTTAGCATAAGCCATTGTGGAGCACAGTGCAGAGACAGAAAATGACCTCTACTCATAACATACTGGTTTCATGTAGCTGAGGGTGAACTTGTGCTTTAAAGTGGTACACACCACTACGTCCTACAGGAGACTGGGGCTCTCTAAGAGAGAGGGAGATGCCAGACCCTCTGCTGAAAACTACGTTATGTCAAGATGGAGGACATACATAATAATGCATCAAGCCTCCTGTCTAACATAAAAAACTTGCTGCAGTCTGATCAGTCATGCCCTGATTATACATAACTATGATCCTTAAGTACACAGGAACTGATCTATAAAACAACTACCATGTGAAGCATTTGCCCTTAAAGATGTGAAATATTCAAACAAGAAAAATGAAAAAGTCTGTTAACATTTTTACTTCTGTTGTTAAAATAAACATTTTGACATGTGTGTTTCTAAAGCCAGCCTCCAGTGGACAGTTGAGGGACTGCAGCTCTTCGCTTGTCTTCATTAGCTTCATTCTGCAACACCAGACTTTAACTTTTGTTGGAATCGGCTTTTCCAACATGGCAACCACACTCACTGGAACCATTGTGTGACACCACTGTGACCATGTCTGTGTTTTATACAGGCTGAAGTTCACATGTAGACAAAAGTGGTATTCTTTCGTCTACATGTATCCTCTCGTAGAACTCTAAAAATACAAATAAAAGTATTTCCAAAAAGTTCAGCCTATCTCTGTAATATAAAGAGAACGCCTTCAAACTTAAGTCATCTGATATTAAACTAAAGTCCCTTCTTAAGCACCTCACCATCCATGTAGTTTAAGATGTTTATCTTGAAATAAAACTCCATAAAGCTTTTTAGACTGAAACATTTTCATTCTGTTGTTGTGCAATGGCGTTTAAACAATAAACATATACATCTAACACACTGTAAGCCAGAAATAAGTGCAACAACGTGGCCACATTTAGTTTGTGACTTTAAAATCTAAGGGAAAGGTGCACAAAATCAGGAGGTCTCACAATAATAACAGTAATAAAATTAGACTTTTTATCGGTTCATTATTTCTTGGCTTGCTCTTGTTAAACATCTGTGAGGGTGATATGTTTTAAAATAAGAAGAAACAGTGACATATAATAAAACTAGTCCACGTCCTGTCACCATTTAAGCTCCTGTGATGTAACAGTTCAGCAGATAAAGGCGACTTCAAATATGCAGGATTTTACAGCAACAGTGATTACTTTGGTATTAGTGCATAGGTGCAGTTCTAGATACCAGAGCTCCGAGTATATATGAGGAATATGTACACATTCTTTGATTTTTACTATATTAACTAGAGTCGTATCAGGCAGCAGGATCAGGTTAGCTCCACACTGAGCTCCTTTAGCTTCAGCAGACGACACGCTGCCTGCCGTCCTCCAAGACTGAGGTACCAGGAGACGCTCAGGCCACGTTCACTGATTTTTATCAACCTGATGTATCACAAGCCTCGGCTATCTGCTCTCACAGAAACACAGTCTCCTTATTGTTTGTCCTACCATGAACCAGATCCATGTCTCCCCCTGGTGGACTGCAGCATGAAGAAGGAGCTCTCGTGTCTTGCAAATGTGCAGAAGTAAAAAAACCCGTGTAGGTCTGTGTCCAGTCCGAACAACAAAGTGTCCACAGAACATCACAAACCCTGTCCTCCGTCCTCCTCCATGTCTGAGTGTTTTTGATTGACTTAATCTGAAAGATAAAAACAGTCTTGAATTTAACGCTGCACAGATTTGCATTCTACAAGAAATAAAACATGTGCTACGGCTGCTAATAAGGTGCTATATTTGGTGAAATATGTTGAAAATAGAGACTACAGATGTCATTATTCAAAGACTAAGCTGGTAAAAATGTTTCCAAACATAATAAATGTTTGTGACAGATGTGGAGGCTCACCCTGCAATCTCACACATATGTTTTTTTCATGTCCAGCACTGACAAATTTCTGGCAAATTTATTTCAACACTATACCCAAGCTGTACTCAAAAACTATTGACTTTTCACCACACATTGGTATCTTTGGTCTTCCTGAACACTATGCCCAATATTCCACAAACGAATTGAAAGTAATAGCTTTAACTTCTCTGATCGCTAAACGCCATCTCCTTCTAAATTGGAAATCCACAGCAACTCTTTCCAGCGCACAATGGGTTAACCAGGTTATGTCTTTTTTAAAAGTTTTTTTCTGCGTTTGTATATATATGTTTGTATGTAGATGACGTATACATGTATATATGTATATATTATATATATGTATATACATACATATATATATATATATGATTTTATTTTATTTATTTATTTATTGTTACTTATTTAGTTATTTTATTATTTGTCATTACTACTATTATCATGTGTGTTGTGGTTATTGCTTGTTCTTGTTAAAATGTACAAATTTAATCTAAATGGTGTATTCAATGGTGGTATTTAATGACATCAGTGTAAATATGTATGTGCCCTTGCTCTTCTTGCGTACACAAAATAAAAAATATGAAACAGAAAATAGAGAATAAACATCATCATCTGGTTGAAGTCCTTGAATATATCAAATGCTTAGTGAGAGAAACTGGTTTGGATTTGAAATGGATACCTTGGTTTGCAAAACTGTGACCAAATACTTTTAACAAGAGATTTTCATAAAGCAGGAAGCTTTACCTCTAACTTACGTCTTCATCTGTTTTCCTGAAGCAGCATCTTAAACAAGAACCTTTAAGAACAGGAGTCAACATCAGAAGTTAACATAAAGCCAGGATTATCTTTAAATGGCTAGCACAAGGTATATTTCATATTACCTGTGAATGGTCGATCACCAGCCAGCGCTCAGTGCTCGACTGCATGTCTTTCCCGCTCAGAGGCTCCCGCAGACGTACTTTGACTTCCACACGACCTCCTGTGGGCTTCCGACCATCGATCACCTGACAGGCCAGACGTTAGGATGTTTGTGAGTGGTTTTTACAGATCAACATGTCCTCAGAGACCTTACTGTCATCCATGTCAGAGCTGAAGACAAATGAAAGGACACTCACCTCTACTATCTCCCTGATTTCACTCTGTGACTCCAGTTTTTCCAGCTTCACGAGGGCCGACCCAATCGGCTTGTCACTCCTCAAGAAGCCACTGTGAGACAAAACACACACAACGTGTTACAAGGAGAGCTGAGAGGGACACTGATCATAAAATACTGTAATATACTTCACACTAAAAAGGATATTTCAGTATTTTTGGGTTACTCAGATAAAAAGGTTCTAAGCAGCACTGCACCTTTAAGGAGAACAAGCTCAGACTACCAGTAAGGTAGACTGCTGCTGGCAGGTACAGTTATTGGGCTTTTGTAAAATCAAGCCACTAAACTGTTCAGCTGATTGTATGATTGGACACAAAATCACAAAGCACTTTATGTTTCCAACAGAAGTCAAGTGCATTGCACTATTTTACGATGTAGGAAATGGTTAAATGTTTTTCCAACTGTGCACACTGATTCCACAGAAGTTTGTTCTCTCTCTCTTTTGTTCTGCTGTTCTTAAGAATTTCTTCTACTGTACACACTGGTTCTTAAATGTAACCCTGTGTATCCACAGTAAAAAGAAATCATCATCACTTCAGTCAGAATCAGTCATATTTGGTTCAGTGCTAGTTTCCTCCACCATTGTTGCATCTTCCTGAGTCCACAGAGCAAAACAGCAGATCTGCAAAATCAATGTGCACAGGGGGAAGAACCCAAAGCCATTTGCTTTTTTGTAAATCAGTGGCAAACACAGAGACTTCCTGGAGAAAAATATGAGCGTTCTGAAGTTTTGCTTGAGCATACATTCCATCTAACAGTTTTGTGGCTCTTTCTTTTTAACATCAAATTTACACATTAAAAAAAAACTGTCAGCCAATGGAGGGTATACCCTACCAGTAGTCTCAGCTCACTCTTCTTGAAAGTGCAGTTCTGCTGGGCCCTTTCAGCCTCCTCACTGAGTATTGTCAAGTACCTGATACTTCCCAACTTAAAAAATACTGAAATATCCCTTTTAAGGTTCCTCCCACAGGTGCTAATCTGTACTGAGCCAAAGAACTTTAGACTCTTTTCTACTGCGCTGTGAAGAACAGATACACTTCCCTGGACTTGCAACGGTTTAAAGTGTTTTAGCATGTTATGGTTGTTCATGTATGTTCAGAGGAGATTTCTGTACTGTTCTCTGCTGCGTTGACTGTAAAGGTGCGTTCACAAAGAATGCAACTTTGTGACCAAGTTCATGTCACAAACCCAAGTCCTGTCGCCTGTACAAAGCTCATTTTGTTGCCATCGCTCAGTGAAGTCACTGATCATATCATATCATGTAATAGGGTGAATGAGCTGACATTATTCCAACTGTTTCCTTTTCACTCACCTACCAACCACAAAACACAGCAGTGATCCTCCTGCCACAGCATCATCTGTGAGTTTTCTGCAGTCCATCGAGTACCCATCTGCAGCAACAAGGACGCCACCCCTATGTCTCCCAAAATGCGACTAAGGCCCTCCTCACACGAGGACGGCCCCGAATTGTCTTGGCGTCGACATCAAAACATGGATCGCTGTTTACACATCGTATTGTACATTGGCTTGTGCATTTACATGACAACGCAAAGTCCTGTCGGGTTGCCCGTCTGGTTCTGCTCCGAGGTAGATTCCACGTCAACAAGTGCTCATGCACGCGTAACATGCTCTACATGAGCACTTGTTGCTGTTGTTGCCGCAGCTGATGTTGTTGGTGTTCTGTGAGCAAATGTTGGTATAAAAGTCGTAGCAATATTTTTAGTTGCTGGAACAAGATCAGAATCAGCCCGGATGCCGCCATTGTTGTTGTTGTTGTGTGTGACAACGTTGGTTGGGGGGCGGGGAGGAGGAGGGGTGCTATGAGGTCACCGTCTTTCTCGGACTTATCTGTTTATACCAACTACAGCATGAAGACGAATACGCAGATATCCACTTGCAGACCCGTTTTCAAAAAAGATGCGGAGTCATGGACAAATACGCGTCTCTGGGTGTCAATATCACCAGATCGATAGTTTATTTTACCGGAGTCTTACAAATTCGTACTCCTGTAAAGCCCACCTTAGTTGCCCTGAATGCGTCAGTTGCATTGCTTGAGACTCAGTGAGAGTGGTCGCCGAGGTCGCCAAAGTCACATTCAGTGGGAACGCACCTTTAGACTGCACTTTCTGTACATTAAAAGATACTTCACAATGAGTAGAGCCATGAATGTAGTATTAGAAAATAATGATTTAATACTCAAGCCAGGCTGTGGCTGAAGCATTGTGAGGCCTGAAGGGGACTGAGAAAGGGAAGAACTTTTACTTCAGCACAGCACAGGGCAACAGGGCCAAGTGCAAATGTGCTGTCATTTAGTAGATTTATGCTTTTGACTCAACACTGAGAACTCCCACCACATGAACTGATCTCTAAATGCTGAGCGACTGATCATTTGCCGCAGCAGAAGCAGTGGGGAAGCCACAGCAGTGTGTGACTCACCCTTTGTGCAGCAGCTCCAGTTTAAGACCTTTTGACGTCACCACCCTCCTGAAGCCGCGGTGGTTTCTGTTGATTGACAAGGTGAAGCTCTGGTTGTATTCTGAGAAAAAGATCACAGGCAATAAAAAGAGCTGCAGCCTTTTGAGACTGATATTTCAAGTACTTCAGTCGCTGCTTCATACAGTTTTGATATTCTTTAGCACAAGTCTTCCTGAAATTGTTAACAGCAACACCTTCAACAGAACAGACCTCAAGTGTCAGTGTTTCAGCTTCAATTTAGGGGACAGACTAACTAGTAGTGTTTCATTTTGTAGACGTCTCTCCTTGACATTCTCTAGTACTCTTATTTTTAAAAACCTCAACCACTTTTACTTTTAAATTGACATTAGTTATTATTGTTCAGAACCCTTTCTATTCATGAACCCTTACTTTAGCAGGACCACCCTCCCCTTTTTATTTGCTATATTTACTCCTATAAGAAAATATACCAAATAAAAAGAGGTGGTGGTTCTGATTGGTTGGTTTTGATTAATTACTGGACATAACTTTTATTCTTTTTAAATCATTCTGTAATTTTTCATTCAATGTTTGCATTAATTATTTTAAATAAGTAGAAATATAAAAGTAAGTCCCTAAATAGATCAAGCACTGAAGAAAGATACATAATGACCTCTGCCAAGGAGGTTATGTTTATGCCACAGTAAGTTGTTTGGCTGGTTTGTTAGCTGTGAACACGGTACAAAGTTGTGAAGGAATTTGATGATATTTTGAGAAAATATTGGTCATGGCCCAAAGAAGAAATTATAAGATTTGGGTTGTAATCTGAATTCAGTGTGGAACCAGAACATTTTTTGAAGGATTTGTTATTACTGTGAGATAGAGCAATTTTCCACATTATTTCTAAGAACTAACAAATCACAAGTGAATTTGATGACATGTTTTGGGGAATGTTGGCCATGATGCAAGGAAGAAATTATTTGATGTTGGTAGTGATCTGAATCTAGACTTTTTCTAAATGATTTGTTAACATTCCATATAGGGGCAGTTTTCTACTCTTACAAAAAAACTTGATGGAGGTTTGTGGTCCTAGAGAACTTCTAGTTAAAACTGATATTCTTTGTTTATTGAGTTCAGATCATCTGCTCCGTGGTATCACAGTCATGAAAAATTTTGCTTCTCCCTTTTCCAAAAGACACATAATCCAAACGAGAAGTACTCCAAGAGCACAAACCTCTCCCAAGGCATTTCCAACACCGTCCAGCAGGTTTTTGTCAAAATGACGAAACTGTCCCATCTCACAATTCCAATGTTCTGCATCCGGGTTTGAATCACCAACAAAACTGTATCACTTTCTTGCAATTTTAACAAATGCCTCCAGATGCGGATCAGCACCAAAATGTAAACACTTATGTCCAGACTAACATTCCCTGAAAAGCGACATCAAATTCCATTTATAACTTTTACAGCTATTTACAAATTAACAAATGGCAAAATCATCGCCTCTTCAGTGGAGGTAACAATGCTATAGCTTTGATTCAAGGCAAATTACAGGATGTTAGAAACATTCTCTCTAAAAAAAAGCAGTGAACAAACAAAGCAGTACAAATTAGATAAGGTATGTTACTCTAAACACACATAGGATGTCATAAATACACACAACAGAGACACATAAATCCACAAGGACAGTCATGTTTCACCTGGGGAGTTTGTGTTTTTGATGACAGCAGTTTTGTGTCTCTGAGGCTGCTCCTGGAAAATAACAACCACAAAGAGACAGACATTGTAAGAGGAAAGTCTTTTCTCTCAGCAGCCAAGGGTGAAGGTGGAGATTAAAAAGCTTTAGTTTACCGAGCTTGGGTATGGAAAGTCAAACTTGACATAGGCATCAAGGTCATTGGTTTGGATTCCTGCGGGAGAAAGTTTTCTGTATTGTTATTATTATTATTATTATTATTATTATTATTATTATTATTTCCTAAACTACACCTTCATTTCTTACTCAGATATTAAACTTGTGATAAATCAAACTAGTTCAATGAGGGCAGAGTACTTCAGTCTTAAGATCTTTGTAACAAATACATGAAAACTTAAAAGGAAGTTAAGTCCAAGTTGAAGTTATTTTACTTAAACCAAAGTCTTATTCACTGTGTCTGCATTGACTGTGGTGTGATTTTTTTGTGTTTATTTTTACCACTCGGAGCAGGAAGATTCATCCCTTTAACAATAGTAACAACCATGTCAGTGCTGCTAAGCTCGGGAAATATCCTGAAAAAGAAAAAGATAAACAACAGATTAAATAGTGACGTATGGCTTTGACATTTACCCACACTAATTCAGGTATACTGCATTATGATCAGAGATCTCTCTGTTACTGATTAGATTCATATTGTCTTCTTAGAACATAAGTGTTTTTAGTGTTCTTTTATTAAGACTTAATAAAAGAACACTAAAAACACTTAAAGGTCTCTCTGATTTTGTCCACACTGCTTAAAATATCTAAATATGATACCATCCTGAGAGACACATGGTCTCTGCTTTATCTTAAAAAAGCAAAGGTTATGTTCTTCCCTCATGAAGGAGCTAAAGTAGATCAATATTATTACTTCCAACCAGGTATAAGCAACTCTAGTTACCAAGACAGTCATAGTATCGTGTCCTCACTGGCAGCAGGTGTAGGACAATCTATCTCCACAACAACACTGACTCAAATTTAAACAAAGGGAAATGATATAAAACGTTTAGAAGACGTTATATATCATTACTTAAACATTAAAACTCAATAAAAACATTAAAACTTAGTTTACTGAGCAAAAAAAAACAGAGTTCAAGCAAATTTTGGCAACTTTTTAATGCAACTGACAATGTTTTGGTTATTAAATTAGGCTTTACTGACATTTCTGTTCTGTTTCACATTGAGTTTACAGAAACGATAACTGTCCAATACGGCTGCATATTCTTTGAAATATTTATATTTTCAAGATTTTTATGACCATTTCTTAGAATAATTTCCTTGTGTCTATTTATTTTTGATGTCTTTAATTTACTGGAGGTCACATTAGAGGAGTAATGCTGCGTCCATTAACCTCGGAACTGGGAACTGAGAAATGGGAGTGACGTCATCTCTGACTTATCTGCATTCCAGCTGAAGTCGGAAAAAAAACGTGCTGATCGACCAGGCTATTGTTAGCTGTTGTTAGCACGCCCTGTGTTGTTGTTCACAAATATCACATAAAGAATGTGATTATCACTATGGCAGCATTTTTGTAAGTATAAGTCTAACACTACTACGCATACAGCTGATCTAGAGCGACACAGACTAGTCAGAAGTGTAAATAAATTGATTATTACAGGAGCTAAATAACTGTTCACACTGGGGGCTGCCATCTTTGATTGTCAACTCGGAGGTGGTGAGGTTTCACTGAGTTCCTAGTAGGAAATTCCGACCTCGGGGGGCGTTCCAGATAAAATTTCCTACTCGGAACTGGGAAATTCCGACTTCCAACTACAACTGGAACGCACCATAAAGGGCATGTGGTCCCCTGACCAGCAGTTGTCCACCTCTGCTTTAGGTGAGGTCATAATTTTCTTCGTCCTCAAGTTTTTATTTTCTTTTACACAATTTTAATGAACGAATGAGATATTTAAATACAACTTATTTAAAGTTGGATTAAAAACGTGATGTATGTACCTGACAGTGTTGAAGGTCCTCTCCTCAAAGTGGTGTTTAGGAGGGGGCAGACCTCTGGACTGAGCCAGCTTTAACACCTCCAGACTCTTTTTGCAGCTCGCTGCCATCTTTTCAAACCTGGAGCACAAACATCATCAGTGAGAAAGAAAAGAACACTGTTTGATTCCAACATTCTAATATTGTAAGTCATAAATCAGGTTTTAATGTCATGGAAAGAAACAGCTTGGTATTTACCCTCTCTGGTGAGAATAATTAGTCATTTGCAACAGTTTATTAGAGTGCACATTTACATTTTACATTGGTCAAACAATATTTAACAGGCGTACTGCAAATACATATATTCATAAGGTACTCCTTTGCTACAGCTAATTTAAGAGTATGTACAAACTGTTCTTTGAAAGAAATCTTACTTTGTTGTCTCAGCGACGTTCCCCAGGTGAGTGAACTGCTTTGAGTGTGTCATGCATTTCTGAAATTAAGACAATCAGGAGAAAATCTCAAGTACCCCAGTAAATTGAACAAAATACAACACACTTTGAAATTTATCATTTTCTAAATTTGGATTGTCATAAAATGGCGTTTTTCTTGACTGATGGGAGATTTGAAAATGAACCAAGCAA